>OW386285.2:53855817-56255817 GCA_936432065.2 Rutpela maculata
CATAATTGCATTTAAAAGTACTTTTACTTCATAATTAATGCTGTTGATATCTCGGTCAGATGCAATTTTTTTACAAAATGTTTTTAAAAATATTTGTTTAATTTATTATGCTTTCTAATTTTATTCAAGAAATAAATTATTTTATAAGCAATATATTTTCTTTGTTTCAGGTAGGTACATACTGAAAGATGTTCATCGTTTGTAAGTGTATAGTCAATAGTGCTACAATTTATAATTTTTCCTAAAATTTGTGTTTTGCAGCAGAAAAGGCATTTAAATAACACGAAACCATAAAGCTAATAAGCATAATAGGATTGGGTCCTAGAAACAAGACAATTTGATGTGAGCCGCCGACTTTATTGAAATTCAATAATTATTAATTTAATAAATTATTTAAAATTCTTCTGTAAAAAAACATTTTTTTGCAGAAAATCAATATTTTACACAATTGTTATTAACAAAGAAAAAATTCAAAAACAGGATGTTAAATCTGGTTAATTAAATCTTGAGATTATTATTATTTTTTTTTTAATAAAACTAGATACATCCACTAATCTGCACTTTTTTGGCCTTTATAGCAATTAAATTGATGACACCATACGTACGCAAATTTCGACTTTTTAAGTAGGTATAATAAAATGTGTTCTATTTTAAGAAAAATATTTTGCCTATACCACTTTAAAATACACTATTTCAGCACAGAGATTCTGATTCTGATTCTCCCTTATTTTGTTGAATTACAAGTTTTGGAAAATGGCGTATTTTTGAAAACTTTCGAGGGCCCAATTCTTTTTCCTGAAGCTATTAGCTTTGCAGAAAAATATCAAAATAAATAAAATATTGAAAAATGTTATTTTGAATATTCAACAGATAACTTTCATACACTCACTGTTTTAATATGAAAAATTCAACGAGCGGTAATGTAGGTAATAACTCACGTAGATGAAAGTTTACAGCACGAGTCGTAGGCGAGCGCTGTAATTCATCAACTGAGTTATTACCATTACCGCAAGTTGAATACTATGCTTTATCTACGATTATAACAATAAATATTAAATTGAGAAAATTTTGTTTAAATTACTGATTTTGTTTATTAATAAAATTAACGGTAAAATTTAATTTTTGTTCACCCTTTTATATTTGTTGTCTTCGCAGATTTAGCCACCTTTAAGCTGAGGTAGAATGTAATTTTTAGTCGAAACACTGCACAAACTGCTTGTAGACAAAAAATCAGCTTTGTAGATTAATATTACGCGGCGGAAAATGCAAAACTTCTCCGCGAACTGCAATAGCCCGGAGCGCATATTCGGTCAAAAGTCTTGTTTTTTATGTTAGGGGAAAAATTAAAAAAGTCAAAAGTCTTGTTTTTTATGTTAGGGGAAAAATTAAAAAAGCGTCGGAAAACTCAATCAATTCTCTTTACATAAGCTGTCTACAAAAATTTCGAAAAAAACGATAGTTATCGAGATATTCGAGGAAATGTAAGAAATTACACGTTTTCCTATAGAGTGTATGCAAATCTTAAAAAAATAATTATTCTCAGAAACCTTTGTTTCGAAGGACCAAAATTAACGGAGCGTCAAAGTAGTACATGATATTAAGTGAACATCGTATATGAGATCGATTTCAGTTAATTACCGATTAATTACGGTGACAACATGGAGAAAATTTACCGAAAAAAAGAAAAGTCCCAAATCCCGCCCCCTCTAATTCATTCATTTTTGTCGGAATTCAAAAAATAAAAAAACTAGCTTTAGCAAATTCAATTCTATTTAAGTTAACTAGAGTAGTCTTTTGGCGTAGGAGCCAAGATTGAAAAGTTGCCAACTGTAGAAGATCAAAATTTGCGATTTTTTGCCGTACATGGCCAACATTTTAGTAGTTATCTCCGAAACGAAAAAAAAATCAAAATTCTTATGGAAGCAAAAGATTCGTAGTGGAAAATACTCATTTGACCTTATTTTTTATTTCGAGCTAACCCCCACCGTTTCGGAAATATCTGCGAAAAATAGCAAAAAACAGCTTACATTTCGGAGCCGAAAAATTGCAAAAACATACAATCTTGACACGTTCATATCTTTCGAAAAACATCATTTGGACGGCCGTACGATGTCGCGACGTAAAGTGGAAGTCTTCCGGA
The DNA here is from genome assembly GCA_936432065.2 of Rutpela maculata. Taxonomy (NCBI): domain Eukaryota; kingdom Metazoa; phylum Arthropoda; class Insecta; order Coleoptera; family Cerambycidae; genus Rutpela; species Rutpela maculata. The sequence continues at coordinate 53,857,958 of OW386285.2, forward strand.
TAAACCTGATCGTAAATTGCATGGCGAAATTCGAAAATTCGGCTCGGCACGAACGAATCAAAAGTAGCATTTTGTGACATTTCAGAAAATCTTTATAGATATTAACGCGAATAATCTGTCACTACCTCCCTGGTTCCACCTTCGTGTGTCGCGCGTTACGTCGATTGGACAGGCTAGGTATGAAGATAAAGGTGATTGGCTCTGTACCTAGCGTGAGTTATAATAACTCACGCATTATAACTCACGCTGTTTGTTTATGGATACTATTAATTAGCCAAAAGCAGTTCATTAATTAGTATATAACCTAATAAGAGTAGATAAAAAAACAAATCTATTTCAGACAATGATGTATTATTATATTTTCAGAGTATTTTAATTAGTATGATCAGAATTACATCGGCATAACAATACATATGAAAAATAAGTACTTTCTTAATTTTGCATATTAAATATTAGATATTGTGCTTGAAAATTATCTGCCATATACCAAAAGTAACAATAATTACGAAAGCAGAGATAAAATATATTATTCTTAAATTCTAAATTTTTTTTTTTTATTTTAACTATTTAACGTCGGCCTATTTCCGCTACCAGGGCCTATCACCGACGCCAGGAGACGAGCTACCCCCAACCTGGAAATTTTGCCGAACCTCTTCCCTTAAGAAGAGTAGGGATCTTTTACTTGCCTAACATTTAATAGACAAGAATAGACGGAATATCGACTGATATTCACATTGAGGTCGCCTCTACGCTCGCCCCACTAAAATAAAATATAGTTAATAATAGTTTCTAGAATTTGTTTTAATTTCCAGTTCGGTACGAAAATTCTACATAGAATAAGAGCTTCCTAAGTTAACATAAAATATCACATTTTTCCTATGGATTTTGCATTACCTTTTACTTTGAATCGGCCATATTAAACCCGCCATTTTCAATTTTTGATATGAAGTTCGTATTCGGTGTCCTCAAAATCGTATAACTATAATGTTTAAGTCAAACATTTTAAACTTTTTCAAATGCATGATTTTTCATTTTATATGGGCCATATGATCCCGTTATTTAGAATTTAGATATCATATTCGTGTTCAGAGATCTCAAAAAATTTAACTATAATACTAAAAAGATACTAGGAGGCGAAATCCGAGCGAAGTTTGACCAGAAAATAATAATCATCATAAAAACAAAGATCTGGACCAGCTACAGTGAGATACACTCTCAGCAGGGTGATAGCAGTGTAGGTAATTACATCTCATTGTGCAATCTTAGACTACAGAAAAACTGTTTAGACATAGTAATAATTTAATATCAGAAAGTATATATCTGAAGTAAGGGGATGAGATACGATCACCGGTTTAAGTTCTGTCACTCGATCTGCGAGGCGCAGCAACGCGAAGCGAGTCCGGCACTTGATCCATGAACTCATCTAATAGTCGGTAGGCTGCCAACAGAGACAAGCCTAGGGCTAGTGAACCACCTTGAAAGGCGGTGGCTGGCCCAGGAGACAATCCTGGGCTATTGAGTCGTCATGAAAGGTGGGTTGACCAGGGTGGATCAAAGTTGGTGGTCGAAGACTGTGGTTTGGAGCCCACGCTAAACTGTAGATCCCTAGGCAAAATGGGCCATCCTGGCCTGATTGACTAGTAAAAATAGCAGTACTACTACTACTATAATAAGTAATATAGATATAGAAATAGCACTGAATATATTAGAAAATTACAACAATATTGAAATGAATGCAATGATTTTGATGATCCTAAACAAATTTTCCAAACGGGATGAATAATTTTCCTATAGTACATTATAACAGGAACTATTAGGGCTAATTTTGATGAACTTTGTGCTAGCATAGCTAAAAGGAATAATAGCAACGGAAGTATAGGAGTAATTGTTCTATCGGAAACTTGGTCCATATCAGATGTAAACGGCTTCTTTATAGAAGGTTAGAAATCCTATTATAATGAGGCAAACTACAATAAGAATGACGGTGTTTTTATATTTATAAGGAACGATCTGTGCGCAAATTAAGTAAAGGTAAAGTTTGCCGAGATAACAATTTTAGAATGTAAATTTATTTATAACAAAGTAAAAGCTGTAGTTGCAGGAATCTACAGACCTCCTCCCGCAAATTTAAACTATTTAATTGAAGGTATTGAGGATTATGTAAAATTCGTAAACGATAATGATGTTATAATCCTGGTTGGCGACATAAATATAAATGTTAAGGACTTAACAGACTTTTATGCCTTAAGATACGTAAATATGTATATTGGAACAAAATGGTTTCCTCACACAAATTAATGTATTTACTAGGGAAAACGGAAACAGTGCCTCGATAATAGACCACATTTTTACCAAATTAAATACAAGAACGCAAATATAATTAAAAGGCATTAAGAAATTAGAAGAGAAAAAATTATTGAAAGAGGTCGAGCAAATAAATTGGGGTGAATTGAATAGGGAAAGTAATGTCAACACTGTGACTAATATCTTCTACAAAAATTTAAATTTTCAATCTAGTGTGCTGTGACGCACCAGAAATTATTCTAGTATTCATAAATAATTGAGGAAATATATGTATTAAATTTTCTTGTTTTTAATTTGTTTCACAGAAAGCTCGGAAGTTGATAAAATCACTTTTTTGATATTTTCTGAAATTTTCAAATGAAAGTATATCACTTTCATACTACAGCTAAAAGTTTTCAATACCAATCTAATGATGTATCACAACACATTCTGCAGGGTCAATTTTTTTAGGTCACGGATTGAAAATTAAAATTGGCTGCAAGAAGTTCAAAGTGGCGGAAAGAGTCACAAAATTGGATCAGCCATAGCTATAACAGCATGGCCACTAGATTCCGAAAATGCAAAAACATACAGGGTGCTCTGTTTAAAAATGAAAAGTAGAGGTCACTTACGATGAAACCGGAACTCACAGAAACTTGACAGATGGATAAAAGGTCATTTTGGTAACATGTGACGCATGTCAAGTTTTATCTCAATCTGTTAAAAAATAAAGAAATGGCGGCCGGAAAGTGACCTCATTGTCACCCGGTATATTATATTATTTTAAGCTCGTTTTTTCATGGCAAATTAATATTTAAAAAAAGTATAATAGCAAGAAGGAGCATATAAAGGGGAGGGGGGGGTCCACATGGGGTAGACGATGATAAATAGTCCATTTTTGCGAACGGATTTGTTGAATGGTCTCTTTATCAATACATCATGCTATGAGAATATTGACTATGTCATTGACTAAATCAGAGTGGATTTAAAATAAGGAAATTTGCCGCTTATCTTGTGACGTAATAGCGTAACATGCACGCGCATCCAATAAAATGCCGAAAGCGCGATAAATATGTTGGACAACTCCGCCCTCCCTGTCGTCTATAAAAACCGTTTTTGGCATCTGTCGTGTGTTTTGATTTTGTACTAGTGATATTATAACATCATCGATTGGTTATAAAATGGAAGGCGGATTCGAAACTGCAACTAAAGAAAACTTGCCTGTTCTCGATTCAACTATGATATTTGATATGATATTTGATTCTAATAAATCGGGGGTTAAAAAGGTCAATACAAGCAGATAAGATATTGGTTTAGTAATTGTTTTCTCTGTAATATTCATTTCAATTTTTACTCTCAAGAAATAAATTTCTTTTATGTGAGTTTAAACAGCACATTTTCTCGTTTTTGCACACTGTCAGGTTAGACTCAAAGAAATATGTATGAACCTCATTGAGTTAGAATGAACCTTCTCAAACAATGTTCATAAATATTATTTATTGGAAACCATTATAAATAGCGTTTTATTGTTATTTTCAGTATTATTTTGGGAAGAAGGTAGAAAGCACATTTTTAGAGGCAATGCAGACATCACAATACAGGGTGTAATCAGTTTCATGTCATTAAAAAAAACTGGTGGTGGGGAACGACTAAACGAACAAAAGAACCTTATATAACATGGGGTCAAAAACCCATAGTTTTAGAAAAAAAAAAAAATTTCGAAAATTTTCAGTAAAATTGTTTGAGAACTGCTGGAATGGTAGGATAGGCTTTTATATTCGTGTATGTCGGCGCCTCTAACCATCAAATACGCTAATACGGCTCTTTCAAAGTGCCGCGTTTCTTTGTTAGAGGCCGCGCGTCGACGAGGACACGAGTTGATAGTCACACTTTTTTATGGCTTTTTAAAATTAGGTAAGGTAAGGTCTTTAGTGGTGCGGAATTTTAGTTTCTGTGAACATTTCGTTAAGTACACACGTGGAAGCCGTTCCTTGTTTTGTATGTTACTATGTTCTTTTGAATTTTGGACCACGTATTTACAGTTAAGATTTATTTTATTGACTTACCGTTCAAGTCGTTAAGTTCTTGATTACGTACAGACTCTACTTGTTCGTTCTTTTCGTGTTTGTTGTGGATTTTAACCCAAGTTTTTATTTTCATTTTCTTTATTGACAACGTTAGTTAATAGTTTAGTGTAGTATTTTAATGTGCATAGAAACCATAAAGAATAATCCTAATTTACCAAATATGTTGAACGGAGTCCGTATGTGCCGAAAAGTGTATTGATACAGACGGAAGCTATTTCGAACAATTCATGTAAATCAACAAATTTATTGGTAAGTTCTAAATTTACCGAATATTTTAGTTTTCGATACCTGATCGACAATTCGTTAAATAAATCATATTTTTCCTAACTTAAAATACATATAATTGTTTCCTGTTATCGTGTATCTCATACGTCTAACTCTTTATTTCCCAATGTCATGCAATAATTATTCATTTTTTAAGCTTTTAACCCAGAACACTCATTTAGGTTACAAATGTTAATAAACCACATTTAAATCTGACAAATTATAAACAACAATAAAAGCTCCAATATTTTGTTCTAAATTAAAAAAACACACATGTTAAGAAATGCTGTATTTAACTTCTACGCCCACCATTTGCTTTTGCAGTTCTGCAAAAAGAGATAACAAATTATTTGCATTTTTATTTGAGGCACTCATCAAAGGTGCCGCCTTCTTTTGCTCTGAACCGCCGCGCCGGCTGGCGGAACGAGTCGGTCGGCAATCTTTGCACTTTTTTTATGACAATTTAAAAGTTGTATAATTGGGAACTACTACACGTCCATTTACCCAGAAAGGCAATGGTTCTCAAATGTTTCCTACCCTAATATTCAAATTGTTGAGCTAGGTCAGTTTTTTTCAGTGCCCCTAGGGGTAAAAGTCATAAAGGTTTTTTGTTTGTCTAGTCGGTCCTCATTACCAGTTTTTTTTTAATGACATGAAACTGATTACACCCTGTATAATAAACAACAGTCCAAATTCTGAAACAGGCGCACTTTATATTTGACAGTAATCAGCATCATTTCTAAAATAATAAGTGAGCATTGTATGAAATAATTTTTAAAATTAATTTTTAATACTGTTTCAAATACCGAGCAAGTAAATTTTCTATACATTATTAAGGCTGATTGACAATTTGTTAATACAGAACTGTAATATCACAGAGGATTCCGTATAGCAGTACAGAATATATTACATTATTTATCGGAACATGGCAACGTAGCACTCGTTTCTCTGTTCAAGCACGAATTAGAATCTGCTGATTACGCTATTACGTCATAGCCAATAGAATAGCCCGAAAATTGAGGGCAATATCTAACCGTTTAAACATAGTTTAAACTTGATTTTTTTTCTACTATAAGGCATTATTAGAAAAATAAAATAAAAAAGACGGATCGAATGTTTTTATGTATAGATATTATACCGGCGCAGTAGCTCAATCGGTTAAGGCGTATTGAGTGACGAATATGCTGATCGACTACCCACCGCGCTCTGGGTTCCCAGCCCCGGTATTGACAACACTGGTGGGTGTGGATGTATGTCTGCGTTTTTCCAAATGTGTAACCCCCTTCCGCACAGCCTTGGCTATGTATTTGGGGGTTGTCTACTATCTGTGGTGTATTTATTATGTTTATGTTATTAAAATAATTTAAAAAAAATTGTCTATTTGCCCATTTAGTAATGCCGTAGTTCTTCATCTGCTGTACGGGTTAAACATTTTACAATGTTAAATTTTCATTTTTTAGCAGAAACCTAGCATAGCTAGTCAAAGCATTTTGTATTTAAAGTATATTGAAAACAATTTCAGGCAAATTCATTGGCTGAGGATTGGTACTTATGAGATCTACTTTCACCTATTAGTATACCGCAGATACCAATCTGATAGAAAATATTGAATATTCTTAAGAAAACAAATGTCTAATAAGTATTAAAATGAACATTTCAAATAAATACAAAAATCGTAATATTGTTTAATTCCATAAGTTTAATATACATTAAATTGAGCACGGGCTCTGTTTTCCATTATTAAATTTTTTTATACAACTTAATATTTTTCAGCACAAAAGCAGTTTCAATATACATACTGTTTGACATTTACATTATACGATGATGGGAAAATTCCATTAAATACAAAAATAAATTATTCATATTATACGAATATAAAGGCATGCTATTCTCCAAGGTAATATAAGTTTGTTTCATTTAGGACGAAAATAAATGTAAAAACCTTCTTTAAAAAAGGCATAAACGCAAACATCATTCATAGCTTCCTCTTTCAATTTAACGTCTGTTATAAGCATTTTCAATTGGGAGATATTTCTAAAACGGAGATCAACCTTTGCCTATCGCATTTTCTTCCCCTGCCTATGGCTAAGTTATAATTGAATTGAAGAGAGCAGAGACTTTTCGTAAAATCCCCGTCGTCGGAAGGAACGGGAACTTTTCTGTCCATCCCTTTCTTTGTAAAGTCAAGTTAAACAGACAAGATGGTGTAGGGTACAAGTTAGAACTGTGGCTGGTGCGTGTATATTCACAGCTAAGGCTAATTTATTATTAAAATGTGAGTTCCGCAACTTCGAGAATATTATAAATTATTCAATTTGTAATTTATCTGGCTAAAGAAAATATACTGAGGGACTTAGATACAGGTTTTTATAGGGTTATAAAATACACTCAATTAACTATTAATATTATAAGAGTTTTTTATCTGTGGTTGCTTAGGGAGTTTTAATAATAAATTGCCGTTAAGTCTAGTTTATTTTAAGTTTCAGGGATACAATCTTTAGAAATTTAAGGATACTGGTTTTTGTGCTGTGTATGATAAGAAATTTTATGATGAGACCTTAAAACGGATGTGAATGAGTAAGTGGATTTATTTAAATACTCAGGAGAATTACGGAAAGCTGGGTCTAGCAGTTTCACTAGGATTAAGATTGAATCTTAGAGTAAGCACATTAAAGAGTAGGTATGATTCCCATCGCGATAAGCAGTTACATAACTTACTAAACATGTGCTGGAAACTGGCAGAGTATAGTAGCTATAGAAGAATCTAAAATTTCTTACTTGAGAATTGCAAATGATACCACCTTAGTTGAAGCAAGCCATGATGAGCCTTGCTGGATGGGCTTCAATCAATAAGCTCTGATTATGAGTGAAGTGTTAATGACAATAAAACGAAAAGTATAATTGTAGATGAATAAGAACCACCCAGACATGTTAAGGATAGGTGATTGTAAGGAAATAAACAAGATGTATACCTTGGAGACCTTATGAACAATACCGGCAGCTGCAAATATGAGATTTGGCGAAGAATTCAGATAGCAAAATTGATGACTGGCCAGTTGAGCAAAACTCGTTGTGACAGAAATATCACAAGACGCACAAAAATCAGACTGGCTAACACCCTAGTTTTCTCCATCCTCATTTAGGCATCTAAGAGATGGACCATTAAGGATGCAGACTGATGGCGCGACATATTGAGGCTTTCTAGTTGGAGACGTTTGTTACAAAATCTCTGGCCATCGCGCCAACAGCTTGGATCTCCAAGGCGCAATTCCAGCATTATATTCTCCAAAATCATCTCATTTTTTGCTGTTAACATCTGGAAGGAACAATATAGAACAGTTCGTTGACCTCTTACAACTCTAATGCAACATTTTTCGCTCTATCAGAATACTGGGTCAAAAATAGGAAAATGAAAGCTGACTTTCAAATGCCCTTGAATATTGCCTTCAAGGTCAAATCTAATGTCACCGAGTGCCCCCCGATGACCTCAGTAACTTTTATAGAGGTCATTTTCTTCATATCTCGCTATCCTGACGACATACCACCTTGAAAGTTCGAAAGACATTTGACCTTTAGATGACTCCTAGGTTCAGTTTGACCCCTTACAACTCTGATGCAAAATTTAGAGTAAAAGAAATAGGGATTTCTATTTAAAAAACGAAAGTTGACTTTCAAATGGCCTTGAAAATTACCCTCAAATGTCAAATCCAAGGTCACCACATGGTGCCCCAGGTGACTTCAACAACTTTTATAGAGGTCATATTCCTCATATCTCGATATCCTGACGAGTTATTCAGGCTTACTTTTGAGATACTCTGTATAGTATATCAAGCAATATACAATTTTATCAAGAATGCAAATATTATAATAATGTTCCTCCTGTCAAATTAAAATCAGCTACACTGTAACAGTAACAAAATTGCCCTTTATCCAGACAGGATTTTCTTTCCATAGTAAATTTACCGTCGTCGCGTGTAAAATTACCCCCGATTGTAATGGAATTTTACCCGCAAAAAGAGTGGAAAATTTCTATTTACCTTATGTTTTGGATAATCCTCCCTGGTAAATGGAATTTTCCTGTCTCTTTGCGGGTAAAATTACATGGAAATTTTACACGCAACGACGCGACGGTAAATTTACCATCATTTTTTACAGTGTACATTAGGGTTATTAAATTATGTATTTGTACATTTTATGTTAGTTGTATAAATAATTGATTAAGTTAAATTTTAGGTTTTAGTTATCTCTCGCGGTTACGGGAAGATTTATATTTTGTTATAAGTATATTTAAAGTAAAAGGGGAAAAATACGAACTTAAAAAAAAAAAGTTAAAAAAATATATATGTAAATACCTCTCTCTATGTATGTATAAAAAAAAAGAATGAGCATCAAAATGAAAAATAAAAATAAGTGAATAAACAATAATAAACAAAAAAAGAAATCTAAAGAAAAACGGACAATGAATCAATGTTTTTGATAGAATACAAAAAATATAATAAGTAAAATGTAATACCCTTTGGAAAAATTAAGAAAACATGTAACTAATTGTTAAATATAACCTGTAAAATTTAATTACGATTTTGGTTTTCCTCTAAAGTAGACTGGCTAATTGGCTGAGCTAAAGCCATTTAACCGAAACACGCACAAAAACAACTCAGGTGATCCGGAATTTGCACATCGATTTAATTTTGAGGTAGTAATTTATGATGTCAGAATATTACTAGTGATACGTGCACCTCTTAATATATTGAAATTACTTTACAGGCATATAATATGAAATTGAAAAACAATGTGGCGGTTGTAGGACATATACAGGGTGATTTTTTAAGGCGGCCATTAGAATATTTCCCACTTGCAGATGAGATAGCCATGTGAGATTTGGTACCCTACCATAGTCGACCATTTTGAATCCGAAAATAATAATTTCAAAATGGCAGCACTTTTGGAAATACCGGAAGTCGATACCAACTTGCTTATTTTAAATGAAACACCCTATATATTTTCGACTTTTCGAAATGATCATAAAAACATTAGCACACCCTATACCTAAACCGAGCAGTTTCGTAGATATTTAACATTTTATAAAAAATTTGACAGGTTCAACGGTTTGCAAGAACCGTTATAACTTTTTTCGTGTAGGAGATCCTTATTTGCAACAATGATTCTTTCTAATCATGGGTAAGTTAATGGCAATTTTTACTAAAATTTCTTGGACATTTAAGAAAAACGACAATATTTCGAAACGTTGTAACTTTAACCTCTACAATGCTTATACTAGAAAAAAGGGAATTTAATTTAACATAATTTGATGTAAAAAATAAAAAAGTTTTTGAGGTTTGACTTTGACAAAATGTAACGTGAAAAATAAAACACTTGTATACTATTTTGGAATCTCCTTTTTTGTAGAGAGTAGCTCATCTTGTGTTCTTTCTACGTACCAAAGAGCAAATAAGGATCTTCTACACGAAGAAAGTTATAACGGTTCTTGCAAACCGTTGCAAACCGTTGTCAAATTTCTTGTAAAATGTCAAGTATTTCCGAAACTGCTCGGTTTAAGTATAGGGTGTGTACATGTTTTTAACTCAGAATTGTATGGTCCTTTCGAAAAGTCGAAAATATAGAGGGTGTCTCATCCTGTAATCAGTTTTTTTAAAGCATAATATGTTTATTCTAATGACTTTTGTTAAAATAATATTAATATCTTATCTATTTGACTCTTAAATGAATGAAATATAGTAGAAAATGAAATATAGTAGAAAATAAAACATTAACTCAAGCAAAAATTAAATAACCTAAATCATTCAAAATTTTTCCGTTAAGTCTGAGATGTTAAATAAAAATATTGTTTTTACCACAGTCTTATTTTGTCATTTATTGTCACATTTAATTTGAAGCATTGTATCGACGATACTATTTTAACAGATTTATATTTATAACTTTGTCAATTTATTAACAAGTTTTATGTTGGTATATTTTTTGCCTACAAAACGACAAGCAAACTGGAGCTTTTAGAAAATTGAATCAGGAAAGTCGTATTCTTTTATGAGATATATCAATAACAAAACGAAGTGACAGACTCCAAGTTGAGAGTTCGAAAGTTTTGATTTTATATATGCAGGGATCTTGAATACACATTGAGTTTTAAAGTTTCCTTAGATAAAAAAACTTTGTTTAGTTGAGATTGATCAGCTTTACTAGACATTCATCCAATTTAGTTACATTGGAACTTAAATATTTAGTTCGGTCGGAGATGAATACGGGCTCGTGTGGTGTAATTTTACAATGACATCCGATAAATTGCATCCCACATTTCAGAATACCAAATTAAAGTCTATCCAAACACTTGGGGTGAATGATAAGAATCACCCACCTCATGATGAAAAGAATTAAAATTTAAAATGTTGATTACTGGCTTAATTAAATGTTCTCTGAAATTGTTGTCATTAATAAGTTAGAAGCTCTTTTAAAAATTTTCCTTAAAACTCATGTTTGAGGAGACAAAACTGTACAAGTTTGGTTGTTGGATAAAATAGCTTTGTCAAAAAATATCATATACAGTGTGTCCCAGGATAGATGTATTTTTTTTTAACTATTTAACCTCTTCCCTTAAGAAGAGTAGGGATCTTTTACTTGCCTAGACAAAGGACCGCCTGCTTTACATCCCCTCCGAAGGATGGTATATCCACTACGTAATCCTCGTCTGAAATTACGTAACTTCCGAGTATACACTGATATACAAGCCTCTAGAAGGTGGGGCGAGAACGCTGTATTTCCCAAGATAGGCGGGTCACCCATCCAAGTACTAACCGCGCTCGACGTTGCTTCAACGGAATATTGACTGATATTCACACTGAAGTCGCCTCTACGCTCGGCCCTTAGGATAGATGTAACAAGAGGTGTAATGGACCAAAAATTTTGGAATTTTGGAATGGTATTCGGGGATTGAGTCCTGCTTGTTGCAAAACTAAAGTATACCAAAAATGACTTGATTTGGTGTTCTATAGGGTGTTTTATAACAAAGTCATAAAAATCACCACTAATAAAGTACCTTTATTTTTCAAAATATGAAAAAATTCCACTAAGAAAAGTTATTTAGAATGCAATTTTATACTTCTATACCAAATTTTAGGAATATAAAATTATTTTTTTGAAACTTCCCATTATTTCAATAAATCAGTATTTTATTTTGAACCATTCAATTAAAACTGCATAGAAATTATTTTTTGCGAATTAATATTTAAAGTAATGTAGAAGCTAAAAGTAGGCTGTGAGAAAAGCAGTGGATACACATTTATCATTTATTATTGACATATCTGTGAAACGTAGTCAATATTATCTTTAATTTCTGTTTCAAATTAATGAACCAAGCATAAAAAATTAAGTGAAAATGGTACTCACGGTGCATGAAAAAATTTATATAAATCATTATTATTATTATTATTGTGCAATGCTACGGAATTGGCGGTAAAAACTCGCTAAGAGAAGTGGTAAGCCAATTTAATTTGAAATTTCCAAACACTGCTTTGTCACGTACTCAGGCTATGAGAATAATTAAAAAGTTTCTGGCTACTGGTAGTGTTCTTAACATGAGAAGAAAAATAAAAGCATATGATGAAGACAATGTTGGGGCTATTATAAGCTCATGCCTCTGAAAAATTGAAGCCTTTGGTTCTTGTACACATACTAAATCACATGTTTTTTTTTCGCCCCCTTTTATAATAAGGGTGGGATAGAAATGGGAGTGACTAATGCCAATTTTTTTTTTTGAGACATTAACTTCTCTTGTATATACTAAATACCAATTTTACGGACTCTTACCTGCTTGATTTACCTATATGCCTCATTTATCCCAATTTACCCCACAACCATTCAACGGAATAAGATGAAAATATAATCTAGTTCCATATCTCATTAAAATACAAACGTGTACCAAATTTCAAATCAATATCTTAAACGGTTCCAGAGTAATCGTGCGCACAAAAAAAAGTTAGACATACCAACAGGCATACAGATATTTTTTTGCTCAAACTTAAAATCTCGACGTTTCATGACATTCTAAGCCTATTTGAAAGATAAGAATTTTAAAAAAATTAAAAATTAAAATTACTATGCTTCCACTGAATGTGGAAGTAATATGCACGCACATTACGTATTTTTTGCTTTATACAATTTCTTTTGACATATTTTATAACTCTTGGCGAGGATATCTTATCATTTTATTTTGGCCTTATTCAAATGGATCACCCTGTACTAGAATCATTTCATTATGCATTTACATTTTTCTCTCGTTATGTGCAATGTGCATGCTTGTGATTATTTTGTTACATGAAACTTGTTTGATAGAACATGTTAACTAATGTTATTCCAGTTCTTAAATTTAGCAGCAATATTAGCAGCAATATTAGATATCTTTCTGGTTTTCTTCTTTTCATTCTCTTTGTGACAATCGAACTTTACCTTTTTCATAACATAGCCACAGTATGGCAGCTTCCATTCTTTAATCGTTATAAGAAATTATTTTTCTTTTTACGTACGGTACGCTAGTACAGTATAGTTTGGTTTATCAATGGTAGATTCAAGTAATAACTTACAGAAAGCCTTTGTTAATATCCAGGCTTCTCACTGAAAAGACGTTGTGTTTTAGAATACGAATTTCTTCTTTTGTCTCTACAGTTTTATCCCAGATGCCTGATATTTCTATTTCGTAGCGGTTTAACATAGTCATATATTGATAATACAACATAAGTATATTTTTAACACGAATTTTTCTATAAATTTAATTATTTTAAACTAAAATAATTAAGATTCAGTAAGGTGAACGGTTCTATCTTTAACTTAAATCCCAGCTTAAATCATGATATACAACGTGATCTACCATGACATGCGGAAAATTTAACAGTAGGTTGTCCCCACCGAAAGGAGTTAAAAAAATGAGAAATTAAAAATGAATGACCAAAAAAAATACCTTATTTTTTTGTAGAAATGCGCCGCAAATGACTTTAACCAATCTGACGTAACGCGGTACAATCAAATCACTTTATCAAACTTGGGCTTGACACTATTGACAACAAAGATGGAGCGGGTAGAAGTGACTTTTTGGATTTAATCAAACACACTACAAAAAGAGCGAAATAAATCGAAGAAGAAGAAGAAGAAGAAGAAGAAGAAGAAGAAAAAGAAGAAGAAGAAGAAGAAGAAGAAAAAGAAGAAGAAGAAGAAGAAGAAGAAGAACAACAACAACAACAACAACAACAACAACAACAACAACAACAACAACAACAACAACAACAACAACAACAACAACAACAACAACAACAACAACAACAACAACAACAACAACAACAACAACAACATCAACATCAACATCATCATCAACATCAACATCAACATCAACATCAACATCAACATGTACTCGATAAATATTGGTTCTTGAGAAAAAATTGTTCTTACCTTTTTGAAAGCTGACAAAATTTACTATATTTTTTATTTGAACAAAAAGTTTCTATCTTCAACCGTTTTCGAGTTATCCGCTTCTGAAAATTGCCGATTTCCGGAAAAAGCTGTTTCGGATCACATTTTTTATCATACTCTGCTCTTATCTCCTCAAATCTTCTTTGTAAAATAAAATACAACCAAATCAAGTGAAGAGGATTAAATCGGCTTATAAATTATGTATTCTACATATAATTAATGGCTGAAATGATGGATTTCAAGATTTTTTGCTGTAATGTGATATGGTTATTGCTTGAAATCATTACCTATATTTTGCATTTTTTTAAAATCTATTTATTGTTCCATTTGGTATAGTAATGGGTAGCTATACTTAAAACAGTGGGAAAAAGCAGGTAGGTGCCTCTATAAAAAAAAACACCACAATATTATGGTTTGAACTACTTTTATTTACATATAACAGCTACTTTTATTTACATATAATTGGCTAATGCTTTTTTTAAAGAAAGAAAAAAAACCTATCCATTTTCGGACGGGGGATAGTTTATGGGGACACCACGCCAGCAGAAGAGGAAAATGAATCCTCCAAAGAAACTAATGTCATTATTCTCCTCATCCTCTTTTATGGGGACTCCATTGTGGCAGTTGAGGCATGTTGACGAACAATTTAATGATGCCTTTCTGCATCGACTTGTGTTGTTCATTTGACGAATCCAAGACACCACAATATTCCTCGAGTGAAGTACATATATCATTAGTTGCAGACATTCCAACAACCCACTTACTTATAGTACTATCCGTGATTCCCCTTCCCTCGGGTCATGCCACCACGGCTGTGGAAGTTGCGCATGAGAGTGGTCTCAATCGTCATATTGGACCACAATCCTGACCAGAACTTGTCATTTCGCCTCATTGTGAAGTATCCTTTCTCCACAAACTTTTGGTACTCTTAAGCTGACATTTGGGAAGACAGTTTTTCCATTTCCTGCACATAAAAGTGACATGACTTTGCATAGGGGAAATGCCCGGCTGCATGAAAGTGGGGGTAGCATTCGCTTACAATAGTTCAGGTGAGCTTGGAAATCGCCAGCCCTCTCTGCATGAATGTACTCCTTCATCAATTCCACCATATTGAAGTATTGCATCCAGAGTTTAGCAGTTGGTCCGTGGTAGATGGTGTCTTCAATTGCTGTTCCAAATTCCATGGCAACTGATTGGAGATGTGGGTCATTATCCAGCGAATCTACCGAGGGAGGATTGTCTAGAAAATATGATGTGAGTGTGTCGATGGTTGCCTGTTCTTTTGGCGTGAGATGGATTTCGTTTAAAATAAAGTTTGCTAAGGTGTTTTGGACGAGCAAATAACAGTTTATTTTACAAAGAAGATTTGAGGAGTTAAGAGCAGAGTATGATGAAAAATGTGATCCGGAACAACGTTTTCCGAAAATCGGCGATTTTCAGAAGCGGATAACTCGAGAAAGGTTGAAGATAGAAACTTTTTGTTAAGTAAAAAATATAGGAAATTTTGTCAGCTTTCAAAAAAGTAAGAATAATTTTTTCTCAAGGACCAACAGTTATCGAGTTATAAGCGAAAAAACAAAAAAAGTCAAAATTTAGGGCCCTCCGGAAGCCCGCATCCTAGGGTCGGAAACTTTTAGTATGTTTATCTCCTAACTACCCCAAACCCATCCCCGAAGTCAAAAATTCTGAGGCCCTCCATGTAACCTCTATATTAATAAATTCGTTGACTGGACTAGTACTAGAAAATATAATACACACCTGAACTTGAAACCTTCATAGTAAAAAACTCGAATTTTAATACAATAATAAACAAATAAACGAGTACAAAGACCTAATAAAACTTTTAAATTCACAACTCACTATCTGCACTACTCGGTTTTGACTGATGTGGGCGCTGAAATGAATCATGTAACGACCAATTGCGATTCATTTTATTATGTGTGTTGGCTACACATAGCTCAAAAGAGAGATCGTGCTAACTCTATTACATATTTTGATTTTTGGTCACGTGTTTTGCTTTGTTGCCCCACCGTGCGTCGGTGATAGGCCCTGGCAGCGGAAATAGGCAGACGGTAAATAAATAGTAAAAAAAATATTTGGGAATTAATTATATATTTGTCTGACTTGTCCCACATTATTTTGTATGATCTCTTGGACTAAGGATTATTATTATTATTGTTCCTGTCACTTTTTAAGATAATTTTTTTACAGTTGGGATGTTACACACATTTTCCTCTGTGTAATATTGTAGCATATGAATACATTTTATTATATACGAGTTTTCCACAACAATTTAAAAAAACATATTTTAGAAAACAAAGCATATTATCTCATTAAAAGCAAAAACAAAGCTGAAATGTTTAATTGACTCCTTTCTGCTACCTCCGGTGTACCAATTATTTCTCCCTAAGCTCGGCTAATAAGGATCATCTATTATTCATAAATACTTACAATTTGCATTTCCCCATAGGGCCGATGCATACGCATTTTCCCTTATATCCTGGTGCAGCGGAGAGCCCTCGTAACACCCAGGGGATGATCTATATATATTCAACTTGAGACTGTACGTACAATGCACCGGACGCTGAATGTATCTACCTGACACGAAGTCCGTCCCCAGGGTATTATCCTGGCTACAATACCGCTGTTGGTATAGGGCTGGTGAATGATTCTCCTGCTGGTTTTGCCTTTCAGAAGGTCGTTTAATCATTGCCTGAACAATATCGAATGTATTTTATGTCCGCATTGTTCTAAATAAAAATAGTATGTATAGTTATATTCGTACAATTTTGATAGGATTGAATTATCTGATTAGTACAGTACCTAGAAGTAAAAAATATGTAAAATTTAGAAATAATCCCATAGATAATGATAATTTTTCTTTATGATTTATTCTCGGATTTATTACTGTAGTGAGAGTATTATCTTTAGTTTCTGTATGGTCCGTGCACTTATTATTATCCTAAAGGGGTGAAAACCACCTCTGAATTTTGAAACGTAGAATTTTTATGTTTTAGGAATCGGCGATTACGATCCTGAAGTCAAAATAAAAAAATTCAAAATGCATCTCCAGTATGGTAGATGGAAGTTTTTTCTAAAGCAAGTGTTATAAACAGACAAAACAAAATTGAGCATCTAGGTGATGCTATATATTAACGAAAATCAATAACTGGAAAATTACAATAACAAAATGGCGACATTTTGTTAAAAAAATGTAAAAATGTACATTATTTCGACCATAACTTCATAACATTCGAATGACATCTATAAATCTAAATATCTCCGAAACTAAAAATCGTATATGCATATCGTACATAAATATAAAAATAAACTATATTTTTGATACCATTTTTTTCGTTAAAATTAATGTTTAATGAGATATTTGCAAAGAATCAGAAATTTAACGTTTTTTAGAAAATCCCTTTATGGGTTTAAATGTAATTTTTTTATAAAGGAAGTGCTGTAACGGACAAAAAAATTTTAACGTCTAGGTCGTGTTGAAATACAGAAAGCAGTAGTATATGAGAATATATTTTTTTAATTACTGACTACTTACATTAACAAAATGGCGACGTTTTCATTAAAACTATGTGAAAATGCACATTGTTTCTGTCATAACTTGTTTGTTCTTTTAGTCCGGGGTCCAAGCACTCCAAACTCAAGATGACCTGTTCCGACATGACGTACAAATGTTGATATAAGTAATGAAGAGAGCATTACTTGGGGCACTAGAAAACACTTGTCGGATTAATTTTTGCTCTTGCGCAACTTCAGAAATCGCAAAAAAGATGGCGGATTGATAATTACAAAATTATGTTTTACAATGGTTATTCTCCGTTAAAAAAAAACTATGTAACCTACCGATCTGATTTTTGGTGATGTATACTCAAAATATATACGTGATGCTAACTAAGCTATTGGTATTTTTGAAAAGAATATTTTTTTTGGAAAAAAATAATTAAAATCAAAAGGTTGATATTTACGTTCTAAAAATTTCGATATGCGGACAACTATGTTAAATTTAACAATTGCTTACCAAATATAGTACATATATTGAAAAAGTTTCTTTAAAAAAGATCCTGTCGATAACGTATACAGTTTTTTGTTTATGATTTTTTTTTATGAGGCGCGTAATTATGCAGCATTAAAATAAAAGTAGTCTACACGATAATTGGTACAGTGTAACAGTAAAAAGCACTATATTGTTCAATATAATTGCAAATTTGAATTACTTTATGTTAATAATACAACAAAACGAATGAAAGTAGTAGTCGGGCGTTGCCGATTGCGGCCACTCATTTAAAAAAATAATAATCGATACAAAGTGAATTGTGTGTTCGAGCAAAATGTTAATCAATTAATCAAATAGGTATTCGCAATTGGCCATGCCCGAGTACAACTTCTACTCGTTTTTATATTGTTTAAGAAATAAAATATTAGTGAGAAATATTATTATAAGTATTTAGCATATTTAATAGAAAGCAGAAAAGGGAGGTATTTTAAATAAAACATTAATGTTGTATATTACGTAATTTTTGTGTATAACTATTCGTACATGTTAGTCAGAATCACAGTCATTATAAAATGATGCATATTGATTTTTCTCTTAAAATAAGTCAGGAAAAGCAGCACACGATCACGCAATTGAATACCACTCACAAGAACATTTTGTGTCGCATTATATTTTACAGTTGCACTTTTTAATCTAAGTTCAGATAAACTTTTTTTGTCGACATTATCGGTACCAGCTCCTGATTTCCAATTCTGCATCCAAAATTTTGTGCAAGAGATAATTTGAATGACGGTTCACAACATTGTAGGGAGCGTAAATAACTTTTATTAAATTATTTTACCTTTTAATAATTTTCAAACGTATACATATAATCCATTTGTAAAGTTGACGTGTATGTACATTGAAAATATTTGCAAAAAACTGATGTGTAATGGAATACTTTAAGACAGATTTTGGAATTTTTCTCTGTTTGTCTGCTTGTCTGTTTGAACACGCATCACGCAGAAACTACTTAACCAATGAGGTTCATCTAAGCTTGGAGTAACATTTAGTTCTTATTTCATCGAAATCGGTCTAGATTAAGCCAAGTTTTATGAAAATCTGTCTAGTACAACAGGAGATACAGCTTGATCTCTACAATAAGCGTATTTGCACGGCATAAACTTTTAAGATTAAACTTCTGTAATATTCCAGAATATTCGAGAGTACTCTGGAATATTCCAGAAAATTTGTGAGTTTTCTGAAATATTCCAGAATGGTGATTCTACCTCAAATGTCGTTTATAAAGAAGCTTTTTAGTCAATTTCAAAATTCCACTCAAACGTAACCACGGACATAGCTAGTAAATAATAAATATGAACCGCAAACAATAATCAATCGATTCAGACAATCAAACACAAATAGTTTTTATAATGTTAAAATGTTAAGACAAATAACTTCACACTATATACATAAGTACATACGCCTAGGAAACATAAACATACCAGCTAATTCCACTGTAAACTGTTTTCATGCGCTTTATGAATTTTGGGAGAGCTGTCGCCTTTATTACATGCGCCGCATCATGCACCCATTTTAAAAATTCACAACTCGAATACTATATGCAATATCAACTTAGTTCTTGTCTTAAAAACATTTTCAATATATTGGGTATGTTTTTTAACATAGTTTGTACACAAAAAATGTACAATTGAAGTACTTACTCGTATGTCGAAATTTTTACTACAATATTTTATAGTTACAGATTTCATATTTTTTTTCCAAAAAACTAAACATATTTAAACAATGCCATCGAGCCTCATCCAAGCGCGTATGTCCTTAGTGTATATTATAAAAAAAATTAGATGGATAGCACTCATAGTTTCTTTTACAGGACGTGTTATGTATTAAAAAACATTTTTTTAGGAATTATCATTTCGTCTCTTTTCTTATCATTTAAGAAGTTATGCAAGAGCTGATAAGAATCCGACAAGTCATTTCTGGTGTCCTATATAACCCTTTTTGCAAATCTGAAGTTGAAAAATGTACGTCATGTCAGAACAGGTTACTTGGAATTTAGAGCGATTTCGTACTGTTGGACCCCAGACTATTTAGGCTATAGAAATATTCAAAAAAATCTGACTAAAAGCCTGACCAATAGTCTTTTATTTTGGTCAACATTTTTAACGAAAATGCATAGTTTCTGAGATATTTAACATTTAAATTAAATACTTCGTCTGATAAACATTCGGACGTGATCTATATACTTCCAGATTTCCGAAACCATTAACAGAAATTAGGAAAAAATGAAATTCTCTTCAATTTGGTAGCTTCCTTGTTTGTCTCTAGCATATTTTCATTTAATGTGACACTTTTGAGTTATTTGACGAAAATTGTTTTTAAAATACCTTTTTTCAAGCTAAAATCCCAATTTTCAAGTCGTTATTATAACTTAAAGACTATCAATTTATATGAAAAAGTTGCATAGAACATTTTCTTCTTAAAAGTTCTCTTTCAGCACCAATGTCCTTGACAAGGTGCCATCTACTCCCTATAAATTAGCATCTACCCCCTATAAATTAGCAAGACCCTGCAAAACATAGAAACTTATCTTTGATGCATTTACTATTAAACTGCCAAAAATGGACAATCTAAATCACATGACATAATAAGCTATAATGTACACATCACCGCATAATCAACGCAGAATCTTCTCTCTTTCTGTAGCAGCCTGTCAAGTTTTTGAAATCTAACCAGTTTTTCTACCAAAATCAAACTAAGAAGTCAGAGTGAATATCTTCAGCAAATCAAATAAAATAGGTAAATTAAAACCGAAAAAAATAATTTTGAGAATCATAGTAGAAGAAAACGTTTGTGCAGAAATCCGTTTCATAATACACTGAACATACGTCTGTATCGATACGTGTACGTTTGTTTGTACACATGTACATTTCTTATAAACACTATAACGTTTGTTTGATTTATTTTATTTAAAATGGCATGGTAGAATATTCTCAATGAATCTGAACCATATTCGTCATGCAAAATGATCATCCGAAGCGCGTAAACTAAATGTGTTTTATTATAAGTTTAGGGTTTTTTTTAATCGTCTTATTTATATTAATATCATGGATATAATATTACAACTAAATTAATTCTATGAGAATATGGTATTTTTGCAATTTTAATTAAGCACAAAAAAAACCAAGATGTACAAGATATCGCAACCTTAAAATATGTTATGTTTGGCTCGTTCGAGTGTACGTTATGAAGATCAGGTGATATAGTCTATTTCCGTTATCAAAGCCTATCAACCTGAAAATTTTGCCGAACCTCTCTGTAGATATGTTTTTCTGCATAACCTTCGCCTCGAAATTACATAGTAACTGCTATTCAGGCTGCTATTCAAGCTGATATTCAAATCAGTAGAAGATGGGACGAGATCTCCGTGTTTCCCCATCCAATTACTAAACGCGATGAACGTTGCTTCACTGTATGTATCAAAATACACGCACAGACAGGACTCCTCTACGCTCACATTTTAAAAAGTTATTGAAGTATTTTTAATAAGACTGTTATAAAACGAGTGAAAATGGTAATTGGATGTTACTGACTACCTATCTGTATATGTATAAATTCCTAATGCATTTTGTCTTTCCTTGCCCTTCAGAGGCCTCCCTTTCACATAGAGAGCTAACACTTTGAATACTTACAGTGTTAGGACAAAACCCAAGGAAACCAAATTTTCTATTCAGAGAATTTTCAAGAAATCTATGTTAATTTCCATAGGCTACCCATCCTCTGGACCTGGAAATTCAATATCAAGTTTTGCATGAAGGCTTTTAGTTAGATCTTGGTGGGATAGGAGGTGTCCCTAACAACTAATATTTATACACACGATTCCAGCCCAAGGTATTCCTCAGCAAAAGTGTTCTACTAAAAAGAGCCCTCGATCCAAAAATTTATCGTCGAAAAAAAATATAATTTTGCAGTGCAACTTTCGTTTTATTATTTTTATGATTCTAGATGCATAGTGTTTCAAATTAACAAACTCATTATAAAGAAATAATAATAATAATAATGATAATGATAATGATAATGATAATGATAATGATAATGATAATGATAATGATAATGATTTATTGACAAGAAAATGTAACAGTAAAAATAATAATAATAATACAAAGAAGTGATAAGCCCATTTAGGTCCACATAAGTGCCTGTCTATGGGCAATAGGGAAAATTAATTCCATCAGAACACTGTGGTCCTGCAATTTAAGAAAATTACATACATAAATCCAAACAAGTGCCCAGATGGAAAGATGGTTCTCAATATAAACAATTATAAAATAATTTTTTCAAAACATTTTTAAAATTTTTTTTGTGGATCTATAATATTATGGACTGTATAAAGGTCGGCTGAAGTAACAAAAACCTGTAAGTGTTTAGCATTCATTAATTTGAGATAGTTGGGTAAAATATCGTGTAATTTAGGCCCGATATATAAAAACCACCTTTGTCCGATCGTTTTTTGCGATCTAGGTAAAAATAAGTAAGCTGCTGCGTTAAATTTGGTGATATATAAATGATTTATTGAGTTGTGAACTGATTGATTATTAAATAAAAATAAATATGTTGTTTTTGAAAACAACTGAAACCTGATAATATGCTTTCAGTGAAAGATATGCTTGATGGACTATAAAATATAATGGTTTTGTAGGAAACGATATACAAAGTGATCCAATTAATGAAAATATGATGAAAATAGATAATATAATAATAATAAAGCATTTATTATTTACCCAAATTCACAAAATTAACAAAAATAAATTTACATTTACACTAGAGGTAAATAAAAGGCGAGTAGTTCAGTTTACTGTCGAAGTCAGTAAACTGTTCTTCCACTACCGGCTATAAAAACATCAGAAGTAGAAAAATATAAGTACATGTAATGTGGCTTTATTATTCATACCTAGACAAAACATAATACATAAGAAAATTAAAAAAGAAATACATCAAGCAGAGCGAAAAAGAGGCAGACTAGAGCAGAAGGAGAGAGAAGGCTAGGAAATGAGAGGAGAAAAAAAAATTAAAATAAAGGAAGGAACAAAGAAATAAAAAAAAGATAGAGAAGTTACAGGAAAAGGTAAGATTACACTTTAATAATTTCGCATCAAATATTTTTTAAATGCTTTTTTAAAACTTGCACATGAAAGGGTGAGTCCATTAAAAAGTAGCTTATTTATACAGGCAGCAATGTTATAAGAGAATGACCTTTTGAATATTTCCTTACGGTGTTGTGGTATGGTGAGAATATCTCTTCGTCCAATATTAATGTTATGAACATCATTTCTAAAAGAGAGCTTGTTGAGGAGGTAAGGTGGTGATCTAAACTTTAAAATTTTATGAAAAAAACAAGCCATGTGAAGTTTGCGGCGATTGTACATATTCAGCCATCCTGCAGTTTTCAGTTTGTGAGATATTCTTTGACGGCGTTGAATTCCAAAAATTAAACGAAGACAAGAATTTTGTACTTTTTGTATACGCCGGGTCTCGATGCTGTCAATACAAGGGCCATAAACCACATCACAATGATTAAAATGGGACAAAACTAGAGAATCACACAACATTTTTTTTACTTCCATGCTTAAAAAACGTCTCTGAGTATATATCATTTTTAGAGCCGCATATGCTCTTCTTAATTTACTCGTAATATGCTGTTTAAACCTTAATTTATAATCAATAATAAGACCAAGACTTTTCGAGCTGTTATTAAAGGCGATTGTATCATTTCCGATCTGTATATTCATTTCTCTCGACACAAATTTACGTGCATTGCCATTGCAAAATATTATAGCAAATGATTTACTAGGGTTAATTTTAAGTAAATGGTCAGTAGAGACAAATTCTTTATATCGTTGTTAATTAAATTCCTATATTCCTGTAGATCTTCAACATGAAATGAACAATAAATCTGTGTATCATCAGCATATAAATGATAATTGCAGTACTGCAAGGAATTGTGAAAATTTGATGTAAAAATTGTAAACAATAACGGTCCAAGTATACTTCCTTGCGGGACACCTGAAACTACCATCAGTGGTTGTGAAATATTATTATTAAGTATTGTTTGTTGAATTCTGTCCGACAAGAATGACAAAATTAGATTGGAGGAATTTCGTTCAAAGCCACAGAAGTGTAAAATTGAAAAAAGCAATTGGTGATTTATCATATCAAAATCTTTCGTATAATCTAATAATACTAATACACTGATTTTATTATTATCGGTAGCTCCAATGATGTCATCAGTTACGTCAGCAAGGGCCGTAGCACAACTGAAACCAGATCTAAATCCCGACTGTTTTAATGGTAGAACATTATTGAGATTCACAAATTCTCTAATTTGCAATTCTAAGATTTTTTCAAAAATTTTTGATAAGACAGGTAAAACACTAATGGATCTCAGGTGGCTCAGTTGGCTAGGTTGATTGATTTTAGGTAGAGGAAATATTAAAGCTATTTTCCAAGCTTTAGGAAAGTAGTGTGTATTTATACACTCATTATATATGTGTGTTAAGAATGGAACTATATAAGGACAGCATAAATGTATTAAAGTTATATTTAATTTATCATATCCATAAGCTTTGGATTTTATATTTTGAATGATTTTAATTACGTCCAAATCAGAAATCAGTTCAAAAGAAAATAAACCATCTCTGCCTTCTTTAACATTGGTATTATAAAAATTTATTAACTCATCTTTAGGTACATCATTGTTATTAGAAGAATTGATAAAAAAATCGTTAATAGCATCCACATTACTTAACTGTTCAGGTATATTGATCTTTCGGTTTCTAGCAATATTTAATTTTTTTAACTCGTCCCATTTCTCTTTAATATTACAATTATTAAATTTATGTCTTAAATAAGCCTTCTTTTAAGCCTTAATAGCTGCATCAGTTAAATTCCTGAGTTGTTTGTAGTAGACCCAGTGGCCATTTTGTCCTGTTTGTTTGAATTTTGCCAAAGCTTTATTACGTAGTTTCTGCATAAATTTAATGTTATCCGTTATCCACGGAGCATAGCTTCTTTTGGAACATTTTATAGATTTGTTAGGCGCATGCGTATTGAATAACTGCAAAATATTATCCGTAACAAATTCAATCTTATCGTCAATATTATTCATATAGAAAATATTATTCCAAGGTATGTTTTCTAAATCCATTTGAAATTGTTCAAAATTTGTATGTTTTAAAGCTCTATAATTAGATATTCTCTCCGGTTCTTCCATGATATTAAACGTTATAGTACAGTGAACTAAGAAGTGATCGGATATTTGTGCATCGACTACCCCAACGTCACAAACATTTTCAAAATTTACCAGAATTAAATCTAACAATGACATGGTAGTATCTGTAATTCGAGTGGGTTCGTTTATTACTTGTACGAAATTGAAAGTTTGATATATATTTTTAAACTGCGTAGAATAGGTAGTATCTAAGTTTTGCATATTAATGTTAAAGTCACCTAAACACACTATATAATCATAACTTGCAAAAAAATTTAAAAACGTGTCCTCAAAGTAGTTTAGAAAGGAATTATAATCGGAATTAGGCGGCCTATATACATTAGCGATGACAAGTGCCTGATTTTCTATTAATATTTTGATCATAATAATCTCTATGTAATCGTGGGTTTCACTTAATAAAATGGTGTAATTTAAATTGTTCTTTAAATACAAACCCACACCACCTCCTCGAACAAGCCGGTTTCGCCTGACAAAAACGTAGTCATTCATACTTACAACATTGCTGCCAATACCTGGATGCAACCAACTCTCAGTGACCCCGATGACATGATAGTTTGAATTTAAAATGCAATCTTGAAACTGATTACAATTTGCAGTAAGAGATCTTACATTTATGTGTGCAACGTTCAGTCGTATGAAAAGTATGTCAACTAAAAAAAACAGTTTAAGTAAATAGTGCAGCTAATAGTAAAACCTTTATAACTAACAAGTTTTTAATCGACAGATAAAGATAGATAGAGAAACACGCAAATATCAGTACAGATCAGTGAAATAAACGAGAAAAGAGAGAAAAAAGAAGAAGAAAGAGTAAGAGAAAGAGAGATAGAACTAAACTGTTGTAAACTATAGAAATATAAAATAAAGAGTAATACCTTGCACGTGTACAATACGCACAAGTAGAATATACCTACTGCACTGCTAATAAACACGTGTTTGACACTATTGCCAAGGAAAAAGTCACATACACTTTTAGTGAAAAAAATTAATCAATTTTGGACAAATCGATTATTTTATGTTCCACTGATGATGTTTTATTGATCATATTTCTTAAATTATGGATATGGATCGATAAAAACGGATAAACTGGGGTTAAATCTGAGCAGTTTGTGTTCAATTGCTTTCTATGATGTTTTATTGATATTTTATTATATCATGGTGATTTTGGATATTAGCCAATGATCGATTGGGCTCCAATTTAGCCTGATTGTGTTTCACTGCTTTCGATGCTATTTTATATTTGCTGATAATTTTATATTTGTCAATTAATACGTAACTAAGTTCGTTGTAGTTAGATAGGGTCAATTTGTGTTGCACCGCTTTCTATGGTATTTTATCGATATTTTTTTAAATTCAATTCGATGAAACTAGACCTCTTGAGATCACATCTGGTCATTTTGTGTTCCTTTGTTTTCTATAGTGCTTAAGAGATAATTTATGGTACGTCTTCCTGCAGATCGATGTAGTTAAGTCCACTGGTGTTAGATTGAAATTATTTTTCTTTCTCTGTCTTCTCTCTATCGTAATTTATTCTTAATTGTTGACAAAGTTGCATACTTTAATAATATATATTTGTATACATTGAGATCAGATCTGGCAAGTGGTAATGCCCAAGGCGCTATTCATATGCTTTCCTGATTTATTGATACCTCTTCGAGACAGGCGAGCCTGGTAGGATTGGACCGGACTGCCTCGAAGTCTGTACAGTGTTAGTATCGAATAGGGAATTTGGGAAGGTACGATGTCTTCTGTTGTTACGCAGCAGGCTGCAATCTAACACGGAAACTTTTCTAGTTTTATTTATTTTAACTGCCCCGATGTTTTTTTTTTTATTTATTTATATAACGTCGGCCTATTTCCGCTACCAGGGCCTATCACCGACGCCAGGAGACGAGCTACCCCCAACCTGGAAATTTTGCCGAACCTCTTCCCTTAAGAAGAGTAGGGATCTTTTACTTGCCTAACATTTAATAGCCAAGGGACCGCGTGCTTTACATCCCCTCCGAAGGATGGTACATCCACTACGTAATCCTCGTCTGAAATTACGTAGCTTCCGCGTATACACTGATATACAAGCCGCTAGAAGGTGGGACGAGAACGCTGTATTTCCCAAGATGGGTCACCCATCCAAGTACTAACCGCGCTCGACGTTGCTTCAACGGAATATTGACTGATATCCACATTGAAGTCGCCTCTACGCTCGCCCCCCTGCCCCGATGTAATATGACGGTGATGCACGTAACGTCTGTTTAAGAATATTTTATACACGTTATTGGTTTTCAAAACAAATTATTTGGGAACATCTTAGTAATAAACGATATATAAAGTTGTCATCTTAACTTGGTACAAATATTTTTATTGGTTGATTTTTGCAAGATAATCTAGAAAAGCTTATATTATAAAGCGATACTGAACAAATTCTATGTTAGTTTCGGAATATGCAGAAAATAATATAAAAATCCAATCTAAACCTTGACGAAAATCAATTTGTTCATAAGTCATGTAAATATATGTATTTTCAGTTGTGTTAAATAAATCCGACCGTGTGCTTGTGCGGAAACATCACGTACTTTCTGTGTATCTGATTTACTTTGGAAATGCTTTTCAAAAGGGAGTTATTTTTGATAGGCAGAATTCAGCGCAGGTATAATTCAAATTCTCACGAAGACAATATTTATTATTTCTGTGTTGGTTAGTATGCCTACGCGATTTGTTCGTATTTTGTTTTTATTTTTTATCTAATGCTTATGTTGTATACAGGCTGTTCATTTTATCAGGATCCTCGAAGATATCTCGCTTAATATCAATAGTGCAAAAAAATATGTTCACAAAAATTATGCAGATATCTCCGTTATTTCAAGGCATACGAAAAAACTTCTATTGTGAAATAATATCTCTGTAAAATGGAGTCTTTTAACGAGATATCATCTAAAGAGCCCCGCATCTGACTTCATATAAAAGTGGTTTGAGTCAAATATCATAGAACTGGAGTATGATGTACTTCAAACTATGCTGATTAAAAGATTCAAGAGACCCAACCCCCTAAGGTTAAGAGTTTCCAAAATCTTTAAGTATAAAGTTTGAAAAGTGTAGCTGGCAAGTGGCAAGGGCAGCATGTTCATAATAAATGCTATTCATGCGATAGCTTACTGTGGGCTCGAGGTTTAAGGTATATTCCTAATGAGCATGAAGAGAAAATTCAAATTCTAATTCGTTTTAGGGAGAATATAAATCTTCTTGCTGGCGGTGAAATTGTGGCCTTCCAACACGATGAAGACTGTCTCTACCTCAGTATAGACGCTTATAAGCTCTATAGGAAGGATCGGGGATCTAAAGGTGGTAGTGTATGTATTTTAGTAAAAACTGTTTACCACATCACTAATTTCTCTTAAAAATAATTTCATTGAACAACTTTGGATTAATTAAAAAAAAAAAAATAAAAATGAAAATATTGCTATTGGCGTTTTATATAGGCCACCCGTCCCAAGATCCAGCATTCTTTGTCTCAGAGTTTGAGGATACCTTAAGCTTAATACTATCGTGCTGAAAATATTATATGTTTCGGGGATTTTAATTTTAAATGTATACACATTCAATAATTTAAATGTACAAAATCTTTTTGCAGTTTTAGATGAGTTCGGCTTACAACAAATCATTGACTCTCCTACCAGAATCACTAGCATCACTTCACATATGCTTCTGAACATCCTAAACTATTATAAAAATAATTTATTATTCGATTCAATTTTCAATTTTAGGCTTGTTGATGAAACCTCAGTATTAAAAAATCACGGAAATAAATACAAATGCTACAGGTTGTGATAAGATAAATTTAAAAAATGATTAAGTTATGCTGCCCTCATAGTATTCCTTATTTGACCCATATAATTAATTATTGTTTACAAGAAAATGTTTTTCCATCCAATTGGAAAAGTGCTGTAATCACTGTATTACCGAAAAAAAATAATCCTGAGAATTTTAAAGACCTACGTGCCATCAGTGTTTTACCTACTTTATCTAAAATACTTGAAGAAATCATGGAATATCTTCTTAGAGAGAATATTTGATGATACAATAGGAGCATCAGATCAGGATTTATGTACAATTTTAATTTTACTAGATTTTAGTCGAGAATTTAATACTCTTAATAACGAAATACTTTGATCTCTTTCGTTACATATAGGTCTTACAATGAAAGCAGTTAATTTATTTAAAGATTATTTAAAGAATAGGCAGCAGAAAGTCTGTATTGAACAAAAATGCTCAGAAGACTTCATATCAGGTGTACCACAAGGTTTTATCCTGGAACCATTACTTTGTATCCTATATATCAGTCACTTCATTTCATATTTAAAACATTGTTAAATTCATTTATATGCTGACGATACCCAGCATTACCATTAATTTAAAACTTCTGACGTTGATGGTGCCTGTCAACGTATTAATGAAGATTTAAGATCTTTTTAAAGATATCAATAGACCACTCTCTTATTAGCAAATCTAATGGTTTAATTTTTGGTCCTAAAAAATCTCGACAACTTATTAAAAATCAGGTTCAAATAAATGTAGATCAAGAAAATCTTGAAATAGTTGACTATACTAAGAACTTGGGTGTTATTATTGACAGTGATCTCCGATTTGAAAAACATGTAAATAAACTTACATAAAAAGCATACAATTCCATCAAAGTAATTTACGGGAATAGGCACTATTTATCTCAAAAAGTAAATGTGATGTTATGTGAGAGTCTGGTTTTGTCTTTGTTAGATTTGCTGATTGCCTGTATGGTCCCAATTTAACTACCATATACAAAAACAAAATACAAAAAATTCAAAATTCTTGCCTTGGGCTAATTTATGGTATACGTAGAAGTGAGAGAATATCGCACAAATTAATAGATATGGGTTGGCTGAAAATGGAGAATCGCAGACTATTTCATTCAGCATGCTTATATCATAAAATTTTAGTAAAGAAATCTCCCGAATACTTATATAATAAAATAAAATTCCGTACCGATGTAAATTTAAAATTCAAAGGCCTATTAACCACACCTGTCCACCGAACAGAGAAATTTAAATGTTTTACCTATCAGATTTGCAATATATTTAACTCTCTACACGATAACTTGAAAGGATTGAATGTAAACTGTTTCAGGAAAAAATATTAATTTATAATCAACACATGTAAGTCCCTTAATTTTAGTTTACGTTGATTTTTTTTCTTTATATTAGATGGAATTATTTTACTCTCATTGAATGTAAGCACGAATTAGGTGGAAGAGCAGCTAAATTTTAGGAAATCTTATATTTTCGTTACTGTTGTTAATATTTGTGAAATTATTACTGAACTTTGCCTATTATTCCATTTACTTACTTATTTAATAGTTTTGTAACTGAATATATTCTTTCCCATGGAAAATAAAGAGTCTATTATTGCCATTATACTTGGTGGAAACATGCTGCCATTGGCAGCTGCATATTTCAAACGGTTTACTTAAATACCTTGGAAACCCTTAACTTTAGGGCGTTGCGTTGGGCCTATTAAGACTTTTAATCAGCATAGTTTGAAGTACAACATACTCCAATTTTATGATTATTTGACTGAAAACACTTGGTGGTTTTCCTATGTTTCATAATTTTCACCATATCTCACAAAGCAGGTTATAGATTTCGAATTTATCTTTATTGAAATAAACCTCACAAGAATTGGGATAACTTTTACTAAAGCCTTTTTCTTCTACAATAAATAATAAGCAAGATATTTCGCATGGCACCGGTAAAATAGACAGACTATATTATAGGAATGATTCAGCATGACATTTACGAAAAAACATTAAAAACCATGCGGGATAAAAATTTTTAAACAAATTATATGATGTAAAATAAATGATAACTCAAATATTACATTAGGATTATTGGTTCTAAAAGATAATACAAATCGTTAAGCCTCCCAGTTACCTGTGCGTACTCACAGGAAATTCTTTCTCTTGTACTGAATGTATTTTTTCCAATCTGTAATTTGGGATTAACAAGGGATTGAGCCTGCAAAATATGTTCCTGTTTTTAATCCACCATTCCTGCCACGTCGAAATGAGTGGAAACGTAGGATGGAGCATTTCGAGGCCGTGCGGTCTTTTACGCAATTTAAAGACGCAATTTATTTAGGTAAGGTTTTCGGCCACAAATTAGAAGCAGGGGCTTATCGTTGGATTCAAATTTTACAGAAAGGTGAAAATATAAGGATGGGTCGTAATTGCGTATATTTTCCTTTTAAATGAAGAGGGAGAATCCGGTTAAGCCAGTTTCTGGAAATTATGACTTTTCTCTTAGTTTATCGTACTGGATGTGAAAATTTCAGTTCAATAATTAATAGCGGTTAGGTTTTTTTTTTTTTAATTATAAATCAATAACGACCGTGCTCTCGACGTGATGGTATCAATACGAAATAAGAAATATCATTAGACTAAAAAAGGACGAATATGAGAAATAATTTATAAAGTGTTCATATTTTTATAAGGGCAGAAACGAAGTTCCGGAAAGTTTCTCACCTACCTTATTTTGTGAAAAACTACCCCCGACAGTGACTTCATGCTGGATTTTTCCATTTTTCTTACTAACGCTCGGTCGAAAAAAGAGTATGGGAAAGAAAATATTTATTATTAAATTCTGCATAAGAAACCTTCTATTGACCCAGCGTCGTCACTAGGGCAGGGTAATAGGGGCCCGTGCCAGGGGCGCGAGCAGAGGGGTTTGCAAAATTTGAATATTAAGGGGCGTAAAATTCGAATATACTATTTTTTCCTGTCCCTATTGAGAATCCATATCCAAAATATAAACAGTTCATAAATTATTTCTCCCAAAAATTCTAATTTACGTAAACTATTATAATTGGCTGTGGTCTAAATTGAGGTATGAAAATACCATATTCGTTGTTTTTTCATTATTCAGAAGTTGTTTATTTGGTGTGAACCAGTTTTGAAAATCTACTGCTTTATTGGGCATATCATGCAGTAAACACGTTATTATCTTTAGTGATTATTGTGGTTGTCATGGGCATATAATATAGTACTACAATTTATATTTGCGAAAATTAAGTCGTTAATATAAATAATGAATAACACCGGTCCCAGTACAGATTCCTGTGGTACTCCGTGATTGATTGGTAAGGGGTCGGAAATTACTTTATTAAAAAATGTACTCTGTCTTCTATTTGAGAAGTAGGATGTTACCATCTTGTAATGTAATTTTTATTTTCGAATCCTTCTACGATATTATCTATTAATTTTAAAACAGCTAGAGATGTTAAGCGACTTTTTCTTAAACCAAACTGACTATCAATTAACAGTGCGTTTTCTTCAAAGTATTCACAGATTAGTTTTTTCAGAAGAATTTCGAATATTTTTGAAATTACTGTTAGCAAGTTGCCGATCTCTATCGAATGTGCTACGGTTACGCACCTACCTATCTCGTTGCTTCATATACAAATTAAAAATTACGGAATACTAGTATTTCTGGTTTCCGCAAGTTGCGGAATTTTACAAAAGGCAAAGTTCCAAAAATCAGGAATTGTACCAATTTGATAACTATAAGCTTTCGAGGTAGGTATTTTTGACAAAATACCGTTTATAAAAATGTAGAATCAAGTACTTATATTTTAACATATTGGAAAACATAAAAATTCCAATAAAAATAATATAGACCTTAACAAAATAATAAAAATCCTAATAAAGTAACAAAAATCCGTTTCTAAAAAGTCCGCAAGTCTGAATTTTAACAAAGTTACTCGAGATCCAACAGGTAATTTTACCCACTGATATGTTCTTAAAAATAGAAAAACCAACCTAACCTGCAGGACTAACTTTAAGTCCGTGTACCGCGGAAACTTTTCATAGAACTAATACAATAAACAAAAGGTTGCAACCTCGGTTGCAGCCACTAAGACCTGAACCCGCAACATTAGTATCCAATTCAAGTATTCAAGACAGATTTATTAATATTAAACTAAATTTAATATATAATAACAACAACAGTCCCGAAACCAGCCAGCGTCGTCGTGGCAGTTGAAAGGCTGGACAGGATGAAGTCGGATCAACTTCACAAAATTACGTAGATAAAACCCAGACTCTCTGCATATAAATTCTTATAGTCGGCAACGCCCAACTGCAAATTTCATTCGTATTGAAAATACCTCAATAACAATTTAAGGTAGCATTGTCATATCATCTAACCTATGTAAAGTTCGCTCGAAACTGAAAAACGCACTATATATTGTAGTATAGATATTTTGTACATCTTTATATTTTCTTGTTCTTAATCAACACTTTGCTTTAAAATCATAACACAGTTTATGTAAAATATGTTAGCTTCAACGGCTCTGACGATGACCCTGTATCAAAATTGAAACAAAGATTTTACGCCACCTAACAGAAATAATTCTGTTTAAAATATATTCGCACTTGGCAACGCCCGACTCAAACTATTATTCGAAAGAGCTTTAATGAGGCTGTGCGCCTAATAGGCAACCGCGGCAGATGGCATGATGCCACCAGACGTGCTATACAGCAAGCGGAGGCCAACTAGAATAATTTTCATGAATTACAAAACGCCTGGCAAGACTTTGCGGATAAGAAAAAATATACAGTTGATTCGAACATGAAAGACACCCTGTATAATGCAGTTTGGAAATCTTCATATTGTTGTGTGCTTAATCGGAAAATTTTGCCAGAAAATTCAAATAAAAACTCTGATACATAAAAATTATGGTTTGCACGCCTCTGGTGATCATCATGTGTGGATCAATACCAGTAGGGACTATTTTACTATACTGTTTTATATATATTCCAAGTTTGAATTATAAATATCAAGTCTAACAGAAGTTATCGTATTTACAAGAAACGGTTTACACACAGACATTTTTTATTTGATATTTGAGTTCAGTCTGTGCCGAAACGGACTTCTGTACAAATATCTTTATTCTACGTTATTGTAAAAAATTGTTGTCTGATTTTAATATAACGTATGATTTTAATATAACCTATTTGTTAAATAAATCATGTGATATACCGACAGTATATATCTAGTTATCTAAATATTACTAAAAAATGTAGAGGAAAATCGTTAAAAATACACCTAATACACTACCTCGACAGATATCTAGTTGTCTAAAATCTAATAGAACTGAAATGAAAATGTTGTCTTAGGTATGCACGTTCTACTTAATAGTTATCCATGAGAGTTCACGAGAAACATTGGTGATCACCTTTTGTTTTAGGCGCCATGTTTAGTTTTGTGATTTGGAGCGTTGCTTTGTGTCGTGTAAATAAAATGTCGGTATGTGTTACAGTTTTAACGTGCTTTTTTCCTCAATAATATTTACAATTTATTAAAAACCTTTAACATTGTGTGTTTGTGCATCAATTTGTTAATATATTGGCCCAAAACTTAAAGGTATGTTAATGATAACGCACAATTTCTGCCCATGTATAAATACCTGGGGAATACCTTGGCGAATTTAACCTATATTTTCAACTTTGTACCTAGATTTTCTTATTATTATTAGTTTATAAACATACTATGGTAGTTATGTATATAATTATGTGAAAGTGGGGTTAAACACTGAGACTTGTTGATAAAATGAATAAATTGATTATCAAATCCAGTCGTCGCCGTCTATATTATATATAGCTTCGTAAATTCCTTGATACATTATTTTTAACATATTAACACATATTTTATTAGGTCGACCTGTATTGTATATATCTATCTATGTATGTATGTAAGTAAAAAGTCTAAGGAACTGAATTTCACCCACTTCTAATTGTTGTATCATCATGAAACTTGGCAATTGTGTGTAGCTCTGATGACAGTATAATATAG
Source organism: Rutpela maculata (assembly GCA_936432065.2). Lineage (NCBI taxonomy): Eukaryota > Metazoa > Arthropoda > Insecta > Coleoptera > Cerambycidae > Rutpela > Rutpela maculata. The sequence continues at coordinate 53,893,235 of OW386285.2, forward strand.
TCTACTCAATATTATAATATGTTCAAAAAGGCCGCCGTCCCAAGATGGCGGATTACCATTTTCTTTATAACCCCCTTGATGTGGGTACCAAAAGAAAGGGCTTGAAAAACAAATATGTGATCAAAACTTAGAAATTCAAATTTGCGACAAAATGGCGGATAAGTTTTGTAATTTATGGTCGTATTAAAATCGATATCTGGGGATTTTCGATTATAAATATTTAGTCGAATTTTTTACATAAATGTCGAGTGCCAAAATTCTCTCCTTAAATATAAGATTATAATGTAATAAAATAAATCAATAGTTTAAAAAACTAAAAAAACACGTTTTCATGAATACTGCACTAAAAAGCAAAAAATAATCATCGAACCTGTTCGAAATAGCGTTCGAAAAACGCCCCACGTTTTTATACTCAAATATTATATATACTTAATTACAAACACGGCTTACACTTACGGGGTAGACAGAGAGAGCAGGTTCGATGGTTATTTTTTACTTCCACGTCCAGTGGAAGTATAGTGTACGACAAAAACATTTTTAAAAAATTTTATTGTCCAAATAGGCTTAAAATGTCATGAAACGTCGAGATTTTAAGTTTAAGCGAAAACAAATTTCTGTCTGTCTGTCGGTCTGTCTGTCGGTCTGTCTGTCGGTCTGTCTGTCGGTCTGTCTGTCGGTCTGTCTGTCGGTCTGTCTGTCGGTCTGTCTGTCGGTCTGTCTGTCGGTCTGTCTGTCGGTCTGTCTGTCGGTCTGTCTGTCGGTCTGTCTGTCTGTCGGTCTGTCTGTCGGTCTGTCTGTCGGTCTGTCTGTCTGTCGGTCTGTCTGTCGGTCTGTCTGTCGGTCTGTCTGTCGGTCTGCCTGTCGGTCTGTCTGTCGGTCTGCCTGTCGGTCTGTCTGTCGGTCTGTCTGTCGGTCTGTCTGTCTGTCTGTCTGTAACTTTTTTTGTGCGCACGTTTACTCTGGAACCGTTTAAGATATTCATTTGAAATTTGGTACACATATGTACTTTAACGAGATCTAGAACTAGATTATATTTTCATCTAGTTCCGTCGAAGGTAAATTGGGGGGTAAATTGGGGTAAATTTGGGGTAAATGTAAATCAAGCAGGTAAGAGTCCATGAAATTGGTATTTAGTATATACAAGAGAAGCTAAGGTCTCAAAAAATTTTTTGGCATTAGCCACCCCCATTACCACCCCCACCTCCTTATTAAAGGGGATGAAAATAAATTGTGATTTAGTGTATATACAGGAACCAGAAACCTCAAAATATTTTTTTACTTCATCCACCCCCCACTACCACCCCCCTATCACCACCCCCACCCCACTACCGATGTGGGGTATCGTTTTATGGGTTTTTGGGGTAGAGGATTTCAAATGTTATATTATTAACGTTCCATAAACAATTATTTTCACATACAAAGTTTTTTCGTTGGGAGTGACTTGGATAGAGAATCTGGATGTGGAAGTAGTGATTCCTTGGGCAGCGGTTTTGCCTTTTAGTGCAGTATTTATAAAAGCGTGTTTCTTTAGTTTTTTAATAGACAAGTGCAATTGGACGGTCTCCCATGTATTCACTTCCACTAATTTCTCGGTATCTACTTGAAAACAGTATTATTTTCACATCCACATTGATAGTGGAGTGAAGGTATAGTAGCGATAAGAGAAAGAAAATATATATTTTTTTCAAATAGTCTTAAAACGATATGAAACGTAAATATTTTAAGTTTGAGGAAAAAAATGTCTGTTTGTCTGTCTGTAGGACACTAACTCTATAGGTCGTGGAGAGTGGCTGTAATTAATTTGATGACGCGGCTACCGTGTGGTGTCGGAGGCCACAGAAGTCTTGTCCGACAGCGAGCAACCAAAAAAATAATAATAATAATAATATAGGCCTTTATTTGGTAATTCTATAATTTTATAAGCAAGGCAAGTAACAGACTGGAAAAGATCAGAAACCAAATTATTATGGATAATTAAACAACTTATGAAGATTTTTTCTCAGGGAACCGAAAATTAATAGCATTTTCGAGTATAATTTGATTGATTTCAGGGAAGCCTAAAATTTGTAATTTGCCTATAAGTAGCACAATCTGCATTTTGAGGACATAAAGAAAGAAATTTTAAGATTAACTACATCAAGAATTTTTAAAGAATATATAGACACCATGTCCGAGTGGTTATTTTCTATTTGCACATACGAAAGGCAAAGTATTATTATAGAGATGAGTATCATCTCTAAAGTGTCATCATGTCCTATGAATAATTCTTTCGTTTCATCAGGAATACGAAATTCGGACAACTTGAACCTTTTATTGAAACTCAGGGGCTGGGGTAGCCACTGCCTTATATGCTTCCGAAGAACTTGAGATTATGGTCCCATTATGTAATTAACAGAGCAAATGGTCTGTCAGCGAAATGTAAGGGACCGCCACACAATAATATAGGTCAAAAACCACCAAAATTTTTGTCACATACAGAGCAATAATTACACCCATTGTTTTAATTACTCAAGTTAAGTAGAGTTACATTTGAAGTGCTAACAGAAACAACACACCCGAGGTCACATCTATATTGAATTAAAAAGGTTTTTATTTTATTTCCATATCCTCGTAGTGGAGTGGAAGTTGGAAGTATAGTAACGAAAAAAAAAAAAAACAGTTTTTTTTAGTTCAAATGCACTTAGAATGTCATAAAAGTCGAGGTTTTAAGTTTCAGAAAAAAGTTCTGTTGGTTTATGATATTGACTGGAAATTTGTAATTATATGTATTATATCGAGATCTGGAACCAGATTATATTTTGATCTTATTCCGTAAGAGTCCACAAAATTGAGATTTGGTGTATCTACAAGAAGCCAAGGTCTCAAAAAAATTTTTAGTATCTACCACCCTCACTATCACCCACATTACCACCCCCACCCTATTATTAAAAGGGATAAAAAATAAAATTGTGATTTAGTGTGTGTACAAGAGGCAAGGGCATCAAAATTTTTGGCACAAGCCACCCCCAATATCACCACATCCCCACTACCACTCCCACTGCTGATGTGGCATATCGTTTTATGAGTTTTTGGAGTAGACGATTTTTGATATTATATTATTAAGGTTTAATGAACAATTATTTCACCACAGTGGAGTGTAAATATAGTACCAATTTTTTTTTTCATCGTAAGAGACTTGGATAGGAAATTTGAATGTGGAAGTAGTGATTCCTTAGGCAGCGGTTCTTCGTATTGCATGTTTTCATATTCTTTTCCTTGCATTCAGTTAATGTTTTTTTATTTACATTTTTTTGGAATGGTACTTTGCACAACATTGAAGACTGAATCTTGTATATATAAATAGATACAGTGTGACCCACTTAAGATCGCAACACCCCCGTTAATTGATGCTTGATTAAATTCAAATTTTGGTGGTAAGAAAAGATCGATAAGGTGATTCTTTGAACTTGGTAATATGTGATATATTCCCGAGTAATCGTAGGCACAAAACAGACAGAAATGTTTTTTGCTCAAACTTAAAATCTCGACGTTTTATGACATTCTAAGCCTATCTGAACAATAAAATTTTTTATTTTTTTTTTTTGTCGTTACAATACTTCCACTGGAGGTGGAAGTAAAATAGTAAGTGGCAAATAATATTTCGCGTAATATAATCAAAACTTTCATTATTATCGTCTCTATACATACTAAATAAATAATTAGGATACAATTGACTAATACAATGCAATTGAACATGACCAGCGTATTCACCATACATAACAAATTTTCATATTCGATTGAATTAATAATGGACAGTCAATGAGATGGGTCATTAACAACAAACCTTCATAATATTCCAATTAAGTTTTAATTATTTCGACACTGGAATGCAGATTTAATGATGATGTTCGACATTATTAAAGAAATGATGAGGAATGTCGCGAAATAAACAGTTGCCGTTACTTAAAATGAGAATAACAAGTCATCCCATGGTGAAAATAGATATTCTCCGAAAACAAAAATATTTTATCCTAAAACAAAAGTGAAAGCATAAATTCCGAATAACTAAATTATTGATATAATGAAAATCGAAAAGTAGCGTTGAAAATTCAAATGTTTACTATTCATCTGCTTCCCTACTCCCGACTGCAATGCTTAAAGCTGTTAAATGCGATGCTACTTGACTATGTCTATAAAAATTAGTTCCCAGCAAAGATACGGAATTTGGGGTAGATGGCGCTATATAGGTACAAGACACATGAAGTGCAAGCACAGTTATTCATTTATTTATTTTAGTTTGTATTTTATTTTTAGATATGAAAATAATAATTAGAAAAAATAAAAATTAGTGATGACAAATCTGTGGATAGAAAGTTTCAATTTAAAAAAGAATTAAAATCGGTCAAGTGGGAACCTCTGGCGAATTAGGAGAAGAAAAAGAAGTCGAGTTTTGAACATTCAGGGTGATTTATAAGTAATGGTACAACACTTAACTGTGGCTAGAATAAGCATATGACGTACCTATATTGGCAGTTTATTTAAAATGTCTTTTAAATCAATATTTTCTACATTGAGTGAAGTAGATCATAAATACAATAAAAACACAAAATTATAAACGTGTAATTATTATACCAAAACCATTTTTATACCACTAGAAAGTTTATTTCACATACTTTATGTGAGCTAGTGGTTACTGGGAACCTTTTGAAATAACAATTTTTAAAAGTAGGCGTTGACATTACAGCATCAGTGTAAATAAAGCAAAATAATTAATAGGCATAAAAACAAAAAGTTTTGTTTAATGAACTGTTATGTTCTTTGTTTCCAATATCTGCCGTAAAGGTGCGGATAAAAAAGTTAGCACCTTTTTAACACGTAGCGTACGTAGCGCCCTCTAGGAGCTAGACCAAAATTGAAGGAGTTTTATGATTTCTCACCTCAAGTAACCTCCACTTATCGATTTTTACAAGAAAATTTGAATACCTCATTAAGAGTATAATCTGCGGTCAGTGAAATGAAGAAACGAATTATTCGGCTTATTTTTGAAGATAGAAACTTCAAATTTTGTACGTATGTATTAAAATATATATTCTAGTTCGTCACGTTTTTATTTTTTTGTTTTAGTCAAAAACACGTGATCAACGAAAAAATGGACGTCGAAAAATTGGAATTTACAAAAAACGAAATCGTGACGACCTAGATAGTCCATAATTAATTACGTGGATAAAATATAACCTCTTGTTTTTCAAACATAGATTCAATAAATAGTTTCCAATTTTGCCGTCAATAGATGGCACTCGCCTCGGCATTCGCATAGCTTTACACGCTCTCAGACTTTAGGGAGGAACTTGTTGTCATGGAGACCTGACGCGAATGAATGCTTGCCAGGGAAGCATTTAGGAGTTCTGGTAATATCTTAAATTTATTTATAAATTATTTTATCTTACAGGAATGACTTAATAGATGAAATTCTTGAAAATGTTAATACATAAATAAAAGGTGCCAAATAGAGAGGACCGTTTTGTATAAACACTCCTACAAATTTTATTATGAAAATTTGAATGCGGTTTTTAGTTAGGTCAGAAATCAATTTATTCGAAATTATTACCAAGCAAAATGTACAGGGTGTCCCAGTCAACGCGCTATGCTGGGTTTTCTCGGTAGTTTCTGAGATAAGTTTATGGTTCAAAATCCAATCTGACGTAGGTTTTCCGAGGAATCTCATACTGCTAAGATATTTAGGAATCCAAAATGACGGACGAATTTCGTCATCTACGATCCTATTCGACTGAAAATCGATATCTGGGGGTTTTCGGGGATGCGGTTTACGAATTTTTGGTCAAAATTTAGGACTCCAAGATGGCGGACGAATTTCGTCATCTATGGTCCTATTTGACTAAAAATCGATATCGGAGGGTTTTCGGGGATGCGGGTTACGAATTTTTGGTCAAAATTTAGGAATCTAAGATGGCGGACGAATTTCGCGATCTATAGTCCTATTCGACTGAAAATCGATATCTGGGGGTTTTCGGGGATGCGGGTTACGAATTTTTGATCAAAATTTAGGACTCCAAGATGGCGGACGAATTTCGTCATCTATGGTCCTATTTGGCTGAAAATCGATATCTGGGGGTTTTCGGGGATGCGGGTTACGAATTTTTGATCAAAATTTAGGACTCCAAGATGGCGGACGAATTTCGTCATCTATGGTCCTATTTGGCTGAAAATCGATATCTGGGGGTTTTCGGGGATGCGGGTTACGAATTTTTGATCAAAATTTAGGACTCCAAGATGGCGGACGAATTTCGTCATCTATGGTCCTATTTGGCTGAAAATCGATGTCTGGGGGTTTTCGGGGATGCGGGTTACGAATTTTTGGTCAAAATTTAGGAAACCAAGATGGCGGATGAATTTTGTCATCTGTGATCCTATTCGAATGAAAATCGATATCTGGGGATTTTCGGGATGCGGGTTACGAATTTTTGGTAAAAATGTAGGAATCCAAGACAGCGGACGAATTATAACTATATTTTGACCCCCCTTTATTTATGTTATTATTGGAGACAAAAAAAAGTTTCGTATAAGAGTTGTAAGGTTGTATACATATTTTTTTAAATGCAATTAAAAAACAATTGCTTGGATATGTCACGTGATATAACAATGAAGGTTGCTTTTTAAATGAAAAACCCTGTATATTTTTACATATTCTTTTAGATCCTTTATCCCCGATTTCAAACATATAAGGATCTAGCTGTAATATTTTTTGATATATCGGACATTAAATATGCTCCAAACATGCATATAGGTATTTTAGGGTTTCTGACGGAGCGCAGTCAGTGGCGGATTTAGGGGGGGGGGGCTATAGGGTAAAATCCAAGCGCGACAATTTTTTTGAAAAACACCAAAGACATAAAAACAAAAAATTATTATTATTAATATGTTCTATCAGAACATGTTTAATTTATTTGAGAACGTGTTTTTTATAATAACTAGACTAAAGTTCCTTATTATAGTCAACAGTACAGGGTGGGTGTGCAAACGTTAGAACCTCATTTAACTTCTTTATTTTTGGAGTTACGTAAATACGTTCAAAAATAAAAGTTATGAGATATCACATGTATTTTCCAAACATCATTTCAGCAAAACAATTCAAACAAGTCGAATTTCGGAGATATGAGCTTTACCTTGGTTTTACTTCCACATCCAGTGGAAGTATAGTAACGCCAAAAAAAATTTTTTTAAATTTTTATTGTTCAAATAGGCTCAGAATGTCATGAAACGTCGAGATTTTAAGTTTGAGCGAAAAAAAAATTTCTGTCTGTCGGTCTGTAACTTTTTTGTGCGCACGTTTACTCTGTAACCGTTTAAGATATTGACTTGAAATTTGGTACACAAATGTACTTTAACGAGATCTGGAACTAGATTATATTTTCATTTTGTTCCGTCAGAGGGTTGGGGGGTAAATTGAGGTAAATTTGAGGTAACCAGCTAAATCAAGCAGCTAAGAGTCCAGAAAATTGGTATTTAGTATATACAAGAGAAGCTAAGGTCTCAAAAAATGTTTGGCATTAGCCACCCCCACCCCATTACTAAATTTTTTCGTTGTGAATGAGTTGGATCGAAAATCTGGATGCGGAAGTAGTGATTCCTTGGGCAGCGGTTTTTTTAAATAGAACACCCCCATATATTTTTACACCATTTGAAAGGCCATAGAAAAATCTTTTCAATGATATATGACCCAGTATTTTTCTTAAAAACTATAGTAGATATTAAGTTTTATATTTTCTTACATTAAGTCATGGTAGTCCGAAAAATATATACAGTCTGTTTCACTTTTTAAATTTTTTTTCCGATTTGAATCTAATTTTACTTATGGAACAAATTAGGATCTACTTATTACCAGAAAAAAATTCACGTCCTACAAATGCAAAGCCACCTGCGGTACCAAAATATGCGGATAAAATCAAAAAATCATATTAGGCATATTTTTATTGGAAAATTTTGTTAATGAAAGAATTGTTCAGAAACCTTAAGTCCAAAATTTAATCAAAAAAAATATATAAATTTTTATTAAAATAATGTCCAAGTCCGAAAATATCATTTGAATGGGTTTTTTCGTTTAGAAACTGTACTATGACAATTTTGTTTGAAATTAAACCCAAGCTGCCAGGTAGTTGTAAAACTAAATACCTAATTATTTTCAAAATTTTTTAAATTTCAAGTTTTTCATTTTTTAATTTTGATTAAATTTTGGCCATTTTGGACAATTCTGAACAAGTTTTATTAACAAAATTTTCCGATAAAAAAATGCCTAATATGATTTTCCGATTTTCTCCACATATTTTGGTACCGCAGGTGGCTTTGGTACCGTAGGAGGCGAATGTTTTTCTGATCATAAGTAGATACTAGTTTGTTCTATACTTAAGTAAAATGCTATTCAAATCGGAAAAAAAATAAAGTTATTGGGGTGTTACCATTTCAAGTGAAACACACTGTATCAATTATTGAAATTCTCCATTTTATTTAAAATAAAGTGAAATTAGACAGAACTAACATATTGTTTATTTTAATTTACATACTTTTGTTTTCCATGACTAATTTGATAAATTGTAAATTTATAGTAAATTAGACAAAATTTGTTTAAGATAAGTACCATGTATTATATTATAAATACAAAGCTTTTTTTATGGCGTTTCAAATGGTACATATATGGAGTGTTCCTTTAAAAAAAAGCAAAGTAAAGTTCATATCTCCGAAATGCGACTTTCAATAGGCATGTCCACAAAATTTTAATTTCAATTGGGAATGGTAGAATTATCGATATTGTACACTAATTTAACAATAAAAAAAACCTCTGCCCAACTTCCACATCCAGATTTTCTATCCAAGTCACTCACAACGAAAAAATGTTGTATGTGGAAATAATTGTTTAATAATATAATATTTGAAATTCTCTACCTCAAAAACCCATAAAACGATACCCCACATCGGTAATAGGGTGAGGGTGGTGATAGAGGGTGGTAGTGGGGGTGGATAAGGTAAAAAAATATTTTGAGGTTTCTAGTTCTTGTACACACACTAAATTAAATTTTTTTTCATCCCCTTTAATAATGGGGTGGGGGCTAATGCCAAAATTTTTTTTGAGACCTTAGCTTCTCTTGTATATAGTAAATACCAATTTTATGAACTCTTACCTGCTTGATTTACCTATTTACCCCAAATTTACCCCAATTTACCCCCAACTCTTCGACGGAACAAGATGAAAATATAATCTAGTTCTAGATCTCGTTAAAGTACATAAGTGTACTAAATTTCAAGTCAGTATCTCAAACGGTTCCAGAGTAAACGTGCGCACAAAAAAAAAGTTAGACCGACAGACAGACAGAATTTTTTTTGCTCAAACTTAAAATCTCGACGTTTCATGACATTCTAAGCCTATTTGAACAATAAAAATTTTTAAAAAATTTTTTTGTCGTTACTATACTTCCACTGGATGTTGAAGTAATATATGTATCCTTATTTTGCCAGTTATTCGTAATAGGCATCACCCCAACATAACGAGGATTTTTGGTAATTTTTCAATAAAAATTCTTGGCCTATGAAGTAAAAAAATATTTTGAGGTTTTTGGTTCTTGTACATACACTAAATCACACTTTTTTTCGTCCCCTTAAAAAGTGGGGTAGGGGTGGTAATGGGGGTAGCTAATGTCAAAAATTTTTTCGAGACCCTAGCTTCTCTTATATATACTAAATACCAATTTTACGGACTCTTACCTGCTTGATTTACCTGTTTACCTCCCCATTTACCCCAATTTACAACCCAACCCTTCGATGGAATAAGATGAAAATATAATCTAGTTCCAGATCCCGTTAAAGTACATAAGTGTACCAAATTTCAAGTCAATATCTTAAACGGTTCCAGAGTAATCGTGCGCACAAAAAAGTTAGACAGACAGGCAGAATTTTCATTTCGCTCAAACTTAAAATGTCGACCTTTCATGACAGTCTAAGCCTATTTGAACAATAAAAATTTTCAAAAATTTTTTTGTTACTATACTACCACTGGATGTGGAAGTAATCAATATTCTATTTTCAAGAAAAAGAACGCCATTGCCATGTAAACCGGAAGTGATATTTAAAATTTACATGCCTTTTTTTACTTTCCTTTAATGCTTTAATAGTCAATTAAGAACATAAATAATCCGATCAATTCTTCTTTGATGTTCAATTATATGTTTCTTAGCGGCATAGATTCCCCGAAAAAAAAAAAAAAAAATACTTATCTCAAAAACTACCGAGAAAATCGGACATAACACGTTAACTAGGACACCCTGTACACTGTAAATATACATTATGTACCTACAGATAGTTTTTCCTTTTAATTAAAAACCACTGCCTAAGGAATCACTACAACCGCATTCAGTTTTCCTACTCAAATTACTTTAAATAAAAATTCTTGTGCACCCAACGCGAAATTCGACTCTGTACGACAGAAATATGTTTGAACTATTTCTCTTATATATTACACAATATGTTATTCTCCGCCTTTTTACTTGGTCGGCATATTTCATTGATCAAAGGTGCACGCCCACCCGTATATACCTTTTTCATATATATCAATGAAAATATGTTTTGTCTTAACGCAGATTATCCTCTTAAATATAAAATTAAATTTTAACTCTAACTGCATGTATCTTTTTACCCATCAATATTTATTAAGGCACGATTGGCCAAATCTTAACTGTCAATATAGGTACGTCATATTATATACATTATATCAACAATCAGCAACTTCAATTAGACTTCAATTGCGGTATGTACTAATTGTTTGCATAAAATATGTTGATCATAAACCACTAATACACATATTTCTTTTACTTTTATTTTGGTATATCAATTTTATAAAATACATCTTCAATAACTGTAACTGTCCAATCAACGAAGGAAAAATAGAGGAATTAATTCGTGTAGTTGCAAATTTTTGTATAGTTGTCGGAAAGAGTTCCCTGAACAACATACCAAAAGTCCTGATCGGTGGAGGGTGAGCAGGGGCGGCGGGGGGTAGTTTAAAGGTCCCCATATCAGGTTTTTCTTAAATAACTCGAAAATTACGACCTCTAGCGAAAAATTGTTTTTACACAAAATTAAACTAGATGAAATTTTCTACAAATAAGTTCCTATTCATTTTTTATGTAGGATCAATACTTTACGAGATACAGAGGGTGCAAGAATCGCGAATGAAAAAAAATTAAGTAGTATTTCATGCTTTTCCGGAAAAACTCGGTGAAAACGCACTTTACAGAAAAGTTGCAAATAAAAAAGTCTTGTATTTCTTTAACACATTCACCTGAATTTTTTCAGATTTTTTTTTCAACTTTTACATTTCCCCTCCCCCACTTTTAGGAATTTTCGAGTGGCCATATCTCCAAAATATGCATTTTTCGAAAAAATTCACAAGAGTAAAAACATCTTATTTTGGGCCAAAAAAGGTAAATTTATTGTTTCTCTTTCATTTTTGACCTAATTCTACAAGTTACGGAACCCATGATATGAACCCTTCCGATCATTTCCTACTCTGATCTTTTTTTTTCAACTCTTTTACTAATGTCATGACAAACACATTACACAAGGTTTCATCAAAATCCATTTATTAGCACTCATTAGAGATTTTGGTAATTTTAGCGCTGCGTTGACTGGACTACCTCTGTATCTCGTGAAGTATTGATCCTACATAAAACATGAATAGGAACTTATTATGTAGAAAACTTCACATAGTTTAATTTTGTATAAGAAATTTTTCTCTAGAGGTCGTAGTTTTCGAGTTATTCAAGAGGAACGTGAGGAACTTTAAACCAATCCCCCCCCCCCACCCCGCTCACGCGCCACCGGTCAGGACTTTTAGTACGTTGTTCAGGGCACTCCCCCGACAACGTACAAAAATTGGCCATTACACGAATTATTTCCCCTATTCGGCCTTTTTTGTACTTCGTTGACTGAATTAATAGTCTAATAACCATCAGAATGTATAAAATGTGTGAATTATATGTTCCAGTGGTTTAAAAATGATTTTAGTTTAATAATAAGTTTATATAGCATACTACTTTATGATTTCATGTTTTTATTATATTTATGATCTACTAAATTTTCACAAAAGGTAAAAATTTTTGATTTAAAAGACGTTTTAAATAAACTTTCAATTTATAGGTACGTCAAATTTGTTAAATTAATAATCAGCATAGACTTATATAAAATACGTTGTTCATAAACCACTAAGTGAGACTTTAGCAAATAGTAACAAACTTTTGAAAGCAAAACTGAGACAAGACTTGACAAATAATGAGAAAAACTGAGAGCAGGACTATAATAGATGACCTAAACTGAAAATTAAAAATTAGATTAAATAAAAAAAATAAGAAATTAAACTCAGAACAGAACAAAACAATATCTTACTGAAAGAAAAGTTGATGCAATATGAAAGAAATATCTCAGTTAGTCATGAGACATTCAAACAAATATGTATTGGAAACTCTAGAAGAACTAATATTCGGCATTCAAAACAATTTGGATTATTATATCAAAACTAGTGAACGAATCAAACAGTTTATAAACGTATTTGTGAAACGTTTATAAAATGCAATATACAGTGATAAAAAATTTATTCCTGCAATACTTTTAATGAAAAAAAAATAAGTTTACTTAACAGAAGAACGGTACAGGTATAATTCAAGTAATCTATAAAATTAAAAAACACTTTAGTCAAAACTTTAAATGAAAAATGAATTTCAAATTTAAGTTAATGGGTAAACTAAAATTTTTATTGATTTATAAAAGTACAGTCTCATACAGGAAGATGGCACCACTACTTACATTAGTTTTAAGTTGCTGATCTACTTTGGATCACTTTTATCAAACACTTCAGAGAGGCACACATATGTGAAAGATATGGGCCTAAGCATAGGCAAATACTAACCACGCTACATGGCATGGTGCTGCTGTGATCAATAAGGCGGTTCCTCCAGGGCGAGGCCTTTTCCGTTGCACTGAATTTGTCCTGATCTCTGCGGTTATCCCTAGTGAGGAATGACTCTCTCACATAATTTTTGGTAGCCGGAACTGCGTACATGCTTTATAGGTAGTTTATAAAATGTCATATAATGTTTAAAAAAAAAAAAAAGGGTATCCGTGAAACACTTATTAAACACATTTATGAAACATTTATTAAGTATCATAATTTAATTAATCTTCTATTTACATGCAGCTTATAAAATGTATATGAAACGTTTATCAAAGGTTTATTACATGTCATAATTTAATTACATTTCTAGGTATAGTACATGCAATTTATAAACGTTGATTTGGGCTTCAAGATAATAAAGGTGTAAATTTAACGTTTACTGACGTATAGTTTTGCAGCATATAAAACGTATCTGAGATTGATTAGTGTTTACGGGGCTATTAAAAAATATGCATGAAACTTTTGATTTCAACTTTTCACAAAAACTGTTATATTTAGTGACTTGAAACAAATAAACCTTTCTTGTTAACACGTTGAGTGCTGATGACGTCTTTGGACGTGTTTTGGAGGGCTAATGACGTCTAAAGCCGCAGTGCCGTTTTGCCTCAAATTTCGCATATTCTCTTTTAATATCAAGCATATTTAGAAATCTTTTATGAAATTTAATTGATTGCAATAAAAAAAAATCTGTTAGCCTTTGATGTTTTATTCAAATTATCCTCAGCAGTGAACGTGTTAAGAAGAATACAATTAAAAAAGTTACGGTCCTTTTAATACACTAAACGTAGCGCCCTGCAAATCTTAATATTTTGATTCGTACTATCTCGTACCATTATTTATGAATCACCCTGTATAGATTACATTAAAGTAGAAATTTTCGCCATCTATCGGTGACAAACTATATTGATTAATGAAATGTAATAACATGTACACCAAACATGCACCGTTATTAGCTAGTAATATTTCATTCATGAGCACGTACCCATTTTTTATATAAAAAATTACTGTTTGCTGGTAGTATTTAAACCTGAACAAACACAAAATGTACAGCCGGTATTGCAAAATCAGCCTTAGTTTCATTGCCAAATAATTATTTTTTTACGGAGCCATCTGGCGGGGACAATTTTCAGATATGGCCTGAAATAATGACCCACTGTAAAATTTATTATAGGTATTTTTTACAAAGAAATCATAACAGGGTCAACTGCTTATCTGTAGCAATTATTATTCATAATGTACGTCATCTGCCCTGAAAGTATTTATATTATACGTTTTTTATTTAAAAAAGTTTGTTCATCATATTTATTCGTGTACATTTCATATTTCAGCCAGAGGCATCGTTTTAAAAGTTATGACAGTTAACAAATTGTTCAGCTTCTGGCTTAAAAATCCATCGGGATATAACACGTATCTAGTGAGAATTACAATTAAGGTTTAAAAATTGGTTTTAAAACAAGCAAAAATTTGTTTTTAATAAATATGACTGGCATAAATTCATTTATGCCGGGTTCAAACGTACTCGTATTTTTAACTGTGCCAATTTCTAATGATTGGTTGTCTCATTTGCACACGCAGTTATTAGATGTCTCCATTTTATCTCTAATTAAAAGAATTTTCAAATATTCTAAGCCAGTTATGATTAATTGATTTTTTCTTTACATAAACAATATTTTGTCAGTGGTGTAGTGTGGTCTTAAGGGCGAAGGGTGCAATATTTTTGAGAAAGCTTCCTTTAAAAGAAAAACCGTTATAAAATTTAAGCTTAATATTTTTTCTTCTTCTTCATCTAGGGGGGGGGGGATGCTCCCCATCGTAAATTTTATCAAGAAAAAATAATAAGATAATCAAAGTTAAATGGAGGTGCGCAACGAAGTATGCTTCATACCCAAAAAATATGACCTTTATATGATCAAAACGGTTAAGTATCAAGATGTTAAGAGGATGATCAAGATCATGCCGTGACCTGATGGTCTTCTGGTAGGGGGTTCGATTCCGACAACCACCCAATCAATCAATCAATCGATCAACAAGACTTTATTCATAATTAAAAATATAGGTGCGCCTAGTCGGAACCTTGCTCCAGAGCCAACCAGGTAACCAGGGTGAGCAGCACCGGGTGGGTGTAAGGGTTGGGCGGGTCAGGTCTGGTTCGGCTAAGAATGATAATTCAGGTGGGGAGTTGTAACCCCTATTCGCCGAGCGAATGTAAAAACTACAATGGACTTAAAACTATGCTGTCCACAAAGGCCTAGAACTAATTCAAATCTATTTTAAAAATTGTCGCACTGTGCACGCACAAAAACACTAAAGGACTTTTGGTTATTGTCACGGGAAAACAAAACACAACGAAAAAACCCGTTCGAAGTAATTCTCCACCCCGGTGGTCTTCCTGCCTCCAGGAAAGTAAAGGAAAGTTAAAAGTTGTGGGTTTTAAAAGTTAGGATTTTCAAGAAGGTTGTCGGCAGAAAGGTGAATTTTGGAACAAAAGAGGACAACAAGAACAAAAAGGATAAAACAATGAACAAACAGAAAAGTAATAGAGAAGGGTTAAGATTATAAAGTTGATAGGTGAGGATAGAGATAAAGTAAAGGTAGATTATAGTAGTGAAAATAGGCAACATCAGGTATGGTAATGTGTGTTTCAAATTAAATAGAATTGCATTATGCTGTTTCATGTGTGTTATGTTGCGGGTTAGCGGACTATCGTCCAGTTTGAATTCGTAGAATTTTTGCGAAATCTCTTGAACGTAGTGCGCTAGTGGAGTTATGTCGTTACAGTGGGCGTACAGATCTCTGAGTGAAATAAGGTTGTGTTCCACAACACGAAGTTTTCTCATTGTCATGGCCGGGATTCTGCACCACAATGGAAGGCGGCGCAGCGTATGTGATGACCAGCCTGATCACCATCGTGTATAACAATTTTTTATTAGTCCTCTTTAGTCCTCCTTGCCAGAAGCGGATACAGACTCCTGGAAATGGAGTAGACTTTTCGTACAATCTCGTTGATATGAGTGTTGTACGCCAGTCTTTTGTCCAGATTAACCCCAAGTTATTTCACGCACCGTTTAATAGGAATTTGGCGACCCCCGATCGAAATAGGCGTTAAAATACAGTTCTGAATGAACTGGCGCGTGAAGAGTTTAGATTCCAATTTTTAGGTGTTGATCTGAATCATCCACTTATCCTAATACGTCGTAGCACGAGCCATGTGTGTCTTCAGCAGTATATTCTCCGCCTGAGCGGCGTGCGAGTGCGCGTACATGGCCGTGCCGAATAATCAGAATAATAAGAATAATAATAATGAGAATCATCAGACGCTTCTTATTACGTATGTTGAATACTTGTGGGGTGGAGGCAGGGTAGGAGTAATAAAATCTCCTATCAGTAGTCACCAATCAGTACATTATTGCTTAATGATACCTAAATCACTAAGAAACTAGAGCTGACAGTCACCGGGCAATATTTACTAGAACTGTTTATATTTTTGCATCTATACTCGACAATAAAAAAATGAATGATCGAGCTTTTAACGTAAAAATTGTTCAGGAAGTGGAACTTTCTTTGCACATCCTATAGAAACAATAAAATGGATCCTTATTTTGTTGCAGTTCCTTAGCTGCAACAAAAAATCTGCAGTTGATATTCTTTTCTGTAAGGATGGTCCCAGAATCTCCTCTGGGTCTATATCTTCGATAATACCGATACAAGACAAACGTGTCTTCCTCATCTCTCGACATTTTGCAGAATACGGAGCAGTCATGGTGATTTTTAGTTACTATTGAGTTTCTTTGTGCATGAAAATGGAGTATCCAATCATTTTGATATTCAAGTCTCTAAGGCCTGTCGTGCACGGGGCTATTGTGGAAAAACTGTTCAGAAACTTAAATCTCAAAATGGCTAAATACTCTATTCTCGTACACGGAGAAACTCAAGAGTAACTAAGAATTACCATGATGAGGAAGACACGTTTGTTCTGTATCATTCCTACCGAAATATAGAAGCAAAAGAAAATTCTAGGTTCATCCAGATATAAAAAGAAATATCAAGTGCAGTTTGTCTGTTGCAGCTATGGAACTGCAACAAAGTAATGATACATTTTCTTTTTTCTATGGGATGCGCAAAGGAAGTTCCCTAAATAATTTTTACGTTAAAAGGTCGTTCATTTATTGTCGAGTATTTTCGAGTATAGATGTAAAAACAGTTTCCAATAAATATTGCCGGGTGACTGACAGACCCAGTCTCTCGGTGATTTATCATTAGCCAGTAACGTACTAATTGGTGACTAGTACGCTCATGTACGAGATCGCTTTTAATTACATGTGCTATGACGCTCTGACAAGTGTTAAGAGACTTCAGTTTCTTAACAGTCACAAATTATTAGCTTATTTTCAAGTTAAAGTTTATGATGCTTTATTTGATTATCTCCTTCGGTGTACCACAGGGTAGTAGTGCTCTAGGGCCTTTTTTATACTTAATGTTTGCAGCAGTCGTCCCAGTAACAAATGACATACTAATGGCGACATTCGCGGATGGTACAGCAATTCTGTCATCAGATTCTGATCCGGTAAGAGCATCCGAAAAATTGCAAAATCACCTCAACCTTCTACAAAACTGGCTTGAACACTGGAAAATTATCGTCAACACTAATAAATCTTCACAAATAACTTTAACCACAAAAAGAGGAACTTGCCCGCAAGTAAAAATAAATAACGCTCCCTGCGAAATCGGAGGTAAAATATCTCGGGCTTCATTTAGATCAAAAATTAACCTGGAGAACACACATCCAAATGAAAAGACGTCAACTGTATCTAAAAGTGAAAAATGTGCTTCGATTAATAAATATCACAATTATCTGTGGAAAATAAATTAATTATACAGGGTAGCACAAAAGTATGGGAACAGCAGGATAACTTGAAAAATACGAATCCTTGAAAAAAACTTTAAATACAAAAGTTGTAATAAATTTCCCTGTCTAGCTGACAGTGATCTTGGGTTTGAGCTTGACCATGACCTTCAAGGTTATTTGAAGGTTAAGTCAATTTTTTAAAACATACTTTTAACCCCGGAAATGGCCTTGAAATTCATGGTGAAGGCCAAATCCAAGGTCACCGTCAGATAGCCATTGTATTGTTTTTTCTAGGATTTGTATTTTTCAAGTTATCCTGCTGTTCAAATGACCCTTAGAAGTCAATTTTGTAAGTGCCAAAGGTCATATCAGAACGTAAAATTTTCCGCTCGTTTCATTTTCGGGGTTAAAAGTAGGGGTTCTATTAAAAAAAACGACTTGACCTTGAAATGACCTTGAAGGTCATGGTCAAGGTCAAATCCAAAGTCACCGTCAGATAGCCAGGGAAATTTCCTACAACTTTTTTTTATTTAAAGTTTTTTCTAGGATTCGTATTTTTCAAGTTATCCTGCTGTTTCCATACTTTTATGCTACCCTGTATACAAGACCATATTAACACCAATCTGGCCATACGATATAGAATTATGAGGTTGTAATAAACCTTCCAATACTAAAATTCATCAGACATTCCAATCAAAAACAGCAGATGCCCTATGGTATGTCTCAAATCAAACTCTACATAATGATCTCAACATTCCATTTACTAACGGTGTCATAACTCCATACTCAATCAAATACCGGAACTGAAGTACTGACAATAATAATCAGCTCGTAAATGAGCTATTTCATCAACCACTCGCAGGAAGGAGGCTAAGGAGTTTGTGGCCAGAAGACCTAGCCAGGGGAACCCTCAGAGAACCATCAATGGATGGTGCCTGATTCAAGTCGAATCCTCTACAAAATATTTACTTATTACTTTGTACTTACTTTTAAATTAGATTATAAATTTACAGTAAATAAATTTAAAAAAAAATAAAAAAAAATTAGTAGTTCCGTGGACGGCGGGCATAAAAGTTTCGTTACAAGCCAATAGCTCCATAGACGTTGGGCTTTAAAGACAAATTTATAAATGACTTATTTATAGTAGGGTTGATAGTTGAACACACCCTACAATTTTTGATGCAAGCATGAAACTTGGCAGAGTCATTTAAGAGTTGTAGACAAATCCGGAACCCGCGACGAGCCACGTAATTCGGGTTGCCTACTGGGGATACGAATTTTTCTCAACATCGCTGTGTTAAGGCAATTTTTATGGGGATTTCAATGGGAAATACTTACACAGTTCTTATTTAGTCTCTCTGTCGGTACAGAGATCCCACCGGACCATAAGTAGACACGTTTATGTATTTTGTCTACCTTCCAGGGGCGTTTTTTTTTAAGTAAACACCCAGTATATTTGGCCTGAGGTAGTGCATCGGGTTTCTTTGCCGGTTTTAGCAAACAAAATGAATAAAAATGATTAGATTAGATTTCGAAACGTCTTATTAAACAGAGAGGAAGCCCCTAAAAGGGATTCTTACAATCAGATGTAAACGCTACTATGCGCTGTGCGCGACCGACATGCACTAGCTTAGGCTGAATTGACCGTAATTGTTATTGTAAGGGTCGATTCAGGAGAAAATTATAAAGCTGAAGTCATGAGTTTGAACGGAGCTCAGATTTAATATTTTCTAATGTAATTCTCAATTAAGAACGACAAAATCGTGAATAATCATATTTAGAACAAAAGAAGAAAAATAAAATTTTTACACAAACATATATTTCTCTAAATCTATATATATACACTCGCCTTCACAAAGTTACAAACTTGAACATTTGATTTCCCTTTTGTGATATTGGCATCGGCCCTTTGAGCAGCCCTTTTTACACTTATATCTCACCAATTCCAGGCAGGCCTTTGAAGCAATAGGTTGGGTTGTCCACACAACTACCCAATCGTTGTTATTTTTCTCCCATTCATAGTTTGATGTTCTTGGCAGATTTGGTATAAGTTCCAAACTGTGCCCCAAAACATGTGCCCCCTGATAAAGGGCCCTCATTGTGTGTAATTTTAAGGCGTCGTAAGTGGGAGGAAGGTTTTCCATCTGCCGCCTTGTATGTGTAAATAGTTTTTTTCGGCACTCATTGACTTTGTCACAGGCCATAAATCTGTAACAAACCAGATTATTTACGTTAAGAAAATTTTTATTTTGGAAGCCAACATTTACTTACTTTTATTTTGGAACTTACTTGTCATAGAGTGTGACAACAAATTTTTCTATGCGATACATAGCATTTTTTAAATCTCCGCTTGCCGCCACAAGGAAACCGTTAGTGATTTCTGGACACATTTTCCAGGCTTGGAGAGCCGTTTTCTTGCCTCTACCCGCTGACGATGAGACTGAATCGTATCCGGTAAACGCATGGAAGACCGGAAGGATACAGGATTTTTGTGGACCTGGAAACAATAAAACATAATATTCAGCAACTGGTCACTAGCAGAGATCATACTCTAACGTTTTCCTTACCTAGACCTTCTGCTAGAACATGTGCAGCAATATATTGGTGGCTCAAGTTGTTAATATGAATCCACAGCTCTTCGAGTTGTGGGATTTTGCGGACACAACTGATAGCTATTATCAGGACGTCACTGTCTGCAGTCCGAAGCAGCACCTTCGTGTATCCTTACTGAACGGCTTCTAAGACATATACCATGATCCTGGTGTCTGCCTCTTCATGGCTACAGGGATACAAAACGCCGTTCGTGTCTCGGTTTGAGTTTGAAACGACCAAGTCTTCGATAGTCCTTTCTATCTTGATTTATTTCAGTGCAACTTGTTGCAAGAAGTTTGAATAGTTCCTCCTTGTTGCGAAGAAACAAAGGCCAACTTTTCAGGATTCTCGTTGACAAACTAACACGGGTACGTTCACCGATGTCTCTTTTTTCCCGGGTGTGGTTCAAGCTGTCCTGAACAAGATCTATTCAAGAAACGGCGGACAACTCTTTTTTTATATGAGGAACAAATACGTTCTGGATATAATCTTGAAAGTTGCGGCTCTGACCAGGCTGAAGTATGTTTACCATACCCGCCCCGTCCAAAACTTTGCAATGGACATGGGGCTCTGTCGCTGCAGTGCTGTTAGAACTGTCTTCTACCAGATACGTAATTAACATTGCCTTATTACACGATCGCATCTCCTGTCTAATCGAGAGTGATGGCGGGGAAGGCTCGTTTTCATGGGCAAAGAAAGCATCCACATTACCATTCCGATCTGCCACAGCTTACATGTGGCAATGTATGTAAGTCACTAAACAAATTGCAATTGTTTATCAGAAATATCATTTTTGTGCTTGTCTTACAAAGCGGAGGCCTATACATGAAAATAGGAAACTTTTGCTAGATGGGGTCAGTAAACCTCTTAGTTTTTGTTTTCAACCTCTCTTCTACAAACGAGACGTACTGAGATTCGCCTTCCTTTTCGATGTTCATAACAGTATTAACTACGCATGCTGAAGAACCCTTTTGGGAAAAGATATTGAATAATTCGATGCTTTCTTCGAGAAATGGAGAAACAATACTTATGTCAATAGCTTCTTGTGGAAGCTTATTATACTCACAGTTCAAACAAAGAAACGTCAATTTAACACTTATCACTTATATATCATTATATAGACGTCTTCTATATAATAATATAATAATAATTCTATATAATATAATGCATTAAAACTCGAGAACACAATATAGAACGATGTTAACATTCTCTTCACAACAACAATGAAGCAGACCATTTACGTGCCCATCAGCGCATCGCTGCTAACTTAACACTCGCAGCAGTAGCTGACTGTATCTTCCACCACATACTTTGAAAAGAAACGGATATTCATTGTACTTTTGGGGTCTTTTGGAGCACGTGGGCCATCAAGGTAAAAAATATAACAAAAAGCATAAAACAACGTTTTCTCAAGGGGCGAGCGTAGAGGCGACTTCAATGTGAATAAGTCGATATTCCGTTAAAGCAACGTAGAGCGCGGTTAGTACTTGGATGGGGTCCCATCTTGGGAAATACAGCGTTCTCGTCCCACCTTCTAGCGGCTTGTATATCAGTGTATACGCGGAAGTTACGTAATTTTAGACGAGGAGTACGTAGTGGATATACCATCCTTCGGAGGGGATGTAAAGCAGGCGGTCCCTTGTCTATTAAATGTTAGGCAAAGTAAAATATCCCTACTCTTCTTAAGGGAAGAGGTTCGGTAAAATTTCCAGGTTGGGGGTAGCTCATCTCCTGGCGTCGGTGATAGGCCCTGGTAGCGAAAATAGGCCGACGTTAAATAGTTAAAAAAAAAAACGTTTTCTCAAAACGATAACTTTCTTTAATTTTTTTTTAAGTTAAATGCCCCTGGAAGGTAGGCAAAATACATAAACGTGTCTACTTATGGTCCGGTGGGATCTCTGTACCGACAGAGAGACTAAATAAGAACTGTGTAAGTATTTTCCATTGAAATCCCCATCAATATGGCCTTAAAAAGCGATGTTGAGAAAAATTCGTATCCCCAGTAGGCAACCCGCATTACGTGGCTCGTCGCGGGTTCCAGATTTGTCTACAACTCTTAAATCACTCTTTGAGGTCTACCCTACGACTCTGCCAAGTTTCATGCTTGCATCAAGAAATGCCCCCAATATTGCAACTAACGACGGTACTATTATGCTTTTTGGGTTATATATGACTGCTTTCTCTCTTGTTCCTTTTAAAGTGTATGTGCGCTTTTGTGCTTGTCGGGGTCACAATATAATAACTAGTCTATTTACTATTTATTTTTACAATAACAAATTGATTAAGGTCGCACTCTTAACTCCCTATAATGTCATATCTTTTTACGTTCAGTCAAAAAAATATAGACCGAAAAGCTATTCAAAGTCATTTTCAAGCACCCAGCTGTAAATAGGCCCGCCACGCTTTTTGCTGCAGTGAGGCTAAGGTTCTTAGTTTATTACTTTCATGCTTCGTATCCCTTTGTTTTGCAGCGGGCATAATTAAATACAAATTCAGCCTTTAATTAATTGTTACTGTTAATTAAATTTGAACTAAAATGCTATTATCCATTTTACGTTGTTTCCTATTTTCCATCATTCAAAATCAACTGCATAGTGCATATATCAAATGGGAAATTTAAAATACAGGTCTTATTGATGCTCCATTATTCGATTTATTTATTAACTATTTTTTTTGTCGTGTTGGTAGTCTCTACTAGGGTTTTTTGCACATACGTATCGAAGGTAGCGTTCTCAATTAACCCTTGCTGACGACACGTTCCTTCGAGACACATGGCTGATTGGCCCTGAGAGTAAATACACGCAGTGGTTCGCGCCGCACCGGAGGGATAGCTTGCATCTGATAGCCTTAAGGAGATAAATCATAAGACATTTATTGCTATATTTCAGAGGCGTACCGTTGCATTGCGATATATTTTCTTTGCTTTCACATTGACTTGAAATCTTTTGACTTTTATTTCGTAGAAATCAGTCCTTTTCATGCAATGTTTGTTAAGTTTTAGAGCTAAAAAGATAATTTAAGTCAAGTGTTATGTAGGGTGACCCGTAATTACTGTACCAAACTTTACAGATTGCCAGTTTAACTAAAAACAAATGTACTTTGATTATTAAACGTTGATCCTAAAATGCATTAGATCTCATATGGAAATGATCATCAGTTTTTCAGGTATATATTCAATATGGTTTGACTAAAAAACAAATTTTCATACCTTACTCCAATACGCATGTTACAAATTTGATTTTTGATGAATTACTTCAATGTGGTAGTTATCAGGGGTGTGAAGTAGTTTTTATATCCAAACTTCATTTCATCTTACTTCTCAAACAAAACTTCATAACAAATTCTTGTAGCACAAGACACTTTTGAATGATTTGCGATTAAGTTGTGACTGATTTTCATATAATACATGACAAGTACATTTTTGCATATTTTAAGTTATCCATGACAATGATGTATATATTACTGAGGAAATAGCGATGCTATTCTACTGTCCTCCTGCTCCTCAGTCTTCAATCCTCTCAACAGATAGTGTATTCTGACTACGACTATGACCCTCGCTCTGCAAGCAGTTCACACGTACTCGCTTAAAATACTTGCTGTAGTTTTGTAAGAAAAGAGACAAATAAAGTTTGGGTTAAAAAACCATCAGCACTCGACAAAAGTTAAATTAATGATTATCAAAAATTATCTCACTATGCTCCAGTCACTGCAAGGCACTTCACGGGACTCACTTACAATACTTGCTGTAATTATATAATATTGCAAACAGAATAAAATATTTGAAATCATCATCTATATCAGAATGCGAATTAGAAAAGGTAAACTGTAAATATTAGGCTTGAGACCAAAGATTTCCGAGTTCAGTTCCAGACTAGAGTATGGATATTTAATGGCGTTTTTAGTGTGTTATTGGCAAATGGCTGTTGTCTCAGCTACTGTAGATGGAAATGCGGCA
The DNA here is from genome assembly GCA_936432065.2 of Rutpela maculata. NCBI lineage: Eukaryota > Metazoa > Arthropoda > Insecta > Coleoptera > Cerambycidae > Rutpela > Rutpela maculata. The sequence continues at coordinate 53,917,622 of OW386285.2, forward strand.
GGGAATTGCTGTTGTGTTGTTTTCTGCATGTGTGCCTGGTTAAGTTGTGGGATAGCTACGATTAACCTCTGCCAAGAGTTTAATATAAATATAACCATTAAAATAAAAATAACAAAAAGTCTTCCCTTCAACCGCTCTGTTTCGACAGTGGAAGCCATTCTTAAGAATAGGCGAAGAATAAGGAAGAGCACTTCAAGTCTCTCAGCACAAAACTAATATAAAATAAGAGGCAAAAAACTTGTTGTTACCACCGGAAGATTTTCGAATTATGCTGCATGTGTCAGATGTAGTTCTACAGGGATATACGGCATTCCATAAGTAAACACTAGCCAAAAAATGCTTGCATTAATAAAGAAATTAGACTGATAAGTAATGTATATTTCATTATTTATTATTTTTTTGCAATATGAGAGCAAGGGAGGGTGAGTATATCCAGAATTTCAATTGTTATCTACAGCAATCACGATATTTAGGAAGAGATACTATGAATAACTTCATGCAACTATGTCGATGTCTGAAGTTTGTCCATATTTTAACCTAAATTGATCTCTTTTTCTTCCTATGGACAACTTTCTCGTTCTATGTACAACCATGGGCTATCCCATTGAGGATATCGATGGGCAATCCCAATTAGTCTCAAAAGTATATATATTCACAGGAGGTTCTAAATCTGGAGTAACTCAGTTTAGGACCTTCATAGGATGTGATGCTTATCCTCTAAGTATGGTCACTTATTGTCCTACGGTTATTGAGTGCAGTGTGGGTATAAAGATGTAGAGAATCAAATTTTCTGTAACTCAAGTTTTAAACTTTTTTAAAGTAAATATCAAAATCCATATAAAGAAACATACATTATCGTTCCTATTAGTTTAACAATTCAAGGAAATTTATTTTGTTTTTATTGTTAATTTATTTCTTGAATCGTATTGTTGTGAGTTACTCTCGGTACAGTTAAAAACCTTTCTTATCTATCACAAAATAACAAACAGCAATGGACAGTACGTTTGCCTTACCACAGTTTTACTCTTTTGCAGAGAGTGGCATTAGTTCTTATTTTTTTTGCAAAGGTAAACACAGTTTGGAAAAATTGGAAGGCTTTTGATAATTATAAACATGAAATAGTTCTAGTGTTATTGAAAAGCATTGAAATATTTATCATTTTGCTTCATGATGAGCCTCACAATCACATGACATTATTGAGGCAAGACGGAATCTTTTTCTTAAAAGGAAAAAGATGTTGTCTCTAACACTGGCATTAATACTTCCTACAAAAAAGCTCTTATTTATATTCCATATATTATCCATATTCCAGATTTTGAGTCCTCTAGTCAGCAGCGTGAAGATGGATTTTGTCAGCCATTTTGTTGCAGTTCTCTTTAAGCCTCTTTATCATGTTACGAACTTATATGCTGCAAATACCAAATTTTCTGTAGCAGCAAATGTTCGTATGGTGTGTACGAACAAGAAAATCGTTGAGCCTTTTTTGGACTTTAGTTTGTAAATAACCAACTAAGTTGCATATTTGGTTCGAAATCTTTGAAATTATAAAATTTTATCGACCCGCAGAGCCACTCATCCTTCAGGTACATTGTTTGAAGCTAGTTTTTCATGGGTATTTTTTTCCGCCTCAGATTTGCAAATTTGCATTTAGTGTAGGTCTACGTAATAAACCTACTATGTACGTTATAAGTTTTATACATTATTTTAATTCTTCTTCGGCCTTGCTTCCGCCCAGCCCTTGTATTGTCACAGTGCCCCGGTACCATGAATAATAATTGGTTGGTTATGGAACCAAGGTCCGAAAAGTTATTTTTGCTCCATGGATTTCAAAATAAATATGATTTGATTTGACAAGTTATCTTGTGATATACAGTGATAGACGGGTGGTAACTATTCGTTACTTGTAATCGTTACTCATTAGGACTGGAAATACCGATTACTGAATTTACAGAAGTAATCATTACTTTTCCATGTTTATTACCTATTTCCATTTACTTACAGACACTAGTTATTGATTAAGAGCTCATCAATAGTAAAAATACGGGAATGTGGAAAATTTTTGAAATTTTTTGAAATTTTTAACGTCCCCTCCTCGCTCATCAATGATTAGACCTGGACAAAAAAAAATCCCATTCTGCCCCATATTAGCGGAGTGAAACAGAACCTCACATTGGAGAATGTAATATCAATTTGGAATTGTGTCAAAGTAACGATTACCGAGTAATGATTACTTTTTAAAAAGAAACGATTATTTATGATTACTCTAAAGTAACTATAACTTCCATCACTGATGACGTATAACAACCTAATGTGATATTATAATTCTTTTCATTAATAATCTAAACAAGATTAATTACAAACTAATCAAGGAATATATAAAATTATTCAAATACATTAAAGGTATTTAGCAAACGCAAATAATAGTAGTGCTCCAGATCAATCACTTATAATGTCTTGTAACACGAAAACACGAAAATAGTTAAATTATAAAAAATACAAACCAAATTTTTTGTACGCAACTTTGTCATTGTCAATTTTTAGTCACACATATTCTTAGATAATCTGAGGTTAGCAAGAGAATTGCAAGAAACACATTTGCTTGCCATTTTGTCAAGATAAATGAGATCTACTACAGAGTGACACTATATCTCATTTTATTATACTCTTCGCAAATACGAAAACGAAGAGTACCTATATTGCATTTGATCGGCACATTTCTAAAACCGTAAATATCGCTCGCATACAAAAAATTTTCATATCATTGTGTTAGTGAACGAATTCTGAACGACTTTCAAGACGTCCGTCTGTCTGTCCGTCCGTCACGTTTTTTGTAAGCACAATAACTCAAGATAGAAAAATCCGATTGTACTGAAATTTGGACAGTAAGTTAGTGTTAGCTAGAGGAAGAACCCTATTGCTTTTGAACAAAATCGATCGGCAAACAAAAATGTTATTAATGATTTAAATTTGAATTTTTTTTTTATGTTTTTGTAATTGAATAGATATCTAGTGAAATGATATTTCATTTTAATATTTAAATGTTTATATATTTTATAAATATACATTTCATAATGTAATATAAAACCGTGAAAATATAATTTTAGCTCGTCTCTTATAATGTGAAAGTTTACGTTTTTTTACGTGTTAAGTGTTCGAAACCCAAATGGGGTATGGTATAGTTTTTTTTTATTTTTACTTTATTTTACACTGAGTCTTTTACCAACTAAGTTCGTACTATAAAACTAACATTATTTACAAACAACTGCGAAGAGTATCCTATAGAATGTGTAACAATTATATAAAAAGTTCAGTGAACAGGCGAAGAGTACGTTTTTAGCTTGTTTCTCTTAAAAATCTGTATATCACTAAGCCAAGTTTCATGTTTCGTATCACAAAGTGAACAATTTAAAAAAAAATAGTTAAATAAACTTATTATTACCATGTCTATCATAGTATTGATTGTATTGTGTTATATTTTTAAAAGTTTCGAATTCTAGTTTTAAAAAATGTTTAAAATAATTGTAAAATATTTACTCGAATGCGAGTTCTCAGAAAGATTAAATCCAAGTTTCTTTGCAGTAATTAATTTGGAAGTGAAAGAGTTGTAGCGGCAGTTAAGTTTTGTGTCTAAGATATCGCAAAGTGGTATGCTATAGTTACACGGCTGTTGTATCTAGCCTGAAGTTAAGCCACCGGTGAGAACGGAACCGGTACTAATGCAACGCTATTTCCGTTTTGTGGATCTATCTTTTGTTCAACAACAGCGGGAATCTCACAGACCGGATATGACTTAGAGGCTTTGTTTTCTTAGGGTTGGTATTTAATACCACTATTTGGAAAATGCATTATGGCAAAGTTTATTCTCTTTAGCACTCTCCTACATAATAGATCATCAGGTTTCCGAGGTTAATGGCTGATATTGAGCAAATTGCTAAGATGGGAGATTATTACTTTCATTAAATAAAATTGTAATTAGTGGCTAGTTGGTATGATACCAGTGCCATTGAATCTTATACACACACACACATACAAATAAAATTGTGTGCTTGAACTTTTCACATATTCTACTAATCTCGAGTATATAAAACAATTTCAGTATTCTTCAGAAAGTTCTTCTTCTTCTTTAAGGATATACTATACACTAAGTTTGGAAAAACTTGAGCATATAAGATATAATATAGCAAATATTTTTGTAAACTGTTCAACAGACAACCAGTGGTTTTAAAATAATTCAATCAAGTAAACCGTTAAATGTTAGTAAGTAAAGTGTGTATATTAAACCAAAATGTATTTGATTCCACAAGAAGTTTAAAAAATTGTGAATTTGTTTACTGTTAAAGCTTAATGCGTAAGACAGAGAAATATTGCGGTGGAGACATTTCTCAACATTAAAGGAACATTGAACAATGCTCTGCCCGACCCACAGTGGGAAAAATATGCCCTTTTTTGGACAAAAATCTGCCGACAGTAGAGATTTCAATGAAATTATATTAAAAAAATGGCACATACCCTTAGGACATTGTACTTTAGAGTAATGCTGCGGCAAAGTGGCTTTGGGTTAACCTAACCTAGAAATTGCAGATATTACTTCCACATCCAGCGGAAGCATGGAAACGACAAAATTTTTTTTTAATTTTTTATTATTCAAATAGGCTTAGAATGTCATAAAACGTCAAGATTTTAAGTTTGAGCAAAGAAAAATGTCTGTCTGTTTGTCGGTCTGTCTGTAACTTTTTTTGTGCACACGATTACTCTGGAACCGTTTAAGATATTGACTTGAAATTTGGTACACGTATGTATTTTAACGAGATCTGGAACCACGTTATATTTTCATGTTATTCCGTTGAAGGGTTGGAGGGTAAATTGGGGTAAATGGGGTAAATAGGTCAATCAAGCAGGGCAGCTCTTTAATTGAAAGATTTCATCGCTCACTTAAAACTTCCTTGTTAGCTAGAGCCAATACATCACATTGGACAGATGAATTACCCATCATTTTATTAGCATTTAGGACAACTCCCAAGGAAGATCTGCAATGTTCACCTGCTGAACTCATATATGGTCAAACCCTTCGTTTACCTGGCGAATTTTTCGTTGAATCGTATAATTCCCCAGATATTCCTTATTTCATTGACAAATTACGCATTTATTTTAATAATTTAAAATTTGTTCCTCCAACTTCGCATGGCAATTACAAAACTTTTGTTAGTTCAGATCTTGCCTCTTGCGATTTTATTTTCGTTCGCATTGAACGTTTAAAACGTTCATTTACTCCTTTATATGAAGGACCGTTTAAAGTTTTATCTCGTTCAGATAAGTTATTTACCTTTAAGAAAGGAGCCAAAGTCATAACTGTCAATATTGATAGAGTTAAACCGGCTTTTGTATTAGTTGACAGATGTGACACTTTGCCTACCCCGATTAAAAAAGTACGTTTTGCAATCGACACGTTGATTGATTGACTATTTTCTTTTTTAACGAAGGGGTGTATATAGCGACTATAGCGACTCACTCACTGGAAAGCGAGAAGTTTCCATGGAGTCGCTAAGAAAAATAAAAACATTCGATATAAAAATATAATATCAATATACTTAAAAATACTTAAATCACATAAAATATGAACATGTATTAAAAAACAAATATACATATATTTACTTCGATTTTAATTTTATTTATAGCGATAAAGCTAAAGTCGTGGATATGAGGTAATGGATATCTGTCTGGAATGGTAATCGTATTTAGTTGTCGATAATCTCCACAAGGTCTCCAGTCATTCTTCTCTTTTTTCGCCACTAGATGGAGTGGAGAGGAAACTTGAGAAGATGATGGTTTGCAGATACCTAATTCTACCATGTTATTAAATTCTGTTTGAGCTATTTTAAATTTAAGATTGTCTAATCTACGAGGTCGTGAAAAAGGTAAATGACCTTCAGTAACTATATGATGTACAATAGAATGTTTAATAGGTAAATTGTAATCTGGTGAACTAATTAGATTAGGAAATTGTAAAAGTAATTTGTTATATTTATCTGTCAAAGGTAATAATTTAAGTGTATCTAATCTATGATTGTCTAAAGGACTATTTTTAATAAAACAATTAACTGACAAATTAGTCTTGTTATCAATTATTCGAGCTCCTTTAAAATCAACAACTAAACCAAAATGAGACAAGAAATCTGCTCCGACTATCGGTATGTCAATGTCTGCTATATTGAAAACGAAAGGAAATAATCTACGTAAGTTTAGATTGACTTTTAACAATTTCTTACCGTATGTAAAAATGGTTGAACCGTTAGCCGCGGTTAATATCGTATCAAAATTCTTTTTTAAATCTGTGAAAGCATTGCGTGGCACCACAGATAAATCGGCACCAGTGTCAATTAGGAAGTACATTTTGTTAGATCTATCGTAAATAAAAAGTCTACGACGTTTGTCAAAATCAGACGTCATAAAATTATCAAACTTCAGTCATCTTTGAGAATTATCAGATTTTTTACAATTCTTACTGAATTTGCACCATTCACCTCCACAACGATAGGCATTGGCACCATAGAGTTGATGGTAGTAACAAATAGTATTGTCTGTACGATCAAATTTATTGGAAACATTATTACGGTTGGGTGAACGATTGCGATTAGTGGTACGAGTTTGTGAATTGCTTCTACTTTTGCAATTGTTGCAGCATGAAGTAGAAGGTTGAGGCTCGAAGGATTCATTGGAAAGTCTGGATTCTAAAGAGTTTAATCGGGAATTAAAAATTTCTTGTTTTTGTAATACTTGATTAATTGAATCATGGAAAGTGATTGAAAAATTTTTGATAGTTGTAGTTAAATCTGATAACGGGGTTGACTCAGAGTCAAGAGGATTTTTGGAGTACGATGCAACCATTGAATTTTGACAGGACTCCCAGATCTGATCCGCAATATCTAGAATCTCTTTTGTATCTGTTTTCCCTGAAGCTGTAATGGCAATATATACTGTTTGAGGCAAACGTCTTTTCCATAGCTTTATCAATAAATCTTGACTAACCATGCTGAATCCTCCAACCATATTCAGCATGGATATATAGAAATCTGAAGGTTTCAGATCGCCCATTTGGGAACCTGATAACAGATTATTCAGACGTTTTTCCTCACTCGATGATAAACGTGAAATTAAAACTTTCTTTAAATTTATATAGAGATCCGTTTCCGGGGGATTAGATATTATATCGTATATATTATCTATCACATCTAATGGCAAATTAGCTATAACCTGATCATACTTTTTCTTGTCATTGACAATTTTTGCAACAGAAAACTGTGATTCGATCTGGGTAAACCAAATTTCTGGTTTTGATTTCCAGAATGGGGGTAGTTTGACAGAGGTGACATAATGGGTTTGAGGAAAATCCTCGTCTGAAGGTTGTCTTTGCATAACTAATCGATTGTGATTGATTGATTGATTGATTACTCTCTTAGATAAAAAAGGGAATGTACTTTAACTCACTCACCGACAGATGACAGTACTTATAATGTACAACTTCAGTTGATTGAATTAGGAAATTACCATAAATTATAGGAACATCTATTCAAATTTGGAACCTCTATTCAAAATTCATCGGGAAAATTCTTCTCTTCATAAAATGGTCAATTTATAACGGTAGTTAATATATTGAATCTCTTCTTGTATATATTTATCACGTTGGACATACAATTTTTACTTCTGGCATATATTTATCACGTTGGACATAAAATGATCACGTCGGGCATATATTTATCACGTTGGACATACAATGATCACGTCGGGGTCACCAAATTTATAGCGTTATCGCTATAAATAAAATTAAAATGGAAGTAAATATACTTATATTGTTTTTAATACATGTTCATATTTTATGTGATATTAGTATTTTTTAGTATATTGATATTATATTTTTATATCGAATGTTTTTATTTTTCCTAGCGACTCCATGGAAACTTCTCCATTATGGATCGAGTTTTCCTTTTTGTTTCTTAGCGACTCCATGGAAACTTCTCGCTTTTGGAACTTCTCGATTTCCAGTGAGTGAGTCGCTATAGTCGCTGTAAGAAGCTAATATCTCAAAAAAAAATTGGTGTTAGCCAACCCCATTACTACCCCCACCCTGTTATAAAAGGGGGTGGAAGAAATTGTAATTTAGTATGTGTACAAGAACCAAAGACTTCAATTTTTTTTTACCTCATCCACATAGGTAAAAATAGGGATAGTTTTTTATCCATATGATTTTATTCCTATGCATTCAGACTAACCTAATTAACAGCTTTAAACTTAATATAACATATAAGTGAAAAAGTGTATATATTAAATAACAGTCATAAAAAGTTTTAACCCTAACGTTAAAACTTTTCATTAATATTATTGGGCAGCTGAGGGTCATTTCCGAAGTAATTTTTTGCGCGGGATCCGAATCTGGCCTTAGAAATGGCCCATCATATCAACAATAAAAGCGTGTTTTTTTAGTTTTTTAAACTATTAATTTTATTTTGTAACTTTTTAGTCTTAAATAAACTTGTTTTACCCAAATCAAGGAGGTTATAAAGAAGAAAGTAGTCCACCATCTTGGCGACAGACGCCGTTTTGAATTTTTGATGACGTAATATAGCCTATGTTGCATTGTCACGTGACTTACAGGCGTTTGCAGAATTTCAAATATCTAACTTACCAAGAAGTGGGTATGTGCGTTTTAGATGAAACACCCTGTATATATAGCAACACTACATAGCTTATTGTATTTTACTCGACAAGCCCTTTCATCTGATATCCATATTAAGGAGGTTATAAAGAAAAAAGTAGTCCGCCATTTTGGCCACAGGCTCATTTTGAATTTTTGATGATGTAATAAAGTCTATGTTGTATTGTCACCTGACTTACAGGCGTATGCAAAATTTCAAACCTCTAATTTACCAAGAAGTTGGTATGTGCGTTTTAGATGAAACACCCTGTATATATAGCAACGCTACATAGCTTATTGCATTTTACTCGACAAGCCCTTTCATCTGATACCCATATTAAGGAGGTTATAAAGAAAAAAGTAGTCCGCCATCTTGGCGACAGCCCCCATTTTGAATTTTTGATGATGTAATATGGCCTATGTTGCATTGTCAATTAACTTCTGATCCCATAAAAATGAATTTGGTACCAAATATATATAAACACTACTTCGTTTGTGACTCTCGACCAAGGAGGAAAACGAGGAATAATTTTTAGGTTAGGTTAACCCAAAGCCACTTTGCCGCAGCACTACTCTAAAGTACAATGTCTTAAGGGTACTTGCCATTTTTTTAATTTAATTTGATTGAAATCTCTCTCTCTAAATCATATTTTTCCCACTGTGCGACCCTCCACTTACACTGGCAGCTGATACACTGACTAAATTTGAGATATGCTTGAAAATAGGGAACGTGAGCTGGGTTTAGACCGTCGGTCGTGAGACATTTTAGTTTTACCCTACTGATGACTCTTCATTGCGATAGTAATCCTACTCAGTACGAGAGGAATCGCAGGTTCGGCAATTTGGTTCACGCACTCGCTCGAGCGGGCGGTGGTGTGAAGCTACCATCTGAACGCCTCTAAGGTCATATCCCTTCTAATCGAAGGTGGGAACGATATCTCTTGGAGTTCCAAGAGATATCGTTAATCTGGGCACGCTAATATGCTAGTTAGGTAAATACTTTAAAACACTCATTATTGGAGAACCAATCAAAACAACTACTCTTCTAGCTAATACTGACGAAGTATTGAATTACATGATAGGATTCTTAGCATTTTAAAGGAAAATATATATATATTAAATATACTTAAATCACTTATTTAAATTCACTTATCCACACATTTTTATTCAATATGAAATTATCTGCTTTCTGCATATTGGTACCTTAAACAGGTCACGCTGATATACTACTTAGGAAAATACTTTAAAACACTCATTATTGGAAAACCAACCAAAACAACTACTATTCTAGCTAATACTGACGAAGTATTGAATTACATGATAGGATTCCATTTTAAAGCAAAAAAAATATATTGAATGAATGATTGAAAATCATTTATTGAAATTCAGTCATTCACAACAATTATTGAATCTGTTTAAGGTACCAATATGCAGAAAGCAGATAATTTCCTATTGAATAAAAATGTGTGAATGAGTGAATTTAAATAAGTGATTTAAGTATATTAATATATATATTTTCCTTTAAAATGCTAAGAATCCTATCATGTAATTCAATACTTCGTCAGTATTAGCTAGAAGAGTAGTTGTTTTGATTGGTTCTCCAATAATGAGTGTTTTAAAGTATTTACTAAACTAGTATATTAGCGTGCCCAATAGGGCAACAATATACATTTTCATAATAAATAAAAAAGTGTGTAAGTTGTGATTTGCATAATACCTAAATAATATTTTCTAATCATAATGAAAGCAAATAAATAAAAAATAATTAATTGTAAGGGACAGATGTCCGTCAACCCTCACAAAGCGGTAATAGTATCCTTCATCAGAAAAAGGAAGATACATGATTTAGAACCACCTTCCTTATTAGGTCAAACTATTCAATATGCGAAGGAAGTAAAATATCTTAATATTACACTAGATAAATCACTTAATTGGAAGTTCCATTTAAAAAATGTAATCGGCAAGGCAAAATTTACACAGATATAGCTAAAACTTTTGACAGGCTGGATCATCAGACTCTTATTGCTAAATTAAAAAATTATGAAATAAATTCTGATATCATCTGTCTGCTATGTTCTTATCTCTATAAGTAACAAGTTTATATCAATTTAAATTGTTACCAGTCATCAAACTTTGAAATCAGTTCCGGCGTACCACAAGGAAGCAATTTGGGTCCTATGCTATTTCTCATTTTTATTAATGACTTGCTTGATGTTTTGTGTCACTCAACTTGCCCTATTTTTGCAGATGACTGCAAGCTATATCGTAAAATCGAAAATACTAACGACTGTACTCCATTGCAAAAAGATCTAAGCAATATTTCTACGTGGTGCAATTACTTCAAAGGTCATCTCTACATTAAAAAGTGTGCAGAGATGATGTTTTCTAACAAGAATAGATTCCATAGATTTCCTCTATACTATTGATAATACTGAACTTCGCCGTGTTAAAGAATATAAAGATCTAGGTGTTCTTTTTGACAAAATCCTAACTTTTAATAGTTATAGAAGACAAATAAGTAGCGCTAGTCTAAAAAAACTCGGTTTCCTCGTTAGAAATTCTAGAGATTTTACTAATATAGAGTGTATCAAAGTATTATATAATAGCCTTGTTAGATCTAACGCTGATTATTGTCAAATCATTTGGTCACCGTTCTATCGTAATTCTATTGATGATGTACAGGAGTACACAAAAAAATCTAAAATCTTCTATATAAAGAAACTCATTTATATGATCATTTTGCTCATTACAATGAACTGTTGCTTAGATATGACTACGAACCTCTTGAGCTGAGCGTGTTTGTGCCTCATTAATCTATATCTATAAACTTCTAAATGACTTCTCTGATAACTCCGAGTTTCTATCGAAATTGACATTTAATGTACAAAACCGAATAGGTACAAATTTTGACCTTTTTTATACTCCAAAGTTTAAAACGAATATGCATCTATCCAGCCCTCTAGTAAGACTATGTATATTATATAATCTTGTCACATGTTATTTGTACTATTTAGTCACTCATGTAAATCGTGTTCTCTTTACAAATCTGTAATTGGACTTCGCCTGTAAAGGTTTTGAATAAATAAGTAAATAAAACTGTCCTTGTAACATGTGGAAGAATTTGTAGAAACTCCTGGGACATTGATCCTCAGCAAATATATTGGATAAACGCTACGGTCATAAGACTTATGATAGCTTATGTCTCTATAGTTTGGTGGTAGATGGAGCTACGACCAAAGCCAAACCGTTAGCTGCTCTGAATATCCTTCCGAATCTACTCATTCTGCACATCTACCTGGAGAGAGGGCCAACTGAACAAGATACAGACTTCAACAAGCGATTATGAATATGCCGCAACAGGTTGTCAGGCGACATAGATGGTCACATCTCTTTGATTGCTTTCAGATGTAATGCCTACCATGGCCAATTACGAGCTGCCTTTTATCCTGTGTCCTGGAAGAGATGAGTGAGATTGAAATAAAACCAACCTGCAAGGAGCAGATACCTGTAAATTCACAGAGAGCTTCAAAACCTTTGAACTGAATCAGGAGTATACACTTGGTAAAGGTAAGAATAATTTCGAGCCTGGGTAGTACTGCGACTCTTTAAGGAGACTGGAACAGATGCATCCTAGATACAGGTTAAGAGAAATCTGTTCAGACAGCCAAGCAGCTCTTACAGTTGCAATTCTAAAACGGTTTGGAACTGCCAGTCGGCTTTAATCCGATTAGGTACAAACAACACATTGACTGTGATGTGGACACTAGGTTACTCTGATATGAATAGCCGACTGTATTATTTTTTCATAATTTTTTATGAGTAAAATATATGTTTATGGAAATAGTGAGAAGAAGTAAAGAGCATGAAAAAAAGTAACATTATTTCATTCTGACGTATAGCCGAATTATAGTAGTACAAACTTCTTACTCGCGAAAAGATGTACCACTTTTTGTATAATTAATGCGCATCAAAAGTCTTCCCCCCCCCCCCCCCTCTTTAATTTTAGAACTGCTTATTTTTGAGTAACCAAATTAGGGTGGTTCAATTGAGGGTTGAAGTACTTTCCTTTTAGGAGAATACGATAATGTTAGTGATAAAAATGGCACCTTGGCACCATCTTGAAGGTCAAATCGCATATTATTTTTACAAAATGTATTTAGAAAATGTAACAAACAATTTAAATTAAATAAGACATGCAGGTCAGACTTTTCAGGTGATCGAATTGAAAGGTCATTCGTAATTTTTACTACTATTTGAAGTCTTGATTTCCTAATTTTTTAATCTTACATAAACCATACAGATGTTTTATGTTATAAAAATAAAGTTATTTTATTAAATGTTAATGTGAGTACCTCCATATTCGCAAAATGACACTTTTATATTCTGTTGGCATTTTAAATCAGATGAATATAATATTTTGAAAATGTAGGGCTATACTCTAGATAAAATTCCCTTATTGAGTGACGAATGAGAGGTCACTCAACTCATTGTGCCATTTAAAAAACATTCAATATAGTTCCAAGGCGCCATTTTAAACACTTTGTCGTATTTTCCTAAAGATAAAGTATTTTTACCCTCAAATAAACTACCCAAATTTTGTTGCTCAAAAATCAGGTGTTCAAAAATTAAAAAGGGGAGAAGAGACTTTTGACGCTTACTGTATAGCAAATTTTGTATGCATGTGAGCATATTTTCTTATTTATTTGGTAATAATCTATAATTAGTTTATTTACATCTTAAACAGTATTTTCAATAAATGAATAAATAAACAAGCAGCGAATATCTTCAACTTCAGCCTCATCGTTAACGGTCTCAATATAAATCTCTTTGCAATACTGTTACATTATGATATACATACTTTTGAAAAAGCAGATTCAATTGTTGTTAATGTGGACGTATAATACACATTAATTAAGATCTCTTCCTGTATCTTGTGTATTTATTATTTCTTAATAAATTCTACGTAAGATGTGTTTTTAGCACTAAATCTAATCACAGGAAGAGGAAATAATAACTTTAATTCTAACCTTCATCCTGTGAATTAACAAGTCAGTTGCTACTTTAAATGTTTATCCCGAATTATTGGAAGTTATAAAGACTTAAATATAAATTAACTGCATTCTATTTTATAACCTCGTAATCAAAAATATAGCTATTAAAACTAAAATCCTATTTCATATAAATAACTGAAGGACTATATTTACAAATTGTTATTTACTCATTCATTTGTGACCAGAAAATAAAATCGTGGACTAAGAAAATTAAAAGTTGAGGAACTCAAAAATTAGTAACTAATGCTTCTTATTCCTCATATTTTGGGAGCAGTAATAGGTTTAACAGCATGTAATTCACTTTCTTTATCAACAATATGCCTTTTGAAAAGAAAACAAAATGAGTGCAGAGATGAAGATTTAGGAAAGCATTTCATTTTCACGGCCTAATTATTGAGATAAACAAAAAAAACTGTACTTATTGTTAGCATCATCTTTTGGAGATGGTCTCTTAGCGGGGTATGCAGCGACCGGGACGGCCTAATTGCTGCATCCGCAGGTTCAGGGAAGCTGAGGGAAGAGCTGGCATTCATGATTCAACCTTTGAATTATTCTGAAGTATTCGTTTCCATATATTTGTACCCGGTGACCAAATAAATTATGTTAACTGTGAGATTAACTTTTTTTTTTATTAGTAATTTCATTTTATTTTGATTGATTTAACAATATTGCATGTTTCCAATACATTTCAGCGTTCAAATGGGAAAAAAAGTTGAACGTTAAATAAGAGCGTTATGGCAAAAACTATTTTTTAAAAGATGTACACTCTTGACAAAGAATTAAATTTACTTTTTCACTTAAAATATTGTTAAAACTCTGTCCAATTAATACGTATACCCTGTTAATACATCTACCCTGTAGATTTTATCTTCATGGTGTTTGATATTTTTTCCGATCCTGCAATAATACGGGAAATGTGGGAGAGTTGGGACAATTTTCACAAATTAATTTTTTAAATTTTTATTTTTGAAAATTTAAAATAATTAAAAACACAGTAACATACCTTCATATATTGGACCACTTCCTACAAATATTAGTTAAATTTATTGAGTAAACAGTATGGAAAAATATTTTCTAGTGTCATGTATTTGTCCCAAACCTCCCTTTTACGAGGGAGAATTGGGACTAACGATGGAGAGATTTGGGACAGGTATAGCGTTATCGCTATAAATATATAAATTAAAATCGAAGTTAATATACGTATATTTGTTTTTAATACATAACACAATTATGTGATTTTGGTATTTTTAAGTATATTGATATTATATTTTTATATCGAATGTTTTTTATTTTTCTTAGCGACTCTTAGGAGGAATCTTTCTCCTGAGCTTCACTAAGCAACTTTAGGTCAAAGTTAACATTAAGGAAGGGAGAATTTTTAAGTTGAAGTGGTAAAATATCTTGTTTTAAGGAGGAAGTGTCGTAAATACGTGACAAGCTGTTAGCTATTACATTATGTTTTCCTTTAACATGTTGTATTTTACAAGAAAATTGAGCTATGTATTCTAAATGACGTATTTGACGAGGAGATCTTTCTGCTTTTGTGAATAAAGCGTTGATTAAAGGTTTGTGATCTGTAAAACAATTAAACTTTCGACCTTCAAGTATAAACTTAAAATGTTTAATTGCAGTATATAATGCTAAAAGTTCTTTGTCAAAAACCGAATAATTGGTTTGTGCTGTGGTTAATTTACGGAAAAAGAATGCTAAAGGAGCAAGAAATCCCTTATTATCTTTTTGCTCTAAAACTGCACCCATTGTAAGGTTAGAACAATCGACTGAGAGAGATGAGATAGTATCGTCATTATTGCAAGGATGAGCTAAAACTACTGCATTACTTATTGCGTCTTTGGCTTTCGAAAATCCGTCTAAACATTGATCAGGCCAACTATTTATCTTTGTAATTTTATCATGAGATAAACTGTTACAAAGAGAATATAGGGGAAGTAATATTTCAGCAAAATGAGGTATGAAACGATGATAAAAATTCACCATACCTATGAAACGTTGTAGTTGTTTGAGAGTTGTCGGTAAAGGGAAATTATTAATGACTTCGACTCTCTCAGTTGATGGTAAAATACCTGATGAAGAGATGTAATGACCTAAAAAGGTTAAATTGTCAACTCCTAAGATACATTTAGATGGTTTAATGTTAATTCCGTATGTGTCTAATCTCTTGAAAACCTTTTCCAAATGTTCCAAATGTACATCTGATTGACTTGCGATTAATATATCATCCAAATAGACGAAAACGAAAGGTAAATTGACAAATACTTCATTAATAAAACGCTGGAAAGTTTGACCGGCATTGCGTAGACCAAAAGGCATGCGGGTAAATTCAAACAGTCCGAAAGGAGTTGTTATAGCTGTCTTATAAACGTCATTTTCAGCGACAGGTATCTGATGGTACGCTCGCACTAAATCAACCTTGGAGAAAATAGTGCAGCCGTGCAACTGAGAGCTAAAGTCGTGGATATGAGGTAATGGATATCTGTCTGGAATGGTAATCGTATTTAGTTGTCGATAATCTCCACAAGGTCTCCAGTCATTCTTCTCTTTTTTCGCCACTAGATGAAGTGGAGAGGAAACTTGAGAAGATGATGGTTTGCAGATACCTAATTCTACCATGTTATTAAATTCTGTTTGAGCTATTTTAAATTTAAGATTGTCTAATCTACGAGGTCGTGAAAAAGGTAAATGACCTTCAGTAACTATATGATGTAAAATAGAATGTTTAATAGGTAAATTGTAATCTGGGGACCTAATTAAATTAGGAAATTGTAAAAGTAATTTGTTATATTTATCTGTCAAAGGAAATAATTTAAGTGTATCTAATCTATAATTGTCTAAAGAACTATTTTTAATAAAACAATTAACTGACAAATTAGTCTTGTTGTCAATTATTCGAGCTCCTTTAAGATCGACAACTAAACCAAAATGAGACAAGAAATCTGCTCCGACTATCGGTATGTCAATGTCTGCTATATTGAAAACGAAAGGAAATAATCTACGTAAGTTTAGATTGACTTTTAACAATTTCTTACCATATGTAAAAATGGTTGAACCGTTAGCTGCGGTTAATATCGTATCAAAATTCTTTTTTAAATCTGTGAAAGCATTGCGTGGCACCACAGATAAATCGGCACCAGTGTCGATTAGGAAGTTCAGGTTGTTAGATCTATCGTAAATAAAAAGTCGACGACGTTTGCTGTTAGAAATGTCAAAATCAGACGTCATAAAATTATCAAACTTCAGTCATCTTTGAGAATTATCAGATTTTTTACAATTCTTACTGAATTTGCACCATTCACCTCCACAACGATAGGCATTGGCACCATAAAGTTGATGGTAGTAACAAATAGTATTGTCTGTACGATCAAATTTATTGGAAACATTATTACGGCTGAGTGAACGATGGCGATTAGTGGTACGAGTTTGTGAATTGCTTCTACTTTTGCAATTGTTGCAGCATGAAGTAGAAGGTTGAGGCTCGAAGGATTGATTGGAAAGTCTGGATTCTAAAGAGTTTAATCGAGAATTAAAAATTTCTTGTTTTTGTAATACTTGATTAATTGAATCATGGAAAGTGATTGAAAAATTTTTGATAGTGGTAGTTAAATCTGATAACGGGGTTGACTCAGAGTCAAGAGGATTTTTGGAGTACGATGCAACCATTGAATTTTGACAGGACTCCCAGATCCGATCCGCAATATCTGGAATCTCTTTTGTGTCTGTTTTCCCTGAAGCTGTAATGGCAATATATACTGTTTGAGGCAAACGTCTTTTCCATAGCTTTATCAATAAATCTTGACTAACCATGCTGAATCCTCCAACCATATTCAGCATGGATCTATAGAAATCTGAAGGTTTCAGATCGCCCATTTGGGAACCTGATAACAGATCATTCAGACGCTTTTCCTCACTCGATGATAATAATAATAATAATAATAATAAATTGCCTTTATTTCAGTATTATACATTAATACAATACCTAGGGCGAAGTCTAGCCGAAGCTACTCTACTTAACCCTAACCGAACATAAACACTAAGTAATAAAGATAAAAGATATGTTTTTTAAAACTAAAGTCATTATTAATTTTGCAAAATATGATATTAAATCTTAAAATATGTGAATAATACTAAAAAATGTTTGTGAGACAGTGACGCAACAAAATACAAAGAAAAAGAAAAAAGATAAAGGAAAGGGAACATATATAAGACTAAAATACAGACAGATTATAGTTGTGAATGTAACCGAAATAAACAATTAAATAGAATTAAATTAGACATAAATTCATAAATTCATAACAGACCATGCCGTGAATAAACGATAATCACGACTAACTTTGCGATGTCAAAAAAGTGTGCTTTACTCTTCTACGAAAGCTGTTTACGGGGAGGTTTTTCAGAGAATCGTTTAGGTTGTTATATATTTTAGCTGCGTTGTATGTAAATGACCTAGTAAACAAAGCTGAATAAAATCTGGGCAGCGATATTTGACCGACATGTCGTACATTTACATTATGTAAATCGCGTCTAAATACAATTTTTTCTCGTAAGTATGGTGGTGAAGAAGAAGACAGTATGCGTTTAACAAGCACTGACGTATGATATTTATAAACGTTTTCTAATTTTAGCCAACCAAGCTGATTTATTTTTACCGAAACTCTATCGTACTTTTTTAACCCATAAACAAATCGACAACAACAATTTTGTATTTTTTGAAGTCTACTTTGGGTGATTTTGTCAAGACAGGGATAATATATTGTAATTCCATAATTTAAAATTGGCAATACGAGAGATTCGGTGAGTTTTTTACGTAACGTAAAATTAATAAGCTTTATATTTCTATATAGCAACTTTAAGGCTAGATATGCTTTTTTGATGAGTAGTGACACATATTCCTCAAATCTTAACCTACAATCGAAAATAACTCCTAGATTCTTTACACTGTTAACAACTTGTATGGGCTCATTACAAATAATTATCTTGAGATGAGTCTTGACTATATGTTCTAATCGCTTTGGACAAAAAATAATGACGTTACATTTATTTGTGTTCAGTTTTAAATTATGCAGTTTAGAATATTCCGATAATAATTTGAGGTCATGATTTATTTGTGTGCACGCCACATCAACAAGATGTGGTTCAAAGGAAAGTGATAACTGAGTGTCATCAGCAAATGCTTGTATGTTAGAATACTTTACTACGTTAAAAATATCGGCGATATATATAAGGAACAATATCGGCCCCAGGACAGATCCTTGGGGAACGCCAGATGTTACGAAAGAAATTTCGGAACACGCATTATCAACTACAACTTGCTGGCGACGGTTATTTAGGTAGCATTTAAAGAAATTTATGGAGATATGATCAAGACCATAATATTCAAGTTTGGAAAGAAGCAAAGCGTGGTCCAGAGTATCGAAGGCTTTGGAAAAATCGAGTAGTACGAGAGCTGTGGCTAAACCATTGTCAAGATATCTAATTATATTATCAGAAACATTTAATAAAAGCGTAGTAGTACTAAACTCTTTCCTGAAACCAGATTGCAAGTCTGATACGATATTATTATCAGTTACATAATGATACATTTGCATATTTATAATTCTCTCAACAATTTTCGACATAGAAGGAAGTATACTAATAGGACGCAATTCGTTATAAGCTTTGGGGTTAGGCGTCTTAGGCAAGGGTTTTACTAGAGATATCTTCCACATCTCTGGGTAATAGCCAGTTTCCAAACAACAATTTACAATATGAGTAATATATGGACAGACAGTAGGCAAACAGAGCTGCAGCATTTTGGCACAAATGTTATCATTTCCATAGGCATTAGATTTTAAACTATGTATTACACATTTAACCTCTTCCATTGTCGCTAATCTAAACGTAAATTTTAAGCTGTCATTATGTTTATTAGATTTATAAAAATTGGTTCTGTCTTGGCAATTATTTGGGGGACTGAAAACGGATAAAAAATAGTCATTTATTTCTTCGGGATTTTTTAGATCTTTGGGAATGTCAGTAGTACTTCTTTTTTTTATATTCAAGTATTTTATGGACTTCCATAGTTCTTTTTTGTTTGCATTATTTTGTTGAAAGGTCAGATAAGCTGCTTTTTCTTTCTTTACGGCATTTGTAACAAGATTACGTATTTGTTTGTAGTAGTTATGATCATTTATAGATTTCGACTGTTTGTATTTACTTAGCGCTTTATCCCTTTGTTTCATCATTTGCTTTAGGTTATGTGTAAGCCATGGAGCATAAGGTTTAGATATCCGTGATGTAGTATATGGCGCATGTTTATCGAATAGCTCCAAAATGTAACTATTTAATAATTTAATTTTGTCTTCGATATTATTTAAGTATAAAATGTTTTCCCAAGGTATGTTATTTAAATCTTGGTCAAAGTTATGCTTAACAAAATTTTTAAAATTTCGATATGACACAAATATAGGTTCTGGTCGAGGTACAAACATATTCAGTTTACAAAAAATGGCACTGTGATCAGAGATAGTGTCGGCATTTACAGTTCCTGAAGTTATTACTAAATTGTAATTATTGACAAAGATTACATCAATAATTTTTTGTGACGTGTTTGTGATACGAGTGGGTTCTTTTATCAATTGTTGAAAATCGTAAGATGTCATACATTGAGACACTGGATTATTATACAACTGGTCAACATTAAGATCACCTAAAATTATAATGTTTTGAAACATAATAAACGTGAAATTAAAACTTTCTTTAAATTTATATAGAGATCCGTTTCCGGGGGATTAGATATTATATCGTATATATTATCTATCACATCTAATGGCAAATTAGCTATAACCTCATACTTTTTCTTGTCATTGACAATTTTTGCAACAGAAAACTGTGATTCAATCTGGGTAAACCAAATTTCTGGTTTTGATTTCCAGAATGGGCGTAGTTTGACAGAGGTGACATAATGGGTTTGAGGAAAATCCTCGTCTGAAGGTTGTCTTTGCATAACTAATCGATTGTGATTGATTGATTGATTGATTACTCTCTTAGATAAAAAAGGGAATGTACTTTAACTCACTCACCGACAGATGACAGTACTTGTAATGTACAACTTCAGTTGATTGAATTAGGAAATTACCATAAATTATAGGAACATCTATTCAAATTTGGAACCTCTATTCAAAATTCATCGGGAAAATTCTTCTCTTCATAAAATGGTCAATTTATAACGGTAGTTGATATATTGAATCTCTTCTGGTATATATTTATCACGTTGGACATAAAATTTTCACTTCTGGCATATATTTATGACGTTGGACATAAAATTTTCACTTCTGGCATATATTTATCACGTTGGACATAAAATGATCACGTCGGGGTCACCAAATTTATAGCGTTATCGCTATAAATAAAATTAAAATCGAAGTTAATATACGTATATTTGTTTTTAATACATGTTCATATTTTATGTGATTTTGGTATTTTTAAGTATATTGATATTATATTTTTATATCGAATGTTTTTTATTTTTCTTAGCGACTCCATGGAAACTTCTCCATTATGGATCGAGTTTTCCTTTTTGTTTCTTAGCGACTCCATGGAAACTTCTCGCTTTTGGAAGTGAGTGAGTCGCTGTAGTCGCTATAACAGGTAATTAAATCTTCACAAAGATATGAAAAAATATTTAATTATTGCAAAAATAACAAACAACGAGAAAAAATAAAATTCATTCAAAATTCTGACAAATGCTCAGAAGAAAAACAAAAATATATTGCAATAAACGATACAAATTTTTGCTAACTCAAATCGCTAATATTTCAAACATATTTACGTGGAAATTCGACCATATCTTGACTACGTATGGTACTTTTCTCAAGCCGCCATTATTTTTGAATTCTGCAACGGCTTCTTGAATTATATGGTTTGGAACGACAGGATTGTTCTTTTTATTTTCTTGTAGCGTAACCGCATACCTAAAAACGATCCAAATAATATAAGAAAATTAATTCATACATGGAATGTGGGAGACATAGGATGAGCCAACTCTCCCTTAAAAAACGCCCCAATTCTACCTCACTGCTTCAGTACATAAAACAATTAAAATTACCTGAGATTTGAATTATTTAACACACGGGCCAAATATGGCAGTTCATTTACTTCTTTCACAAATATACATAACCTGTATGACACACAATATCAGACTACCCAACAATTGGTATAAAAAGTCACTGTCTCAATCCATGATACCAACTCTCCCACATCTCCCCTACAGTTCATACTTAAATTAAATTAAGTTTTCAATAGCTAATGCCTTAAAATTAGAGATCAATGTAAGGGAATATATTCCACACATATTAATAATAAAATTATCAGGTCTTTGGGGGTGAACGTCAATTTTTTTATTCCCTATTGCCATCTTGAATATTGTTAAGTGAAGAAATCACTCATTAAAAAGTTCCTTAACATATACAATATTTAAATGGAATTTAAGAGACTATTTGAACAGACACTGCTTCTATTCAATAAATGAATACATCCTACAAAATCGGTGACCAATAATATAATTTTTAATATAATTTTAAATAGTTTTTTAATTTTTATTGTGTGCGTATTTTTATTGACCTGTCTTATATCTATGTAAATAGCAACAAAAGACCAATAAAGAATCCAATCTAATCTAATGTCAGCACAAAAGCGCCGTTCAACACAGTGTTAAATATCTCTAGTACTTACCACATTTTTGAGATGTGTATTATATATATATACCTCGACCTACAATTATTTTTAACCAACTTCAAAGCATTTACAATAGGACCAGGTTCTCAATTTAACCCGTAATGTATGTTTTTTGTTTGTTTTAATTCAAGATAACCAATCTTAAATTATTTCATACGCGTATTAAACGAGAAACCATTATGATACCTGATGTGGCGTAATCGTTTAATATCTTTAATACTTTTCGGAAATATTACGATCTCATATTATGTTCCAGAGTTTAGTAACATGTTGGAAATAGTATCAATAAAAGTGTATCAATATAAGTTGTATTGAACGTGAGAAAGAAAGTGATAAAAATAATAACCGAAAATATAAACGCATAAATATAGTGAAATATTTTATTGTCTTAATGCTATTAGTTCTGTTAATAATTTCTATATTCTAAGAATTCAATAGCATGCTAAATCAAATTTTACTCCTGAGAACTTGCTTAGATGATTCATGTAGTCCAATTATCCAGTGAATTAAACAAAAATGAAAACAGACCGCCATTTTTATTGTACTTGACAAAATGTTAAATAAATAAAACATATTTTTTTATTTCTGAAAAATATAGTCGCTTTTACTATTAGTAGTTTTGAAAATGTTTTGGTATCCACCTTCCAGATCTCCTCAATTTTTCTGTGAAGTCTAGGAGGTTTAAATTTGTGACAGTAATGGACAGTTTGTAGTAGAATTCAACTTACTTCTTGGACTAGAAGATCATGTACAATTAAAATTATTTCGTGGTAGATGGGGCTCGAACATACTTAGCTACATACTCTCAAAGTGGAAGCTAGGTAGAATTCAGTTCGATTGAGAAATACTTTATTTTCAATTAAATATTACAGCAAAGTTTTTCTAGCATTCGTCCAGAAAGGCATCTACAATGCTTAACGCTATAACAATTACATGGCTGGACGAAACGGGTCAAGATCTATTAAAAATAATTATGATGTAGCAATTGCCAGATTCATTCTTCTTATTATTATTCACAAGGTTTAGACTTTATAATCCATGCATTATTCTAGTTGACCTACCTTTGCTATATGGGACGTTTTCATGACATCACGTCTTCTGTCGCGGTTGCCTGTTAGACTTACTACATCACCAAAGTCATTTCCCATCAGTTCCTTGGTAATATCAGCCCAACGTTTTAAAGGACGACGTCTTCACCTGTTGGTTTTCTCTGAACTATTAATCGTTCTATATTCGCTTAGCTCTGGCTAATATTACTGTATAGCTAATATATACTCTTACTAAATGTTGTATTGAAATTTTAAATAGATCTTTAAAGTTTGAGTTTGATATTTTTAAAATTATGAATTAACCTCCATGGGGATGATGCATTTTTTGGATATTAGAGTTGGTACTTTCTAGAGACGACTTAGCAAACATCTCCAGACCCACATCTGGAACGTATTAATATATCTGCCTTCCTAATGCTTCAAGTATCAGAGGCGTAAAGGAAGCTGAAATAAAGCTGAGGGCGGGGGGAGCGGGTTAGCAGGTCTGATATTTGGGCGTTTCGTAATATTTCTACTGCATCAATTATCTTCAACTGGCAAGTTATTGATCTTTGCCAAATTTTATATACGAGTTCCAAAGTATCATCTTACTTACTACTTCACAATTATCTGTCCTTAATTATAATCATAGCATATGGCTTGTCCAAGGTGTATGAACTCATTTTCGCTCATTGCAAATCTCATGTGCGGGGTTCTTTCACCGAATATGGATTAGAAAGGTAATAAAGTTATAAACTTACAAAAAAAGGAATATAAAAATTTAGTAATCAAAACAAAATGACGCAGCGCTAGTGATAAATTTTAGTTGCTGCCACACAAAAAACCTTCTTAAGATAATTTACTACTAAACAAACTTGACTTTGTTTGAGTTTTCACAGATTATTTCAATTTTTGGCTGTATTATATTTGATAATTCGGAAAAATAATCTAATATAAAAATCAGAAAAAGGAATCACTGAAAGTAGTAGAGTAAAATTAAAAGTTGACCCGGAACAAATTTTGTAACAAGCTGATTTCTTCGGGATTGTATTCTATGGCTATCCAGGAGTCTCTGACTGAAAATCCCAAAAAATCCGCCGTGCAGAAATAAAGAAAAAATGCGCCGCCATGTTGAAATTAGGCACTTTTTTTCTTTAATCGGTAAGAGCCCGCACGGATGACACATTAGGAAAAAAAGTAAAGAGGCAAAATTTTGAGAGAAAGCTAAGTTTTAATGTGATGAAGTTTTTTGCAATCGGTTAAATATCAGCAAAGTTACGGTTGTCAAAATGACAGATTTGTATAAAAAAGAATACTTCTTGTATTCTAATAACATAAAATGCAACAAAAGACAACAACGATTATTACTGGTATTACTAATTAATTAAAGTAATACATTCGTAAAATAAAATCCATTCTAAAAACAAAAGAACGTAACAGCAAATACAAAAACAGAACTCATAAATAGTGAAAAAATAAACTATAAACTCTTTAAAAAGCATGAATAAATTAAATAAGCATAAAAAACTCTCAAATACGAGCTTTAACTTACGAAAGCGTAGAAAGGCCATGTCATTAATGATATTTTTTAACTCAGAATTCACAATTGTTAAGTCGGAATTCATAATTGTATATCGGAATTCACAGTCGTATCTCAGAATTCACAATTCTAAGTCGGAATCACAATTGTATCTCGGAATTCACAATTGTTAAGTCAGAATTCACAATTGTTAAGTCGGAATTCACAATTGTTAAGTCGGAATTACTAAAGAAGTAATAATATAGAGGAATGATAGATAAAATATGCAATTGTGTCGCATTTCTCTTGGCTCTGAATGATATTACCATCATTACTAGAAACGCTGTGTGCTTGCAACAAATGCTGATAAAAGAAACTTTGTTTAAATCAAAGGAGTCCCGCCGCTTTGGAAGGTTTCCAGAGTCATTTATGTACCGGTTTCGAGCTTTTGGCTCTCATCAGCCCAAAGCAGACTCGGACACCTTTGACGCTGCTCTTTTACTCTTAATAAAATAGAGCAACCCAAAGTCAGTGACTTGTAAATAATGTGAGTGGGCCCCTCAAATGGAATTAGTTCTACAAATATTGCACGTTTCACCAACTATATTGGCTTCATTTGCAGATGATTAAAAACTAATGAAAATTAACATGGTTATATAGTTTTCTAACTCGGAATTCACAATTGTAGGAAGGAATTCATATAGTTGAAATAGTCCTATAAATACTCGAATACTATACTCGATACACGTTTCGCCAACCATGTTGGCACCATTGGGAAACGATTAAAACTGAAGAATGTATTTTATTTATACCAAACTAATGTCATGGTTCAACGAATTCAACCAATCTCGTCAAACCTATCTACACTCTGTCTCGACTCTACAAACCACCACCTGCTGACCAATAAAGAGGGATATTTGGGATAAGGCCTTCATCACTGCCCATACACTTTTAACATTTTGCAATTTCTATACTTTCTAAAGCATCCTGCTGTCTTTCATGTATTACACTCCTTATTAACCTTCGGTTATTTATCATGAGGAATTTAGGGCCGGTTTTTCAATGCGAGGTTAAGCACTTTATCATACAGATAACTAACTAGAAGTTTAGAATATGAAGTTGTAAAATTAAAATGTTTAACAGAAACACAATCTAAACTTCTAGTTAGTTTATCTGATAAAGTGCTTAACCTCGCATTGAGAAACCGGCCCATAGAGCATAAAATTGAATCTACGAAAAGTCCGGGATTTACGAAATCAATTGTAAGGATTATAATTTGAAGAACGTTGGACTAGCGAAACATCCTAGTATAACTAGATTCAAGGAGGGTAATATGACCCATCTCAAAAATGGGAAAACTTGAAAATTTAGTGTTGCCCAGCCCAACATAACAATCATGGGATAGATATTAACAACTTAAGGTTAATTAGGAATATGAAAAATAATAGCCAACTGGATGCATTTTAAAGCTTATAAAAATTGCAAAATGTAAAATCAGTATGAATAGCAATAAAGGTCGTATTCCAAATAGCCCGCTTTATTGGTTAGTAGGTGATGTACTGAATAGTGGGTTGCTTTGAACCATGACATTAATTTAGTAGAAATACAGCATATATTGTTTAATTTTCATTAGTTTTTAATCGTCTGCCGATGATGCCAATACAGTTGGCGAAACGCGCCGCGAGTATAGCATTCGAATATTCGTAGAACTAATTCCGTTGGAGGAACCCACTCACATTATTTACAAGTCACTGTATTTGTGTTGTTCGACTTTATTAAGAGCAAAATGAGCCCGCAGCGTCAAACGTGTCCGAGTCTGCTTTGGGCTGGCGAGAGCCAATAGCTCGAAACCGGTACGCAAATGAATCTGTACACTTGCCGAAGCGGCGAGACTCCTTTAATTTAGACAAAGTTCCTTTTACCAGCATTTGTTGCAGGCACACTGCGTTTCTAGTAATCTAGTAATGATGGTAATATAATTCAGAGTCAAGAGAAATGCGACAAAATTGCATATTTTATCTACCATTCCTCTATATTATTACTTCTTTAGTAATTCCGACTTAACAATTGTGAATTCCGACTTAGCAATTGTGAATTCCGACTTAACAATTGTGAATTCTGAGATACAATTGTGAATTCCGAGATACAATTGTGATTCCGACTTTCAATTGTGAATTCTGAGATAGAATTGTGAATTCCGAGATACAATTATGAATTCCGACTTAACAATTGTGAATTCTGAGATACAATTGTGAATTCCGAGATACAATTGTGATTCCGACTTACAATTGTGAATTCTGAGATAGAATTGTGAATTCCGAGATACAATTATGAATTCCGACTTAACAATTGTGAATTCTGAGATAACAATTGTGAATTCTGAGTTAAAAAAATATTATTAACGGCTTGGCCTTTCTACGCTTTCGTATTAACTAAAAACTAACCTCATTCTCGGAAAGTAACACCTCTGACGCATTGTCACAGTCCTGTCCAGTGCAATTTACACAGTCGGTACTGCACTTAAATTTAAATTTTTTATATTTTCAAGACTTTGCAATTGTTGTTGCAAACACAGAATAAAATATTTAAAATGAAATCAGGGGCACACTTTTGTACTGGTTTTATTGGTTCTAGATAACCGCTGTTTTTCCAACCCCAGTTCTCTGGATTAAGATTGTCGTCTAACCAGACTTGAATTTGCCAATACACTCTATAATGTGATATTTAGTGGCATCGGATGTTGACGGAAGAACTGTTATATCTAAGTGCTGGAAAATATTTTGACTAGCAAAAATCTGATTATTCCTAACGAACCTGTAATCATTTAAACTATTAGTTTTTTTACTGCCATACCATCTTAAAATAAATTCTTCCCCAATTACTGTAAGTTGACTTGTTTCAGCAAAACTTTTGAAAATCAATAGGCTGTTGCTTAGTTCAGTATTATTTTCTAAAACTGAAAATACTGTTTTTTGCCATTTTTATGCAGAGGTGGTATCGCATCCAAATATGGCATGTGCAAATAGAGTATTTTTTACTACATTTTCACTTAGTTCTGAACGTAACTTGCAGATATTCGTTATTTTATCAGATTTACCTCAATCACCGGGTCTCAGTATGTATACATTTTTTGTTTTGCAATGATCAATAAGTAACGTTAATAAGTCAATTAAATAATCCGCACATTTGACAGTGATATTATTTTGATGTTAGAAGTTTAATTAACTGATCTTTATTTGACACTGATGCTAAAAATTCGTTTTGAGATATCTCTACTACTTTTTTGTATGTCAATATTAATTTCTTTCTGAAATGCATTTTTAGCTCTTCTTTGATATTCTGTAAATTTAAAGAAGTGCTTGCAATAGAATAGCCATATAATACAATTTAAACCATAATGATAACGAACAAATGAAACACACTGATGAACAATATCTTTACATTGAGAGGGTCGTTGCACCACACAACTTTTCTAAGGAGAAACCCCCGTCTGTTTTTAGCACTTTGAGGCAAAGTTGGACTTGGTGTAAGTTTTTAATCAAAATAGGAAAAAAAGAGATGATTTTGTTGTTTCTCGAAACAAACAAACCATGTGTAATGTGTTACAACCCCTAGACTGATGTATTTGCACCTACTCGAAAAAGAACCTACCAGAAGATTCCAAAGTGAAAATCTGGAATTATCTAGAGAATAGTGGCGTCATCACAGAAAAATCGAGATCTGTCATTTTTAGGTATAAAAGACCGACCGCATTCTCAGCGAGTAGTTCAGAAAGTTCAGAAAGTATAGAAAGTGAGGTTAAGACTTCAAAGGATAAACAAAGTGATAAACATTGTGATTTTTAGTCAGTAACGTGTATTTAAATTAATAATAGTATTGTGAAGTATCCAGTAAATATTTAATAAAGTGTGTTAGTGGACATCTCTTGTTATAATTTTTGGAACCCACGGAATTTGCGAGGGTGGTTTCCTAAGGGTGGAAACACGTGACAAATTGGTGTCAGAAAGCGGAATTTTATGACAAGAGGGGCTCTGAAGTTGTGCTGGAGTGTTCGAAAAGTATTCTCGAGATTTAGTGCTAACACAGTGGACTAATTTACTGGACATTGTTCGAGGGTTATTTTCGGACAGAAAAATAGTGTTAAGTGCATTTTTGAGACATTGTAGAACATTTTATTAGGACATTAGTGTGATAAACTGAGAAGTGATAGAGACACTGAAAAAAAAAAAAGAAGAAACTCATTTGTGTTAGTGCGCGAAAATCACTAGAACTTTTCTATTTGGACATTAGTGGAGATTATTAAATTCACTGAACTGAATAGTGACAAGACTCTGGATAAGACTTCTTCGTGCTGTTTCGAGATTTTTCTGGAAAGTTCCATTACCGATATTGACGTGGCAGTTAAATTTATTTTAACATAATCTTATGCCTATAAAAACTAGAAGTATGGCATCTGATAAACAAATACAGGACTTATTCGAACAATTCCAAAAAATGATGGCGCAGCAACGGCAGGAAGACAAAGAAGAACAGGAGAAAAAACGTCAAGAGGAGAAAGAAGAACAAGAAAAGCGACGTCAAGTAGATAAAGAAGAGCAAGAAAGAAAACGCCAGGAGGAAGAAAAACGGCGTCAAGAAGAAAGGGACGAATTAAAGAAAATTATGGAAGATCAGGAAATAAGACGTCAGAAAGAAAAAGAGGATGAAGAAAGAAGACGTCAAGAAGAAAAAGAAGAACAGGAAACAAGACGTCAAGAAGAAAGAGACGAATTAAAGAAAATTATGGAAAACCTGGAAATAAGACGCCAAGAAGAAAAAGAAGAACAAGAAAAGCGGCGACAAGAAGAAAAAGGAGAGCATGAAACAAGACGTGAAGAAGAAAAAGCTGAACTGAGAAGAATGATGGAGGATTTGGAAATAAAACGCCAACAGGAGCAAGAAAGACGCCAGGAATAATTAAGGAAAATTCTAAATGAACAAATAAAAATACAACAGGACGCAATCATTTCTGTTAAGGAAGTAGTTAAAGAGGAGATAAACAAGGTCGAAGACAAAGTAGGTGTGGTCGAGACAGAAGTTAGTCAAATTAAAGGAAAAATGAGTGAGGTCGAAGGAGAGGTAGAGCGCCTTAAACGTCAGTTGAGAGAAAAAGGAGGCCAGTTAGTAACATCATCGGGTCCTCGATTAAAGCCTCCCTCCTCTGACGGCAAAAGCTCATGGACAACCTACAAGAGACAATTTGAGGCAGCAGCATCGGCAAATAACTGGGATAACGAGGAAAAGGCTATGGCATTAGTTCTGGCGTTAAGGGGCCAGGCCTCAGAATTACTTCAGACTATCCCGGTGGAGAAACAAAGGGACTTTAAAGTCTTGGAAGCTGCATTAGACTTGAGGTATGGCGATCAACACCTTACCCAATTATACCAGGCTCAACTGAAATCCCGGATGCAAAAAGCTGGGGAAAGTTTACAAGAATTTGAAGCTGCGATAGAGAGACTGGCACACCTGGCATATCCGAGTGCACCTAAAGAACAGGAACAATTAGCCGTGGGGGCCTTTTTAGATGGTATAAGGGACGAAGAGGTCAGGCGAGTTCTGAGGCTGACGAGACACCAAAGTAATAGTGAAGCTTTGGTGCGTGCACTCGAAGTAGAAGCCGCTTACAGGGATACTCCAAGGTCGAGAGTGCGAGCTGTGACTCTCGAAGAATCGCAACCAGAAACGAACCAGAACCCTATGTTGACGGAGATGCAGAAAATGTTTACCAAATTATTCAACAAAGTGGATGATCTCAGGGAGCAGAGAAAACAACAAAATAAAGGAAAGCCGAGCGGAGGTATTAAATGTTACAACTGCGGCAAGGTAGGACACATGAAGCGAGACTGTCGACAGCAGAATTCGGAGAGTCGAGTAAATGCTGTGAATGTTGAAGAGAAGCAGGAAAACAGTACCAGGGGGGTTGTTCTGGCTAGGGAATGCAGTGACCCCAGAGAAGTAAAGATTTCCCAGCTTCGAGGAATTTCGAATAGTCTATTGTTACAAGGCCATGTGAATGGAAGAAAATGTTTGTTTACCATCGACACAGGTACTACGTCATCAATAGTACGGCCAGGATTTATATCGGGCATAAAGATTACCAAGAGGCAAAATGAAGTGATCGTCCGGACAGCTACGGGGGACAGGGCTACGGTTCATGGAGAAGTAGACCTGGGTTTGCAGATTGGACAATTAAGGTTCGACCACAGGGTCATCGTGGCTGACATCACGGATAGTATGGATTTATTGTTGACGTAGGAAAGCGAATGTTAAGGATTGGGAACAAACAATTTATTCTGTCAAAAGTGAACGACCAATGCGAGAAAACCAGGCTGTTGACAACGCAGGCAGTCAAAACTCCTGCATTATCCAGAAAACCAGACAAGGAAGATTGCAAGCGCTACCCTCAGGTGAGAAAATTGCCGAACAAGGTTAAAGTCAACACTGTCAAGGTCGATCTTCCAGACAGTTGGTCAAAGAAAACTCTGAGGCAAGAGCAATTGCGCGATGTAGAAATCGGACCCATGTTGAGAGCAAAGGAAGGGGGAACGCTACCAGTATGGAAGGATGTTTCCAACAAAGAAGTGGGGCTGAAGGCTTTATGGTCACAATGGGATTCACTTACGGTCGTAGATGGGCTTTTGAGGAGAGCATGGGAAAGCCCAGATGGGAAGCAGGTTGCCATGCGTCTAGTGGTTCCCAGGTGTTGTGTACCAGAAGTACTCCAGGAAGCACATAATGAAACATCCAGCAGACACTTCGGCATAAACAAGACATTGAGTAGAGCATGGGAACAGTTCTATTGGGTTAATAGTCGCCAGGATGTGGAGGCCTGGTGTCACAAGTGTAAAAATTGTGCTGCCCGTGGAGAACCATTTTCGATGAGCAACTACAGAAATGGAAGTCGAGAACAGCCGAAGAATGATCGAGAGCAGATGAACAGAACTAGTAACCGCTTGAAGGCTCGTTATGATCAGAATGCCAGTACAGGGGGATTCAAGGTGGGGGATCTGGTTTGGCTGTACAACCCACAGCGGAAGATCGTACATTTGGATAGACTGGCGAAGTATGTGAAAGAGGCTGAATTGCCTGACCGGGACGTTCGGGCTTAAGGAGGGGGCAGTGTAATGTGTTACAACCCCTAGAATGATGTATTTGCACCTACTCGAAAAAGAACCTACCAGAAGATTCCAAAGTGACAATCTGGAATTATCTAGAGAATAGTGGCGTCATCACAGAAAAATCGAGATCTGTCATTTTTAGGTATAAAAGACCGACCGCATTCTCAGCGAGTAGTTCAGAAAGTTCAGAAAGTATAGAAAGTGAGGTTAAGACTTCAAAGATAAACAAAGTGATAAACATTGTGATTTTTAGTCAGTAACGTGTATTTAAATTAATAATAGTATTGTGAAGTATCCAGTAAATATTTAATAAAGTGTGTTAGTGGACATCTCTTGTTATAATTTTTGGAACCCACGGAATTTGCGAGGGTGGTTTCCTAAGGGTGGAAACACGTGACACATGTTTAATTAGCATTACCAACAAAAGTTTTTGTTGACTATTGGTACATTCTTACGGTGTTAAAATACAAAAAATATCCTTTTTTTTTAAAGAATCTGTCATTTTGACAATCATAACTTTGTTAATATTTAACCGGTTTATACCACGTTGAAGCTTAGCTCTTTCTCTCAAAATTTTGCATCTTTACATTTTTTCCTAAAGTGTCATCCGTGTGGGCTATTACCGATTAAAGGAAAAAAGTGCCTAATTTCAACATGGCGGAGCATTTTTTTGGATTTTTTGGGATTTTCAGTCAGAGACTCCTGGATAGCCATAAAATACAATCCCGAAGAAATTAGCTTGTTACAAATTTGTTCCGGGTTTCGTCCAAATTTAATTTAATTTTACTGAAGTAAAGTACTGACAAGTTAGAAAATAGGGACAAAGTTTTGTCTAACGATGCTGCCGGAATTAGGGATTGCATTACCGGTTAACCGGTTAACCGGTTATTAGGACAAAAAATACATGATGATAATTACCGGTAATTTTAATTTTTTACCGGTTATTTCGGTAAATTCTGAACTTACGATATGTCACGTATTCAACGTTTCCATTTATGTCAGTGACTAGTATTCGCTAAATACAGAGTGACTGTCCCAACACCGAGCACTTCTAACAATAAATAAATAATATTATAAAAAGTAAACTCCAAACACCAAGCCCCAAGAAATACAAGAGAGACATTGACAATCTCTTACGACAGAAAATTGAATATTTCACTGCCGCAAATATCCGTGGAATACATTTAGAAGTATGTTATTACCAATTCTTATTAACTTATCGACCCACCAATATCGATTGAGGAAGGGCATTTTCAGCTGATGGTATTCTATGCACAAATATCAGACGACTAACATATATAGCTTTGAAAAACTAACCGTTTTGACAGGCTATTTTTAAAAAATATTGTATTTTGAGATTAGGTATTCAGTAAATGCCCTATTTGAGTTTATGTTTATAATTTTTGTTATTTAAGTGGATATTTTTGTTATTTACAGAATAATTAGTTATTTAAATTTATTTCATTTATATTTTTTCTTTTTAATAAATTAACTCCTATATAAAAAAGTCACATTTTTGTCACTTTGACAGCAATAAAAAAGGTGCATCGTTTTTTATCACCGATAAAATTGCCTGTTCCTCAAAAGCAGAGTACACCTAGTAGTCGCACGTCACTTTGAAATCTGTACTGTCAGCTATAATTTTTAAGTATTGTGGAAACTATACTGTACGATATGAGTCGTTTTGGGAAAATTATAATTATTTTTAATAAATTATTGTTGTTCGTTCACATTCATATTCTGTCGTTAATTTATCTTGCCAAAAAAACACTCGAGCTTTTCTTTTATGGATAAATTTCTTTTTAACTCAAAATTTTGCCAATCAGTAATTTTGCTCGAAAAACTGACATTTGACAAAATCATTCGACCTCCGGTCTCGCGATTTTTTCATGTCAGTTCTTCTTATAAAATCACTGATTGGCAAAATGATTTTATTACTAAGAGAGATTTATCCAATAAAAAAAAGCTCTTGTGATTTTACTGTTGATAAAAAACCTTTTGTTTGTTCATTATATCACATATAAGTACGTATATAAAAATGTTTTTGTTAAATTTAGATAATTTTGTATATGGAAAAAGACAATTGCCATTTTCGCCACCCTAATCATCCATTCTAAAAATTACCAGTAAATACCGGTTAACCGGTTATTTACATTTTTATTTACCGATTTACCGGTTATTAAAACTTCCGGTAAATTGCAATCCCTAGCCGGAATATGGGCAACGCCGTGTGGTATTTGATGCCTAATTCAAAATGGTGCATTATGGACAGTAGACACACAAACCCGGTGGCCACCATCTCAAGGAAGAGTTTCGCTGTGATTTACATTTATAATTTATTATATAGATAACTGGTTATTCTGGTAAATAATTTCTCGATTCTACATATAAAATATTACGGAGTTCTCTTTGTTCTTTGACTAATATCTAAAATATTTGTTACCTATTCAATATACATTTGTTTATCACATTACAAAGTAACCCCGAGGGCTATTGCTTTGATGCTTTTGAAGTATTCTAAATTGCTATTTATTTAATTAAAACAAAACATTTATAACGTTATGTAAAATGAGGTAAAATAATTGACCAAATATCAAATTTTGTTAATTTTGTTGCCATATCTTAATTACCATTTGCCATTAGTTAATATACAGTTTACAATTTTATTATAACAAGAAATGTTATTGCCTTATACTATTATTATTTTTTTATTCTGTTTCTTTTGTACCACAAATTACTTTTATTTTCCCCTTGCGTCCTATTTTCGGTAAATAAATTATTCTTATAAGAAATGTACTGAATTTATATTAGGGGGTAGATCTTCCGCACACAGACCTAGCATTTCTACCTTTACTTTTTTCTTTAATGCAATGTAATGTATACCAATGCAATTACATTTGTATAGATACCTGTTATCCACTAAAGTTTATTACATCTTTATACTTGTCACTATATCAACATTCATCTACATTTCCAGAGATTGGCTTTAAAAATAACATGTTAAATATCAAAGGCATTTGAGACTTTGAAAAACCGTGACATTTTCGAACGTTTTAAATCTTTGAAATATCTGATATATACCCTTTCCAAGTTTTACAAGCAATTAAAGAATATTGTGTCTAATTTACAGTCTTTGAAATGTTGACGGAATCTTCAACTTTTCAACAAGCAAAAAGTACAAGAAAATTTAGAGAACTCTAACGAAAACCAATATCTGTACGATTGCATGCCTTGCCTTGTAATTCTACATACACACAATAATTGTGAGGTAATTAATAATGATTCTAGGAGAATTATTAAATTGGCTACATAGTGGATTGTGTAACTCGGACGAAAACCCGACTATTGTCTGATTTAATGAGATTAATTCTCCCCCCGCGTTTTCGAGGATGCTGAACACCGTTGTGGTGGCAGAATTTCTCGTTGGCAGAATTTCTCGTTGGCAGAATTTCACCTCCGCAAACGGCCAAAAACCATCCCCAAACGGGGTCAAACGCGTATTATAATTGTTTGAAGGACTCTTACTTGGTGATTCCCCATTTTCGAGGATGCTGAACACCGTGGTGATGGCGGAATTGCTCCCCCGTAGATGTCCATAACAACCCTCCAAAGAGGTGAGAGTGCCTTCTCCTCCCCCCTTTTGAGGATGCTACACAGGAAAAAAACATTAACATATCACCTCGATTTCGTCAACAAAGTAGTCAACTTCATTTACTATGGAGCTGAAGAAAGATGAATGTATATTTTTTTTACATATTTTTTGGGAAAAATACGTTTATATAATAATTGAAACATCTGATTTATTTAATTATAATATATTATAAAAAATATTTTTTATTGATGCAAACAATTACTGCATACATTGTTACGCTGGCCTTTCTTACATTATAAAATACTATGATTCAAAAAGAAAAAATTAAAACAATAAACTTATTTATTTATTTTAAATTTATTTTTTACTTTCTTTGAACCCGTGCAGTTACACTTATTTTGAAAATGCGAACTGGTATTTTTTGCTATTGAGGGGGTGTCAAGTATTCGATTCATGGTCCTCTCCGTGCTCGAAAATGGGAGGGAAATCTTTTTGTCCAGTGGTATGATGAGAGCGCTCTCTCGCCCCTTTGGAGGGTGGTTAGTGACCGTTGAGGCGGTGGGCGGGTGTCAGGTACGCGTCCTAGGGTCTTCCCCATAATTGGCATGCTCGAAAACGTGGGATCAATAAGTTATATTCCGTGAAACATGATCAAGATGATTTTGGGGTTGGATTTTGGCCGTTTGCGGCCAACGAGAAATTCTGCCACCACTACGCTGTACTCATCATCAAAAACGGGGCATCACCAAGTAAGAGTCCCTAAAACTAGTATAATACGCGTTAACCTCCGTTTGGGGATGGTTTTTGGCCGTTTGGGTCACCTCAACGAGAAATTCTGCCACCACCATGGTGTTCAGCATCCTCGAAAACGGGGGATCACCAAGTAAGAGTCCCTCAAATCATTGTAATTCGCCACCACCGTTTGGTGGTGGTTTTTGGCCGTTTGTGGGGGTGGGTCAGGTGGATTACCAGAACGAGAAATTCTGCCACCACCACGGTGTTCAACATCCTCGAAAACGGGGGGAGAACTAATCTATTAAATCAGACAATAGTCGGGTTTTTCGTGTTATTTTCCGACTCACACAATCCACTAGCAGTAAGAGTCATATTTATGAGGTATTTGTATTCATGTACAATGATTCCACGGGACATCGATATTATTCATGTATGAATGTATATAAACTCTAATATCTTTATTCTACTAGATTCTTATCTCTAGGGACGAAGTTTATATCACACTAAATGGTTTTCAGTCTTCATGTTTTGAAATTAGTTCTAGCGTACCACAATGAAACAGCTTAGGCCCGCTGCTATTTCTCATTTTCATCAATGACTTGCTTGACGTTCTTAATAAATTCTTTTGTCTGCAAATGATTGTATGCTATCCAATGTGGTGCAATAATTCCCAAATTGAACATAATATTAAAAAGTATGTAGTCATGTCATTCTCTAACCAAAATCAAACCATAATTTTTCCTTAGACTATTAACCATGTCCAATTAAGCCGTCCATGTTAAGAACATAAAGATCTTTTTTGACAAACATTTTTAGTAGTCACATCAGACAAATAAATAATACGAGCTTAAAAAAACTTAGTTTTTCTCATTACAAAAAAATTCACTAATAGCCTTGTTACATCTAACCTTAATCATTGTTGAATTATGTGGACACCTTTCTATTGTTACTTTACTGGCCTCGTAGAAAATCCTTTAAAAAAATGATCAAATAAAGAAACTGACAATATTCCCTTGCTTACTATAATGGGTTGCTACTTAGATATGACTACACGATAAATAGTGTGACCAGCATATTTACCACACAATACGCTTTAGCCGGTTGGGCTACTTTGCTGGTATATAAATTATGATATATTTTAATGAGAAAAGTGTTACCGTGGAACTGACAATCTCCGCGCATAGGACTGGAAAAACATACCATCCAATTTGTAGGACAATGTGGCCATTTCATTTTAAAAACATTTATTAAGCAATAGCAAAAAAATCAGCTGGTTACTAATCATTTTTTTGACCTCGTTATTTGGACATGTTGGTTGGGGACGCTTCGGTCAAATCATCGATTTTGTAGGACAAACGTTTTTTCGTGTTTTTTATCAAATTATCTCAAGATTTAACTAAAGAACAATCACGCAATCGACATATATACACCCAAGCGGAGTTATTAGCTGCCACTACCGAGAATTTTCGCAGAAAGACAAGTTGGGCGTCTCGTCAAAACGAAGCTACTCACAAAAATTCAGCCTGTTACTAATCATTAAAAAAAAAAAGGCGCTGTACTGTGGACTATATGGTTCTGAACCAATATGTATCTATATATTCCATTAGTGGTGACTTTTTCATTAGAACACCTTGCACACTCGAAATCTGATTTGTTGGTGGCTTCCTCCTATTCCAGATTTATGTTAAATATTAAATCTATTACAATAAATGAAATTCAAGGAGCGTCTGATCTTTCGTAGTCTATCATAGTGAAATGCAATCTTAATCTGAGAAAGGTAAAATTTTGTGTTGGATATTCTCTTTGTGATTTTTTTTGTATAGATTATTCATATATTTTTTTACTTACACTTATGTTTCATTGTATTGCTAAAATTTTCAGTTACTTTGTTAATTTTTGTTTATCTTTTCTCTCATCTTTTCTTACGGCTCTACAACTTTTTAGTTGGAATCGCCAACTAAATAAATAAATAAATATAAATAATCCTACGTGCCAGATTTAGCTATTGTGGAGTGTTTTCCTGTTTAATACATGGTATAAGAAACTTGTATTTTATATACATTTATCTGGTAAATCAATATTCTTATTACTATTATTCACTTCGTATGGATACTTTAAAAGTTACTTCGATTCTATGTATAACGTGCCTGTGCATTCAAGTCCAATTATCGTTGCTTTAGTTTCAATAATAATTCCTCTTGCCTTCCGTCGATCTAACAGCCAATCAAATTAATAAACCTATCAAGTCGGAATAGATACTAGTAACTTTAAATTTGATGCTATGCTCATCTAGGAGTAGGTATTCCATATGAAAACGTTTGAAGTTTGATGTGAGTAGAGTTTACAATTTGTTCATAATAGCATACATTCGACGCCTGGAGATGGGAAGAGGTGTCATAAAGTTGAGTGTTTCATGACACGGTGAATACACGGCCTCCATCCGGCGCCCGATAAGATATGAAGATAGCTACAGGGTTGGCCTGGAACATAAAAGATTTCTGGGAAAATGAAGCCCGCCTCATACTATTTTTGAGGATTGAGGATATGATATTCTATCTAATGTAGAACCAAAGAAAGAGAACCGAGCAGAATCAAGAGCTACCGATAATAAAATTTGTAAACAAAATTCAAAATTAAATTCATAATAGTAAATGTCTTTATTTTGTGTCAAGGGAAAGTAGGAAAAAATAAAATTATATTTTCAAGGGATGAGGCGTACACTTGGCTAGACCTTTACCACCCCCATCCCATTATTAAAGAGGGGAAAAAATAAAATTGTGATTTAGTGTGTACAAGAACCAAAGGCCTCGAATTTTGTTTTTTTTTTACTTCATCCACCTCCATTAGGTAATAGACCTTGCGTGTAGTTTCGTTTACCTATTTGTTGTAAGTCAGTCTGGTGTCAAAACGCATTTCTAGATACTTCACGGATTGAATTTTGACCCCTTGACCGAGATTGGTGTAATAATTTATTTTTTGTGAAATTTGAGAGAAAACCATAGCCTCCGACTTCTATTCGTTGACTTTGAGCTTCCACTGGTGGTAATACGCCGTTGCTCGCTCCATGTATGTTCATAGCTGCCTGAGCGCTATGGCCATGTGCATATATGGCCGTGTCATCGGCGTACATATCCAGCTTGATATTAGGAAAACACGGGAAATCAGAGACGTATGAATTAAACAATTTAGGTGAGAGACATGACCCCTGCGACATGCCCGCGCGAGTATCCCGTGTTATGGAGAGGCTGTTAAAATTATAGTTATG
Organism: Rutpela maculata; assembly: GCA_936432065.2. Classification (NCBI taxonomy): domain Eukaryota; kingdom Metazoa; phylum Arthropoda; class Insecta; order Coleoptera; family Cerambycidae; genus Rutpela; species Rutpela maculata. The sequence goes on from OW386285.2 coordinate 53,957,385, forward strand.
TAGTTTATATATCAGCCCCGGAATCTGGATTGTATTGAACGCTTTCTAGGAGCACTATGGTGGTACTCTTCGTGATGTTGTATTGCACCTTGACGTCGTTAACTATCCTAACGATCTGTTGTGTTATGTTGCCTCCTTTCTTGAAACCGGATTGATGCTCATCGCTGATGTGAAGTCCTTTCTGGGTAGAATTAATTCTGTTGAGGACGACCTACTTCATCAATTTAGAGATCGTCGACAGTAACGAGATGGGTAGCTAACTGTCGACAATTCCGGAATTCCTATTCGTCTTTAGTATGGGGAGCACCACTGCGCATTTCCGCTGACGAGGCGAGTGCTGTAATCGCAGGATCGCGTTAACGATGTATATAAGCTGAACCATACTTTTCTTCGGCAGATATTTAGGGAGCCTGCTATTAATACCGGTTTCCCGGAGCTTTATTATTTGCTAAAGTTTTGATTAACTGCATTATTTCGGAAGGTTTCATTGACCGAAACTGTTCGTGAGTAATTTCGTCAGATTTTCAATGCGGTCATACTCAACATTATTTAGTCCGTTGGTGTTACCTGTCCATTCAAAGTTGTCTGCTAGGTGGTTCGCTTTTTGCGTGTGAGTCAAAAGCGTTCGTGTGTGATTTGATTGCTCAGGGCAGGCATGGTTTTCCGCTTACATTTTAAGGCTTTGGTCAGCTTCCACAGCGAGTTACCTTGAGAATTTAAGACTTAAACTTCTCCCAGTGTTATAATTATATAATACAGGTGTTATTAATTATTTTTTTCAATGATAGACCGGCAGTTGGTGACAAATTTTTTTGTTATGATTTTACTCAGTATGTTTTTCAGAGGGCATTATGATGCGTATATTCTTATGACGAAAGGAACGAATCAAAGAATCATCCTGGGTTCTTCATATGAAAAATAGAGTTTTCATTTGTTCGCAAAATATTCGTTTTGGTCCGATTTTAGTCACACTGCCATGTGTTTTAAAATGAAGTTCAAAGCACAAAATTCCTCGGAAAACCATCGGCATATCTTTATCGTGGACACAAAAGGCTGTCATGATCACATGAACTTGTATTTGAATAAAAAAAAAATTCGCGTTTCCGAACAGGCTGCCAATGACAAGTAAACAAGTTGTTGTTATGAAACTGCTGAAAAAAAGGCATACTGCTTGCATATACATTGGAAAAATCATGTAAAATTATGGAATAATATTAGGTGATTTTAGTCAGCATGCCATTATAGTTTTCATACAGTTTATGATAACGTATGATGTGCATGAAATTGACATATCGATTGGAAGGGTAAAAAGTACAGGCATACACAAAAAACATTGCAAAATAGAAACAAAATTTTCCGTGTATTTATTCAGTATGCCACTCTGTTTTTAACGCAATTATGATGTATTTAGGTGGAATAAAAAATGGAATACCGATAGATGAGGTCTAAGGTTTACCAAAATATAAAAAAAATGCAAGTAATAGTGAAGTGGAATTGATTATTCTCGGCGGCAACATTATAATTTTATTGTTTGTTTTTATGTATTATGACCTGATTACGAAAAAAAATTGCGCCCAAAAATTCCTGATGTGGCATTTTTTGACGCGCTTTCACGAATTTTGTACTAGTAATCGAATGGGAATTTTAAAGATACTGGTTTATTTGCAATAAAATTCTTAAAAAATATAAACCTATCCGATATGTATAGGCCAGGCCAATCCACCTTCTTGGAAAAGAAAATAAAAAACTTTCTCCCACAAAACATTTTCTTTTTCAAATTGTAACTCGCAGTGCTTTTAATATAACAGTGTAGTCAAAACATATTAATATTTACAGAAATTTTAGAAAAAAATGTCACGTGAAACTCTACGCAGTCGCTGCATTGAAAAATGTAGCCTGCGAGAATTTTTTTAATTGGGAAAATGACAAGAACTATATCGTAGGAAATGACAAGAAAAGACCAAAATTATTTATAGTAATAGATTTATGCGTGAAATGGAGGACAGGTATAATTTAAAAAAAAAACTCTCCTGCGATCGAGTTCGCTACGAAATAAGAATGCTTGTTATCTAATAAATCAGCTCCGATGGATGCGGGTACTCATTTACATTAGTTATTTGATACTGTATTAGTAGGTTACCACTCTCACATCATTATTAAATTGAGTAAAAAATAAAACTGTGATTTAGTGTGTATACAAGAACCGAAGGCCTCCATATTTTTAGCATCAGCCTTTCCTTCTACCACCCTCTCTACCGTGTGGCATATCGTTTTATCGGTTTTTGGGGTAAACGATTTTAAATATTATAGTATTGAAGCTTTGTAAACAATTAAATTACTTCCACGTATTGGAGTACAAACATAGTACTAATATTTTTTTTTGCTGTAAGAGACTTGGATAGGAAATCTAGATGTGGAAGCAGTGATTCCTTAGGCAGCGATTTTTTTTTGCAAAAAATATTACAGATTGTTATCTAATTAGCGTGGCATTAATTACAAACGAGTAGAAGTTGCATTCTGGTGTGGCCGACTGCGAATCCATATTTGATTCATATTTTGCACGAACACAACACAATTCACTTTTAAAAGGTACCACTGAGATTAAGTAGGTACACAGTCCATATATATTTTATTTTTGTTTTTGAAATAGGTATTCGAAGTCGACAATGCCAGACTGCAACTTTCATTCGTTTCTTAATAGTCTATCGTGTTATTCTGAATTTAACATTTTTATATCAGAAATCAGCTTCTTATTAAATATTCGCAAACGCCCGAGTGCAAATTCCATTCGTATTAGTAATAGTCTCATTAAAAATAAATTAGTAACATTTTAATGTAAAATTGTTATATCATTTTACCCACATAAAGTTCGCTAGTACTTGAAAGACACAACACCGCTCATTGTAGTTTAGATATCTTGTACATCTTTGCATTTTTATGTACTTAATCAAAAACCTTTGGAACATTTTGCTCTAAAATTATAATAAAACACAGTTTCTATAAAATATGCGACACATGATTTATATGCTTCTGACCCTGTATGACGGATATGATCCAATTTCAATAGCATTATTTTATATTATTACGTTCCAAATTCGAAATAAAAATTGTAAATCCAACAGAAATCATCGTATTTAAGAGATACGCGCAGTCGGGAACACCCGACTCCAACTTTTATTCATTTTATTCACTTCATGGTATTTCTCCGAAATACCATAATACTATTTTAGGGTTTACCCTAAAATAGTATTATTATCATTATTATTATTAAAATAGTATCAATTTTAATTAATGTATCATCTAATCTACATAAAGTAGAGAGAAACTCTGTAGAAATAGAAATAGTTTATTGGTGTTACAAACTTATAAAAGTTTTACACAAGTCAAATTCGTTTCAAAACTTTGTATGGTAAAGAATTTGTTAAAAAATGAGGGACCAAAGTAGTTAGCGCCATATTTACTTTTTTCTAATCGAAGATATCTCAAGGATATCTGATTATTGAACCTTGTATCATAGCCATGTATATCCCTATGAACGAAGTAATCGTTTATGTTGCCTTTAACATATATAAAGCACCTACAGATATAAAAAGAAGGAACTGATAATATTCCAAGTTGAATGAATTTATATTTTACGTCATCTCTATATTCAGACTTGAAATCGATCTTACAATATGTTTCTGTAAGCTAAATATTCTATCTAAATGAGCTGTATGCCCCCAAGTTAGAATTGCATAAGAAAACGTGCCTTGGAATAATGAAAAATAGGCCGTCCTAATGATATTTAAGGATACTTCCCTTATGAGATTGTTTATCATATAAACACACCCTGCCAGTATTTTTTGAAACATAGTCCACATGTTGGTCCCAACACAGTTTTGGATCAAGAACTACTCTCAGAAATATTACATTATCTGGGTTTACATACTTTTCAATAAAACGAGTAGAAAATAACATACTTGCTGTTTTAGTATCATTTAAACATAAGACATTGGCTTGGAACCACTCGGAAGTAGTCGACTGCAGCATATTTTCCATCTCAATCTAGTTCTCATTACAATTTACTTTAGCAACTTCATCTACATACAACACAAATTTGGCATTTAAAACATATTGTGGTAAGTCATTGACATAGATCAAGAATAACAGAAGTACAAGGACGGATCCCAGAGGTACTCCATGATCTATGCCCGCTATTGTTGTTGTCATACTGTTATAAGCAAAGACTTGGTCTTTATTTTCGAAATAACTTTTAAGTAGTTTTAACGACCTTGATTTTACACCATATTTGTTCTATTTTCCTAATAATATATTATGTCGAACACAGTCGAATGCCTTCGAAAGGTTACAAAAAGTGCAGCCTGTGTAATTTTTATTTTCATGTGCATCTGTAATGTAACCCAAGAAACTTCGAGAAACTCTGTATATTGTGGTTTAGAAATTTTGCACGTCTTCTACTTTTTACTACATTTTTTAATATGATTCTGTATGCCATCTTATTTTATAACAACTTGTTCAGAAACGTAGAAAAATTCTTTATTCAAATATAAATTTACGCGACCGTAACAGGTCTTTGGGCCCACGCTAACGGAATGCCGATGGTTTTCCGAGAAATTTCTTATTTTGAACTTCATTTTAAAACACACGGCAATCTGACTAAAATCGTACCAAAATGCATATAGTTTGCAAACAAATGAAAACTCACTTTTCCATATGAAGAACCCAGGAATACTCTCTGATTCATTCCTTGTCGTCATAAGAATAAACGCATTATAATGCCCTCTGAAAGGTATGCTGAGTTAAATCACAACCAAAAATATGTCACCAACTGCCGGTCTATGAGGGGATGGTCATTAACCGGCACATCGCGAAGTTTTTTCGGTACCTCCTTTGGCCAGGCCGAGCCTGGATAGCTATGTCTGTCGCTTCCATACCCAATGCTCCATCGACTTTTCTTCTGCCCTTCGAGCTCACATTTCCTTGTTAATGAACAAAACCTCTTCAAACGGGCATTTTAATTACTGGAATTTATGCAGCTAATCTAATCTATCTCCCGACCTTTATACACCTACCTCTAACTATGGTGGCCTTTGTTTATGGATAACAGTTTTGTTCTTTTTGCATATGTGAGTATAAACTCTAACGGATTATCTCTAGTCTTAATGTAAAGGATAAGCTAGAGACATAACGTACATACTTAGTTTTCCTTTTGTAGTCGTTTCCAGTATTACGCTTAGCAATATTTTAATTAAGCAATATACTATTATGTAATCCTCATGTTAGAGTCGGATGTACATTTCTGCTTTCTTTTCTATTGACTTATGAAATATTAACATACAGAATAGATGCTTTCTACATTCATTTGAGTAGTGTTTTGTATTTAATTTTCATTTAATGATACGGAAATAAGTAAAAAAATAATTTCAGGCTTTTTTGTGCAGAGGGATTTACAATTTGTTTTTATAAAAATAAAAACACAACATTTGTACCTGTAGGATCCAACAAAAGAGATAGACAGTGTATGATAATCTGATATTAGATCTATTGCTACCTGGTTTATTAGCGGATATAGAACGATGGATAATAAGGAATGTTGAGAACGCTGAGTTTTTGAGTATTTTACGAACAGTAAGTTTGCTGGACAGGGTTAGAATCATTGGTGTGACACTGACGATTAAGTCATTTCCACTAACAAAAAACCACTTAAACACAAAACTCCCTCGACGAGAGCTTCGACAACCATATTAACATCATCTGGAAATAATTTAAACTAATGTAAATTTAACATTGCATGCCACATTGATAATAAATTAATATCAGGGTTCAAGGAACAGAGACCTCATTCGAATAGTCCATTTATTTCTTCCTAAATTCGTGACGTACTAATTAAAAAAGTGGGCTCTGTATTACCGTTCATACTATTTATATATTTTACAATTTATAAATTTTCAATAGTACTAATTGTGTATTATATATGTTACATTTCTAATTAACCTTAACTTATTGATATCTATTTTGTGATTTTTATCAAAGGCATGCTAAGCAACACTAAATATCTCATTTCTTTCATATTTGAACTGGACCATACGTTTCTTGAATCTAGTTATAGTAGGACGTTATACTTAATAATGATATGTATTCGTTTTATATAAACACGATATATTAATATTTAAAATTGAGTTCAGTTTCGTGATCTTACAAGTTTACCATGCTCTTACATTTACTCTAGTTAACAATATAAATTACAATTAAACAATTAAGAACGAATAGAATTAAGATACCAGACTAAATCCAATATATAAACATGAAAAAGTATCTGGGAATTTTTTGCACTAATTTGGCAATGTAGTGCAGTTGAATTGATTTTTTTCGGCGACAACATTCCACCTGAAACTTTATTGTTGATTCTTTAACCTACTGATTACGAAAAAAATATTTGTGCCCAAAAATTCCTTGTGCGTCAAGAGTTATATGCACTTTTTGATGCGTTTTCACGCATTTTCAACTTATCTGTTTAATATATCTTGTATTAGTAATCAGGTGGAAATGTTAAAAAATATTGGCTTATTTGGAATAAAATTCTTAAAAAATATAGATCTGTCCGACATGTATTTGTCAATCCGCCATCTTGGAAAAAAATAAAAAACACCAAAAATGACCGAAAGAATCAAAATTGAATATCTTTTCTATAAGAAGGACTAATTTCACTAAAGTTGGTAAAAATAAAACTCATTTATGGGCAAATATAATGCACCAATCCCTGACGCCGTATGTCAAATAGAACGGTCAAAGATGGCGGAAGAAATAAAATTATTAATCCTTCGTCAATTATTAAAGAGGCATTTTACGTCATTTTTTTTTCTTTTCGATTGTACGTTATTTTATGTACCTTTGGGAAATAGAGATCATTTTTGTTAATTTAAAAAAAAGTGCGTTCTTTTTTTATTTTCAAAAGAGTGCTTTTATAATTTTCAAAAATACATTTTCTTTGACCCTTCTTTATTTCAGCCAATTTTCATCGAAGCAAAATGAACTATATTATAGGAAGACTCGTTCAATAATTTAATACAAAATGAAACTTCATCAATTTGAAATGGAAATCTATTAAACAAACGCATGGTAATAATGATAATAATAATTTATGAATATATCCGATCAATAATCAGAACCAAGCAGTCAAGACTAGAGTAGCATTATTTTTGATGGGTATGGCGATGAACAGAATAGCACTAAGAATAACGAGCGCATTCGTCGTTTGGAAGAAAATGTTTGCGCGGATATTTCAATCACAAGTGACATAATGGAATCCTCAGTTAGTCAAAAAAAAATTCTAGCTAATACTAAAAATAAGGATAGCTTTATAAAATAATTGCGCAAAGTGTTAATAGGTAATGACTTTAGCGTTAAAATATGCAGAGAAGACGCCGATACTACAATCGTTAAAACTGCTATTTATTTGGAAAGCGAAGATAATCAAGTTATAATAGTTGGTGAACTTTGAACTTTTGGTTATAATGACTCAGCTAGCATGGAATCATCATAAAATAATCTATTTTTACAAACCTAAGATTAATAAAATAATTGGCAAACATTTTGATGAAAATAGAATTGTCTGCAATTCCACCTACTGAAGAGGTAGTATAAAAACACTGTTTAAGAGTATATTTTCAAGTATAAAAAAAGATCCGTTACAATTCGGGTGGCTTAAAACTGAGTATGGCTTAATAATGAATTTACTAAGTGATATTTCTTGTAAGAAAGGCTGTAAAAATAATCAGTGTAGCTGTAGAAAACTGAATATCTAATGTTTTATTCTATGTGTCTATTGTAAAGGAAATAATTGTGTCAGTGCTTCTTCTACCTTTGATGAATCGGCTGTCGATAAGGAATGAGGTGAAATTATGGCATATTACGGTAATAAAACTTATATAGTATATTTAATTTTGTTTTTAGTAAGGAATCCACACATCCAAAAAGATGCGTCTAAAATGCCGAACCCTGAACTCGCGGGTATAACATTTAAAAAATGTGGATATTATCCAGAATTTTATACCAAATTCAATTCCAGAGGGCGCGATGTCGGCCAAGATTTCGAAGTTGCAAAAAAAAAATAATTTCGAAAAAAATTTGAAACTTAAATATTTAATTTCCTTTCATTGCATTTACGAGATTATTTATAAAGATTTTTTAATAATTCTTATATCAATCGAAAGCTTAATGTTTGTAGTTTCATACAATTGTAATAGAGAGACATTATTTTCATTATAAACAACACTATAAATTGTTTAAAAAATATGTGCTCGAAAAGTGTAGTGTAATTTTCAGCATCGAGGTACTTTTGTTATTATTGCAGATAGATGTGTAGTTATTCGGGACGAAATACGTAGAATAGACCAACGATTACTTTTTATTAAAACTATTTTTTAATTCTCTGAATAATTTAGGAGATATGATTTTTTTTAAATGGAGCACATTGTTTTGGTCTACCGCGCACGCCGTCTTGTCTCTGTAGGCTATTTACACATGATTTCGAAGCTGTTATAATAAAAGTATTTATTATTAGTAATTATTACGTACAGTGCTCGTCAGAATAATTTTGCCACCTATGGCAAGTTTTATTTGATTTATCAGTTATATAAACCCGCCATCCTTTACCTCAACACAATTGACATTTTATTCTTATACAGCAGAGGACAATAAACAAAAAAATCTAATAATATACAATAGGAGGAAATGTAGAGAATTTCGAAAAATGCAGGTTAGCAGGATTATTTTAGTGGGCACTGTACATTATTTTATTAATTGTTTTGTAAGGTATAAGCAACATTTTTGTAACGTCTTTCATATGAAAGTTCGTACAGATCATAAATAATGCTTACAAACAGAACAAATTATCTGTATTTAATTTAAGAACAACTACAATGAAATTAAAATATTTTTCGTCTTGACAAAATAATGGTTGTATGTATTGTAAATTCTGTGTACATAATACATATGATATAACTAAAGTTGGAGTATTAGAGGTAAGTCGTTATACATATGATTGATGTTATAATGCTATAATAAAATGTATTGATCTAATAATACTATAGTATGAGTTAAGGTTAAACTAACACGGCCTTCTGCATCGGCCTTCACAAAAACAACCTATTATGCACGCCAAACCGGCCTTAGCACAACTGCAGTTTTCAATGCAATTTTGGAATTGTTTGCATTTACAAAATATGTTTCCAGGCGTTACATTTGGACGGACACTTTTTGTCATAAGTCTTGGTACTAATATATTGTCCTTCGAAACCCAACCAAAATCTTTAAGGTTGGGAAGCACTGGATTGACGCAACTTGCTGCCTTTCAAATAATTATTTGGTAGGCAGCTCTAAGAATGTGCTGGTGAAATGAGTCTTTAGTTTGTGGCAAATTTCGAATATCCGGTTTACAAGTGTGAAATAAATGGGTTCGCAAATTGTCCAAATTACCAATGAAAAACGGTCTACCATATAAGACTTTAAAGAAATATCGTGCAGAGTTTTCAAATTCAGCAGTATCAAATGAATTGTCAAGTGGGAAATTCAATATTGACTCTAACTTAGGATCATTGGCATATTTGAGGCATGTTTTGAATAAGTAAGTTTTTCCTTTTCTGAAAGGAAAACTGACCTTATCCAACCACTTAAGACGTAAGTACATAGAAAAAAATTGCCCAAATAAATTTCTGATATATTCTACGTAGTCGACAGTTTTTGTATTATGCAGTGGATAGGTATATACACATCGAATCTATGTATCCACAACTCATTTATGTTTATTCTAGTAGCATGGTATAGTGCCATCACAAAAATGTCTGTATCAGTAGCTTGTATTATTACCTTTTTGTATTTATCGTTACTATTTCAAATCGAAACGATATCATGCATGTTCTTCGCCTGTCAGACTAAAACTAATAAACAATTCGAACGGCAAATGCACATTGGCAAATCACGTACCCGAGGTCACGCTTATATTTATTACTATGATGAGTTATGACTAGGGCCGCGCGCGCCCTACATTTAAAAAATCATATCTCCTAAATTATTCAGCGAATTAAAAAATTGTTTCAATAAAAAATGTTCGTTAGTCTATTCTACGTATTTCGTCTCAAATAATTACACATCTATCTGCAATAATAACAAAAGTATCTCGATGCCGAAAATTACACTACGCTTTCCGAGCACATATTGTTTAAACAATTTATAGTGTTGTTTATAATAAAAATAATGTCTCTCTATTACACTTGTATGAAACTACAAACATTAAGGTTTCGATTGATATAAGAATTATTAAAAAATCTGTATAAATAAGCTCGTAAATGCAATGTAAACAAAAGATAATGCAATATTTAAGTTCGAAATTTTTTTCGAAATTATTACTTTTTTGCAATTTCGCAATCTTGGCCGACATCGCGCCCTCTGGAATCGAATGAAAATTGGGTGAAAAAAAGGAGGGTCAAAAAAAATACATTTTTTAAAATTGTAAAAATGCACTTTTTTTGAAAATAAAAAAAAATTACTCTATCCCTAATAGTACATAAAATAACGTACAATCGGAAATAAAAAAATGTGACGTACAATACCTCCTTGACAAACAATTAAAAATGTTATTTTGTCCGCCATCTTTGACCGTTGTATTTGACATTGACATAGTGTCCGAGATTGGTGCACTACATTTGACTATAAACGAGCTTTATTTTTGCCAGCTTTGGTGAAATAGAAAAGATATTCAATTTTGATTCTTTCCCCCATTTTTGGTGTTTTTTATTTTTTTCCAAGATGGCGGATTGACCGGACAGGTCTCTATTTTTTAAGAATTTTATTTCAAACAAGCCAGTATTTTTAAAATTCCCGTCCGATTACTAGTACAAGATATATTAAGCAGATAAGTTGAAATTTCGTGAAGGAGCATCAAAAATTGCATATAACTTTTGACTCACAAGGAATTTTTGGGCACAAATATTTTCTTTTGTATTCAGGAGGTCATAATACATAAGGATCAACAATAACATTTCAGGTGGAATGCTGTCGCCGAAAAAAATTAAGCTAAATCAATTCGACTGTACTAATGTAACAAGTACTTACTCACAGTAAAAGTAAACACTTGTATACAGTGAAGCAGCACTGGTCCCAATACCGAACCTTGTGGTACATCGATAGCAACGAACAGAGGTTTTTATATAATTATCTCGAACTCTATTATTTATGATCGATGTGAAAGGTAGGTTTTATTAATTTAACAGCTTCTACACCAAAACAACTATATGATGTAGCTAGTAAAAGGAACACTTTGGTTTAAGATGTCGAAGGTTTTCAACAAATCCAACAAAACCAAGCTGTCAGTAATCCTTTGCTACTCTCCTTCAAAATATGCTAAGCCATCTGCAATAGGGATATAGTAGAGCTATAGTCTGCCCTGAAATCTAAAAATAGTACGTGCACTAATTTGAAAAGATAATAGTTCCAGATCATAGTCCTGAAATATCGCTAATTCTGAAAACCTCCCACTATTGTTATTATAAATCAGATTATTTAGATAAACTCTACATTTTATCATTTTGTATAACACAGTTTAAACTTCTGGGTACTGTAATAAAATCAGAAATGATAAATATATTGTTTGTTTCCTAAAAATGAAAAAGTAAAATTAGCAGAAATTATGAAATTATGAAATATTTCCATTTTCACTAAAAATTATGTTTTTAAGCTTTTTGCGCGAACAATATTTTGAAATTAAAAGTTCAAATTTTTTTAAAATTCCTCATGCCCCAAACTTCACATTATAACCTATAGCGTTTCAATAGTAGTAAGTTTAGTAATTATAAAAAACTGACGAAAAACAACAAAACTTCGCCATTTCTCAAAGCTTTGAGTGCGATGCGCGAACGGAAAATATCTTTTTATTTGAATTTTTTTTTTTTTCATTTTGCTTAGCTGGGCGATAGGCAACTTTTCAGGGGTATAGAGATAGAAAAATAAAAAAAGTGTTTTTTCTGTCCACCTTACTATACATGTAGCGAAGAATCCCAAAAAGAAACATTATGAAAATGGTATAACCAATCTTTAGGCAATATCATTTCACATAGTTTCTATTGGTGACATATTTTAATGATCTTAAGTTGACTTTAGTAATTTTAAGCTAGTCATTATATAGTAGTTATGCAGAGATTGGGTAATATGAAGCCTTAGATGGTAACACATCAATTATAAATATTAACTATATCACACCGTCGATTTCTAGATTTCATGTAGAACGCAGTTATCTTTGATGCCGCGTCAAATTATAACAAGAAGTTAGCTGCTGTATTAATATTAAAAGCAAATGTTATAAGTAGTTACATCCAAAGATCAAAAATATGTCTCTTGGATTCTAAATATATTAAGTAGCATTACATGATTCCAAAGGAAACTCTTGATGTGAACAAACTCTTGTGTGTTAATTCACAAACATGTAATTATAGAATAATGCTGAAACACAGCAAACAAATATTTTCAAATACTGATGAGTACGTATAATAATAAAAAAAAATTAGGATAAGCTCGTAAATAATTTACCAAATTATAAGACCTATAAGAAGTTGCCGCATCTGTTTTCATCCGAACATCTGAGAGAATGGAAGTCACTATTTAAATTGAGCACACATAGAAACTGAGAGTGGTTCGAGAAAAATCTAAAGAGCTTCCGATTGTACCATCTGTGCTTTTTGCCTCAGTAATATTTAATTCAATGTCGAATATTCACTGCTGCTATGTCTACAAAAATCGGAGAATCAACAGTAATCCATGACCTGAATTTACTATTAGTAAAAGCTTGAATTTCCTTCAATTAAAGTTGAATAGAAAACGTATGATCGATTTCTGCTGACGTAACTATAATTTAATTATGGTTTGAATTTTAAAAACATTGTTGAATGTCTCGTGAGTTTGTCGTCCATATTAATTGATATTTATTTGTTTGAGTTTTATTTGCGAGGTTTATAAGTCTGAAATTTGTTCTACATAAATAACATGTCTGTTTACTGCTTGTCTTCTACCCATTTTGTAGTATTCGCAGGGGCGGCTCAAGATAAATTTTCCACCCGGGCGGGAGTATTTTTTGGCGCCCCTCCCTGAGATAGTCACAGAAATTTTACGGACGTACTACGTACTAAAGTGCAAGAGGATATCCTTTCGGACCCCGCGATCACTCTACTTTTTAACTTAAGACACGGAGTAACGTAACCGTGTATTCACGGTGGTCCAAAATTGTCTCTGGATATTTATATGGCTCATAGTACATCCAAAAATAAAGGTACTCTAAATAGATAATAAGGAAATTATATCCCTTTAAAGGGGGAATATAACTATCAGTTTTTCTGTAATGTCTTCCGACCGCTTTGGGGTAGTTTTAGGGGGTGGCTACCAATATTTTACCCCCAACTTTATTTTTACATATTTATAAAAATTCTTATAAAAAAATTATTTTCATATCCCTAAAAATAAAAAGATGCTCTTGTTGCATTTCGATAAACCATTCTCAAGTACAGGCCTGTCGAGAGTGGGGGTGCGGGGGTGATTCCTCCGGACCCGGGCTCGTTTTGAGAGCCCGAGCTTGTTTGGGGGGCCCGTTTTAAATATTGAATTTTTTTTTAGGATTTCTCCTCTCCGCTCATCAAAAAAATTCTTTTCGGGTTTTCCCCTCGCTCATCAAAAAAATGTTTTCCCACCTGGTCCGTATTTTCTCTCCAGGGCACTGCTCAAGTAATTTATGTTTACACATCAATGTACATTTACAACATATATTAATAATAATTAATTTATAATAAGTATAAATTTTTTTGTCTACACCATCTGAACGCTATTATAATGAGATGATATCCAATACAAGTTTACTTACAGGAAGGTTCTTCTTTATTGTTTTAATATTTCATACAAAACAAATTGCCATTTTTATTTATTTATAAACAGTAAATTATGTAAGATATGAAATACATACAGCTAATGTTGGTATAACAATTTTCTGAATATTCTAAATTTTTTCTAAATGCCTTCATTTATGCGAAATCTTTAATGATCCACTCCGTGTCAGTTAATAATAGGGCAGGAAGCTTGAGGTATGAGTAGTAAGGTGTCTCATAGCTAAACAAAGATATTTGCGTTACATTTTTGAATTATTTAGACGGCTTTATTGTTATTCGACTGTTCTACATTATTACAATTATTATAACCGATATATATTCTGATATTATTTTATATTATTTTCCAACGAAAACTATTATTAAATTAAAAAAAGGTATATTAAAAAAAATAACAATTTTTGCCCTCAGTTTGGCGCCCCGGGCAGCCGCCCGAGTTGCTCCGGCCCTTAAGCCGCCCCTGAGTATTCGTACGGAAACTTAAATACGCTATTTACCATTCATCTAACAATTTTAATCACGCTGCTTTTGCATTGTACGTTTTTATAACTAATCCCACATTGTAGAGTGAATTAGATATAAAATATAAAATCAGGTAAACACTTCAAAGTGTTTACCTGAGAAGTATATTAGAGTGATCAGATTAAGGTACCAATATACAGAAAGTAGAAAATTTTATAATAAATAAAAAATGTGAATGGCTGAATTTAAATCAATAATTTAAGTATTTTTTTTCTTTAAAATGCTAGGAATCCTATCACGTAACTCAATACTTCGTCAATATTAGCTAGAAGAGTAGTTGTTTTGATTGGTTCCCCAATAATGTTTCAAAGTGTACCTGGAGTGACCAGACTAAGGCAACAATATAGAAAAAGTAGGTAATATCATATAAAATAAAAAATATGCAAGTAGTGATTTGCTTAATACCTAAATAATATTTTCTAATCACGATGAAAGCAAAAAAATAAAAAATAATTTATTGTAAAAATAAATATTGTTAGTTTTAGACATTTAAAAAAAGTAATTACATACAATTTAGCTGTGTCTCGAACCCGCAACCCACCATCAATTGGTTTGATAAATGCAAATTTTTATAATAAAATGCGTCTAGGTGAAAATCATATCTGGGCGGTTGGATATTATTATTATGAAATGTATATTAATAAAATATACATAAAAATAATGATAGCAAATAACATTTCAACATTTCTATCAAATTACAAAACATACAAAATGAGACCCCAATTTTTCAAAATTTAAATGATTTACAACTTTTTTATTTAAGTACTCATTGATTTCGTTTAAAAACCACAGGAATCTTTCTCTAGCTGTTAACTTCCTGTCAATAGGACAAGGGTAGATAAGAGCCTTCTTTCGCCCATTGGCCATGTCATATGTCATTATAATTTACGAGTAGATTAGATTAGATTGAAAAAGGAGCTGGCTGATTGACCTTGGCCACCGCGACCCCTCTGGATCTTTTGTGGCTCTCCTTGTCTAATTTTACTTAGAGCTCCTTATCCAGCTTTGTCTTTTGTATCAGACTCCACAGCCTTGATAAGGGCTCCTTGGTATAGCTATTTGCCCTTGGTTTCTCTTCGCCAAGTAGTTGGAACCTCAGTCTGGCTAGGCCTTCGCAATGACACAGCACATGTTCCTCTTGACAGAATCTGCATGTTGCATCCTCTGCCAGGCCCATTAGACTCATATGTCTATTAAGCCTACAATGTCCAGTTAGAAGATCTACTATTATCCTAATGGCCTTTCTATTTTGGCATAGCAGGTCTTCCGTGAATTTGGCCGATCGTTCTTTAATGAACTTTTTGGCCTGTCTCCACCACTCCAGAGATTTATTTTGTACCCATTCGTTAATGGATGTTCGTATGCGTGGCTTAGCCACACCACAAAAGGTCCTTAGATGCGCCTTCTCGGGCCAGTTTGTCAACCTTCTCATTTCCCCTGTGTCCCTCGTGTCCTGGTACCCATGCCACAGTCACTTTGTTTTGACTTCCTAGGTCTGTAAGGGCATTTATACAATCCCATACTAGTCTTGAATCGACCTGCATGGAATCGAGTGCCTTTAGCGCTGCTTGGCTATCGGAAAAAATGGCAATTGACTGGTTTACAGTTCCTTGCCTCATTATTTCCTTTGCACACCACTGTATAGCGGCCACTTCGGCCTGAAATATTGTGGCGTGTATTCCTAGACTTATCGGGATTTTCGTTTTCGACTTTATCCCGTAAATCCCAGCTCCGACTCCTTGTTCTGTCTTGGAGCCGTCCGTATACCAGATCTTTTGCTCCGATATTGGGGGACCGTTTTTCCAGTCCTCTCTGTCTGGTATTTTGATTTGAACATTTTTGTAGAAGTTATACTTTGGGACCATATTGTCCTTGGGCATTCCCAAAATGGGATCTGCCTTCAGCTCTGAGTATAACTTTTGGTGCTCTGTTCCGTGTGGTTGCCTCATGCGCGTTGTGCCATGCATTAGCCTATGTACCATTGAACGAGCTTCTCCTTGGATAAATATGTGTAGTGGTGTCAGGTCTAAAAGGACTTCCAATGCAGCCGTGGGAGCAGTTTTTATGGCCCCAGTGGCGCACAGGCAAGCAAGCCTTTGTACGCCACTTAATAGCCCGACTGCTCCAAGCTGCAATGTCTTGGTTCACCATGCCACCGATCAATAGGTTATCATGGATCTTACAACCCTAGTGTATAACCATAGGGTCATCTTGGGGTTTAACCCCCAGTTTTTTCCACACATCTGCCTGCACCTTCCCAGGGCAATTGTTGTTTTATGTGTGACTTTTTGGATGTGAGAATTCCATGTCAGCTTTTGGTCAAAAATGACTCAACCTCGCTGGCAAATGGAATTTCCACTCCATTGAGCCTCAAGGGTTTTAGGCCTCCCAAGGCTCTTTTCCGTGTAAAGGTGACGACTGTAGTTTTGTGAGGATTTATAGAAAGTCCTTCCTCACTACACCACCTGTCAACAATATTTAGGACTCTTTGTGAACGCTCTGATATCGTGTTCGCAAATCGCTCCTTGACTACTATTGCTAGATCGTCAGCATATCCTAGGCAGTAAAAGCCTTCAAGGGTTGTCCACAGGGGAGGACAGCCTGTACTCACTTTCCGAGTAGACTTGATAAGTAATAAAAAACAGTTCCTTGAAATATTACATTGTGCATCTAGTAATAAAAGCAATACATTCCCGGACGACGATGTCTTAGCCGAGGCCTACAAGCATTCATTGATGTCCGGGAATGTGCTTATAAGGTATACGTACTGTTTTTTCTGAAATCGCAATCAATATTATAAATTAAGGAATTTTTATTAATGCATAAAAGAAAAGAAAGAGATTCAGTGTTTATTATTTACAGTCTAAAATATATATAAACAGACTGTTTTCTGATAATTGTTTAGCAACGGAATAAAATACTAGAATAGCGTATTTGGGGACCTGAAATTGCGCCTAGAAAGTAGACATTCTTGACCGATTTCAGAAATAGTACATCATGTATCTAGTAATAGTAAAAGCAATATATTCCCAGTAGGGTTTGCAAGTTTTAGTAACCGGTAAATCGGTTAATAAAAATGTAAGTAACCGGTTAACCGGTATTGCCGGTAATTTTTAGAATGAATGATTAGGGTGGCGAAAATAGCAATTGTTTTTTTTTCTATGTACAAAATTATCTAAATTTAACAAAAAACATTTTTATCTACATATAATTATTATAATGAACAAACAAAAGGTTTTTGATAAAAGGGATAAATGAAATAAATTTAAATAAATAAATATTTTGTAAATAACAGAAATATCAATTTAAATAACAAAAATTATAAACATAAACTCAAATAGGGCGTTTACTAAATACCTAATCTAAAAATACAATAATTTTTAAAAATAGCCCGTTAAAGTGGTTAATTTTTCAAAGCTGCATCTATTAGCCGTCTGATATGTGTGGAAAGAAAACGACCATCTCGAGATACCCTTCCTCAATCGATATTGGTAGGTCGATAAGTTAATAAGAAATGATAGTAACATATTTCAAAATGTTTTCCACCGATATTTGTGACAGTGAATTATTCAATTTCCTGTCGCAAGATATTGTCAATGTCTCTCTTGTATTTCTTAGGGCTTGGTGTTTGGATTTTACTTTTTATAATATTATTTATTTATTGTTAAAAGTGCTGTGTTGGGACAGTCACTCTGTATTTAGTGAATACTAGTCACTAACATAAATAGAAACGTTGAATATGTGACATATCGTAAGTTCAGGATTTACTGAAATAACCGGTAAAAAATCATGTGTTTTTTGTCCGGTTAATCGGTTAACTAGTTAACCGGCTAACCGGTATTGCAAACCGCAATTCCCAGACGACGATGTAAATTGTTAGCCCAAGCGTTAAGCTGAGAACAACAAACAGTGGAGTCCGGAAATGCCCTTTTACTACGAGGTACACATACTATTTTTCTGAAATCGCAATCAATATTGTTATAAATTAAGGAATTTCTATTGTTGTGACACAAGTCAGTCAGTCAAGTGCCTATTATTTATTGCCCAAAATATATATAAAAAACAGTGCAGGAAAGTAACTTTTATATATAAGAAATAGTCCAGGAAACTTACTTTCCCGGACTGTTTTCCAGTTGCTTAACAACTGACTAAAATACTAGAATAGCGTATTCTGGGATCTAAAATTGTGCCGAAAAAGTAGACATTCTTGACCAATTTCGGAAAAAATAAATGTTTTTGTTCAATACACATAACAATATATTATTTACCATTTATTTGAATGATATACTTACATTAAACTCGGCAGGCACCATTATTTCATTCGCTGATGACACAGCAATTTTCTACTCATCTGAATCTTAGGAATTGCTAAAAGAAATAGTAGAATCAGACTTACAAAATATTAAAAATAGATTCGACAGTAAAAAACTCACTATTAATTACAAAAAAAAAACGTATTACTTACCTTTAACATCACAAAACAGAAATAGGCCATTATATAAAAAAATTCAAATAAAGGACCAAGAAGGAAAAATAGAAATTAAATCCACAGAAAAAATAAAATATTTATGTATCTAATAGACGGAAACAAATGGAATCATCAAGTGCAATCAGTAGTGAATAAATTAAGAGGACTCATATATAAATTTAAACAACTTAAAGAAATTTTAAAACTTGACCACTTAATAGTTCTTTATAAAGCACTCGTTGGGTCAATAATAAGATATGGCATAGTTGGCTGGGGTGGGGTAGGTGTGTCATATATAAAACATTTGGAAAATATTCAAAAAAGGATAATTAAAATCATTTTTAAAAGATGTACATTATACCCCACTGATGCATTATATAATGAAAGCAAATTATTTGATGTTAGGCAAATGTTTTGTTATTGCATATTAATTCATCAAATTGATAAGAAATATGAAAGCAACGCACATTCACACAGCACTAGAAATAAGGAGAAAGGCAATCTAGAAATTAAGAAAATTTCAAAGAGCATTGGAAAAAAATGTTTTAACTACCTCGCGCCAAAATTATATAATATATTACCTAAATCGATAAGAAAAATAAAAAAAGATAAAAAAATTAAATTCGAGGTAAAGAGATGGATATATTCTGAAAGTAGGGATCTATACTTAAAGCTAGGTAATTAGATAAATGTAGGTATATAAGTTAAATATAGATGATATTCTAAATTAATTATTTTGTATTTGCTATTGGTATTAACTCTAAATTAATTATGTTGTATTAAATGAAATTACTAGTTAAGGTAGCTATGACACACAACCTATCTAATGATGTTATAAATGAAATGCATTTCATCACATTCAAGAGTATATCAATACTCTTAAGTGATTTTTGTTTTATTTATATTCAAAGGATACAGATGTATTAGCTAAAATCTTTTATTAACATTACGCTATTTTCACACACAATTTAATTTTACTGTATACTTAAATATAAGACTTTGTTATAAAAAAAATAAATAAAAAAAAATATGTGGTTTTGAGCCCTGACGCATTTAAATTCGCATACAACGCCGACACCACTACGACTCCCGTGGAAACGATTTTGTTTTTTTATACATTGAAGCGCTTGGCAATATAAATTGACAATTATTTAAAAGCTTAAATACTCAACAATGAAATGAGGTATAGATGTTCTTGGTTCATCGAGCGCATCTTACTTAAATATGCATTAAAAGTTCGGAAAAGCGTCAAAAATTACTAAAAAATTGCAAACGTGCTTACTTTGAAACGCTATTATTATGACTTACTGTTGCTTTTCAAATGTAAAACGCATAGATATATAAAGACCTATGTTCAACTATAAATAAATAACTTAATGATTTTAAGGAAAACTACTTTTTATTTTTATGAAACTAGTGGGCGAAAATATATAGCTTATCTATCCTTGCCCTTTCAATATAATCTGGTATTCTGCTCGTTATCATGCTTATGAGAAAGGTGGCGAGCAGACGTGTAGACGGATAGACGGGCAGATGGACAGACAGCCATTTTGAAAGTTGTTCAGAAGTAGTACACTAACAATATACAGATTTCTTTTACCTAGGTGCGACATTTACAAATTTAAAAATGTGCCGATTAAATGCAATATACTTTTCGTCTTCATATTTGCGAAAATAATAACTCTAAAACGACTCATTCAACAAGAATACATTTCTTTAGCCAGTTATACCAAATAATGCATTAATGGTCGATTTTCATTAAAAAAATTGTGGTTGGAAAGGCCAAAAAACACTTAAAGAAAATGGGATAATTCCACAATGCTTATTTAAAAAGGAGCCCCATTTGATTTCATTCCTTCTCAAAATTACAGTTTTGATATTTTAAGCCATTTGGAAGTAATCACAAAAGAATGACGTCTGTGACTCCTCGTTGAGAGCTTGAAACACCCAAATTACACAATATCGGTCTAAGGCTTGCCTATGTACTAAACTACATTTTATTTCTTATTCCTCGTAATTTCGATTCACCCTATACGTTTAGGGGCTGTGGCTCATGTTTTAAGTAAATGTTATTATATCAAAAAGAGAGAGTGGGAAGAGGGTGGAGAGGGGTTGGTGGAGAGAGAGAGAGAGAGAGAGAGAGAGAGAGAGAGAGAGAAGAGAGAGAGAGAGGAACCAGATCAAGAAAAATGTTTTATGTTCCGAATTAGGTAATACTCGACTTTTGTAGTAATATTCAGAGTGCCCAAAAATTCCCGTCGTTAACGTTAGATGATAGTTCTTGCAAACAAAAGAAAAAGTTCCTATTTATGTATGGAAATGCTTCCCAAGAGCCTTTGAAGGTAGAGTAGGTTTTTATTTAATATTTCACTTATTATTCACTATTCCCACTATTTCATTTAATATTTCACGAACCTATGCTACAACGATGAGCTTAGGTAAGTTATTCAGTATCAATAAGAGCTATTATTTCATCAAATTGTCCAAAATGGAATTCGGGGATGAGAGACTTTCTTTTATAATCCAAAATTTTTGTACCTTCCCTACGCCCCTGGATGAATTTAATTTTGGACAATGCCTTGAAATAATAGCCCTTATTTGTACTAAATAGCGTACCGAATCTCATCATTATAGCACAAAGATTTTCCGAAAACCTACTTTAAAGCACCACTTTCATAGGGCCCCAGTTCCCTCAAGAAGCAGTTCCATACGCATGTCTATAGGAACTTTTTTTTCATATTTTTGCAAAAACTATCACTTCCTAAAGTATCAATGACATAAATTTTCGGACACTATATATTATTACAGAACTACGGAAATACTTAATTAATCCAGTAAATAAGCCGGAAAAAAGTGTAAAATGTGGAAAAGTGGTGGGACAGCACTGATTTGAAAAGTTCCTTCTTTTACGTATTCCCTAGACCTCCAGAAATATTCATTACCTACGAAAATGAGAAAGTTAAGGAGGTTTTTAGTGCCCCAAAAAGTAGCTGTCATAAAAAAATTTATAAAAATAATATTTCGGCTTGAAAATGGGCTCTAGGGGGTTTCTTGAGTCGCTGATCATGAATCTATATTGAGGAATTCCATATTCCAATACGGAATTCGTGTCATTTTTTGATGAAAATTCCACTTTTTCGGGCGGAAATTTAAATATGAATATTGTGCTGCGGAAGTATGCAAAAGGGTTTTATTTGGGCCGCTGATCACGATTCCGAGGTCCGAATTGAGAAATTCCATATTCCAGTATGGAATTCGTGCCATTTGTTGATGAAAAATTCCACTTTTTCGGGCGGAAATTTAAATATGAATTGTGCTGCGGAAGTGTGCTCTAGGAGGTTTTTTGGGTCGCTGATCACGATTCTGGTGTCCAAATTGAGTAATTCCATTTTCCAGACTGGAATACGTGCCATGGAATATTCCATTTTTTCAGAAAAAAATTAAATATTATCGTTTCTCCACTAAAATGTGCTCTATTAGGTTTTTTTGGTCGCTGATCATGATTTTGAGTTCCAAATTTAAGAATTCCTTATTCCAGACTGGAGTACGTTACATGGAAAATTTTACTTTTTTCAGAAAAAATTTAAATATTAACGTTTTTCCACGAAAATGAATCGATTTGTCCGGCTAAAATATCGGATGAACAGAAAGATGAAAGTGACACTGAAGAAGAACCAACAAATAATGACAGCTGCACTGAGATAATCTCCAGAAATAAATTTTTTGCTACGATTTTTTTAGCTAGAATAGCCATAATTTTATTTAATTTAGAAATATCTGTTCACTACCTCAGAAAAGATCACTTTACTGAGTGTGTATATTAGCCCTTAAAAAGTACTTTTTAGTCTGTATTAGTTGCTTTACTAAAGCAGTAGATTATTTAGCTACCATTATAAAGAAGAATATGCAAAGAATAGTTTAACTGTGATAAATAAAAATTTTCCTAAAATTGCAAAGTTCTTTGCTGAGATACAAAATAAGAATACCATTCGGGCACAATCGGTCAACTTTTATTCAGGCGGAATATCACGAACTATTTGTCTCCTGCAATTTGTTTCCATTCGACGCTGATGGTGTTTACGTTGACTCCGCGTGATGCATTTAGTCATTTCTTTAAGTATTTGTATAGGTATTGTGCAGTGTATTATTATTATAAAGACTTTGATAAGTCGTTTGCTTTTGCTCTTGGTTTTTTAAACCGCGGTGTCTACGATCAATATTAATAAGACGATCTCATCATAACTGCCATAAGACGCCATATTAATGTTTTTAGGTACCTACGCATCAGGTCATGCGTGTGACTTGGAGAGGTTAACTTTTATGTTTAGAAAATGGTCTGGTTATCGTTGCAATTTTTTAGTGGTAGTGGAGTCAAATTAAGGATCAAAATAGATGAATAAGGAATTCTCTGCCTACAGCAATTTTATTGTTTTAATTTGTTGTAGGTATAATAACAAGTGCTACGAGCAGTTTTGTATTAAATCCGTCCATTGCTTCTTGTAAAATTTGAACAATTTATATTCCAGCACTGAAATTCTCTGTTATTTTCCTTATTATCATCTCCGATTTTAGTAATCGTATCGTAAAAATAAAAATATCAAACTGTTCACAATAAAATTATGATTAAGACTAGGCATATGCAGAAACTTTCTGATAATTTGTTAATTTGTAAAAAAATAAAAACTACTAAAAATTACCTTTTTGATAATTTAAGAAATATAACGTAATAATGCATCAACTTGAACGAAAGTTGGTGGAACTATGCCCGTTATTGAACTAAACATTCGTGCCAAATTTTAACGTAAAATATTTATTCAGACGGTTAAAAACAAGAAAAGGTTTCGAAATTTTAATGGCTTATTGTTTGAGTGGATCAACTCGTAGGAGGACGTTTTTTTTTCAAATTGTAGGTTTTTACATGTATTTTACAATGGTGTTAAGGGAAAAAAAGGTTATCTTTATTTAAATTGTATTTTTTAAATTTGTTTATCATTCTCAAAATTATAGTTATAACAAATTCAAATAACTGTGGAGTTTTATAAAACCAAAAGTGGCAAACGAATTATGAAAGTAGATGATGATTACGTTTTATATATTTTTTTACTTTTAAAGGTTGTTATACTAGGCTGATATCAAAATAAATGTTTATATTTTAATTGGTTTTAGTCATTTATACAAAATCCTTGACCATAGTTATCAATTTCTTTCCAAGTTATACCAATTTTTCGCTTGCAGTTTCATGTTTTAGGTAATTTAATATTCATTTTCATTGTCTTGTTTGTAAGAAAATTATTTCCTTAAAAAAAATATTCTTCATGTAAGTTGAATAAGTATTTAGTCATTATCTAACATTTATTTTTCATACACTAAAAAAAATATGTTCGTAATATTAATGAATCGGTTCGTCGGCTGAAAATTTATGAATCTGTTTATTAATATACATTTAAGTACATAGTATTAACAAATGCGTACATTTTATTAATGAACGTACATTATATCAATAAACAGATTCATAAATTCTCATTCATTAATATTTTACGATATTTTTCTCAGTGTACTTATTAAGCAAGTAAAGCAAGTGAGGGAGCTACAAATTTCATTTTTCAATTTCAACAGAAAATATGAACAAATGTCAATCTTTGAAGGTAACCCTTCACTAGGTTATTTTAATTTTTTCGAATGTATATAAAATTTTTTAAAGGCTAATTTAAATTACAAGCAAAAAACTCGTATTACCTGGAATAAAGCATTGGTCTGCCACAGAAATTTATGTCAGAGTTTAAGGCCACTAATAATATAGATTGTTTAATTAGACAAGATTGGTGTACATTTTGTAAAGTTGTGTTTTAGGAATAAATATTTTCTGCTGAAACTATATGAGGACGTGTGTGTAGCTCAGAAATAATTGTTTATATAAAGTTTTCTCGAATTCAGAGTCGAATTCACATGTTTAAATGGTTCTGTTATAAAGTTCATTTGCATTATCATCAAGTAGCATTATGTACTTGCATGGTAATTGCCAGTTTCCATAATTATATATATACTCAAGAAAAAATTACAAAATTTAGGAAAACATTAATTTCTTTAATTTTTTTAGAGACAGCAGCATTTTATACTATCACGCAAGATAGTATAAAAAAATTGCTTATACTTAAGTTTTGATATATTTTTGATAAAATAAATGCTTGTTTATGTGAGGTAGTTATGAAAACTGACAATGACAAAGTATGACTAATTGATAAAAAAGTAAATCGACTTTATAACAAAATTATTTTCCTCGCAAAACATGTTTCTCTACGAGAAAATTTTATCAGACAAACATTTTTTAGCTCCCTCTATTTATTTTCCAGCAAAAAATATTTATCCCACAGCAGATATAGGTACTTTATAATAATAGCAAATTGGCCATTCTATTCTAATTAAGAAATTTTACTGTTATTGATTTAAAACTTTTTGATATGACGGGATATCTTTTCTGAGGAGGCTAATTTATTACTAAATTAGGAAAGCATATATGCTGCAATAAAAAAGAAACTAATGGGATACTAGAGAAACCTTGCAATAGTAGTAAACTTTTTTGCTGCGATTAAAAATAAGTAATACTACTGCAATCAAATTCCTGCTCTGTCAAATCAGTGACTTTGCTACAACAAGAAAGGAGTTAACTACAGCACTAGAAAATCCATGGAGTGATAATAAAAAATGTTGCTGTAAGTAAAAAGAATTGACTCTATCGTAGCCAGATACTTTGCATTAGTAAATAAATATTTTTGCTGCAACAATACTATTTCTTTATCATAACAGTCAAGTTTATTTATGGTGGCTAGATGAAACATTTTAATAATTTTTTATAAAGTAACTTTACTATTGCACTAAAGTAATTCCAGTAAAACGAACTTTTTTTTTTCCCGGGAGCCGTCTAACTTACGTTTCCGGAGTTACTGCAGCCTCTTTTGCTTATTGTGATATTCTCCCATTAGTATTATGATAACCAATCCAGCACTCTGGTCCCTTGCACTAGTTTGTACAACCCCATCGCAGGTTTGGTTTCATATTCTTCTGGACTCAGTCTTGGTTGTCCATATATTGCCTGTCTTCTGTGATCCAGAGCCTCACAGTCGCACAGGATGTGGTGGGATGTCTCCGTTGCCCTATTGCATTGTCTGCATTTTAGGTCCCCGTTGAATAATCCCATTTTGTGAAGGTGTCCTTTCAGGGCGCAGTGCCCTGTTAGGAAGCCAGTGATTATGCGGAGCTGATTTCTGCTTAGTGACAGCAGTTCTTCAGTCTTCTTTCTGGATGGTTCCTTAATAAAGGTTTTACCATGTTGTTGTCCGGTTATTTTGTCCCAGTATTCTTTGTGTTGATTCTTGATCCAGTCCCTCATTTGGCCCCGTACTGTGGTTTTAGGCACTCCCAGGGCCGGTTCTGGGCCAATATATGGAGCTGACGATCCCTTTCTCGCTAGCTCATCAGCTTTTTCCTTGCCATCGATTCCTACGTGTCCCGGCACCCACTGAAGGGTTACCTTGTTGTGGTCCGCTAGGGCTCTTAGTTCTTCTTGGCAAAACGAACTTTACTGCCCTACGAAAATTCTTGGCTGGCGCCTATTCAAATAGATTTTCTTGCTGCTGTAGCCTAATTTTTGGCTGTCACTGCAAAAATCTTCTCTCAGTGTGTCAAAAAACTGTCAAATTTTACCAAAATGTAAAAAATTGATATTAAATGCACATTCTTAAGTTTTTGAGGTCACTCAGTACAAATCCTAAGTCAAAAATGAATTTTGAATTAATGACAGCGTTAGAAAACTGTCAAAATTTTGACAAACTGTCAAAATTTCCAAAAAAGATAAAGGGATTATGCCAAGCTTAACATAATTATGTTAAGCTTGGCTTAATATCAGCATATACTAAACATCATCTCTTTATCTTTTTTAGAAATTTTGACAGTTTGCTAACGCTGTCATTAATTCAAAATTCATTTTTGACTTAGGATTTGTATTCAGCGAACTTAAGAATGTGCATTTAATATCAATTTTTTACATTTTGGTAAAATTTGACAGCTGTCATTAAGTCATAATTCATTTCTGACTTCGGATTTGTATTTAGCGACCTAAAATACTTATGAATATACAATTAATATCAACTTTTTACATTTTGGTGAAATTTGACAGCTTGTTGACAGCTGCCATTAAATCGAAATTTATTCTTGACTTCAGATTCATGATCAACGACACAAAAAATCCATACAAAAATTATAAAAAATAATTTAAAAAATTTTTTCAAAAAATATCCTCTATAAGAATTTATGAGGGTTATATGGGGGTGGAGAGAAAAATTGACACGGTAGAAAATTTTTTTTTGCCAAATTTGGTTTCAGCGCATCAAAATACATAGGAAATTATATGTTTGATTGTAAAGACAGAACATTTTTTTTTGTCGGCCAGTGTTATTTTGAAATACCTGTAATATTCATACATAATTTTTTTCTTCAAAGAGAAATTCGACACGAGAAATGGCACAAATTCCAGTACAAAATTTTGGACCTCAAAATCATATCAGCGACCCAAAAAAAAACCCTGGAGCACATTTCCGCAGCACAATATTCATATTTAAATTTCCACCCGAAAAGTGGAATTTTCATCAAAAAATGGCACGAATTCCATACTGGAATATGGAAATCCTTAATTTGGATTCGTGATCAGCGAAATATTAATTTTATAAATTTTTTATGACAGCCCCCCCCCCTAACTTTCTCATTTTCGGAGATAGTGCAGGGATCAATGGTGATGAATGTTCCTGGGGGTCTAAGGAACACGTGAAAAAAGGAATTTTTCAAATCAGTGCTGTTCCACCACTTTTCCACATTTTCCGGTTTATTTATTGGACTAAATTGAAGATATAAAATATTTGCCTGATTTCTTTCAACCTTTCTATCCATTCGGTCCTCCCCTCATCGCCCCGTCCTTTTTCCTTTCCCCTCCTTCACTCTTATCAATATTTGACCCTGTATATCAAGCAAAAATTACTAAAATAATTAAAAATTCCCTATCGGATTTCTGTCCCTTGAAAATGGAAACCATAGCTACAAAAGCTTTGTATTTATTCCACACATTTATAGATCAAATAAAATATTTTATTTAATGGCGACAAAAAGTTAACAATTACTGTCAATGAATAATGAATAAGTAAATAAATAACTATTTCCCCCGGTGTATAAGTATAATAAAAATTCTTCTCTAGACCTCTTTCCACTTAGTTTGTATTTTCAGGGGTAAAGTAAAGTTAAAGGTACAATTTACATAATAATACTGTATATGTATCACCTGCCACATATATTCATCCCCAAGAGCAAGATTCCAGCCGCAGAGTCCAATGTATGCGTGTATTTCTTGCAGAAGCTCCCTCGTCCTGCTGAAGGTCGTTCTAATCTCACAGGAGTCATTTTATGGAGAACGTCGTAGAGAAATGTTGTTCGTCAAGTTTAGGACGCATTCTTCGTTTAGGAATACTTACTCTACTCACTGGGTGGTAATTAATTAAGAAACGCTTCAGAAATCTCTGTGCAGTTGGCCATGGCGTAAACTAAGTTTTAGACAAATGGAACTACTTACTAAAACTACGTTTCAAGCATTAAACAATGAGTTTGTATAGCAATGTGAAAGATAAGCGGCATTCTAGAAAATTAATTGATAGACTGGTTCCCAAGATAAGTTTAATTCATATGTAAACAAAATTTTGTGTGAACTGTTAAATGAGAATTAATACTAAGTTAGAGCTTGCTCCAATAATTTAAATATTTTTTAAAACTCTTTCGTGCATGAATTTATAAAAATTATAAATTATGAAAATAAAATTTGAAATTAGTAAGTTTATTGCATCGACTTCAAATTGATATTTGGTAATAAGGTACAGTTCCTTGCTACTTTCTACTAATAGGTAGACAGGTAGGTAGGTAAAACTAACTGAAATTCTATTTCTTAATTTTTAGAGCTATTTTTTGAAGGCGGTTCGATTAAAAAATATATATTATTAAAAAAATTAACTTTTTGAAAAAAAAAAAAGGAAATTTATACTTGCCCACTTCAGTGAACGTCATGCATTAAGGTATTATTTTATTGTACTTTAAAAAATTTAGTAAAAGTTAGTATACTTTACACGAAAGTATTTAAAACAATCCTGCTACAGATATTCATTGCACTTTTTGCAAATATATTTGCAACGATTGTTATCTATATTGGCTAATTTTGGCCAGTGGCCTAAGCCATAAAACCTCACTTCCGTGAAGTTGTATTTGATTCTCTTTTTCAATATAACACGGGGTCTCATAAATCTTGATTTTTGGTCTCTCTGTACGAGTTGTCTATTTCTCCCCTTGATAATGAGCGATTTCGCTAGTGAACCTTTGAATTGTAAGAAATGTATTTGTCCACTACGTTTGTGTAATATATAAGCTTTTTTACACACACATCTGTGTATGTACATGGCTAGGTGTTGATCATGATGATCAACTCCATCCAAATATCTATTCTAGAATTTTATGGCAAAGGGTCGATCGATTTCAATACTTTTGTTTTGTTTCTTAGAATATCTTTTTGCTTTATCTTACTGTGGCTCCTTCCCAACCTTAAGCATTGGTGATTCATCATAACACTTTGTTATTGTTGTACAATCTCGATACGATGTACCTAATAAGTTCCTCTTGGTTGTTCTTTCATTATCTTGTCTGTGGGTAATATTTGTTGGGCTTCTCGCATTCTGCTAGATCATAAAGATCCAGTACCATATATTTCATTATTCCTCAAAGCATCTACAAGACAAATTGAGCAAACCAGATTATTAAAAGAAAACTTTGTGGTTTTTGTGAAAAATATCATCGGATAATCGTAAAACTACATCTGCACAAGCTCCCAGTGGGTTTACTGCAATTCTGTTTTTACTCCTGGATAAGTTCCGAATCGGTACATATAACCACTTGTGTCTGCTCTTGCCCAACATTTTATTATCCATTTTTTGGTTTTTGCAAGTATTATTTTATGTTTATGTTACTTTACATAGGAATAACTTGTTCATCCACTGACTGCTACTCTTCGGATTCCATTAGACAGAAAAGGTCACAGTTTTCATAATTTGTTTTCATTGCTTTTTGTTGTATCATTTGTTTTAGTTTTGGCCTTTCCACCTAATGAATTTTCAGTAAAATGGAGATTTCTTAGAATTTTTTCATACCTATTTACAACACTCGACGTATTTACTATTTACAGATATGAAATCAGTAATTAAATTTATCCATAAAAGTGCATTACTTGAATACAATCTAACATGTGGATAATGAAATAAAACATTACTTATATGAGTAAAGTCATATAAATGTTTTTTTAGTAAGGTTGATGTTTTCTTTTTCACCCCATTGTCTCTATAAATTACAATATATAAATTAGATTGATATACAATGTCGTCCATCATATCATCAGATATCAAAGAGAAAGATATATCAATTATACAGTTCACACTTGTAGTCCAATCAATGAATGCCCAAAGGGGATTGTAGAGAACATGGAGGATGGGAGAATTTTTCTCTTCAGGGATGTGTTGAGGATGGACAGGAGATAAACATACTAAAAGTCCCCGCCCCTAGCCCCGCCGCTTCAGGGAGGAAGCGGAGTGGAAAGGGTCCTTTTTTCTATTCTTCGCTTATAACTCGGAAACGATGCGTCGTACGGAAAAAGGTAATCTATGCAAAATTAAACATAGTTAAATTTTCTACAAGAACGTCTATTCATTTACTTCCTATATGTTATAGTTTACGAGATATTCGCCAGCCGAAATAGATAATTAATAAATAAATTAATTAGGTACATTGAATATTACTATCAAAGCGGTTTACCGTGGTCGATTAATAAACCAGTCACAAAACAATCTTTATTTTACCACACAAGACGTATTTACTAAAGGTCATGGGCTCTCTGCCAACCCTGGCAAAACAGAGCTAATGCTGTTCACTAAAAGGAGAAAAGTAAGCGATTTCCTGCTTCCTTCTCTCATGGGCACACGTTTGTGTCTTTCCCGCACAGTGAGATATCTAGGGGTAACCTTGGATTCCAAACTGTCATGGAAGGACCACGTGGAAGTTCAAACGAGGAAAGCGGGCGCATCTCTATGGACGTGCAAGCGCATCTTCGGTCTTAAGTGGGGTATAAGTCCAAAGACTACTCTCTGGGCTTACACTGTTAAGGTAAAGCTCTTCATTACATACGCGGCACTAGTATGGTGGCGCTCCCTAGAGCGCTCCACAATTTGGGATATGCCAAGTTCAAAGACTGGCATGTCTAGGTATAACAGGCGCAATCAGGAACACTCCAACGATTGCGATGGAGGCCATTCTTGGACTCACTCCCTTGCACGTGAAGTGGAGCTTGAAGCTAGGAAAGCAGCAAACAGACTGTTCAAAAATGGAATGACGGGCCAAGGGCTAGGGCACACAAAGGCTCTGGCTCTAGCGGTAAGGGACCAGGTTATCGCTCAATCAGCTGATGACCGGTGTCTCCCCGTCTACTCTTTCACAATTCCATATACCGTCGTGTTTCCCAGTCGAGACGTCTGGGAACGCGACAAAACGCGTGTTCTGAGTCCCGGTGGTCTGGAATGGTACACAGACGGATCCAAGACTCAAGATGGAACGGGCGCAGGCATACACGGATGCAAACCAAGGGCTCGCATATCGGTGCCACTTGGTAGGTACCCTAATGTGTGTGACCTCTAGGCTGGTGCTTAACTGTCTAAACATTTTGACCGAACTTTGTGAACGCAACTCGGTTAAACTCATATGGGTACCCGGAGACTGTGGTGTGGAGGGCAACGAAGAAGCAGATCGTCTGGCGGGAGAAGAAGCAAAAACTCCCTTCCCTGGCCCTGAGCCAGCCTTCGGTCTGCCAAGGAGTCTGATTCACTCAGAACTGCAAGACTGGGCTGCGGCACAGTTTAATAACTATTGTGCTCGAGCACCCGGTATGAGGTAGTCGAGGCTCCGCATAAAGGGGCCCTCGGCTGCCTCTACCGTAAAGTGGTTGCTTGGGCTCGATAGAGAAAAAATGAGACGGATGGTGGGCCTAATAACAGGACAATGTCCTCTGAACAATCACCTACATACAGTGAGGTTGAGGGATGGTCCAACTTGACGGATGTGTGGAGTGGGGGATGAAACCATCACTCATATCCTATGCAGTTGCTCCTAATTAGGAGCGTCAAGGCATATGCTCATCGAGTCTTGCATCCAGAGGAACTACGGAATATCCCTTGGAACAGGCTGCTTTCTGTTGTGGAAAGCACTGGTCTTTTCTAAGGGATCCTACACGTCGTGAACGTACAATGGGCCGACAGGCCTGAGTACTGCGGATTTCGACATCTGCTCGCGTTCTTTAATCTAATCTAATATACTAAAGTAATATTTTTTCGAAATTTATACGTTTTCTTAAATATACAGTGTGACTCACTTAAAATGAAGATACCCTTATAATTTTCTTTATTTTGTTTCCGATTTGAATCAAATTTTACTAAAGTATAGTACTAATTAGGATCTACTTATGACCAGAAAAACATTGGCTTGTTACAAAGGCAAAGCCACCTGCGGCTGCGGTACCAAAATATACTGAAGAAAATTAAAAATCATCATAGTGCGGGAACTGAGGATCCCCTTTGCCAGATGAGCTTATGTATAATAAATATCTTCAAATAAAACTGCCTATGGGATAAGAAAACGCAAATAACTAATTCACCATATAATAATCAAACCGTAGACGTATTCCAGACACTACAGTGGACGTTTATGAAATTATCATATCATTAAAAACAGTTACAATTTTTGGTAATGTGACATAAATAAATCACTCTATAATACTTATCAAGATTGTAAATAAGGATGTCTTACCTCGTTTCGGAAATACGTTAAAAAAATGGATTTACAATATGTGAAAAATTTTCATGATCTGGTATGTTTATTAATTACTGTGTTTAAATGTGGTATTTACAAAATAAGTGAATTCTAATAATGACGCCAGTGGTATTGTAATTGAAACGTCAGCTGTGTAGACTTATGGATTTGAATATTAAAATATGTTAATTTTTTCACACAAACAAAGCTAAAATCTGCAGTGTACGCAGTGTACGAAAGGGTTTGCAGGCACTCGTTGATTGAAATATTATAATTTCTCTATGCCCTAGTCTCTAGAGACCATTATGTAATAGCTTTTTAAATACATTGCTCATAAAGTTTCGCAATATCTTTTGTAAAAGTACCTAATAACATTGCTTGATAAAGTTTAAAAGCCTATACTTTATTTACTACGTATTAAACCACGATTATTAAATTGAAATGTGATTTAAGATCCAGAGCCTTTTTAATTTTCGTCATTCAGAGAACTAATCAAATCTGACATAGTCGATTTTTAGCGCAAACAGTAATAAAAAAGATTTCAAAATCTCTCAAAATAGTGATGGGCAAAGGAAATTCTCTATTTTTGGAAACATTCTGGAAAGAAATAAATAAGGTTTTGGAAACTTTCCTACCAATATTTCTAGGTAAATCTGTGAGAATATTTTCGAAAACATTCCGAAATATTCCTCTGAAATGTCCAAGCATTTTTAATCTCGAGCCAATAATTGACTTACTCTCGGATTTTTTGACATCCTCGGTGTCTTTCGTTGACACATTTTTGGATCAGTTCAGATGATTCTCATTTTTGATTGGTTGAGGCAGTTTACGCCGATTTTATAAATCAGAAATGAGAAAAACTGAAATGATTCGAACAATGTTGTCAGATTAATTCGATAGTAGTGATTCCGAAATTAAAATCTGTTATGAAAGACGAGAAATAAATAATTTTATTAGAAAATCAGAAATTATGAAATAATATTAATTATTTAATAATGTATGGTTCTTCAACAGTTCATGTACTCAGTTTAACTCTTTGAATATACCGAACCATGTGATTTCTGTTTTCTATCCAATTAGATTGTTAGAAGTTATTGCTATTATATCGAAGAAGTAACCTTATTATGTATTTTGTTTTTAAAAATGTTCGATATTTTTGTGTTCGTTTGCGATTCATGTTTGCAAACAATTTTAGCTAAGAAATTATTTCTTCAGCAAAGTCCCTCTATGTTGAAATATTCAAGGCAAGCACTTAGAGATTGTCCTATTTTTTGTTATGGAAAGTTAATTTTCGCCAAATTGGCTAAATCTTTAATATGTTCTCGATTTCGGCTTTCTGATCAAAAGCACTCGTAGATCTAACTATATTCAAAGTCTAATTTCAGAGATACAGCTCAAAAATATTTCAACCACTCAAGTTAAAAAATATGAATAGTTTTGTTATATTTTAATTGTAATACTTTGTGATAGTGTTTTAGAATATTTTGAGGTAATAACATTTTTAGTTTTGATAAAAATAGTACTTAAAATAAATAGCAGTGGATTAGAGGCAACAAACGAATACGTTATTTAAGAATATAAATTATAAAGAAACACAACAAACCGAAACGGCATGGACTTCAAACAAATATTTCAAACGGTTGCCAGTTTCACAAATGCATTTGTCTGTTCTTTCTAAAAGTGTTCTTATAGACTGACATGTTTTATTCCTCTGTTTGTATCAGGAAGTTATTTTACAGAAGCTCACAGGGTACTAAAAAATTAACTTGAGCTTCACGAATAGCATATAACTTTTTTTTATCCCGAAAAAGAACATCGTGGTGGTTATTCAAAAAACTGCTGTAGAAAAATTAATTAAAGCGAAATTAGTTATATGCATATTCAAAGCATTCTCAAATAACCAGTTATTACAGATAATAGCAATGGTTTCGTCAGTACTGAAACTGAACATAGTGGCTATGTAGAAAATCTGTGAATATATTTATATAAAACTTCCCTTTCTGTTTGGCACCTTTATTTATCAATTCTATTTTATTAAAGGATGACCACCCTGATTTTTTTTTTAACTAATAGTACAGTAACTAAAGGTTTCAACTTCGAAATAATGTCATATGAATTAGATTTCGTACCTCGATAGTAAATGCATCAAAGAAAAGTTTCCGTATTATGCGAGGCTTGCTAATTTATAAGGGGTGGATGCCTACTTTTCAAAAAAAAAAAACCAAAATGTTGAAGCTAAAAGATAATCAAGTTTTGAGAAGAAAATGTTCTATGCAACGTTTCATATAAATCGATAATTTTCAAGTTATAGCGACTTGAAAATTGGGATTTTAGCTTAAAACACAACCACAACCTATTTCCAAATGATTTTTGTCAAATAACTCGAAATGTATTACACTGAGCGAAGACATGCTAGAGATAAATAAGAAAGCTACTATACTGAAGATGAGTTTCATTTCTGTCTAATTACTTCCACGTCCAGTGGAAGTATAGTAACGACAAAAAAATTTTAAAACATTTTTATTGTCCAAATAGGCTTAAAATGTCATGAAACGTCGAGATTTTAAGTTTGAGCGAAAAAAAAATTTCTGTCTGTCTGTCTGTCGGTCTGTCTGTCTCGGTCTGTCTGTCTGTCGGTCTACCTGTAACTTTTTTTTTGTGCGCACGTTTACTCTGGAACCGTTTAAGATATTGACTTGAAATTTGGTACACATATGTACTTTAACGAGATCTAGAACTAGATTATATTTTCATCTTATTCCGTCGAAGAGTTGGGGGGTAAATTTGGGGTAAATAGGTCAATCAAGCAGGTAATAGTCCATAAAATTGGTATTTAGTATATACAAGAGAGGCTAAGGTCTCAAAAAATGTTTGGCATTAGCCACCCCCATTACCACCCCCACCCCCTTATTAAAGGGGATGAAAAAAAATTGTGATTTAGTGTACCTATGTACAGGAACCAGAAACCTCAAAATATTTTTTTACTTCATCCATTTGGTACACACATGTACTTTCAAGAGATCTAGAGCTAGATTATATTTCCATCTTCTTCCGTCGAAGGGTTGGGGGGTAAATTGGGGTAAATTTGGGGTAAATAGCTAAATCAAGCAGGTAAGAATCCAGAAAATTGGTATCTAGTATATACAAGAGAAGCTAAGGTCTCAAAAAAATTTTTGGCATTAGCCACCCCCATTACCACCCCCACCCCATTATTAAAGGGGATGAAAAAATTTTAGTGTGTGTACAAGAACCAGAAACCTCAAAATACCCCCACCCCACTACCGATGTGGGGCATCGTTTTATAGGTTTTTGAGGTAGAGTATTTCAAATATTATATAATTAAAGTTCCATAAGCAATTATTTCCACATACAAAATTTTTTCGTTGTGAGTGACTTGGATAGAAAGTCGTGATTCCTTGGGCAGTGGTTTTTGACTTCAGATTCGTAATCAGCGACCCCAAAAGCGTAAATATCCTACGTTTAAAAACAAATTGGTACTGCTTTTTCAGATATTGGATATCTAAATTTAGGGATGGTTTTCATTCCTTGAGGATGAGCGAGTGTCCGGACCATATAGAAACGGAAGACGAACCTTTTACCAAAATAATAACCCATAAAGAAAAATCATTATTGCATATAAGATTATTTCGAAATTTTACTTATTTTTGACCTCTAGGTACTGTATTATAAAAGCATATTTGGTTTCTGTCCTGGCTTGAGTGGTAAATACTTTCCAGAAATTTTCCATCGTCGCTCTTAATTAATTGTTTTTTAGAGTGACTACCAAATATATTTTTCACTAAAAATATATTATCAGATTTCCTCGTAGTGTCAACTACATTCCAAAAATAATTGACCAACGTATTTCCTGATAATAGCGGCAACTACATGTACCAAATATTATTTTCCGCCATCGTTTCTTTAGTAATTATTTTTTAGGGTGATTACCCTATGTATTTTTCACTGAAATGATAGCCGACTTCTTCACTGACAATTGAATTAACTTAAATATTATTGGCCTTTGTCACATTTTTTTCATTAGATATCTTTTAACGACGTCCACTCTGTATATTTCTCCACACTAAAAGTATAGCAAGTTTCCTCTTTAACAATTATGTTAACTATATTCCAAATATGATTGTCTTCCGTCATATTTTTTCATTGATAATTTTTTTTTTCTTCGTTGTCAATAGTATCAATTACCTACCAAATATTATTCAATGTCAAATAGTTTTGTAGACATAGTGCCAACAGACAGTCAAATGAACATGTGAATAGACAGACGGAACCGAGGGCCTTTAATTTTTCGAAACTACATAGTCTCAAACGCGAAATCTCTGAGATTTATTGTTTCACTATTACAACACTTCCCTTCTATAAGTAAGGGAACTAAAAACATTCCTAATAAAAATTAGGTTCATTAAAGTGAAATTATACATATGCATGTTCGAAATATGTCTGCGTTAAAAAGTGGCTAAATACAGATTCTGCAAATGTAGTTTTATATACGTATCCTGAGACCAATGAGGGCAAGAAAGAAAACAGAAAATTTAGGAAAAAGAAGACGGACGGACTTCCACTAAAAGGCACACGCGGTTAGAGGCGATAGGTTCCGATGCCTCGCGTTAATAAACGACAAGATAATAAAAATAAGATTTTACGAATCGTGGAACCTGCTGGGAGCAGTCTATCCGTCTTTCTTTTCCTAATTTCCCCTGTTTTCTTTCTTGCACTCGTTTATGTCAGCCATATACAAAACTACACGTTCCCAATCTGTATATGCAAAGGTTTTTGCAGCACTAAAACTAAGATAAGCATCACATTTACTGTTTTTCCAATATTAAATGTGTGCAGAGAGTGATCGTTGTAATAGATATTTTAAACTTGAACCTGATTTCTGTGATAGAGGCATTTTTAGTAGGTATTATACATAATAAGCTTTTCTCTTGACAACAGTGTCAACTACATTCCAAATATACTTTTTCTCCGGTGTTTTGTTTTTCGAAGGTAACCACTATCTTTCACTAAAAATATATCAGATTTCTTCTTTGTGTTAACTACGTACCAAACACTATTGTCGTTCGTCACATTTTTTTCACCAGATATTTTAAGGTATCCATTCAGTATACTTGTCAATAAAATTATATCAGGTTTGTTCCTTGGTAATAATGTCTAGATATAGATTTTTAGGAAAGCAGGCGGATGGCTTATTGATGCTTTCGGGGCTGGAGACGATTTGCTACGAATTCTTTATATAGCCCATCGTACTAACAGCTAGGTTCTCTAAGAAATACGTCCCTGGCAACTTCTTCCCGGCATCGTATTCTCCCGAATTATCTAATTCAATGGCCACATCAACCAAAAAATAGACAATACGAAACGCTTTATAATTAAGGAAACGCAAGCGGAAAGACGAGGAGGAGGGCCTCCAAAAGTTGGGCTGATGTCATCAAGGAGCTAATAGAAAAGAACTTTGGTGAGGTTGTGTGCCTGACAGGGAACCACGACAGGTGGTGTAACATCGTCAAATGCTCCATATAGCAAACGTCAACTAGAATAAAGCATGGATTACAAAATGTCTGACAAGTCGTAAATATGAAGAAAAAAAGAATAGCGTCAACTTAAAGTAACTTCGAAATAACTCCCGCCAACTTCAGTGCAAATATTGCACCGTTACGTTATTTTTAACATAATTCATAAACTACATAACTAAGAAAAAGGTGAGCAATGAGAGGTGTAGCGATCGTGCTGTCCATTAACGGAACATTATCTACCGACTTCGACAAATGGTGCGATACAAGATGGCACGATGCTGTCAGCCATACCATACAGAAAAGAGATATCAATTAAAATAATTCGTGGGTCACAAGATCTCTGCTAAGATGTTGTGAATAAGGAAAAGCGTTTACATAGCTGTCTGTTTAGTAAAGAAATTTATTTTAGGGCTTTTTATTTCATAATACAAAAAATGTAGGTTATCAAAAGAATGGAAAAAGTTGAAATTGATACTTTAATGGATTATTCCTTCACATAAAAATATATTTTAAATTACTTATCACCTTCAAAAGTGTAATTAACTGAAATTTTGGCCCATATAAGCACAAAAGATTGTATGTCAATTCTCTTAAACTTACAGTACCTAATTATGTTTCAATTCAGTGAATATTTCATTAATATCGTATACAATAAATAATGATTGGCAATCTCTTTGAAGCGAAGCAACTTTAACGAAAATTATAACAACGTATTATAATAGAAAGGAAACAGGAAAAGTTGTCTGACAGGCAAGATATAATATTGCTATGCTGTTTTACTTTGATGTTTTAGATATTAAATGGGGTCCTAGTAGTTGTCTTGCTTTTTTTTCGGAAAAACCTTAATATAATCAATATAAAGCCGGTTCACCGACCATGAACATTATAAGATATTGCCTATGATGATAAGATACGTTTAAGCAGAATATATTACTTCGCATTCTACGGCAATGGCATCGAAAGTGGAAACAAGAAGGCCACCCTAGGGAATGAATTGCTAGGGCATCATGATCCCTTTTCCTCCTTTCAGGATCGCAGGACTATCGCAGTAAATGATTTCCTTCCTGATGCTTCATAAACAACTATCTCTGACAATGCCTTTTTACTTTTGTATCAAATAAATTACTTTTACGATACAAATTGTACTGAACTCGCAAAAAAAAACAAATAAAAACAAGTGATCTATTTTAAGTCTGCAAATGGGGACAATGACATATATAAATTGAATCGAAATTGAAATAACGATATATCGCACTGATTCGTTCACATACTAATAATGTTCAATAAAAAATAGACTATTTTAAACTTCCTTACCGTAAAAGCTGTGAAATTCTGCTTGCCTTACTTAATGTGCCAAGCGTTTGCGTTATAGTAAACTGGACATTTCAAAGAATTATGCTTCTCCCAGGAATCGAAACTGAAATTTATTTCAGTTCGGTTTCGTTTACGGTTGCTTAAAGCACACCATTTTCGGTTTTTGGTTACGGTTTTGGCTTCCAGCGACAATTCGGTCTTTGGTTACCGGTTACCGTTACGGTTACGGTTACGGTTACGGTTACGGTTTCGTGTTTCAAAGTGATAACAATTCGATATTCGGTTGCGGTTTCGATTTTGTAAATGGAGATAAAAAACTTTAATAACTTATATTTGTACATTTCTAAAATCTAAATGAGTAATTTAAAACCGGTTGAAGCAATAATTCATCATTAATAAATTTAATCGAGTAATATTAGATAATAATATATATTAAAATAACAAATATAGAATCCATTTCAGTTTCCAGTTTCTTCTGTTCCATTCAACTCGAAGTAAAATTATAATGAATTAATGTTAATATATTAACTAAATTATTATTAATTAATATTGTATTTTCATCGAAATCATGCATGTGTGCAAATTTTCATATCGATCGGATATGGCTAAATAAAATAAGGATAAATAAGGTTCGAAACCCCACATGGGGTATGGTATAGTTTTTTTTTATTTTTACTTTATTTTACACTGAGTCTTTCACCAACTAAGTTCGTACTATAAAATTAAAAATGTCTAAAACCAACATTATTTACAACAAACTGCGAAGAATGTGTAACAATTATATAAAAAGTTTAGTAAACCGGCGAAGAGTACGTTTTTAGCTTGTTTTTCTTGTAACAAAAAACAACAAGCTATTTATAACGTAGTAAAATATTATACAGTTTTTATTGAATCATTGCAGTGATCATAGATTAAACAGATTTTTGTTGTATTTTCTAGTTTAGTTTTGGTTTAGGTTTCGGTTTACTGAGAATTTTAATCCCAGAAATTTTCATTCCGATTTTCGGTTTCGGATTCAGTTAGGGAAAATTAGTCATTACGGTGCGGTTTTCGGTTATGGTTTAAAAAAGTAACCGTTGGAATTGAAAAATTTTATTTTGAAAAAAAAAAGTTCTACACAATTTATAATATAAATTGATACTTTTTAAGTTAATAAATTGTTATTTTAGCTTGAGAGAACAGGTACCTCAAAACGATTTTCATCGATTAACTCGAAAAATACCACATTTAGCGAAAAATGCTTTAGATCAAAAAGAAAGCTTATGAACTGAAAATTATTATCTTTAATTTCTCTCTGATATAACGATTTCGGAGATATGGAAGTTTAAAGGTAACGTCCGAACGTTTATAGGTATTTATTTTAAATTTTGAATATCTCAGAAACTACGGCACTACATGAAAATTAAAGGTTACTGATTGAGTTTAGAAATGATTTTTATTAATTTCTGTAGTATAAAGAACAAAGAAGTTTACCCGAAACAACGTGTATCTTCACATTTTTTAAATAAAAATATCGCCTACGCCTGAAATAAAGTCATATTATTATTAACAATATTTTGTTACCTACTGTAATTAGGCAGTGATTAAAGAAAAACACCGTTTTAGTTTTTCAAATATTACATTTTACAATTTAGTAATGGTTTCAAACTCTTGGAGATAAGAGCAAGGTCTGGATCATCAGAAACTGAACAAGATACTTTTTACTATAAAAATAACCCATAAAAATGATTATTGTAGTGACATTCTTTCTATGTCCTAAGCATCTTTTTCACCTTTTCAACGTTTGTTATGTCGTTATATTTTATTACAATTATTCAGCTTTTTAAGGTTTTTTTGGCCGCCATATTGGATCCGCCATTTTGAATTTTCAGTTATTGTCAAATTCAAAATCAACAAGTTCAAAAAATTAAGGAGTAATATTTTTCCTTAACTAATTTACTAATCTGTAAAAGTTTTTTAATTGCAAATTTTCTCTAACATAATAGCCCAGTCGATGAAAGTATTTACCAACAAAAATTTGCAAACTGAATAATTTTTTTTTAATGAGTTCGGAAAAGTGTATAGAATAATATCCTGATAAGTTTACATTTCGCTCGGATGCAGAACAAAAAAAAAAGTGAAAATAAATTTTTGGTCCATTTTTTCAAAATTTTGAAATTAAGTCAAGCTAGAAAAAATAAAAAATACAGATTCACGTATTTATGAACAAAAAATGTCCTAACAAAATTTATCGCTAAAGCCACGGTTTTCCCGGAAGAAAATAGTCAGGTTAAAACTCGAGCGAGATCCATGCGTGCGCACTCTTGAATACTCATGACTGTGACACCGACGCGCGACGCACTGAATTACATGTCACTAAATCAGAATTTGTTCAATCTATGAGTGTTGGTTCAATTAAAAGATGGAAATTGTAGCTTTCTGATGCTTTTTTGTTTTAAACAATACAAGCGAAGGATGAATGGGAAAAATATACTTATATACAGGGTGATTCTTTTAAGGCGGCCATTAGAATATTTCCCACTTGCAGATGAGATAGACATTTGAGATTTGGTACCCTACCATAGTCGACCATTGCGAGTCCGAAAATAATAATTTCAAAATGGCGGCACTTCCGAAAATACCAGAAGTCGATACCAACTTGCTTATTTTACAGGGAACATCCTATATATTTTGGACTTTTCGAAATGATCATAAAATTCTGAGTCAAAACATGTAGAACAACCTATACCTAAACCGAGCAATTTCGAAGATATTTGACATTTTATAAGAAATTTGACAGATGCATCGGTTTGCAAGAATCGCTATAGGAGATCCTTATTTGCTCTTTGGCACGTAAAAAGAACACAAGATAAGCTACTCTCTGCGAAAAATAAGTCCCATAATAGTATACTAAGTGTTTTATTTTTCACGTTACATTTTGTCAAATTCAAACCTAAAAAACATTTTTATTTCAAATGGAACACCCTGAATTATTTTACATCAAATTATGTTAAATTAAATTCTCTTTTTTTCTAGTATAAGAATTGTAGGGGTTAAAGTTACAACTTTTTGAAATATTGGCGATTTTTTTAAATGTCCAAGAATTTTTAATAAAAATTGCCATCAACTTACCCATGATTAGAAACAATCATTAATGTCAGTCATTCTCTTATGTTAAAAAATGCTAGCCCGTTTAAATTATACCCACGAAGACCTAGATTTGTTTATTACTTATGGAGAATGTGATAAAGTAATACCAAGGACATGTAACACATTTGCTACTCGATACCCACAAGAACAGAAATTTTCCACCATACACTGTAAAACGAATATTGGATAATTTTAGAATATTTGGCTCTGTCAAATGATACGCGCCAAATTTTATTATGGCAACCGATGTAGAATTAAATTTGAGATGGACTTATATCAGCATGTCCTATATCTACCTAACACATGTACTTTTTGAATTATTTGCAGGTTATGTTGAAAATTATAATTTATCCAAAAAAAATTATAGTAACCTATGAGACAATTGAAACAATAGAAACAAAAGAACAAATGGACTTTTAAATTGTCAGTTAGATTTTTATTTATGGGGGCGAGTTAACGATCTGGTTTACCAAACTGCACCCGCGACTAGGGAAGACTTGAGATTAAAAATAACACAAGCCATGAATGAGATTGATGGAAATGAAATCAGAAATACTACCACAGCCGTCCAGCGTCGGATTATTGAGTGTTTGTACCAAACAAGGTGCACATATCGAGCATCTTCTGTATTTTACATAGTAGTCATTTTACGCTAGATCAAGTATTTCCAAAATATTAGCAGACTGAATTAGGTAGGTAGATATCTACATAGTATATTGTATTAAACACTTATCAAGTTTAATTGTTATTTTGTGTTCTTCTGTTTCAATTGTCTCATAGGCTACTTATGTTTTTATTTATATTAATATTGATAATAATAACATTAATAATTCAAAAAGTGCATGTGTACATGCTGATATAAGTCCACCTCAAATTTAATTCTACATCAATTGCCATAGTAAAATTTGGCACGTGCCATTTGACAGATATTCTAAAATTATCCAATATGCGTATGGTGGACAATTTCTGTTCTTGTGGGTATCGAGTAGCAAATGTGTTACATGTTCTTGGTATTACTTTAACACATTCTCCATAAATAATAAACAAATCTAAAGGTGTTCGTGGGTGTAATTTAAACGAGCTAGCATTTTTTAACATAAGAGAATGTCTGACATTAATGATTGTT
This sequence comes from Rutpela maculata, assembly GCA_936432065.2. NCBI lineage: Eukaryota > Metazoa > Arthropoda > Insecta > Coleoptera > Cerambycidae > Rutpela > Rutpela maculata. The sequence continues at coordinate 54,001,329 of OW386285.2, forward strand.
TCTAATCATGGGTAAGTTGATGGCGATTTTTACTAAAAATTCTTGGACATTTAAGAAAATCGCCAATATTTCAAAAAGTTGTAACTTTAACCTCTACAATTCTCATACTAGAAAAAAGGGAATTTAATTTAACATAATTTGATGTAAAAAAATACAGGGTGTTCCATTTGAAATAAAAAAGTTTTTGAGGTTTGAATTAGACAAAATGTAACGTGAAAAATAAAACACTTGGTATACTATTATGGGACTTATTTTTTTTGCAGAGAGTAGCTCATCTGGTGTTCTATCTACGTGCCAAGGAGCAAATAAGGATCTCCTACACGAAAAAGTTATAGCGGTTCTTGCAAACCATTGCACCTGTCAAATTTTCTATAAAATGTCAAATATCTTCGAAACTGCTCGGTTTAGGAATAGGTTGTGCATGTTTTTACTCAGAATTTTATTACCATTTCGAAAAGTCGAAAATATATAGGGTGTTCCATTTAAAATAAGCAAGTTGGTATCGACTTCCGGTATTTCCGGAAGTGCCGCCATTTTGAAATTATTATTTTCGGACTCGCAATGGCCGACTATGGTACGGTACCAAATTTCAAATGTTTATCTCATCTGCAAGTGGGAAATATTCTAATGGCCGCCTTAAATGAATCACCCTGTATATTATCACGCCCGAACTCAATCGTCGCAATAAAAAATATAGAAAAAAAAATAAAAGCCTTTCAGAAAAATTCTTTCTTCATTGAGAACTGTTAAAAAGTATGTATACTTCATGATTGTTATAGTTTATTAAGGTGTAGTAAAGAGGATTCACAAAAAAGTACATCTCAATTCATTTTAATTTCTTTGCTTGATGATTTTCTTGATAAATATACAGATTGTCTATTTTACGAGGGCCACACCAAATATCTCGCTTAATATCTATTGTAGAAGAATAAAGTTTTAGAAACAGTTATCCCATTTTTTGTGAGCTATATTTCAGTAAAAAGAAATTTGAAATCCATAGCCTACTTTATGAGATATATTACAAAAACCTGAAAAATAGGAAAACCATAAACGGTTATAGCTTCCTTATTTGAGGAGATACGAAAAAAGTTAAAGGAATGAAAGTTGACGGCAAAGACAATAAGAATAATAACGTGTAACAGAAAAATCGAAAAATGCAGTTGGCTTTGACATACGCTCTTGTGCAAAAATGAAAAATACAAATCTCAAAGTAGGCCATGACGCCATTAATTCCGTTATTTTTTTCTCTTTCCAACGATATAAAACATGTCACAGAAATTTTAACCGATAGTGTCAATATTTAATATTTTACGAATACCACAATTCATATAATTGAATCGTAACAATCAGCTGTGCCATAATTAGTGAAAAACAATGTATACAGTTATTAACAAATTTGACAGATTGTCACTGTTGTATGTTGTATGTTGCGTTGTCGAGTTCTAAGACAAATTTTATAACAGTAATTATGGTGTACACCAATAATAACAAATTCGATATGATTAGCATTTATTGTCAGTGCAATTTTGACGCTGAGATGGCAGTCACGGTTTACGGAGATAGATTTCCAGATGCTCCGCAGCCAAATCGAACTATGTTTAGGAAGTTAGTTCAAAATCTAAAAACGCACGGTTCATTTTCAAAAAAAGTAGTAAGGCGAGCGCATGTTGCGGATAATGTAAGAAAAGTGAATAGAGTATTGAATTATGTTAACCAAAATGAGGAAACCTCTTTGAGACAAATTCAGAGAAACTGTAGCATAAAAAAAGACAGTGCAAGAAAAATATTGAAAAAAAACGGATTTCGATGCTACAAAATGAGGAAAGTTCAACATTTAAATGAGGGAGATAAGCCAAGGAGAGTAAGATTTTGTAGATGGTTATTAAATAAAAAAAGGAATGACGCGCTGATATGTAGCAAAATTCTTTGGTCGGACGAATCAAATTTTTCTAATAATGGATTTTTCAATAGAAATATGGATTATAAGTGGACACGAGAAAATACACATTGGTGCAGAGAGACTGCTTTCCAAGAAAGATTTTCTACGAATGTTTGGTTGGGTCTTTTAGGGACTAAAGTAATTGGACCTTATTTTTATGATGGCAAATTAACCGCTCGTAGATACCTTAATTTCCTGCAAAACGAATTTCAAGATTTTCTTTATGAATTAACATTGGCAGAAAGATTAAATTATTCATATTTTCAACAAGACACTGCTGTATTATGTACAAATTATTTAAATCAAGTTATGCCAGATAGCTGGATAGGTACCTATGGACCCATTCTATGGCCAGCTCGATCACCAGATATTACTTCCTTGGATTTTTTCGTCTGGGGTTACATTAAAGACAAGGCATTTCAAACTGCCCCTGAAAATATTGAGGACATCAAAACCAGAATTCGAAACGCATGTGAGGCAATTACTCCTGAAATGCTCCAAAATGTAATGCGTGACGTGTCTCGTAGAGCACGTTTATGTGTCAGAATGCATGGTGCACAATTTGAGCATTTGTAGTTAGAAAAATAAATACACACAATTTCTTTTCAATATAGTAGTAGGTAGTACTGTTATACATAGTTTTTCGTTTTTTTCTTTGGATGTTCGTTTTGTACTTGTATTTTTATTTATGAGATATTTGTTGGTTTGTATTAAATTGTAATAAATAATTACGGAATTATAATTATTATAAAGTGAATTTTTACTATTATGGCACAGCTGATTGTTACGATTCAATTATACGAATTGTGGTATTCGTAAAATATTAAATATTGACACTATCGGTTAAAATTTCTGTGACATGTTTTATATCGTTGGAAAGAGAAAAAAATAACGGAATTAATGGCGTCATGGCCTACTTTGAGATTTGTATTTTTCATTTTTGCACAAGAGCGTATGTCAAAGCCAACTGCATTTTTCGATTTTTCTGTTACACGTTATTATTCTTATTGTCTTTGCCGTCAACTTTCATTCCTTTAACTTTTTTCGTATCTCCTCAAATAAGGAAGCTATAACCGTTTGTGGTTTTCCTATTTTTCAGGTTTTTGTAATATATCTCATAAAGTAGGCTATGGATTTCAAATTTCTTTTTACTGAAATATAGCTCACAAAAAATGGGATAACTGTTTCTAAAACTTCATTCTGCTACAATAGATATTAAGCGAGATATTTGGTGTGGCCCTCGTAAAATAGACAGTCTGTATATATATTGGAGGCTGTAACGTGCCGAGAACTTGGCCCATTGGAAAAAATAAAATATCACTATGTCGGAAAAAATGTATACTTTTCGAATGTTCAAACACAAACCCGTTTACTAGTATGCATTTTTTCGAAAATATGATCAATCAGACCATGATATGAAATTGCGATTTTCATGAACTTATTCTTATAACTATGAAAATATCTTTGATTGTTTCGAACATAAATTATGGAACTTTTCTAATACATTAACAAATGTATAAGGAATCCATTGGAGGTAGCTGAAATGTAGATAGGTGTACCTATACTAAATACAATACAGTAAAGGCGCGAAAAAATTCATGCGAGCGATTCAGCGGCTATGTGTGGTGTCTGTGTATGCGTTCATAATTATATATTTTCCTTTCGTACTCACTCTTTATCCTCCTATTAGTATAAGAAATATGTTAAAAATGTGTAATCAGAAAGAGAAAAAAGCTTTATTGTACTCGTTAGAACTGCTAAGAATTTTTAAAGGTTTCATAGTACCTATGCATTTAACCGTGCGCTTGGCCGCGCATAGTGACAAAGTTACTTCGTTATTTTTTTCCAGGAATACCTACCATGGCTTTAGCGAAATTTTATTAGGACATTTTTTATTCAGAAACAGGTGGTCTATCCACCTGCATTTTTTATTTTTTCCTACCCTGACTTAATTTCAAAATTTTGAAAAAAATGGATACAAATTTTTTTTTTCACTTTTTTTTATGTTCTGCGAACGAAATGTAAACTTTTCTGCATATTATTCTATACACTTTCACGAACTCATTAAAAAAATATATTCAGTTTGCAAGTCTTTTATTATTAATTGTTTATAACAAAAAGCAATGATTGTATTAGCTAAACAGATAGAATTTATATTTTTTAGTATAAAAATACCTTGCAAAGGATGACTTTATTCTTGTAGCTAGAGTTCCAAGGTTTTGTTGTTCTTAGGCCCTCGTCAACTCTGCAGGGTATGCTACCAAGAACCAATATAAAATATTTGCCATTTTGACTGCACCAACATAATAACAAAAATCATTAATTTAACAATTTAAAAACTTAATTGTTACAATTATTAATTGCGGCGTCCACGCCCGTTTAAGAGTCATACAATTTGTATGTATCTATTTCTGTAAATATTTCACTAACCAGAAACAGGTTTTAATATAATGCTTGAAACAACGTTTCGTGGATATTAATTAAGAAAGTCAAGTCAGAAGAAAGAAACTTCATTATAGGGAACTTTTCTCCGCTATTCATCTTGTCGGAAACAGAGCTTTAAAAGTAGACAGGAAATCCCTTTGTAATATTAATATTTTATTCCGTAATAATAATCCTAAGAGAGTAGTTCTGGTTACAAAATGTGCAGGATTAATATTCATGTATACTATCTGTACTGTCTGCAAAACAGATCACCACCGGTTATATTAAAAGTATTTCAATTTAAATATATTAAAACAGAAATAGATCAATTTACTGCAGAATTATATTAAAATATTTAGTCATATAATGGCACTGTAAGGTGTTTTGCTGGATATAAATATATAATTATATAATTTAAAGTAGTACTGTCGGTCTTAGAATTAATGTTCAGAAATTAATAAAATTCGGCGTATTAGTAGATTATGGTAAGATAATGATCCAATTAAATTTTTGAAGAGCTACAGAGAACCAGTAAAAAAATATTGACATTTTAAATTTGATGCTTTTAACATTGAGAAATCACAGGTTTTATCATATTTTACAAAAAGTACCGTTCAGATTTCAATTAAAAAGGAGAAAACAAGAGAAAATAATATACAAAACATTTTAGACACTTAAAAGTACAGTTTTAAAGCATGTGATAGTAGTAATTATTAGCGAATAAACATTGATTCTTATGAGAAATCACAGGTTTCATCATATTTTACAAAAAGTACCGTTCAGATTTCAATTAAAAATGAAACCATCGGTTTCTTGGCGGGGCCTTTAGCAAAATACGTCATTTATATATTTTTGTTCTTATTCATTATTTGTCAAAACCACCCTCTAACTGATCCTTTGACGTAAAAGTCACAGGCGTAGAGGTTATTTTCCAGTAAAATACTGGTTAATTGTATTATTTTGTAGATTTCAGACATTGTTTAGAAGAATACATGTGGCAGAGCATCCCAATAAGAATAGAGAAAAATTAAGAAAATGCCACAACCAACGTTTAGACAATATTAAGAAAAATAATATACAAAACATTTTCGATTCTTAAAAGTACAGCTTCAGAGAATGTGATAGTAGAAATTAGCGAATAAATGTTAAAAGTCTACTTTTTATATCGTAGTTTATTAGACGTGGCAACGTCGTAAATTTAAAAATGTATGGAATATCAGACTGCAGGTTTCATAAAAATTCTTTATTAAAAATAACATGAACGCTGTTTTATTAGCACATATTTATTAAATGTAATAAAATATGAATGACTAATAATGTTACAGATAATATTATTTCATTTTTTTAATAATTAATTTTATAAAAACGATTTCTTGGTTATTTTTTTCTTTATTTTCTAAAAAATTAAAAATTCTCTGCAATATTTTTTTGTGTTTTGTAACATTAACAACACCATTCTCATCTTTCCCTAAAATGTTTAATAAACCATTATATTTATTTTTTTATATGCATCTTCAACCATTTCGTAAGTAACTTTTGCAGCAACCATTTTTCTTCTAATACCTATTGATACACAGTCTTTTAATAAATTTAATCCTTTTATAGCAATAGGCAAATTCTTCAAAAATTTTATTTTTTTACAAGCACCGTCCCAACTTAAAAAAGAACCAAGTAAATTATCGTTGATAATGTTTAATTTGTTTAAAACTTGATCCAGCATAATGAAGAGCATCATGAGCTTTATCACAATTTATGTTCAATTCTTCAGCAAGATTTTCTAACTTATTATCACCTTTCTTTGTTTTTCCAGTTTTTTTCTTTATTATAGGAAGTTAATCAGAATATCCAAGAATTATTCCATGAAAATGTTTTTTTAATAAACATTTTTCTATAGCACCCATCAATCACTAGTTGAATGAGCAATTATGAGCAGTTAAAATGCATTTGCGGTTGAACAAACCTAAAAATTCATATAACGCGACTAATGCTTCTGATAAAGTAACAGTTCTAATGGTTTTGCCATGAAGTACAAGCTTACTATTAACCAACTGTAAACCATGCACTTTACTAGCTTCTTCAGAAATTGTTTGGTTTCTACTATATATGTCCCCAATTTCTGGGCTTCTAGCAAAAATGAATCAATTTAAAGTAAATTTTCTACAATTTGAGACCAGAGCCTTTGCCCTTGCAACTTTAATATTTTGCGAGATACAGCCTTCCAAAGTTTTGGACTTTTCAGGTTATTACGAAAATCAGTTGGGTTTACAGCAACACTATTCGAATCAATTATAATCTAGACTAAATTTGCTACAACTTTAGACTATATAGTGATATGGTCTTCTTACCATGGGTCAAGAGACAACTTCAGGATTGCCTAAGGATCGATGTTGTATGGGAAATGTACAAACCAGACAGTCTGAAGGAAACTACATGTGTGAAGAGAGGAAAGGGAGAAAGGAGATACGTCACAAGCGAAACGACACTCCCCAAAACTTTGTTACGTTCCTGAACAATTCAAGACAGGCAGAACTGTTTAACCTACTAAGTGGTGCAGTCGCAGCTTATGACGTACAAGAAGGTAAAGAAATATACATCACCTATGGTAAATCTGTTATTTCAAAAAATAGCAGTGCACCGATGTCCGAAACTGATCACGAAGAAGCTGATACCAGAATGTGTTTTCATATACTGGATGCATTACATCACAACATCCTCATAAGACAGTTGTCACAGATGTTATTGTGGTACTAGTAGGCATCTTTTTCGAGCTACAAACTTACAAACCTAATATTCATCTTTGGATTGCATTTGGTAAGGGTAAACACTGCCGATATTATCATATCAACGCCATCTGCCAAGAGCTCGGAGAAAATATATCGCAAGTATTGTCCTTGCCCTTTTTCCATGCTTTCACAAGTTCAGACACTACATCACAATTTTTTTGGTAAGGGGAAAAAATCAACATAAAAGACATGGAAAGCATACCCTCCATGCACTGAAGGATTTATCTTCTCTGAAAAACATCAATTTCAGCCAGTGGATGCTAAAACAAAGGCATTTTAACTTATAGAGCGATTCACATGCATTCTGTACGATGGCACAACAGAACTTGACAGCATCAACAAGCTCAGAGAGAATCTCTTCACACAAGGAAAAGTAAAGATGATTCAAAGTCTACCGCCCACACAGGATGCCCTCATTCAACACACTAATCACACATCTATCATTTATTTAACTCATTTGCAATCATTCCACAGTGCACCTACTCCGGCTAACTTTGGATGGAAAAGAAGAGTTCTTCCTCTAGCTAACATTAACTTACTTTCCAAATATCAACACAATCGGACTTTTCTTTCTTAAGTTATCGTGCTTACAAGAAACGTGACGGGCGGACAGACAGCCGGACAGACGGCCGGACAGACGGCCGGACAGACGGCCGGACGGACAGACAGACGGACAGACGGACATTTTGAAAGTTGTTCAGAATTCGTTCACTAACACAATGATATGAAATTTTTTTCTCTGCGAGCGATATTTACGGTTTTAATTTTTAATTCGTGCCGATCAAATGCAATATACTCTTCGGCTTTTGCAACATTATAAATATAATTTAAGGAAATTTAATTCTATGTAAATTAGTTAGCTCGAATGGTTCCGGAGATATCTGCGAAAAATAGCAAAGAACAGCTCGCATTTCGGAACCGGAAAAATTGCAATAACATGCGATCTTCACTCGTTCTTATTTTTGAAAAAACACCAGCAAGACGGCCGTATAATGTCGCGACATAAAGAGGAAGACTTTCAGTTAAACCTGATAGTAAATCGCACATCGAAATTGGAAAATTGGGCTCGGCACAGAGCTGTTGAAAGTACCCAATGAAAGTACTTGAAGTACCAAATACCAAGTACCTGACGAAGTACTTGCTGCTCCAATTCCCAAGTACTATGACCTGAAGCAAAGTAATTCAAATACCAAATACTTGTCGAAAGTACTTCAAGTAAATCGCAAGTACCGTATTTCAAATATTTGAAGTACTTCACTAGGTACTTCAAATCTCAAAGTAGTTCAATTACTCTAAAGTATTTCAAATACTCAAGTATTTCAAGTACTTTAACATATTTCAAATGCTCCACAGTTCTTCCAATACCCATAAAAAATTTTATTTATTAAGTTTTTCTCTTAATAATTTGTTATTATTAATATTTATTAACAGCTTTCTTTAACTCAGCATCATTCAAAAACAATAGAAAAAATAATTTATTATTATATAAATATAAAAACCAACAAAAATAAATATTGCTGCGGTCGATTTCCCTTCAAATGTCAGGAAAGTAATAAAGAAAATCAACTTATACACTATCGGAAAATGTTCGCTTGGGTATGGGCAATAAGAGCAAGCGAGAGTAAAGCAACTATTCTATTCTTTTTTATCATATAACACATCCTACAATCGTGCCACCTGCTTTCCCCAACACATGTGCGTGGGCAGCCTGTCTGTGGAATTTCAATTTGTTTCCGCCTTGATGCTTGATGATTCGTGTCACTATTTGCCCCTATGCTAGAGCTCTGGTAGAGTCGTTGAAACACAACACTTAAGCCAGGACTTTCCGATACTGTATATAAGACATAGTAATAATTTTAGGTAAGTACAAGTACAAATAATAAAATTGAGATCTATCTATTTCCATTAGCTTTCAATAGCACCAAATTTTCGAAATTTCCATTAGTTAATGCATTTCTTTTAGGAGCATTTATAATTTCAGTAAATGAAAAGGGTCTTTCTACAGCTGATGATGCAAGGCATGTATTAAACCGATAAAAACTGTTTTTACTGAGAGGCAAGTTGGGTGTCAAAGTCATTTAAGTATTGAAAAATTTTTAATTCAATTCTTTTTTATCGCTGGCTTTTATACAGTGTGTTTCACTTGAAATGGTAACAGCCCAATAACTTTTTATTTTTTTCCGATTTGAATCAAATTTTACTTAAGTATGGAACCAATTAGGATCTACTTATGACCAGAAAAGCATTCGCCTCCTACAAATGCAAAGCCACCTGCAGTACCAATATATGCGGGGAAAATAAAAAAATCGTATTAGGCATATTTTTATCGGAAAATTTTGTTAATGAAACTTATTCAGAATTGTCCAAACACCGTAAGTCCAAAATATAATCAAAATAAAAAAATGTATACATTTTTATTAAAATAATGTCCAATATATATTTACACCATTTGAAAAGCCATAAAAAAAAGCTTTTTAATTATATACATGGTATTTATCTTAAAAAAAATGTGTCTAATTTACTATAAATTTACAATTTATCAAATTATCCATGGAAAACAAAAGTATGTAAATTAAAATAAACAATATGTTAGTTCTGTCAAGATACATGTTAGTATCTAATTTCACTTTATTTTAAATAAAATGGAGAATTTCAATAATTGATATATATTTTTTTTCTACTCCCTTATATAAATTTACTGTTTTCTGTACAGTCTGTAGAATGGATAAATATGCAATTCCAGGTAACTGAACGGATATATTTCATATCAGTTCTAGGATGGATATGAAATGAAACGGACCAATCACAGTTCGTGTATTAAGTACATATGCAACTATTCATTTTAAAATTAAATTAGTGCGTAAGCTGTCAAAGTAACTGTCAGTGTGTATTTATGTAATATATTAATGTTTAATAAATATTGTAGTTTTTTAAGCTGGTCGTAGAAAAAGTATGCTGTACATACAACTCGAGTGGATTATCCATATAGCACTGAAAATATTTGAAGCACTCCGCCTACGGCGTCGTGCTCAAACTTCTTTATCGCACGATATGGATATCAAATCCACTCTTGTTGCACAAACTACTATTTCGGACTACCATGACTTATTGTAAGAAAATATAAAACTTATAATATCTACTATAGTTTTTAAGAAAAATTCCATACGTCATACATAATTGAAAAAGGTTTTTCTATGGCCTTTCTAATGGTGTAAAAATATATGGGGTATTCCATTTAAAAAAAAACCAAAGTAAAGCTCGTATCTCAGAAATTTGACTTTTAATTGTTTTTCTGAAATGATTTTTGGAAAATAAACGTGATTTCTCATAACTTTTATTTTTAAACGTTTTTACGTAACTCCAAAAATAACGAAGTTAAATGAGGTTCTAACGTTCGCGTGACCACCCTGTACAGTTGACTATAATAAGGAACTTTAGTCTAGTTAAAATAAAAAAACACATTCTTAAATAAATTAATGTTCTGATACTTAGTACATACTAATAATAATATCTTTTTGTTTTTATGTGCCTTTGCTATTTTTCAAAAAGTTTGCCGTCCCTGGATTTTGCCGCCCTGGGCTATAGCATCTATAGCCAACCCCCTAAATCCCCCACTGCCCATATAATGTTAACACTGATTACTGAATAAAAACAGCTATGCAGTAACAATTTTTTGTTTTTTAAAATATCTAAAACATGGAACTACAAGGACTTCAAATACTTTTAACTAATTGAAATATCAAAAAACATATTTCAAATACTATAGATTGTTAAGTCTAGTACTTCAAATACCGGGACAGTACTTGAAATACCGGAAAGTATTTGAAATACCAAGCAAAGTAATTCAAATACCAGTATTTCTGAAAACCAAATACCAAATCCAAATACTCGAAGCAAAGTATTTCAAATACCAAGTACCAAATACTAAGAATCGAAAGGATTTGAAGCAAAGTACTTCAAATACTGAAAGTATTTGAAATACTTTTTTCAATTACTTTTATTTGAAGTACTCCAGCTCTGGCTCGGCACAAACGAATCAAAAGTGGCATTTTTTGACGTTTAGTGATTTCGAAGGCAGTTGAAGCGATGATTTTGATAAATCATTGTCAATTCTTTCTTAAGCCATCGCGACGTTGCCTAGTCTAAATACTGCGCAAGTCAAACGAGACAGTGTATACTTTTGACTCTGCAGTATCGACAGTACTACCTTAATAAACATTTTTGGACCTAAATACAAAAAACTGGATCAAATTTAGCAGTTTTGTGTTGAGGGATAGTAATAATAATAAAATAATATTTCTAAGAGTGATATCACATATCTATGACCGGGGTATCAGACTAGACTTAAGTAATGCAATAAATCTGTTTTCTGTCTTTAGGATGTTGTAGTTATTATATAGTAGGGTATGATGATATTTTATGAATATCATACACAACTGTTTTGTATAATTACTTTTACATCGTGGAAGTACAGAAAAATAAATTTAGCATAGGATTATTGACCTTTTCTTATAACGTGATTTTCTAAATTTAAATGTTCAACAGATTTGACACCTAGATTTCTAACACAATTTTTAAAGGTAACTTCATTACCATTTGTTTTGATTTCACTGTGTTTAAATTAAATTTAGCCTTTGTACACTGTACACCAGTGGATATGTACAAAGCAGATGATATTTGTTGAAGATGGTATTTCTACTTCTTCTTATTTAATATTAATTAAGGATAAAAATAATACCCTTCTCGAAAATCACACATCGATTTCTCTGGAGTAAATTATAAAATATAGAATGAGATCGTACGTAAAAATACATATACCCTCATATGAGAATCCCAATAAGGGGATTGATGCCTTAAAAAACTTAACTCTATGTTATGTCGATTAATCGAAGCCTGTCTTTTTAGACCTAGCGAAAGTTTTCGACACGATATTACATCTCTAAATTCTGAAAAATGGGAATAGATTGATCTTAGATGTGAAAAGTGAAAACATGTCAAAATAGGACAAATACTTAGTAATTATGGAGATGAAGTACCCTAGGGCACAGTTTTGGGTCCTACAATTTATATTGTTTACACTATTTACATAAATGCCAGATTTTCTATAAATCTCTTCAGGTCAGATAATATTTTGTTTTTATGATACCGCTATCTTTTTTGCCATGGATAATTGAAATTTTCGGAGAAACCGTGTTGAGGAGAGTCGGCAACATATTCAACACACGCCATGCCACGTCTCCAAATTCAAAGTCAAGGCTGTTCCGAAGGGGTTACACATTTGAAGAAGCGCAGACTCCACAAATAATTTTGGCATATATTTTAATTCCTGCAATATAAATTTACCAACTATAAAAAAATTAACCAACGGGCAACAATAGGTAGACATAAGCAGATAAAATTAAGTATCCTGGAGTTTTCACTGATGTACGCAAATATGGAAACATCTTAACAATCATAAAATGCAAAAATTGAGACTTACAAATTGAGATATACAAATAAAAGATCTCTTAAACCGAATATATAATTACCGTATATAAATTTTTTGTTGACGTCTGTATAAACTATGTAAGGGAAAGCTAGAAAGACACATATCGAATCATCTAAAAAGAAATAGCAAAATCTGTCAAAAATGTTTTAAAATGTCAACGTTCTAAATTATCATACATGTTACATGGAGTGTTAACATTGTAAACATTTAATAAAATATAAAAAAAATATATCAGAATTTAGTTAATCGAGCAAGGAATGAAGCAAGGAAGAAAATCTATTATATTTAAATATACGACGTGGTTACCTAAAACATAATAATTAATCAATAAATATTTTCTACGATGTTTTGACCGTATAACGGTGAAATGTTTTTTTTTTGGTGGAAATCAAGGACATTACTCATTGAGTAAGGCAATTTGAGGAGGTGCGCTTTCGGTATTACAAACGGTTTATTTTTAGTACTTTGTATATATATTGCCATGTCTAAATAATAATTGTTATTTAACTAAGATTAGATTAAGAAGGTGCAGGAATAGTGGAATGTAAAATAAATATTTCAAAGGCAAGGAAGATTTAAGAAAAAATCAAGTTGCAAAAAATAGGAAATTGATGGAAGAATAATAAAGTCAGGTTCTCGAATTTAAAAAAATTATTAATTTTGGAGAATATTTGCTTAAAAGAACATAAAAACCAATTTTTAAATTTGGACAATAAAAGGAGTTTTATTCCCAAGAGGGGAGAATTAAACGAAAGACACCGTTGATAATATTATAGAAGTCAACAACCAAAGTGAAGCTTTGTAATAGAGGCAAGATTAAGAGACAAGATATTTTAGTTAATGATTTTAAAATAAGCTTTTATCCTGCGTTACTTAAAAAAGACAGTTCATTTATTTTAATTTGGACAATATTTGTTAGTGATTAAGAATTTAGAATATAAGCTAAATGTCGGTTAGGGTAATAGGAAAAACAGAATAATTGTTTGAGCTGTTTATTCAATTCAATAAATCTGTATATCATTAAAAATGTCTTTAATTCCAATAGATTGTTAATAAATTTAAACCTAATTTTTGGCCCCGTGTATGAGTAAAAGTTAAAAATAAATAAAATAAATATATTACAAGAAAATATTTTGGCGCTCAACGTGGGGCATTGATAATAAAAGGGTTATATCAAGTTTTAGACAGGTAAATAACTCAAAATCGAATCAATCTTTATAATCGACTTGGTTAGAGAATAAAACATACAAGATTTTAAAAAATTAATGAAACAATTTACAAGGTAATAGTTTTGCAATTTTTAATAAACATAAAAGATATCAAATATCTTGCATTCTTGTAGAACAACGATAGATCGGAATGTTAGTGAGGAAGAGGGTAATATCATCATAGCAGAACAAGGTGATCTTGTTGCGGCTGTTCAAGTTTTTGATCCCACAATGTTCATTCAGCAGATGCAGTTATTTTTAAATCAGTTAGCTGAAACAAAAGATAATATTATTGGTGAAACAAATATTATTATAGATCAAACATGCACATTTTAACAAATACATGTCAATAGGTAAACTTATGCACTTATGCACGAAATAGTTAAACACAAGATTTCACCACCTGCGCTTTATTAATCTTTCCCTTCAAATTACAACGCTAGACTGACCAATATTATTAAACATTTCGGATTATGCTGATTATGCAACTCAATGATGTCGAATTTATTCGATATTTTTTCCTTAACATCCAAAAAAGTAATTAGTTTTTCAGAATTATAGAGAATAATACTATGCTACTCAATGATGTCGAATTTATCAGGTATTTCTTACTTATCATCCAAAAAATAATAAGTTTTTCAAAATTACATCATTCTAACGTGTATGAAAAGTTACCTGATTAAGTTTAAATTCAAGCAGTTCCTGATGAGGCCAGTTTGGTTAACGAAACCCGCGTTCAATGTAGTGTTTTCGTGTACCAAATGAGAAGGATTCTCCATCGTAAGGATGAGATAAAAATAAATTATTATTATTATTATTATTTTAATAAGGGCACATTCAAAGATATCAAATGTTTCACAAAATATATGAAACTTTAAAAACTTAGTTTGATTTAAAAATATCCGGAAGTTTATTCGCTTCTCTTCCCAATCAACTTAAACCATGATTTGAGCATCCTCAGCCAGCCCTTTTAATCTTGAAATGATCGTCACTCGATTTTTCAAACAAAAGATAATCACGTTACCAGCTAACCCAATTCCAAACATAATTGAATTTTTTGTTTACCTTGCTGATTAAAGGTAGCGGCATGTTGTTATAATTTATACAGATTAGCGTATATTCAATTATCATGGTGTGGCAGAATGGAGAGGCAAAATTAATATTAATATCTGTTTATGAATTGATATGATTTAATAAAGTTGGATGGAGTAGCATCCCGAGATAGCACTAGTGCCTGCAGTTTCATTTCCTTAACAAACCAACTCAACTGGCTAAAAAGCTGAAGACGCTATGAGCTTGCATATTAGAGAGAATAAATTAATTTCAATTTCACTTAAATATTTGGTTCATGCACTACTTGTCAAACTAAATAGAATTTACACTCAGTGACAAAATGAAACTTCTAAAATTTAATAATATCTCTTGTACCCTCTATAAGAGTTATGAGTTTCGGGAACGTACTAGTCTTGATTGCAGAATTTAAATGAAATTTTAATAACATATTTAATAGTTTAAACTACTTGAATGTAAACAGCATTGCTGCGTTACGATTTATATTACAATATTTATTGTGTTCGAGTCGAAATGAGATAGAGTCAAATAAAAACTTTATTCTGCTGCCAGTAAATATATAAGTTGATTGTACAGATTTTCGACTGGATTAATTAAATTTTTTGTTGAGAAAATGACTGAATTATTTTTACTTATTTTTAGTGACTTTTGAAATCGAACAATTTATAGTTTTATGAATATTTTCTGTCTACCAACCTGTGAATCACATTATTGGAGATGGTCAAGGCATTGTGAATAAGATTGTTTCTCTCCTCTCAATCGCCACTCAAAACTTGGAAAACTTTGGCATTTGGCTCGCTCAATTCTAATTAGGTACTGAATTTTAGGATTTTTTATTGTTTCGCTAATTTCTTTGATTTTCCTGATCAGTGTCTCTCGTGAATCCAAGCAAATGAATAAAAGTTCAAACATTGCTAGTGAGTTCAACCACGTCTTCCGATTTGATTCCAAAAACGAATATTTATAAGATTTAAGAAATGTTTGCTATTTCAGACATTAAGGTGTTGGTGATATATTTGAGTGTTTCGCATCGTCCTTCATTTATCACGAATAAGTCGTTCAAATATATTTCCCTCCATTTTAACTGACCTAAGCCATGGTTTGCTCTATATTACATGTCTATCTTCGATACAGCCTACCTCGCCTGTTTGTGGCAACAGAATTTGGATTCGTCTGAAAAAACCTAGTGGTGCTAACTGTTTAACTGGTTAAAAGTTGACCTATAGAATTGCTCTGAAGATTAGTACAGTCCTCCCTTTACCTTGCCAATCTTGGCTAATTCTATAGTCATGAGTTGAATTAAATTTTCATAAGTTTAATTATCACTCATTGCAACTGTTTTTGGGTTTTCGCTATGTCTTCTGCTATTTCTGCCACCTCAACACCTTACAAATGATTTATTGCGATGCACGAAACTACTGAATTAATTGAAACTGGTTTCTACCTTTTTCGTAAACAGAATTGACTACTTTAATGGTCTGTTTTCTATATATTAGAGAAATTAGAGAAAGTTCGAAACTTTATATGTTTACCGCCGAAACTGACAGAATGTGTGGATTATTTCAAAAGTATTCTAATGTACTTCCTGCACCAACGTCACATGGGACTGGCTGTAGAAAAGAGTACTTAATAATAATTTACGCCTCCCTGATCTGCTAGCACACAGCCAGAAAAGGAAAGGCAATAAAAAAAACCAAGAAACTTGTAAAGACTAGGATGTCTAAAGATGACGGAGCAATAGCCAAACCGCCTACCGTCAGCAGCTATGGAAGTACTGCTCTACTTACCTTCAGTTCATTTAGTGAAGAAAAACTAGATTATAAGTGTGATTAAATTAGCACACTCCGCAAGATATCCAAACGATACCCATGTTATAATAACAAAGGATAAACGTCAAGTAATACGAGTAGGAGTAATACGAGTAGAGTAGTACGACAACAATGTTTTAGCAAGTTTTAGCAAGTTACACCCACAGAACTTTAGGCAGAGATGTTGTGGACGTTATATACTAACGGGAGAGTCCACATCACTTCTTAAAGCTTTGGGAATAGTAAAAAAAACGTAACGCAATATTTGATGGATTGGCGTCTCCGTCGAAACTGACTGAACACAACAATATACAACATGACGAAGGGTCTCCAAGGAAATATAGACAATAAGAAAGGAGACAGGCCGGCCAAAGACGTGCAAAATGGTCTCCATGGAAGTCAGAAACAGTACTTGTACTAGATGGATGCATCAGGAATGAAATGTGTAGTGATAGGACGCTGTAAAATAAACAAACACGAACATAATAAATATAAGAGTCAAGAAAAATCCCTAGAGAGGGATGTTTGATGAGCCCCTCACCACGTCTCATGTGAATCTCCAGCTAAAGGGCTTGGACTCTTAAGATGACCATTTGCAACACCATAATGGATAGCCAAGACTCCCATCAAATGTACCCTCGCCTTTCTGAGAAGAAGTTCTTAGATAACAGATATAATAAATAAGTCGATAACTTGAGGTAAAGGGTAGCAGCAGCAGCAGGATAAGATGAGGTCAGTGGCCTCAGAGAGGTATTTTCAAAATAACTTATGTTGAGTAATAAAGTTACCATTGACACAAATTCAGCCTCCGATCTTCCTGCGTTCTTGAGATAATTGACCATATATAGGCTAGAGCGGGTATTTTATTCAAAAACTATTGCAGCTAAACTAATAAAACGAAAACTCTTTGTTAGATAATACATTGTTCTATGTTATATATTTTTTGTAGAATATTTCAACTATATTTATTATTTAAAAAAATTAAAAATAAAATTTTTTTATTTTTTTTACACAATTCACACACAATCACAGAAAAAATATATAATGCAGCTTCCCATGTCTAGTATTATCAACAAAAAGTGCATTAAGATAAAATGAGTGCAACACTTAAAAAAAAATAAAAACTCGTTATGACCGTCCTGGAGTTCTTACTACTTTACATATCTCTTTAATATAAACTTGCTCATAAATGTATAAACAAGTAGTTATGTATTTATAATTTAAACAAATAAAGTAAATGCTCTGAATTACAGTTACTATTTACGTTAAAAATAAGAAAGGTGCAGTATAGGTAAAAATAAAGCCCAAGAAAATATTATTTATTATGATGCAAATGATTAATTATTAAAATATGATTAATCTTTGTCGCTGTCCTCATGAACAACTACGTGAATATTTTCTGATGTAAATATATTAGATAAAACTTCTGCTGGACGTACTCTGCGGGAAAAATATCGGGCATGAGAGAAGTAATATACGGCTGCGGCTATATATAAAAAGCATCCTACCGTTCTTATTTCATTGGAACAGTGGCAGAAATATCGGCGTATGCTTTAAATTGTCGTTCTATTAGGTATATAATCAATGCAAATGTGGTAAGTTTTACTATTAATATGCCTTGACTTTACTTCCAGTTTTAATATGTTGGGGACGACTTTAACAAAAGTAATCTCATCTAATGTCCACTTGATATCATTGAACTTATTTCGGTTCTATTTTTAGTCTATTCCCAGAATTTTTTAAAAATGTTAATAACATATCAGCATCAACTTTTGTAATTACAACTGACTGACATCTATATTTCCATTATTAAGTTAATTTCAATAATTTACTGTCAAAAGAACAATATTTTTGAAGATATAATTTTCTTTTTTCCTACAAGAAATAAGCTAAAAATCCCTTATTTTTTAAATTGTAGCTCACAGTGTATTTAATGCAACAGTGTAATCAAAACACATCTAATATTTATAGAAAAGCCGCGCCGAACATATTAAAACTGGATGTAAGATCAAGGCATATCAACAATAAAACTTACCACACTTACATTGATTATATTGAACGATAATTCAAAGCATACACCGATATTGCTGCAACTGTCCCAATGACACCGGTAGGATGCTGTTCACAGCCGCAGCCATATATTGCTTGTCTCATGCCCGATATCTTTCCCGCATAGTACGTCCAGCAGAAGTTTTATCTAATATATCTACATCAGAAAATATTCACTTAGTTATTCATGAGGACAACAACGAAGATTAATTATATTGTAATAATTAATAATTTGTATCATAATAGATAATATTTTCTTGTACTTTATTTTCATCTATACGGCACTTTTCTTATTTTTAACGTAAACAATAACTTTAATTCAGAGTATTTACTTTATTTATTTAAATTACAAACACACAACTACTTCTTTATACATTTAGGAGCAAGTTTATATTAAAGAAAAATGTAAAGTAGTAAGAACTCCAGGACGGTCATAACGAGTTTTCATTTTTTTTTAAAGTGTTGCACCCATTTTATCTGAATGCACTTTTTGGTGATAATACTAGACATAGTAAGCTAGATTATATATTTTTTCTGTGATTTTACCTCTGTTTGTACTATGGAAAAAAAAATAAGAAATTTTTATTTTTAATTTTTTTAAATAGTAAATATAGTTGAAAAATTCTACAAAAAATATATAATATACAACAATGTATTATCTAACAAAGAGTTTTCGTTTTATTAGTTTAGCTGCAACAGTTTTTGAATAAAATAATTTTCAAAAATACCCCCTCTAGCCTATATATGATCAATTATCTCAAGAACTCAGGAAGGTCGGAGGCTGAATTTGTGTCAATGTTAACTTTATTACTCACTGATGTAATAACATAAGTTATTTTGAAAATACCTCTCTGGGGCCACTGACCCGATCTTATCCTGCTAGACCCTTTTCAAACAAGCTAAAAGTAGCAAAAACTACACCTGTATTTGATCAAATGATCGAAAATTATATATTGTTACACCAAGTCCCTTTCCAAAAATTATTGAAAAAGCTGTTTACATTCGTTTAATAGAATTATTATTAAAATGTAATCAAATAAGGAAATATCAACACGGATTTAGAATTGGTTACTCAACCGAGACTGCCACCACAGAACTTGTACAATATGTATTATGTAGTATAAACAAGAGGGAAACTGTGATTGGTGTGTTCTTTGGTCTGTCACGGACTTTCGACACCCTAGATTCTGTATTTCTAGCTCCGAGGTTAGACTACTTAGGTATAAGGGAAAACATTAATGACTGGATAATATTCTACACTACAAATCGAAAGTTGGCAGTTAAGGTTGAAGATTCTATATCTAAACTATATGGTGTCGAATTAGCACTCCCCAAGGTAGTGTTCTAGGGCCACTACTATTCATGTTATATATAAATGACTTACCAAACTATATACATGACGGAATAGTGTTTATGTATGCTGATGATATCACTATCCTAGTCTAATTGGACAGGGCAATTTACAGAGTGGTGTTCAGCCAATCATCTAATAAACAACTTAGACAAAACAGTGTACATTGAATTTACTTTTTTATATAAAAAATCTTTAGATCTACGGATTAGTAATGACAACAGCTCAGACTAGTTCCTAGGTACTTTCGTAGACAGTTCAGTGAGTTGGAATGAGCAAATTAATCAAGTGTGTTCCAAACTAAATAAATCGTTCTTTGCTCTAAAAAGTAAAATACTTTGAATGAAAACTCTTTGCTAAACTTTGATTATGCTTGTGTGCACTCTACTCTATATAACATAATATCCTGGGGACAGATCGAATTCTCAATGGTATTCATTATTCAGAAACGTATAATACGTTTAATATTTGGAATAACACAAACACACTCCTGTAGGGAAATTTTTGTTAATAAAAAAAATATTAACTCTTGCATGTATTTACATTTTAAAACTACTAGTATATATTCATCAAAACATTATCAACTATAAAAAAAACATAAATATTCATACGTACTCAACACGAAGTTAAAATAATATGCATATACATGGATAAATTCAGCCACACATATTATTAAAAATCTCCATACTATGCCGGTCACAAGTAGTACAACTTGCTTTCTCACGAAATTAAAGATAGCAAATCGGCTAATATCTTTAAAACCAAAATAAAGAATTTACTGTTAGAGAAATGCTTTTATAGCCTTAAAGAATTCGATAAATACTGTAACTCAGTTAGACATTCTTAATATTAATGTTTTTTTTTTCATCTGAATTTCTGGCCTTGGAAACTAGTCCTTTAGCCACGTATGTGCATTATATTCTGCATATATACATATAGATTTTTTTTATTTGTTTTTTATTTTTTTATTATTATTTTTTTTATTATATTTGTTTTTATTAGACCTATTTCCCTAACCACAACGAAACTGGAACTTAAGACCAGTGCAACAACCAGGATTTAAGACAAGGGAGACATTCTTCTTGCCCAGGGGTCATTCAGGGCGTTTTTTGACATACACAGGTAGACCACGGATAACTAGGTTATTATTAAACACAGGTTAGACGGTAGGAAAAACGAAGCTAAGCTAAGAATTGCCCCAGTTGATATGCTACTTATATTGTTACATTAATTTTATTCAAGAACTCTATGACCAATTTGAAAATAAAGAAATTGTTTGTAATTAATATAGAAGGAAGCCACATAGGGTCTACTATTTCTTTTCTTCTTAGGTAATTCATTGGAAAGCCATTCGATATGCGTTTGGTTGATTCTACAGTTAAAAAATATGTGATTCAGATCTCCATATTCTCCACAGATGCAATTTAATAATGTGTCGGTACTTGCCTTTTTATTTGTGCTAGTCTTTTTATTTGTCTCCATGCTTTTATATATAATGTTGATATGTGCTAATTTTAACTAGACTTTTTATTCCTTCTATGTTTTTTGTCGACTTTCTGTCATATGTATTACAAGTTTCTTTTACTTTTGTTTTTCAATTATCTTTTTTCTACTATATAGGAAAGAAATTTTATGCATTTATTAGTTTTTTACATAGACTTGTAATTCTTAATCTTGTGTCCTCATAATTACTATGACGAAGCTAATCCACAACTGTAGTTTGTAGCAACAAAGCGAATAAAGAATTTGAATTTTGAATTTTATTTTGAATGGGACTAATGAAATAACGAACAATAGCCAGTAGGAAAATAATATTTCATTTTATTTGTTCTTACAAAAAATGTATGCATGTTTTTGACCAAATTAACAAATAACTTTAGAAATCATCCTGATTCCTTGAAAAAGTAATATGTTGTTGAACATATCAGAGGTAACATATTCTGGGAAAAAATAATTCAAAAAATTAAAGTGCCCGAGTCCAAATAGATTTTGTCGCGTCTAAAACAGGTGTTCCTCAAATTAAGATGAACCATGTATTTTATTTTTCAATTTTGCCTGAAACTAAGAAATATATATTGTGAGATTAAATGGTTCTAGTAAGTAAATAGCTAAGGCGTGAAGCGCATTTCACGCCTCGTATAAAATAAACTTTAACCTTATCAAAACATATTCAGTTTCATGAAACTTGTCTTCCTAAATTTATACAGCCAATTCGGTAGCGTAATAAATAACCATGTAATATGCGTTTGAAATTTTCACAACGATGTTACATTATATCCCTATTTCTCCCCTATAGCAGCGCGTAATAAAATCTGCAATGTTCACATTTCTGTGCAAGAATGAGTAATACCATACAAGTCAAGTGTGGATTTGTAGAATGCCAAAGCCCTAAATCATCCCTTGAATGGCTGTGACACCAAGTCGTTACATGAACTTATAAATAGAGGGTGATATTTTATTGGATCTTCTGATTTTAACAATAAAGCTTGTCTGTCTATTGATAGCTTTGAAGGAAGTTAAAGATCGCCGCATTAACTTTACTGATATTCGGATTTCGTTATCGCAGAGGTATATTTCAAAGGGCACTTGGTAGGCACTTTATACTTTTTGTGTATTCACATTTATAATTCTTTTTTATGTTTAAAATTAACCTCGTTTACAACATAAATTGAGAAAAATTTAACATTCCCTTTTGCCTTTTCAATTATAAATAATATTAAATGCACAACACGATGACCTCAAAATTTATAAACATATGAAAAAAAAAGCAGAGATAGGTCGAGGAAACTTTCCAAATTTGATAAAAATCTGTAAAAGTCATGTAAATAATATAATTATATGCGCTTATTTTGGTATCAAAATGCAGCTTGCATCATCATCAGATTTCACCATAAAATAGACTATCAATATTCCCAATGGAAAGTTAGAAGGAAATCTTCCTGATTCTGATTCGCGATACCAAATAAACACACCAGAGATAGTAGACAACCTCCAAATCCATAGCCAAGGCTGTGCGGAAGGGGGTTACACATTTGGAAAAACACAGACATACATCCACACCCACCAGTGTTTTCAATACCGGGGCTGGGGGTCGAACCCAGAGCGCGGTAGGCAGTCGATCGGCATATTCGCCACTCAATACGCCTTATTGAGCTACCGCGCCGGTGCATACAAATAAGTGCATACAATTATATTATTTACTCATGACTTTTACAGATTTTATCAAATTTGGAAAGTTTCCTCGACCCTTCTCTGAAAAAAAGTGATGGATATTCGTATTTTGGTTACTTAAAACACATTAGTTGCTACTCTATTTGGACTGTGTTCCTGTTATAGAACCTCCCAGAATCGACCAAAGTCAAAGACAAAATAAGATTTCGATTTAGGTAAAAAATTCATTTAAAGGCTTTTTGAGCATAACATACAAGTTTGAAAACTAGCACAAAAGGACTTGTATACGTTCTATAAGACGTAAGGCATAACCAGGTGAAAATTCGAAGAAGCACCGAATTTTTACTTAGGAAAATATGTTTTTGTCCAGGTCATCGGAGTGAAAGTATATTGTGGTCATGGAAAAATTTACAAAAAATAAAATTACCATTTTTGGTCAAGCAGAAAGAAACAATGTACTTTTACGAAATACTTTAAAAATATTTATGAATATTGTTAACCTTTTAATCTCTTCACAAAAGACAATGAAAGTGAAGATACAATAATTGTGGGTATCATTCAAAAGAATGAATATAAAGTTTTATCGATGCGACGTACCAAAAAAGCGAAACCGACAAATGCGAAAAAGGCGCGTAGCACTTATAGGCAATTATTTAGTAAAAATAGTAAAACTGGACAAGGCCGGTGATAGGAAAACCAAATGCAAGTCTTTCCAAATGATAAAGTTATAGAGAAAACCGTCTTGTGCAAAAATGTGACAAAATACCATTTTCCCAAAAAGTCGCTAGAGTGCTAGTCGTGTCAAATCCCCTATATTGAACCTGTATATGGACCAGTATGTCCAGAGACTGACAGAAAGTTATCTAACTCATGTATTAGTTGAACTCACTTTTGAACTCCGTTCTTGTGAATGATATAGTCACAAATAAGAAACTTAAAGCTAATCATAAGCTAACCAAAAGTAAAACATTTTTATATTATTCAGCCACAATGAAAACTTAAATGCTTGCATTAAATTTTGGGGAAGTTGTATAAATCTTCTCTACCAAATCGATTGTTAGCGCACGCTCTCATTTGTATGGTAAAATACTTTATTACTTTATTAAATTTACCTTGCCCTTATTGGGGAAGCGATTCAATTCAAATTATGTAATTTATTGGAAAGGATATTGTACAATTTCATTATACTTATTTTAAACCTAGTTAATAAATTTCGCATTTTATTGATAAATATGACTTGTTTTAAGTCTCATCCCTCGAGGGTATCCGTTTAACAGATCAGAGTTAAGTTGATTGGGTGTCTCACGACACCGACACGAAAATTTCAATTCGCTGGTTATAGTACCAAAACTGGAGAGGGATTTTTTGATGAAAATAATTCAGAAATCACAAGATCCATTATTATTAGGTAAATAAGTAAAATTCCGTCAGAGAGAAAGGCCAAATTTTTAATAAATAGAGAGCGTCGTTAATAATCTACAGTACTGTAGCTTTGGCCTATTACTTTTTCTATCAAGTTGTATCTTATCTCGGACCCGTTTGGGAGTGGAAGGACAAAATAAGTAGTATTAATCAAGTTTAGTCCATAGAACCACACAATTATCAAATTGTGGTATATAAGAATCTATTACACATAGCACTGATGCGCTTTAATGCTCTCAACATTTTGCTTTTTAGGACAAACTGTATAATCTATATTGGATTTTATATGAGATGTCAACGTCATTCAGTCGCTAAACGATTAGTATTGAAGCTCTTTGTAAGCCTAATATATTTTATTTATATCTTTAAACTACCAGTCAGTGTTATATGCCCTAAAGACTATAAATGTTTGGTGGGTATCACTCGAAGCGCATGTTGGCATCACCTGGAGATGATTAATGTATTTTAATCATCTTCAGGTGACACCAATATTAGTGGTAGAGCAAACAAATTTATACAATTGTGTTAGTTACAGAATTAACTTTAAAAAATATCTATCCCTCAGGTTTCTTGTAAGCACGATAACTTAAGAAGAAAATGTCAAGTCTCATTGAAATTTGCCAAGAAAAAACTCAGTGGCGCAGTGCCTACGGTGTTAGGCTTGCGACCACGGGGTCCCGGGTTCGAATCCTGGCTAGGTATGGATGTTTAGTGGCATTTTTTACCTGTTGCCGGATGGATGAAGTAAAAAAATATTTTGAGGTTTCTGGTTCTTGTACACACACTAAATCACAATTTTTTTTCAACCTCTTTAATAATGAGGTGGGGGTGGCTACTGTCAAAATTTTTTTTGAGACCTTAGCTTCTCTTATATATACTAAATACCAATTTTATGGACTCTTGCCTGCTTGATTTACCTATTTACCCCAAATTTACCCCAATTTATCCCCCAACCCTTCTACGGAACAAGATAAAAATATAATCTAGTTCTAGATCTTGTTAAATTACATATGTGTACCAAATTTCAAGTCAATATCTCAAACGGTCCCTGAGTAAACGTGCGCACAAAAAAATTACAGAAAGACGGACAGACCGACAGACAGAAATTTTTTTTCGCTCAAACTTAAAATCTCGTTTCTTGACATTCTAAGCCTATTTGAACAATAACAATTTTTAAAATTTTTTTTGTCGTTACTATACTCCACTGGATGTGGAAGTAAAAGTAAACGAGCGAACAATATAGTCAAATCCGGCTCTGCGTTCTTGTGTCTCAGCCGTCGCGTCGTCAGTAATGCGATTTCGACAACTATACTTAATTAAGCTGGCCTCATCGCAACATGATTAAAATTAAAAATGCATAATTACTACTTATATACTAAGGGACAGAAGTACTTCATTTAATTCCGAGTCTGAAAATTTATAAAAGTAATAATCACACGAGGATTGAATGAAGCTCTTCTGTCCTCTAGTGTATTATACGATATTTGTAGCATCTAACATTCATCTGGGAACAATATAAGTAGTCAAATTCTAAAATATGCCGTCAGCGTGATAATCCAGCTTTTTAAAATATCAAAATTAAAATAATACTGAAAAAACAAAATTGGTAACTCAACAATTTATCGCCATATTTAAAAAGAAGGCAACAGTTTATTCATTACTATGATGACAACCTATTATTTTCCCATTAAACCCTTGGTAATTTTGTAAATATTGAATCCCCTCGGTTTTAAAGTGACACTTTAGTCTTCGAGAAAAAGAACTAAATTAGCATTTTCATTCCCAAAAGTGCAAAAATATTATTATCACTACATATTTATTTTTAATATGCTTTTCAATTTATAAGCTTAAATACTTTATCAAATGCCTTATTATATAAGCACTTCACATAACCCAAGTTCCATACTACTTTTTTGGGATTTGTGTAGTGCTTTAACAGGTTGATGAAGTTTTGTGTTAAATATGTAAATATCCTCTATTAGCGCAGCACTTGGTCTCAAAAGATTTCATAATGAATAATGTTGGTATATTAAAAACACTTTTGTCAGATGTTTTTGTTAAAAATTCATGAAATATAAAGACGCCAGAGAATACACTCGAAGCACTCCCACCTTATACTATTAAAATCTTTAATTTTCTGTGGTTTCTCAAGGCGATGAAGAGAATTCGTTACCAGAATATTAGTAAGCCGCCCTTTGGGAAATTTTAAAGTCGTCGGAAGTTAATATGTAAAATAAAAACACAACCTCAAACTTTAAACTAAGAAACTGAATTTTTAAAAATCGGACGTGTTGCAAAGCGCCCTCGATGTGTTGGTATATGGAGAATTTAATGAGATTAAATGAATTATTTATGCCAATTCAAAAACATCTCCTTGCTTCATTTTTGGATTTATAAATATAAATTATAACAAGACGAAAATTATGATTGTATTCCGAGAAAATGAAAGTTATCCAAACATAAGAATAGATAATTGGGAGAGTAATTATTTCGAAGCTCTTGTTAATGATACCAGTAACTGCGAATATGAAATTTAAAAGAGAATGCTCTAACAGTTCAAAATTTACAATGAAAAATGTATTAAGAAAGCAAATATATTTTAATAAGGATACAACAGCATGTGAACAATATTATCATTGCTTAGTTTTACTGACAGCAGTCTTCCAAGCACACCTTCCTTACCATTTGTCAAGCCCACTATGTCTGGATACCTCTTGCAACTCCATGTTTGGCATTAATATTAAATGTTATTTCCACCATCTCCTTATGAAATATCTAGGGCCCATTTGGGGTCTGTTTTTTTGAACTCGCCAGATTGCGGGGCCATTGGATTGGAAGAAGCAAGTGAGGTCTTCAGTGGCACAAAGGCATGAGCGCCCCTGTGTATTTGTATATTTGCCTGTAAATTGTTTGCTTAGTATTTGTTAATTTATTTAGTATTATATGCCACATTATTTTCATACTTAATCCTGATATAATAACTTCTTATTTTTTATTTTATCATCTGTAGCCTACAAACAGCTTTTTCGGTTTTAAAATTGTAGAGCTATTAATATTTGTGGATTGATATATTGTTAAATTAATAGAGCATATAATTTTTTTATAAATACTTACCCATATGTACCATATGTGGGTGTATTTGTATTTTTTGGCTGCTATTGTCTGTGATACACATCAAAACTAGCCACAATCACAAGATTGGAAACCTCCACTTGCATCCTGATGTGTTTTTATATAACAAACCATATATTTATATTATACTTTATTTTTTTACATTTTGTGTTTTACCTTCTCTTTCCCTATTTCTGCCAATTAATTTTGACTGGCGCCCAGAAGTTTACAACAAGCATTTTCATCTATAATTACCCCCGATTTAATTACACAGTCATCTCATTAAGATATATAAGAGACCTTGCTCACGATCCGCTGTCGACATAGGAGCTGCCGCGCAACCGAATTTTCAATGGTCATTGGACCATCGTATCGTGCCTGTTTACGTCACAATGCGCATACCAAGATCGTCAACTCGATAACTTGGATAACTCCAGCATCGTATCCTTCCTCATCTCATCATTTTTGGGCTACATTAATCGGAAACAGGGCGTTTTCCAAAACGTTGAGTCGATGTCCCGAGAAGCTGCAAGCTGATGAGATGGAATTTTGCCAAGGTCGTACGTCCAGCAGACAACCGCGACAGATGGAGTTACGGTTACAAAACGTCTGTGACGCTGTGAATAAAGAGAAGATGGTTAAAATAATCTAGAGTGTTTAAAAATATATAGAAATAGCCATTTATACTTCTACTTTCCAAAACCTCATTTAAAGTATAAAGATAAATATCTTGATGGTACAGTCCATTGGAGAGATATAAGAAACATAATTTTTATATATGTATTGTATAGATTTATAGTAATAATGCTATATTTGAAAAAAAAAAACATTTATCTAGAAATAGTCATTAACATACACGCTTACTTATAATTTCGCAAACTTCATTCAAACTATAAAGATATCTATCCGTTCATTGGAGAGATATAAGACACATGGTTTTTATGTATTTATTGTATAGATTTATGTAAGTTTACTGGCAATATTAAATTTAAAAACCTGAAGTTTTGAATAATTTATAACGGATGTTTTTTTATTAATCTTGAGGTGAATGAATTATTTAAAATAGTTTATAGAAGCATAACGTTTTTTTTTAATCGAGCTACACATTTATGGATTATTTGACGGTATCATTTGAGTTTTTATTGCTTATACATCTGCAATGATCTCTAATAGTTAAAACAGGAAAAATAATTAGAAATGTCGTAACAAGCATCTTAAATATGCTTTTGAGCTGTAAATATAACTAACTATTGTTATTTCTCAGTCTTGCAGATCTGGGCACGAGCAAGGCACTTATAGCGTGTTTTAGAGATTACCAAAGAGCTTTCGACTGCTTTGAACATGGACAAATGGCCGAAATCCTGTAATATACCGAATAGATAAAAGAGATCTACGTATTGTTATAGAATTGTATTGGAATCAAACAGAGCAACTCAAAGTTCAACAAGCAACATCGGAAGTATATATTCTGTATACTCTAGCCAGTCTTGTTTAATAATAGCAATCTTTAAAGAAGCGCCGATTGAGAAGAATGCTTGAATTATTATTACCTCACGGGTAATGAATAATCTGTTATGCGGATTATACAGTTATTTTAGTACCAAGAGATGATCGATCGTATGGTATGTGACAGCAAGAGCTTTTACTTCCATATATGATTATGAATATTCCGAAATTAAAAAGCAAATAACTATTTTGCGAGAAAACGATCCACTCTCCAGACTTTCCACTTTATAACACTTAAAATCAAGAATGGAACAAACTATTAGAGTTTTTTTAATATTTTACAATATCTAAGCTGTCAAAGCATTCAGCTGTCTATTATTGTCACATTCCTAATTATTATTATTATTTTAATCTCTCATTTAGCACATACCATACGCACCACATATAATAGATAACCCCCAAATCCAAAACTCGGGCTTTCCGGAAGGCATATACACAATCTGCAGATGCACGAAGAATAGCTAAAGTGTCCCACGTCCCACTGCTTATTCGTAAAGTAGCGACGTAGAATGCACAGAAAAGCTTGAAGCATTTGCAGTTAGTTTAGTTTTTCGCAGTTACACATTTTCCTGTGTAGTGTTTTTCAATTGTAAAGTTATTTTAAAAACTGTTATATGCTTAACCCAATAGTGCCCGAGTAATTTTTTTTTGGAAAACTTTTGAAAAAAAATGTTGATTGACCTTCATTTAGGGCTTGTCAGTACCTCCCAAACCACATTTTATTTATTCCTGTGCGTTTTCACCAATTTTTTTGACGTATGGTGTATCATACCATAGGAATACGTATCTAGAATATTATTAAAAAAATTTATTTATTATAATACAAAATATTCAATAAATTTAAGAGAAAGTAGCAGAACATGTCACATAGAAGGGGTATGATATCTTCGAAAGCATGTGTCTGGATGTAATCCTATGTTACATTTGACACAAGAACATTTTGTACATTTGCCACAATACCCACAACGTCTTTGTGTAGCAATTTTGTCAATCAGGTGATCAATTTTGTCATACCTGACCTCTTTCAATATATTCCTACTACATTTTGGTTTGGGGCCAGCTAAATGTTCAGGGGAAGTTAAAGTTGTGAGAACAATTCTCCTCAAAAACTGCCGAAGGGACACTTTTGGATAGACAAAACGATAAAGAAGCCACATGTTGACTACCGATCCATTCAAACAAAAGCGAATCACTGCCCAATACCATTTGCAAGATCTGATTCGTATACGATTGAGTCCTCTCATTTTATCAAACATCCACACTCCCGTTCCTTGGTTATAGAGACTTATAAGTGTCGGTTGATCCACATCAACTTGCTTCCTTTGTTGTTTAGACCATCTTTTACACGTGCCTTTTGCCAAACAATTGTCTTTGTTTTTGATGTTGGTTGCGATATTCACTTGACTACTGTCATACTATCTGGTGAGTTGAATACCACTATTAGAGTCAATCAGAGTATGAGAAGTCCCTCGTTTTTCTTTTTGCAGCTCTTTTAAAGGAGATTTCTCTATACCGTTCAATACATTGAATTTCATTATTTTGCAGAAGTTCAAGTAATGGTAAGGAGTTGAAAAAATTATCCAAATATTTGGTCGAATGCGGGGGAATATATCTTATACAAAGTTTCTCGGTAACACTGGATCCCAAAGTTTTACCCTTGATTTTATCCCCACTTTATCCGTATAGGGGTTGAATTTCAATGAGTATCCCTGGGAGGTTGTGAGGCACCAAAATTTAAAGCCATAGCGAATTGGCTTTCCCTTTATAAATTGCTTCATATTGTTACGGCCAAAATAAGGCTCCATAGCCTCATCCAATGAAAAAGAAGTTCTGAAACAAAACTAACATTCATACCGCCATCTGCCTACCGTATGATATATCATACGAAAAGTTTTTTCCGCTGCTGCAATTACAGAAGGAATTGATATGACTATGAAATGGTATAAGTATATCCTATAATATGTATAAAGAATTATTACATGAATAAAATTCAAATAAATTACATCCAAATGAAAATAGTGAAACATAACCTTACCGTGAGCTCATTTTCTGCTGCGTAGAAATTTACTGGTTATAGAACGCTCGGTTATAACATATTTAAGTATGAAACAATTGAATTTTTGTCCTGAGCTTATTGTCTATATATCCAAATAACACTTTAGATGAGTAACATCACTGAATTTATCACACTCGATCTGTTTACTCTTCATTAGAGACAACCTGACATCTGTATGATAAATCATGCAATAGGCACTATTGGGTTTTAATAATCGAAAACGCAGTTCCAGCGAAACCATATTTGGACGTAGGTCCAGTTATGCAGAAAGGAACCAATCGATAAAAAATAAATTTATATGGTTCTTTTGTACATAACAAAATACAAACTTTTTTATATCATTTAGATAGAAATCTCAGTTTTCCATGTTTTGTTTCCACATAATTAAGTTCAATACTTCCCTGGTAGCACAGAATATCACCAACGTATAATCCATGTAGGACCAATTCATGAATATTGGTCTTATATGGATTGTATGTTGGTCCAATATTTGTGCTACTAAGTATATGGCTATGCAGTATTTTTATCTTATTTATAATTAAACTATTTATGTTTTTTTTGTAGTTGAAGGATTTATAGTCCCACTTTTGTGATTTCCAGTGTTCTTGATAATTTTGGTTTACCTATTTTTTTATTAACAAAGCTAAAGTTTTATTTTCAAAACCATTAAGCGAGTCTTTTGTACCATGTGTTAATTTTATTTTATAACAGTTTTAAATGGCTGTTGATGTTTTACTTTCAAAGATACAATTATAAATTAAAATGGGTTTTTCATAAAATGTTGCATAGTTTTCTGTGACTTAACTAACAAAAATATCAGTCGAATTTTCGTCAATTATGTTAATATAGCAAACTCATAAAATTTTATAAAAAACGTATTTTAATTTATACTATCTATAACAATAAAAAATCAGTGTTTAAAATTATTGCAAAATAAAATAAACACACTACTTATTTACCTGCAAATGTAGTAAACCGCAGATGTACTAGGATAAACTATGTCTACACTTTACTTTCATTGCCATTGGTCATATGACTCTTAAAAATCCGAAGCGGTGAGATATTCCTTATGCGTCTACAGAATACGTATATGCGTGCGGAAGGGGGTTATGCATTATCAGTCGACATTGCCAGTGTCAAATCTAGACATCGAACCCAGTAACACACAGTCTGATCCCAGTAGACAGTCCGATCAAGCGTGCTCATCACGAACACTCTTTAGCCCGCTGCGCTACCGTGCCGCCATTTCCACTACCATGGACGCCGGAGATATGCTGATGAGCTTTACACAACCACTGATGAATGCTTGTGCAAATTCTACCGAACACCAACTTTATCCTCGGGTAGATATATTTAACGTGCCCATATCATAGATACTTAGTACCCGGAGTCTTACAAATCTTTAGAAAGATGATGACACGAACAGATCCGACCATTCACTATATCTCATCGGCTTGAGCTGATCGGGATGTGAACCTCGACCATCCGCATCTCTGTGAAAGGACGTACCATTGACTGTCAGACTACCCAGTCCACTTAATCAACTTTAAGATTTATGCTGCCTGAATCTAGGTATAATTTGACGTTACGTTTGTCCAACATATTTCAATTATTGTGCTTACAATTGATTTTGTAAATTCCAAATCTCTCGTTTCATCCAATGTTATCCTCTACGTTGCTTAAAATTTATACTGTAGAGTGAATGTACTTTCGTTCAAAAAAATGTTTGGTTGCGGTAAATAAAGTCCATTATTTTTTAGGAAAATTCAATTCGATCCGGATCATTCTCAGTTAATAATTTCCTGATGCATCTGCATCTTGTAAAATAGTTAGGGATTGTTATGTAGATGATCTTGCCATCACTTGTCAGAAGGACGAGACTAAATTTATTTTTACTAAGGGCTCCAAGTCGCTTCTTCTTCAACACAGGATGGTTTTATCTACTTTCAGTGGTTTCGGTTAATAAGTTATGAGATCACCAAAGATCGGAGTCCTATAATAGATGAGAAAAGGTTAAAGTTCTACCTATCGTACATTGCTTACTTCTCTCTGCAATCTGCCTTCTGGCGATGTCTTGTCTTATCTCCCACATATATATACTACATACGTACTACCGCCAAACATGAACACGAACAGGTTTATTGATTTAATAAACAATTTTAACTTTAATTTTACAATAAATGCACCGACAAGAATCAATTCCTTAATTGATAACATAATAATAAACCAGCTAAAAACGTACTCTTCACCTGTTCACTGAACTTTTTATATAACTGTTACACATTCTATAGGATACTCTTCGCAGTTTTTTGTAAATAATGTTAGTTTTAAACATTTTTAATTTTATAGCACGAACTCAGTTGGTAAAATACTCAATGTAAAATAAAGTAAAAATTAAAAAAAAACTATGCCATACCCCATTTGGGTTTCGAACTCGGAACCCTTGGATTCCGAGTCAAAAGCATAAGAACTACATCACCACCTTACACGTAAAAAATGTAAATTTTTACATTATACGACACGAGCTAAAATCATATTTTCACGGTTGCATATTACATTATGAAATGTATATTTGTAAAATATATAAAAATTTAGATATTAAAATGAAATATCATTTCACCAGATTTATATTCAATTACAAAAACATTAAAATCAAAAAAAATTTTTTTTCAAATTTAAATCATTAATAACATTTTTATTTACCGATCGATTTTGTCCAAAAACAATAGGGTTCTTCCTCTAGCTAACACTAATTTACTGTCCAAATTTCAGTATAATCGGATTTTTCTTTCTTGAGTTATCGTGCTTACAAGAAACGTGACGGACGGACAGACAGACGGACAGACAGACGGACAGACAGACGGACAGACGGACGGACAGACGGGCGGACAGACGGCGGACAGGCGGACATTTTGAAAGTTGTTCGGAATTCGTTCATTAACGCAATGATATGAAATTTTTTTCTGTACGAGCGATATTTACGATTTTAGAAATGTGCCGATCAGATACAATATACTCTTCGTTTTTGTGAAGAGTATAATAATGATATCACTTTATTGCAATCTAAAAATTTTCAAAACCTGTCAGATCGCATGTGTCAATCAGTTTCAGCTGAAATTGAGAATAAAAAGGATAAAACCGTCAGATATAAATATAAACAAAGATTTTTTTCTGATCAAAATATTGAAAATTGTAAAAATGTAATCAAGTATTATGACTGGTTGGAAGTATATACATGTGCTGATGTGAACAGTGACTATGAACACTTTTTAAATATTGTCAAATATTTGTTAAACAATTATTTCCCAGTAAGAAATTTCATCAAGCTCCAGTAGGAAGTCATGGCTAACAAATAGACGAGAAAAGGCTCGGTGGCGTAATGCTTGAGGTGTTAGGCTTGCGGCTACGGGGTCCTGGGTTCGAATCCTGGCAGGTAATGGATGTTTAGTGGCGTTTTCACGTGTTGCCGAGACGGTAGCATTGGGCTAGACTGTGGTTGTGTGAGAGACAACACGGTCTAGTCGCTCTCCTCTCCTGAGTTCGAGCCTCAGCAGCGGCAGAGTAATAGATTGCAAAGAATAGGTATAACTGATGAATGTGGATAGTATATCCTCTGAATGGCGACTTGTACAGAGAGGTGTCTCTCAGGGACCGCTACAATTTGTAATGTATGTTAATGATCTACCAAATGTCCTTCCAGAACTTATTGTTGCTTATGCCGATGATAATTCTGCAATATTGTCGGCTCAATCTATTGGTGAACCGAAAAAAAAAAAAAAAAATGAATCAATTATAAAACTTAACAACTGGTATGACAAAAATATGCTCACACTAAATATTGAAAAAACCGAAATAATGCAGTTTCACTCATCATACAGGAGAGATAGTTAAGATAAAAACTGATAACGCGGAACTGCAATGCGATGTAATTTTTTTACATGTTTTATGCCTTTTATGTATATTTTACAGAATAAAGCTTATCTTATCTCTTCTTATCTTAAATACTGCTTATTCCCCTAATCACTTCTCAATTTCTAAATTATTTTTGTAAAATTCTTCTTATTAATTTAAGTGTTCTGATCGGTGTTCTGAATAACATACTTGAGGATCAAATAAGAATACCGTACATTCAGTTATCGTTCTAACACACGAAAGCGGCTGAGAGGTTAAACTTACAGCGTTAATCATGCAATGAAGAAAAATTCAGGATTTCAATAATACCATTTATTGTAAATAAAGTTCAAAATGTATGCAAATAAACGTGGTAATGAGCCTATCTGGTTAATAATTTATTTCATGGTATCTGCCTACCAAGCATGGCAAGGGCAGACGCATTGTCAAAAGGCGTTATCGCAATTACATGCAATGGAGAATAACAGTATCAATCGACTGAAACAAAAGATTCACAATTTCTTAGAAGTTACTGTGTTGGCTATTTGACATGGGACCAACGGCAACAATATACTTACTTAATTTTTGTTCGCTTGTGGTTAGCTTTAAGAATTCCAAACTGATTTTATCATTCACAGAACCAGGCATTTTTACAGCTTTATATGAGTTGTATGAAACTTTCCTGCCTTCTTGGAAAAAGGTACTGATGGCATGCAACCCAATAATAGTCTACTATTATTGGGTTGAATTATCTGGTATCTAGTATTATTGCTATTCTAGTACTCTAAAGTTCGCTAAGGGACTTTTTCTAAAAACTTCTCCAAAATTTAAAATGCGATTTTCGGCATGAGGGTGTATCTTTCTGATGGCCATCTAGTGTTCCTATACAGTGGTCAAGCTGTGGAATGGATTTAATTTATTTTTATCGTAAAAACCGACCTTGCCAATTTTTTCCTTTTTTGTTTAAAAATTCGTTATGGCCTTTTGCAGCTTCTTCGATTTAGTACTTTTTATTTTGCCTTTCGATTTTATAACTCATACCATTTTGTAAGCCTTTGTAAGGTATTCTTTTGTGAACATAATTTATATGGTGAAGCTATATAATATTCAAGTGGAACATCGTTGTACGTTAAAAAATATTTTGTAGGTTAGTTCTCGGCTTACTTCCTAAAAGCAATCTATTATGACCTACTATATAATAAGGTGAGGAATTTATCTAAGTAATTTATTTTTGCCCGTACCGACTTAGACTGATTTTGCAGAGTTCTGTTATTTTGTCGTTGTATATTTGACAATATTTACAATTTAAACAATGTATACGATGGTTTTTAAATATAAATATATTTAACGTTTATATACGTAATAAATATAATTTCATTAAAATATATATAAATTCTTGTCCTTGTTATTTTCTTTTTTCTTTCTCTCCATGGTTAATTAAAAACTGAATTTATGAGTGAGCAAGCTGCCACAACAGACTAAGAAATTGACGTATTTCAGGATTTTTTTGAGAAATACTGTATATCCAAGAACAGAATTTGTTCCAGTTGAACTTTCCACACTGTATAATAAATTGAATATGAATGTAGATCTAAGGTAAACTACGTTTTATTGACAGCCGTTGATTTATATTTGTGTTGGCGAAGTTTAACTAGCTAGTGCAGGCTGCAAAATATATATATTTTTATTTAAAACATTAACTTACCTGTTTATTTCAGATTCAAATTTTTACTTACGTGTTTTACTCTTACTAAAAATGTCCACGCTACGACAAATCCCATTTAATGTTTTTATGCTTATACAAATCAAACATATATACAAAAGAATGCAAGCGAATTTAAACAGGAACAAACAGTTTATCTAATGAATAAAACAGCAACTTTTGCACTTTACTGTCGATCTCACAAATAGATTCTAAATAAACATTTGCACCATTAAACTACCTCTTTGTCAACTGAAAATTTATTCACTAACGAACGCCCTTTTATAAGGAATTGATTGATTTTCTAACACACAAAGAATAAACTCAAAATTAAATCGTGGAGCAGTTCCTATAACGAAAAGCGAACTACCTCATTCTGTATCATCCCGCTGGGTATAAATAAAACATCCAGCGAAACATTTCAATTTAAAAGTAGCCGTCTTCTTGAAGGGTTGTTTACCCCCGTGTACAGAACATCATCTTGTCGGATGAGGACATCGTCTTTATGCGATGACACGACTAACAAAGTAAAGTTAACAACTCTAATTTTATAAAGTGCAAATATGATAGGATTTTGCGTTTGAATAACTGAATATTTGGCAATTTAATATATTTCAAGATGGATATTGAAATGAAATTTCGAATATAGATTTGAGTGCTAAGGTGTAAATTGACAAAATAATTAAGTATGTAACAATCTTAAAGGCTGTAATTTTTGTTGCAAAGCACAAAATATATTTGATAAAAATAATTTAATGGCTGTGACAATCCCTAATGACAGTTCTGTTAGATAATAGACAATAGGCTCATTTAACAATTTTTTATTATTACATATTCTGAAAGAGCTTGGTGAGTATAGTAAGTATGCCAAAAATTAGAATTTACTGACGCCGCCTTCATGTATAAAAAAATTATTAAAGTCGGCGCACTTAAAAACGCTCGGGATAACCATGTAGTCGAGTTGTGACGTCAGATGGCTGAACCGCCCAGTGAACACGGCTGTGAATGCAAGTTAGTAGAGTAAAATTTGGAAGTAAAGTCGCTTAGTTTTCGAGAAAAACCGGCGTAGAACCAAACCAGACTTAGTGGGATTCTTTAGTAAGATAATCGTGTACACGAAATCATTTTTTACGTAATTTTTTGGTGGTCGAGAACTTTTTTATTTCGAAAAAACTCAAAAAAATAGATTTTTAATGAAATATGTTTTTTAACGTCTCCACCGCTATATCTCTGAAAATATTTGTTCTATCAAGCTATTTTTTTTTTTTAGATTAAAGTAGACACAATAGCGCTTCGAACAACGTCCCACGTGAACCCGATTTATTTTTTTTTAAGTTGGAAAAATAATAGAAAACTCAAACTTGTTATTTTCAGTAGCGTAATTTTAGACAATCGAGAAAAAAATTTATTTATGAAAATTTGTATATACATGCTGCGTACAAATTGAAGCCAATAGTTGAAAAAAGTTTTTAGGATAAAAATTTTTCATGTTCCGTTCATAGTATTGAGTCAGCGATTTTTTTTAACGGGCCAAAGTCATTTTCTTGCGCGCTCGGCTATAGCAAGCCTGCCGACTGCAACGATCTGACGATCCCGG
Organism: Rutpela maculata; assembly: GCA_936432065.2. Lineage (NCBI taxonomy): Eukaryota > Metazoa > Arthropoda > Insecta > Coleoptera > Cerambycidae > Rutpela > Rutpela maculata. The sequence continues at coordinate 54,039,906 of OW386285.2, forward strand.
TCGGGATGTATGTAGTAGTTTAACTTATATCAATAGATACAAAACCAGTAGTGATCAAAAGCATCTAGGGGATCAGTATTTCATATATTGTACAGTAGTAATGATCATATTATGTTGTTAATATTAAGAAATTGTACAATAAATATAAAATAGTCTCCTTTTAATAATAAAAAGATAAATACCTAATCTATAAATATCAATCAGTGTTACTAACTACTAATTAGTAAGTTTATTAGATATTTTTAAATGAATGAAAGTAAAAATGTACGCATAAAATGAGTTTTATTGTTGAAATAAATTTTCTATTGGGATAGATAAATATGTAGTATGTAGTTTATGTAGGCCCTACATTAATAGCATTCTAATTCGTTCATATCTGCCTCGAAATCTTTAATAATGTTGTTACAGGAACGACATTTGCACTCGTTGCAACATTTTAGGCCTTCCTTAAAACAAGCACATTTTCGATTGTCACATTTTTTTTACGAACAATGAATACTTAATGATTTTCGACAACCGCCACTTCTAGGCGACTAATCTGACCAACCCTGCATGCGAGGTGTATTAATTGTGTCCCAATATTGCATTTAGCGCTGATAAAAAAATCGCTGTTGCCACACGGTACATTTTAGGAAAAAATATATTGTTTCAAAAACTTTTGTGATTATTAGGCTTTATTTTCTTCCCTGCATGTGTGTAAATATTTTCAAAAATAAAAAAGTTTATCGATTGGTGAAGATTTCAATACATAAAATATATATTTTTAGTTTATCTGATTTTTAGAGAAATGAAAGTACGAATTGTGCCCAAACCGTTTATATTGGTAAAAGTGCTACAGTGTGTGCTTTAATTTGACACAAAACAAATTTCGGTACCTTTAATAGTTTTAAAGATATGGCGGTGGAAACAAAAAAAACAATTTTATTTAAAAATACATTTTTTTCACTTTTTATTGATTTAAAAAGTTCGAGACCACAAAAAAATGTCGTAAAATATGATTTCATATGCCCGGTGACATACTCAAAGGAACCTAACATGTTTGACCTGGTTCTACGCCAAAAAAGAAAACGACATGATAGACTTACCGAAATCGCTGCTCTAATATAGGTATCGACGCACGCCAAGTGACGTCACTCTACGGACTGTTGGCCGGCCGAGCGTGTTTCTATTCAAATGCGAATATCTCTGTGGCTATTGATTCAATTGAGCTGAATTTTTTTTCTGAGGCTATTGGTTTATTATACTTTAAAATGAGGAAGAAAAAGTAGGAAACTGCCATATCACTAAATGACCCTATTGAATTAAATTAAAATTAATGATACTTCACTCATGAGGAACTTTTGTAGAAAAATAAACCAGCTGATGACTGGAATTTTTTTCGCTTGAACTGTTTATTTCCGTACAAAAAAGAATTCCAAATTTGTGAGTTCGAACGCGATCGGAAACCCAGAAATTTTTATTTGGAAAAGTTCAAAAAAGCATTAAATAGCGAATTGTTCATTTCCAATTTGTTCTACTTTGAAAATAGTTCTAAAAGAAGAAAAACTGACAACATAAAAAAAAATCCCATTTTTGCCATTTTTGGAAAAAAAAACGTAGATTTTCAAGTTGAATTGGACAGAATACGCCAAATTTCCTATGAATTAAAAAAATAACAACTTTATAATCCCAATAGTTCGCGATCTTCAAAATATCATTTTTGACTATTTTTTTATTTTAGTCTTTCCGCAAGATTTCAGTTTATCTAAAATAACTCTTTGCAGTAATGTGTCAGTATCAAAATGAATATCTATACAAACATGTAAAAAAATTATGTTCTTGTTCTTCTTTTCAAAAAACTCCAATTTTTTGACATCTTAGTTTAAGAATCGTTCATTTCTGACCTTTCAAAGTAAAGTCCATTTCGTGCGGTGGCGAGTTTTCTAAAATAGCTAATTTTTAATAGCTAGATTTCATACAGTAGTCAAGTTTTCAAAGTTATCTTCTTTTCTAGTAATTATTCTTGATATTTTCCTATATTTTTATGTAAGGAAATTATTTTAAATGACGATATAATTTAAATCCATGTCGCAAAACAGGATTGAAATGCTTGTGACCTATTTGGGTTAGGTGGTTACTTTTAAATTTATGTGAGACACCAACGATAAAAGATGAGAAAAACAAAATTTCGTACCCACTAACATATTGTTTAGTGCATTTCTCCAGCTGCCTTCGAATGATACTCTTATATAGATGTTATACACTGTTTATACTCTAAACACTTCTTAATTTTTAACAACTTTTTTAGAATTTCTCCCATCAACCTTCGTGATTCGATCGATATGTCCTGAATAACAGACTTAAGGATTTGATGGGAATCCTTTCAAAATCAGTTGTCGACCAAACACATGAAGAAGCCTGAGAGATTAAGCTTAAAATAAATCATTCAAACAAAGAAAATTCAAAAGTTCAGTAATGCCATTTATTGTATTGTATTTATTTATTATATCAAAAATATGTATACAATAACAGAATTGGTAGGTAATAAATTGAATGCATCAGAATCCGCCTTCCAAACATGGCAAGGACAGACACCGCCATCAGAGGGCGTTATCGCAAACGGAGAAATATAGTATCAAATAACTGGCCCAAAAGGAATAAAAAAAATATCTTTGATGGCTATTGGACTAGAGACTGACTGTCTATTAATAGAAAAATATTTTACTAATATTTTGGGGACCTAGTTCCAAATACGTGAATATATGATTCACAGAACTAGGTATTTGATACGGTTAGTGATTGTTACAGCTTTATACGAGTTGTATGAGACTTTTCCGCTTTCTTACGAAGATGTACTGATAGGAATTCTTTATGTGCTAAAGAATTTTTTTTAGTAACTTCTCCAAAATTAATAATGAGCGTTTGGGCGTAAAGCGTTTTCTGATAGGTCATCCGGTGCCTCTATTCCAAGGTCGAGCAGCTGAATGGATTGATTTTATTTTTACGGCAAAAACTGGCCTTGACAATTTCTGCTTATTAATGTCAAAAAATCCAAATGCAGGTTACACGCCCTTTGCACTCTCCTAAATTCTACGAAGGCGTAGAAGGGTCACGGATATTTTCCAATTATTCCCTGTTAAATCTGTAAATTATTGATTTCTTCCAGTTTCAACTGTAAATCTTATTATTCCCAGTTCAAACTGTAAACAATTCAATTGGTTCCAGCTGAATCTGTAAATAATTTAATTATTCCCAGTTCAAACTGTAAATTTTTTTATTCCAACTTTGAACTGTAAATAATTCAATTGTTTACAGCTCAATCTGTAAATAATTCAATTATTTACAGTTTAAACTGTAAATAATTGATTTATTCCCAGTTTAAACTGTATTTCTTAAAATTCCCACTTTAAACTGTAAATAATTGAATTATTCCCAGTTCAAACTGTAAATAATTTAATTATTCCCAGTTTAAACTGTAAATAATTTAATTATTTCCAGTTCAAACTGTAATTTTTTTTAAATCATACTTTAAACTGTAAACAAATATTATTCCCATTTTAAACAGTAAATAATTGAACTGGAACAGCTGGACCTGCAATTAACTCAGTCGTTTCCAGTTAAAAAAAAATGTAAATACCTATATTGAATATTATTCCCATTTAAACAGTAAATAATTGAACTGGAACAGCTGGAACTGCAATTAACTCTGTCGTTTCCAGTTAAAAAAAAATGTAAATACCTGTATTCAATAAATAAAAATACCTATATTGAATATAGGTATTTTTTAGCTGGAAACGACACAGTTAATTGCAGTTCCAGCTGTTCCAGTTCAATTAGTTACTGTTTACAATGGGAATAATATTCAATATAGGTATTTATATTTTTTTTAAACTGGAAACGACCGAGTTAATTGCAGTTCCAGCTGTTACAATTCAATTATTTACTGTTTAAAGTGGGAATAATATTCAATATAGATATTTACATTTTTTTTAAACTGGAAAGGACTGAGTTAATTGCAGTTCCAGCTGTTCCAGTTCAATTATCTACTGTTTAAAATGGGAATAATATTTTTTTACAGTTCAAAGTGGGATTTAAAAAAAAACCGCTGCCTAAGGAATCACTACTTCCACATCCAAGTCTCTTACAACAAAAATACTATATTTGCATTCCACTATATGGAAATAATTGTTTATGGAACTTTAATACTATAATATTTGAAATCATGTACCCAAAAAACCCATAAAATTATATGCCACATCGGTGGTGGGGATGAATGAAATGAAAAAATTCTTAATGACTTTGGCTCTTGTACACACACTAAATCACACTATTTTTTCACCACCTTCAATAATGGGGTGGGGGTGGCTCCTCTTATATTTACTAAATACCAATTTCATGGACTATTACTTACTTGATTTACCTATGTACCCCCATTTACCTCAATTTACCGTTTAACTCTGTAACAGAATAAAATCAAAATACAATTTAGTTCCAGATCTCGTTAAAATACTTATATGCCATATTTTAAGTCAATATGTTAAACAGTTCCAAAGTAATCGTGAGCACCAAAAAGATACAAGACTAACAGACAGACCGACGCGACAGACAAATTTATTTTGTTCAAACTGAAAATATTGACGTTTTATGACATTCTAAGCCTATTTAAACAATGAAAATTTCCGAATTTTTTTTGCGTTAATATACTTCAACTAGATGTGGAAGTAATACGCAGAAAATGGCATGACAAAGATATAAAAATCGTTGTGTGCCGTAAACTACACGATAGAAGTAAAGCAACTACTTTAAGTATTTTCTTCGAGGAAACCTACTACGCGTCCATACTACCCAGGGTAATCCACTGTGCATCCAATTTACTCGAGGAAAGCCACTGCGCATTTATACTTCTTAAAGTAACCCACTGGGCATCCATTTTACTCGAGGAAACCCACTGCGCATCTATAGTACTGGAGAAAAGCCACTGCGCATCCGTACTACTCGTGGTAACCTACTGCGCATCCATTGTAAGGAAAGCCATTGCGCATCCATATTACTTAAAGTAACCCACTACGCATCCATACTACTACATAATTTGGTCGAGTGCGTTGGGTGGTCAATACAAAGCAATGGTAGGAAAGCCAATAGCAAGACTTTCCAAATAATAAAGTTATAGAGAAAATTGCCTTGTGCACAAAGGACTCAAAAGACCATTTTGCCTAAAAGTCATTCGGAGGCGAGTCGCTGTAGTTTTTCCTAATTTGAACACCTACATAAGGGCAAGTAAGTCGTGGACTGACCGAACGTTACCAAATTTATGTAGTAAGTAAGTCCTCTTGAATGTCGTTTTAGTACGTGAAATCTCACGTTACGAAAACTTTAAAGTTAAGTAGTTTATAGCGAAACCAATTTTTTTTAGTAAAACAATTTTATGTTATTTTCAGTCAGCCTTAATTATCATATAACAAAAATCATATAAATTTTTAAAAAGGCTTATATTTAATTCTGGGAAGGTTGCGTGACTCTTTTCTACCAAATCGATTGTTAGCGTACTTGTATGGTTAAAAAGTTATTTGCCTTAGTTGGGGAGGCGTGATTCTTTCACATTATATGATTTTGGCAAAAATCACTGTGTTATTCCATACTTATTAAATAAATGGTATTCTTTGAACTAATTGCATTTTATTGATGTAAGGACTTGTTGCTAGTCTTAATCCCTGAAGTTTTCGTTTGGAAGACCTAAACAACTGAGTTTATCGGAATCTCATGATTCCTTAAGTCTGATACTCAGTATTCTGGTCGCTTTACAGGAGCTTGATAAGGATTTTTTTATGCGATTTCTCCAGAAATTTTTAAGTGCCGAGACCATTATTAGTGGGTAAATACATACAGATCACGTCAAACTCCAATCCCGTCGGAGAGAATTCTTCGATAGGGATTTTTTTATGCAAAAATCGCAATAAAAGCCCTTGTTGTCAGTGAGTAATTGAAAGAGCATCGTTAATGATCTAAGGTAGTGCAACCTTGACCCATTACTAGTTTATCGAAATGCATCTTATCTCGAACCCGACTGGGAGTGGAAGAACGGGGAGGAACGCGGCTGGCGTCCCTTAATAAACAATTTAATGCCCGGTAGTGTGTTCTTCTACAATGTAACGGAGTTCTATACATTTTTTCCTGTGATGATTATTGAGACAGATTTTTCGGTTTTATTTTATTAAAGACAAATAGGTATAATAAAGGAATTCTCATAGTATCTGTCTAGAACACGGTATATGAATTTCTTACGCGACATTGTACCTTAAGCGAACTTAGCATATACATTTTATTTTACATTATTCTAGGGTACGGCGACACACAATACATTTGGGTTCTTTATCGCTGACTTATCGCTATTATAAAGTTCTTTATTGTTCCAGTAACTAGCCAACGATAGTATTACACATGCAAAAAACACTTTATAATGACAATATCTGGTTTCAGCAAACTTTCGGACCATCCATAGGGAAAGATATAGTTGTTCGAATTCACGTAACTTTATCTAACTTTCAATAAACTTCGTTTTATAAGACCAAATTTTATTTTCTCTATATATTTACCAACTATTGATTACTTTTGTCATAACTATGAACACGTTTTTTCTTGCGCAGAATATAAATCTGACGATGTCCCGAAGTCATTCATCTTCGTCATAACGTTTTTACGTCCCTTCTATCCTGTGATGCTCCTATCTTATAATTACATAATATATTGCAGGATTTCTTATCGCTCTTTTAACGTTTTAATAAGGTAGTAATTTTTTCAGTACCGAAATATGCTGTAAATAAAAATGTAATTATTGATATTAAATTACCAATAACTCATCAATGGTCGTCTAAAAAGATATTAAATATAAGAGGTAGAAATGAAATAATGTTTACTAATCGTTATTAATATTTACAGAATCTTGTTTTCATGGAAATACGTATAGCTCGGAAACTTACGATAGAAATTTTAGGCTGCTTTCATTATGATGTTTTTAAACATTATTCTACTGTTTTTGTGGCATAACGAATGAAAATGGTTGTTTACCAGGGTTCACGCGAAACAAAGCTCGACAGTAGCGTATAAAAAAATTAATGTCGTTGACTGAAATCATTAGCGCTGAACTTTTTTCTATAAATTATATGAAATGCTCAAAAAGAATACCTGCTACCTTACTTACATAACGCGCAAGCTACTGAACATGCTACTAAAGGAACACATAGCCCGTGCCACGGCATATTACGACAAGTGGAAGATTCGGATCAACGCCAAGAAGTCGATTCTATTCACACGCCGTTTCACCGAAAATCGGATTTTAACTCCACTTTCGATCCGGGGTAGAGAAATTCCAATTAAACGGTGCGTGAAATATCTGGAGGGGAACTTGGACAAACGACTGGCGTTTAATACGCACATTAACGAGACGGTACCGTACGCAAGGTCTACTTCATGTCCAGGAGTCTCTATCTACTCCTGATGCGGAGTAGCGGACTCAACAGGACTAATAAAAAATTTTGTATCCGATGGTGATCAGACCGGCCATAACATACGCGGCGCCGGTGTGGTGCAGCATCCCGGCCACGACAATGCGAAAGTTAAGAGTATTAGAACACAAATTTATGCGCCTCATTTCAGACTCTGATAGGTACTTACCTCAGAGATTTCCATGAACGTTGCCACGACATAACCTCGCTAGCGGACTACGTCCAAGAAACATCACAAACATTCTACCAGTTTAAACTGGGCGATAGTCCTCTATCCCGCAATATTACCCGAATCAGACAGCATACCCCCTACCATACCAGGCGTTGCCTATCTTCCGGCCACTTCCTTATCCACACTTCCCTCTACGATAACCTATCTCTACCCTATCTTTTATCTTTTCTCAACTTTATCTCTCTAATCACTCTCTCCCTCCCTTTATGTTTATACAATTTTGTTCTTTTTTCCTTTTTGTTTTTTTGTCATCTTTTTGTCCTTCTAAATCCTCTAGGCCGAAAAAAACCTCAAAACCATAATTTTTTAAATCACAAATTTTAACCTACTATATCTTCCTCGACGGTGCGGCAGTCAGACCACGAGATCGTCTTTCGTTCGAAAGGGTTGCTTCGCTTATTTGCGCTCCCCGTATCAACAGTCAAAATTTCATGTCAGTGCTTAGTGTTTAATGTTTAATTTCTTTATATTAATTAGTTTTAGGCTCATATGAGCACATTTTTTTAATGTTTAATCTAGTTTTAAGCCCGCCTGAATTGAAAAAATCATTCATCTGCCGTTTGGACAAGTGTGTCAAAGAAAGTGTGTCAAAGAAAGGAAGTGGTTTGACTTAAATCATGAACGTTGTACTTCTTGTATTAATAGTTTATATAATAGAATGAGCTCCATCTTTCTAAAACAATATTCCATCTGGAAGCTGTTGTGACTTTGCCTGGTTTGAAATTTGGTAGATTAATAGCTTGGAATGATTTGAAACAGAGATCTGAATGTAAATTTTCTCTCGTAAATGACGACACGACGGTATTTCCTGATTATTTCCGACAACAAATTAAAATTTTGGGGGTGCTGAGTCCGACTTTCTTCCACACAGTGAAAATTTTGATCAGTCTTATGGGACTGATATTTCCTTGACAGAATTGAATTATTCTACTACCGGGTAGTGATACTGGAATTTTTGGTTCTCGTTGCAGCTTAAGAAAGTGAAATAGATTTTTACCGATTTTTAACGCTTCCTCTTTCATGTAACTTATGCAGAGCCCCTGAAACTGTTGATTTTAACAGCAGAACTTCTATCAGAGAAAGTTTCATTAAAACTGTATAAGCATCTTGTAGATATCTCCGTATGTCCATCAAAACAAAGAATAATTAACAATGTAATTCTTTCACATTCAAGTTGTTTAACCATAATTAAAGAGCAATGTAATTTGTACATATGCAAACTACTGAAACTAGCAATAATAGAAATGTATTAATACCTTACCTGTAAAAACCGGAAACTTTTTCATTTTGTAGCATTTGAATTAAGCACATTATGTCACAATAAGATATACAGAGACAGATTTCAGATAACGCAATAAGACAGAAAGAGACAGATACCCGTCACGATTGCGGGTTTTCTAAATTCGGATTTGCCTCACTTTTATCAAACGACGTTCCAGGTACGTAGTATAGAGTTAACTGGATTTGAGACACTTGTACAATGAGAAAATGGATATGCAATCACTTAATCTAGTTTCTGTGTGTTGGGTTTCTCTCTTAGCATAATGATAATTCTTAATTTATGTTCCTTTTGCCATACATATAGTAATATATTTATTTATTTCGCTATACATATTGTCATGTCCAACTGGACACAAGTTGCTCAAGGCAGGAAAAGATGGCAAAATTTGAGAGAGGCTTTCATTCAGCAGCGGACAGTATAAGCTTACGAAGAAGAATTGTCATCATCGAGACCCCGGTGTCTCTATCATAGGTTAGGATGAAGGCCCCAGCGCTTCCACCATATGTCACGATCACCTCTTCCGATGGTGGTCATAACTAGGAACTACTTGACTTTTGGAGAAGTGTTAGGTTATCAGGGCGAATTATTAGAGACTGATAAAAAATAACAGCATTTATTGAACAACTAAATTTGGGTAGTAAATAGACAATCAATGGACGAAGCTGGTCTACTGCTAATAAGTCTATACTGGACTCCTCATTATAAGTGATTGCCGAATATTTATATTCTTAATAAATGCTAGTGATTAGCAGTTTTCAGACGTACTTGAGGGCGAGTAGTTTTTTTGTGGTATACGTTGTTAGCGATGAGAGGGCGTTGACAGTCGAGTTACATAAAAACTTGGATCAAGTGAATTATAAATATTAGTATCACACAGGTTGTAGGTTATACCTATAATGAAAATGGACAATTTTGAGTTGGAGGAAGAAGTAGGGGCTGATAAAACTATTATTAAATAATTACAATGTACACTGTATAGTATTCTCAAGAAATGTCAAAATTTGAAATGACATTTTTACTAACTCTGACTTAAACCACCCAATGACCTAGTTTAAATTTTACTAGGTTAAGTGCTCACAATAACCTTAATATTCAAGATTAGCGTATTGGTACAACGTGACATTGCTCTTAACCCTCTTTTAACACAGGATTATGTGTTGGTACAACTCGCCCTTAGAGCATAAAGTTTGGATGGGCTTATTTGTTACTGTCTAATGTTATCTGTATATAAAAGAATACCCTGACTGACTGACTCATCTATCAACGCACAGCTCAAACCTCTGAGTCTAGAAACTTCAAATTTTGCATAGAGGTTCCTCGAATGGCGTAGGCATCCACTAAGAAGGATTTTTCGAAATTCGACCTTTAAGAAGATGAAAAAGGGGGTTGAAATTTTAAGCTTTTTCGGAAACGGTTATATCTACATGCGTGAAATTTGGCAGAAATATTTTTTGTTGAAATCTATTAGATACGTGTAAGACGAAATTTTGATTTTTGAAGGAGTCAAAACGGGGGTGGTAGATGGTTTAAATACATAAGGTGTGAACGTTGACACGTCAGAAGATAAAATATTATTATTATATTTCATATATGGTGTTATCATTTCCAATGTATCCAATGGTTGCAAGGATTGGAAAATCTGTGAATTTTTACTCTTTTTAACGAAATGGCTAAAGAAAATCTAAGTATTAATGGAGAAGTTGTACAACATACTGTTGTCGCAATAGTAGGTGACACAGCCTGTTCACAGAAGACCTATATTAGAAGGGTCACTGTCCGCGGAGCGTTCGATGTTTGGGTGCATTTGCACGCATCCAGTAATTTAGTCGAGTAGAGAGACGGTCCAGTAATTTAGTAATTGCTTTCAACTAAATTACTTGACTAAAACACGCTGTCCGCATTGGTCGAGTACTAAATTACTAAGCGACTCGACTAAACTACTGGGTGTGTGCAAACGTACCCTTTCATTGGTAAATTGGCCATCTTGTCGGTGGTATTATTGCCAACCTATAAATCCGCACTTTTCTAAATTCACCGCTGGACGCATTGGTAGATAAAATTCGAAACTGATTGGCTTTGGTTCTCAAAATAGCCAATCATATGTTATTGCTTACCGGTGCGCTCCACCTGTGAATTTAGAAACCTGCGGATTTATAGGTTGACAATAATACCACCGACATATGACATATGCGCATAAAATTCAATATTGGCGGGAAGGCCAGAGAGTCGTTACTGGTATAGGTCTTCTGTGGCCTGTTCATTCCGTTCCCTTTCATTCTTAATGTACGGCTTACAAGAAAGAGCGTTGGAGGTTTGTAAACAAATAGTCAGCTTTGTGTTAGAAAATTGGAACGAATTTTTAATTATATCCCATAACAGTGAGGGCGACAATTACTCCACATGAGCTGAGGTATCCGTATGTCTGGACCTCTATTCTGTAATTATCGGGAGAGTGAGCATTCATCGTGCGAAGCGAGAGCTTTCATCACACGCATCTCACCCGACCGTCCTACACTACATTCCAAAAGTACAGTGAATAAGTGATAAACGTGAAGCGATTCATCGAGAATAGCCGAATTTACAACCAATTAAGTTGAAGCAAAAGCATCAACTGTTCAGTGGTCGATAAAGGATGCAAAGGGTTAATCTTATGAAGAATTTGCCGTTCCCCTTCCAAATCCTCCTCGGCATCACGAAGATGTCGTAAAACCTAGAATTTATTTATTAACCAAAAATTCCGTAAGGATATACCCTCGTTATTGGTAATGTATATTTAAAAATAATATGATATAATAAACTAAAAGAGTAATTGTAATATTTGCTAAGAATTATATTATTACTACCACATTGGCGATGAGCATCCGCAATGTCCATTCTGGTTCACAGATTTAACAACAATAATTTTTGGTTGACGCAAACTGTCATAAAAGTACTGTTAGTATCGCCGTTCTCCCGGGGAACTGACTGATTCCCTCACGATATACCAGGACCTCTATTTCGTAATTATGGGGAGAGTGAGCATTCATCGTGCCAAGCGAGAGCTCCCATCACACGCATATCACCCGAACGTCATAGATTGTATTCCGTAAGTGCAGTAAATAGGTGGTGAACGTGAAGTGATTCAGCGAGAATAGCCGAATTTACAACCAATTAGGTTGGCGCAAAAGCATCAGCTGTTCAGTGTTCCGTTGTTATTTTATTGGGTCCACCTCTGGAGAAACTTAGTGATAGTATTTACTTTATGCTCGATGGTGATTCCTGAACGTCGTATGGGGGCTTGCATGAAAGCATTATATCACGGGCAAGTTCTTTGCTGACCCTCCTTATAAATGCTCGGTCGGTTAATGGTCAAAAGGGTTAATCTTATGAAGTACAACTTGCCGTTCCTCTTCCAAATCCTCCTCGGCATCAGGAAGATCTCGTAATACCTAGAATTTATTTATTGACCAAAAATTCTGTAAGGATATACCCTCGTTATTGGCAACATATATTTAATAAAATAAAAGAGAAATTGTAATATTTGCTAAGAATTATAGTATTTTTAACTCATTGACGATGAGCAACTCCGCAATGTCTATTCTGAGTCACAGATTTACAACAATAATTTTTGGCCGACGCAAACTGTCATAAAAGTACGGTTAGGATCGCCATTCTCCCGGGGAGCTGACGGATTCCCTCACGATTTACCAGTAGAAGTAAGTTCACGTATTTTTCGCACGAGGTGATCACTCCCTTAGTTACAGAACAGACTTTTATTCATTTTCAAGTGAACTCCGCCCACTTCTCACGGGAATGTGCTTTCACGCTTTTACAGAATGGAGGTCCAGTAGAAGTAAGTTCGCGCATTTTTCGTACGAGGTGATCACTCCCGTAGTTACAGAATAGGGTTTTATTCATTTTGAAGTGAACTCCGCCCACTTCTCACGGGAATATGCTTTCACGCTTTTACAGAATAGAGGTCCTGAAATCGCGTAAGTCAGAAACGTGATACTGCACTGACCCATGTGCTCTATTATCGATTAAAATAATTATTTTTTTCGATGGGAAGACGGCTTCCGCAAATGAATGTGCAGTGTGTTAGTATCTCAATGTTCTTAATTACACTCAGACGAAGTTCCACCCGAACGAAGTTCCATGCGGACGAAGTCGCGGGCATCAGCTAGTTTATTAATAATTGTAATTGTCATAACTTTACATTATTAGACATTGGAAATTGTTTATATACTGGGTGTTTTATGGGTTAAATAAATTTATGAAGTTGGATTTGATTTATTGCTTCAAATTTTAAAATGAGTTATTAGTTAATTGTTTAATTTTATAAATAATTTGCTAATCAAGAATTTTATAAATTTTGTGTCAAAAATGATTATGAATATTTTCTACATGACCGTACATTTCTTATTTTTTCGCCGTAATGAGGTTATTTATTGAAGAACTTCCAGTGACGTCATTATCTCAAGAAATACGGTAGCTATTGAAAATCAAAATAGATACCTGACTAAACCAAAAGCTACAAAAACTTTTATTAGTTTTATTTTTTATTCTCACTTAAATTCTAACCAGGAAGCAGGATTCCGACACATTTGCCTACCACCGTATAAAATAATCTCTAACCATTGTATTTTCGAGGTGCAATTACCCCAGTTTGCCTTATCTGAAGTAATACATAGTTTTATAACTTTTAAAACGATTCACAGCGAACACGTTCTCTGCAACGGGAGAATTAATTGTTTGAGATAAATACGACGCAAATTAAATTGTGTTCTGTCGTATATATGGCATCCCTAAAATCAATACTAATAATTCACTAGTATTTCAGATAAATGTATTCTAAATTCATGTTATGATGTAAAACACCACTTCCAATATACTAAGTTTGTAAGCGAGGAATAAATCTTATTCGCAACATGCTTAAGGGTGATACTGCTAATGCTTTAGTATGATATGTATCAAGTAAATTTTACATAACTGTTGTTGTGAAAGTCTGAACAGCACTTTCATATTTGTAGGCATAAAACTTCAGCTATTCTCAATTTGCAATACATGAACATTTAGGCTTCTCAAAAACACAATATCAATAGATTTTCCACTTCATGGTGATATAAACAAAAAATTATGAAAATTTACTTTAATATAGCATATAAGAAACCTCAGTAATTAAATTAATTAATTGTGCTCGTTGCGAGGTTGGCTGAAAAAAATGTAACTTCTTCGAATCTATGAGGCAACCAATTTATTTAATAGTCCGAGTATTCAACTCAAATTGAATGGTAGGCGTCGATACTGTGTATAGATTTCCATGGAAAATTACAAGTGAAATTTACCAGTGCACTGGATTGATTATGGCATTCAATACAGCGTTGCACGAACTCTTGCTTATCATAAAAAAAGTAATAACACGATAAGTAATAAAATCCTCTGTAACCCAGCAGATGTCTTGTACATGAGGTGGCATTTAGAGACAAGAGACATACACTTCTTATCCAAGTAAACTGGAATTCAATAATTCTTTCTAAAAAATGTTCATGTTACTACCGGATACTGGAGTAGGGCTACAGGCTGAGATCGAAATGTGTTCATTACCCAATCAGACGGCGATAATATCGGGCTTTAACCAGTTTTCACACACCAGGGTGATTTCTTGAACCTTTCCATAGCTGCAGGTACTCACCTGACCCAAGACTATAAGTTATATATTTTTCGTCATAACTTCCTCGTAAGTATACTCTAATTCCATTTTCGTCATACCCCCTCGTAAGTATACGCTAATTCCATTATTTTTTCGATCGTAAGTGGCGTTTTATGTACCAAATACTTGTTGCCATTGGCAACGGGTCGTAATTTTTTATAATGTCCCTAGGGAAATACAGTAAATTTGGGAGAATTTTCTCTTTTATACAACAAGTATTAAATTAAACGTCTTAACTTTTTTGGAAGTAAATTCAGACAAGCCTTACTTTTGCTATATTTTCTATATCCGACATTATTTTCAAAAATGTTTAGAGCTACTATAATAATATGATTTTTTCTGAAATCGATCGGCAATGTCTACATTTTCGGCGAGATTTCAGATCGAAAAATGCACAATTCCAGTATTTTAGTCCGTTGCTAAGAAACTATCACAAAACAGACCGGAAAAGATCCGTTGCCAAGCAATGATCAACAAAACCGTACGGGAATGTTACTTTCCCGGCCTAGGCCGGGAAAGTAACATTCCCGTACGGTTTTTTATCTATATTTTAGACAGTAAATAAATACACGCAGACAAACCAACTCACATTAAAATTGCATTTATTAGTAAGCAGTTAGTTTATAATGAAGAAATGTTATGCATTAATACAAATTCCTTAATTTGTAATAATATTGATTGTGATTTTAGAAAAAATAGTATGTGTACTTCGGTGTGAAAGCACATTCCCGGACTTCGATGCTTGTTGGCCCTGTATTGCTTTCACACCTAAATACACAATATACTATAATTTATCTTGGCAGTAGTTGTCATTTGAATAGTAGTCCAATAAAGATATCATTTTTCAAAAAAATTTCTCCCGGCAAGCTGATTTTTTCAGGGTCGATGGAAGGGTGTCTACCGAGTATCCGACCAAAAAGTCACAGTCCCCACCCCTTGGGAGGGGTTGCAATAGGGGTGGTTTCTTATTTTTTTTTTTGAAATTTTCTATTTCCAGTTTGTACATAATAATATTCTCTACAACTTTGCCTAATAAAATTTTTTTGTAAGGTCCAGCGTCTATTATATATGGGAAAACATTCACCATATATTTATTTATTATGGTGGCTGAATAGCTGGTTTTTGCAGGGTTGATTGAGAACTGTCTCCATAGTCTCCAAAAAAAAAAAATTGGTTGCAGACTCAGGAGACAGTTCTCAAATAACCCTGCAAAAACCAGCAATTGAGCCTTTTGTTTGTATATTTCCTGAACCATAATAAATAAATATGGTGAATGTTTTCCCATATAATGGGCGCTGGACCATCAAAAATGAAAGTTACAAAAAAATTTTATTAAGCAAAGTTGTAGGGAATATTATTATGTACAAACTGTAAAAAGAAAATTTCAAAAAAAAAATAAATAAGAAACCACCCCTATTGCAACCCCCCCCCCAAGGGGTGCGGACTGTGACTTTTGGTCGGATACTCGGGAGACACTCCTCCATCGACACTGAAAAAAATCAGCTTGCCGGGAATTATTTGTGAGCACCCCCTATAGAGAAGGTCTACTTTTACTGTATTATAGAAGCAGAGTCCTAAATTTAATTTATTGACGGTTGCCACGGATATTCCAAGCATCGCTACCTTTACTAATTAGCAAATATGAAATCTTACTCAAATAATTATAGTTTCCCACTAGTTTTTCCTATGTTTAATGGTTCATGGGTATGACGAAAAATATAATACCGTGTGTGTAGTCGCGGGCTAGGCATGGGGAGAAGAATTACAACATCGCGCGTGCCAGCTGGCTGAAATGAAATAACAAAGCTGGAATGCTCCACCGCGACGGACCAATTTACGGCTGCCGGTGTTGTCAAATCTCTCGCTCTACGTGAATGTACATGCCTAATGGGAAATTACACGCACGGTATTATGCACCGCGGGTCGTGCAGTGCGATTTTTTTGTCTCGAATACTTGCAAACCTCGACCCTACAGGCCTCGGATTGCAAACTGTATTGTCGACCAAAAAAGGGCACTTACGACCCTTGTTACATAAATAACTATATTTTACGTGGAAACCAGAAACTACCATAAGGTAGTCGACGAGCAGGCACCATTGCTCTGGAATTTATGTTCGATAAATGTGCACAGTCCTTCATCTCAATAAACAAAGATGAAGTAAATTCTTGAGATTCGCACCTTATTGGCTTCGCGGATACATTATGTAGCATTTGAATGCCTTAGGGACCAACACATACAGGTAAGTGGCATACAATGTCACATCCAAAACATGTATCCTTGATTTCGAAAAATTCAGACTTTCTAAGCAAATTTTTAAGCGTTGGCAAAGAATAAGCTGTCTGTAGCTAATATGCTTAAAATTTCCATTCTGTTTTATTGCTTTGAAGTAGTAAACGGATTCCAGGATATCCCCGGATCCACAGTCAATTTTAGACGTAGATTTTACAGCAATATGTAAATGGTGAAACAGTTAGATCATCCAGTACTCAACCAAGTTTTTTTTTTTAATTTTTTTCTTTTTGTGACAATTCGGTTACACGCGTTCTCTTTTATCATGTTATCAAGTTAGTTTAGCTTAATCATACGGGGGGGGGGAATTCGCATTTATATTTCGCAAAAACACGTTTTTCTACGATAACTTTGTTATTATTGACTTGACACTATATCATAAGTGGATATTAAGGTCTTTAAAACACGCGCGATTTTTCGAGCACGACGGCGCAGCCGAAGTGCTCGAAATAGAGCAAGTGTTTTAAAGACCAGTTTTCCACGAATACTTTACGCTATTTTTTTTATTGGTACATTTTGAAATTATAAATACTGGTATTATTACTACAGAAAATGGAAATAAGAATTAAGAATGTAAAATGATTGAATTCGTGATGTGACATCAGGATACCTATCAGTTGTTACTGATTGTATATTGCTTCAAAATGAGTTCTAACATTGATTACTTAAATAGAAAAGCAGAATCGCGGTTAATACCCCAAAAATCGGAAGACGCTTATAAAAAAGAATACAAGTTCATCAAATGAATGGAAGAGCAAAAGGTTAACAGATACAGATGAACGAGTTGTACTTGCTTACCCTCAGAAAATGTCGGAGCAGTACAGGGCGTCGACTATGTGGACTATCCATTCGAAATTGTAAAGTATGTTGAGGATAAACAATGGGGTCGATTTAAAATCATTTGTGAAAGTGCACGCATTCATGAAGGCCATTAGCAAAAATGACGTAGCCAAGAAGGCATATGTATTCAAGGAAGACGATTTGCGGATGTTTTTCACAGATGCACGAGACATTACGTATTTATTTTTGAAGGTGGTAGCCATTTGCGGTATCTTTGGCTCTTGTAGAAGATGTGAATTGTGCGATTTACGCTTACATGACATCAAAGAAGAAGGAAGCGTATTGCTTATTACTATTCGACCATCTAAGACAGTGAAGGCTCGACGTTTTACTGTTGCCCATAGTGATGCAATTAGTTATAGAGTGGGAGCTAGGTGGCTTTTTCGGCAGCTCATCGTTTTATGAACTTTGGGATATTTTTATGGTTTAATGAATGATAACGATTCATAAAATCGACTTCTGGCGGAGCACCTCCTATCAGGAGCGTCACGAACACTGTTTAAAAATCAGTGAAATCATGTCATCATTACAAGGCTGATTTTTCTTTGTGTGTACACATTTTATGTTAAGAATGAATAAAATAAGATCGCCAGAAAGTGTGGGCCATCAAGAGGCGCAGCCAGAAAGGTAATAATGATACAATACATCTGAGGCCTCGGTACGGAGTCAAGTTAGCCGAAAGTGTTAAATTCCTGTATATTTAAAAGCCTATGGTACTTTTGTTGACACTAAGAACTTTATGGGGAGGCTATTCTATTGTTTAAGGAGCTTATATTTACGTTTTAAAAAGGAGCCAGAACTTGTAACGATGAGTTTAGAGTTCTGAGATGAGATATGCGAAAAAATATCCAATTTTCTTCAAAAATCCTAAACATTTTCTTTCTGGCTAGCCTTACTGACGGGAGTCTCTTTCTGGGAATTTTTTTCTGTGTTCAAAACATTTAATTAAATAAACATGCACAACCTTAAAAAAGTTTGTAACGATGATGTTATATAACTCCGTTTGTTTACCTCTTTGACCTTTCTGGTTGCGCCCCTGATGGCCCACACTTTCTGGCGATCTTATTTTATTCATTCTAAACATAAAATGTGTACAAACAAAAAAAAACTGGCTTTGTAACGATGATATAATTTCACTGATTTTTATATCTTAAACCATGGCCAACTCGACGGGCTGACATATGCCAGAAGTCTATTTTGTCGTTATTTAAGTTCGATAGAATTAATCAGCGCATAGAAAATGCTTGTAACGATGAGTGTCCGAAAGAGCCACTTAGCTCCCGCACCATTATGTGCTATTGGTGAAGCAGTATTTATCACTAAACTGCGCCCCCAAAATGTAAGTACAGACCGAGTTTTCTTACGGTATGATAAGGGGAAGTGTACCAATCAAGTGGTAGGTATTAATACATTTGGATCACATCCCTTGCAAATATTTGAATAAAGCTTTTGAAACATTTGTTAGTAATATTTTATTTGAGTTACAAAATGAAAAATTAAAAAGTTGACATTTTTACTTCACGTTTCTCGGGTTGTTGATGTTGCCATGGTAACTTTAAAACGCGCGTTTTTAAAACTCGGATTTAAACACTCTGAGGCGTACTTAAATAAGCAAAATAGGGTACCAATAAAGAAAAGTTTGTATTTTGATAGATTTGAAAGAATAATGTTTTTATTACAAGTATGTATTTTGTTTGTTATAAATTAATGTTATTAATATTATTATTATAAAATACAAATGTCTCTTTACTTTTTTTTTATAAAAAATAAAGATTGATAGTTTTGAGCTTAAAATTTCGTAATCGTCAAAATAGTATTTTTTTTTTAAATTCCTATCGGTATATTTAATCCATTCATAGTTCGGTACTATAAGGAACATTTCCCTCTAATAACATAAATCTTTATCAAGAAAAGGAAGCGAATCATTTCATAAAATGCCATTTTTCAACGACTGGCATTAAGTTGATTTCGAATTATTGATCGGCGACTCTGTGTATTCTTCCCCAGTTGTTATTATATGTTTTCTAAAATGTCATGGGAAACATTTTCCGCTTGGTAGACGGCGACGGGATTATAAAATGGAAAGTTTATACGAATTCAAGGGGAATACATAGAACATTAAAATTGACGCTAAAAGTAATATTACGTGATAGAAAATTCTAGAGCAAAATGTTAGTGCATTCGTTTTAAGAATAATAAATTATTATAGAGAGGCAAAATTAATACTGTATGCGTGTGAACACGGGGAGATTGAAGGAAGGGTAGGAACATTTATCAATATTTTAGGAAATAGCATTAGAATTTTAAATTAATCTACACAGCTCTGTAATTTTCTTACAATGTTAACTTTATATTTGTGTGTGAACTGAGTAAACGGCAACATCTTTTCCTATGATATATACAAAACCAGACATTTTTCTACGAATTTTGCATTGAATATTGTAACGGTCAACTTTTTAAGTATTCGTAAATCTTTAATAAAATCCTTTAAATTACATTATTTTATATCTTCATTACAAAATTACCTAATTTGTTATTTTTACCAAAGATATTTAACGCCGGCCCTGTTGGACGTTTAATTGTTTACGAGTCAGCATTCCAGAAATTCCATAGAATAAGCGGGTAAAATAGCTATTTCTTCAATGGCAAGTACAGATATGACATAATCCCTACGTTGTGTTTGGTTACAGCCCATGAAGGTAGTATGTTGGGCGCGAATATAAAATTGTAACTTACTGTTTTGAAATTTAACTTCTTTGGTGAATTTTACCGATTAGTTTAGAAGTCTGTCCAGTATAGGCGTCCTGAATTAAAGTAGCATTTAGTAACCTAATGCTAGCTGCTTTACGTGTAGTTTAATTAGAAATTGTAGTTTAGAGTCAGAGTTAATATATCTATAATGGTATAGTTAGTTATGTAGTTTGTTGAGGTTACAACTGGTACCGACGTATAAATTTGAGTTTGTCACCGT
This sequence comes from Rutpela maculata, assembly GCA_936432065.2. Taxonomy (NCBI): domain Eukaryota; kingdom Metazoa; phylum Arthropoda; class Insecta; order Coleoptera; family Cerambycidae; genus Rutpela; species Rutpela maculata. The sequence goes on from OW386285.2 coordinate 54,060,691, forward strand.
TAACAGTACCTTCGTCCATTTTGCTGCAATTTCGTAAGTACAGAAAAATTTACATTTCTTCCTTGTATGTACCGGCAGCTGATAATAGTCCCTGGCTAAATTCAGGTAACTTTGTTTTACATTGTGGCCAAAGACGCCTATACAGTGCTTTCTATCTTCCTGACTTTTGTGCGGTATTTCGTGGTTTGATTCGACAAACTACGTTTTTTTTTGAGTGTTTGCACCTTCTCTTATAGACTTCTAAAGAGATTCCTTGTTTAACACCTGCAACTAATTTACTGTTCAGAGCACTTTATATTTTTTTGCATGTAACATGTAGCTTAAAATGGTACTATGTATTTCATTTACTTTGTCGTTACCTTTGTTCACGTTTAGAGATTTGTTTAGGATATAAAATATCAAAATTTGTTTAGAAGTAAAATGTCATTTAATCTTTTCATTCAGTAATATTACGTTGGCCAACTAATCATTTATTTATCTTTCCGAGAATTATTGAGTTATCTCTGTAAATTGGCGTATATTGTTACCTTTTACGTATGCCTGCCTCTATGTGTACCATTCATTGTATTTATCTTGTATGTTGAAAACTACTTAAGAGAAAAAGTTACTATTTTCTTAGAAAGCCTTTTTTTGAAAGGTAGTGTCATCAGGATTCATAAATACTGGTTTAACTCTATCAATTGAAATTGCATGTTCTGAATCATATTTAGAAATTTGGGTATACGACGAAAAACTTTATAGGGACCTTCGGATGGTTGGTGCAAGCTGGAAAGTTTTTTGGGAATTTTGGCAAAAACATAATTACAATCTTTTAAATCTTTATGAATGAAAATTTGTTGATTAGTTGAACGGGATAGTTTAGGTGGTATATTTGAGAAATGTTTTTTAAACTGGCTAAAAATGTTGGTGGATTATTTTCATTTTTATAACTAGTAACAAAAAACTCTCCCGGAATACGAGGAGGCTGTCCGTTAATATAACTGGAAGTTGATCACTACAATGTCTTGAATTACTACGTGTCATTAAAGATGCTTTTAGTGGTCTGTCAAACCTTTCGACCATTCCATTACTTTGTGGATGATAAGTATTTGTATGAATCTTATGAGAACCGAGTAATTTTGTAAGTTCTAAAGTAAATTTGATTCAAACTGAGTACCTTGATCTGTGGTAATTCTAAAAGGAACTCCGAAACGGGAAATATATTAATTAAAAAATGTATTTGCTATTATTGCTATGCGGCAATTATGCCAACAATAAAATCGTTATAGGAATACATCAACTACAAAAATGATTTTTATAAATAATGGAGGTTAATTCCAAAACCCTATTCAAAATGCTTAAATAAGATTAACCTCACATGCACAAAAATCAAAATATGGGATCGCGTGCTTAAGTGATCGAGTGATTTAAATAATTTGGGCGTGGTACTTAATTAAATTATTGGTTAAGTTCACAAATAGTGTATGATGAAAATCACTATGATGACGAGTTTCAAAACTATGTGATAACTGCTCAAACTGGTGTTAATTTGGTACCGAAAACATAGTGAAATAAAACAGCAGATAAACATCAGTGGGAGCTTGCTATTCAAGACGAACTGAATTCACTTCTTATCTGATAAATAAAACTTGGAAAATTGTTCCAATACAATAAATACAAACATCGTCAGTTGTTAATGGATTTTTACTATTAAAACAGATGCTCAGGGATAACAAATAGATACAGAGCGCGAATAGTTGCTCGAAATTTTAGTCAAAAATTGAATGTTGACTATAATGGAACTGTTGCACCTGTTGTACGAATTACTACTTTTAGAAACAGCTATATTGAATGGAATATTAACAGAAAATATTATTTATATGGGAATTCCGGAAGGTATTAAAGCTGCAGAAAATCAGATGTGCGAACTAAATAAGGCATTGTACTATCTAGAGCAGGCATCACGCTGTTGGTATGATAAATTTGATTCTGTAATAAAAGAAAAAGGTTTTATAAATTCAGAAGTTGACACTTATATTTTAGATAAGAAAAATATTAACAATAATATTTATGTTTTAGGTATGTTGATGATTTCAAATGAGAGATCTCATAGAGATATTTAAAAAGGGTATTACAATATATTCAAGGAAGCCTTGATTTAAATTTAATTTATGAAAGAGGTGACCACGAACAAATCTTGATAGGTTATGCAGATTCGTTTTGTGGTTGGAAATTATGCAGATCAAAAAAACACATCAGGACACTTATTCAAAGTTTTTCAGAATTGCACGATAACCTTGAACAGCAGGAAACAAGACACTGTTGCTGTTTCATCAACATAAGCAGAATATATAGCATCATTTGAAAGTGCAAGAGAAGTTGTATGGCTTAAATCAATACTTACAACCAAGCCCACGAATGCGGGGGTTCGGGATACTGAGTTTAGGGGCCCGGGCTTCGGAGGGGCTCGCCAAAGATGTTCACAAAATTTTTGAGTTGTTGACATTTTTTTTTCACATTTCTACCCCCGCTTATCAATTATTAAGCGCGGGGAAGCGCCAGAGATGTGTCAACGTCTCTGGCGGCCTCATCAATTACACAGGTCTACAAAAAAATATATATATTCTGCTCCAAGGGCTAAACCTACCATGCCTTAAGAATATTTGTGTGTTGAAGCCGAATTTTCAATTTAAAAAATTTTCTACCGAGTAGATTTCGAGTAAACATCAAATATTTTCAAGAAACCGTATTTTGACGATAAAAAATTGAAAATTGGGATTCAGCAGGAGCAATTTTTTTTGTTAAGACCTGTGTTATTAAAGTGCGGGGCCCGCCTTTTTTTCACATTTCGCCCCCCCCCGCTGATCAATTACTTATTATTATTTATTTTACCCATTTCCGACATAAATAAATAAATAATTAAAAATTAAAAATCGCTCCAAACAGCATTATGTAATTTCATCTCAACGAATTGATGAAATATGACAATTCCAGCTCCTTCAGCTAAACCTCAAATTTCCAATTACGTCCCAATATATCTCCCCCTTCTGTATATTTAATAATCCTAAAAATCTATTTCTTCTCTATGTCTCTGAAACACCAACTAGAAATTGTAAAACGAAATGAAGCAATATAAATTCCTAGCAGCCACGAAATGACGCTATAACTAAAACAATAAACATTGTTCAAAACATTTAAAATGAGCTGTTTCATTTTACTTTTGTCTGCTCTTAATTTTTTCATCAATCTGTGCTATTAAATAATAATAATAATAATAATAATCTTTATTCACATATCAAATTAGTGTACATATGAATGATAATATTTTAATTATTGAAAAGGCGGAGTTCAGCTGAAAAAAGAGAAATGTCAGATCAGCTGATCTTACACTCAACCTGCTAATAGATAGATGGCAACATCAAACATATTTGAATTATTTGTACAATAGTTAACATGAGAAAAAAAAAAACCTTTGTCCATATAAACTGAATTATTTGGAAGAAAAGGAAAAAAAAATAATTAATTACTACTTTTTTCTGATTCAGCCGTTTACATGGCTGAATCAGAAGATGTGTTTTAAAATGTTTGGCAAAAGTGAAACCTGTGCATGATTTCAGTAGAGGGGAAAGTGAGTTATATAATTTATATATACTAAATGTAAAAGACCTTTCAAAAAGTGCCGTTTTATGAATTGGAGGTGTCAGTATACCCTTATGTCTTAAATTTAAATTGTGCACGTCAGTACGAAATGTAATCTTTCTAAACAAATAAGAGGGCAGAGCTGGAGTACTTCAAATAAAAGTAATTGAAAAAAGTATTTCAAATACTTTCAGTATTTGAAGTATTTTGCTTCAAATCCTTTCGATTCTTAGTATTTGGTACTTGGTATTTGAAATACTTTGCTTCGAGTATTTGGATTTGGTATTTGGTTTTCAGAAATACTGGTATTTGAATTACTTTGCTTGGTATTTCAAATACTCTCCGGTATTTCAAGTACTGTCCCGGTATTTGAAGTACTAGACTTAACAATTTATAGTATTTGAAATATGTTTTTTGATATTTCAATTAGTTAAAAGTATTTGAAGTCCTTGTAGTTCCATGTTTTAGATATTTTAAAAAACAAATTTCACTAAAAAATTGTTACTGCATAGCTGTTTTTATTCAGTAATCAGTGTTAACATTATGTGGGCAGTGGGGGATTTAGGAGGTTGGCTATAGAAGCTATAGCCCAGGGCGGCAAAATCCAGGGACGGCAAACTTTTTGAAAAATAGCAAAGGCACATAAAAACAAAAAAATATTATTATTAGTATGTACTAAGTATCAGAACATTAATTTATTTAAGAATGTGTTTTTTTTATTTTAACTAGACTAAAGTTCCTTATTATAGTCAACTGTACAGGATGGTCACGCGAACGTTAGAACCTCATTTAACTTCGTTATTTTTGTAGTTACGTAAAAACGTTTAAAAATAAAAGTTATGAGAAATCACGTTTATTTTCCAAAAATCATTTCAGAAAAACAATTAAAAGTCAAATTTCTGAGATACGAGCTTTACTTTGGTTTTTTTTAAATGGAATACCCCATATATTTTTACACCATTAGAAAGGCCATAGAAAAACCTTTTTCAATGATGTATGACGTATGGAATGTTTCTTAAAAACTATAGTAGATATTATAAGTTTTATATTTTCTTACAATAAGTCATGGTAGTCCGAAATAGTAGTTTGTGAAACAAGAGTGGATTTGATATCCATATCGCGCGATAAAGAAGTTTGAGCACGACGCCGTAGGCGGAGTGCTCAAATCTTTTGAGTGCGATATGGATAATCCACTCGAGTTGTATGTACAGCATACTTTTTCTACAACCAGCTTAAAAAACTACAATATTTATTAAACATTAATATATTACACAAATACACACTGACAGTTACTTTGACAGCTTACGCACTAATTTGATTTTAAAATGAATAGTTGCATATGTACTTAATACACGAACTGTGATTGGTCCGTTTCATTTCATATCCATCCTAGAACTGATATGAAATAGATCCGTTCGGTTACCTGGAATTGCCTACTTATCCATTCTACAGACTGTACAGAAAACAGTAAATTTACATAAGTAGAAAAAATATATATCAATTATTGAAATTCTCCATTTTATTTAAAATAAAGTGAAATTAGATACTAACATGTATCTTGACAGAACTAACATATTGTTTATTTTAATTTACATACTTTTGTTTTCCATGGATAATTTGATAAATTGTAAATTTATAGTAAATTAGACAAATTTTTTTTAAGATAAATACCATGTATATAATTAAAAAGCTTTTTTTATGGCTTTTCAAATGGTGTAAATATATATTGGACATTATTTTAATCAAAATGTATACATTTTTTTATTTTGATTATATATTGGACTTACGGTTTTTGGACAATTCTGAACAAGTTTCATTAACAAAATTTTCCGATAAAAATATGCCTAATATGATTTTTTTATTTTCCCCGCATATATTGGTACTGCAGGTGGCTTTGCATTTGTAGGAGGCGAATGCTTTTCTGGTCATAAGTAGATCCTAATTGGTTCCATACTTAAGTAAAATTTGATTCAAATCGGAAAAAAATAAAAAGTTATTGGGCTGTTACCATTTCAAGTGAAACACACTGTATAAAAGCCAGTGATAAAAAAAGAATTCAATTAAAAATTTTTCAATACTTAAATGACTCTGACACCCAACTTGCTTCTCAGTAAAAACAGTTTTTTATCGGTTTAATACATGCCTTGCATCCTCAGCTGTAGACTCTTTTAATTTACTGAAATTATAAATGCTCCTAGAAGAAATGCATTAACTAAAGGAAATTTCGAAAATTTGGTGCTATTGAAAGCTAATGGAAATAGATAGATCTCAATTTTATTATTTGTACTTGTACTTACGTAAAATTATTACTATGTTTTATATACAGTATCGGAAAATCCCGGCTTAAGTGTTGCATAGTTTCATAGTTTCAACGACTTAACCGACCGCCCACAATAAAGGGGTCTACCGAGCTCTACCATAGGGGCAAATCATCAAGCATCAAGGCGGAAACAAATTGAAATTCCACAGACAGGCTGCCCACGCACATGTGGTGGGGAAAGCAGGTGGCACGATTGTAGGATGTGTTATGTGATAAAAAAGAATAGAATAGTTGTTTTACTCTCGCTTGCTCTTATTGCCCATACCCAAGCGAACATTTTCCGATAGTGTATAAGTTGATTTTCTTTATTACTTTCCTGACATTTGAAGGGAAATCGACCGCAGCAATATTTATTTTTGTTGGTTTTTATATTTATATAATAATAAACTATTTTTTCTATTGTTTTTGAATGATACTGAGTTAAAGAAAGCTGTTAATAAATAGTAATAATAACAAATTATTAAAAGAAAAACTTAATAAATAAATTTTTTTATGGGTATTGGAAGAACTGTGGAGCATTTGAAATATGTTAAAGTACTTGAAATACTTGAGTATTTGAAATACTTTAGAGTAATTGAACTACTTTGAGATTTGAAGTACCTAGTGAAGTACTTCAAATAATCTGAAATATTTGAAATACGGTACTTGGGATTTACTTGAAGTACTTTCGACAAGTATTTGGTATTTGAATTACTTTGCTTCAGGTCATAGTACTTGGGAATTGGAGCAGCAAGTACTTCGTCGGGTACTTGGTATTTGGTACTTCAAGTACTTTCATTGGGTACTTTCAACAGCTCTGTAAGAGGGACTGTTAGAAATTATGATTTTATGATACAATGTACAACAGTGTAAAATTCGTGGCTGTTTCATGTTCAGTCAGTTAGTTACCAAGAGCTTGTGACTTACAGAATGGTGAAATAAAACTTATTAACAACGTTTTTTTCTAGAAAAATTCAACTAATATAAATTCATGTAAATCTACCCATCCTCACTCCGGAAAAGATATAATTGTAATTTATGCTCATAATATCTAGAAAAAGCTCTCGATAACAACGAGAGCATTGTTTAGTAGCATTTAACAGGACGACACTGTGGGCAATGCTACTTTTACTCAGTATTGACGACGATTACCAAAAGTCAGAAACAATAAATAGATAAATATAATTTATAGATGTTAAAGTACAAAAGTAGATACGAAAGTCAAAAGAACAAACACAGTGACATGTTAAACAAACTAAGGACGAAAATATGTAATAAGTAACAACAATAACAGTAATTTTAAAAAATACAAAATATTGTTAAACAACTGAAATAACAATGCATTATTTAGATAAGAGTTAAATTACTATTTATAAAACTCCTTTGGCAGAAAATATTTTTTTATTGTAAATTTTAGTTCTTTTTCGAGTAATGCTTTTATATTTTGAGATAATATATTGTAGCTATTTGTGCATTAGGAGCGCGAAGTTCATAATTGTCGCTCGAAAATAGTTTATTTTAAAACCATCTTTGAGTTTTTTATTGAATCTAAAAGGTGATTTACACATATTGAAAATAGTGTGGATCCCAAAACTGAACCTTGTGGGATTCCAGTTTCAATAATGAGTAGATCAGACTTGATTCAATTATAGAAGGCTTATTAGCTTCCTTCACTAAGTTGGGATGCTAACATAGTTTGTTACTGTAAAAAAAAATTGTATGTAAATATAGTATAGTTTAATATTTGATGGGGCATACGATCAATACCCTTTGACAAATCCAGAAACATGTGGATTTTTTCCCCTACGTATATTTTAGTTATGATAATTATTTCTCAACTGCTAATCGTAGTGTGTTTGTTTCTAAAGCTAAATTGATTAGGATTCAGCTAATTGTTGACTTCACTTTTTAATATGATTTTTCAAGTGTTTTCAATGTAAGGTATGATAGATCTGGATGTATGGTGGAGGGTTCATATATATTATTATTTTTATTTATTGACACAACTTTTGAAATTTTCAGTGATCTTGAGAAGACATTATTAGCTATATTGATTTAAAAGGATATATCAGAGGAATTAAGATGAACAATTTAATTAATTTCAAGATTTTTTAATTTAGACCTCCTCGTCCTCCTATAATAACGTATCTACAGGCGAATTGTTCTATGTTAGCTGTCTTAGACAATTTGTATAGATATGATTACTTTAAAGAAGTTAATTTGCAAAGTTAGAAGCTACATTAACAAAAAATTATTAAAGTTATTTGAAGACATGTTTTCAGTAAATTGCTTGTTCTTGCCCTGAAGATTTCCATGACTATCATAATTATCATAAGCATATTTTTTGACTTTGAACAACTCACGGTGGTATATTTATGGTATTTTACTAAAGTTTTATTTTCTTCTATGGGATTTGCTTGACAGAAAGTTTTTAAGAAATGTAGCTAATTTCATAAGATGTAGTTCATGGTTAAACCAATTTGTGTAAAGAGAAGAGACTGATCATTACTGTCATTCCTTTTATTTCCACATCCAGTGGTGGTAACGCAAAAAAAAAAATTGAAAAGTTTTATTGTTCAAATAGGTTTATAATGTCATGTAAAGTCAAGATTTTAAGTTTGAGCAAAAAAATCTGTCGATCTGCAACTTTTTTCTGCGCACTATTACTCTGGAACCGTTTAAGATATTGACTTGAAATTTGGTACACGCATATATTTTAACGAGATCTGAAACTAGATTATAGTTTGATTTTATTCTGTTGAAGGATTGTGTGATAAATTGAGGTAAATGAGGTAACTAGGTAAATCAAGCAATTTAGAGACCATAAAATTGATATTTAGTATATATAAGAGAAATTAAGGTCTCAAAAAAATGTTTGGCACTAGCCACCTCCATTACCACTCCCACCCCACTATCGATATGGCATATCATTTTATGGGTTTTTGGATTTCAAATATTGTATTATTAAAGTTTCATAAACAATTATTTCCACATAATGGAGTGCAAATATTGTATCAAAATTTTTTTCGTTATGAGAGACCCGGATATTTAATTGAAGAAACGGTTTCTGTCGCATTGTTAATTGCGTCAGTGAATAATGCAAAGGTCATAGCCAGCAGAATTTGTTTATTTATAGAAAACTAACAAACCAGGTTCGCAAAGTCCAATTTGGCTTAAGGACATTTTCGTTGTGCTTATCTGGCTGTGGCTTTTGCTGTTTAGCTATTGCTGTTTATTTCAAATGATTTGTCTTTTTAGAAGTGTTTAGTTTTTAATTATATGCAAGTGCTTACTACAATGTTACACGAAGTAATTATTTAATATCATTAGCTTTATAATAAAGTCACTCCATGAGGATATAGAAATTCTTTTCACTATTTGACTAGTCTAATGCGGTTTCGTGTGCAATAAAGAAATTAACTTGATATGTACTAGCCATAAAGATATAAATTTGTTTACATGAATATGGCTATTTACATTTTCTTGGCCTTCTTATGTATCTGTATAGTAAAAGTCCAAACATGAGGTCTGATAGCGGCGGTTTTTGCCAAGAAAATATATGACGTTTATCTAACATCTAAATGTATATTGAGAAATAACCTCAAATGGAATAGAGTCTAGTAAATACAGCAAATAAAGGGCAGCGAGGTTTCTTGAAAACAATCCTTCTAAACAATAAACAAGAGTTAGTAAACTACAAGCAATCAAACAATAGGAAATGAAGCAAATAAACTTAAACAAAACGTAGAGAGGCTCGTTCTTACTGCACCATCTTTAGGGACAGCGCACAAAGGGCCAAGAACACGCCAGACTTACATGAAATAGGTGGAGTAATTATTTAATTATTACAATTTAGGAACAGCGACATCATTGAATCTCATTGTCTGTATTTGAAAGCGTATTATGCACGTTCTGCTAACTAAATGGTTAATTCACAATGAGTATACCGCTCTCCATTGCCTCTTTTGCTTTTAAGACCGCTTTTCTTGATTATCTAAGGAGCTAGGCTCAAATGATCAAAGTTGGGATGAAATATAATTTTCTTTGGTGTTCTATTCTTGCTTAGAGTTCAGTAAGGAACGTAACACATATGTGGACAACAAAAAAGGGGGAAATAATAATTTCCCGATATTTTCCGCATTTGCACCTTTGGAAAACCAATTATTTTCTTTAAAATACTCTGGCGAATAAGCGGAATAAATGGTCTTATATCAAGCGTACTACTTACATTATTATAAAACTGTTTCAATATATTTGAATCAGTGAAATTTGGTCTTCTTATTCACAATACTTTGACAAGTGTGTTATGGTCTATGATGCATGGTACTAGTTGGTCTCCTTTTGCTGTATGATAAGTCTGGCAGCACAATGCCATCTGTCGCGGTTGCCCCGTCCTCTTCGCCGTTTGCCGTCGGATTTGCCCTGAACCGTTAACCGTTCTATATTATCCTTTCTCGGATTGATGTAGTCAAAAACTGATAGGATCTGAGAGAACATGATGCTAGCGATAAATTTGTTATCTAGTTCAGTTTTAAAAGCTTACAAAAGATAAGCATGCGTTAATGACATTTTCCCCGTTCTTGACCAACTGGCAGATTTTTTGAATTTTTGGCCACAAGAAATTTATTTTCTAGGAAAGCAAATTTCTAAAGAGCAATAACTTATTGCTGGAAATCAGAATTCCAACCAATTGGGGATTCAACCCTGTATTTTGGGTAAGATACGACTTTTTTCATTATGTAGGGAGGTTCAACATAAGGTTAAATTTCAGTTTCCGAGGTTGGCCGTCATCTTGAAACTAAGGATGTAAATGGTCTTTTTACCAGTTTGGCAAAAATTCGATAAATTTCAACATTGTACTTTATGTTCCTGTGTATTTCTCTTGTTTACTGTGAAGCAAAATTACTTTACCAGGACATTTTTTTATAAAATATATATAAACCAGTACGTGTCTTATAAAAATACGAAAAAAACACTCTAAAATATAGTAAACTAGAAACTTTTTTATTACTAGAGATGGATGGTATAGCGACAAAAAGTGAAGTTTGAAGGTCCAGAACGTTTTTGGAATCGATTTTTATTTTTGTTGCTGTTTATTTTAAACGCAATAGAATTGTTAAAATGCCTCGCGCCTGCTACATAGAGTTCCGCTTGATATCAGTGACTTAACCATGCCTGCTCGAGACATACTAGTCATCCATCCTAGGATGACAAGTAGCCTCGTAGAGAGAGAGAAGAAATATCGTCACTGTTGGACAGAGACAAACAAGATTTTTAAGCTTCTTAAGCTTCTTATCTAATTTTGTGGCGAAGGAGCACTCCATGCTTGACGCCAAATACCTTACCTCAACCTCAACCTTCTTAGCTAGCTAGCTAGCTTAAGAAGCTTGTTTGCCTTTGTCCCACATTGACGATATTTCTTCTGTCTCTGCGCGGCTACTTGCCATCCTAGGATGGTTGACTAGTACATCGATTACATTGAGGACGTATTAATTGTTGCTTCGCAAACAATTAATTTATTGACACACAAATTTTATGATTAAATTCCGTTATTAATTCTGAAATAGACATTGTTTTATTTAGGAAATTAGGAAATATGATCCGGTGTCTTATAAATTAAATGAGTTGTTGGTTATCTATGAAGCAACGACGTAACCTTCGCATGGCACCATTTGTCCATAGAATAATAATAACAGCAAAGTCTATATATTTAAAACAAAAATTTTTCCCAAGATATCACTTCCACCTTTTAAATATAAGGTTTGGCAAAATATTAAATATCCCCAATTTTAGGTAGACATGTTTTTAAAAAATCTTTACGTACGTAGCATGACACCTCTATAATAATATACCAGAAAATTTTAAGATACTATCTATTTTAAGTTTGACGACTGTTTAAGATTCCCTAAGGCAAGAATAACTTTTTATAAACAACAACTTTTCTTCGGCAAATCAAAAATAAGAAAGTTTACAAGAGTGTGGTACCCCATCCGGGGACACACTATATATCACTTCTTATTTATAACTAATATACATACTGTATATTAGTTATAAATAAGATGATATTATTAATGAAAATTGTATTAATATGCTAATATAGAAAACATAAAATATAATAATATAAATGGTAGTATGTAGAAAGAAAGTACAAATAATTTTCTTCTACCGCACTTACATTTGACCTTTCTCCCTTTGCAGCGCTAAAAATCCTTAAAAATGACCAAAATGTAAAAAAAACTGTAGGTCTTATTATTTGTTATAAAATGATCTATAAAAGAGCCCGGATACATTTTTTTTTTTTCATAAGATTGATAGAATAAAAGTTATTAAAAATAATAATTTTCATACCTTAACTTTTAATTAATTTTTGCTTAAAACTTATCGAAGTTACAACAAAAAGTTGTAGATAATACTGTTATCTACAAAAAAACTACAAATTTTTTGTGGGATTTATAGTTTTTAAGATATATTTAAACTAAAGAGCAACAAAAATAAAAATTGATTCCGAAAACGTTTTTGACCTTCAAACTTTACTTGTTGTCGCTCTTTAGTAATAAAAAAGTTTCTCGTTTACTATATGTTAGAATGTTTTTTCGTATTTTTGTAAGACACGTACTGGTTTATATATATTTTATAAAAAAATGACCTGGTAAAGTAATTTTGCTTCACATAGAGTTGCTTAGTGACTTAGGTCTTTAATACTTCCACTTTTGAGTAATAGCAAATACTTTTAACTATGAATAGAATTAGCCAAAATAAGTAGATTCTCGAACAGACCCACCTCGAGAAATCATGTCTGTTCCACCTACCTCCCCTCAAAGGGGCTACCTGTATCTGCCAATATATTTTTTTTTTCTCAAAAGCGGTAGGAGCTAGAGGAATGATCTTGCGTCGTTCGATAGAGTATAAAATTTTGCATAAGACCCTTTTTTGCTTTTTGCTATTTTCTTTTTTTTTAAGACCCCACAGCGAAAAAAAGGGGAGGAGCCTTCCAACAACGACACATGTTTGGCTATATCTCTAAAACGGCACTATAAATCAAAATTCTACAAGATATAAAAAATAAAGATTATATTTTTTTCTATCGATTGGTATATTCTTTGAATATGGTATTTGTTTAAATAAAGCCGTCAGTGACGTACAAAAAGAAAAGTGCACATGTGCATAATTAATTTATTTAAAATAATTTATTATTATTATATTACAACCCGCAAAGACACTGAAATTTGCTTGTAATTATCAAGTAGTTATTCAAAAAAAGTTGAGGTTGCGCGTACTTCGTTGAAATCAACACGATAATAAAAAAAACGTGGAAATATAAATAACCGTAGCCACCTAGACAAACATTATTCCTTCTCGATATCCCTTATTTTAGTCTTGCATTAACTTGTTTATGTAAGGATGTGAATCAACACTATTAATATTTCCAACTGAATTAATAAATTACTTATGGTTTTAAAAAGCTAATAATTCTTAATTTATGTAAAAAAGTAAAAGTGTTAAAAACCAAAAGTTCCTATTATTAATATCAAAATATATATCGATAACTTAAAATCGATCGAAAGAACCCATATCAATCAACTTGATATGAATTGCACAAGAATTAAAGACCGTTTATTAATTCCTCATCTTCAGGAAGGAAAACAAGGTAGACATGTCATACTTTTTTTCCTCACAACATCCCAAAAGCTTTAAGGCTCTATGATGACTTTAATAATGATGAGAAGGCCTCATGTTTATATAAAGTTGCAAATATTTTAAGAAAGCGAATGTAGGAAAAAAATATAAATTCTCAGGAAGTCTTTTAGACAACAATAAAGAAAAATCAGATGAAATTGTGCCAAGGGAGTTAGTAATAGATAGAAAAAATAATGGTCTTTATTTTTTATTTCTTGTAGAATTTTGATTTATTGGGCTGTTTTAATAGCCAATCATGTGTCGTTGTTGGAAGGCTACTCCCACTTTTTTTTGCTGTGGGGCCTTAAAAAAAGAAAATAGTAAAAAGCAAAACAAAGGTCTTATGCAAAATTTTATACTCTATCGAATGGCCCTAAGATCATTCCTCTGGCTCCTACCGTTTTTGAGAAAAAAAAAATACATATATATATATATATATATATATATATATATATATATATATATATATATATACGTAGATACAGGTAGCCCCTTTGAGGGGGGGGGCAGGAGGATTTCTCGAGGTGGGTCTGTTCGAAAATCTACTTATTTTGACTAGTTCTATTCATGGTTAAAATAATTTGCTATTACTCAAAATTGGAAGTATCGAGGCTTTATCGAGGCGCAAGTCACTATACTAGTGTAAATCGTTAGCATGAAATAGTTGTTTTTTTGGTCCCAAAATAACTTAAAAAAATATATATTTATTTAATGAAAAACAGTCCGAAATATTTTTCAAATGCTCTCTTACGTACGTAAATACACCATTATTACAAATGTGTTTATAAATTGTATCTGTTTAATATTTATTCCATTTCGTTTTAGGCTTTCGTATATGAGTATCATACATCACCCGGTATTAATGCAAGAGAGTTTTATTATATCTGCTATATCTTAGTACATTAATTACAGTGAAACTTCTTTTCCCTTATTCTATTCGTTTCCTACTTCTCCTCCTTCATGAATATTGGGTGGATGTATTGAGAAAAGTTTTGTATAAAAAGCTTTTATAATGTTCGAAATCCAACTATTTTTATTTTCCTAAAATGAAATGGAATACATATTTGAGAACGTTATGAAATATTTTGATGAACTTTAAACAACTCTGGCAAGTAAAATCAGCTAAAAATATGTTTAATTAAAACAAACTGCAAGTATCCTAATTATCCTATTAAAATCCTTAGCAGAGTTTAGAGATCTTTCATCGATAATATTTAATTTTACACTGAACCTTCATCTATGTTATGCTATGTTCAGACTTATACAAAGACAAAATATTCTCAATTTGAATAGAAACTTCCCATTTGATTATTTTGGTGTGTGCTGTAGCTCTTTATTAACATAAAGGTACCCAATAAACAAAAGTCAACATTCAGAAAATAACCCGGCGTTCTATTTTAGAATTCAAAGAGCTCCTATTATTTTATTTTTCTATTCGCTCTCCTGCATCTGCAAGCAGCTGTGTAGAAGGGGTAATGTGCGAAGGTAGTCTTGGCTACTGCTTTCTTTTGCTGAATTTCAGTTCAAAGCCAAGCCACTCTATTGAAAAATCTCAAGTAGCTTTTCTAAACAGCTCTAGCAAACATACAGCAGAAATTTACCTTTGTCCGATTGAATTTACTATGAGGCAAATAAGAAATTGAGGTGACTTTACTCTGTAAAAGTTATAAAAGTTTTTTCGAACTCGTTATAGTATTATGCCCAAGCATATTTATATTGTTATAAGTAACGTGTATTGTGGTATGTCCATACAACGAATATGTATTACTCTTAAATGGAATTGATTGGTGAGATTTAGTAACAGGAAGCACAGAAAAGAGAATACAGGCAATACCGAATTTCCCTACATATATGTATTTCGTTAAATCGATAAAGTTCAGTAAAGACGACACTACTTATGCACTGCTATAAGCATAACATAACCTAATATGTCTGTATAAACTGAGTATTTTCGTCTCGCATATTGCTACTCATTACTTGATAACATCCCCAACTAGGCTGATTTTTCGATATAAGTGTATAGAGTGTTTAGAGAATACAGATAATCTTTCAAAATAATGTTACAAAATGTCATTATTATAAGAAACAACTACTTTTGACATCACATTTATGCATTTTATCGTTGTGACAAAGATGGTAAACAGCTTTCTTAAGGCAATGGCAGAAAATTGGATTTTAAAAAGCTAAATTACGAAATACATTCATCTATCAGAAGATATTTACTGGACATTTCTTTGATGTAAAATTTAATAAGAAGAAAATTATACAACGCTACTAAGAAGCAAAAAATTCATGTTGTAAGTCCTGCCTCTACATATCGGATGACCCCATTTTACTTACATCACATAATGGAATCATAAATAATATACTTTGCAAACATTTCTCTCTGAGACCGAGCATAAAACTTTCAGAACGGACCACTAAGAAAATATTAATGCGAAATAATTCTAAAAGTTTTTGATGGTATAACATAAGCACATATTATAAATAGTTTATTATTACATAAAAAAAACGTTCAGTATATTATGTCTACTAACAGAGTGGAATAATAACTTAGTCTGGAGTATATCTTTACCTCTAAATACATTTTTAGTTAATTAAAAATATGCGTTTGTACTCTTAGTAAGGAGTTATGAATAAATTAATCATGTCATTGAATTAATACAATGGCATAAATTATATTTCACCTCCTTTTCCTCACTGATTACACAGGTAGTTTCCATCTCTTGGGCGATTGAGTCACGATGTTTAAAGATTATTTCTTTCATCCACTTCCGCACGTATGTCAATCGGGGAAATGTAATCGTTTCGGAAGGGGTTGTTCATTTTTTAAATCTATTTATTTAATGTCGGCCTATTTCCGCTACCAGGACCTGGAAATTTTGCCGAACCTCTTCTCCTAAGAAAGGTAGGGATCTTTTACTTGCCTAATATTTAATAGGCAAGAGCGTATACACTGATGTACAAACCGCTAGAAGGTGGGACGAGATCGGTGTGTTTCCCAAGATGGATTTCACCCATCCAAGTACTAACCGCGCTGCACGTTGCTTCACTGGAGTATCGAGATACATACACAGTCAAGACGCCTCTACACTCGCCCCGAGGTTGTTCATATAATTTAAATTAATCTTAAGATAAGTCAACTAAATTTTCAATTATACACCATGTCGAAGATTTCATGGAGCCACTCTTGTATCTCAAAAACTATACTATTGCGATCTTTTTGAAACTTGGGTGGTTGTGTTGACGTAGTAAAATATGAGATTCACCGTAGTGGTGTGTTTATACAGGCAAACGTATAAGTGGATTTTCCGAAAATTTATATTAGCCATTGTTTTAAAAAAAAATCAAATATTCTTAAACAGTATCTTTAAAAATTCTTTTGTGCAGATTACATCAAAGTGGGCTCAAAGATGACAAAAAAGATCCGCTGCCCAAGGAATCGCTACTTCCACATGAAGTTTTCCCATTCAAGTTATCTTACAAAGAAAAAAATTGTTAATACTTCATTTGCACTCCACTATGTGGAAACAATTGTTCATAGAACTTTAATAATATAATATTTGAAACTGTCTGCCGCAAAAACCCATAAAAGGATGTACCACACGGTAGTGGAGGAGTAGAGTAGAGTACAGTAGAGGGGGAGGCTGATGCTAAAAAGACTCTTGAAGGCTTTGGTTCTTGTATGCACTTTTAAATCATAATTTTATTCTTACTACCTTTAATAATGGGGTGGGGTGGTAATGGGAATAGTAGATGCCAGAACAAATTTGAGGCCTTTGGTTCTTGTACACACACTAAATCACAATTTTACCTTTTTACCCCTTTTAATATGATGGGGATTGTAATGGGGGTAGTAAAGGAGAAGGTTGATGCTGGAACAAATTTTAAAGCCTCTGGTTTTTGTACTCACACTAAAAGGTAATTTTCCTTTTAACTCTATTTAATAATAGGGTGAGAGTGGTAATGGGGGTGATTGTCACCGTGGGTGATTCCAAACATATTATGAAACCTTAGCTTCTTGTACATACTCACATTAGATGAATTCTTGCTTGCTTGCTTTACATAATTACCCCCATTTATCCCCCAATCCAACGGAATAAGATCAAAATATAGTCTAGTTCTAGATTTCGTTATAATATAGGTGTAGCAAATTTCAAGTCTATCATAAACCGTCACGGTGTGCTACAACCAAATTTAAATCAAAGTTGATGTCACTCGGAATATTTTTTTTTCATACATTCTTGGATGTATATTCCAGTCAACGAATTTATCAATATAGAGGTGTAGACTACATGGAGGGCGGCAGAATTTTTGAATTCAGGGATGGGTTTGGGATAATTAGGAGGTAAACATACTAAATGTCCCCTAGGAGGTGAGCCTCGCGGGGGGGGGGGCTCAGGAGGCCCAAAATTTTGATTTTTTTTGATAACTATTGGTCCTTGAGAAAAAATTATACTTACTTTTTCAAAGCTGATAAAATTTCCTATATTTTTTACTTCAACAAAAAGTTTATATCTTCAACCGTTCTCGAGTAATCCGCTTCTGAAAATCGCCGATTTCAGGAAAACGCTGTTTCGGATCACATTTTTCGTCATACTCTGCTCTTAACTCCTTAAATCTTGGTTGTAAAATAAATTGTAATTTTCTCGTCCAAAACACCTTAGCAAACTTTATTTTAGACGAAATCCATCTCACACCAGAAGAAAAGGCAACCAACGACACACTCACATCAGTTGCTATGAAATTTGGAACAGCAATGGAAGACATCACCTACCACGGACCAACTGCTAAACCTGGATCCAATACTTCAATATGGTGGAATTGATGAAGGGGTACATTCATGCAGAGAGGGCTGGCGATTTCCAAGCTCACCTGAACTGTTGTTGTAAGCGAATGCTACCCTACTTTCATGCAGCCGGGCATTTCCCCTATGTAAAGTCATGCCACTTTTATGTGCAGGACATGGAAAAACTGTCTTCCCAAATGTCAACTGAAGAGTACCAAAAGTTTGTGGAGAAAAGATACTTCACAATGAGGCGAAGTGATAGGTTCCGGTCAGGATTGTGGTCCGATATTACGATTGAGACCACTCTCATGCGCAACTTCGACAGCCGTGGTGGCATGACCCGAGGGGAACCACAGATAGTACTATAAGTAAGTGGGTTGTTGGAATGTCTGCAACTAATGACATATATACTTTACTCGAGGAATATTGTGGTGTCTTGGATTCGTCAAGTAAACAACACAAGTCGATGCAGAAATGTATCATTAAATTGTTCTTCAGCATACCTCAACTGCCAGGGCAACTGCTATCATGGTGTCCTCAGAAAATAGGATGAGGAGGATGAAGAATTTGATGACATAGTAGTTTCTTTGGAGGATCCATTTTCCTCTTCTGCTGGCGCGGTGTTCCCATAAACCATGCCCCCGTTCGAAAATTGATCGGTTTTTTTTCTTTCTTTAAAAAAAGAATTAGCTAATTAGCTATTAGCCAATGATATGTAAATAAAAGCAGCTGTTACATGTAAATAAAAGTAGTTCAAACCATAATACTGTGGTGTTTTTTTATACCTGCTTTTTCCTACTCTTAAATGTAGCTACTCATTACTATACCAAATGCAACAACTTACAACAATCAATAGATTTAAAACAAAATGTAAAAAGTAGGTAATGATTTCAAGCAATAACATTACAGCAAAAAATCTTGAAATCCATCATTTCGGCCATTAATTATATGTAGAATATATAATTTTTAAGAAAAATTTAATTTTCTTCACTTGATTTGGTTGTATTTTATTTTAAAAAGAAGATTTGAGGAGTTAAGAGCAGAGTACGACGAAAAATGTGATCAGAATCAGCGTTCTCCGAAAATCGGCGATTTTCAGAAGCGGATAACTCGAGAACGGTTGAAGATAGAAAATTTTTTTGAAATAAAAAATATAGTAATTATGTCAGCTTTCAAAAAGGCAAGAATACTTTTTTTTCAAGGACCAATAGTTATCCTTTTATAAGCGAAAAACCAAAAAAAGTCGAAATTTAGGGCCTTCCGGAAGCTCCTCCCCCCGCGAGGCTCACCTCTTAGGGTCGGGAACATTTACTATGTTTACCTCCTAACTACCCCAAACCTATCCCTGAAGTAAAAAATTCTGCCGCCCTCCATGTAGTCTATAATAATTCGTTGACTGATCTAAATCAATTTTCAT
Source organism: Rutpela maculata (assembly GCA_936432065.2). Classification (NCBI taxonomy): domain Eukaryota; kingdom Metazoa; phylum Arthropoda; class Insecta; order Coleoptera; family Cerambycidae; genus Rutpela; species Rutpela maculata. The sequence goes on from OW386285.2 coordinate 54,080,491, forward strand.
GATATTTAAAATCATTCTTCGCAGATTTTTTTTTTACAAGTATTTTACTTTTTTGTTTAATGACACAGCCACACACAACATAAGTGTTCTGGCATGCGGACCGGACCAGTGTATCCTTATATACTTGAACCCGCTGAAACTGAATCCGAAGTCAGAATTGTCAGATTGGCTCGTTTTTCACTCCTAAGCCAAAAACACCCCCCTCCCCTCTCAGAAAATGGTCTTTCCGGCGGACCCACTGAAACAGAATCCGAAGTCAGAATTGTCAGATTTGTTGGGTTTTCACCTAACCACAAAAGACACCCCGAAACCGAAAAAAGTGATCTGCCCTGCGGGCCAGACCAGTGTATCCTTATGTATTTGGACCTGCCAGATTGGCTCTTTTTTCACCCCCCACATCCAAGAATGTGTAAAAAAAATTCCAAGTTGCATCAACTTTGATTTAAATTTGGTTATTTGTAGCACACCGTGCCATTCCAGAGTAATCCTGTGCACAAAAAAGCTACATACCGAACGACAAAATTTTTTTACTCAATTTTAAAATTTCGACGTTTCATGACATTTTAAGCCTACTTGAGCAAAAGATACTAGTTTTTTTTGCCGTTACCATGCATTTACTCCACTACGTGAATGTGGAAGTAATTACGTTTAACTTCTCAAGACTGTCTATTGTAATATTAATTAGCAGTTGAAATGATTAGTAATTTAGCAGTGCAATATTCAGCTATGTCATAAAACAAATGATTCTCTTAAAAAAATAAAGCAAAAACGTCTATTAAATGTACTCATCTGTCAAATTAAAGATAGGAGACAAAGAGAAAGGAAAAATAATTTCATTATCATACGAGATCAAACGAACAAAAGTTTTTCTACCCATACGTATAACAACATCGGTTTTCAGTATTTATGTAACTGTCTATTGATATGAGGCTTATTTATTATTACTGAATAGAAGAGTATTCCAGCATAACGAGATAAAATGGACGTGTAATCAAAGCAATAATAATGTCAGCTAGGACAAGTTTTAAAACAGAAACATGGCTATGCACTGATACAGTTAAATAAATGCCTGGTAATATAAAGAGAAATGTGGCTCCACGAATTGATAATCCTTCAATATGTTCATTGTGCATATCTGACCGCTAGTTCTGTCATGTTCACTTTATATTTAGTGGAGGCTCATTAATGAAAATGTTTCATTGTCTATTTTAAATATATGGTAATCATGTTAAACAACACCAACATTATAGTAACGCAAAGATAAAAAGCGTAAGATGAACAAGCCACAATTATTTTCTTTCCAATTTGGTATTGATAAAATATCTATATTAATTCAAAACAGTATCTGGAACACTATAATTGTGATATTCTGGTGAATCAGTTTACTACCAGGAAAAATAAATTGGTATTTATTTTTTAAATGAATAAATTCAGCTGGCAAAAAACAGGCTTGAAAGTCATTTATAATTATTATAGCTATTATTCTGTTATATTACATATTGGATTTAACAAATAGGCATACTATTTATTACCCAATAAAAATGTTTAACGATCATCGTAGAAAACAACTCTTGTAAAAAAATAACATGCTGAACTAAAGTATAAAATTTAAACGGTCTGTGTCTATAAATATGAGTTGGGCAGAGAAAAGAAGCGCAGCATATTTTTCAGAGTGTTTTTATTAATACTCAAAACTGACAAATCATTTTATGAATCACTACTGAAAATTATTAACTATCCTCAATGACATAACACAAAATAAGTGTGGGTTTACATATTCAACTATGTTAAAATTTACGTAACAATGAAAATAATTAACATTAAATTTTAACATTAATTAAACCCATATTCGTTGCACAAAAAACTTGCTTTGGTCCTGCCAAAGCTTTTGTTAACGCATTAACCACCATAAGGTTCGTATCAATATATCCAACTTGAACGATCGACTCGTTTATTTTGTCTCGAACAAAATGATGTCTGATGTCCATGTGCTTCGATCTAGGTTTATAGCCATCGTTCTTCGCTAAATGTATAGCTCCATTATTATCACAATTGATAATAATTGGTTGCTTGGATAAATTGCCATCCAATTCATCAATAAACTGTTTAAGCCACAATACATCTTGAGTCGCTTAACTCAGTGCCATGTATTCAGCTTAATTGCTGGATAGTAGGTTGTCTTTTGCCCCCCATGATATGGCACCGTCTTGCGTCTTGAACAATAACCCATACAAGATCTTCGTTTATCGACGTCTGATGCTCAATCGGCATCTGAATAGCCTGTAATTGTAACTTCACCTGAATTGCAAAACTTGAGTTTGAGACCAATTGTGCCTTTGAGATACCTCATTATGCGTTTTACTGATGCTCAATGAGATTTTCCGAAATTCGTGTTATATCGACTCACATCTCCAACCGAGAAAGCGATGTCTGGTCTCTAATCTTGCACCAGGTACAATAATGCCCGAACTGCTTGTTGATGTAGTACATTTTTTACCAGGTTTAATTTTTTGAGAACATTGTCTAACTTTATATTCCACTAGCTGATGCCCGCGACTTCGTCCGCATGGAACTTCGTCTGCGTGGAATTAAGAACATTGAGATACTAACCCACTGCACATTCATTGCATTTAAGGAATTCGTCTTCCAATCGAAAAAAATAATTATTTTAATCGACAATAGAGCACATGGGTGGGTATGTGTCAAATTTCATGCTTAAAAACATCCCTCTCCCTGTTCACCCATTCGGGGGGGAGTCTCTTTTTGAAAACAGTGACGGGATCTTCTGAGGAAATAAGGAGACACGTAGTCTCCTTATTTCCTCAGAAGATCCCGTCACTGCAATATCACGTTTCTGACTTAGGCGATTTCAGAGATACGGATACCTCAGCTCATGTGGAGTCATTGTCGCCCTCACTGTTATGGGACATAATTAAAAATTGATTCCAATTGTCTAAACAAACCTGACTATTTGTTTACGAACCTCCAACGCTCTTTCTTGTGAGCCGTACATTAAGAATGAAAGGGAATGGAATAAACAGGCTCCGTCACCTACAATTAGGACGTTGTACAACTTTTCCATTAACACTTAAATTTTCTTAAAAATTCACAGATTTCCCAATCCTTGCAATCATTGGAAACATTGGAAATGATACCATATATGAAACATAATAATATTTTATATTCTCATGACTTAATTATAGACATCATTTTCAGTGTCAAAATGATATACTTTATCGGACTGACGGCCGTTTGCACCGTATGTGTTTTAACCATCTACCCGTTTTCACTCCTTCAAAAAGCGAAATTTCGTCTTACACGTATCTAATAAATTTCAACAAAAATATTTCTGCCAAATTTCACGCATCTAAATATAACCGTTTCCGAAAATGCCTAAAATTTCAACCGCTTTTTTTACCCTCTTGGGGGTCGAATTTCGAAAAATCGCTGTGGATGCCTACACCATTCGAGGAACCTCTATGCAAAATTTTAAATTTCTAGACTCAGCGGTTTGAGTTGTGCGTTGATAGATGCGTCAGTCAGTCAGGGTATTCTTTTTTATATAGATTGCCGTCCGCTTTCTTTTAAACCATACATTGCTATTTTGCAGACGAACTCTCACTGAATCGTCCTTAAAGCCTTCTGGTTGTTCGATGCATATTTCCTCATGTAGTCTGCCCTGTAAAAACACTGTTACCGCATCCATTTGATGAATTTCAAAATTTTCTCTAGCTGTAAATGCAAGTAATAACCGAATTGAAATATACCTGATTATAGGAGAATAATTTTCATCGTAATCTAGACTACCCACTTGAGAACACTTTTAATTACCAATCTAGCCTTAAGTCGAACTATTCTGCCTAATTCATCACGTTTCAATTTGAACACCCATTTTGATTTCAATAGTTTACGTCCATCTGGTACATTTGCCATCATCCATATTTCATTTTGCCAATGAATTCATATCACTTTTCATAGCCTTTTGCCAATCTTCACTATAATATCTGGATAGTGCCTCAGTCATATTTAAGGGTTCAGGCTCATTTTCTTGTAACTCCGCTAAATAAACAAAATCATCATGTTTTACCGGCTTGTGAATTCGATTTGATTGCCTTAAAACCACGTTTTCACTGTCAGGTTCTATCACCACATTTGGTAAACAATCTTGATTAGCGACATCTGGTGACAAATTATTTTCAGAACAATCTGCTGCATTAGTTGAACTTTCCCCCACTGGATTTGCTACTATTTCAACATCGTTCATAACATCATCAAAGGAACATTTAGATTCATTATTTTTTTGGTACTATTGTAGAATCTTTTAGAAAAATCACATCCGACTTCTCGTTATTTTACCAGCCGCTGGATCAATTTATCGATATCCTGGTATCTCCTCACAATAGCCGACAAAAATTTACTTTTGCGATTCTTCCATTTTCTTCATTTCACTTTATAGGGATATGGGCCATTGCACAACAAAAATTTGTAGATAGCTTAGGTTAATGGGCTCACCTGACCATACTTTTCCAGTATTTCATGTCTACTTGCTGATGTTCTATTTGTCAAATGCACAGCAATATGGACTGGCTCAGCCCAATAATTTGTTTTTAATTTTGCGTCAAACAACAAACACTTTGCTTCTCCACTATGATGGTCCTATTCATTCTTTCCGCCATACCGTTTTGTTGGGGGAGCATGGGGCACCGTTGTTTGATGTCTAATGTTAAATTTCAACAAAAATTCTTTAAATTATTTATTTACATATTCCGTTCCATTATCTGAACTCATGATTTTGATTTTTCTTTCTGTTTGTGTTTCAACGAGAGTTTAAAAATCTTTTAATTTATTCAAAACTTCGTCTTCAATAAATGTCAAAAAGTATCTTGAACCACCATAACCTGTTAAGCAGAGAAAAGAAGCGCAGGATATTTTTCGGAGTGTTCTTATTAATACTCAAAACTGACAAATCATTTCATGAGTCACTACTAAAAATTATTGATTATCCGTAAAGACACAACACAAAATAAGTGTGGGCTTACATATTCAACAGTATGTATCTATGTATGTGTGTAGACTGTTTCTTGTAAACACAATAACCTCTTTTAAATTTTTTGTTTCAACTTTGAAACATATGAGAAATAATCCTATAAATTCCTGTTGAAACAAGGCCATATCTGTTAGACGGGGTGATCATCAGAGACGTGTAAACTGTCTTGTTTTATGCCAACTATGTTTTATTATAGTTTTAGGGCAAAGTGTTATTAAGGTTCTTGATTAAGAAGACAAAAATACACACATATCCAAGATATCGAAACTGAAATATACAGTGTCTCTCAGGTTTGAATAAACTTTATGTATAGTTAGGGGGCTCGCGTCATTTTAGGTATATTATTTGATCATCCTTCATATTGGAAAATATCGTAGTTTATGTTATTTGAAATAAATAAATCCACGAGAGAACCCCCGTTGCCAATTGACACCGCCTCGAACTTGTAAAAAAAGTTGTTCTTTATGATGCGATAATTTTAGATTTTCGATTTATGTGAAGCGAAATTTAAATGGCTTGCTCTACCAAATATGTGCTTAAGACCTCTTCCTGTGGTATTCACTATTTTTTATAATGTATTCAATCATTTGGCCCAGATGCAAAGGTGATCACATAATATAGCAGACATTTTGCAAATTTGAAACGCTTTCAATTGAAAACGCAACCAGATGCTATGCTGATAAAAGTTGTGATTATTGATATCTCGACCAACTCTGTCTGATGACCACTTTATGTAGGCACATTTTCTTTTTTATAAGAAGATAATTTTAAAAGATCTATTATTCTTAATGTAGAACTAAAAACCACTCGGGTAATTTTATGGTTCATATGATCTGACAAACACGCTCAATCTCGCGCCCAATCAAAAGGCACATGTGATCAGATGACATAGTAGCCCTTTTTTCACGTATGAAGCGGCGACGCCATACTAGCAGAAGTCGTCATTATTATTTCTTGCGACATAATTACCACAACTAATATCTACTTCTCGATCATCAAATCATTTAGTAGGTTCTGTCACGAGTTCCCCCGGCTAGAAGTAGTAGTTCGGTGATATGCAATGATCGGAATTTGGGTTTAATTTCAGTGACGCACATAGGTATATAAAATTTTACATCAAGAAATTAAATGTATGTTTGGTCTTTCTTAGAAAATAAATTGAAATTAAATGTAATACTAACATACCTTATGAGTTTTTCATTTATTTTGGCATAATAGAATGCATGTATACATATGTACAACTAAAAATGTATGCATATTTTAATAAATCCTTGTAACGACGCGCCTAAAAATTAAACCCATATTCCGATCACTGGTGATATGTCAGTTTTACTTTAAAATGTTATTAAGGTATTTTTAATAAGACTAAAAGAAAGAAAATTGCAGTCAGTTAAAGTTGATAATACTCAAAAACATATCTTCCGTTAGATTGGAAATTTTTATTTGAAATATATGTAAAATGGTAGAATAATCCATATTAAAACTAAGTCATATCTGCCACATAAGATGATCCCTAGAGGTCTGTAAATTGTTTTTTTTTTAAATTGGAAATTTTTATTTGAAATGTATGTAAAATAGCATGGTAGAATAATCCATATTAAAACTAAGCCATATCTGCCACATAAGGTGATCCCCAGAGGTCTGTAAATTGTTTTTTTTTAGATAAATTGTGTCTTATTATCATTTTAGAGCCAAATGTTAACGCTGTTGTGTTTTGCTTTCAAATTTCATAAAGGTATTTTTAATAAGACTGTAACGAAACTCATGAAAGTTGCGGTAGGATGTTGCCAACATTATTTTTATTTATTTGATTCTCATTTGTATTACTTGTCAAAACTACCTTCCAACTCATCCTTTTTCATAAAAGTCACCGATGTAGACTCTTTAGATATTATTATGTGTAATATTGTTTCGTCCTTAATATAGTTTTTTTTATTATATTAGAGTATTTGTTTTATTCATTTTTCTTAAATTAGCAATAATAAATAAACATCATTTTAAATAAAAATAAGTAAAATACATAGAGAGTGCTAGCAAGTCAACCTTTCCTGCGGGAGGATGAGAAATTAATCGGGAACAGAGATTCACATCGAGACTGTCGATATATACATTTCGCTGTTTCCGCTAGTGTACATTAAACAAATCGTTATTTTCGCTTCTTTGTGTTATTTGATAGAACTAGCAGTAGAGTAATCTGGCCAGATCAAGAACATCAGATCCAATAACCATCCGCAAGAACCAGAAGATAAAGTAAGATTGCTCAGTCTCTCTATATATGTATAACAAGATCGCTTTAACCTGATGTTGAACGTAAAGTTCAAATATTAATTTTGGTCCTTCGAGGCAGATTTGAACCAGCGATCTATAGATAAGTAAAATACCGCATTAGTCACATTCAAGACAAACTATCTCCTTCTTGTTGGCATCATATTTCGTCAAAAGAGAATCCAGCTGATTGTGCTTTACGCGGTATTTTACCTAATAAAATACTTACACATTCATTATGTAGGCGACCCCCCGTCGATTTTGTATCAGTTTTAGATCTAACACGATAGCTCTGTCTTTGGTTATTTCGGAGGAAGAAAATATTTCATTTCATTGGAATCGTTAGACGTCTTGTTAAATAAGTTCTCACCTTTACCGAAAACTTAACGAATTGTTTCATATTGTTATCGTTTTATTTATTTTCTTAGGTGTATATCTAAATGGAATACTTCCTCTTTCACAACACAAGAACTTAGTGATGCTCTTTTATATTTAATCAAACGAGTTCAGTCGGTAACTTGCTCTGAGGAAATCTCCGATATCAAAAGTATTACCACTTGTAACACAAAATATTTTCGTAATCTTTTCCTTTCCTCGACGAAGAAGATCTCCTCAGAGTAGGAGGCAGAGTTCCCAAATCAAAAGCATCTAATCTTGTTACCTCGAAAGCATCGGTTGACTGATTCGATTATTCGAGGCATACATAGTCAAAATGTTGACCCTGGTCTTCAAACTCTGTTATTTAATCTATCAAAACGATTGGATTTTAAATAGTAAACAAGTTCGTTCTGTAATTTCTCGATGTATTAAATGTTATTGACTTCGACCAAAGTGTGTGGTTCCATACATGAGCAATTTACCTCCTCTTCGAGTAAGCCAAATTAAAGCCTTTTCTTGTGTAGGTGTTGATTTTTGGGGACCATTTTTTGTTGATCTTGGTAAGACAAGGAGTTCAAAATCGCAAAAGGCGATGTTTGTTAATTTCTTTCTCCACAAAGGCTCTTCATTTTGAATTAGTGTCAAGTTTATCTACAGAGACTTTTCTTGCTGCACTTCTCGGATTTATAGCTAGACGAGATCGCTGTTCTGTGGTATATAGTGATATATAGTGGCACCAACTTTGTTGGGGTAAACAAATATCTTATTTCTTTATTTTAGGAGGAGGTCGACGGGAAAAAAATAGAGTGGCGTTTTAATCCGCCCTCCGCTCCACATTTCGATGGCTTGTGGGAGGTCGGAATAAAATCGGTTAAAACTCCTGTGGTGAGAGATATTGATGAACAAATCCTCACGTATGAGGAGCTGTATATTGTTTTGGTACAAAATAAGACATTGTTAAGTTCTCGCCCTTTATCGGAATTAAGTTCTAATGATTTGAACGTCTTGACTCTAGGGCGTTTTTTTTTTAAATTGGAACCGCTCACTGCCTTACCTGTCCCAGATTAGTCACATTTAAAATTAAACTCTTTGAATGGTAGCTTTTACAGAGACTGCACCAAGACTTTTGGAAAAGATGGTACTTTGAATATTTAAATACATTCATTCAGAGAAACAAATGGTTCAAAACCCAACTTACTGCCGGGAAATTAGTTTTAATTAAAGACAGCTTACAGCTTCCCATTTGCTGGCGTCCAGGTCGCGTTGTTGACCATTTAAATTTAGATGGAATATGTAGAGTTGTAACTCTGCGAACGGCCCATGATATTGTCCATTTTTGTTAAAATATGCACATTGTCTGGTCAATAGAATACTCCAGTTACGGATGTATTTTGGTGGGCAGAATGTTTCATCCTTAATATAGTTTTTTCGTTTAAATTGTAATACTTGTTTTATTCAAATATATTTATGTTATTTTATGTTTTAAAATATTGTACATAAAAAAATTTATGATTTCAATTTAACGTGTTTCTTCGCTTGTTTAACTTTTTATTGATATTCGAGACTTTTGTACACATTGTAATTAAAGTATTGAAAAGAACATTAAATTTAACTCGAGACAAAGTCGTTGGTGACGTGAAACATTGTGTATGGAAAGTTTTAGTACTTTTGGAAAAATTTATTACAACCAAAAGAACAACAAATAAATCAACATTAACCGGCCATCGAAACACCAATGTAAGTTTTATTTCTGTAATGTGTGCAATATCTGAGTTGTTACATTGTCGCCAAAGTGTGTCGCTTTGTCAGCGCGGTCGATTAATCACAGCTGAACTGCTATTTCCGCCATCAGATGGCATTTTATTGTTTTACGTTAGTCGAAGATGTTGACCAATTATTCTTCGGTTTCGCGATAACCAGGCGATGCCCCTGCTACGTGATTAATAGACGAACTCTGACAGTGGTGCATGAAACAGCAGAAGTGAGAATTAGGAAGAGAATTTTCCTGCCTTAAATGATACTGACGGAAATCTAGAAATACAGGGAAATGCACTTAATGCATAAAATTAACGATTTTTATAAGTAGCAAGAAAATTTTTAAAGCAGTAGTTACTAGAGCTGTATCCAGATTAATGTTACTAGTTTACATATGTGGTCTTTTAGTTTGTTTATTCCATATTTCCAGTTATATGGAGTTAGAGAGTTCTCCCTTTTTAATTCCTATTTGCAAAAGCATCAGCAATGTGTAGTCATAGGAAATAACATGTCAGATATTCTAGATATTAATCATGGTGTACTTCTGGGCCCTGTTCTGGGGCCACTGTTATTTATTATCTATATTAATGGCTTTCCACATTTTATGTTGCCTAGCAAATCAACATTGTTTGCTGATGATACCACTCTCCTGTGCTCTGACCGCAACATTGCCAATATGATACAACTCAGCTCCGACATAGAACTCCAGGCAAAAAACTGGTTCACCTTAAATAAACTAACAATCAATGAATTTAATGCATAAAATTTATAATTTGTATAATGGCAAGAAAATTTTCAAAGCAGTAGTTACTAGAGCTGTCTCCAGATTAATGATACTAGCTTACATATTAGTCAGGAAGGTAGCGACAGTTTTCGTGAAATCATTTGTATAAAGCTAGATTTTTTTCCCATGATAGCTTAGACAGTATCAATGATGAAGGTGCAATTCTACCAATCTATAAGTCCTGCAAAAATGAATAAAAAAATAAATAACGTGTTGCAAAACGAGACATCGATTTTCTGAAATGTCACAAAATATCACTTTTGATTCGTCCGTGCTGAGCCGAATTTTCGAATTTTGCCGTGCAATTCACGATCAGGTTTATCTGGAAGACTTCCTCTATACGTCGCGACATAGTACGCAATGGTGTTTTTCGAAAACTATGAATGTGTCAAGATTGCATGTTTTTGCAATTTTTTCGGAGCCGAAATGCAAGGTGTTTTTTGCTATTTTTCCCAGATATCTCCAAAACGGTCGGAGATAGCTCGAAATAAACAATAAGGTCAAACGAGTATTTTCCACTACTCATCTTTTGCTTTCATAAGAATTTTGATTTTTTTTTCGCTTCGGAGATAACTACTAAAATGTCGGCCATGTACGCAAAAAATTGCAAATGTTGAGCTTCTACAGTTAGCAACTTTTTAATCTTGGCTCCTACGCCAAAAGACTACTCTAGCTAATTTAAATAGAATTAAATTTGCAATTTTTTTAATTCCGACGAAAATGAAGGAATTAGAGGGGCGGGATTTGGGACTTTTTTTTTTTCGATAAAATTTCTCCATTTTGTCACCGTAATTAATCGGTAATTAACTAAAATCGATCTCATATACGATGTTAACTTAATATCATGTACTACTTTGACGCTCCGTTAATCTCGGCCCTTCGAAACAAAGGTTTCTAAGAAAAATTATTTTTTTAAGATTTACATGCATTCTATAGGAAAACGCGTAATTTCCTACATTTCCTCGAATATCTCGATAATTATCGTTTTTTTTTTTTTTGAAAAATTTGTAGACAGCTTATGTAAAGAGAATTGATTGAGCTTTCCGACACTTTTTTTTATTTTTCTCTAACATAAAAAGTATCAATGATGAAAGTGCAAGTCTACCAAACTTTTAGTGTTGCAAAAATGAGTAAAAAATTAAACATGTTACAAAAAGTTTCATAAATGTATTATATCTACAAGATTGAAATTTTACATACTCACAGATGACATAAAAACATACCGGAAAAAAATATTCTGCCGCGTCGGAAGCATTGCCATCTCAGGTCGACCACCCACGCAAAGTGTGGAAAAAACAAACATTTTTTACTTATATCTACAAAGCTGAAATTTTTTTCTGGAATAGTTTATTTAATAAGACATCCAAAACATACGGTCTACCGATTATCTCATGTTGCTAAATACTCAGTAGACGTTATGGAATACAAGCGTGTGACCGCGGCCGCTGCGCTCCGAGTTTTTTCAGTTCGTGGAGAAGTTTTGCATTTTCCGCAGAATATTAATCTACAAAAAAAATCGAATTTTTGTCTACAAGCAGTTTATGCACTATTTCGATTAAATAAAAATCACATTCTATCTCCACTGAAAGATGGCTAAATCTTTGGTAGACATTGCCAAAATGGCAATACATAGTCAAATCATGACAATTATATTCTTCATTAATATTAAAGAACAGACAGTTTTATTATAGATGTGTTAATAATCACTTTTATTTACTTTTTAATATTGCTAGTGGTCGAGCTGCAGACGATTGTGTAGCAGACCAATGCCTAATGCAGTCATATCAAAAAAATTGTTGCACTTTCATCATTGATACTTTTTATATTAGAAAAAAAATAAAAAAAGAGTGTCAGAAAGCTCAATCAATTCGCTTTAGATAAGCTGTCTACAAATTTTTCGAAAAAAAAAAACGATAATTATCGAGATATTTGAAGAAATGTAGGAAATACACGTTTTCCTACAGAGTGTATGTAAATCTTAAAAATACATTGTATATGATATCGATTTCAGTTAATTACCTATTAATTACAGTGACAAAATGGGTAAATTTTACCGAAAAAAAAAAAAAAATCCCACCCCCTCTAATTCCTTCATTTTTGTCGGAATTCAAGAAATAGAAAAAACGGTTTTAGCAAATTTAATTCTATTTAAAAAGATTGAAAAGTTGCCAACTGTAGAAGCTCAAAATTTGCGATATTTTGCCGTACCTGGCCGACATTTCAGTAGTTCTCCGAAATGAAAAAAAAATCAAAATTCTTATGGAAGTAAAAGATTAGTAGTGGAAAATACTCATTTTTTATTTCGAGCTAAGGCTGTTTTGGAGATATCTGGGAGAAATAGCAAAAAACATGCAATCTTGACACGTTCATATTTTTCGAAAAACACCATTGAGACGAGACGGCCGTACGATGTCACGACGTATAGAGGAAGTCTTCCGGATAAATCTGATCGTAAATTGCACGGCGAAATTCAAAAATTCGGCTCGGCACGAACGAATCAAAAGTGACATTTTGTAACATTTCAGAAAATCGATCTCTTTTTAACCCCCGACCCCAAAAGTAAGTATAAGTTTCACGAGTATGTTTGTATGTCTGTCTGTCTGTCTGTCTGTCTGTCTGTCTGTCTGTGGTTTCATATCTCTTCAACGGGTGATTCGATTTTGATGCACTTTTTTTGCAACATGTTATTTAATTACTCATTTTTGCAGGACTTATCGATTGGTAGAATTGCACCTCCATCATTGATACTGTCTAAGTTATCATGGGAAAAATCCTGGTTTTATATACAGTGTGTCCCACTTTTCACGGTAACACCTTTGTAGCTCAGTTATTAGTCACCCAATTTTAACCAAGTTTGTATGGGTATCAAAGACCTTTATTATACCCTTTTTAAGTAAAACAAAACTTATTTCAGTCATCGGCGTGCATTTTTATTATGAAAAAAAGGGTCGATTTTTCAAGAAATTATATTAGGCATTTTTTTGTTGAAAAACTAATGCAATATTATTTATCGGCATGCTATAGAACCGCTATATCCAGAATTTAACAACGTTTTGATTTTTGGTTTTTGAATTCTGAATTCTGACTATTAATAGTTGTAGTGTGCAATTCAATAATAATATTAAGTAATGTAAGTAATTTATATCCATGTGTATAAAAAATTGCATTTAAAAAAATATATCTTCACTTAATCGTAGTTCTGTGACGATGGTTGAATAAACCAAAACATAAGAAAAGAGCAACTGATAACCCAGAAAGTTATTTATAAATAATAGTAGCTATATTTATGAGAATTTATATTTACAACTAAATTTCTTTCTTACATTACAATAGAACAGCTCACGAAAATTATTTTTACATCACACCATTTTTGTATTTTAAATTTTTCCTAATCTTGCGTAAAATATTTATAACAAGTAAAATGGTTACTGAATTCGAATTTTTAAATAAAATTAAAAATGAACATCATTTTACTAGTATACAACATTAATATCTCTCTAGATATTCATCTAATTTTTTCATTTATATTTAGGGACCTCTAGCGAAATTTATAGCAGGTTAAATTAATTATTTATTTGGTGATCTATAAAATAAGCAATTATGCCGTGTTGTGAATTATAACATCACATTGCACGAAAGATGCTGTAAAATTTTTCATTTTGTTACAAACTTGTTAAACCATGTAAGCTGTATCCTCTACCTATGCTGCAGAAAATTGCTTCATTTCAAGGCGTTAAATATTCATGTATGCTCATGCCTCTAATGGTTACAGCATATTTACAATAGATGTAAACATAATACATTCATAATAATAGCTCTAAATATAACGTTGAAACAGTGTATTTTCATTTAGGTAATCACAATGCATTATGTTTAGTTTATGCTCATGAATATAAAATATGGAGGATAATATAGTAACAACTCATTAATTATATTTTATTTTTCGTTTTATGTTTTAGTGGTATTACATATTAGCCGGGAAAAAAAGCTAGCGAATAGCGGCACATGTCATTGGTAGACGTTGATTTGAATAAGCCTTCGTAAAAATTATTTTGAATTACATCCCCTCCAAATTTAACCACCAAATATCTTGCCGCACACACTAATAAAGTGCTCATACTAGGTTGTTCAAAAACTCAGATAATAGAAGGAGATGAAGTTAGACTATACATAAGTTGAAGAGAGAAACATTTGCACTGGTGCATAGTGCAGGATTTTTTAAAAAGCCTACTACTATTCTCCTTGCCCGGCTAAGCATAGATTCATTTTCACATACGTCAGCAATTAATAACTACCTACAATACTTTTTATATTATTTTCCTAATGAAAAATTAATAGTCCAATGACCAATATACCCTTCACTCCAAAATGAATGCATATTTACAAAAAAAATTATTTATTCCTCAATCTCGAAGTAGTTCTAGACCTAGAACTCGTTCTTCTAATCGAAATTCTTTTAATAGATTTGATCGCTCAAACAATACCGTTTGTTATTGGCACCAACTTTATAAAGATAAAGCTCACCGTTTTAGAGGCACTTGGTGTATTTTCAATAAAAGTTTTTAGGTCCACAATGACTAAAAGTTGATAATATTTTAAAATCTGACGTTAACAGGTCTGACAGTAAACGTTGTCTTTTTATTTACGATCGCTCAAATTACCTACGGTTTTTGATTGATACCGGAGTTGATTTGTCGGTTATTCACGTAATACTTTTACCGATTTAAAAAGGAATTTTGACACAGTATTGACCGCAGCTAATGGTTCTATTATTTGTACGTATGGTAATAAGTTATTAAAGGTTAATTTAAATTTACGTAGATTTTTCCCTTTTGTTTTTAATATAGCTGACATTGACATTCCAATTATTGGATCTGACTTTTTTGTCTCATTTTGGATTAATAGTAGATCTTAAAAGATCATGTTTAATTGATGGTTTGACTAACTTATCGATAAGTTGTTCGATTAAAAATAGCCCTTTTGACTCTTTTAAATTATTTCCTTTAACAAATGAATACAACAAATTACTTTTACAGTTTCCTAACTTAATTAGTTCTCCAGATTATAATTTAACTGTCCAACATTCGCTTGTTCATCATATTGTTACTGAAGGACATCTACTCGTTTGTCGTCCACGTAGACTAGACAAGTTTAAAACAGCTCAAAACGAATTTAATAATATGGTTGAGTTGGGGATATGTAAACCTACGTCTTCCTCCGTATCTTCACCGCTTCATGTGGTAGCTAAAAAAGAGAAAAATGACTGGAGACCGTGCGGAGATTATGGACAACTAAATACTGTTACAGTTCCCGACAGATATCCATTACCCCATCTATACGATTTCAACTCTCGATAGTACAGCCATATAGGCTGTACTATTTTCTCGAAAATAGATTTAGAGCCTACCATCAAATACCAGTTGCAGAGAGTGATATTTTCAAAACAGCAATTACTACGCCTTTTGATTTATTCGAATTTTCTCGGATGCCATTCGGCCTACGTAATACTGGACAAACCTTCCAAAGATTTATGGTCCTTACCGGGTTGTCTTTCACTTTTATGTATTTAGATGATATCTTAGTTGCAAGTAATTCAAATACGCAACATTTAGAATATTTATAACTTGTTTTCGAACGGTTAAATCAATATGGTATGAATATTAAACCATCAAAATGTATTTTTGGAACTAATAATTTAACCTTTTTAGGGCATCATATTTCTTCACAAGGTATTTTACCTTCTTCTGAAAGAGTTGATGTTATTAATAATTTTCCATTACCAACAACACTTAAACAACTTCAACGTTTTATCACCAATTTATAGTGGTTTTCACTATAATTTTTATATTATTCAAAATAAATCATAAATGGATTTATAAGAGTATATTGAAAATCAGAAATAATTTCAGTTTCATTTTATATATACATAAACATTCGATATTTTAAAATATATATATATATTATTATTATTGTTCTTCTGTTTTTTGATATCCTAGGTTACTCTTCGGATCGGTAACTTAGATCTTCACTGGCGAGTGAGTGCCACCCCGCCCCCCGTTAGCAAAAAGAACAATCAATTAATTAATAGTGCAGTAACTAAAGGCTTTAACTTCGGAATAATAACAATAGACAGAAGGGGGAGATATATTAGGACGTAATTAGAAATTTGAGGTTTAGTTGAAGAAGTTGGAATTATCATATTTCATTAATTTGATGTGAAGAACGAATTTAATGCTGTTTGGAGCAATTTTTAATTTTACTTCCACATCCAGTGGTATAGTAACGACAAAAAAATTTTTTAAAATTTGTATTGTTCAAATAGGCTTAAAATGCCATGAAACATCGAGATTTTAAGTTTGAGCGAAAAAAAAAATTCTGTCTGTCGGTCTGTTTGTAACTTTTTTTGTGCGCACGTTTACTCTGGAACCGTGTAAGATATTGACTTGAAATTTGGTACACATATGTACTTTAACGAGTTCTGGAACTAGATTATATTTTCATCTTGTCCCGTCGAAGGTTTGGCGAGTAAATTGGGGTAAATTTGGGGTAAATGGGTAAATCAAGCAGGTAAGAGTTCATAAAATTGGTATTTGGTATATATAAGAGATGCTGAGGTCTTAAAAAAATTACCATTAGCCACCCCCATTACCACCCCCACCTCAAGTCATTTATTTTCCAATAACGCCGGTATTAGACATATTTATCAAGACGTTTTCTGTTTATGTGACATTTTAATTTCCACAGTTTTAGTAGTAATTTACCAAGTAAGTGGCTCAGTGATGCAGTAACTTATTCCTCGCCTGTTAGGCTTGCTTATGATGCGGGAAATCATATTCCAAACCTCCCTGAAGTTTTTTTACGTAAAATGTACATCACATAACATACCATCACACGTCGGATGACATGTTAATGACAGACTACTGTCAATACTATCCAGAAAACCTTTCTAAACCTACTTTCCAGCCCCCCTGAACTCCTGAAACTTACATCAATCTGTCACCCTCTACCTTCCGTCACACAAGCTAGCCATACCGTAAATATTTTGAATATGTGATTTTAATGATTAATCTCAGACTTGAGACCAAGGAGTCACGAGTTCGAGTCCTCGCTGAGGTATAGTTATTTAGAGGCGTTTTTAATGATGCAACCAAGACGGAAGTAGTAAGCCAGACCGCAGTTGAGTGAGAAATCACGGCTAGTCGCTGTTATCTCTCCTGAGTTCGAGTCTCAGCTGCGCAGATGGCAATGTCGAAGGGAATGGTTACTGTGTTGTTGTCTGTGTCTGCGTAAGTCTTGGTCGTATTGGATGAATAAATGTATTCTATTCTATTTTTTTTACACACGCGGCGTCGACTGCTATGGTCATTGGCCGCCCCCACCTCCATTCATTTAGGTCTATTCTCTTACTTTATTATTATTTGGAGAACATAGTACAATGAGTCGATGTAAGTAAGTTAATGTATGCTTGTCTGACTAAAGGTAAGACCGGAAGATTTTCATATTTTATTCATTAGATTGCATCTCTTTATAAATTCCAATATCTGTTTATTTTGTTCATAGTTATTCTGTAGAAATTCTTCCACTGTGATCGGTATATTTAATGTTTGTCGATGTTGATTATAATCAGGACAATCCAGGAGTATATGTTTGACAGTTAACCTGTTGTGACATGTTGGACATCTTGGCTGTCTTTCTCCTCTCAACAGATAGAAATTAGTAAGGTGTGTATGCCGGATTCTTAGACGTGTTAGGTTAACTTGTTCCCGCCTTGTGAGTTTACGTGGGGTTATCCATCTGTCTATCGATGGTTTGATAGCTCTTAACTGTGTCTCCTCATACTCCCATTCTGCCTGCCATTTATTCATGATTTGTTTATAAAATGTTACCTTCATATCGAGATGTCTTATTGGTATATCTTCAATACCATGCTGCTGGGCTGCCTGACGTGCTGCGATGCTTTTTCGATCCCCTCTATTCCAATATGCCCTGGTGACCAGACGAAACATATCGTTTACCTGATTTGGTCAGCCAGTCCAACAACGCAAGGATGTTTTGAACTAGTGGCTCTGTTGAGAATACGTCTTGAATTGCTTGTATTGAACATATTGAGTCTGTACAGATGATAGTCAGATTATTTTCTCTTGTCTCCGCCACGTACCTCATTGCCTGCCATATTGCGTATAGTTCCGCTGTAAATATACTTGCTGTTGAGGGCAGTGTCCATGAGTGAGATTCTCCTATCTTTATAAAAGCAGAGCCAACTCCGTTTTCAGTTCTGGATCCGTCTGTAACTAGTATATCTGCATCAGGGTAATGACTTAAAATTGTATAAAATGTATGGCGTAGTAATATTCTGTTTGTAAAAGTCGCAATATCTAGTCTACATTTGGGAGGGTTAATTTTCCAAGGTGGTTCCCCGCAGAAACCTATAGGTAAGTAAGTGTAACTCCAATCCTAAATTATTTATAAATTCTGTGGCACGTATTCATACTGGCGGCGTAAAGTTGGTGTGTTGTGTTATATGTCGCGTAGATCATTGCTGAATAATACAGAATGGACAGGATGATATGTGAGTGGGCTAGTAACAGACCCTTCACCGCGACAACAGATTTTGAAGTTTATGAAAATATTTTCATTACTAACTGAAATACAATGAATACAATGAACTGAAATTTTGTAATTTACAATTTAACAAATTACAATATTTCAATTCGTTGTATCTCAGTTAGTAATGAAAATATTTTCATAAACTTCAAAACCTGTTGTTGTATTTTTATGAAAAGTCAAGTGCATATGACAAAAAACAATAAAAATAAACAGGAGCTCCTAGACCCAGGGGAGGGTAACCAATTTTCAAACATTTTTTCGCAAACTGCTTTTTCAAAATTTTTTAGGGGTCATTAGAGAAGTGCTTCTCTAGATGTTATTTCCTAAATTTCGTATGGGTCCCATGCGCCATAGACGAGAAAAAAAATATTGAAATTTCACCAGCCGCCACTGGCAACGATTTATTTCAGCTAAGTTCTTAAGTAAAAAAAATGCCGTCATGGCAAAAGTAGTGAAAGAGTTTACGATGCAGTATCGGCGACTGGTCAGGTTGGAGAAGCGGGACCGCGGACGTCGTCATCTTGCAATCGCAGCTCTAGTGAAGTGGGAAACTTGGCTTCCTATGAGTATAGGGCGACAAGAAATTGCACAACTGTGTAAATAATCCGAATTGCTTCTGTATTGTTTGTAGAAAATTAAGTGGCATATGACAATCAAACAGAATAAAGAAAACTATACAGCTCTAAGAAAAAAAGTAAAAAATCATCAAGGGAGGGTGTAGGTAAATGTTAAATTCAAACGATATTCCTGTCTCAACAGAGCAAATTTTGTCCAAAAAATTTTTCCTAAAAATGTCACTGTTCAGTAATATTTTCCTTTAGATACTTGAAAATTTAAAAGTTACCCATCTCCGCTTACTAGGGTTGATGAGAATGATATTTCTCTATTATGAAGTTTGCAGATTGCGCTTTAATTATAACTACGGTATTGTGTTAAGCACGTGAAAATACGTCGGAAATTATATGTTCAGATATTATGTAGAGCAAAGTAAATTTCGGGCTTTCATTCAGTCATTTTTGGGTACGTTTTCATCCTAAATATGGATTTTACAAGATATTCGATCGTCGCGCATAAATTCTGACCTTGGATTCGGTTTCAGTGCCCCAAATTACGTATAGATATAGTGATCAGTTCATTTAATCTTTTTATTTATTTGTTTAGGATTTTCGGGCATTTTAAGGAGTTTTTTGAGGTTAGCAAAAATGCAAGAGCCAATCGGGCAAGACGGACATCGGATTTGTGTTCAGCGGGTCAAAATGTATGGGAGTACATAGGTCTGTCCTCTAGCACTCGACATTTTTTTTTGTGTGCCTGTGTTATTTATGTAGGTACATATAAACGAGGTTCTTCGTGAGGGCTCCTCAAACGACAGAAATGTATACATTCAGTTTTAGACATGGACAATTTAAAACCCAGATTTTCTGCGTGGGACACTATGTTGCTTTAATGTTATTCTGAAGAGTTTCCTCTATTTCTGTTGTAGATTCTGCCGAATATAGTATGACCAAATCATCAAAATATAAGGTTTTCTGTACAGATTCACTTATTACTGTCAGTAATTCATTTACAGCTATAGAGAATAATGTTACACTCAGTGTGGATCCTTGGGGAACTCCGTTCTCCAGTTCGAATAATCGTGACAATGTGTTGCCTCCTCGTACTCTAAAGCGACGATTTCTAAGAAAGCAGTTGTCCCCTAAGTACCCCATTCATGTAGCTTTTTTTTGAATTCCATATCGCCAGGTGGTATCATAGGCTTTTCTATTTCAAAAAAGACAGCAACTAAGTGTTCTCCTTTGGCAAAGCTGTTCTGTATTTCATTTTCAAATATTACCAATTGGTCAATTGTTGATCTGGCTCTACGAAACCCCATTTGGTAACTCGACAGTAAGTTGTTTCTTTCCAATATCCATGTTAGTCGATTTTTATCATTTTTTCTAATAACTTGCTCAGACAACAGGTCAGGGATATTGGTCTGTAACTGGATGCCAGTTAGTTGCTTTTACCTGGTTTAAGAAGGTATTATGATGGCTTCGCGCCACTGGTCTGAATAGGTGCTTTTTATCCAGATTAAATTAAAGAGTTCCAGAACTTTGAGTTTAAAGGATTCAGGTAGCTGGCGAATAAACTCGTAAGGTATTTGATCTGGCCCAGGTGCAGAGTCACTGACATCTGCAAGTGCTTTTTCATTTCAAAAATTCCAAATGGTTTATTGTAATCTAGAATTTCCTGTGTAGAAAAGTTTAATTCTGTTTCCATATTCTGTCTCCTTGCCAAAAAGATAGCGACAATTTGTTGAACTGCCTAATCTGTTTGAATTGGGTGTCTAGGATTTCAATGATATTATGTATTTCCGGAACCAACTGGTTATCTTGAAGAAGGGCAGGTATCGATAGTAAAGTTTTACTTCCTGCAATACACCTGACTTTTCCCAAACCTCTTTTACGTCCGTATGGATAGTTATGGATCTAACATACTTTTGCCACGATGATTTTTTATTTGATAAAATAAGACTCGTGCTTTTGCTCGAAGTTGCTTGAATAGAATCATATTTTGCGTTGTCGGATATCTTTCGAAATGATTGAGAGCTCTCTTTTCTCTTGGACAGCTCTTTTCACTTCATTAGTCCACCAAAGCACTGCTTTCTTTCTTGTCATAATACTGGTCCGTGATATTGCCTTTTCAGCTGTTTGTACTAGAGTATCGGTGATTCTTGTCACTGATAACTCAATACATTATACATAGAAAAACAATTTATTCGAAAAAGAATGCAAAAAGTATATTAAAAGAATATTCATTGATTATATAAATTTGGCATAAACACGTGAACAGTATAATGTTTGTCATACCTGGATGAATTTAAAATCTACATAATTGCTGATTTCACTCATATTAAAATATATTAAAAATATGAAAATATATTTGCTAAATACCTAAATAATTTTTTATGCAGTTTATAATATTAAATAGGAATATCCATCTCTTTAAAATAGAATACGGCAAGATGAATAGGCGTTAGATTTGACCGTCGCGGTACAGTCGTCCCTAGTTCGGCGAAGAGATAAATAATATTATTATCCCCACAGGTGTCGTGGATGCGGAAATGGTAGAATTTTTTGCAATCTTTTTCGGGCTGCGTTCTTGGAAGTTTTCCAAGTCTTGTTTGTGAAACTTCTCGGCATATATTAAACTAAGCCGTTCTAAATATCATTGTTTTAAAAGTTGGAAATTCCTATTAGTCACTGAAACTTTTAACTGATGTGGAACATCAAGATTATCTTCCATAATGTGATGATAATTTGTGAGAGGTATTTTTGGCCCTCCTCTTAAATGTTTTTCTCATTTGCTACTTCTTGAGTATTTCTGTTCGTAAAGGGCTTCTATACTTATTTATTTGTCTGGCGTTTTTATGCGGTATTATAAATTTGCAGGCAAATTTGTTTTTAAAATAAAACTTTTATGAGTTTTTTTTGCTACAATTGAATTCTCGTTTACATAATCCAGCTTAACTAAATGTCAACATCCTAATGATAAATTAAATCTCTTGCGCTTAAATGCTTGAAACAAATAATTTTATGTATAAGCACGAACAAGAATCTCATTGTAGAAAACAATTTTGAATTTCAGGAAGAGAAATAAACATGATAGTCTACAGAATGTCTTCAAATAATTGAGGAAGGAGAAATTAATTCTTAAATACACTCACATCAACACTGAGCAGGTTATCCATTTAAAGTCTTCGATGAAAGAGAAGTATTACTACTTAAGCCTTAGTTAATAGAATTGCTCTACTAAAAGAAATATGACGATGGGCTCGCCATGTAATAGTGACACTAATTTGTTGGATTTGGGATGGTTGCATTCTGATTTTCTTCAAATATATTTTCTTAAATGCATACTTTATCATTGTACTTAAAACTATTACTGCTGTACATCATTCAGTACAATGGAAATAGCTTAGTTTTTAGTGTTCTTTTACCATTTATTATTTTTCTAATAGTTGTGATGCGTGATGTGGCTAGGTTTAACATTTGGCTTTTTTTCAAAGCTTACTACTACAAAAATGCCATTAACTCAAAAACGACTGAAGATATGCATACATATTTTTAAGTAAATTGTTAGAATTTTCTTTTGTTTCCATGGCATACTTGAAAAACCTAGCAATATCTCGGCCACATAAGGTATTTTTTCATTTTTATTGAATAACTCGATAGGGGGTGAAGTTAGGTATAGGGAATGCTTAAGTAACTCACCCTAAAATTCAATTTTCTTTCGAATGATGTCGGAAAATACGGTAGATACCATTAGAAAAAAATCGACTTTTGACGATTTTTTATTGCGACATTTAAAAATGGCGTGCACTCATGTAGTACATGATGGGACCACCGATGCGATATCAGGTGTTAGGCTGCAGCTAACTGCTTCATCAATTTGATTTCATAATTTTGAACAATTTGCGAGATACAAATCTGTTCGTAAACTACCACAGCGGCAATTTTTTTCAAAAAAATTGACAAATACGTTAACATAACTTTGGATATATAAAATTGGAAGGTCAATCAAATCATGTAAAAAAAATTGTAGGTTTCTATTTAAAATAAATAAGTTGGTACCTATTTTTGGCACACCCTGTACAGCTGGAAGACTGAAAATATGTTAGGTAGAACGGGCATGATTGATTATGGCTGCATACCAAGGTTCAAGTTTGTAATCCAACTGCAAGTTGAAAAACTTCTAACAAAAGGTCTACGTTAATCACCCTGTATAGTCAAATAGAGTAAAACTAAGAGTCTAAATTACTTTGTAGTGATAACAAAACTGTTAAGGAAGAAAAATATGAAAAAAGAATATACAGTGTAGTCCCCCAAGAAAAAATTTAAAACGTGTGACGGAGGACGATAATACTTCGCGTACAGCTAACACAACTGTCGAAGAAAAATTTGAAAAATATACAGAGTGGTCACTCTAAAAAATAATGAAAAAAATGTGGCGGTGAACGATAATATTTGGCATGTAGTTAACAAAACTGTTAAAGCGAAAAATATGAAAAATAATGAAAAAATGTGACAGATGGCAATATTTCACATGTGGTTAATAGCCACCCTAAAACACAACTGTTCAAGAAAAGATATCACAAAAAATTATACAGGGTCATCACCCTCAAAGAAATTATAAAAAAATTTGACGTATAATATTTCGCATGTAGTTAAAATGTAGTTAAAAAAAAATATTAATGATTAAAGGATACAAACTGTTCATTTTTAATGGGGCTGTACGCCAGAGAGGAAATTTTTGAGTAAATACTTTTACCTCCGATTAAAGAACTTATATCTAGATACATAACAGGCTATCTTTTCACTATATACCTTGTTTGCTCCTAACATAGTCACATTATATGTCCATTAAAATGGATAGATTAACATCACATCCCATAGGCAACAGTGGCGTTGTGTGTGTAGCAAATGTGTAGAATGGTAAATATTTTCATTAAAATGAATTATTGCAATTCCTGCATTACCGGTTCTTTATATAACGTGATGTAGGCATACGATATTACAGTAAGATAAAACAGTAAGATAAATATGTATTGAAAGGATATTAAAATTTAATTGCTATTTACTTTATAACTGTAAACTGAACTTCATCATGTTACGACTATGGAACGATCGATTTTCTTCTTTTCTAAACTGCTTTCTGCAAACGGCACAGCACTTCACTATTTATTTGCACAAAATATATTGTCGCTAAACTGTGTAAATATGAATAGAGAATATTATTTAGGTATTAAGCAAATCACAACTTAAAATAAAATTACTTTTTCACCAGTTTTTGGTCGGAGAACATGAAAAATATTTATTGACATTAATGGCCGAACTGTCAAACTGATATTATGATAATCGAACTGAAGCCGATCGTGTACGAGCGGCCGCGAATACGCCGATGGGCCAATCAGCAACTTATGGGAAGAAGTGCCTTAGAATGGGAGTCTTTCGGGATCATAAAATTCATGCCATTATGTATCTAGATATAAGTTCTTTAATAGGAGACTTTTACCGATTTATTTTTATAATGCCGATTTTGTATTATTTTTTAAAAATCTCCATATTTCAACGTTTCGGTAATTATTATGCAAGTTTTAGTTTTAACATTCTTAAATGTTTTTTCCTATGTTTTTTCCTATCTGAAAAAAATAAAGAAAAATAATTTAAAAGTTTTTTAAAAGTTTCTGTAGGTTAGAAAAATTAAAAATATGTTTATGGAAAAAAAATGCAACGATAACTTAAGAAAAATTTTTTGAAAGTTGTCCAGATGTTACAATTATTTTAAAAAATCCTCTATTTTATCCTCCTTAATTAATATTATGATATATAAATTATTCATTATTTTATTCACCTCGTGTCCGATATCCGATTAAGAAGGATTTTTACGGCGCTCCCCTGATGTAATCTTTCCCTTATCACCAAACCTACTAAAGAAATATCATTTCCTTCAAAACACGCATGATCAACGCTACTATAGTAAAAACCAAGAAAACAGGGGTTCTTTCCGTTTGAGGGGATGGGGTAGGGTTGAAGACTATTTTCTTCGAGTTCTGCTCCCACTAAAACGGGGAAGAACACTAAACTAAAAGAGAAAAAAGTCAATTTTCCACCCCCTGAAAGGATCGTAACAACCCCCCGGGGCTGCTACCTCCAGACCTTCCCTTCTCAATAAACCTTCATAAAAACTTGATTTTATTCCCAAACACGCATAATCATTCCACCGTCAAAAAACAGCGAAAAGTGGTGGTTTTTGGCTTTTGAAAAGAATGGGTGTGGTTAAAAACTTCTCCCACCACATTTTTTTATTCCTCGAAAACTTCGTCGCTGCAGCAAATAGTCAACTCCTCTTTGACTTCCTGACCTCCACTAAGTGGGTTGTTCGGGAATTTGTAACAATCGTCTCCAGATCTGCATCTCGAAAATACTAATACGTCCTCTATCTGACTCTTTACTAATCCATCTGTCCGTGGTATAAACAAAGACGAAGATTAGACCGTTAACAAGTCTGCTTTTTGTGCATATTGTGATATTTCGCCAAGTCAAATTTTGTCCAACTGTCAAATTGCCGATCTTGCCATCGGTATTCTTCAACTAATCTCATATAACCAGTTGTTAATATTGGCCACAAGGGCTCCAAGATATACAGGGTGTAATTAGTTTCAAATCATTAAAAAAAACTGGTAATGGGGACCGACTAGACAAACAAAAAACCTTTATGACTTTTTCCTCTAAGGGCACTTTGAAAAAAACTGACCTAGGTCAACAATTTGAATATTAGGGTAGGAAACATTTGAGAACCACTGCCTTTCTGGGTCAATGGACGTGTAGTTCCCTTTAAATTGTCATAAAAAAGTGCAAAGATTACCGACTGACTCGTTCTCGCCGGCACGCGGCGGCTCGCGGTTTCAAAGCAAAGAAGGGCGGCACCTTTGATGACCGCCTCGACGGAACCAATTATAAAAATGTAAATAATTCGTTATCTCTTTTTGCAGAACTGCAAGCAAATGATGGGCGTAGAGGTTTAAACCCAGCATTTCTTTACTGTGTGTTGTTTTAATTTAGAACAAAATATTGGAGCTTTTATTGTTGTTTATAATTTTTCAGATTTAAATGTAATTTATTAACATTTGTAACCTACATGAGTGTTCTGGGTTAAAAGCTTAAAAAATGAAAAATTATTGCTTGACATTGAGATGATAACAGAAAACAATTATGTGTATTTTAAGTTACAAAAAAATCTGATTTATTTAACGAATTGCCGATCAGGTATCGAAAACTGAAATATTCGATAAATCTAGAACTTACCAATAAATTTGTTGATTTACATAAATTGTTCGAAATGGCTTCCGTCTGCATCAACACACTTTTCGGCACGTCGAACTAAGGACATACGCACTCTGTTCAACACATTTGGTAAATTAGGATCATTTTTTATGCACATTAAAATACCACACTAAACTATCAACTAACGTTGTCAATAAAGAAAATAAAAATGAAAACTTGGTCCAAAATCCAAAAAAGCAACACAAAAAAAATGAACAAGTAGTGTCTGTACGTAATCAAGAACTTCACGACTTGAACGGTAAGTTGTAAATACGTAGCCCAAAATTCAAAAAGAACAATAGCAACATACAAAAACAACGAACGGTTCGGGTGTGTACTTAACGAAGTGCCCACAGAAACTAAAATATTGCACAAGGGAGAGTATAGTTTTCTTCAGATCTACTAAGCACTCAGGAAACGCCGACGTCTTTCACCTTTACCGCACCGCTAACGACCTTACCTTACCTACTTTTAAAAAGCCATAAAAAGGTGTGATAATCACCTTGTGTCCTCGCCGACGCGCAGTCTCTAACAAAGGAGCGCGACACTTTGAAAGAGCCGCATCAGCATATTTGATGGTTAGAGGCGCCGACATACACGGAGATAAAAGCCTATCCTAACATTTCAGCAGTTTTCAAACAATATTATTAATAATTTTCAAAATTTTTGTTTATTTTTTTTTCTAAAACTATTGATTTTAGACCTCATGTTATATAAGGTTTTTTATTCGTTTAGTCGTTCCCCACCACCAGTTTTTTTTAATGACATGAAACTGATTACACCCTGTATTTCTTGTTTATAACTTCGAAAGAAACCTAGTTGTATTTTCAATTTTATTTTCATCTCAGCTTCTAAACACAGGGCATATTCCTACGTGCAAATGTTAGTTAAAAGAATGGAAAGCGATGTAAAAAATTAAAAGTTAATATATAATTTAACGGCGGGTAAAATACATATTACTCTTCTAATTCAGAAACTGACTGAAAAAATATTATAATTCCAAAAGCTCGGTTCTTTCTTTTTAATATGCTACAACAATATTGTTATAATAACTAAATTAATGTCGTTACATTAGATAATTAGAATCCACACATGCCAGTGAGTTTATAACATCTATTCACGTTCAGCAACTGACTGCACCACTGGAATATTATACGAAGCTGCTGCACCCGTAAATTGGCCTTTATAAGTCTCTGTTACTGTTGCCTTCTCAGCAGTTGGGACTCTTTAGAAAATAATATAATTCTACATCAGCAGAACGTGCTAATGGTAGCTTGAGTCGTAACAGAAAAACAATAGAACATGAAAAACAGGGATGCTATCGGAATCTCTGTTTTAAGCATGTCTACCGATCTCTTAAGAACATAACATAACACTCATAATTCCCAAAGTCAAAGTTTGAAATATTAGTCGGGAAGTGAAAATTAATGAAAATGAAAATTAAGAAATATATTCTCAACAAGGCCGGCCTTTGGGTACGGGGGCGCTGTACCCCGAGCTTAATATAAGTTGCTTTTCTTTTCGAGTAAAATTTATGAGGACGCATCTTGGAGAAATAATGGTCCGATTAAATTTTCTGTTTATATATCGCTAACCGTTAGCTATATTTGAATTATATATATACAAACATGTAGCTTATAATATTCTGTATAAATAAAATGTATACACGGGGGGATTCACATAAAACTCTCCATGCAGTTTACGTGGCAACGAAAAGTATTAAAATTCTATAAAAGCCAGTCGTTAGATTTAAAAATAAATATCTTGTATTTCTGCTTACATTTTATATACCAGTCTTTAGATAATATTCTTGATGACTTTATATTGTCTTTCAAATGTTGTCAATGGTAGTAGCGTCTGCGGCGACGCGGAGCCTTTGGAAATATAATATTAAAGTACGTTTAAGTCTAACTACTTTTTGTAGTACACACTTTTCCCTTAAAACTAGTGGTTTACGAGATAAAGCAAAAAAAAAAATTCCAGTCGAATATTTAGTAACCTGCAAATAAATTAAAATTCGTTAAAAGGTGATCACTAGATATGATAGGTAGCGTTAAGTTTAAATGATTTGCAATTTTTCAAATAGCTGTACAAAGATGACGCTGAATTGCAAAATCATTTTTCTAGTGTGTTGTTTCACTTCTCGTGAAAACATCCCTGTATCTTTGTATTTTGAGCTGAATTCATTTCAAATTTTTATCAGTCATACAAATAAGACGTCTTTATTCAACACATAAATGCCGCCTAGATCTAAAACGCCGGCCTACTGCGATGAAAAGAAAATCGCAATTTTCGAGAAATCATAGTAGGGTTAGAGATAGACAAAAATTTTGTAAATAACAGTTATTTGAAATCACTTGATATGCACCCCTGTAAAATTTTATAAAAATCGGAATATTTTCACAAAAAAAATTTTGTTGTTTCACTTCTCGTGAAGACACCCCTGTATCTTTTTTTATTTGTGACGGAATTCATTTCAAATTTTTATCAGCCATACAACTCCATAATACGACTTTATTCAACACAAAATGCCGCCTAGATCTATAACGCCGGCCTACTGCGAAGAAAAGAAAATCGCAATTTCCGAGAAATCATAATACACTCAAAGAAAATGATAGGTAAATTCAACCAAAAAGAGCATATGAAATCGCGCCTGTCTAGTTTCATAGTTAAATCAATCAGAAAAGAATAGTCATACAACTTTATTTGTTTTCGTAAACAAATAGTAGTTTAATAATCATATCTTCTTGTAACAAATTAAATAGTACAATGACATTTTTTTATGTTCACTAACCATTTTCAATTTGGTCTACAATTAAATAGTACAACGACTTTGTTTTTTATTCACCAACTAATTTTTAGGTTGATCTACACTTTATTGTATGTTGAAGTTTTTTTTGGTTAGCCAAAATCTCAGTATTGAGACATCAGACCACCCAAACCAAAGATTTGAGATCGTTTATAAGATCCATCCAAATATATCGATGATCCCTGAGAGAATTTGAACATTGCAATCATGTTATTAATTTTCTATAAGTTCATAAGAGTATAACATAATGCATGATTGATTATTGTCAGTGATTTGTATGTGGCGTCATCTGGGAATAATTTCTGTAATAGACTACGTGGTAAGCAAGCAAATTTTATGGTAATTCTTTTAGAACTACTAGAAGACGACAATAATATTGGTTCGTCTACCAAGTACAATAATACAGCGAACTAATACTGAGTTAGAATTACAATTCGATATTAGTTAAAAATAAAATATACTATTATCTAGTTTAATTTGACAGAATTCAACAAAATAATAGTCAGACGAACAAAATAATAGTCTTATTCATCTATTTTTTAAGTTAATGTGTGTTTTGTTGTACCACAACTTTTTATTAATTAAAATAACAATCACCTCTTGTTTAAAAATAGCATCAATATAGTTTGGTTTAACAAAATTAACGATATTGTTAGTTAACCATTTTTTTTGTTGAATTTACCCATACTATTTCTTTGAGTGTAGGGTTAGAGATAGACAAAAATTTTGTTAATAAAAGTTATTCGGAATCACTTGATATGCACCCTTGTAAAATTTTGTAAAAATCGGAATATTTTCAAAAAAAAAATTTTGTTTCACTTCTCGTGAAGACATCGCCGCGCCGCATCTTTTTTATTTGTGGCCGAATTCATTTCAAATTTTTATCAGCCATACAACTCCATAGGGCGATTTCTGACACCTAAAGAAAATTTTTTCCAACAAATGAAAGTTGTGAACAAAAATCGGCATTCAATAAAACGCTAAAAGGGACACTTTTTATTATTACGCATCAACTTAAATGTAATATCGTTTTCTTTTTTTCAATGGTTTTATAATACTTAGAAATCTGTATGTATGTATGTATTATGTACGAATGAATCAAATTTACCCACATCCCGTTATCCAATCGAGCTGAAATTTTGCATACGTACACATGTAATTAAATAATAAATAATTTCAATGATAATTGTGTATGACTTTCATTTGCTGTAAAAAGTTTTCTTTATGTGTTAGATAGAATCGTCTCATGGAGTTCTATAACTGATGAAAATTTGAAATGAATTCGGCCACAAATAAAAAAGATACAAAGGTGTCTTTCCGAGAAGTGAAACATTTTTTTTTTATTGGTACCCTATTTTGCTTATTTAAAGTACGCCTCAGAGTGTTTAAATCCAAGTTTTAAAAACGCGCGTGTTTTAAAGTTACCATGGTAACATCAACGATCCAAGAAACGTGAAGTCAAAATGTCAACTTTTTAATTGTCGATATAACATACTGTAACTCAAATAAAATATTACGAATGTTTCAAAAGCCTTCGGATTTTTGCGGTATTAACCGTTTTCTATTTAAGTAATCAATATTAGAACTCATTTTAAAGCAACATACAATCAGTAACTGTATTGACAATAATTAATCATATGTGACAGATTGCAAATTAATTTTTGTTTTTCTCCTTTTCATGACACTGACAGGTATCTTGATGTCACATCACGAATTCAACCAATTTACATTCTTAATTCTTGTTTCCATTTTTTGTAGTAATAATACCAGTATTTATGATTTCAAAGTGTAGCAATAAAAAAAATTAGCGTAAAGTATTCGTGGATAACTGGTCTTTAAAACACTTGCTCTATTTCGAGCACTCGGCTGCGCCGTCGTGCTCGAAAAATCGCGCGTGTTTTAAACACCCTATTATCCACTTATACTTTAATATACTATTTTTTTAATATTCCGATTTTCATAAAATTTTACAGGGGGACATATCTAGTGATTCTGAACAACTTTCAGGAACAAAATTTTTGTCTATCTCTAAGTCTACTATGATTTCTCGAAAATAGCGATTTTTTTTATCACAGTAGGCCGGCGTTTTAGATCTAGGCGGCATTTATGTGTTGAGTAAAGTGATTTTATGCAGTTGTATGGCTGATAAAAATTTGAAATTACTTCGGTGACAAAACAGGGGGTGTCTTGACGAGAAGTGAAACATATTTTTTTCTTTTTTGAAAATATTCCGATTTTTACAAAATTTTACAGGGGGCATAACAGCTGATTCCAAACAACTTTTATTAACAAAATTTTCATCTATCTCTAAGCCTACTATGGTTTCACGAAAATTGCGATTTTCTTTTTACCGCAGTAGGTCGGCGTAGATCTAGGCGGCATTGATATGTTGAATAAAGTCGTCTTATGGAGTTGTATGGCTGATAAAAATTTACAATAAATTGGGTCGCAAATAAAAGATAAAGGGGTGTCTTCACGAGAAGTGTATTGCTGCAACTTTGAAACATAACTTACGCGTTTTTCACAATGGGCTACACCTCACTGCAACTTCCACGCGTTTATACATCTTTCAAGTATTCTACTAGTTAGCCTTCGCATCCGATGAAGTCGCTGTGTTAATGTAGAAGTACCTAGCATACTGCGTCTGAGTGACGCGACATAAATTTATTTATTAAGGGTGCGTTCCCCCTTGTGCTTATTGTTCTTCCCAGGTGGGTTCTTCCCTTATGTGTGTTCACAGGTGGGTTCGAGATAAGAGATATTTGATAGACACGCTCTCACCAAAGTAAAAAATTAGTCTTTCTCTCGATGCGATCTTACTTATTTACCTAACGGTACCTAATAGATTTCATGCTTAAAGATCTCTGAATTGTGTTGATACAAAAAATCCCTCTCGAGCTTTCGTAATCTGACCGGGATATTGAGATTTAAAACTTGTGAGGTCCTGAGACACCCGATTACTCAATTTCGACCTATCAAACGAAAACCCTCGAGGGATGAGACTTACAGCAAGTCATACCATCAATAAAATGCAAAAGTTCAAAAAATACCATTTATTAATTTGGTTTAAAATAAGTACAGCGAGATTATGCGATAGGTATCCTATCTAATAAATTATATAATTTAAAGAGAATCGCCTTCCCTAAGTAGGGCAAGGTCGATCACCTCTTTAAGAGAGTTTTAAATGCTACCATGCAATGGAGAGAGTGCGCTAACAATCGATTTGGTAGAAAATATTCACACAATTTCCCTAGTAATTGATGAATGTTTATTGTGGCTGACTTGAAATAATATAAAAATATTTTACTTAAAATATTTTGGGTCGTTGTAATTCTTATTCGTGATTATATCATTCGCAAAAACGGAGTTCCAATTGAGTTCAACTATATATGAGTTCTGTCAGTCTCACGACGTACTGGTCCTCGTATAGGTTCAATTAAGGAAATGTGACACGACTTCGCCTTCGAGCGACTTTTTGGCAAAATAGTTTTTTGTCATATTTATGTACAAGTTTTCTCTATATCTTTGTCGTTTTGAAAGACCTGCATTTGGTTTTCCTTCCATCGCTTTCTACTGATTATCCAATGTTTGCCACGTAATTGGCTGTGACTGTATCTCCACATTAATTGTTTTTCCTGAAGCGATTAAAAAAATAAATATTTTTAGAGTACATTTTTGGCGTACTTCGTTAAAAAGTATATTGTTTCTGTTTCCTTGTCCATAAAAATATTTTTGGTCCAACTTTGACGCACTTTTGAAAAAGTATAATGTATTTTTGTCTTTGACTAAAATTATACTCTTATTTTTGGTACGTTTTTCCATGACCACAATATACCTTCACTCTCATGGCCTGGTCATAAATTTCTAGGCGCGTGCGCCACGTGTTGTGCCTTTTTGATCTTTGTTTACTTATGCACTCTCTTTTTAAAACGTCTTTAAGTGAATTTTTACCTAAGTCGAAACTTTCATTTAGTATTCGATTTGAGGAGCAACTTATCAAAACGCATTATGTCCTCCTAAAGTAGTATTTCAATAGAGGCAAAAAACTATTTTCTGTTATACCTTAAGGCATAAACAATGAATTTATTTAAAATTGAAAGGTGTACATGCAATAATCTGAAAAATGACTTCATTTAAATCAATATTGCTTCAACTATAACTCAAAAAAAAATTGAAAATGATTGGACTTAATGCGTTTTGTGAATTGGGTGGGACTTAATTCATTTTGATGCGTTTGGTTTAGGACATAATGCATTTTGCAGCAGTTGAGTCAGAAAATAGTGGCAATTAAACAATTGGCAAAATTCACCAGTTTCGTCGAGTATTTTGAAATAATATTACAACTATTATAGGTTAGAAAACCACAAAACGACAACCTATCATAACGCGACCACACAAATGTTTTGATGTGGCCGTTAAATTTTGCTACACAAAAACACTGGGACATAAAGCTTTTCGAAGTGTCTAGTGTACATTCATAAGAACATATGATCACAGTGAATCGTAATTCATATCTAACTCAATTTTGTCCCAAAATGGACATAATGCGATTTGATAAGTTGCTCCTCATTTATTAATTCCTTCCGGACAGTTTAGGCTTTAGATTTAGAGATTGTCTAATATATGTGGTATATGTATTACATATCAGTTTCAAGTTTGGATTTTCATCGAGTAAAGGTCGAGTTAATCAACTAATTACTACCCTCTTTCTTCGTGAAGCAGTGATGGAACTATGCCAAATTATTTCATAATACATTTAAATAATTCTATTAATTTGGTTGCTAAGGCGATTGTCGATTTATCATCGTCCCTCGTATTTTACCCAGAGGTCGCAGTTAAGCCCTATCAATAGTTCCTTATTTCTGACACAGAGGAGAGCCCGAGCCAAAGCTGCTCCTTTTCAGCAAACAGCTCACAAGTTCTTGTCAACACTTGATCTAAATGGCTTAAGATGATTGATGCCCTGCTTCTTAGAAAGACTCTGCACAATCTTGTTGTCCTGTCCCGATGCAAAAATTTTAGGCCTATTTTAAATAATGGATCGCCGGTGGAGAAGTATTGTGTTCTTTATTAGAATTACAAATATTTCGTAACAAATAGTCATTATATTTAAATTACCGGACAACAATATAACTATACACTTTTTTATGTGGAAATAAGTTACTTGCCGTCTCTTCAATCGAATGCATATCTGAATACTCCATTGTTTTAACTTCTAATTTGAACGATGATGCTCTAGCGTTTATATCGGATTAAATTATTTTACACACGTTAAATATAACTGAATTCAACGAAATAAAGTTAATATAGATTCTATTCTGTTGATCGGCTCAATACTATAGTTGGTACATTAAACTTGTAAAATACAAAACCATACATTTAGGCATAGGTATATTGGAAATATTACTCTATACAAAAGCAGAATATTTGCCTGTCCAGTGAATTATTTGAGTAATCACTGGCGAGGCAGGAACTTGACATTTTGCATGAAGGTTGAAAATAACGTCACAACCCTCAATAAAGGACCCCGGAACAAAACCCATGAAAATGTTGATTCGGTGGAATCTGCTGAAATTTTGGTATTTTGTAGTTCAAGTCATGCTGATTAAAAATTCTTATCACATCAAGCCAATCCTATGGACAGTTTTTGAGATACAGCTTGTCAAAATTAGGTAATTTGCGTCATTTTAGACATTCAAGAACTTTTTATTTTTAACCTATTAACATTAGTAAAAAATTGCGAGGGTCGAAATATTTTTGTTCAAGTCCAATAATGCTAAAGAATTTTTTTTCAGAATTTTTTTATCATATTTCACCTAACCTAAAAATAGGTTAGGTGAAATATATATACTTATGTCATATTTTGGCATGCTTCGATGGGATTGGCAGAAACTTTGCTATTTTGTAGTTAAAGTCATACTGATCAAAAATGTCTATTGCACTGAGTCGATCCTATGAGTGGTTTTCGCTCCAGGAATGCTTGAAAGTCCTAACAACGAGGTAATGGGTAATCTATGTCTTTATGAATGGCTTCCAGCATGTTTGTGTAATGCGTGCATGCGTTTGTGTGTATGTATGTGTCAGTATATACAGGGTTTTCTGGAAATATCGATGACAAACTTCTGGTGCAGATTCTACATGCA
Organism: Rutpela maculata; assembly: GCA_936432065.2. NCBI lineage: Eukaryota > Metazoa > Arthropoda > Insecta > Coleoptera > Cerambycidae > Rutpela > Rutpela maculata. Next base: position 54,116,144 of record OW386285.2, read on the forward strand.
AAAATATATCCGCAAATACCTTGAGCTACGGTCCGTTGAAAATTGCTCGCCCAAAAACTGATTATTATTTTATATTTCAGAAACCTTTTGATTTACAGGGATGTGACTTTATAAACATATTGACAATAATACAAGCTTATTTTAACGTTACATTACATTACATTTTTTGTGCACGTACACAAAGACACTGGAAGCCATTCATAAACATGTACATATAAATTAGGTACCCGTAACCTCGTTGTTAGGACTTTCAAGCACTCCTGGAGCGAAAACCACTCATAGGATCGACTCAGTGCAATAGGAATTTTTGATCAGCATGACCTTAACTACAAAATAGCAAAGTTTCAGCCAATCCCCCCGAAGCATGCCAAAATATGACATATATATATTTTACCTAACCTAAAAATTGATAAAAAAATTCTGAAAAAAATTCTTGAGCTTTATTGGACTTGAACAAAAATATTTCGACCCTTGCAATTTTTTGCTAAAGTTAATAGTTTAAGAGTAAAAAGTACTTGAATGCCTAAAATGACGCAAATTACCTGACTTTGATAAGCTGTATCTCAAAAACTGTCCATGGGATTGGCTCGATGGGATAAGAACTTTTGATCAGCATGACTTGAACTACAAAATACCAAAATTTCAGCCGATTCCACCGAATCAACATTTTCATGGGTTTTGTTCCGGGGTCCTTTGAAAATTTGCAAAACTCAAAATGACGGCTCCAATATGGCGGATAAAGTAGAGTTTCGTTTCTAACAAAATTCTAACACACTTCTAGATTAGCCAGAAAGCTTAAATTTGATACACTGATAAGTCACATGCCCAAATTTTCATGAAAATTCCGAAAAGTTAAAATTTTAATATGGTGAAAAAAAATTGTACTTTGCTCTAAATTCGAAGAAATTTGGCATTTAATTTTCATAGTTGTTATCAAAATAATTTAAGATTGAAAATGTTTAACACTAACATTCAATTACTATGAATACGATGAAATTTGGTAATTGAAAGTTGTTAAACGTGAAACGTAAACATTAAACGTATTTTCTAATGTTTTCAATATCTAAAATGGTGGTCAAAGTAACTCTAATTACCTAATTTTAATTTTTGATATACACCAGCGCCAAACTTTCGAGAAATTACGATTTATTTGGAATTTTTGAAAAGAGTAGTTCTCAATTTTACCTGTATATTTGTATCTATCAGCGGATAACTCGAAAATCGCTGAATAATTTTTTATGAATTTCTCGACAAATGATTTATAATTTACTTACTTACATTTTAGACATGATTATTATACTCGGTAGACCGATTTAGATGGATCGTGTATGTCCGATAAAAGTTGATAACTAAGTTTTTCTACGACTATTGAATAATTCATTTAGGCCAACCGCACACAGTCGATTTATAGTTGGACAATAGTTTAGTTGGTCTCTATAAAGCCATGAACTTAAATTTAGCTGCGCACACAATCCAACTGAACAGCCACCCGATTATTTAGTCAAAAGCAGTTGGAGACGCTATATGATATTTTAATCGTTCAACTATTGTACAACTTACAAATATCTACTACTGTAAATGGAAGTGCGTAGACGGCCAACTGTTTAGTTGTCGTCTGTCTCGAGTGGACTGTTGTGCAAAAATGGATGAGAATAATTCAGAAAATGCAGTACTTGCAGTCCCATCTACGTCAAAGGGAGTACCAACAACTAATTTTAACAAATCGTGAAAACTTGTTACACTCGTCCGATAAAATGCAAAGAATTTTTTGGGGTATTTCATCAGTTCTGCATGTAACGTATGAAACAGACCCATTCTTAATCGACAACTGTAAATAGGGTGAACCCATATTTGTCGGTTTATTTTCTGCAGTCTTTTTTTCCTCCGTATATATAACAAAGCACAAATCAATGAACGTTTCCGCATTTTTAAATGTACAGACTACGGCTAAAATCGTCTGTGTGCGCAAGTTGCCTGATTTCTTCCCAACTAAACTGTTTAGTTGGTTAGAAATCTTAACATCAAGCAAACTCAACCAAACAGTTTAGTCGAGCTAATATCGACTGTAATGGGGTTCATTACTCACAACCGTGGGTAATAATTCATTGGGCTAGAACCAATCACAAGAGTTCATTTTCATTATTCAACAGTTGTGGAGCAATCAAAATAAACGATTTAAAGTTCAAAATTATCACGTATGCTATGACGCAATTCAATATATGTCAAGGACATCTAGGTTTTTAAAAATGTTAAAATTAATGTCAGATTTTTCTTATACAATTATATTACCCGACTTCGAAAAAGAAAGATTTTGATGAAACTTTCACTAACTCTATCTTGATCTTCAGAGGAAGGTTTTAAGTATACTTATTATATATGCCAGGACGTCTGAGACTCTAGAAAAGTTGAAAAATTAAAAAGATAATAAATTGACTTAGCGGAAATAGACAAACACCAAACCGACAGACAGACAGACAAGCAGATAGACTGATGCAATTAACAGACCTTAATTTTCGTAACCTACGTAATCTCAAACGTGAAAATCCAAAGAAATCTCGGAGAGTGATTTTTTTACTATTACAATGCGTTCATTAGATAAGTGAGGAAAGTAAAAAGATCATTAAAAATTGTGAAACGAACATGATTTTATGAAGGAGCGATCCATCACCTCTACTTCAATTTGCGTGATCTGACAGAATTATCTCGAATTAACCAAATGTGCATTACATATACAAAATTTTGGAAGACGTTCAACAGACTAAATCATACTGCACTTCTAAGTAAACTGTTTCATTTTGGTATTCTCTATTATTTTTTTATTCCTGCATTTCAAACAGGAAGCAATTTGTGGCATATCATGAGTTGCAGTCTGTCAAATACAATGCAACATCTGGTGTTCCGCAGGGATCAATATTCGAGCCCTCTTAAATTTTTGTTAATAATATGACAGGCAATATTCATTTCTGACATGCTAACAATTTTAAAATATTTACATCTATTTTTCCTTGGAGAACTACACGGTCTGCAATATAGAATCATACATACCGGGTGGCTTAGCCAATAGGAACACTATTGTAACCTTTGAATGGGCGAATGGATTGGCGTAGTGATATGGGATGAAACTTTCAATTATATGATGTAAAGAATCAAGATGACTGATCACCGGTTTAGATGCAATTGACATGAAAATTAAATTTTTAAATAGGACAACCTGTAAATTTTTGCATATTTGCATCCTGCTGACCAAAATACATACGATCTGACCCTCAAATATTATTTTGATTTTTAAAAAATATAGATTTTTTTTAATTTTTATTTTTAATCATAGAAGGCCGCGATGTTGCCAAAATTGCTAGAAATATTTAAAGTACCTTTAAAATATTATCTCTTCAGATATTGACATTAAACACGATTTATTCTTCATTAAGAAAATTATTTTTTTTAATGAAACTCATATGAGACAACCTGTTATTTAAATAAATCTTGAAAATAAGAAAAGAATTAATGCATAATGTCTACCTTCTCTCTGTATTAAATTTAGAAGAAAAAATTTAAAAATCTATATTTTTAAAAGCTTTTATTTGCAATGTTTGTATGTTTGCTTGTTGGTTTAGGTCAAATCTTGCAAGCTGAATTTCGACTAGTTCTAATTAAGCTAGAGCTTTGAAATTTGGCACACGTGTATAAGTCTGGTGACAATGCAACATAGTGTAGCCATTATCGGTCTAAATCCAATATGGCGGACGTCCCAAGATGGCGGATCGGCTTTTTAGTCACAACCCCCCTGATATGGGTATCAAATGAAAGGGTTTGACGAGTAAAATACGATAAACAATGTGACGTCATTTTAAATCCAATATGGCGGACGTCCCAAGATGGCGGATCTGCTTTTTAGTCACCGTTGATATGGGTGTCAAATGAAAGGGTTTGATGAGTAAAATACGATAAAGTGTGTGACGTCATTCTAAATTCAATATGGCAGACGTGGGCGAGGTGGGGAAGGGGTAGAAAGAGGTGGGAAGAGGTGGGAAGAGGTGGGAAGAGGTGGTAAAGGGGTGGGAAGAGGTGGGAAGAAGTGGGAAAGGGGTGGGAAGAAGTGGGAAAGGGGTGGGAAGAGGTGGGGAAGGGGTGGGAAGAATTAGGAAGGATGGGAAAGGGGTGGGAAGAGGTGGGGAGAAGTGGGGAAGAGGTGGGAAGAAGTGGGAAGAGGTGGGAAAAAGGTGGGAAGGGTGGGAAAGGGGTGGGAAGAAGTGGTTAAGAGGTGGGAAGAAGTGGGGAAGAGGTGGGAAAGGGGGGAAAGAGGTGGGAAAGGGGTGGGAAGAGGTGAGGAAGGGGTGGGACGAGGTAGGAAGAGGTGGGAAGGGGCGGGAAGAGGTGGGAAAAGGTGGGAATAGGGTGGAAAGAGGTGGAGAGAAATGGCGAAGGGCAGGGGAAGTGGTGGAAAGAGGGAAGAAGTGGGAAGTAGTGTTAGAGGGGTGAGAAGGCGGAAGAGGGGAGGGATGGATGGCGGTGGCAAATGAAAGGGTTTTGTCTGTCTGTTTGTAAAATAAGTGGACTGAAAAGTAAAAAATAAAATTATATAAAAAAAGTATTTTTAAGAAAAAGCTTTTATCTGAAAAAACTACTAAAAAGTAAAAATAATTTTTTTTAAATTCATACACATGGAAACCAAAAGCTTTGGGGGTGGTCAATTGAGCAAAGTAACTATGCAATATCACTATATGACCGCCCCCAAAGCTTTGGGTTTCCATGTGTATGAATTTAAAAAAAATTATTTTTACTTTTTACTAGTTTTTTCAGATAAAAGCTTTTTCTTAAAAATACTTTTTTTATATAATTTTATTTTAAAACCAAAATAATATAAACTTAAAGAACTAAAATATTTCAATTTAATACACAAGGTGGCGTAATCTAAGATATCAAAAGCCCTACTGTAATCTAGAAGAATTAAGCAAACGTGATTATTAGCATCAATTTCTTTAGAAATGTCGTCTGTTACTTTTAGAAGAGCAGTACTAGTACTATATTGAGCACGAAAACCAGATTGTGTAGCAGGTAAAATGTTCGAGGTTCGCCGTGGTTGTCTGGCTGGCTCCGGGCCGGACTCCGGAATGGCGCATTATTGTATGTGAATATTAATAAATGTTAGTTGTTGTTGTTGTTGTTGCCTTGCAATCCAAAGGTCTCGTGTTCGATCTCTCACATGGTGATTTTTTTTTTCATATTTTTTTTTCACAACAAAGTTGGTATCACAAAATTTAAAATGTCCAAAAACTAACAATATTTACAAGAAAAATGCGAAGAGTATCCTATAGAATGCGTAACAATTATATAAAAAGCTCAGTATATCGGCGAAGAGTATAATGCTTCCACTAGTTAATAGGTAAATACAATTTCTCAAAAATGAACAATAATTAATTATATAACCTTCATTTCTCTTCTTAGCAAAAGCATTGATTTTTTTTATTCTTGAATTTTATTTTTTATTATTGATATAATAATTCTTGAATGATTGGTTTTTGATATTTTGTTTTATATAATTCGCAACTTCAGAAGAAATATATGATAATTCTTTTAGTAAGATTTGAATGGATTATGTCAAAATCCAAAAAATTATATGCAGATTAACTGCTCTAAAAATTAGCCTATTTTTTATTTGCACTTGTTTAAACTTTTAAAGCTTCAAATATAAGAAAAGAAATGTAGTTTGTTATATGAAATTTACCCAAAAAAATGTTGAGGTAGTATATATTTTTTAAATCTACTCTCAGACAGTCCACACAGGGCAACCCGTATGACAGGTATTTCCGGCAGTTTTTGGGCTGCCGTACCTTGATATTCTGAAAGAGCGCACAAAAACGAACAAAAAAAAATGTTTCCACGCCATAACGGTAAAACTTTGTTACCTATCACCTCCTTCAACTAGGTAGAGTAGAGGTTGTCAGACCAGGTTTTTCTGAAAGAGCACGAAATTTATTAAAAAATGCTCTAATTGAAATAAATTTCTGCGAAAACGGTCAAACATTATTGTTTTTTAATGGTAATAATTAATTTAATTAATAATACTTCCGGCAAGAAAAACCTCATCATACTGGGCTCATTTTGTTCGTATGGTTTTCTACAGTCAATTTTCACTAGAATTTTTCATATCCGCGATGACGGTACTTTCGATGTTACAGACTCCTGGACTATATTCAATGAACTGGATGACTGAGCGAAATTTTATTTCCTAATTTTCAACATTATTAATACTTCATAACATTTTCTCATAGTCAGTGACGTAAATAAAAAAAACTAGTACCAATTTACATATTTGAGCTAGACGGATACGTACAATCGTGACTAAGAAAGTTATGACGTAGACTGCAGGTATTTTTTAATTGAAAAGGATAAAAAATGTTAGTTCCCGCAAGATAATTTATTTACTAGATAATTATCAGTAACTATTGACAATGAAATTAATGCAACTTGCAACAATCACAACAAACCTTTATTGTTTCAGATATGCTCGTAATGTATAACTAATTACTGGTTATACACACTTGTCATTTAATTATCTGCAAGTATCACACGATGTTTTAATTTGCGTTTTAGCATAAATATATATACTTAAAATAATGTATATTGCAAGAGGTACTAATTATGTTTTATTTTAATTACAGGTTCGCCGTTATCCAGCCGACTAATACTGAAAGGTAGGTTACATTTACATAAACAGCTTTTTCACGACAAGTTTTTAAGACGTGTGCCGTCGTTTTATTTAAAAAAAAACAAATTCCGGGTTGTTATCTTCATAATGAGCGAGATTCTACAAAGTAGCGTTCTAAAATGTTGGTAATCGATTACATTTTAATCTAAAAACGCTGTATATTTTTATGACCGCAAGATAATTTTAAAGTAGGTAGCACTTAAACTAAGAAGTTCACTAAATTTCAGTCAGCCTGTCACCACAATACCGTTCTATTTCTGATATGGTGATCATCTAAAGTTTTTAAATTGACACGTAACATAATGGTCTGATGGTGTGGATGTCTTGAACACATAAATAAACTTTATTATGAAACATGGAATTAGTTTTTGTGATAATGGCTAAAGTTGTAAATGGAATTTTAGTTCAGAACAGTTTGTTCTTTTAATTTGTCGTCTTTTGTGCATTTAGTTTTTCTCTTAGCGGCAAGCCAAATTATCGAATGAGTAAAAATATTATGTATGTACAGTGGAGTCAAATTAGGACTAAAAAATTCGCAATGTGAATTGTCTGGTCAGGGCAGTTCTTTTGTTTTAACGTGTTCAGGGGATCAACTTAACTTCAAAGTTCAGTTTGTAGTTTCTGCGAGGTCGGCGTATTGTTTATTTAACGATTTAATTTTTTAGTCCGTGCTTGCCGTTGGTTTTCTTTGAATATCTCGAAATATATAAGTCCTATGGAAAACAACAAAAAGAAGGAAAATCTTCGTTATGAGTTGTAAAATAAAAGTATATAAACTATAATTCATTAATTGTTATTATTATTTAAAAAAAAAATGAATATTGCAAAATTATGCGTTTCTAAACAAATCACTGTTCTTTCAAAAATAATGGATAAGATTCAATGAAATTTTGGAGAAATATAGCCCTTATAAAATACAATCACAACTTAAAATTTCAAATCAAAATGCACGATATAATGTTGCACGATAATATTGTGTTGTCTCACAACACGAAATTGCTCGGTACACACTTGGACACTAAATTGCTGTGGGACAAGCACATTGAGCATGTATGTTCACAGCTAAATAAGGCCTATTTTGCTATATTGCAAATGCAAAGTTCTTTAGATGAAACGGGGTTATTGAGCATATACTATGCTCTTGCTTACTCACATATTTCATATAATATTATTGCCTGGGGAAGTGCAAGAGACAAGGATAGGGTGTTTATTAGTCAAAAGAGACTCATTAGACTTATATTTCACATGGATTATAATAAGAGCTGTAAACATATATTTAAAATGAAAAAAATACTAACCACTCCATGTATATTTATATTAAAATGTTTGATGTACACCAAGAAAAATATAAATCTTTTTACTCAAAGAAACGATTGTCATTCGTACAGTACAAGATGTGGTGATTTACTTAGTATCCCTTCACATCATACTTCAAATTATAAACATTCACCGTACTATAACTGTGTTTTACTTTTTAACAGTCTTCCTGCTTTAATTCGAAATATCCAAAACTACAGACACTATAAAACAGCAGTTAGAAATATATTACTTGATGGTAGCTTTTACAGCGTTCAAGACTTTTTAAATAGAGAACCTTGAGGAACTACTCATATATTACTTTAACTTTGACAAAACGAATAAGTATTTAATGTATTCATTCATTGTATTTTTATATATATATATATATATATATATATATATATATATATATATATATATATATATATATATATATATATATATATTTATTTGTCATCCCAATTTATATGTATTGTGTATTTTTATTGTATCAGCAATAACATATTTTATGTTTGTATATTTGTTACTAATTTACTTACAATGACTTACCATATACACTAGTCTGTATCTAAAATGGTCAATAAACATTATTATTATTATTATTTTTTGTTTTGTTAAAAACCAGTCACCCTTCTCTGTGGCTCCGACCCTCACAGAGGGGAGCTGGTAGTACCGGCAGCTACTCCCCACACCCGTGGGGTAAGTGACTACTGGGTCCGGGAATCGTGTGCCCTGAGCAGACGTAATGAACCGAGGATGACGGCCTTCTGCATTCTGCCGGCTAAGACCCGAGGGCTCCTATAATCAGTACCACTATCCTAACAGTATGGTCTGAATACAGTCTGCGGAGCTCGAAGATCTCGATATTTCAGATCTCGATATTTTGCCCGTTTTTCCTCCCCCTTCAAGACAATGTTGTTCTCCGCGGGAGCCGAGAACTCCACGACAAACATTGTCTTGAGTTGATGGTCGAGGAGTACTACGTCAAGCTTGTTGGCTTGTATTTGCCTGACGGTGGGAAAAGAGTAGTTCCAATAAATTAGACACTTCTCATTTCCCACAACGGACTCAATATCCCCCGGAGCGTAAGGCAGCACTGGTGTTTCGTCTATCCCATACGAGTGCCTTAACTGGTAATAAAGCACTCGTAATGCTCCGTCGTGCCTTTGGATATAGGCCGAGACTGCATATGTCGGGCAAGCCGACAGCAAGTGCATAAGAGTCTCTGGCGCCCTGCGGCAGGCCCTGCAGCTGACATCAGGGACCTCTATACCCATGACACGACTACGATAGACGAGGGTGTTAAATACACCATCCTGGCAAGCCATTATGAATCCCTCGGTCTCAGACTTCAGCCCGGCTGACCTTAAGAAGGCAAAGGTCAGCCTTTCGGATAAGCCAAGGTTCTCTATATTTTTATAGAAAACTCCATGCATTGGCTTATCCGTGTGAAGCTGCAGAAAGATGTTGTGTTCTGCAGCTTTAATTTGGGCTTTTCGTCGTGCAGGTTCCAACTCGGTGACAGAGTCGGGATTTACCCGCTCGACGTCGAAGGAGAGACCAAGTTCATCGGCTGCTCTCTGTGCTGCCTTAAACAAAAATGCTCCTATTCCTGCACTTTCATGGTCCCGCCATCAAATGCAATAAATGTATACGATATCTCAAATTGTAGCTTTTTATAAGTACTTTAAGATCATGGAGTTAGAATTTTTTTTTCAAAATTTAAACTTTTTTATTGCAGTTGTTTATAATTTTCGAAACTGTAGTTATAAACAAATTCAAATAAATCTTTGTTTTTTTTTAATAAATCAAAAACGGCAAAGGAGTAATGAAACTAGATTAAAAAAAAACAACTTTAAAAAAAAATTAATGCTCTACTTGCATTTGCGGCTGAGGTACATACGTTAGTTTTTACGTTTAGATCACTTATAAATAAACACATCGATGTTTCTTATTGAAATTCGGGCAGGTAATTCTCCAATGTCTATTATTTTGTCTCTGCCTCTTGAAGATAATCCAAAGCTACAATTGTTAAAAGATACTGTATAGAGGCCCGAAAGTGGGGTATTTAGCGATTTTGTTAGAGATCCGAAAATCACAAAATATGTCTAAATGTTGTATTATGTTCTTTCAAACTGAACGTTAGTCGCTAGATAGCCCAGTGGGTAAGGTGACTAGCACTATTTATTCAGGATGCGGACGTCTCGTGTGCAAATCCTGCTCGCGAAATATATATTGTTTTATTGTATCAGTAATATTAAAATTTTACAAAGCTGTATACCTGAACTTGAGGGTAGTTGTTCAAGTTAGGTTTACCATCTTCATGACAAAAATTAAAAAGTTAAAAAAAAATTCAAAATGTGCATTATGCTCTCAAAGACGCTTTATTCGATTCTAGCTTTGGATTATCTTCAAATAGCAGAAACAAAATAATGAGCATTGGAGAATAACCAGCCCAAATTTCAAGAGGAAATATCGATTTGTTTATTTATAAATGACCTAAACGTAAAAACTAACGTATCTGAGCTCCAAATGCAAGTAGAGCATTAATTTTTTTTAGAAAAAGTTGGCTTTCTTAATCTACTTTCATTACTCGTTTACCGCTTTTGATTTCATAAACAAACCAGAGAGTTACTTGAATTTGCTTATTATTAAAATTTCGAAAAACTATAAACAACTGCAATGAAACGGGTTTAAATTTTGAAAAAAAAAGTTTTTGTCCGTGATCTTAAAGTACTTATATAATGCTATAATTTCAGTCATCGTATACATTTCTCGGTCTTGGTGGCAAGATTTCACAAGGGTGCAAAATTTTAGAAATAATTGTATATTTGAGCCGTTTTAGTAATCATTTTGATTTGAAATTTTAAATGGTGATTTTACTTTATAAGTGATATATTTTTCCAAAATTTCATTGAATATTATTCACTATTTTTAAAAGAAGAGTAATTTGTTTAAAAACGCACAATTTTGCAATGTTCAATTCTTTTAAATAATAATAACAATTGAAATGAATTATAGTTTATGTACTTTTATTATACAGCTCAAAACGAATATTTTTCTTCTTTTTATTGTTTTCCATAAGACATGGATTTCGAGATATTCAAAGAAAAACGATGGAAAACACGGTCTAAAAAATTTAATTGTTTAAATAAACAATACGTCGACCTCGCCAAAACTGCAAAACTTAAGTTGACCCACGTTAAAACAGAAAAACTGTCCTGATCAGACAATTCACATTAAAATCCTAATTTGACTCCACTACTAGTAGTCACAAGAATTGGAAAAACTAATGTGCTTTGTATTTATTGACAAACAATGCACATTTGTTTTTCAAGTTCTTGTGACTTCATACATAGATGGCATTTTTACTCACTTTATTCATTGATCATTGGATCAATAATAATTTGGGAATTGTAATTATATACCCAACTTTCAGTAATTAAGTCTAAATAAATGTAACTTCCTTAGAAAGCAATTTTAGTCCAGAGAAATTATTATTTTTCTGCAGGAAAATTCCCAGTAAAATTTGTGACAGATCTTTACTTCTCCTTTTTTTTTCTTTTTAACTATTTATTTAACGTCGGCCTATTTCCGCTACCAGGGCCTATCACCGATGCCAGCAGACGAGCTACCCCCACCTGGAAATTTTGCCGAACCTTTTCTCGTAAGAAGAGTAGGGATCTTTTACTTGCCTAACAGTTAATAGACAACGGACCGCCTGCTTTACATCCCCTCCGAAGGATGGTATATCCACTACGTAATCCTCGTCTTGAAATTACATTACATTACAAAAAATATATATTATGAAATTTGTAGCATAGGAAATTATCTACAAAAAAGTTTTACGAACTTTTTCGGAAATAACATCATGTTACTTTTTAAATGATTATGTATATACCTACACAAAGTGTCATCGAAATCAGTTTCCTACCGCCATTTCCTTATTTTTTAAAGTATGGAGATTATACGTGGCATATGCTAAAGGTTACCAAAACGACATTTACATCATTTTGAAATTTTTACAGCCAATTTTAATTTTTAATTTTTAATTGAGCATGTTATGATCTATCTGAAATTGTAAAAAAGATATTTTATTTTTACACGTAACCACTGGGTACTATACATCAGCTCTAAGTATTCAATAAGCTATATCGAAATCTTTAATAATATTAGAGAAACCTGATGATTTAAAAAATTCTGCGGAAGTCTTTAAAGTAAAAGTATGGTCACCACAGTTAACTTAATAATGAAGTACACTGTCATTAGGTGGTGTAAGGTGCTCCACTTAATGTGGTATCAATATATACATTCAGATATTATTATTTTGCTAAATCAACAAGGTGGTAAAATTATCTATTCCTCCATCAACATTAGCGTTGACATTTGTTTCAGGTATATTACCAAGTGCAAAAATGGCTAGGTAACGGATGCAAACCTGAAGACTGGGGATAAAGAGCATGAGATTTTGAAGTGAATTTCAACTCTGCTATATTCTGCTGAATACAATTTCTCCAAAAGCTGTGGATCAAACAGTGGCTGTAGAAATATTGGTGTACTTGCATTGCTTAGAGGTAGTTGCCGTTCCAATCTTGTCATCATGAATTATAAAGACAAGGATTACGGACGTTAACGGGAATTCCGATGAAAACCGATTCGCAAAATGTGAAGAAAGAAGATGGCGCTAGCAACACTAGCAAAAATATCATTAGCCAATGAGCAGCTCGCGCTCCAGTGTACTCGTGAGCGCTGCGCCATCTATAACGCCTGTTTTTTTCTTCCAGTTTCACGGAAATGTTGAAAGCACGGCGTGCATTATCCTTGTCTTTAGTATTCATGCTTGTCATAATGCAACACTTCATACAATAGAAAAGAGCAATGCAAACTGAAGAGATCGACGCAGAAGTAATAGGTATTAAGCCAACCGAGGATATTGGCGATGTTGAAAATGTCGACAACTACAGGCAAATATCTTTGCTTAATACGCTAGCTAAATTATTAGAAAAATTATTATCTAACCGCCTCTCGACTTATTTAGAAAATAATAATATACTTTCTAGTTTTCAACACGGATTTAGAACCAACAAGTCAATAGAGACAGCAGCTTGCGATTTATTAAATTACGTTTATCAACAAGTAGACAATGGTAGATGTGTTGCTTCTCTATTTTTTGACTTGTCTAAGGCATTCGATTCAGTAAGCTCTGAATTTCTAATAAAAAAATTAGTTAGTATTAATTTGCCTAACATAATCAACTGGATTAAATCATATCTGGAAGAGCGAACTATGGTCACTAAAGTTAATGGTACCACATCTGCACCACATAACGTTAAGCTTGGGGTTCCACAGGGTTCGGTGCTAGGACCACTGTTGTTTCTGATATTTATAAATGATCTGCCAGAACATATCACTAGTGGGATCCTCACAATGCACGCGGATGATACTACAATTACTGTATCCGCAGAATCCCCTCAGGGACTTGAATCAGCAATAAAATGTGCAATTTGTGTCTGTGTCAATGAAACAGACTAATCGTGAACAGCAAGAAAACTAAATGCATACATTTTTTTATTCGAAGGGATATTACGAGTGATATTCAACTGGTAGATGGTATTGAATTTTCGGATTCAGTAGTGTTTCTAGGTACTCACCTGAATAATATACTTACCTGGGATGAACAGATTGACAATGTTAGTAAAAAACTAAATAAGGCCTACTACGCTATTTTACAAATGAAAGACACCTTGGATATCTCGGGTCTTTTAAATATATACTATGCAATGGCATATTCACACATTTCCTTGAATATGATTAGCTGGGGTCGTGGTAAAGACTTCAGTAGAATTTTTATTGCTCAAAAGAAAATTCTAAGATTAATATTTAATATGAAAACTAATGAAAGTTGCCGACAAGTGTTTAAAGATAAAGACATCTTAACTCCACCTGCTATTTATATATATATATAGATGTTTAACCTTCGTGTAAAATAATCTTCATTTATTTGAAGCTAATTCCGCTGTCCATGATCACAGTACAAGACATGGCAATCTTTTACGTATCCCCCGACACAATACCACTACATTTAAACGATCACCAACCTATAACTGTATAACATTTTATAATAAACTACCAGCCCATGTAAAGAACATATCAAATTATATGATATATAAAAAGGAAGTTAGAACTTTACTTTCTAATGGATACTATTATAGCGCTGGCGAATTCTTAAGTGGTACTTTTTAAATATAAATGTATCTAATATGTATAATGTATATTGACTGGATATTTGCAAGAAATGTGTATGTTACTTATGTTATCTGTTATTTTATATTGTTGCTTGTCACTATTTTATTTATTTATTTTATTTTTTTATGTGTGTATACATTTTATGACTTTTCATATATGTATTTTATACGGCTTACATGAACAAATATTATTATTATTATTATTATTATTATTATTGAAGAAGAAGAAACTTAATTTTTGTATTTCTAATAAAGAAATATAGAGGATTAGATCTATTGGAGACACCACGTTTAAAAAAACGCACTTAGTATCTCCGAGGTGCTGTAATGCATTATTCCTCAGAAGTATGAATCAGACCTGTCGAGAGGAGCAGGTGCGGGCTTGTTTGGGGGGCCTGGTTTTGAAATGTTGATAATTTGTATTATATATTTTTTTCACATATTTAAAAAAAAATTCTTCGGATTAACTCGATTTTCGATTCGACACTTGATATTTGAGATATAGTGGTCATCCAAAAACGACAATTTTCCGAGCTACAGAGCGCTCGGTAGTCGAAAAAGTTAGACGATCGCGGCTTTCGCCATCGTTTGTTTCTCAAAAATCAAGCTCAAAACACCTATATTGGTTTTTGTCTCTCTGCCATAGTTTTAGAGAAAACTCCAAATCCCATCTAATTTGGTCCACCCTGTACATATTAAAAATACAATCGTCAGCGCAACCAATTTTGCTAAAGTTAAAAATCCAACGAATTAATATAAGAAAGTCTTCAATTTAAAAAATACTTATTCCGCAGTTAGTAATGAAATTAAGCCACCATCATGTTTAGTATTTAGGAACGAAATATATAAATACGAAGTGTTAAAAAACAGGAATGTAAGAATGTTAAATAAGTTGAAACTCTCATGAAAATTCATTGAAAATATGGTAATTTGGACGGAACCCAAGTCGGTTTCAATTTTTGTTAAAATTAAATTTCTAACTCTTGCTGTGAGTTCATATTAATTATTATTCATTCATTGAGTTTGCCGTTTACTTAAAAAAATCATATTTTATTAATCATATTGCTAGTTTCTTTCTTTCTCTCTCTCCCTCTTCCACATTCTTTTTACCAATGGCTACAACCCCCGCGGTGGATGATATTGCAGAGATAAAAATAATAATTTAAAATTGATAGTACTGTAGTTCCAACAGGAGCGCAGGAAAAATTGGAGGTGTAAATGTTGTAGAACCTCCCAGAATCGACCTAAGCCGAAGCCAAAATAAAAACTCGACTTAGGTAAAAAAAATGCTTAGAGCATTTTCGATCATAACATACAAGTCTGAAGAGTCATGAACTAGCCCAAAAGGACCGTTATGAGTTCATTAAGGCAATACTCTTTTCACATTTATAAGGAACACGTGATACAATATGTGCTGAAGACTAGCAAAGTAGAGTAGCTGTAAGTGTAACTTGAAATTTAAATGCAATATCATCTTGGTTGCAAAAGATTCAAGGGCGGATTTATGGGGCGGTAATGGCAATGGTCTGAGGAAACAGAAATTAAACAAAAACAAAACAAAAGAAATCGTAAATAAATAAATTGATTTGCTAAAAGCAAAAGTGAATACCTACACCATATTTTTAAATCATTTATTTAACGTCGGCATTTTTCCGGAAGTAAGGTCAATGTTCGATATCAACAGATGAACTGTTCCCAATCTGAAAATCGTGCCGCATCACTTCTCTATCGAAAAGTAGGGATTTTTTGTTTACAAAACAACTAATAAACAAGGTCAACAGAATGTTTACACAAGAATTCTAATCTTCATACAATTGAGGCAGAAGCATGGAGTTCATATTAATAAAAAAAAGAAATAATAAGAAATCCCATGTATTCTGAACGGTGGGCACATGTACGGAACTGAAATGTACAGAGATATGAGAGATAATCTGATCTAAACATAAGTCAATGTAATATTTTTGTGGGATCAATGAAACCAGAATTGTTGGCACTTGAATCTACCCAATAAAACGAATTTACAAATATGTGGTTAGGTTCCCAAGGACCTGTCTCCTGACCACCAAGTGCTATGAATTTGACTCTCTTGGATTTTGTCTGGTCAAAGTTTTTTGCAAATATCTCGCGTCCTATGCATCGGATACCCATGAGAATTGGAAAGTTGTAGAGAATTTAATTATGTACAAGATGAGATTTTGCGCTTTTTCCTAATACAAAACCTCGCCCTTTTCGAAATATTTAATGTTGAAACTTTTAAAAAACGGTTTTTTGTAAATACCTCGCTTCCTAGCTGGCGGTGAAAGGAATAATAGACAACCAGGGCGGCTTAAGGGCCGGGCAACCCCGGCGACTGCCTGGGGCACCAGCTTGGAGGGGCGTCAATTATTTAATTTTTTTTATATACCATTTTTATTACTTTTCATTGGAAAATAACATCAAACAATATCAGTATCTGTATCAGCTAAAATGGTAATAATGCCGATTAGTCGAATAACATTAAAACCTCCTAAATAATTCAAAAATGTAACACAAACGTGTTTGTTTAGCTATGAGATACCTCACTACTATAAAAAAAAAAATAAAAAAAATGTTTGAACTGGAAGAGCTTACTGCTCAAATAGATGATTTCGAATGCTCAAACAATGTAACAACGAATGACAATGAAATTAGCAATTCCGATGTTGAGGATTCTGATTCTTATGATAGTAATAATTATAATGTTAGCGATGATGAAGTTGAGTATGAGTCAGAGTAGGATTAATGTATATAGAGTATCTTATGTAATAGTCGACGCAACTTTCATGGATTAGGTCTACATACACAATGAAAACCATGTAAAAAAAAACGCGCCATGAATTCTACATCGTGGGTGGTGTGATGAAATTTAAAACATATTTTTTAAAAACTGTAAATTTACCAATCTTGCAGATATTCAAGTTCTCTACTGATTGTATGTAGACTTCTTCGCGGTTCAATGCATAGGGAGCGAGATATTCGCGGAAGTGTTTTTTTTTAACTTCGACCTTGAATATCTCGAAAAGGCGAGGTTTTGGGAAACAATGCAAAACACCAATCTTGTATATAATGAATTCTCTACATAGTACAGTACCTAGAGGTAAAAAATATGCAAAACTTCGGAATAATGTCGGATTTCGTTCATTTTTGGCAGTATAATAGTAAATGCTTCACAGAAAAGTTACTATATTGTACGGGGGTTTGCTAATTTATAGGGGGTGGATGTCACCCCCTCTTAGGGGGTGGCACTTAAAAAAATATGTATTTATTGGAGTAGAATCAAATTTTAAGAAGAAAAGGTTCTATGCAATTTTTCCCATAAATTGATAGTTTCTAAGTTATAACGACTTCAAAATTGCGATTTTAGCTTAAAAAAAAAAGGTATTTCCAAACGGCTTTTGTCAAGTATCTCGAAAAGTATTACTTTATCGACAAAAAGTTACAGACCATTTACAGAAAGTACAAACTGGGAATAAATTATATTTTTTATTTATTGATGTAGGATTAATAATTTCGGAGATATTTAAGTTTACATTTGGCATCCAAGAGTTCATAAGATAATTATTTAGAGTGAGAGTTAAATATCTCAGAAACTGTGACACCTACGTCAAGGATGCTAATAGGTAGAATAATAGGATATTAATTAAGATTTCAACTGTTTTTTTATTTGTTTCTGTAGCATAAAAAATAACGAAGTTATGACCAAAGCAATGTGCATCTACACATTTTTTTAATAACAACGCCGCCATTTTGTTACTGTAATAAACCAGTCATTAAAAAAAAAGGAATTTCAAACACTGTTTCTCATTAATATATAGCATGATGTAGATGCTCAAATTTTTTGGTTTGTATATAGCACTTGCTTTAGAAAAAAAATGCAGTTTAAACTATAAAGGTATTTTCGATAAAACGTATTTTTTTTCCTTTTCCAAATATCTCGATAAATATTAGTTTTATTGAAAAATGGGTAGAGACCAAAAATAAAGCTCATAAACTGATAATGAATTTCGCTTGTTTCTTTATGTACATAGATTTAATAGTTTCGGAGATATGAAAGTTTACAAATGGCATCCGAACGTTTATAAGACGAAAAATGCAGTTTAAATGTTGAATATCTCGGAAACTGTGACACCTACGTCACGCATGCTAAGAAATGAAATTGAAGACAATTCATTGCGCTTTCAAATTATTTTTTACTATATAAAAAGGTCGCCATTTTGTTACTCTAATTAGCCAGTAATTTAAAAAAAATTATCTCAAATACAATTTTTCGTTATCTAGATGCTCAATTTTTTTTGCTCATTTAAAGCAATTGCTTTAGAAAAAAATGCATTTTAATCTTTAAAGGTAATTTCGAAACACTTGGATACCAAATTAAACTTAAATATCTCCGAAATTATTAATCCTACATTAATAAATAAAAAATATAATTAATTCCCAGTTTGTACTTTCTGTAATTGGTCTGTAACATTTTTTCCATAAAGTAATACTTTTCGAGATACTTGACGAAAGCCGTTTGGAAATACCTTTTTTTTTAAGCTAAAATCGCAATTTTGAAGTAGTTATAACTTAAAAGCTATCAATTTATGTGAAAAATTGCATAGAACCTTTTCTTATTAAAATTTGATTCTATTTCAGCTCCAATAAATATATATATTTTTTAAGTGCCACTCCCTTAGAAGGGATGCCACCCCCTATAAATTAGCAAGCCCCCGCACAATATAGAAACTTTTGTGTGAAGCATTTACTATTATACTGCCAAAAATGAACGAAATCCGTTCAATATGACATTATTCCGAAGTTAAAACCTCCAGTTACTGTACTAACAACTTTCATGTTAACTTTATTCTGTCCGATTTTTTTGGCGCGAAACATTCGCGAAAAACCACGTTTTTCAAATTTTGACCTTGAATATCTCGAAAAGGGAGGGGGAGGTTGGGAAAAAATTGAACAGAGAACTTGTAGATAATTTAATTCTCCACAACTTGCACATTGACCTCATGGGTATCAGATGCACAGGACGCGAGATATTTGCAAAAAACTTTGATCTTCAATATCTTGGGTAGCCATGTTGGGATTTTTGTGATTATTACGGATTTGGGTTTGGGACACTTCACACTTCACTTCAAATTTTTACTAATTGTGTCCAGGTCAAATGCTAATTTCTCTGGACTATTAGAGAAGTTTTCACCTTTTAAAAATATAATTCATACCAAAACATCTCGAAAACGCTTATTATCATTCAATTTGTGTTGAAAACTGATCTGAAAATAGTATTTATTAAAAAGCAAGTAATTACAACTGTTAAACTATAAACGTTGGTAATGTCTGAAGCTCTAATTAAACTCTTTCATAAAAGTTGATATCTTACATTGCATTCAAACGATAAAAATATTCGCAATAAAATCGAGGAATTCTGTCAGACTTCTTTCTGCTGTTTACTAGTAATTTTTCATTGCGGAAATGGGCAGAGACGCGAATCAATTTGTTGTAGGAAACTAATACTGAAAAATCCTTGTAATGAAATTTCTTTTCGCAAGATGATATTCCACAGGCCATAAATTATTACTTTAACGTCAAGCCATTGAGGTTTATTTGCCAGCTGAAAAATTTACACGCGAAAAACCATCATTTATTTGCATTAAGTTAGTAAAAAATTGCAATGGTATTAAATCATGGTTTGGAATTATTTTTCGAATTTAGAATTTTAATATTCATGTACCTGTATTGGATCGTATTTTCGTCCATACCTTCATTGATGTATCCACAATTTTCATATTGTAAAATGTAGTGAAGCTATAAAATGTAATATAATCAGTATCAAGCTAATATATTATTGTTTTAAAATAAGGAAGTATCACTACAATGAAACATACGAATCGATGTACGTCCTACTATTTTGTCCATTAAAAATTTTCGGGTAGACAGTGCCACGCGCGGTTGAAACAGATACTTCATCACCTCATTTTTCAATGTTGATCCGGCTCTACAGGTATCACGTATATACAGGGTGTTTCATAATTGAATGCTGATCCTAGAGGGCGATAATCCTTGGATGATTTTAAGAAAAATTCTTGCAACAGCTTCATTTCTGAGATACAGTGTGTTAAAATTTAACAAAAAATCAGTTTTTCCCCAATATCTCCAAAACGGTTTTATTTTCAATTTTGGTACATGCAAAGTACGCATAAATAGTATATTAAAGTATAAGTGGATATTAAGGTCTTTAAAACACGCGCGATTTTTCGAGCACGACGGCGCAGCCGGAGTGCTCGAAATAGAGCAAGTGTTTTAAAGACCAGTTATCCACGAATACTTTACGCTATTTTTTTTTATTGGTACACTTTGAAACCATAAATACTGGTATTATTACTACAAAAAATGGAAATAAGAATTGAGAATGTAAAATGGTTGAATTCGTGATGTGACATCAGGATACCTGTCAGTGTTATGAAAATGAGAAAACAAAAATTAATTTGCAATCTGTCACATAGGATTAATTATTGTCACTACAGTTGTCACTGATTGTATATTGCTTTAAAATGAGTTCTAACATTGATTACTTAAATAGAAAAGCAGAATCGCGGTTAATACCGCAAAAATCGGAAGACGCTTATAAAAAAGAATACGACAAGTTCATCAAATGGATGGAAGAGCAAAAGGTAACAGATACAGATGAACGAGTTGTACTTGCTTACCTTTGATGTTGCCATGGTAACTTTAAAACACGCGCGTTTTTAAAACTTGGATTTAAACACTCTGAGGCGTACTTTAAATAAGCAAAATAGGGTACCAATAAAAAAAGATACATTTTTTCCAGGATAAATATATTTTTTAAATTTTCATCAGTGGCATCTCTGTCAACGTGCCCAACATTTTTAATAAAAAAATGACACGCCACATTTTCTTTAAATAAATATTATTTTCATATTTGCGGTTTATCTTGTCATAAAAATGGCCCCTTAACTTTTTTTCGTCCGGCGGAGGTTTTCTATTTAAAAAATAAAATGCATTCATTTGCTTGTCCCTATGCGATTTTTTGTCTTACTCTCAATTACATACAATGTGCTAACCAAAGCATCTAGGCAAGATTTTTATAATTTTATTAGTTACTATTATTTAATTTTAGTAATAGGTACACATAAAAAGAAATTTTTTTAAGTTCAAAAACATAGGTAACTATTTTGAACAAAAAATACCAAAATTAAATTAATTGTTCACAATGTCCGCTTCCTGCAAGTATGCACGCTTCAGCCCTACTTCTCACTGACTCGCGTACTCTTTGGAAAATTCCCTGAGTATTCCTTATAGCTTCACAGGAAACTGTTATGCGGTTTCGCAATTCTTCCTCAGTTTGAATTGGCTGACTGTAAACCAAGGTCTTGGGATGGCCCCAAAGAAAGTAATCCAGACTGTTTAGGTCTGGGGATCTTGCTGGCCATGTTCCCCCACGACCTATCCAGCGATTATTAAAATTTTGGTTTAAATACTTGCGAGCCAGAGCACTAAAATGGGCAGGTGCATAAACCACATGCGATTTCGAATTAAAATAGGAACATCTTCCAACAGAATTGGCAAATTATCATCAAGAAACCGGCGATAATTATTTCCATTTAATCTGCCTAGTAGAAAAAATGGCCAATTAGGTAACCTCCAATAATTCCAGCCCACACATTTAAAGAGAATTGCACTTGTTGATGAGATTCCACGATTGCATACGGATTTTCCTCAGCCCAAAAATGACTGTTATGAAAATTTCTGATACTGTTTCTCGTAAAACTAGCTTCGTCAGTGAATAAAATTTCCGCGTCAAATAAAGGATTTTGGGTAACTTTTTGGAGAAACCATTGGCAGAAATTCACTCGTAATGGAAAGTTTCGAGGAAGTAGAGCCTGAACCCGTTGAATGTGACAGGGATGTAATAAATAATCATGTAGAACCCTCCATACTAGAACATGGGCGATATTTAAATTATTGGCAACTTTCCTCGTACTTATGTCGGGATTTTCCTCAAGTGAAATTAAAACAGCTACCTCAATTGCTGGAGTTCTTGCAGACCGAGGTGTTCCTTTTAAGTGATTATTTGTCTCAAAAGTTCCTGTTTCAAATTATTGACAACTTTCCTCGTACTTATGTCGGGATTTTCCTCAACTGAATTTAAAACAGCTACCGCAGACCGAGGTGTTCCTTTTAAGTGATTATTTGTCTCAAAACTTTCCGTCAGCAAGCCCATAAAAGTAACGCATGCCTGCTGATTCGGTATTTGTAAAATTTACCATTTTTTTTTTATTAATAAACAATAGTTTTAAAACTTAAATAATGTCACAAGACACGTATCTGACAAAGAGGTGTCAAAATTGTTTACGTTAATAAAATAAGGAAATGTGTTCTTAGCATACTAGATGTTTCTAACCTATAAGATGATTATTCTACTCTTTAACGGCTGAATTCGCATAGGGACAGCAAATTAATGCATTTTATTTTTTAAATCGAAAACCGTCCGCTGGACAAAAAAAAGTCAAGATAAACTGCAAATATGAAAATAATATTTATTTAAAAAAAAGTGGCGTATCATTTTTTTTATTAAAAATATTGGGCATATTGACAGGGACGCCGCTGATGAAAATTTAAAAATACATTTATCCTGGAAAAAATATATTTTTATGCGTACTTTGCATGTACCAAAATTGAAAAAAAACCGTTTTAGAGATATTGGGGAAAAACTGATTTTTTTGTTAAATTTCAACACCCTGTACCTCAGAAATAAAGCGGTTGCGGACCTATGTTCATATAAAGAATTTTTCTTAAATTCATCCAAGGATTATCGCCCTTTAGGATCAGCATTCAATTATGAAACGCATTGTATAGTCAAATAGATACATAACTAAGGTGGCTCAAAACATTAAGTTTAATTATTTTTGTCTCACCCCCACATTTGTTCAATGCCACTATAAACTTGTCTCCTTCAAATCAAAATCGCTTAATATTAACACGTGTCTCCAAGACCATGCTAATGTATTTATTATGGGAAAAAGTAATTTTTTCCTAAAGGATAGAATGGTGAAAATGAATTGTCAAGAGAATGATAATAATTAATAATTCGATTTCAAATTCAAAACTCTTAAGACATTTTTATATGGCACATCAATATAAGACCGAACAAGCCAATTTACTGAACTTTTTATATAATTATTACACATTTTATAGGATACTCTTCACAGTTTTCTTGTAAATAATGTTAGTTATTGGACATCCTAAATTTTGTGATAACAACTTTGTTGTGAAAAAAAAAATATATGAAAAAGAATTGAAAACAAAACATCCAACCTGTCTGGGATTCGAACCCAGAATCTTTGGATTGCAAAGCAAAACTTCAGCCACCGGACCATCACAGATTACTAGAAAAATTGAATGTCTGGACTATATATCTTTTGAGAATCATATTTCAACGCATTAGATATATTATAAAATATATATTAGTAAAATGCATAAACAAAAAAAATATATTATAGAGATAACATTTCGCAAGATTTCTATTTAAGTACAAGCGAAAAAAGTTAAGAAAATATTTTTTTCTTAAATTAAATGATTAATAACTTTCTTATTTACTGATTGATTTTCTTCCTCTAGTTAACAATAACTTACCGTCAAAATTTCAGTACAATCGGATTTTTCTTTCTTGAGTTATCGTGCTTACAAGAAACGTGACGGACGGACAGATGGACAGACAGACGGACGAGTGGACGAACATTTTGAAAGTTGTTCAGAGTTCGTTCACTAACACAATGATATGAAATTTTTTTGTCTCCGAGCGATATTTGCGGTCATAGAAATGTGCCGATCAAATGTAATATACTCTTTTTGCAAGAGGATAATAATGGTAAATAATCTGGCTATTCATTTCCACCAGTTATCATTTCAATAATTGCAATACTCTTTGATAAAGTTTTGGAGCCATCTATCGGAGGAACTGTCCATAAATGTTGCAAAAGGAACTTATTGTTCAGAATCAGTTGGACTACAACATATCAAAAATTCATAAAATTTGACAGGCCACAAATTTACCTATGAAACGTGCGGTGTCCTTTAAATAAAAAGTATTCTGCTCATTTAGAAAGGACATGTTTGTTTCAAATAAACATCCATACAAGCGAGAATAATCGTCTTTTTTTAAATCATATATTTCGGTTAAATTACATGGGAAATTTTTTAGTTCATCTGCAATGGACCAGAGCTTCCTTAAGTAGCAATATTCATAGGAAATTCTGATGGGATCTTTAGTTAGTATTAACTTTCAAATTATTTTAGAAGTATTTCTAGACATCCTGTGCCGTGTACATGACCAAAATTACGAGACATGAATTTTTTTCCAGACAATAATTTTCATGACACGTATATTTGTTTCACTTCGCTTCCATTGATTTCTCTATTTGTGTAAAAAGAAGATGTAAATTTGTGTTAAGGAGTTGACTAAATTGATCCATGAATCTGACAAGAGAATTTCATTCACGGAGCCAGACAACACGGGATGAGAGAGAGGATTATCCCTAATTCATGAATATGTTAGCAAATGTTACCGATATGCGTCAATCCAGTGCAGCATTGGAGGTTTGTTCACGGAATTTATAGATAAAATGTATAAAAATGAAAGGGGCTTGCTTTGAGATATGGATGCAATTTTGCGAATATGCCTTATGTTATGAAAATTCAGGGCAGAGGGAGGGTCATATATATCTTCACTTTCAATTTCAAGGATACTTTAAACAACTGTCAAAAAACTAGAACGAATTTTTATCTCGTGTATTTTAAATATCTCACTAAACATTGGTCTATGTATTTTTTAAGACATTTATTCAACACTGATAAATAGTATATTATTTTATTAGGAGTAAAAGTGATACTTTTCTGACGAGTCTGTAGGTCAACGTCAATTAGCTATAAAAAAATAACGATAAAAAATCTCGAATTTCACCACCAAAAACGCATTGTGTTAATATCGCATGGCCGGCCGGTACGGCGCATTAAATAAAATACGCGTTGCTATGGATATTACTTTTTCTGTCGCTCACAGCGTCAGAAATAGCTATTTGTATGACGAGGGAGAAAAGTGCATAATTTCCTCTCCGCGAATAGTTTGATCAATATCCAAGGGAGGAAATGGCACTTTGCTCCTGTGTAATACATATGATTTTTTCTACGACCATTTACAGTGTTTTTACATTGGTTTTACATTATATTTTATTATATTTTCTTATGCATGACAATCAAAAAACCAAATATGTCAAAATGTCATAATAGGTATTTAGATAAGTAAATATTTTTAAAAATCAAAGTACATGGAACGTTGCTAAGGTTGCTTCTTGTTTTCAAAATAAACGAACTTCCAAAAAGTTTATAATAATGTATTCCGAATGTGAAGATGAAGTTCCTCAAGATATTCTGGAAGAAGCAAACGTGGTTTCGTTAAATCTATTACCGTTAAAGTCTCGTGAAAAATATGAAAAAAAGTACCAGCTATTTAAATGTTGGATGGAGACCAGGCAAATAAGATAAATATGTGAAGAAGTGGTCCTATTTTACTTTTCCAAAAAATGCGCCGGTTTGAAGCCTTCAACATTATGGAGCAAATACAGCATGTTGTGATCTACACTCCAAATTAAAGACAATATCGACATTAAGTTCCCTAAATTAGTAGCTTTTCTAAAAAGGAAATCTGCTGGATATAAAGCCAAGAAAGCCAATACTTTTTCAAGGGAGGATATCAACAAGTTTATTGCAGAAGCTCCAGATGAAACTTACTTACATATGAAGGTAAGATTGATCGTTATTGTTGAATAATAAATAAAAACGTAACGCAGTATTTGTTATTAGAAAGTATACCGGGTGATTCAGTTTGGTATTCGCCCCATTGTATCTTTTTATTTTAACAGAAAACTACAATAAACTATATATATTTGCAAATCGTTTGTCAAGCTCTATCGAATGATGTCCTTAAATCATCTTTTTGATCACATATGTCAAAATAACGATAGTCAACTTTTTTTTTTCAAATGGTATTCTATACATTTTTTTGCCCATTGTTATTGAGCTTCTCTTTGTGCATTCAACCATGTGAAAAAAGTATACACTTCCATAAGGAAAATTTTGAGAAAATTAATAAAATACGAAAAAACTTAATTTAACTAACTAAATATCAAATTATTTCCAGATGTCAAAATGGATTTCACCCTGGCAGGTCAACTGAGAGTGCGGCGGCTGACTTTTTGGAATTTGTGTACAATCGCGTGGATGACAGAAAGTACGTTGCTGCCCTTTTTTTGACCTGTTCAAGGCTTTTGATTCTATAGATCCGACATTCGTGGCAGATAAACTTTCTGCGATGGGATTTAGAGGTAACTTTCTTTCATGGATAATATCGTACCTCAGCTTTAGAAAAATTTTTGTAAAACTAGAAGAAGCC
Organism: Rutpela maculata; assembly: GCA_936432065.2. Classification (NCBI taxonomy): domain Eukaryota; kingdom Metazoa; phylum Arthropoda; class Insecta; order Coleoptera; family Cerambycidae; genus Rutpela; species Rutpela maculata. Next base: position 54,142,872 of record OW386285.2, read on the forward strand.
AGTTCAGAGAAGTATTGTATTGATCTTGGGGTTCCTCAGGGTTCTGTACTGGGGCCACTTATTTTTCTTTTATTTATAAATGATGTACCACTTCATATTGGTACTGAATGCGTTGTGCTGTTCGCAGACGACGTCTCCATAGCAGAGGAGGCAGACACTCCTGAGGAGCTGCAGGATAAGCTCAATACGCTTTATGAACAATTTATCAACTGGTGTGGTACTAATAAATTGATTGTTAACACCAAGAAAACTATTTTGCTACAGTTTTTTGGTAGGAAAAATCGTACAGACATAAATATTACATATAATCAATTAACAGTTGCTCCAAGTGAAACGACAAAATTTCTTGGTATCCATATTGACAGTGATATGAGTTGGAGATATCACATTAATAATGTCTGTCAGAAAATAAGTAGTGGCTATTATGCAATTTTACAACTGAAAAGTGTATTAGACCAAAAAACACTAATAAATGTTTATTATGCCCTCATAAATTCATTGCTGTCGTATAATGTCATTTTGTGGGGTGGCGCTTCTGATAGCGAGAGGGTTCTGATTGCACAAAAAAGAGTTATACGATTAATTTTCGACTTGCAGAAAACTCAGTCATGCAGAGTTTTCTTTAAGCAACACGCTATATTGACATTTCCTTGCGTGTATATATATAATTGTCTCATATATATAAAAAAGAATATTAGCAAGTACGAGACAAATTCGCAACTACATAATTACCCTACCAGACATGGTAATTTACTAAAAATTCCAAAACATAGAACTGCGCTCTATGAAAAGTCTCCACTACTGGCTGGAATAAAATTCTTTAATTGTCTACCTAATGAAATTAAAGAAAAAGCTTCCTTATATTCCTTTAAGAAGGAATTACGGAGCTATTTAATAAGTGGCTGTTATTATTCAGTCGATGAATTTTTAAATCATACATTTTATATCTAAAAAAAAGTTCTGTTCTGAGCTGTACTACTGTATATTTTTGTGTATATGTGCATATAGTATAATTAGCCATATTATTTTATATTTTATTCTATTCATTGACATGTCCTATTTCATTGTATTGTGATCGAAAGGATAAATAAAATTATTATTATTATTATTATTTAAAGGTTTTGTTTCTGATTAAACATAGTTAGCCATGGCAACAATTGAATTTTGTCATTGTTAGTAATGTTAAATTTAAAATACTGTTATTTGTGACTGTGTTATTCGTTTTTGTTTTATGTTATACTTCTAAATAGATTTACACAATGGTATCTTACAATAATGGAAAAAAATTGGACATGATATTAATTTACAAACGTTTATATCAAATCGCTTTCGAAATAGGCCGGTACCATCAGTCAAAATGTTTGAAAAATGGCAAGAAATATGAGCGAAAGTGGAAGTTTTGAGAAAAAAAGAAACGTTTTTAAACACCGTTAGATTTCTTCCTTTGGTACTATCTAAAAGAAAAAGTTTACTTTATACCTCTAAATGACGTTGAAGATCTTAAAACTAGAATACGAGTTGAATGCTGCAGATGTTAAAATGTTAAAATTCATTCTTCAACATAAGGAAAATTTCGAAAAAATTAATAAAATATGATAAAACGTCATTCAAAGGTTTTTCTGAATCAGCATAGTTAGCCAAGAAAGCAATTGAACCAACTAGGCAAATCAGATTCGAAAGAGAGGGATCAGAAACAAAACCTTTAAATTAAGTTTTTTCGCATTTTATTAATTTTCTCGAAATTTTCCTTATGGAAGTGTATACTTTTTTCACATGGTTCAATGCAGAAAGAGAAGCTCTACAACAATCGGCAAAAAAATGTGTAGCATACCATTTGAAAAAAAAAAAAAAAAAAAAAAAAAAAAAGGTGACTATCGTTATTTTGGCATATGTGATCAAAGAGATGATTTAAGGACGTCATTCGATAGAGCTTGACAAACGATTTACAAATATATATGGTTTATTGTAGTTTTCTGTTAAAATAAAAAAGATACAGGGAGGCGAATACCAAACTGAATCACCCGGTATATAAAATGACAATTAAGTGACATTTTAGGCCGTTGTCATAAGTGCATTTTCCTTTTTCAGGTCTTTCTTATATTTGGAATTGCTGGGGCATGCCGTAGCGATGAATTAATTAATATGGTACTTGAGGATATCAGTGATAATGGCGATATTTTGGTGGTGAAAATACCTGACTCAAAAACTAATATCAAAAGGACATTTACAATAACAAATGAGATTTTAAACGGAGCATCTGTCTTGGATATGTATAGAAAATATCTGGACTGTAGGTCTCCTAAAACATGTCATTCTAGATTTTTTGTAACTTATGCTAAAGGGAAATGTACAAACCAGGTAATTGGCGAAAACACAATTGCCAAAATTCCAGACAGAATAGCAATATTTTTAAATTTGGATTATTCGAAAGGCTATACTGGACACAGTTTCCGCCGTACTTCAGCTACGTTATTAGTCAATGCCGGAAGTGACATTCTCACTCTAAAAAGACATGGGGGATGGCGAACAAACGTAGTAGCAGAAGGGTACTTAGATGATTGTATTTCTAAAAAATGTGAGGTAGCCAGCCAAATAATTACGGGAGAAAGTACTACTTCAAGTACCAAAAAACGTTGTTTTGTTTTTGAGTACTTCATTAGCGACCAAGACTTTGGAAAACAACAAACAGGAACTTATCTCCACCAGCAGAGCCAATATTTCTGCAGGGGGAATCTCCATTAGTAATTTAACTAATTGTACCATAAATTTTAACAATATTTAGTTACTGATGTTAATTTAAACCTTGATTTAAACTGTTTTCAATTTTTATAAATAAAAATAAGTAATAAAAAATCTGTTTCAAAGAAAAGCATAATTATACATTTTCAGGAAGTTTGTGTATCAATAAAAGAAGTCTATACACTACTATTACAGCTATTTGAGGTTTTTACTTGTTTGCTTCCAGAGGGAGCCAAAGTATTTTCCTCCCGATGGAGGCAAAATAGTATTTTCTATGTAGGGAGTAGAAAAAAGTACTTTTACTTCCGTTGTTAATGGCAACGCGCAGCCGTCTAAAAAGTCAAACTTTAATGTCATGAAATGAGTTAAGAAATGTTAGGTTTTTCTGACGCTTGAAAAAAAATAAATTTCTCTTTCTATTATGTTCGATTTATCAAACTTAAGTTAATATCAGGTGTGAACTTTTTCCGAGATACTTACTACAAATTACTATTTCGTCTATTTAAATTTTCGCCTAGATTTCGCATCTTTGCTAAGTGTATATGGTGATTAAATACTTAGCCCATGCCATCCAATACGTTTGCTCCTAAGAATAAATAGCTTGTCTTTCTTCTTCTTCTTTTAGCGGGGCGACGAAGGGTCGCCGCACTCAGGCCTTGTGGCCCATTGTGCAACCGAATTCATTGAATTCCCCCATTCAGGCCGGATTCTAACCCTGAGGCCAGAATCCTTCCTATAGAGGCATTCCTTATTTTTTCCAGCACCGGAAAACCAATGCCGAAGTGTTTGTTCCTCAAGTTCATGAGACTTGGGCAGGAAGTAAGGACGTGGATGGAAGTCTTCTCCTCGTCCCCCGCAGAACCTATAGTGTGCAGGTGTTTCTTGAAAGAGCCGTGTCCAGTCAAAAGACTTACCACGATTCTGACCTGTTTCCTGCTTAGTCGCAGGATTTGTTCTGCTCGCTTCGGCAAGGGCCCTGAGATCAGGAGCTTCTCTTGCCGGAGTCCTGGGTAGGAGGCCCAGAAGTCAAAGAACTGGGACCGTGTCCAGTTCTCTACTGACTTCTTGGCACTTGATCTAGGGTAGCCGAGAGCAGGCTCTGGACCCAGTAGATGTCTCTGAGAGCCCCCTCTGGCCAGAGCGTCTGCCCGCTCGTTACCCTCGATATTACTGTGTCCAGGCACCCAGAAAAGCTTGACCCAGTTAGATGAGCCAAGTTCACAGAGCGCCTGTTTGCAGTTTTGAACCAGTATTGACTTGGTCCGGACTGATGCAAGGGCCTTGAGGGCCGCTTGACTATCGCTACATATATATATATGTGCTTGTTGGAATATTTTCTTCGGATATTCTCCTGTGCGCAGACCAAGATAGCAAAGATCTCGGTCTGGAATACCGTGGAAAATTTGCCCAGGGCATAAGAAAGTTCAGCTCTGGGCTTTTCACCGTATATCCCCGCTCCAGCACTTTCCTCAAACCTTGATCCGTCTGTAAACCAGACGATATCGGCAGGCCTGAGTATGTCCTCGAGTGGGTTCCAGTCTTCCCTTTTGGGGATGACAACCTCAAAGGGTTCCGAGAAGGAGAAGGAAGGCACCATATCATCAGTCCTGGCCTCCAGAAGCGAGTGAGTCCCTATCACGTCGGAAAGGACCCTCGTGTGCCCTAATTGTTCTCCTCCGGTTTTCCACTGACCACCGCACCTCAGCCTGTAAGCTGCTTTCCGAGCCTCGGCCTCAATCACCAAGTGAAGGGCCACGAGATCCAGAAGGACCTCCAGAGCTGCTGTGGGGGTCGTGCGTATTGCTCCTGTGACTCCCAAACAGGCAAGTCTTTGGAGTTGTGTTAGTTTCTGTTGAATGTATAGCCTGGTTACGGCAGGCCACCACACAACAGAAGTGTACGTGATCATTGGTCTAATTATCACAGTATAGTACCACATTGTTACCCTGGGGTTTAACCCATATGTTTTACCAAAGGTCCTACATACCCAGAGGGTTGTAGTAGCCCTTTGTATTTGTCTGTCTATGTGATCTTTCCAGGTCAGCTTAGAGTCCAGGATGACACCCAGATACTACACTGTCCTGGAGATCCTTAGAGTCGTATCATAAAATACAAGTTCGACGAAACCGTCTAGCCTGCGCCTCCTAGTTAAAATTACCAGTTCTGCCTTAGAGGGGGGTTGACTCTAAGGCCCTGGTTGTTACACCATCTCTGTACGATCTGCAGGGCCCTTTGCAGGAGCCCGCTAACTGTATTTGGGTATTTTCCCGAGATGATTATTGCCAGGTCATCTGCGTAACCTTGAGCAAAAAGATCCTTATTCTCGAGTTCCTGGAGTAGGCCATCGAGTAGGAAATAGCTTGTCTATCACATAGACATCTTGACAAGAAATCACACGAGGGACTAAAGATGACAGAACCTACACTGAAGCTTCCATAGATAAGTAAAGTATGTATCCGCCATATTTTTGGTAATAGGTATCTTATTTTATTTGTATGTAGTGACGTCTAACTTACTTTACTCTAAAGTTTGGTGAAGTGAAGTTACTTTCCAGTGTCATATATTGTTACTCATTTTTTGATAAAAATACTACCAAAAACATGGCTAAAGGTCAACAAGATTGACTCCTACAATATGAAAGTGCCGCCGTTCAGTGTCGGTTCTGTCCTTTTTGGTCGTCAGTGCTGTAGGCGTTTTACTTCCATTAATATATACATTAAGATGGCTGCGAATGAAATTTTCTTACGAAAAAATGGAAGATGAATAAATTTGATGACTGTTTTTCACATAAATATTTGTATATTTTTTTCTCTAGTTGTGTGACGAACAAGATGCCTATCTCTTTTGTTTCGAATCTCATTTCTGGTGGATTGCAATGTAGGTGGGTTATCATTCTTCTTCTTATTCACAACGTCTTGTCACATATTTTTGACTCATATTATGTTATTGTAGTTAACTTTCCCTTGTTGCATAGCACATTCAACAGCATCATGCCACCTCGTACGGTTGCCTGCTAGGCAACTAGAGTTCTCCCAAAGTTTCGTGACGCCTTTTGTTCGCCACTTACATCTCATATTTCCTGAACCAATAAACATTCTATATTATCTTTTATTCAATAGTTGTAGGAAATAAGTCATAGGATGTGGAAGAAGACGATGCAAAAAAAGCACTTTGAGAGGCGTGTTTGCGTGACAATCCAGCTTTGGTGTGATTAGTTGTTCAAGGAATTCATAATAAATGTCCTTAACCCACATCTTAAAATAATCAATATGACACTTGTGTGTTTCAAAGGTGAGTGCAAAGAAAGATGGAGTAAACTGGAGCGTTAAGGGGCTTGTGCATTTTGCGATATTTTTGTTGTGCCAAATTTCATATTAGCAGTCCCAGGCGATGTTTAACGTAATGTGAATAATTTGTACATAATCCGGGGTGTCAACGAGATCATTTTCCGGTCGCCATTTCTTTATTTTCTAACGATGGAGATGAAGATAAGCATGTCTCACATGTTACCAAAATGACATTTTCTTATCCATCTGTCAAGTTTTTACGAATTCCAGTTTCACCTACTTTTGATTTTTAAATGAAACAGCCTGTATATTTTTGCATTTTTGGAATCTAGAAGTCATTCTGCATATTATTGTGCTAATTTCATGACTCTGTATGCATTTTGAAATTTTTACCAACATTTTTATATCGCCTTCATACTACACCTAATTGTAATTTTTCTATACCAATCTAAAGATGTATTACAACATATTCTGGTAGGCCAATCTTTGTTTGGTCTCGGGACATTAGATTTAAAATTAAAATTGGTTGAAAAATTTGAAGATAACGCAAAGTGTAAAAATAAAAGTAGGTGTCATTTCCGGTGAAACCGGAAGTCGTAGAAACTGGACAGTTGGATCACCAAATTTCTGGATATTTCCATCTCCAATGGAATTCACATTATCAATAGGCTACAAAATAAGAGTACACGTAATACTTCCTTGCTTTTAGATAAATTCTGGATTCAGGGTGTTATTAATAACAGCAAGCCGTAGCTGACAGAAACATTCATCACTTCATTTGCAAGTGGTATGAAAACTGAGGTACTCCAGTTATTGGGGTAAGTTGACTTCCATATTTTTTTACATATTCTTTGTGGATATTCATCTCACATTCATGAACTAATTTACGTGACGTCTTGATACATTCGACCTCAGCTGCTTTGTTAGCTTTTAGATTAAGTATGACTGCTTGACCTTCTGATGTCGGTATTGCGGGTTCGCGTTTGTAGAGCTGATGCTAGCCATCTTACAGAATGGTCACTTACGAAAAGCTCTTCGAAGTATTTTCGCCAAACCTCAATAACTCAATTGTGTCTAACGTTTTTCAAAAAATGTTGTTTTCAAACAGCTCTGGGTTTGCTACTGAAGGTTGTATAATTTATTTGGTGTTTTCTGTTTCATGTTAATGAAGTCTAACTTCAGTTGACTGAGACACTCAACTCAGTAGATTCTGCTTTATGTATGGAATAGGAAAAACTCACTGACACATTCACATGATTCCTTCTATCAGATGTGGCTCAGTTATGGTATGGGGAGAGGTTGATTCCGGACATGAACTTGATTTGTGTATTTGTAAGAGGAACATGAATGCACATGATATGAAAATAATATGGTCCACGATATTGGGGAAATTTTTAAGCAGCTAGTGGCTCATAATTTTGCTTTTTATGGTAATGCTCGGCACATGGTGCATACCAAATACAATTGAAAATGTCATTACTCTGTATTTACCATTTCCTCTTATATTCCCTTACTTCAACCAAATCGAGTGTACATGGGACATGCGGCAAGGAAGACTGGATAATCCTAAATGAACGCCAGAAATCCTTCAAGAGATGAACTGTGGCCAGTGTGCAAAGGATTCGGGAAATTGCAAACGTTTGTATCAGTTAGAATGTAGTTTAAAAAAAATCATAATTACAACTAAGTCTTCTCATTTAAGTACAACAGAATGCGTCAGCCATTATCTCCATGAACCGACTAACGACGCGGATGTTTCTCTTGAGGAAAATTATAGATGCTACTATTGCTCCTAAGGAAAAGAGATTTTTATGATTATTAGGTTAAATTTAAAATAACTTTTATGTAGAGTTCAAAGAAATATTTAATTTTCATGTATTATTAATCCGTCAAAAACCAGCAGAATATAACGATTTCATTTCCTGGTAAACGGAGTTATGAATTATTTCTTTGAACATCCGTTTTCATATATTCGCTCTGCTGTTTCGTTCTCTTATATTTTTACGATAGCCTTCTTTATGATTGATTGCTACTTCACGTTCAAATCATTGCTTCATATAAATTACAATTTTCTTATGAATAAGGTCGAATCATCACAAAAATGTGAGAAAATTTATAAATAAATCTCTCAGAGTTTGACCCATATATGTGATAGATTTACAAGGGGATAAATAAATCGATGCAATATGTTTTTTTATTCTGAAAATTTGTCGCATTTGTTATACAATACAAGGAAGTGATTCGTCCGATCAGATGTTATGATATGTTTATCTGAAGAAAGAAGTGATTTTTCTCTTAAATGACAGATATTTTTAAATGTACTATTTTCAAATTGTAAATGTACTATTGAGTCACGTAATTTTAGTCATGGCTGATTTGCATCACAGATTTCTAAAATAAAAATACTTATTGGTAATCTTTGTGAGAAAAACAAAATAGGACAACTGTTTTTTTCTAATGTAAATCTGTTTATATTTGCGCACTTGCGATGAATTTTGACAAATAACTGACAATGTCACAAAAATTAAAGTTAGATGTACACAACTAGATTTTAGCAAAAATACGTTATAAGACTTGTCCCATTTTTTTGCGCACGACAGTACATGCGGATATATTGGGAATTTAAAGTACATAATTCTTAATTGTGTACTAAATGGAACTCATAAGAACAAAGTAATAGAGTTTTTACCCTCCACTAAACTAAATTCCGGAAACATATATATTTAAAAAGTAAATGATTCGGTAAAGGCATTGACAAGTTTATAATTCAAAACTGTTAAGTTAGATTCATTGCTACCTTAGTGTAACTACTCCTGTGTATGTTTTATCCAAGTTGTACTGTGGCCCAATATACCCAAATCTGTCTTCTTCTGTTTCTGCTTCTTCTTCTTTCGTTTCTTCTTCTTGTTATTCATAACATCTTGTGATTCTTGCGCTATTCTACTAGTCATCCCTTTGCTTTATGTTACGTCTAACGGCATCACATTATTTTTGCGGCCGCATGTTAAATGTACGATTTCAAGAATCTTTTTTCTCATAATTTTCTTGGTAATATCAGCCCAACTTTTTGGAGCATCCTCTTCGTCTTTTACCATTTGAATTCCATGAACCAGTAATTGCTCTATATTGTCAGGTTAATGACCTACATCTCAAAATCATCAGGCTGTCTACCTGCCACTCTAATAATCTACATTTCAGAGGAATAAAGAAAGGTGATGAAAGTTAGAGCATTAGCAAGCCTGTTATTTATGTTTCGTATTATTTCTATCAAGCCAAATGTTGTTTAACTGACAATTGCTACTCCTGCTGTCTGTATTTTCCATCAAATCTCATATTCGCGGATACCGATAATGCCAACAAGGACTTCATTTTGTTTACAACCTCAAACTTACCAATCCTAACGTGTTTAGATGATTTTCACTCTCTCAGTATACTGTCATAATTTCTGAATTTGCACTTAAATCGTAAACCAACCAGTAATATTGTAAATATCATCATTAACAGCATTAGACGCTGCAGCATAATTTTCGTGTCAGAACGACCAGCAAATGAGTGTTTTTTTTTATTTACTGGATTTTACTGGATTAGATGTGTTAAGCGTGTAGAAAAGAGGACCAATAATAAACTAATATGAGGCACCTATGACATTCTTAAGGAGGCATATGTATTATCAAATATTTTTACTCTCGGATATTTATTATGAAAATAACTACGGAAATTGTACAGATTTTTACTAAAAACCAATAAATTTAAGCAAAGCAAATAGGATTTCATGATTTAGCGTATCAAGAGCTTTAAAGAAATCAATGAGTATTCTGATCTAAACGTCTGAGCAGGTGGTAACAACGTTGAATCGTATTCTAAATGCTCGTTGTTATCATCCAACCCCAATTTTCTGGATGACGTGTATTGTCGAGTGATATTTGTACTGGATAGTATACTCGATATAAAATCAGGTTAAGCGTTTTCAAAATTCTGCTACATTTCTCAAGGCGACACGTTTCTTCAATAATTCTGAAGCTTTATATTTACGTTTGTTGGAAAATTATGTCGTATCATATTAGTCCGAGAACGAGGGATCTCTACGATGCATTTTAAGGACCCTCTATAACGCTCGCGAACAACCACCTAAAAAAAATTGATTCTTATGTAAATCGACCTGGCGGATCCGATTTTGGAGTTCGCCAGACAATTCGGAATTGCAAAACTGGTCAAAATGGGCAATTTCCGAAAAATCTCAAATTTTATGGAAGTTTGTTAATTTTTATTTATCACCCTATATCTTCCTTAGTTTAAGTTCGATTAAATTGAAATTTTTAGGAGAGCCAACTCAGACCTTTGTTATCATGACTGGCGTGACAGAAATGCAAAAAACTTTAGGTGTTACCAGTAATATTTTTTTTAAAAGTTGGTGACACGAAATTTGTTAAAAATGCAGCAACAAATTCTGGATTGAGAAAACTTTTTGTTTTTAAAGATAGATGTATATAGTAAGCTACAAAGTTGTAGCCAAAGAACCAAAGAAACTTTTTTATTTTAGTGATTTTTTGATAACTTACTTGGTTTTCAAGAAAACGGTGCTGCAATATAACACTTTGACCGCCGCGTCGCGTCGCAAGATAAAAGATTGGGTTGGCTTTTGCCTTTGTTTCCCGCCTTTCAAAACGTCCCGCATGGCAAACAGATTTTATTATATTGACTTAGGAATCAAATTGGAAGCACAAGTTTTAGTAATATTTACAGGATCTTCATTTTGACACGCCGAGTTCAGTTCTCAGGTATTTTGCAAACTTATATAGGTACATTTGCTTGCAATTTATAAGGCGAATTTTGGACCGTACCTAATACTGTTTCAGAATCGGAAGACGATTGAGCATTTTTTAGAGAATCTAAAATAGATTCAATAAAATAATGTGAATATAATAATGCGTAGTTGTGAATATTGGTTTATAAAACGTTTAGTTAGTTGTTAGATGGACGAGAGTAGTTGTCGTTTGTGTGGTTTATGAGGCTTATTCTTATTGAAAATTGATGAGTTGCAGTTGCAGCTGTAATAACAATTATTATTGCGTTAAGAAATTGCTATAGAGGGTAAAGTGCATATTAAAGTAACGAAATTTCTTTTCCAGATATTTTAAACTAGTTTCAATATGTAATTTGAACAAAGAACAACTTTTAATCAATTTTTTTAACGTCAGCAGTTTTATGCGCGTTTTTAACTTCTCTTTTAACGATGATTTCCCAGTTAAACCCAGATTTAAACTTTATGAAATGCATATCTTGCCAACAAAATAGTAAAGAAACTGTACAGGGTGTTACAGAAGAAGCACTGGACTCTGTATTTAAAGCAGTTTCTATAAAGTCGGATGATATCTCTCTTAAGTTGAGATATTACACCGAAAAAAGGAATTCATTTCTGTCAAAATGTCCTATCATGCAAGATGCAGAATAAATTACACCCGAAAAGCTTATAAACAAAAAGCAGAAAGCACAGATGTGGCTAATCCTGGTGACAATAAAAGGAAGACCGTTGGAAGCCCAAAACGTTGTATAATTTTCAATAAAAATCAGGATACTAAGAGGTCCAGAAAATTGAAGCAAGTGACAACATTTAATATGCAAAATGAAATTTGGGCGAAAGCCAAGAAAAAAATGATGAAGACCTTTTGTATAGAATACAAGATTTTGGAGACTCTTGTATCGACATGATTGCTAATGAAAATTCTTATCACAATGTGTGTACTTTAAATTATTTAAAAATAAAGGCTACACTCATTAAATCGGTAACTTTAACATTAAATGAAATTTTTCTAAAAGTGTTGCTAAGTTTGGAAAATGTATTGCTTATTCGAAATACATTTCTTACCATTGCTGATATTAGGACCATGTTACAGAAAGAAGCAAGGTTATCAAACGTCGAATGGTACCTAACCTATCTTCATTCAGACGAAATAATTAACAAATTGAAGCAACAATTTAATGATAAAGTTGTGGTATTGCCCAGCGGCAGCAAATTATTTAGCTACGTGTGTTCTACAAAAACAGTTCTCAATGGAGTAGATTCTCTAAAAAATGCTCAATAGTCTTCCGATTCTGAAACAGTATTAGGTACGGTCCCAAATTAGCCTTATAAATTGCAAGCAAATGTATATAAGTTTGCAAAATATCTGAGAGCTGAACTCATGGCATGTCAAAATGAAGATCTTGTAAATATTACTAAAACTTGTGCTTGCAATTTGATTCATAAGTCAATATATAATCTGTTTGCCAGGCGGGGCGTGCTGAAAGGCGAGAAACAAAGCCGCGGTATAAGCCAAATCAATCATTTATCTTGCGACGCGACGCGGCGGTCAAAGTGTTATATTGCAACACCGTTTTCTTGAAAACTAAATAAGTTATCAAAAAAATCACTAAAATAAAAAAGTTTATTTGGTTTTTTGGCTACAACTCTGCAGCTTACTATATACATCTATCTTTAAAAACAAAAAAGTTTTCTCAATCGAGTATTTGTTGCTGCATTTTTGACAAATTTCGTGTCACCAACTTTTAAAAAAATATTACTGGGGACACGTAAATTTTTTTGCAATTCTGTCATCATAACAAAGGTCTAAATTGGCTCTCCTAAAAATTTCAATTTAATCGGACTTAAACTAAGGAAGATATAGGGTGATAAGTAAAAATTACAAAATTTCAATAAAATTTGAGATTTTTCGGAAATTGCCGATTTTGATCAGTTTCGCATTTTTTTTAGGTGCTTGTTCGCGAGTGTTATAGAGGGTGCATCTTAGACAGTGCTCGTTCTCCTACTATATCCAGTAATTGCAAAAATAAAATGTAACCTTTACTTAATTTATGAGAAGCAAAACATTTTGAGGAATAAATTTTCGTTTGTATTTTTGCTTCTTCAGGTTTCACGCAACAAATCTCTCCATCAGCAGTTCGTGCAACCAACTTCTAAAAAATAAACATCCTCCAATAAAACTATTCTAAAATTTTCATCGGCTTACTCGAGTACAGTTTCAATAATGAGAACATCAGCATCCCCTTGTGCTTGTGTAAAACAATTGATGTTAACAGCTTCAAACTGTTTACACGACGTGGAAGTAAATCGACGTTTATTATTTTAATTAGAAGAAAGTTTTTCTTTATCTACTTGAACTTTCATTGATGATTCAAATAGAATTTTTTTGGGTAAGGTCTTTCTAAGATCGAGAAGTTGTTCAACAACTTTTGTGTCTTGACAATTATCATCATTCCTGTCGTATACAGTTATTGCATTAGGACTGTAATGTCTTCGAATATAATTACAATATGTGTGAAAGATAGATTTAAATGTAGCTTGATGATCCTATGCATCATGATGTAAGAGAAAACCTCCATTAACGAGATATGTAACATTTGAGAAGGAAATTCGAGTAGTGAAGAATCGAAAGGACATATTTTAAGTTTTCCAAGTTCATGAAAAAGTCAGTGGAAATGTCTTTACTAGCTGATGTGTCATCCAAAGCCAATGAAAAAAAAATAATAATAAAAAAACTTATATTTAATAAAAGCCAAACTGGAACAGGATCGAAAATTATTAGCACAAAACTTAGTATATTAAATTTTGATTTTGAATATTGGGTTACAAATACAGATTTTTTCGAGTAATAAAGTTTAAAAGGTACAAATAAACACAATTTCCTTAAGTAAATAATACAGTTAGTACACTTTTCGTTTAATACATTAGGGAAATTGTGCAAATCCGCCCTAATTTTGTAATTAAAATTTAGTACGATAATCCTAATAAATTGCTAACTGACTAACAAAAACTTCTAAGCTTTCAATTAAATCAGGCTAATGAAAGAAATTCTAAAGTAGCGTAGCGGAACGCGAAATAAAATGCTCAACTAAAAACCGCAGGAGAGATCGATTGCGCTAAATTATTCGAATATCAGATGCAATTGAAACAATTTCCAGTCGCTTGAAATAATTTGGTTTATTTTTGTTGAACGACGCAAATTGCATTGTAATATATACAATAACTATGTAAGTAAATTTATAGCTCAACATGAGTTTTAATCTATTCGCCGCTCATACGATAGTCAATTTTAATTGATTGTTTGAACAATTGCGCCATGTCAGTTATAATTTCCAATATATAAATTTTCATTGTGCAAGTCAAATCTGTGCATGTGTTTAGGAACTATTCATATGGCGGAAAGGCATATTATGATATGAAGAGCTAAGTGGATAAAGGTGACATTTTTGAAAATTTTGAGATTTCTACACAGACAACTATTTTAACTTATAATCTATCATTTCAAGTTTTTGGGATAATAAACCTTTCCTAAATGCGTTTTAATGTTTGATAAAGGTGTTATGTACATATGGTTTTTATATAATTTAATGGATAAAGGTGTCATGATCACATACCACCTTTATCCATTACTGTGCGATATTAAATTGTTTTAATCCAAAACACTTTGCTTTTAAAGTTATGTTATATTGACATTAATGTGATAAGTTGTGTTAAGTGTTTCTTACTATTATAGTGAAAATGGCCAGCCGTAGTAAACTGATATTACAAATGGCAATGAATAAACAATTTCATGAATCATGTAAGATGTTTATAAATTGGTTGATATTTGGAAATAGTGCCTATGTAGTAGTGTTTTAATCCATATATTCATTTCGTTCAATTTCGAAATGGTATGAGATGGTACAAGAGTCAAGATGGTACTTGAGTATCTAATTGCTGTAAACACATTTATACCTTTTGGCAATTCAGCAGAAATCAGTCACATAGTGGCAATTTCTTCCCAGGCGAGTTTTAATAATGTTTTAAAAACAAAACATTATCAATATAAAATGTAATAATAAAATACGAATTTACCAAAGTATTCTAGCAAATTAGTCTGTAAATCAGAAATACTGGAAAGTGACGCTTTGCGGTAGTTGATTTTTGTACAAATTTTTATGCTGACAAGTAGAAGAGGGCTGGGACCGTAGAAATTTTTATGACAAGAGCAAAACTGATATCTGGTATGGCTTCTGCCCACCGAATATTTTGAAAGAGCATTAAATTGTTTAAGGAAAATCTGGCGAATTCCGAGATTCTTGCGGAAAAAGTAATAAGTATGATAATTACGCCAATCAAGTCAAAGGTCATTTGGGTTTGTAAGGTTATCGTTTAAGAATTACAGGGTTTGCTATGCTTACATCTATTGGGTTATCTGTGAAAAATCCCTGCCTACCCAATAAAAATGCTGAAATTACGTCCATGGTATTCAAAATTGTTTAATTGAGATCATGAAATGACTCACATTTTTTCCCAAATGTGATGCTGGAAATAATACTAAAGAATACGGAGAAAATTACAAACTAGCTTTCGAACAACAAAAGCGTGACGGAGCAAAAGTTACAGTAGATAGAACGATTTGCTTTCTTACTTTAGATCTTCAGCAAACCATGCCGCTGCCAAAATTAAGTACATCGAAAGCATTTTACCTTCGTCAAATGTGGTTTTACAACCTCGGCATACATACATTGAGGAATACTGAAAATAAAACACGTTCTTTTTCACATGGACTGAAGATATGGCCAGCCGTGAAAGCCTAGAAATTGCTAGTTGCTTACATACCTTTTCACAAATTTACAATGAATATTTCCAAGAAAAGATCGATCACATTATAATATGGCCCGACTCCCGTGGTGGACAAAATAAAAACTTCAATATCATTACACTTTACCAGTTGTTGATTTTAAAGAGAGAATTTAAAGTTATCGACCATAAATTTTCGGAGGTGGGACATTCATATTTAAATTCAGACAGAGACTTTGGCAGAGCCGAGAAAATTTTAAGGAAACATCAAAACATCTACGTCCCAGACCAGTATCGAGAAATTTTAAGAACTCCCAAAGACGCCATTGTCATAGATATGAAGAATCATTTCAAGGATATTGATGGAATTGCCTCAAAACTCAATTTGTACAACAGGAAGAAAAACTTGAACAATGAAAAGGTTTATTTTCACGACGGTATAAAATGGCACCTATGGGTGATACTATTACATCATTAGATGAAATGATTCCATTTTACAAAGTCGATATTTTAAAGAAAAGGAATATGCATAAGATAAATTCCGACGGTATTGCTCTAACGGTGTTTAATGAAAACAAGGGCAGCCTAAGTGTAGGAAAACTGGCCAATCTTAAAGAACAATTACCATTCATAAATGAATGGTAAGGCCGTATTATCACAACATACTTGGAAATGACCAAACTGTGGCTCAAAACCGTAGAACTGTCCGACTACCTAAAAATTGTACAATGTTTTAATAATAATAAAATATGTTTAATTTCTTAACACTTTTATTCACTAATTCCTTATTCATTTCAGAGAAACTTATGAACGGATAAAGGTGTTATGTACATTAATTTTTTAAAATTTTCGAAAAATAATGACAACTGACAACTTTAGTTATTTGTCTCTGAAAAGTACATCAAATGTCAATATCATCACAAAATGAAAGCTATATAGTCGTTTTAACAAAAAAGTTCTCGCCTAAAAACTTTCGAGTTAAATTACTCAATAACCTGTTTTTGTGACATAACACCTTTATCCACTTAGCTCTTCAATTAAAAAATCTGTATGTGTCAGTTGTCATAATGTTCTTTATTATGAGTTGCTGATGAACGTAAAAGATAAATTGAAATGTTTAATCAGTGTCGTTCGCAAAATAAAAGTTTTAGAACTATAAAATATAAATATTTGCATTATTTTGAAGTCTAGTAATATTGAGAAATAACACTGTTTGATTTCATGTAATAAGATTTTCCAACCTATAGCAGGCATTGCTGCCACTTGGGTTGGGGTCGTGCTTCTTACCAGCAGTGAAAGCCAGTTGACATATGCTACAGGAATATAGGATGGAAAGTGTAGATGCTTGTGAGATGAAAATAAACACAATTTCTCTAAGTATACAAGGCGATTCTTTTAGGGCGGCCATTAGAATATTTCCCACTGGCAGATGAGATAGCTATTTGAGATTTGGTATCCAACCCTAGTCGACCATTGTGAGTCCGAAAATAATAATTTTAAAATGGCGGCACTTCCGGAAATACCGGAAGTCGATACCAACTTGCTTATTTTAAATGAAACACCCTATATATTTTCGACTTTTCAGAATGATCATATTTTCTGAGTCAAAACATGTAGCATACCCTATACATAAACCGAGCAGTTTCGGAGATATTTGACATTTTATAAATAATTTGACAGGGCAACGGTTTACAAGAACCATTATAACTTTCTTTGTGTAGGAGTTCCTTATTTGCTCCTTAGTACGTAGAAAGAACACAAGATGAGCTACTCTCTACAAAAAAAATAGATTCCAAAATAGTATACCAAATAGTGTACATTTAAGAAAATCGCCAATATTTCGAAAAGTTGTAACTTTAACCCCTACAATGCTGATACTAGAAAAAAGATAATTTAATTTAACATAATTTGATGCAAAAAAATACAGGGTGTTCCATTTGAAATAAAAAAGTTTTTGAGGTTTGAATTTGACAAAATGTAACGTGAAAAATAAAACACTTGGTATACTATTATGGAATCTATTTTTTTTTTTTTTTTGAAAAGAGTAGCTCATCTTATGTTCTTTTCACGTACCAAAGAGCAAATAAGGATCTCCTACACGAAGAAAGTTACAACGGTTCTTGCAAACCGTTGCACCTGTCAAATTTTTTATAAAATGTCAAATATCTCCGAAACTGCTCGGTTTAGGTGTAGGGTGTGCTACATGTTTTGGCTCAGAATTTTATGGTCATTTCGAAAAGTCGAAAATATACAGGGTGTTCCATTTAAAATAAGCAAGTTGGTATCAACTTCCGGTATTTCCGAAAGTATTGCTATTTTGAAATTATTATTTTCGGACTAGCAGTGGTCGACTATGGTAAGGTTCCAAATTTCAAATGTCTATCTCATCTGCAAGTGGGAAATATTCTAGCTTAAAAGAATCACCCTGTACAATACCAACATCACATTAACGTAACTGTGTTTACCGTATTGCGTCGTGATAGGGAGTGTGTACTGTGAATGCTCCTTGTTTTATATTTTTTTGCTTTTAGAGTTGTTCTTCTGAGTCTTTGCTTTCCGCTGTATCTGATTCAAGCAATTAAGAACAACTGACAATACTGAATCGAAACTTATAATTATGTTCTTGTTAACTTTTGTAGTAGCTAACAGTAGTACTGAGCGAGGTTCAACGATGTCCGATGTTTTGATATCGATGTCGGACTTCAGATACATCGATGTTTGCCTTTATTTTCTCGATCTTTCTTTACACCTCACCCTAAAATAGGGTAAATCATCCCCGATTTGTGGTAACAATATATACATGCAAAAAGTAGTTAATAAGCGTAAGTATTTAAATATAGATTTTTGGTATATCGCAAAGGATTTTCTCCTGAGGTGGTTAAGCACAGTAGGCTAGAACCACCTTTAAATGAAATATGCATGCACTCTCTCAATTCCTACGGGAAATGGTAGCTTTATCTGTCCTGAAACAATTCCCGTAAAATCTGAAATCATTCCCTTGGCCGTTTTCTAAAAAACTGACTTTTAATTTTTTTTTTTTTGAAAACTGATTTTTTGCATTGATAAGCTTGTTAACATGTCAATCAAGAAAGTAAAATTAAACATTCCAATACAAATTTAAACTTAAGGCAAGTTTGGGGAAATAACATACAAGAAACCTTCATGCTCGACAACTCCAGACGTTTTGATAATAATCGGGTTATATAAACTTTCCAAGTAGTCAATTTAGACAAAATCATTAGATCTATTCTTATGTTATTTTGAATGACAGCAATTTTTGTCTACCAATATATCCGTAACCAATGAATAACATTACTATTTGCGTAACTGGATTTGCTAGGGAAATCCGAGCGCCTCTACTGGCCGTCTGAGTAAACTTTCCATTCGCTCAGTGAGATAACGGGTGAATATGAGAACCATACCACCGCCGATGAAGACAACCCACAGAAGAGACATGACGATAACCCAACCTCCCACCCACTACCCTGCAGGTACCGGACGAAACGCCGTCCAGTACCCGTAGTCACCTAGCTCCGTGCAGACCGAAAGTGCTACCAAAGCACTTAGGTCTGCACTTCCTCGAGCTACATAGCTCATCCCTACCTAACCGATGATCCGGATGGCAGGATGTCAATTGACATTCTGTGTACCGGCAGTCAATCCCAGCCAAAATATACGTCAAAGTTTCAGACAGATGACCCGGGGGGGTGACAAGCTGGCGAAGAAAGATCATCAAGACAGAAGAGCGCTAGAAGATGAAGGCTTTAGCCAGCAAGGTCCAACAAGCCAGGACCCGGGGAGGTGGGTCGAAATCATCCACACCGCTCACATTTGTGAGTGGGGTTAATGTAAAGTAAGCTCGCCCACCCCGCACGAGGCCGGTCCAGGTCTACAGCGATGTACTAGAGTAAAGAGCACTAGTCCTGCTCGACCTTAGATATCTGAGACCGTTATCATTGCCAAAGAATATTGGCGTCGCTCGGTCAGTTAATCTTTAGAATTCACTAGGCAAACAATCCAAGACTCCAAGACTGAACATTTTTTGTGACCATGATTAAAATCAAAGCAATCATGCAAAAACGCACGATGAAAATAGATATTGTCTGTCTATTGTATAAACGTAATAATCACGGATTGAAGAAGATAACTGATACTTATCTGATAAAATATGTGCGGGTATTCAGAAACTTCAAAAATGTAGTAGATTCTTGTTTTTATCAATGCAAAAATCAGTTTAAAAAAAAAATTAAAACTGAGTTTTCTAGAAAACGGCCAAGGGAATGATTTCAAATTTTACGAGAATTGTTTCATTACAGATAAAGCTACCATTTCCCGTAGGAATTGAGAGAGTGCATGCATATTTCATTTAAAGGTGGTCCTAGCCTACTGTGTAAGCAACCCGAAATAGAAGGAAGTCGCCCTAAAACGAGGCAAAACTAACCCATCTTTCAGGATTTATAAATTGACGTGAATGCATGGTAAAGAATATCAAAACAAGGGAGATGGTTATGTTTTATATTTAGCGGTCATCTCCCTAAATAATGGCAGAACAACTACTCTTAGATAAGGCTAAAAATACCCCTGTTCTTGCACCATCATACAAAAAAATGAAGATTTGAAAGTACATATGAGTGTAAAAACTTTTATAAAAATAAAATACATGATTATCATTAAAATATAGAAAATATGGAAGTTTTTGATTTATAAATTTTTGAATAGAAACAAAAGTGACTTTAACCCCTCTCATGAACCTTATTTTTATAGTAGGATAATTTTCCTCTATCTAGGGGTTGTTAACACGTTGACTGCCGCATGTACCCAGCGTGGTATCTCAGCGAATTGATAGTAATGGCCGCATGTACCCACGTAGGAGTCTCGGACCATAATCAAACAGGGTGTATACTTTCTGGAAAAGAGAGAAAACCTGGAAAAGTCAGGGAATTTGATTTTCGTCAGGGAAATCAGTGAAAAGTCAGAGAATTTATAAATGTATAAAAAAGGTCAGGGAAAATTTATTAAAACTACTTGTATCCAAAATTGTTCTCATCTTGCGCCCTCCTAACTCAAAAAATAAAATAAAACATTGTGATGGCCAGTGAGACTTTCTTTTTTTTAACATTGCGGCAGACAACGTGTTAACCACCTCAGAGTAGAAAATCCTTTGCATTATACTAAAAATCTATATTTAAATACAATGCGCGTTTGTTAACTACTTTTTGCATATATTTTCTGTTACCACAAATCAGGGATGATTTACCTTATTTTAGGGTTGTTTATTCGCTAAAGGCTTAAAATTTTAAGGGCACATGGGCTTTTCTGAGATCGGCTTGGAACTTGAACTCAACAAGTAGGTATGATTTTAGAGGGCAGAATATTTACTAGTGAAATATTTTTGTCGCACTCCTCTATACGTTTCCTTAAATATATGAGGAATAAAAACCAACCCTTTAGTGTTTTGTGGCAATAACTATGTAGTTATTGCACTAAACGCGACCAGGCTTGTAATTCGTAATTCAGCTCTCAGCGGGGCATTAGTCCGGAGAATAGCTGCTGGTTGCAGTCTGGTTGTTTATTCCCTATATATTTAAGGAAACGTATAGAGGCGCTTGACAAAAATATTTCACTAGTTGAACTCAACTAGTTCAAAACCCCTAAAAATATAATTTCAGAATATAAATTACGTATTTTTTCAACTTTTTATTTCAACTACTAATTTACTTTATTTTCAACCTAAGAATAAATTGTAGGCTTTTGGCATGCTGAAATTTGAAATCAGCAACCTCAAAAACCACTAAAAATATACTTTTGAAATGAAAATTACGTATTCTGTCAAATTTTCATTTTCCACCTCTGTTTTACACGATTTTAACCATAAGAATAAATTTTTGGCTTCTGGTATGTTGAAATTTGAAATCATCGACCTCAAAACTCCTAGAAATATAAGTTTAGAATAAAAATTAAGTATTTTCTCAAAGGACCCCCCACACAATACATGGGTTTTGCGGCTCCGGTCAAATTTCGTGAAACTCTGGGAAATAGTAGTTCTCAGTGAGTAGAAAAAAAGTCTAAATGGGCGCGAAGCTCCAAACCCCACTGGTTTCGTGATAAGACCAGCTGAAGTCCTAGAAACCACTCCTACCAAACCACAAGCGGGCTAACCCACCTAACCCTGGGAACAGTGAGTTTAGTCGCTTATTTTTTTTTTTGAAATTATTGAATTCCATACCACAAGCGGCATAACCCACCTAACCACCAACCCTCTAACCCACCTAATCCCTAGAAATCACCTCTATCAAACCACAAGAAGGCTAACCCTGTAAACAGCGAGTTTCATCGCTAATTTTTTTTTTTGAAATAATTAAATTCCACATTGCAAGCTGGCTAACACACCTAACCATCTACGAAAATTCTTGGTACGAGTATAGGCGGATTTTGAACCATGAAGACGGTATTTGAATATTCGCGATTTTTAGCGAACATAATAGCTGGTCGCAACATTCAAGCAGCTCTAGCTCAAAACCAGTATATTTTTGAGCTTGGCGCCCATTCAGACTTTTGTACTATTATTCCGAGAGTTATGTGGATTAGCCTATTGGTGGTTTGGTAGGGGTGGTTTCTAGGGATTATTTGGTTAGGTGGTTAGCCCGCTTGTGGTGTGGAATTTAATTCTTTCAAGAAAAAAATAAGCGATTAAACTCGCTGTTCCCAGGTCAGGAGGATTGGCCTACTCGTGGTTTGGTAGGGGTGGTTTCTAGGGATTAGGTGGGTTAAGGGTTGGATGGTTAGGTGGTTTAGCCTTATAGCGGTGTGGAATTCAATTATCTCAAGAAATGTAAGCGATTAAACTCGCTGTTCCCAGGGTCAGGTGGGTTAGCCTTCTTGTGGTTTAGAAGGGGTGGTTTCTAGGGATTAGGTGGGTTAGAAGGTTGGTGGTTAGGAAGGTTATGCCGTTTGTGGTATGGAATTCAATAATTTCAAGAAGAATAAGGGACTAAACTCGCAGGGTTAGGATTAGCCCGCTTGTGGTTTGGTAGGGATGGTTTCTAAAGCTTCAGGTGGTCTTATCTCGGAACTAATGGGGTTTGGAGCTTCGCGCCCATTTAGACTTTTTTTCTACTCACTGATAACTACTATTTCCCAGAGTTTCACGAAATTTGACAGGAGCCGCAAAACCCATGTATTGTGTGCGGGGTCCTTTTCATTTTTACACCCCTTTCAACCCCTTTCAACCCCCATTTTGCTCAACTTTCAGCCTAAGAATAAATTTTTGGCCTTTGTTGAAATTTAAAATCAGTAACCTCAAAAACCTTAGAATTGTACATTAGAAGTACTTTTTGCATGTCACCATATATTATTGAAAACTTTACCCTATTCTAAGGGTGCTTTTTCGCTCTAGCTCAAAATTTTGAGGGTGTTTCGGCTTTTCTGAGGTCGGATTCGAATTCAGCGTCGAAAGGTACATTGGACTACTCGGTTCGAGTTCCTGGATCAGGGCTTTTTTTTGTTTGTTTCTTCTGACCCAAATTTCGAAGCCACCATATTGAAAAAAAAAAATTCTGCAGCAAAACTGAATTTGGCACAACCCAATACTTAATACAACTAAGTTTCGTAAATTTTTATCGAAAATTGGTTAGATTACCGATTTATAACGCCTGTTTTGAAAAAAAGCATCACTGCCCGCCTGCCTCTGAGACTTTGATTGCTAGGGAGGTGGAGAGATCGAGTGTTTATGTCTTATTGTGAGAACAATATAACACTAAAAGTTATAAGACAACTTGTTACATTAAATAATAACGCAACTTTTTTCTTTTCTACCTGTTGGCGATTATGTAGGATTTTCTTTATTTTATTGACAACCTTTCTGAAGACTCACTTGAAGTTTGCTGGAAACACTATCTTTTCACAGGATATCCAACCAAGATTTCTCGCCATTCTGCACCTCGTTTTCGTTACATTCTTCCTTTAATTGCCAGATGTATAGGGTATTATATGCTTCTGGATATTTCATTACATGATAGTTTTCTAATATTCATAATTGTTGGTTTTCTTTCTATTCACTTAGTCATGATCTCCAGATTAGGAACTTGATTCGTCCAACTTTGCTCTTAGCACACGTTGTATAAATCCGCATTTCGGAAGTTTCGAGTTTTCTCAAGGTAGCATCTTCAACAGTTCAGCTCTCCATAATTCAGAGAAAACATAACAGCGGATTGTTCTCATTCTCATTCTCATCAGAACGATTACAAAATAAGTCAGAGCTGGAATCTACGGAATAAGGCAAACAAACAAAAATATGCAACAGTATTTCAGATTAAAGTATTCCATCACTTTTGCCAGATCAACATCAGGCTTTACAAAGTTTTCTTGTTTTAAATGTCTATGGGATAGCAAGGATAGAGCAAATAATTAAAAAGGAATGGACAAGCAGATCTTCTCTTGAACCAGGCTCACATAACGTTATTGGAACACCATTGGTTGATTCATCAAAAGTTCTTCCACCTCTTCACATCAAACTGTCTCAGAAAACAGTTTGTGAAAGCTCTGGATAACGAAGGAGAATGTTTCAAATACATAGAATAGTAGTTTACGAACTTATCATATGCATGAAAGGGAATCTTTTATGGGCCTCAAATACGTACCATGTTCAAAGATGAAAGTGTTTCTTACGAAAATGAATAGTACTGAGAAAGCAGCTTGGATTGGTTTTCAGGAAGTAGCTAGAAATTTTCTCGGTAATAAAAAAGTGAAAATTACAAAGAAATTGTCGCTAAAATGGTTGAAAACTTTCAAAAGCTGAAATGCAACATCAACTTAAAGCTGCATTTCTTAAATTCACATATTGAGATTTCCCAGAATATCTTGAATATTATAGTGAAGAACAGGGTGAAAGATTCCATCAAGATATTATGATATTGGAGGGTCATTATCAAGGTACATGGGATGTAAATATGATGGCATATTTTTTGTTGAAACGAGAACATAAACACAGAGGAATAAAGAGAAAGAAGACTGCATAGAACATTTGATATTAAAAGAGTTCGTTATCATAAGAGGGAATAAGAAGAAAAATGAGATTTTCCATGTTTTACTGTTTTCTTTTAGATTCTTTCAAAATGTTGATACATTGAGCTCTACATCAACTATTTAAGTTTCAATGAATCCGAAAACACAGGAATATCGTATTACGTGAACTATTACGAAACGAGTGAAAGTTGCATTCAGGCATTGCTGACTGTAAATAACTATTTGAATACTAAAAATAAAAAGTCGTTGGCTGCGGAACTATGAATGAATGAATGAATGAATGAATGAATGAATGAATAGTATTTATTTATCTAAAGATAATACATTACAGTAGACATAATATAGGCACTAAGTTAGTACATAAATTACAATTATATACAAATACGCATATTCTAACAACTCCTATTTTTAATAGACATACTTAACAATATATACCTATATGCTTACATTTACATATTTTCTTTCACGTACTTAATAAGTTTTGATTTGAATAAACCAAGACTATTAATAGTCTTCAGGCCATTGGGTAAAGAGTTATACTCAATGATACCTTTATGAAACAAACTATTGTAAGTGAGAGTTTTAGTTGTTCTATTTACGTAACAGTTGTCTTTGTTTCTAGTGTTGTAGTTATGGACTTCATTTACACTCACTACCCTTGAGGCTAAATATTCAGGCACCTTCTTATTCAATGTTTTATAGACAAATAACATTGTTTGAATTTACATATTCTTTTTTATATCCAGCCAGCCAATACTTCCAACATTATATTAATGCTTGTATATCGATTTGCACCCAAAACTATACGCATTGCTTTATTTTGTAGAATATGCAGTCTGTAACAATTTACTTGGGATACATATATAACTGATGAACAGTAAGTAAAATGGGGCAAAATAATTCTGTTGTAAAATAAGTTACTTTTGTGTTTATGGAAATGTGTCTACTAATTCTATAAAAGTATCCTATTTTTTTATCAATTTTTTTAGAAATATAATCCACATGATTCTTAAATTTTAAATTCCTATCTATTAACAACCCCAGGTATTTAATTTCATCTTGAAAATCCAAGTCCTTATTTCCAATTTTGACTTTTATTTGTAAATCACAAAAATATTTATATGCCCAATCGGATCCTATAAACATACACTTTGATTTTGTTTCGTTTATTTTTAGCCTGTTTACATTAAATTTGTCAGTAAGTCTCTTAAATCTTCCTTAACCGTTGCAATCAAAGTTTCATAGTTTTTATGACTAAAATAGATTAGAGATGTATTTTACAATTTATTAAAACTTTACCTAAATCATTAATATACAGAATAAATAACAGGGGACCAAGGACACTCCCTTGCGGGACTCCATTGTTGTTATAGCGGCTTTCAGAATATTGTTCCTCATGTTTAGTTTTTTGGTATCTAAATGATAAGTAACTTTCCAACCACATTAAAGTTATGCCAGAAAATTCATACCTTTTTAGTTTTAGAATTAGAGTATGTCGATCAATTGTCTCAAAAGCTCTCTTTAGGTCTATGAAGACCGCACATATACCAAGTCCATGATTTATATCCTCTTTCCAATCAGATATTACAGACTGTAACGCTGTCTCGCAAGAGTGTTTGTCCCTGAATCCTGACTGATATGTACAAAGCAGATCGTTGCATTTTACATATTCTAATATTTGATTATATACTACAAGTTCTAATAGTTATTCACAGAATGATAACATATTGATAGGGCGTATCTCTTGTGCTAAGTTTGTATTAGGTACTTTTGGAACTGGAATAATAATGGATGTTTTAAATCTATCAGGAACGATACCTTTTTCTAAACTAAGGTTAATTAAATTCCTTAAGGGATATCCTATGATATGAAAGAGTTCTTTAATTAATTTTAAATCTATCTCATCTATGTTACCGTTTTTACTTTGACTAAAGATAATTTCTTTCAACTCCTTTCAACTATTAATCTATTGATTGTCATCGTATCTGATAGCGACGCAGCGCATGTAAGTACTAATTGCAATAAATGTTGCTTAACTTTATGTATTTAAATACGTCCTATTTGGCCTCCTGTGCTGTATGCTACATTTGACAGAGTCACGTCATCTGTCGTGGTTACCTGTTAGATGCACAGCCTTTCCCATCAGCTCCTTGGTGATATGAGGTCCACGTTTAGGAAGGCATCCACTTTTTGCGTGTTGCCATCTGGTTTTCCTGAACTCTAAATCATTCAATATTGTCTGTTCGCTAAGTTAACGGAAAGATTTAGGTTGTTGCCTACAAATGATTTATTAATCGGTCACTAAAAGTTCCCAAAATTAAAAATATATCCCGTCGGTTTTATTCGTCTTCAAATTTCAATCCTAAAAAAGAGTCATTTCATATGAAGAAATAAGTGAATGCTTTGTTTCATTGTGTTATAAAGAGAGTATCATATATTCGAGAAAGAGTGCTATTAATTCCATTCGAGAGATATCAAGTAAAACAATGAATGCTACAGAGTAATACATTTTAAGTAATTGAAAATTCTTGTAACGTGACGCTAGGCCAAAGTCTTAAATAATGAAAGCAGGGCAGAGAAGTCTAAATGAATGCACTCGTGACCTCTGTAATATTAGAAATTCCTGAAAGACGACTTTCCCGAAATGCACACAGAATTAATCCTATAGCAGTTCTATCTAAGTTACAAGTTGGGAACTTTTCAAACCAAATTTAATTACGTTCAAGCAGACCTTTCTTTCATACGCTAATCGTTTAATTAAAATTAGTATATAAATTAATCCATTTGTCTTCATAGAAGCATAAAATTCATTACGCAGGCATCCCTAAATGATACCCGCCAGGTAAGCGACGATAAGGTTGGATCGTTGATTTACATTTCGGTGAGAGATAGCATTGCGCCTACCTTCGCATGAATTTAGTCTGGTGGCGCAGTTTCCGGTGAAATTGGATTGGACCTAAATCAAGCGAGTTGAAAGCTGTTGATAATGCCGATATGCTCCCTAAGATTGTGTGCTTGATCGACCACACGGCTCACCTATAGGTAAATGTGAACTAAACTTGAAATGATAACATATTTCACGGTGATATGAACTAAATGTAAATGAATAGAATATTGCTGGTCAAAATCTAATAAATCGTCGTCGTACAACTTTGTATATAGGACAAGAGAAGACCGATTATTATTCTGTCTTTCAGTTTAACGAAAAAGGTACGTATAACCAGACAAACATTTTCAATAGTCATCACAGAAAAAAATTTGCACAAAATCCGTTTCATAATACGCGGAACTCAAATATAGAATTAAAAATATATTTGTATTTTATGTGCATGTGTGTAGATCTTTTTTGTAAACACGACAATTTTTGTTAAGCTTAAAATTTGTATTTCTTTGTTAGATAGGTAAAATCGTAAGTACAGAATAATGCTCCCTATTGAAATTGGGTCGTACAGGGTGTGTAAAGTATTCAAAAAGTGACAAAAAGTGTAGCCAAGTTATTTTATAAAAAAATATATAATTTAGAGGTAAAAATGAGCAAAAGTGAATCTATTAATTTAAATAAAAAACCTAGCTTATTACTTCAAAGAAAGAAAATAAATCCCGATCCGGGATATAATAAGGTAAAATTCGTAAATAAACTAAGGGACTTTTGAAATAAAATATTTTAAATATAAAAGGCGGTGATAGAGCGATAGACAAATCAGGGCTGAACAAATAAAATTTGTGCTTGGATCAACCAGAATGAAAGATGCACAGAGAGATAGACAGATTTATCATATACTAAAAAAAGATAAATGTATAGGGTAACTTACAAAGATAAATCCAGAATTATTTTTTATGTAATAGGATAATAGCTGTCCAACTAGGCGGACAAATATTAAACACCTCCACTTTAAAATATGGAGTTCCTCAGGGGAGCGTACTTTATCCGTTACTTTTTATTTTGTTTATCGATGACCTTGATTATAATGTAATTAAAGAACTCAACATACTAATAGTTATGTTTGCAGACGACACCACAATTTGCGTAACTGCCGATTCTCCAAAAGAACTGCAAATTAAATCAAACACATTATTATCAATATTTTACTCCAATAAATTAATAATAAATACCGAGAAAACAAAATATATTATGTTTCATAAAAAAAGAAAAGTAGAAGATATTACACTCATCTTCAACAACAGTATACTAGAGAGAGTCTCAAGTACCAAATTTTTAGGACTTCACGTGGATGAAAATCTGACGTTTACGAATCATCTAGATCACGTAGTAACTAAACTAAACTCAACTTATTACGCAATTAGAAATCTTCGACATATAATGGATCGCAAATATTTTTTAAACATCTACTACTCTCTTGCATACTCCCACATCAAGTATTTAATCATATACTGGGGACAAGCAACTAATATAAACAGAGTTTTTATTCTACAAAAAAGGATACTCAGATTAATATTTTCTCTTAACCCCTTAGATACATGCAGATTAGTATTTAAAGTACACAACATTTTAACCAGTGCTAGTGTTTTTATATATGAATCGGCTCTATTTGCCAAAAACAATTTAAAAAATTTCCACTAAACAATGACATTCACAATCATCACACTCGTTCTTCAAATGATATACACTTAAAAAACGTAAAATTAGCGACTTTCAAAAAAAGCGCATTTCATTCCTGCAGTGATATAAACCATCTTCCTAGAAACATAAAAGAGATAAATAATATTAACGGTTATAAAAAAGCATTACATTCTTTTCTCTGTAAAAATTGTTTCTACAGTAGGAGTTTTATGATTACAAAAATCCCACTCTCGACTCTTGAATTTATTTTAACAAATTTGCACATGGCATTCTTTATGCATTTAGGTAATTAAAAAATATTATCTTTGTTTTTTAAATGTTAATACCTGTATATCTGTTTTTATACTTTTTATGTAATTATTTTATCGTTTATATTTATTTTTTATTTATATTTTATACTGGCTACCTATAACTTAAACACTATAATTATTGTTATTTCACTAATATTCTTCTTTGACTTGTACCATATCATTGCATGATCTTATGGACAATAAAAATTATTATTATTATAGACTTAACAGCGGCACACTTTCTCAGCCGTAGCTGGAAACTATTCACCGAATCCCTCGCGCCCGATTGAAATTAGGCACTGTTGGAACCCGTTCCAGGTTTTTGGGCCCTTCAGGCGACGTTGGTGATGTCCGCTCCATCAGCTTGGAGTCCAGATCCCAACAAGGGATCACAGAGACTCCTAGTCCAGGACTTTCCTTAAAATATGCGCTGTTCCCAATAGTGCGATCTTCTGCACTTCTTGTGCGCTGGGTTGACCAGGCATTTGTTGTAGACTCCGGTCATGGCCCTTTTTGATTCCTACAATTACTGGCACGACTGTGGTCTTTGCATTCCACATTCTGCTAACTTCTATTTGGAGGTCTTTGCACTTGCTCAACTTTTCTGTTTCCTTGAGCATTATATTGGTGTCATTCGGGATGGATACATCGATCAGCAAACAGCTTCTCCTTTTTATTGTGTACGACGATGTTTGGTCGATTTGCGCGAATTTCTCTGTCTGTTATAATTGGCACGTC
The DNA here is from genome assembly GCA_936432065.2 of Rutpela maculata. Taxonomy (NCBI): domain Eukaryota; kingdom Metazoa; phylum Arthropoda; class Insecta; order Coleoptera; family Cerambycidae; genus Rutpela; species Rutpela maculata. The sequence continues at coordinate 54,173,115 of OW386285.2, forward strand.
ACACATAATTGTGACGTCGTTGGTACTGACAACCGTCTGAGGACAATTCATGATATTTTTGCGACACCGGTATATCGAAGTGCTTGCACATGACCCAGTGGAGATATCTGGCCACTCTGTTATGTCGGTGAGTGTACTCTGATGGTGCCAACGTAGTACACCCTGCCACCAGGTAACTGACATGTTCTTCTGCTACTCCGCACATTCTGCACTTGCTGTCAATAGACTGCTTCAAGATCATTCTCTGAATGTATCTATTGTTTAGCGCTTGATCCTGCGCTGTTATTATCAGGCTTTCCGTTTCCCCCTTCAGGCCTGAACCAGCCACTTCATAGACGCCATCTTGTCCACAGCTGGTCGATCGAGGTCGCGGAAAAATTGTCCTTGCATCGGCTTTGAGCAGAGTACTTCTATTTTCCTCTTTTCGATGCTGGTTTTAATTTTCTTCTTGGGGCCCTCGTCAGTAGTCTCGGTATCCAGGTATTCTGCTTGGATTTTACTCGCTTCCTTCTGCATGGAATACAACTACTTATCTTTATCATACTCTTTAACTATCCGAGTGAATCTGTCCTTCCCCTGTCAGATATACGTGCTCAGTCCCACGATAGAGGAATCATATGCAGATTCCAGGTCTATTAATCCACGGCCATTATCTTTCCTCTGAACGTATAACCTGTGCACATCTGCTTTCGGATAATGAATTCTGCCCATTGCTAGGATTTTTCTTGTCTTTCTATCCATTTTCACGATGTCGCTTCGAAGCCAATCGACAATTCCAAAGTTGTAGGTGACTACGGGTACGGCAATAGGATTTATTGCTGCAATTTTGTTCTTGGCGTTTAGCTCGGTCTTCAGAGCTTGCCTAATGCGACAGTGGTATTCCATGGCAACCCCATTTTTCATTTCGTTCAGGTACTTGTATGTTTTCCCCAGATCCATACTTCGTATTGCGGATTGACCATTAAGAACGATGTTTTGACTTTTCACATGTTTACCTCGCTGGAGGACCACTGTAGCACACTTGTCTAAGCCAAATTCCATATTGATGTCATCACTGAATGATTTGATGATGTCCAGCTCTTGCTTTAATTGTGCTTCATTCTTAGCAAATAACTTCAGGTCATCCATATAGAAGAGGTGGTTTACTCTATTGTCACTACTGATTTCGAAGCCAAGTCTCTTTTTATTTAGTTGGTTTGAGAGGGGGGCGAGCGCTAGGCAAAACAGTAAAGGTGAGAGCGAGTCTCCCTGGAAAATTCCTCTTTCGATTTGCATGTTCCTTGTTCTTATGTGACCTTTTGAGTGGTAGAGCCACATTTCCGTTTTCCACCTCTTTATCGTGGTTTCCACGAAGCCTGTTATTGTTGGGCATATACGATACATTTTCAGGGATTCAACAATCCATATGTGGGGAACGCTATCAAAAGCCTTCTTGTAATCCACCCATGCTATGCAGAGATTTCTGTGCCGCATCTTTGCGATCGATGTGATGGTCTTACTCACTAGCAGCTGATCTTTACAGTCTCTGGAAGATTTTCTACAATATTTTTGTTTCTCTGGTACTATCTCGTACTTTAGCAGATGGTTGTAGATTTTATTTGCTAGTGCAGCAGTGATGACTTTGTATATTGTTGGTAGACAGGTTATTGGTCGGTAGTTCTTAGGGTCCTTAGCATCCTTGCCTTTATAAAGGAGGAAAGTGCTTCCTTCAGTTAACCATTCAGGGGCTTCATCGGGGTGTATTATAATTTTGTTGACAGCCGTTGTTATGCTTTCATGCAGTGCATTAAGTTGTTTTAGCCAGAAGTTTTGTACTCTGTCTGGTCCAGGGGCTTTCCGGTTGTGCGTCTGGTGAATTATCTCTACAACTTCGTTCACTCTTTAGTCTGACCACGCATCGGGTTCACTCCTTCGGTGCTGTCTGTGCTCTTGTTCGATCCACAGAGCTTCTCATTGTGAGTCACTTCGTCCTCCAAAATTCCACGCCAAAAGTCCTCGATGTGTTGCTGTGAAGGCGGTGTCTCTACTTCGGTCTGTTGACCGTTTATCTGACGATAGAATTTCTTTGCTTCCTCTTCAAAAAGTTTGTTGTGTTGGTAATGGTTACTTCTTTTGGTATATCTCCTCAATCTCTGCGATTTTGCTTGCAGTTTCATCTTCAGGTTCTGCTCTACCAAGTTCACTTCACTGGATCTGTATTTCTTTAGTATGCTTTCGGCCTTTTTGAGTACTTGGTGCATGGGTACTCCTTTTTTGTATTCCTCGAGAATCGCGATTTCTTTCCGGTACGATTCTATGGTGTCCTGAATCCTTTTCTTCCAATAAGGTTTTCCCCGAGATTTTTGTGGGTTTGTCGGTTCTTCAGTTTCTCCTGCAATCACCGCTGCAGTAGCATACATCATGCAGTTGATATTGGTAATGGATATATTTTCCTGGTTGCGGGTCATTCTGGAGAGGATTATATCAGTTTCCCTAATTTGATTTTTTTTTTTCGGTTTCCCGTTGCCGGACAGGGCTTCCGTGGCCTCCGACTCCACACGGTAACCGCGCCGGCTAATTCATTACAGCCACTCTCCACGACAAGTGGAGTTAGTGACTATAAAAACCTGAATCATGTGCCCTAAGCAGACGAAGGGACCCTAAGATAAACGCCTTCTGCATCTGACCTGCCAACCTTTCTGCCGAATTCTGACAGGCCGGTATGACTTTAATTCTGAGAGCAGCGTACGCCGATTATTGGGAAGACCATCTTGACCGAGTAGTCTGGGTACAGCACTTGGAGCTCATACCGGAGATCACGATATTTGGTCCATTTTTCTCCCTCTTTCAAAGCGATGTTTATCTCAGCAGGTGCTGAGAATTCGATGACAAACATCACTTTGTTCTGATGGTCGAGGAGGACTATGATTAGTTGGCCAACGTATTTATTACTAAATGAAAAGATTAAATGACATTTTACTAATACACTAATAAACAAATCTTGATATTTATATCATAAACAAAACTCTAAACGCAAGTAAAGGTAATAACACAAGAAATTAAAGTTTAAGCTACAAGATATATACAAAAACGAAATGTGCTCGGTACAGGTATTATACAATAAATCTTATTAACAGTCGATTAACAAGAGATGGGACAAGCATTCGCGAAAAGGTTGTAACGTAATGCCTGCACATAACACTGAAAGTTGCACCAAACTTAGTCACGATATAAAGGAAAGTTACAAGAACTTCACCAGGAGTTGTTACCAGTTTCCCGGTAAACAAAAGATAGAAATATAAATGTACTTACAGAACTGCAGCAAAAGGCACGAAGACACTTTTATGGTAACAGACTCAAATTTATAGGTCGGTATCAGCTGTAACTTCAAGAAACTACATAACTGTACCCACTATAGGTACATTTAACACTGATTCTAACTTACCTGTCTTATTCACTCACTTAAAGTAGCTAGAATTATACTTATTAAACACTACTTTAATTCAAAACGTCTGTATTGAACGAATTTTAGTATTAACTTGTCAACTACTCGATATAAATTCACCAAAGATGTTAAATCTCAAAAACTAATGAACACTTAAATGGCTCAAATTCCAGCCATAATTTTGACGACTTTGCGAGCCCGAAGGCTGCGTTTTATACGCGCGGCTAGTACCTTATTTTCGGGGATTCGTAACCAAGGGCAACGTAAGAATAATGTCATAGCGTTGCTTGCTATTGGAGGAATAGTTCCCTCGTGGCTGGTTTACCATTTTCTGGAACTACTAGAAGGCTAACTCGTAAACAATTACTTTCCGACAGGGCTGGCATTAAATCTTGTTTTCCAAACTAACAAAATAGGCAAATTTTATAATAAAGATATAAAACAATGTAGTTTAACCGATTTTAATACAAATTTAATACTAAAAAAGTTGACAGTTACAAAAATCATCTCCCAAATTCAAACGAACTTTACACAAATTGGGTGTAATAAGACTATTACGTCATTGAAAACTACAATCGGGAGTTGTTGACTGCGAATGTTTTGAACAATAAAAATAAAAAGATATCAAAATGTTGTTCAAGTAGATCTATGCAGCCCACCACGCTCGACTGCAACTTCTGCTTGTTTATACTTGTTAATAAAGTTTCCTCGATACGGTCTTTTTTAATGACGCTACTGAAAAATCCATACGATCTCAAATGAAAATAATTTTTTTTGTACCAGCTGTTGTTTTGTCTTTCGGTTCATATGTATGTTAGATCACGGTTCACATGAATGACTTTTTAAAAAAGATTTATTTATTTAATGGAGCCAACGTTGGCTCTTGGAGAAGGAATAATAATAATTAGAAGTGTTTCATTCTAAGTGAGTTTAATAACTGACTTTACAAAGCGTGTCTGGTAGTATTTATAACATACAGAACCTGAGTAAGCAAAATATAGAACAAAAGAAATGCAATTCGACATTCAGCATAAAATGTGAGAAACAAAGGTGAAACATAATATCTCTAAGATAAGCGATTAATAAGAGAAGTCGTTATCATGTAATATGATATACCTGTGAAGGTTTGTTATGACTAAGTCTTGGTAATAAGCGTATAATTTTATATAACAACTTCCCCCTTAATAAAAAAGTTGATATTATGCAGCAACTTTTGAAAATTGTTAGAAACGTTAAATGAATATAATGCAAAAGAAATTGAAACCATGTTGAATGAATACAAAGCAAAATAATAAAATACATAAAAGTTAAAATTGGTAAATGATAATAATATTAAGTGAGTAATACATTACATAAATGTAATAAGAATAAAATACAATGGTCTAAATTAATAGACAAGGGTAAAACTCCACATATGAAAGTCTATGTTAACTCGATGTCCTCTTCTTCTTGAGGTTTAATACCGGGTCGCTTTCTTGGAGGGATAAGTCTAGGAAATTTGGTGAATACTCTGCTTCGCTCTGAAGGAGGTGAAGGAGGGTTGTCCGTTGAGGGTTGGATTCGCAATGCTCTACATCTTCTTCTTCTGCATTTACAAGTTATGTAAAGTACAACTAACAGGATGATGAGAGTGATTATGAAATACGTGAACCAAGATACGTGTTTGGTCACAAAAGGCTCGTTTATGAGGTCATCCAGGTCGTTGGAATATTGGTCCAATTTGGTTTTTGCAATATCTAGATCTTCTACGTCGAGATTGTTTAATTTGAGTGGTTTTAATTTTGGAATTTCGATTTTGTCGGGCATGTGATTACAGCATTCAAAAGGAATTTGGATAGGATGTGAATTGTCCTTAATTTCGGAGAAGTCTTTCGCACTGGCTTGTATTCGAGTAATGCCTGCATAGGCGTAACATCCTGGTTGTAGTTTGATGATGGAATTTTTGTTGATTAACTCTGTCATGGATTATCTCTTTGGACAGTTGATGGTGATGTGAAGTGGTTCGGAATTAATTACTAACCATGTGTTGTCTTCAAGTTCTTGGACGTTGTATCCCTGACTAATAATGAAGGAAGTTTGACAGTTCTCTGGAAGTTTCGGCAACGGTTTTAGTATTCTGGCTTCACATATGGCATTTTGGTCGATAGGATAGGCAAACAGGTTCGAACATAGTTTGGTTCCAAAATAAAGAGGTTTGCATTCTTTCAAATTTTGTATAGGTATGTACATTAAAGAATCATCGTCTCTCGCAATATACTTTTGTGAAATAGATAAAATGTGATGCAGACCAGTTCTGTTATCAAGTATCGGGATAGGATATAGGCGATAGGTGTTATAATTTTGGGGTTCAACAAGTGGTATTGTTAAAACAAATACTAAGTTAGAATCCATTTGAAACGCTTGTAATTCAATAATATCCAAATACTTAGCAACTGCCGATAATTTAATGGGGAGAGGCAAATTGTTCCTTCGTAAGCTCTGTGAAATTTCTTGTAATGCTGTTACCAAATGATTAGGGGTTATGATTGAAGTGTGAATGATTCCTAATCTGGCAAATGTTATTGAATTCAAAATGTCGTTCAAATTATCTTCGATATACAAATAGCTTGCCATTAGTTGTTCGGAAATGTATATGAATTTTAGTTTTATGTGAGCAGCCTCGATAGCTTGAGTCATGGTTTGAATTGTGTGTTTGATTTCTTCGAGATCTTTGTTAAACGTTTCCTCGTCAATTTGTAATTTTTGTATAGTCGAGTTGAAGTTTTTAATAACAGAAGTTGTAACTGAAATTTGATTTTTGATTAAGTTTTCCAATTGATGTTCGTCGTTATTTAGTTTATTTATACAATTAGTATAGTACTGGCCATCTTCAGCATCTAAGTTTCCAGTTATGGATTTGAATATTGTACCGATACCGTTAAGTATTCCTCGTTTATATCTTTTTGTGTCTGAAAAGATTTCGTCAAATTTTGTTTTTATAGAGTTGGATATTTGTGTCAAAAGGTTAAAGTCTGTTTTAATTTCACTCGTAAAAATAATTGAGAGTGTGCAAGATTCTGTCTAAGATATTTTGATTTTTGTCAAAAGCTATTTTGAGGGATGAAATGTTTTTATGCACTAGCAGAGTCCATTTGTCATTTGTCACCACGATGTCCGTGTCTTGGTGGTAGTATACACCAACAGTGTTATTGATCGGGGTAATTTTGTATTGACAGAGTGCTGATCCGAACAGCAGGAGAAACCTGAAAACAAATTTAATTTTCAGTATATGGTTTCATTCTATCAAAATTTACTTTAGTTTCTTGTTTCGTTTCGAGATTTAATAAGGTAGCAGAATTTTGGAAAATTTCTTTTATTTTAAAGGGACCGTTAAATTTGTTTTGCAATTTGTTTTTGATTTGTGATTCTTTTACGTAAACTAAATCACCTATTTTGTATTCGGGTCGTTTTTTGGGAACATTTCTATCAAAGCGAACTTTCGCTTTCTCCTTTTAAGCTTGCGTTCGACTACGGGCTATTTTATAGTAGTGGGATATTCTGTTGTTTAAATCCCTAACGTATTTGGTTATTAACTCTTTTTGGTTATACAAAGTTTCAGGTGGTCTGTTGGACGTATGTCCAAATACAAGTTCGAATGGGGTGAAACCGTGTGTTTTATTTACTGAATTGTTATAGCATATTACTGCATATGGTAAAATTGTGAAAGGATGTTCGTTCGGATTTTCAGTTTTATGAATTCTTATCATTTCAGCTAGAGTAGCATGAAATCTTTCTATGGATCCGTTCGATTGGGGATGTCCTACGCTTGAATACGTCAGTTTTATGTCGTAGAGGGTGCAGAGATCTTTGAGCAAACGGTTGTCAAATTCGCCACCGTAATCGCAATGGATTCTTAGCGGGGTACCGTAATGTTGAAAGTATAACAACAAGGTATTTACGACGGATTTTGCGGATTTGTCCGGGACTGCATAGGCTTGTGTAAATTTAGTTAACTCGTCGCGAATAGTTAAAGCGTAATTTCGAGTTGGGAATTCAAATAAATCGATATTAATTCTTTCGAATGGTGTTCTTGGGGTTTCTGTGACTACTAGAGGGTTGTTAAGGTTTTTCCGGCATACTTTAGTCTTTTGGCAAGTTTCGCATTTTTTATAAAATTTTCAACGTTCCATTTATTCCACGGTGTAGATTATTTTTACCAAAATGATTTTGCTCCAATATAATTGGAATTTCATCTTCGTCGGCAGTTCTGACGATATCTTGACAAATTACTACTTTCAAGTCTTTTTCCGCAAAAATGAATGATAGGATTTCAAGAATGGGGAGGTCTAAGTTATTTTCGACAACGTATGTCTTAGAGAGATCTAGGACATCTTGATTTTTAAATAATACCGAAAATAGATGTTCAATTACAGATTCGATATCAAAAGGTAGAGGGATGATAAAATATCTCCTATGTCTGACCGTTTTGCTTGATACAATATTGATTTTATCGTTATGAAATTCGGGATTTTCTTCGAATATGTCCTCGATAATTTTATGATGGAGGTCTTGTAAGTTATTTTGTTGGAAGAAAGTTATAATATCTTTGTGTTCTCGGTATAAGAGTTGTTTGTTTGATGCTTTGATTTTTGAATAGTCTATTAAAGATGTTGTTTTATATAAGTTGGCGAAAGTTTCAAATTCTTGAGAAATTTGTTCGTTAGTGATTTCGTTATTATCGTCTGGGTTTTCGTCGTCGTCTGACTCTTCGTCATTCGCGGCTAGAACCTTTGAATAGAATTTGGAACATTCGGAAAAATGATTAATTTTGATTCTGGAAAGTGCGTCCGCGTTCTTTTTGATTTTGCCGGGTTTATAAATTATTTCGTAATCGTACTCTTCTAATTTGAGTCGCCAACGGGCAAGTCTACTTCCTGGATCTTTTATAGAGAATAGCCAGGTGAGTAGTCTGTGGTCGGTGACAAGCTTGAACTTTCTACCGTACAGATACGGTCTAAAGTGCTTTACACTCCATACTATGGATAAAAGCTCACGTTCAATCGTTGAGTACTTAGTTTCTGCACTGCACAAGGTTCTAGAAGCATAGGCAATGGGTAAATCTTTGCCAATAGGCCCCTGGCTCAGCACCGAGCCGATGGCAAATGCGCTCGCATCAGTGGTTAGAACGAAAGGTTCGTCAAAATTAGGGTAGATTAATATCGGTGTTGTCATCAATGTTTGTTTCAAATTTTGAAAAGAATTTATACAATCATTGTCGAAGAGAAATGGTATGTCTTTTTGTAGTAGTTTTGTTAGGGGCTTGGTTATCTTGGAGAAATTAGGGATAAAGCGCCTATAATATCCGGCTAAGCCTAGAAATGATTTAATTTCTTTTGGATTTTTCGGTTGAGGAAAATTTAAAATAGCGTCAACTTTCGAAGGATTCGGTTTTACGTCGTCTTTTGTAATGAGATGTCCTAAATAAGCGACTTCCTTGCGGAGAAACTCGCATTTGTCTGGTTGAATTTTGAGGTTGGCTTTTTGAAGGCGTTTAAAGACTTCAGTTAGACGAGAAATGTGTTCGTGAATTGTAGGAGAGTAAATAATGATATCGTCCATGTAGACGAGACATCGTTCATTTTGAATACCTAACAGGATGTTATCCATAACTCTTTGAAAAGTTGATGGAGCGTTTTTGAGTCCAAATGGCATTCGCACGAATTCATGATGACCGTTCTCAACTGTGAAAGCAGTCTTTTGAATATCTGCGGGATTAATTTCGATTTGGTGGAAACCAGAAGCCAAGTCTAAGGTTGTGAAATATTGGCATTTGCCAAGTTGGTCTAAAAGATCGGAAATGTTGGGCAGAGGATATTTGTCACCGATTGTAACCTCGTTGAGTTTGCGGTAGTCGACTACAATGCGCCATTTCTGTTTACCAGAAGCGTCCAGTTTTTTGGGAACTACCCAGACAGGAGAGGACCAAGGTGAGATTGAGGGTTGAATAATACCTTGACTTAACATTTTCGATACTTGGGACTTAACTTCTTCTTTATGGACCTGAGGATATCGATACGATTTAGTGAATATCGGTCGGGAATTTTCGGTGTCAATAGCGTGTTTGATTTCATTAGTAAAGGTCAAATTGTCTCCTTCTAAATAGAATATATCTTGAAAGTCTAAACAAAGCTGCGTTACTATTTCGGCCTCTTCTTCGTTTAGATGATCCAAGCCCAATTCGTTCCTGATTTCGAAGGATCTGTCCGTCATTAGTTGTTGGTCAGAGTTTTGCGCGTTTAAGTTAAAAATTTACTTGAATTTTTGTAAAGGTTCTAAATTTAAATTGGAAAAATCGACAGTCTTCGGGATCACATTAGCATTGATTATTGTTGTTAGAAATTCTCCGTTTTCGTTTACTTTAACAAGAGCATTAGGTAAACGGACTTTTTCATTCTCTTGCGCTTGCAAAATAGCGTCAGTGTTTCTAAGGTTACATTTTAGTTTATAAATTTTTTCGGTACGGCCGTCAATTTGGATTTTATTTTGATTAGGGCTGTGGTTTGATTGGGTTTTGTCGCATTCGGGTTTCGACGAATCGTCGGTTACTTTGAAAAGTGGAACTGTTTTAAAATTGGTTATTAATCGTTTATTTCTTGTGTCGACGATACAGTGATAGTGCTCTAGGAAGTCAGCTCCTATTAGTCCATCAAAACTGATATCTAGGTCGTAGATGTAAACTTTATGTGGGTCGTTATCCGTAAAGGGTATAAGAACAGATTCACTAATAGTAATTTTTTGATCGGTTATGCCTTGTATAATTACATTTTCTGAAAATCTCCGTTTGTAATTTTCCGCTGTTTTTGGTTTAAAGATAGAGATACCTGCGCCAGTATCGATTAGAATTTTGAATTTGTTTGTGATGTCTTTAATGTAGTATAAATTTTTTGAATTTACGGTCAACAATGAGTGTGATAGCGTTTCTACATGAACCCTTGTTCCGGGAAGTTCAGCGACGGGTCGAAACTGTCGTTGAGATTCATCGTTCGTATTTGATTTGTTATTTGGTCGAATTGGTCTGTTTGCTGTGTTGGAGTATCCGTGGGGTACTCCGGATCTATGCGAAAATCCTGAGGATTAACAGTATAATCCTCCTGTGGCGTTTGAGAATTAGCAGTATAATTCTCGTACTGTTCATATTGGGAATTAGCTGTATAATTCTCTGAAAAGCTTTGAGCGTTTTCTAAATCGTAATTTTCATAACTGTCACTTACATTTTGATAATCGGGTGAATAGTCATTGTATTGATTACTATAATCACATTGATCGTCATAAGGTTCATAGTTCAAATGATGCGTTTTTTGCTGATTAAAGCGATTAAAATTTGGGTTAGGTTGGATAGCGGATGGTCGTTGTTGCGTAAAGTTAGGGTTCGGCTTTATGGCTGAGGGCCTATTTTGAGGTTGATTAGGTTGGCCGTTTTGAGGGAATGTCCTCTGGCTAAATTGATTATTTTGTGAAAAGTTTTGGAAACTTGAATTTCCTGGGTAATTTGGTCGTTGAAAATTTTGTGAGGTTGACAGCATTGTTTGTGTTTGTTGCCTTGTACGGCATTCATTTATGACATGTCCGTTTCGTTTACAAAACGAGCAGAATTTCTGCTGAAAATTTGAGGTTGGTCGTTTTTGTTGCATAATAGGATTTTTGACCGGACTATTTTTGGGAAATTTTAGTTGCTCGAAATAAGAGAGTTGCAGCTCTCTACGAATTCTGCTTACGGCTTTCAGTATGCTAGGAGGGTTGCTAGCACGTCTGATTGTGCAGCTCTTTGCGTTGTGGTTAAATTTTGCTTTTGCACTGCGGCGTGCATTTTAGCATTGTGCGTTTGTAAACGCGAAATAAATGTTAGAGCGGATTCACCGGGCAATTGGTGAATTCGTTGTAGGTCCTGAATTAGGGCCGTTAGATCTCTGGAATCCCCAAAGTGGGTTTCCAATAATGCTTTGATTTCTGGCCAGGTGCCAGGGTTACGAGAATTTATTATCTTTAACTTATTTTTTATGTGGACGGTCAAAAGAATTTTTTGATCTCCAATTGCCATGCTTTGGGCGCAATGACAGGAATTTAAGAATGTTTGTAAATTTATGGCGTTGCCATCAAATTCAGGTATTAGAGAAAATATTTCAGAGAGCTTGTAAGGCTCAATTTGCTCAGGTTGTGGTTGTTGTTGTTGTTGTAATTGTTGCTGTTGCAGTTGTTGTTTTTGTTGTTGTTGTTGTTGTTGTTGTTGTTGTTGTTGTAGTTGTTGTTCGGTTGGTGCCGGTGGCACTGGTTGAACTGGCTCTGGTTGAGCTCTATCTGGCATTTTGCTTTTTGTATTTAGAAATTACTTGGACAAAAATTGGTTGCGTATCAGCAGTATGATACGAACTTAAATTAAATTAGCTTGTTACGTTGCGTGCGTAAATGGATTGTATATTAGCTGTATAATACACAATGTTTCGTATTAGCAGTATAATACGAAAATAAATAACTTAAAATTAAATGAACTTGTTTCGTTGCATTTGTAAAGGAATGGATTTCACTTTGACAATAGAACTGGCTTTGTGCGCCGAGTGTATTAGCAGTATAATACACTTTTAATAAAATAAGTTGCGAAAAATAATAAAATAGTAAAATGGTACGAGATGATTCTTAAAATGACTTACGTTAGTTTCGTTTCCATGGGTAGGTTCTTCGTCCGTCAAGGGATTGGGATCCGCCACTACCAGTGAGGAAGGTCTCCTTGTTCTCGCAGATGTACACGCACTAGTTAGGCACCTTCTGCAGATGTTGTCCTTGTTCTTTTACGCTTCACTAACAGTTAGGCTTCTTGTTCTGATGATGTTTACGGATCCTACCGACTGCGCCAATGTTAGATCACGGTTCACATGAACGACTTTTTAAAAAAGATTTATTTATTTAATGGAGCCAACGTTGGCTCTTGGAGAAGGAATAATAATAATTAGAAGTGTTTCATTCTAAGTGAGTTTAATAACTGACTTTACAAAGCGTGTCTGGTAGTATTTATAACATACAGAACCTGAGTAAGCAAAATATAGAACAAAAGAAATGCAATTCGACATTCAGCATAAAATGTGAGAAACAAAGGTGAAACATAATATCTCTAAAATAAGCGATTAATAAGAGAAGTCGTTATCATGTAATATGATATACCTGTGAAGGTTTGTTATGACTAAGTCTTGGTAATAAGCGTATAATTTTATATAACATGTATATATGGCAATCGATTCATTATGTTTCAGAATATATGTGTCCAAATTTCCAAGCTGTGTTAATGTTTGGAAACAAAGGTATGGGATATGTATGGAATACTGTGTTTCCAAGAAATTTCATAAAAAATTGGAAAAGTGCGATTTTTTTCGGATTTCGCAATTCCGAATCGAATCGCGATCTCCATAACTGAAGTCGGCAGATCATTTTACATAAGAATACGACTTTAGTTTTTGTATGTTCGGGAGTTGCATGGGAGTGCAGGGAAAGATTGAAAAAAATGGGGGGGTAAAAAGGGGTATTTTTAATAAAAAAGATATGGTATTTACAAAAAAATAGTTCAAATAAAAGTTGTTTCTGTCAAAATTATCTTTAATTTGGTGTTTAAATGAATTTTATGGCAATAATTAACCGAAATAAGGCCATTTTTCGATGGAGTATGGCGGATGGTTTTTTTCTAAAACAAGTGACAAAATAAATTAAGCATTTAGGTGATACTATTTTATTAACGAAAAACAGCATTTTTGAAAGAAAAATTAATCACTGAGAAATTATAATAACGAAATTTTGTTAAAAAAATGTGAAAATGCACATTGAATCGGCCATAACTTCTTTATTTGTTTTGTGATGTCGAAACATACAAAAAATCATTTTGAAGATTGATTAATTCACAGGCCCACAAAAAAAAAAGTTGTCTGCGCCGGGGTACTGACCATACCTATCCCTTGTATTTTGAGCCGCTCAACACGAATCTAACCTTAGTTTTTCCCCAGGACGTCAGGTTTTTTTTAACAGCAAATAAATATATAAATATAACGATTCAACAGAATTTTTTTGCTGTTAAAAAAAAATCGGACGTGCTGGGGAAAAACTAAGATCACATTCGTATTCAGCAAATAAATATATAAATATTAGACTTTTTGCTTTAAAAAAAAAACCTGACGTATTGGGGAAAAATTACGGTCAGATTCGTGTTGAGCGGCTCAAAATACAAGGGATATGTATGGTCAGTACCCCGGCGCAGACAACTTTTCTTTTTTGTGGGCCTGTGTTACCTTTAATTTCGTTTCTTAGAACTTTTGATGGAAGTTTTACAGTTTCTAAGATATTCAACATTTTAAACTAAATACTACATCCTAGAAACGGTCGGATGTCATCTAAAATAAAATAAAATATCTCCGAAACAATCAACCCTACACAAATATATAAACAAAATAGATTTATTTTCAGTTTATAAGCTTCATTTTTGATGTCCACCATATTTTCTCTTAAACTAATATTTATTGAGATATTTGGAGATAAACAAGAATGTTACGTTTTTTCTAAAATCCTTTTACAGTTTAAAATGCAATTTTTTTTTCTAAAGCAAGCGCTGTAAGCCGTTGAAAAAATTTTAGCGTCTAGATCACACTATACCGGGTGTAAACGAATAGTAGGCCACCCCTGTAACTTCCTTGTTTTTAAAGATACCGGGATAAAATTTTGTATGGTAAAATTAGGTAAGATTTCCAACTTTTTGAGACCTATCCGCTATATTTATCAGTTCCGGTTTCACCGGAAATTGCCCCAATAGTCTTTTCTAAATGGACCACCCTTTATGTTTTTACATTTTTGAAATGAAGATCACATTTTGGATAAATTTATACTATTTTGAACAATTTATACAGTGTTGTACGAAAAATAGTTCGAATTTTAGTTATCAATCTAGATGGTTGCGAATATGTTAAAATGAATTTTGTTCCAATGTAATTCATATAAAAAATACGAGAACGTCAATATGTCCAATAATGCATCATACAGGGTGGTGTAAACTCATTAAAATCACATTTTTCAAAATGACTCATTTGTTTTAAACATCATGATATGGGCCACCCGGATATTCAGAAAGCTCTGTTTAGTAGGGGTTAAACGGTATCAAAAGTTCCGGAATGTGTAATCGTTACCGGCAGGAATGACAATTTTTCTTAAGAAACTTATAATTTATATCTAACGTCATTTAAATTTTGATCAACCCTGTATATTTGTGTTAATATTTTATGATATGCCACCCTCCGCAGGAGACAGAATGTGCCTCTGGCTCATTCTTGTTGCATATCATAAAATATTAACACAAATATACAGGGTTGATAAAGATTTAATTGAAGTTAGATATAAATCATAAATTTCTTAAGAAAAATTGTCATTCCTGCCGGTAACGATTACATATTACGGAACTTTTGGTACCGTTTAACCCCTACTAAATAGAGTTTTCTGAATATCCGGGTGGCCCATATCATAATATTTAATACAAAAATGAGTCATTTTGAAAAATGTGATTTTAATTAGTTTACAGCACCCTGTATGATGTATTATTAGACATATTGACGTTTTCGTATTTTTTATACGAATTACATTGGAACAAAATTAATTTTAACATATTCGCAGCGATCTAGATTGATAACTAAAATTCGAATTATTTTTCGTGCAACAGTGTATACATTGTTCAAAATAGTTTAAATGT
The DNA here is from genome assembly GCA_936432065.2 of Rutpela maculata. Taxonomy (NCBI): domain Eukaryota; kingdom Metazoa; phylum Arthropoda; class Insecta; order Coleoptera; family Cerambycidae; genus Rutpela; species Rutpela maculata. The sequence continues at coordinate 54,188,288 of OW386285.2, forward strand.
ATCCAAAATGTGATCTTTATTTCAAAAATGTAAAAACATACAGGGTGGTCCAATTAGAAAAGACTATTGGGGCCATTTCCGGTGAAAACGGAAGTGATAAATATGGCGGATAGGTCTCAAAAAGTTGGAAATCTTACCTAATTTCACCATACAAAATTTCATCCCGATATCTTCAAGGAAGTTACAGGGGTGGCCCACTACTCGTTTACACCCAGTATGTTAACGAAATGATATATGGGAATTTATTTTTTTAATTATTGACTACTTACATTAACAAAATTGCGAAGTTTTTATTAAAAAAAAAAAAATGTGAAAAAGTACATTGTTTTGTCATAACTTCTTTTTTATGCTATAAAAATAGAAAAAAAACCGCTGCCCAAGGAATCGCTACTTCCACATCCAGATTTTCTGTCCAAGTCACCCAAAACGAAAAAATTTTGTATGTGGAAATAATTGTTTATGGAACTTTAATAATATAATATTTGAAGTCCTCTACCCCAAAAACCCACAAAACGATACCCCACATCGGTAGTGGGGTGGGGGTGGAGATAGGGGGTGGTAGTGTTGGTGGATGAAGAAAAAAAATATTTTGAGGTTTCTGGTTCTTGTACACACACTAAATTACATTTTTTTTCATCCCCTTTTATAATGGGGTGGGGGTGGTAATGGGGGTGGCTAATTTTTTTTTGAGACCTTAGCTTCTCTTGTATATACTAAATACCAATTTTATGGCCTCTTACCTGCTTGATTTACCTATTTAAGCAAAATTTAACCCAATTTACCCCCAACTCTTCGACGGAACAAGATGAAAATATAATTTAGTTCTAGATCTCGTTAAAGTACATATGTGTACCAAATTTCAAGTCAATGTCTCAAATGGTTCCAGAGTAAACGTGCCCACAAAAAAAGTTACAGACAGACCGACAGACAGACCGACAGACAGACCGACAGACAGACAGAAATTTTTTTTTGCTCAAACTTAAAATCTCGAAGTTTCATGACATTCTAAGCCTATTTGAACAATAAAATTTTTTTAAATTTTTTTGTCGTTACTATACTTCCACTGGATGTGGAAGTAAAATCATTTCAAAGCCTAATTAATAGATTTTCATTTTAGTTATTAGCGTTTTTGGCCTAAGTGCCATTAGTTTCTGAGATATTTAACATTTAAACTAAATACTTCATCCTATAAACGTTCGAACGCCACCTTTAGACTTCCAGATCTCCTCCACAAAAATTATAAAAAAGCGAGATTCATCCTTAATTTAGTAGCTTCCTTATTTATCTCTAGCATGTTTTTATCTCCAACAATTTTTTGGCTCAACCTTTCAAGTTATTTGACGAAAACGTATTCAAAATATCTAAAGCTAAAATTCCAAATTTTCTAGTAGGTAGTTATAACTTAAATCTATCAATTTATATGAAAAATTGCATAGAACCCTCTCTTCTTAAAATTTAATTCTCTCTCAGCTCCAATTAACAAGCCTTCGCATAATATAGAAATATTTTTCTTATGCATTTACTATTAAGCTGCCAAAAATGAACGAAATCTAATTCATTTGACATTCCGAAGTTAAAACCTCTACTATTTCAGTTAATTATTGCTATAAAATTAAATTTAAAAACACCAAATTAAAGATAATTTTGTCAGAAGCAACTTTTATTTGAACTATTTTTTTGTAAATGCCATATTCTCCGAGAAAATAAGGGAAAATCGATTTTTTTAATTAATTTTCACCCCCCTATAGGTTACCGCGGATCCGTAAAAATCCTAAACTTTTATGTTTCGTGAACTTTGGCCTATTTTAAACCTACAACCAAAGTTTAAGGCCTGCACAAATTTTTTTCGAGTTAGAGTAAAGTTTTCCTGTACTTTTGTTTTACATATTTCAAGGGTCTCACTCTCCGGCTAGTATTTGCGAAGAATATAATAATAATTTAACTAATAAATTAATGTTATGCACATAGAACATATAGGATAAAATGACTTATGGGGTATGCACTTTTGGTTTTACGATTTTTAACATTATTTTAGTTTCCAGCACTAAACCTTCCCTTGTGTGTTGGAAAAAAAATACCTCTTAAAATAAACAACGTACGAGGTATTACTTCACATTGTAAATCAGGCAGCGGACATTACCACAAATGGGTCAGTAGGTATATATTTATAATGCTTTTAAATGCCGTTACAGTTCGTTCTTCACAAGCGAACACGGTACATTAAACTGCACTCTCCATATGTGTTAACCAAACCCTATAATTTCCATGTGTCTCCAACTAGTCCAAATTCCATGCTATAACCGTATTTCCAATTCAAAGTTGGTGCTCTTAGGGCACTACCGGAACACGGAGTGTTTGCACCAATCTTTTCCATCTATCTGTACGACTCGTTTAGCCTTGCTGTTATCCGACCACATGAAATTTCAAACTGCTAGTCGTAATTATTCTGATCAAGTTAACAAATGCATTGTGCACCACCATACACATTCAATTCAAAGTTAGTTTTCAACTAAACTAGATCTAGTGAACCGAGTTCGATTCCAATTTGGAGGCATTATTTTATTATCTATAATTCGAATCGGTCTACTTTGTACCGCAGCTAATTTTGTTCTATTAATTAAGTTCATAATACAATAAATTATGCGTATAGTAATGAGTTGGTCAATTAACATAATTATTAAAATCAATACTCTATTTCTATGTAATTTTACTACAAATACACAAGTTAAATTTGACTTTATAAATAGTTAATTACTGTACTCTTTGTAAATACGAAAATTAAGAGAATATTGCATTTGATCGGTACATTTCTAAAACCGTAAATATTCTCGTAGAGAAAAAAAGATCGTATTCTTCATGTTGATATCTGCGAAGAGTATAATAATTACCAAATAATAATGTACACGTATTCGTAATCAAACAATTCACACATCCACTATTAAATTACCTGAAACTTTCTACGACATAAACATTGACGTATACTTTTTCCTTTGCTAGATGCACAGCTCATTTTTTTATATTCATTAGTAATATTATTATTATATTATTTTATTTTTTTACTAAAAATATATGAAAAAAAAACCTTTGAAATATTGCTGCCGTGTGCTTAAGAATGTTCAAACAATTACCAAATTTTATATTAGTACACTAACAAAGGTTTTAACTTCGGAATTCGGAATAATGCGATATGAATTAGATTTCGTTAATTTTTGGCAACTTAACCCTTTCACTGTGTTTAGGCGCCTTATTTTGGTTCTAATTAATGCCAAAAGATGACAATAGGCTGTGCTCCTTAAGATAGCATATGGGCACGCGTGATTTTTTGTAGACACATAGGCGGGAGAACCGTGTGAAAAGATAAGCATTAGGCTTGCCGACAGATAGACTCGTGCTCAATTTTTGATTGAATAGTGCATAAATTGTAGTGATTATAGTGATACTCTGGAACCTGATCCCTTGTCTCCTTATCCTAAACAGTGTTCCAGAACATAAAATTGCTGCCACTAGATAGGGATAAGTAATTTAAAGATTAAAGTCTACTTTCGAATATTTATTCATTGCGCCTTCATTTGGCCTTCTAGCCGGAATTACTTTGTTAAGTAATACATTTTAGATACCTACCGTAGTTTATGATTTATACCTATTCAGTCAATATAATTGTTGTTACCAGTTTATTAAAATAAACCCAACCCAGGGGTTGATTTTCGAATCATCACCCGTTTTTTAGTGTTCCTACTGGAACGTGCCATTTTTGGTTTTACCGGTTTAAATACCTTTGTTTAAATACCTCTCGTAAATTACTTAAATTATATCCAAGTGTTATTCTTATAATAATAGTGTTGTGCTTATTAGCTATTAGTTTATTATTAATGAAAATTACTGATAAAATAATCCGTTATAGTTGAAAAATCAAATTTATCAGCCTACTTTACCCTGAACGTTTAATGAACCAGTCTCTGCCTTTTTTACAGGTTCGCGGAAAATCACCGCATTGTTTTGGTTCGGGTTTGTGTACGCTATTCTACACCTGACTTTGGAAGGCTGTATTCGTAGTTTTGTTTTTTAAGACTTGGGTTATTAAAATCCTAATACGTTTATATTCAGTTTAATATTTTAATTCTCTGAATATTGCATTGTAATCCTATATACTTTGCCATTTGCCATAATAATAGTAGAGATTTTACACACGTAAATACGTGTTACACTTAGTTTAGCCGTCCGAAACATTTATTGATACCTACTTACCTACCTATTCAACATTATTTCTTATACGTTAATAGAAAAAGTAAATTAAAATATAATCATAGATAAATACCACCTATTAAACCTATTTATTTTATTATTAGTTGGTTACTATACGGAATTGTTTTTTCACCTAGGTATTAGTAATTAAAATTATAAACAGTACCTAAATAAATATTAAGATGCCTAAATCGGCCGATGAATTGAAATTACATCGACTCCGCTCTAAACTAGAAAAGCTCTTTAGGCGGGTCCAGTTATGTTATGATGCTGGCGAAGCTTTGAAAGCCGATCAAGAAAATTCCCAAAAATTAGCATTACTGTTTCAAAGCTGCCCATGATATTAAGCTTTTTTTTTACCGCTTGCGTACATATTCGTCAAGAACTGCGTGAACCATTCTATGTAATGGAGAAGTACCCATCGTTTTGCATGTTTAGCGTGTTTTTTTTACTGTTTTTGTCATTGTGTAATATCTCAAAATATCATGCGAGGGAGTGAACCATTCTATCTAATGGAAAACTACCCATCGTTTTGCATGTTTAGCGTCTCTCTCTCTCTCTCTCTCTCTCCCCCTCTCTTTTTTTTTATTAATGGTTTTTATCATAATGTAATATCTCAAAATATCGTGGGAGGGAGTAGGTATGCTTTTAGAGGGCAGAATATTTGCTAATGAAATATTTTTGTCGAACTCCTCTCTACGTTTCCTTAAATATATAAGGAATAAAAACCAGACTGCAACCAACAGCTATTCTCCGGACTAATGCCCCGCCGAGCGCTGAATTACGAATTACAAGCCTGGCCGCGTTAAGTGCAATAACTGTGTATTGCCACAAAACGCTAACGTTTCAATTTTAATAGACACCAGCCGAAAGACTTATTCCTACTTAAAGGAGCTCTCGTGCCAGTGCCATGCAAGTGGTATGGGGTGGCTGGCACGAGAGCTCCTTTAAGTAGGAATAAGTCTTTCGGCTGGTGTCTATTAAAATCAAAACTTTAGCGTTTTGTGGCAATACACAGTTATTGCACTTAACGCGGCCAGGCTTGTAATACAAGACAAAAAAATAAACTCCATGAACGTTGTGTCAGATTAAAAATCACAAGTGAATCTCCAGGACTTATAGGCCTGAAACTATTTAACCGTCTACCGGATGACATAAAACATCAGGAAAAGGAGTATTTATTTAGAAAAAAACTAAAGGTGTTTTCATCGGATAAATGTTATTATTCTATATTAGAGTTTTTCTGTATTTAAAGTCTACCAATACACAGCAAGTTAACATGAACCTATATGTTCCATTCTTTTTGTTTTTTCTTTTTACTCTTGTTTTGTTTACAAATTTTGTATTGTACGTACATTTTTCAGTATTCTTTGTCTTCGTCTTATACAACTGTATGTTTTACATTATATTTAACTTTTAGTATAAGCTTAAAATATTATTTAACTATTGTGTAAAATAGTGTTTCAATGACTTATCTTATATCATGTACATGATCAAAAAGCACCAATAAATAATTGAATTTGAATTTGAATTGAATATCTAGATCTACACGATCAAATTTATTCATGCGCTTGCAGTACTTGCTTTAGAAATGAATTCATTTTACCCTATAAACATATTTTCGAAAAAAAGTAAAACTTTTGTTTTTTGCAAATATCTGAATAAATTTTAGCGAAAAAATCATCCGATAGTTTATCGTACGAAGTATTTAATAGTTCAAAAGTCGAATCTGTTAGAAACTATGGCACTTGCGTCAAAAATTCTTAGGATCAAGGTTAGAGATAATAATTAATCAAACTTTGTTTCTGAATCATAAAAAAACAATGAAATTATGATCGAAACAATGTGCGTGCTCACATTTTTTAAATCAAATTTTCGCCATATTGTTATTTAATTGTTCAGTAGTAAAACAAAAATCTCGAAAATACGGTTTATTGTTAATATTACCTAAATGCTCATTTTTCTTGCCCTTTTAAAACACTTGCTGTGATAAAAATTTCCATACGCCATATTGGAACCGCCATTTTGATTTTTTTCATTTTGACTCCAGATTCATAACTACCGATCCCAAGAACATAAATATCTTTTCAAAAACAAATCAGTAATACTTTTTGAAATATTAAATGTTTTAATTTGGGGGTGGTTTCCACCCCTTGGGGGTAGTAGCGAATGTCGGGACCAGATAGAGACTCATTCCTATAGTTACCCATTAAATAAAATTACACATCCCCACAAAAAAAAAATTTTGGAACTGCTATCGAGACAACTGTATCCCTATGTAATTTTTGACTCTGAATCCGAATCCGAAAAAAATCGTGCACCCCCAAAATCAACCCCTAGCGCTAAAAAACACTCCCCCAACATTAGTTCCGGTGCGATGCTCAAAATCTACCCCCATAGAGTGGCGGAAACCACCCCTCTATTAAAATTGTAAGGAAAATCGGGAAAAAAATTTTGTCGTCGTGATTTCTATTTTAATCGATGCTAAAATTGGCTAAAGATATGCAGCACTGCATTTTGGAGGTGAATACTTGCATTGCACCAAAGTCATTCAGTGACATCCCCATGAGAGGGTAAAAATTACCCCACACGTAACAAGAAATTCAAAAAATAGTTGCAGTATGTTTTAGAAAAGCTCAAAACATCTGCATTATCTTATTTAAGAAGAATCTTTGAAAACGTACTTGAAAAGTACCCATATTATGAAGTAGAACAGATTTATCCGTCTTAATTCGTAGTCTTAATTCAAATAAATTTATTCTTTCTTTTTATAATATCATTTAGGTTTGTTTTCGAATGAACGGCAGTTGGTCAAACTGCCGTTTATGCTTTTCAGACGTCTCTCTTTTTAAGGACCAACAGTAATCTGCCATCATGTATTCGTCCCATATTCCTAGGTACCTTTTTTCCATTTCTGATATATCTTGGTGAAAGCGTTCACCCTGCTCTTCACTGTAGTTGCCTAAATTTTTTGGGAAATAATCAAGATGGGAATCGAGAAAATTAAGTTTCAAGCTCATATTGCACCCTAAAGATTTGACATTTTCATTTTTGCAACAAATTTTTTATAATTTTTATCTATTTTATTTCCCAGAAAATCATGTGCTACTTAGCCACGCATTTTTCTCAACTTGATTTAGTTTAGTTATGAAAATATCATCTTTCATAACTTTTCGAATCTGCGGTCCATCGAAAATTCCCGCATTTAATTTTGCGTCAGAAATTTCCAGAAATTTTAGCTTCAAGTATTTGAAGCATTCGCCTTCTTTATCAAGTGCTTTTACGTACTGTTTCATCAGTCCAAGCTTGATGTGAAGAGGTGGAAGTAATACTTTTTCAGGTAATAGTATTTTCAGAGAATTCTTTTTAGGAGTCATCTAAGCAACTGCAATTTAAATTTGGGGGTGGTTTCCGCTACTCTATGGGGGTAGTTTTTGAGTATCGCATCGAGACTAATGCTGTTTCTAAAATAGCTGGGCATCGTAAGCTTTTTTGCAATCACGGCAGTTTTCCTAAATTTCCTGTTGTGTGAGAGGTAGTTTTCACCCACTTATGGAGGTGATTTTCAATGGAAAGTATTGTTAACCCTATATTTGTGGGTTATATGCTTGAATGTTTATATTTAATTCGGTTTATTGAGATTTAAGACTATTCGCGGAGCGTTAAGTCATTTTTACCCTCTTTAGGGAGTGTTTTTTAGCGCTAGGTTTTGGGGGTGTACGATTTTTTTTACCTCGGATTCGGATTCTGCGTCAAAAATTACATAGGTTGTCTCGATAGCAGTTCCAAAAATTTTTTTTATGGGGCTGTGTTATTACATATGAGGTTATTCCTGTTTACATATGTTTTACCTCTGGTACTGTACTACTTTCGCAGCTGTAGATTTAAATGATCCGACTTTAGTTGCTTGAAGGTGAGCTTAATCAAATCTTAAATTTTATATTACTTTCGGCTTTACCATAACTTTAAATACATTTGATTATGAGGATTTTTAATAAAATAAAATACATTTCTTTTCATAGCATTCCTCAAACAATAACCATAATACTGTATTTTATGATTTACTAACTTCACTTGTAAATATTTTTAACCGCTGAATTTTATGATTTTTATGATACTTTTTAAAATGAAATTTCAGAATAAAGTTTTTATTGCCAATTCGTTATGAAACCAAATTTATGTGTTTGTAAATGAAGATCTGAATCGGTTATAAAGAGCGGAGGAAATAGAAGGAATGCATTTATAATAGCCCCGTTATTCTTGATTACTTAATATTGTCAGTTCGCAGAATCGTAAAAAGCCGTTTAATATGCCGATTTGAATTTCTCAATCATAAAGGTAAGTCTGTTGAAAGACGTCTGTTTGCCACGGTACTAATGCAACATAAAAGTTGTGGAAGAACCTTTTTATGCTAACGTCTAAAACTAATCGATTTTAATGATGTCACTGCCGAGCTTGTGCAACTTAAATAATCCGGGATTAGAGCAGATTGCACCTATTACAAGACACAGTACGGTTAAGGATTTACTGTAGTGCTTATTTGCGAACGAGATAAGCTCGAGATGCATCCCACAACTATCCTTTTTAATGTAACTCATTGAAATTTCTAACAACATTGTCTGTTCAATTGAAATAATATGGTTTTGCAGTAAAATCTATCAGTTTGTGGATCGTTCAATCGGAGTAAGTAAACGATTTCGACAACTTTACATATAATGATTTTATACAAAGGATGTCTCAGCTTTGCATCGTCCAAATAGTCTGGCTCTACTATAAAAGATAGCAAAAATTTTCAAAAACAACGGTATATAGAATAAAAATATTTTGAAGTATACAGGGTAATCCATTTAAGTGTTAAAACGGTTTAAATCCCATTTATATGTATATTACAAAATGTATTACTTTATCAAAAATTTACTTTTGTATTTACTTGGCTAGCTCTCAAGTGAAAACTTACAATTGGCACAGTTTTGAGATAAAGCTCTACATTAAAATTATAACGAATACATTACACAAAATCGGTGGACCAAAGAGAAATAAGGGTGCGAGAAAATAAAATTGTGCTGACGATAATAATATTCTACAAACAATTTATACAAAATGAATGGTACACAGAGAGACAGACTGACATATAATGGTAATGATATAAGGTAGTCTATCAAAATAAGGCAAAAATGCTTGGTAAAAGGCCACAATACATAAAAACTATAAGGAATACTCTACTAAAAAATTAGATAATTAGTTGATTAGTTGGCCAGCGTAATATTACTCTACGAAAACATTGTTTAAAGTAGTATTAATGAACAACATGTTTTAATACTTAAATTAATAAACAAATCTCTGAGTATAAGTAAAGATATCTACAAAAAATGAAATGATATGCGTCATAAGTTGCAATAATTTTACAACGTAATGGAATTTAATGAAACCGCATAAAACGTCGATGAAAATGATGAGATACTGGAGAAATATAAGTATTTTTGTACTTACAATAACTGCTGGAACCATAACATCAATAACTTTTGAAACCTCGCGAATGCACTATTTTGTTGTTACATAAACAAATTATAGATTGGTATCAACTGTAACCTACCATTTTGGGTAGGTATATTATACACTGTCACAATAATGTCCCTCATTTTTAAACAGCAAAGCAGCTATAACTACACGAATATATTCTATGTGTAATTATTCTTCATTACTTTACGAAACCAATTCTTGTGATTATTTCTGCTAAACAACACAATTCTGGGAGCCTGGATGGCCGAAGCCGTCCAACTCTAGACCACCGGTCTAGCGGGAAGAAGCTTTTTCCCCTAAAACTCTTCGATAAAATCGTTACGTTATCTTTTATACGTCCCGCTTCTCACGCTACCTCCATGTAGGTCTGGAAATGGTAGTTACGTATACTAACCAATTAAAATTTATTATGTCATATTCGTCCTTTCCTATTGGAGGAATTTCTAACGTTTAGACCTTCAAAGCGTTTGTTTACGCGCCATATTCTGGAATGCCTCATACCTTGAAAGCAGTAGCGGCGTTAAAAATTTTTACCGATAAAAATATGAAATAATGTAATTTAGCAAATTTTAACAGAAATTTATTCAAATGGTATGCCATTTGATGGGTGTGAGATGGGAGGGTGCCATGATATGAGTGAATTTGTACCAAAACCATATCAATTTTGTGAGCTCACTGTGACGTAACAGAACAGCGATTTGAGATTTGGTTTATGCCAAAAATTTTCAAAAAACCTCTAGTTTACCCCACTCTTATCAGATTTAACGAAATCGAACATTTTATACCAGGTAAGTCAGAAAACTTGACATCTGCTTTTTCTCATTTTCTTGAAATACAACACCCTGTATGCTATAGCAGCAAGTGATAGCATATTTTATACCAGATAAGTCAGAAAACCTGAAATCTGCTTTTTCTCATATTCTTGAAATAGAACACCCTATATGCTATAGCAGCAAGTAATAGCCCTTTGAGAGAGCTTTCCACCAATATATAATGGGACTATCTGTCATCAATGCCAAGCTATTTAATAACAAAGTGACACAATTCGAGACTAATTTGAAAAATATATCAATCTTCAATTTTTTTATAAATTCATGTCTTGACATGTATTCTTTATTCCATTTTGTCACAAAATAATTTATTATTTTAGTTTAGAGTGAAAGGCCAGTGAATGGTGTTATTTAATGAATTGTGATTAGGGGTCGCGATAAATTAAATCTATTATCGTATTATTGACTATCGATAAAGGAAAAATATCAATAACGACCGATTTATCGACAATTCCGATAATTATCGATAATAGAAATAATTATCGATAAAAGCAGTGATTAGGTATCGGCACATCTATAATTATGGATACAACAATAATTATCGATACTTATTGTGGTTGATAGGTATACAGTTATCGATAAATGATATTTATTTCAACGTCGTTTGCTGCCGAGAATGTACGATTATTGAGGAAATAGGAGGAATATGGGATTTTCCTGGGCGCGCGGACTCCCGCTTCATTTCGATGTACTAATTTGAGTATTTTTTTTATCTGTGAATAGGAATTTTATACCGAAATACTAATACTATATATGCTTCATACCATAATGCTACCAGGTAAACGTAGATAATAATGTACGATATGATTAATATCAATAAAATTTCTCTTTGTATGTGGTTGAATTTGATTCAACTTCCTACAAATGACTTATCTCCATATCGATAAACGGTAATTTATCGGTAAATAATAATTTATCGGTGAACGATAATTTATTGGTAAACGATAATTTATCGATATATTGATATTTTTTCCTGGAATTATCGCTCATCGATATCTCGGTAATTATCAATAAATATCTACAGAGTGACCCATTTAAAAGCGGGGCACCTCTCTAAAATTTTCATTTATTGTGTGATTTGAATCAAACTTTACTCAAATATAGAACATATTAGGATCTAATTATGGCCAGAAGAACATTCGCCTCCTACAAATGCAAAGCCACCTGCGGCACCAAAATATGCGGAAAAAATTAAAAAATCATATTAGGCATTTTTTTATCGGAAAATTTTGTTAATGAAACTTGTTCAAAATTGTCCAAAAACCTTAAGTCCAGAATTTAATCAAAATAAAAAAATTGAAAAATTGAAATTTATAAATTTTTAAAAATAATTATTTTAAAAAAACTGCAAATTACTTTACAACTACCTGGCACCCTGGGTTTGATTTCAAACAAAATTGTCATAGTACAGTTTTCTAAACAAGAAAACCCATTAAAATGATATTTTCTGACTTGGACATTATTTTAATCAAAATTTCAATATTTTTTTATTTTCATTAAACTTTGGACTTACGGTTTCTGGACAATTCTGAACAAGTTTCATTAACAAAATTTTCCGTTAAAAAAATGCCTAATATGATATTTTGATTTTTTCCGCATATCTTGGTACCGCAGGTGGCTTTGAATTTGTAGAAGATGAATGTTTTTCTGGTCATAATTAGATTATAATTTGTTCTATACTTGAGTAAAATTTGATTCAAATCGCACAATAAATACCAATTTTAGAGAGGTGCCCCGCTTTTAAATGGGTCACTCTGTATATATCGAAAATATCGTGTGATCTGCGTTTTCGGTTGTAATGACTTGTAATAACTTTTGTAATGGTAAATAATTTTTAGTGTAATAAAATTAGTAGTAACATTTCCATTAAAGAAAAAATTCATGATCAATGAATATTTGTCTCTAGCTGAAACTAGGAACATTTTTGTTTTTTTCTAATGAAAGTTTCGGAAGTTTTCGGAAGTTGTCGGAACGAATTTTTGATAAAAGTCAGAGATGGGTAAAGGAAACTTTCCATCCAACTTTCCATCTCTGAATAAAATTAAATATCTAACTGAAATAACTAAAGCTCTTTTAAAGCGTATCATCAAGAAATACAAAACCTTATGATATTGAATTACTCTAAGACCTTTACATTGAAGATGCTCAAATTAGAATTAATTTCAGCAATATCATGCTAAACAAAATTAATGAAAATGCCTAATTTTTATGGAATGTCTTATTTCGCGATGAAGCTACCTTTCGCGATAATGGGACAGTAACATGTATTATAAGATTCAAAACCAGTCACCAAAAATGACGATCAATTAATGTGTGGGGTTGTATAATAGACAGCCATGTCACTTGACTATGATTATTGTGGGCAGGGCATTAAACAGCCAAAGATGCCATAATTTCTTCTGTTTGAATTTAGGGACTATTTCAAGATGTAGAAGAAGACGCCATAGAAAACATGTGGTTCCAGCACAACGGTGAGGCCCCCACATAACTACCTAATAGTAAAATATTCCTTAACTAATCGAAGAGAAAGCCAATGGATTGGTCGTGAAGGACCCACAGAGTGAGACTTACAACCTAGGAGAATATACAGCAGCATTCTGCAATGTTAACATAACATATACTAGCCGATTTCGATGAACAACTGAAAATTGCTTATGGCCGTATACCAGGGAGAAGATTTACTTAAATTTCAAGAGCTTCCATCCAGTTTTTTTGCAAATAGATCCTTTGTTTCCTCTCTTTCTTGATTTTTGTTATTTGCAGGAAAGAACTACCGTAGCTCAGACAAAGTAATTTAAAAATAATTAGTTTCGAAATTTTCTTCGTTGAAAATTCATAAAGCAGAGAACTTTCATTTCATTAAAGTTTGAGTATATGCACAAAAACACGCTACAGCGAATATCAGCTCTTAAATCGCAGTACTTACTTTGCATAAATAAATAAATCCTCGCGAAAAGCGCTGTGACGTCACTGCGTGAAAACGTCTAGCTAACATCCTATAACAATTGATCCCGTCGACAGTTAGAACATTAACATGATAAATAATCACTGCAGCCCAAAACTTGTAATAAAAAAAGAAGATTCTGTGAATATGATCTTAAAGTAGGTATTTAATAATAGAACCCTTCAATTTAAACAGCGTCGCACTTTTTATTTTTACAGGATAATATTGTACAATTTAAATTACTATCACAATAACTTGAAAGAAACCACAGTTGACGACACTCTTGGGAAAAATTAATTAGTACATATCGTAAAGCTCTTTGAACATGCCGTTTCTGTTGTTTTTTTTTTGTGACAAAGTTATATTAACTTCTCAAAAAAATTACATTTAAATAAAGCGTCATCTTACCTCGGTCTGACGTTACGTTTCAAGAGTAGGTAAAATCAAGCAGATTTTAATCGCTTATATTAAGAGATTTTTTTTAAATTTTTGTTGTCTATGAAGTTTTTGATGATGTTATTTGACGATTTTGAGTGTTTTAATTTAATTTAATTTTTTGTGCAAGTTCCCTACTGCAGATTGATCGTCATTTTTTAATAAATTTTAATTTTTCCACTTTGTCATTAAATATCTTGGCATCCTTATCAGGCAGATTTATGATACCTTATATCAATGAAAAGCTCTTTCAACGGGCTTTCATCTGCTGCTATAGCATACTGTTCTATTTAAATAAAAAGGGAAAAAAGCAAATTTCGCGTTACCTGACTCACCCGATAAAAAATGACCGATTTTGTTAGATTTTGACAGTTTTTGGCCAAACTGAATTTCAATATGCTGTTCCGTTACGTCCCAATGAGCTCACATACATACATTGTCTGAATATATATTAGGAATATAATTAATATAATTAACTGGGGATGTGCCAGAGATTGTAATAGAATTTTTGTAGCCCAAAAGGAACTTTTAAGGCTGATTTTTAATATGAAGTGTAATGAAATTTGTAAGTAGGTTTTTATAAATAATAAAATTCCTACTGCCCCTTCAATCTATATATACACATGCGTAACATTTGTTAAAAGGCAGTATCATCTATTTACCAGTAATTCTTGTTTTCATGAACACAACACGAGGCATGGTGAATGATTGAATATTCCTCGTCGTAATACAAAAAAACCGCTGCCCATGGAATCACTACTTCCACATCCGGATTTTCTATCCAAGTCACTCACAACGAAAAAAATTTATATGTGGAAATAATTATTTATGGAACTTTAATAATATAATATTTGAAATCCTCTACCCCAAAAACCCATAAAACGATACCCCACATCGGTAGTGGGGTGGGGGTGGTGATAGGGAGTGGTAGTGAGGGTGGACAAAGTAAAAAAATATTTTGACGTTTCTGATTCCTGTACACACTCTAAATCACAATTTTTTTTCATCCCCGAGAGGCGGCTAATGCCAAAATTTTTTTGAGACCTTAGTTTCTCTTATATATACTAAATACTAATTTTATGAACTCTTACCTGCTTGATTTACCTATTTACCTCAAATTTACCCCAATTTACCCCCCAACACTTCGACGGAACAAGATGAAAATATAATCTAGTTCTAGATCTCGTTAAAGTACATATATGTACCAAATTTCAAGTCAATATCTCAAACGGTTCCAGAGTAAACGTGCGCACAAAAAAAGTTACAGACCGACAGACAGACGGACAGACAGAAATTTTTTTTCGCTCAAACTTAAAATCTCGACATTCTAAGCCTATTTGAACAATAAAAATTTTTAAAATTTTTTTGTCGTTACTATGCTTCCACTGGATGTGGAAGTAATACACAAACATACAGCACATTATAACTGCATCAAATTATACAATAAATTGTCTACTAATTTGAAAAATGTTGCAAGTTTTGATACGTTTAAAAAATATATAAAAGTCCTGTTGGTCAATGGATGTTTTTATAGCCTCGAGGAATTTTTATCTGGATGTGTTGATTACCAATAATATATTATTTTATTTAATTTTAATGTATATTTTATTATACACACTATTTGTAGTTATATTTGCTATATTCTGTTCTGTATTATGTGACTTTTAACATTGTTGTATTATTATATTATATCTGATGGATGAATAAAATTATTATTATGATTTCTATACCATTTCTATTTTATGTTAATAAGAAACCGCTGCCCAGGGAATCACTACTTCCACATCCAGATTTGCTACACACGTCTCTCACAACGAAAAAAAATTATATGTGGAATTGTGGAAATAATTGTCTACAGAACTTTACTAATACAGGGTGGGGCAGAATGGATGGGTGTTTTTGGGAAGGGTAGTATACGCGAACGGAAGGCAGTAGAGCGTTGTGGATATGATCGTTCAACTCGGGGAGATATGTCATTTGTTAGCGACAATGGTTATCTGGACGAGAACAACCTGCGTTCGCAGTCGAGTAGTATTTGAAATGTATTTGAAATGGGACGAGTCTGTGATTGTTGTGCAACGGAATTTCCGGAGGGGAGTAGAGTGTTGTGGATATGGTCGTTCAGTTCAGGGATATACGCCATTTGTCTGTGCGAGTCTGTGATTGTTGTGCAACGCCAACATTTCAATATTTGTCGCCATGGTCTGGTTCCGAAACCTGACACAATGAATTTCTTTTTTGAATATCTTTTAATTTTTTTAAATTTTTTAATTTTGAAAAAAATGATTAATTTTTCCTGATTTTCATTTTTTGTTTGTTTAATGGGAACATGTATGTTTTCATTTTTCGTAATAAATTTTTCGTTTACTTAAAAAATAGCCGAGTTATTCCCAGTTCAAAAATACCCATCCATTCTGCCGCACCCTGTATAATATTTGAAACCGTCTACACATAAAACGATATCCCACATCGGTAGTGAGGTGGGGGTAGTGATAGGGGGTGGCAGTGGGGATGGATGAAGTAAAAAAATTATTTTGAGGCCTTTGGTTCTTGTACACACACTAAATCAAAATTTTTATTCACCCCCGTTTTATAATGTAGTGGGGGTGGCTAATGCAAAATTTTTTTGAGTCATAAGCTTCTCTTGTATATACTAAATACCAATTATATGGACTCTTGCCTGTTTGATTTACCTATTTACCCACATTTAACCCAGTTTACCCCCAACCCTTCAACGGAATAAGATGAAGATGTATTCTAGTCCAGATCTCGTTAAAATGCATAAGTTAACAAAGTGAGTATCTTAAATGGTTCCAGAGTAATCGTGCTCACAAAAAAACTTACAGACAGACAGAAATTTCGTTTTTGCTCAAACTAAAAATCTCGACATTTCATGACATTCTAAGCCTATTTGAACAAAAAAGTTTTTAAACATTTTTTCGTCGTTACTATACTTCCATTGGAGGTGGAAGTAATTATTTAAATATTTTCACATTTCTGAAAACATTTAACTAGAGGCACCTCTATCATATATTTCTACTGATGCATAATTTAAAATATAATTACCACTTTTAATACTACATGCGCCAAAACTATTTTATCTTAACATGATGAGTAAACTATCGTTAACCGAAATTACAAATTGCAGCCGCTCTGTGGTGCTACTGGAATGTCTCTCTGGTTTACTATTCACGGTCAGACAAAGAAAGTTGGAATTAATCTCTGATTATATTCATGATTTTAATTAATTTCTGCGCCACGAGAATAGTCAGGCTTATTGATTATAAACCAAATGTTTACTACCGATGTTGTACTCCCGAAGCTATCACTAAAGATCAAAGGCCTGATTGTTATCCCACCAGATTGTTCGAATTTCATCAAATCAAACCAAGGAACTTTTCATAATAACGCACGCACTAATTCCTGTAATCATTGTCTAAATCATATTATTAGAATAATATGATTTAGATGAGTTTAGCTCGCGAATCGTTTTACTATGTTAGAAAATTCTGTAATTTTGAATTTGTAAAGGGTAATGCCAGAATCTGTGTCTCACGAAACGTGAAAAATCTTATGTCTGTACACTTTATGCTCATTAAATTGTTACACATAAGCAATCGGGCAATTGATTGCTGCCGTCTTTTAGGGTGGAACCAAATAGTATAGGAATTTTAACTTTTTTCGAAAATTGAAAACACCTGGGTGTGCAAAAGTTGTTACACGTAATACCCAACGTAACCTTAAAGAATTATCAAAAGCGGATGTTATGTTGAGGTGCCGCAAAGACCTTATAATTTTGATAAACACTAAAACTTAAGCTCTATCTAAATTTTATATTTCTTCAATTTTAACTTGTATTTAAAATCAGCTTAGACATAAAGCACGTCGTAAAGGCAACTGCTGTTCTCAAAAAAAAATTCACTTGTCAAATTCTATATTTTGAGGTGCCACAAGACAACTCCATTTTAGTGTCACTTATTATTAAAATTATATTACAGAATATTCCTTTCTAACGCCGTTTGTTTACGAATTGATTAGTGTACATTGAAGAACTGTCTGGAAGCAGCCTGGAATATACGTGACGTTTCTATTGGTGGTATATGATGCAGTCAATATATTTTGATGGTAGAAACGACCAAACTCGGAAAATGACTATCAAAAACGCTGTAAGACTGCAGTGTCTGCTACAGTAAAACATGTTTTTTACGAAACAAACTCAGATTATTTGGGAATATCACGCCTGCATAAGAAAGCTTTCTTAATATTTCCGGTGCTATCATCAATTACTTGTTATAGAAAGGATGCAGAACAGAATAAGATGCGAGAGCACTAATGTTAAGACTGGATGTAAAAATGGCGTTAGATACATGCTAGAAGTTCACTGCAATAAGCCTTTTCATTGGTTTGTGTGCCTTCTTCATATGAATGAGCTTCCTCTAAGGCATCTACTAATCCACCTAGACGCACAGTGTGGCAAAATGGTCAAAAATCGCTCTGAGAGACAACTTTTGAGCTACGAACGTTGTTTTTCTTTTTAAATACTTCAAAAGAAGTCTAAAATATTGAGTCACTGCCGCTTTGACGAATTTTATTTCCACATCCACGTAGTAACGCATTTTTTGTTGTTGTTGAAATAGCCTAAGAATGCCATGAAACGTTGAGATTTTCAGTTTGAGCAAAAAAATTCTGTCTGCCTGTCTGTAACTTTCTTGTGAGCACGTTTTTTTTTTCTTCTAATGTTTCGACCGATATCATTGTGGTCTTCTTTACATGATAGTATAGTCCAAGATCCCGTGAACGCCAGACCTACTCATTTTATAAAATCTGAAAATTTTTCTACGGGAGTACACTACTACAGGCAAGAACGATTCGCTACTAAGAACAGTCGGTCGTGGTGACTTTGACAGGTAACAGGTAGCAAAGGTGTATAGAATTGCTGCTCAAAATCATCATACCATACAACGTAATTTTTTGATATTGTTTACGAGATAATATAATAATTCACATCCTCCACTGCCGGACACTTTGTATGGTGGAAACCCCCAACCTTTAAAGTATAAAAAATTGTAATTGTACTTATGTTATTTTATAAAGTCTGAATTTTATATATGTTACTTGGACAACTATTTTAAGGCACTTGCCAAGCAGCCAGACAGTTTCGAAGGTTCCAACCCCCTACCAGACATAGTTGAAGGTCAACTGTGGGTATGAGCGCAAAGGAAAGGCAAATGTATATAAAAGCGAGTATGAATGCAACAGTTTAGTTAGGTTTATCGGATAATTCAATTATGTAGAAATTATTTATAAATTAAAAATAAATTTTCGAATAATTACTTACCATAATTTTACAGTTAATAAATTATTATACTCTTCTCAGATACGAAAACGAAGAGTATATTGCATTTGATCGGCACATTTCTAAAACCGTAAATATCGCTCGCAGACAAAAATTTTCATATCATTATGTTAGTGAACGAATTCTGAACAACTTTCAAAATCGTCCGTCACGTTTTTTGTAAGCACGATAACTCAAGAAACAAAAATCGGCTTGTACTGAAATTTGGACAGTAAGTCAGTGTTAGCTAGAGGAAGAACTCTATTGTTTTTTTGACAAAATAGATCGGTAAACAAAAAAGTTATTAGTAATTTAAAATTTAAAAAATTGTTTTCTTAATTTTTTATGATTTGTAATAAATAGAAATCTTGCGAAATGTTATTTCTTATCATTATTTTTTTTTATACATTTTACTAATGTGTGTTTCCTAATAATCACAACAAATTTACCAATGGTATATATTACACTCTTGATATATATCATCACAACTTTAACAATAAGAAATTGTGGTGTAATGGCAGACAAGTTGGCTTTTTTACATTTTTTTTATGTAATTTCTGAAGATGTAGTAAATAATATTTGAATAATTCAGTAATATTTAAAGAATAGAGAAAAATATTGTTATAAGATTGCAAGGACTACTAGTTTCTATTAAAAATAATTAGATTTTTAGAAATCAAATATGTGACAGTCTACAAGGCCTGCTCCACGCCTCCATATACCATCTCTAATTGCAGGAGTTATCGATTTAAAGTCAATAGGAAGGGACCTTGATTTACAAGACAAAAACAGGATTACTTTTAAAAAAATTGAGAAGGGTATCCTATAGAATGTGAACAATTATATAAAAGGTGCAATAAACTGCTGCCTGCGAAGAGTATAATGCCCATATCTATGGTACCCTTTCTAGTTAAAAAATAAATTTAATAAATCAATAGAAAATTAATTGATATTGATCGGCACATTTCTAAAACCGTAAATATCGCTCGCCCTTTCAAAATGTCCGTCTGTCCATCTCTGTCTGTGCGTCACGTTTCTTGTAAGCACACGATAACTCAAAAAAGAAAAATCCGATTGTACTAAAATTTGGGCAGTAGGTTAACGTTAGCCAGAGGAAGAAACCTATTACTTTTGAAGAAAATCAATCAGTAAATAGGAGAGTTATTAATCATTTAATTAAAAAATATATTTTCTTAACTTTTGTCGCTTGTACTTAAATAGAAATCTTGCGAAATGTTATCTCTATAATATGTTTGTTTTGTTTATACATTTTACTAATATATATTTTATAATAATATATCTTATAATGCGTTGAAATATGATCCTCGAAAGATATATATTACGGACATTCAATTTTTGTAGTAACGTGTGATGGCCCAGTGGCTAAAGTTTTGCATTTTTTCCCTTTGCGTTCATACCTACAGCTGACCTTCAACTATGTCTGGTAGGGGGTTAAAACCTTCGAAACTGTCTAGTTGCCCAAGTAACATACCGGGTGAGTCACGAATTGCGCTCGCCCCGATATCTCCTAAAATATTTGGAATAGAAAATTGAAATGTGGAGGGCTTATTACACGACTAAAATGCCATCTTTTCAATAAAAAATCAAGTTTGGTGCACATCCGGTTTGACCGGAAATGTCCACAACTTTCGATTTTTAAATGGAACACCCTATATATTTTTACATTTTTGGAATCTAGAGGAAATTTTGAATACAATACATCCATTTTGGTCACTTTTTGATAAACATTAAAAAGTTTAATAAAAATCCTATTTCTGAATCCAGAGTGCTGTGGTGCCCAAAACATATTTTAGTTTGTGTGCTACGTTACTATAAAAATACAAAGAGCAATATGATTGCATTACTTAATTGTCTAGAGGCGTTTAAAATTTGATGTGATTTTTACCCACTAACTCGTTTTTTTTTAAATGGGAAGTTAATCGTTCACCAACAATTTTAAATACCTAATTTTCATACGAATCTAATGATACCAAAATTTTGAAAATCCGCTCAGAAATATTTGAGATTTCAGCCAAAATACAATGCAACCAAGCTTTAAGAAACATGCGGCTAATAGATAATAGATTAGTGGGCTTTGGAAACTAAAATTACACATTTCTGTGTAAATCTGGTAACCTAATAACATTGGAAACATCATAGTAGCCATTGAATGTAATAAAACAATATCAGCTGCCAGACAGACTCGTGTAGTTATAGGCAATCTTGAGCTATCAAACATTTAATAATTGTGAGCGCAAAGAACGTTACAAGTAAGTTTAGCATAGGTATGTTGAGGTAAACACAGTTACATCCACAAGGAAATTAGCAATAGAATGCGCCATCAGTACGGTTTTCAGAGTTTTATTTAAATGAACATAAATATCGGGCCTATAAATAAACAAAAATCAATTCCGTTTGAACAATTAAACTTAAACTAGGTAACAATAGGTATCCATATTAAAATAATTAATATAATTAAACCCTAAATTGACATTTATAGATATTGTTCAAAATGTCCACCATTTTTTTCTATACACAATTCGGCTCTGCGTACAGTTGCTTGAATGGCTCTACGCAATTCAGCCGGCGTTAGTTCATTAAGAGCCCGTACAACTTTATTTTGCAGCTCTTCACGGGTATTTGAAGAAGTTTGATAAGCTTTATTTTTGAGAGTGCCCCATACATAATAGTCGAGGGGTGTTAAGTCAGGTGACCTAGGAGGCCACCTGATATGACCTTGATTGGCGATAAGGCGTTCACTATACAAGTTGTTTAAATATTCCATCACTCTTCTGGAATTATGTGGGGGAGCACCACCTTGTTGGAAAAACAGATTTTGTAAATAGGCAAGAGGAAGTAAGTCAAGAAATTCTGCTGTCTGGTTTTGTAAAAAGAATAAATATCGTTCGCCAGTAAGTGTTCCATCAAAAAATATGGGTCCAATTATTCGATCTCCAAGTACTCCAAGCCAGCAGTTAAACCCAAATCTTTCCTGAATATTCCCCCGCCCTATCAACCTCGGATTTTCTTGAGCCCAGTACCTAGTATTATTTCTGTTAAACATACCTTGGTTCGTAAATCTACTTTCATCTGAATATACAATATGAAAAGGAAAACCTGGGTTTTGTTGTACTGCATTTAAGAAACAGTTGCAATATACTAGCCTCCTGTCGTTATCATCTCCATAAAGATGTTGATGTATTTGGTATTTATAAGACCGAAACTTATGTTTCTTTAAAATTCTGCAAACCGAAGACTGACTAATGTCGCATTCCGTTGCCAATTCCCTTGTTGATGTTGTTGGGTGTACCATCACAAATCCTAATACATCAATTTCTTTGTCCTCACTTACAATAAATGCTTGATGGTAATCTTGTTGATCGGGTTCGTTTCTTAATTTTTGTTCCACTCTGGCAAACAAGTGTCTGCTTGGAGCACGTCTGTTGGGATATCGTTGCTGATACAGTCCTGCAGCTGCAGTTAAATTTTTGTGACACTCTCCATATATCAGTAACATATCGACCTTTTCATTTCTACTAAAATTATTCATTTTCTTTAATTTTTAATCAAAGAGATTTCCGCAATGCTTTATTTTTTATCTGTCTGGCAGCTGATATTGTTTTATTACATTCAATGGCTACTATGATGTTTCCAATGTTATTAGGTTACCAGATTTACACAGAAATGTGTCATTTTAGTTTCCAAAGCCCACTAATCTATTATCTATTAGCCGCATGTTTCTGAAAGCTTGGTTGCATTGTATTTTGGCTGAAATCTCAAATATTTCTGAGCGGATTTTCAAAATTTTGGTATCATTAGATTCGTATGAAAATGAGGTATTTAAAATTGTTGGTGAACGATTAACTTCCCATTTAAAAAAACCGAGTTAGTGGGTAAAAATCATATTTGAAAATTTTAAACGCCTCTAGACAATTAAGCAATGCAATCATATTGCTCTTTGTATTTTTATAGTAACGTAGCACACAAACTAAAATATGTTTTGGGCACCACAGCACTCTGGATTCAGAAATAGATTTTTTTATAAACTTTTTAATGTTTATCAAAACTTGACCAAAATGGATGTGTTGTATTCAAAATTTCCTCTAGATTCCAAAAATGTACAAATATATAGGGTATTCCATTTAAAAATCGAAAGTTGTGGGCATTTTCGGTCAAACCGGATGTGCACCAAACTTGATTTTTTATTGAAAAGATGACATTTTAGTCGTGTAATAAGCCCTCAACATTTCAATTTTCTATTCCAAATATTTTAGGAGATATCGGGGTGAGCGCAATTCGTGACTCACCCGGTATATAAAATTCAGATTTTATAAAATAAAGTAAGTACGATTAAAATTTTTTATACTTTTTTATACTGGCGGGGAGTTGCCACCATACAAAGTGTCTGGCAGTGGAGGACATGAATTATTATAGTATCTCGTAAGCAATATCAAAAAATTATGTTTTATAGTATGATGATTTTGAGCAGCAATTCTATACACCTTTGCTGCCTGTTACCTGTCAAAGCCACCGCGACCGACTGTTCATAGTAGCCAATCGTTCTTACCTGTAGTAGTGTACTTCCATAGAAAAATTTCCATATTTTATAAAATGACGTAGGTCTGGCGTTCACGGGATCTTGCTCTAGTACGTTATAAGATGATTTATAGGGCAATCGTTGGTATGAGAAAACTAATTACGTTATTACTTTCAGTCTCCTTTTCAATACTCTACCCCACATATCCATCGATTTCTCTCCCACCCCTGCCTTTGCATAGCGTAATCTGGCAAATAGATTTTTACATTATTTACACCAACCACTGGTATTTTAACAATATTTTAAAATATGATGGAAAGTTGTCCGAGATTTTCTTGAATGTGTATTACGAAAATAAATTCATTAACCTCAGAAGGCTCTTTTCATACCTCTTCGTGACATGCAATGAACACTGTAGAGTGTAGGTTTTACTAAGAATTTTATGATAATAAGAGTTTTATGATAATAAAATAATAATACGTATAATATTTACTATTCAAACGTTATATTTTAAATATGCGTAGCTGTATTAATAAATATTCTAATCGAGCGTAACATAAAAATGAATTTCCGTTTGGATTGATTTCATATTTCTGCATCGATGAGAACAGCTGGAAAATATGTTTTTAAATAGCTCTTTGTTAATATTAATAAATTAATGTATTATACAATGGAGAGCCACTTCTTAATCGCAGTATCTTAGCAGATGTAATCCATACAATATGCTTGTTGCCATATTTTTTCTGTGCGGCACGTCTGACAACAGCCTGCCATTTGTCACGGTTACCCGTTAAGCGTACGACTTTTTCAATGCTATTTCCCATCAGCTTCTTGGTGACATCAACCCAATGTTTTGGAGGACATCCTCCTCACTTATAGCCAACTGGTTTCCCTGAACTATCAATCATTCTGTATTGTCTTCACTCTGGCTGATGTGGTTCAAAAATTAGAGGATTCAGAAGAATATGCTCCTAGATAGTAGTTTTGTGGATGCATTTCTTAGGCACTAGAACAGTTGGTGCAATAATCAGTCCAGAAAACTCACAGCCAACATCTTTGGACACATTTCGAAAGCATCAGTACGTCATCTGTTTGTCTCCCTAACAGTTTATGATATGATATGAAGCGTAAATAA
Source organism: Rutpela maculata (assembly GCA_936432065.2). Lineage (NCBI taxonomy): Eukaryota > Metazoa > Arthropoda > Insecta > Coleoptera > Cerambycidae > Rutpela > Rutpela maculata. The sequence goes on from OW386285.2 coordinate 54,213,266, forward strand.
ATAATGAGAAAACTAGAACTCTCAATTAAAATGGTGTTTTTAATATTCTTAATATTGTATATGTTCAACTCTCCTCCAATAATTTTTTGGTGCAGAACGTTAATTGCATTAAAACAAAATTATTTTTTCGCAATTATAATTGCAAAGTCACAGCACAAGAATGTTTCTCACGTAAAAATAAGAAATAAAAATTCCTGTTAGAATTGCTCTCATCTTTAGAGATGTGGTGAATTTTTGAAAATATGTATACAACATCATTGGCTTTTTACAAAACGTGAGCATCTTCGACTCTAAGCAAAATAACGTAAAAATTACCACTTAGATTTTTTTGGTACCGTCCACTGTTTTTGAGTTATATCACATTAATTTATTCATCTTTCAGCTAGTAGTACATTATTTGCACGGTTTTGGAGTTACATCACATTTGTTTGTTCATCTCCGAGCTAGAACATATGTTAAATGACATTATTGACACATTTATTCATTTTTGAAACTAAATAATTTGAAAACGGCGCATCCCATCCAAAAATACAAAGACCGTTTTTAGGTGATTTTTAAAACTAGTTTCTCTTTCTTTTAAATTCCAGTGGCGTTACTGGTGTAGACTATTAGGAGACATTCACGATTTATCAAAAATACTTTTATAATACTTGGGAACGGGGGTGCTCTCTCATTTTCAATTCCCATTTCAGATATATTATTTCATCAACTTCTATTGAAATCTGCTGCACTTCCTGAATTTCACTAGTTTACCACTGAAAAAGTAACAGAGAGTTATTCAAGCTGATGAAAACGCGCTACAGGAGTTTCAGAAACCAGGAAAAGCTGAACAATTGAAGTTGACTTAGTATGATGAAAATTTAACACTTCGTTCTTGACTATAATTGCTTTTCAAAAATAAATCAATTGCACTAGAACACCACTAGAAGTTTTGAAACCTGCCTTACCGAAGGCCATTTCCAGTCTATGGAATAGAGACGAGTACCATGTTCCAAATAAACCAGAACTAACTCATTGTCTATGCACGCAAAGAGTAATATGCTTTCCTCCTGGTAAATGTACGCAGGGGCGGACTGACCGGGTGCGGGGCCCTGGGCTATTAATGCTTTGGGGCCCTTCCCATCTCATAAGACTATTTCCCTCACATTATAAGAACCAATGAAATAGCAAGATTTTGAAAATTTGGACCAATAAGAACAATCTTACAGAGAAAATTGCATTCCATGTGAATATTTTACATACAATGACAGCCAGCGAAAATTGCACAAGTCTTGACAGCAAAAACGTCAAAAAGTCAATATTAATAAAAAATATTTCTCTGTTTTGTTCTGGAAATAGTCTAATAAATATATATTTCGTGCATTAAACACATTGAGTTAGAATATAAGGAGATGCCATGCTGTATAAATTTCCCATACAGAAACGGCACCGGTAGGCGTGGCTAAACGTTGGAACAAGATGGTGGTTTTACCAGACCCGGACTATTTAAAATTATAAGAACTTTGTACCCCGACGAGGCAGCCTATCTGAATAACGCAAGAAAAATGTTGAATTCAATAAATGCAAGATTTTTAGCATAAAGAATTAGAAAAAACATATTCAAATAAAACACAAAATAAACAAATTAATATATATTTAGTGACCTCTAAATAATAAAATTTTATTATATTTAATTAGCTGTTTTTTTTTTCTAATGCGGCTCTGTTTGTTGTTCACACTACCTATGAAATGTTATTCCCGTTAATTTTTTCTTGTCAACGCCATCTCTAGAAGAGCTTCTTTTGACACACGACACCATAGTCCTTTTAATGTTTATTGTCCAAAATTTAAAAAAACTATCAATAAAAATCACAATAAATCGCACGGAAAACAAACTGTCAAACTTCTAACTCAATGTTAAAAATAATCTGAAAATTCAACATTCAAAGAGTGTTGCTTTTAAGAAACCGCATTTGTTCAATTTGATGAGATTTGACTGAAAAAGTACTCTCGACTGCATCTCTTTTTGTCAAATCTCATCAAAATGAACTCAAGCAGTTTCTAAGCAACACGTGTTGATGCTGAATTTTCGATAATTACTACAGATAACATTTTTTTAAGATCAAGTCAGATTACGCACCACCAAGACGCGTTTCACTTGGTTTTGGCTAAATACTGAACTAAACTATAATAATAATAGCGAGTAGCCTTGGTTGCGACTGATCAAATCCAGATGCATACAGTGGCGCAAAAACTGTGGATTGCGATGCGGAAGCAGACGAGCAAAAAATGTTATATACTTTTATATTTATTATTTATACCGTCAATGAGATCACCAATGTACCTGCTAGCTCAATCTGCGGGTCCTCAGGTAATCGGTGAAATGATGTTTTCAGAACGGACAACAAAATTATATGATTTTGATAAGATTTTATTAAAAGTAAGCCCACCTCAAAATAACGGTTGAGTCCTTGTAAGCACACTCACAGCAACTCCAATAGAACTGCCTTAATTGCCTTACCAAAACGAACTTCCCTTTTGGTCCATTTTACGCCAACCTTCGTTTTCTGTCACTCTGACAACTGTCCGCCTTCTTCTTAAAATTGCCGTATTTCGCTAATCATACGCAAACAAGCTCACTATTCAAACCGATCAGTTAATAAATAAATAAGGACACAGATCTTAACAATAGAACTTCTAAAATTAAATAAACAAATGTATGTGGATAGGATAATATGCTACACCAATACAGAGCATACTCATAATCATATCGTATTTGATTTTTAAGTCTGTTATCAGCGTTCGGGGCCCCTTCAGTATCCGAGGCCGTGGGCTTAAGCCCCTAAAGGCCCCCCTTTAGTCCGGCCCTGAATGTACGGAGAAAAGAAATTCCTTTTAAAACATCGAGTGAATACCTAAATTAATTCAAAACCCTGCGATTTTCAATGTACAAATTAACTTAACACTTCTAAAATACCCTGATAATATAGAGAATATATTGCTAATAAATAATCCATTTAACTTTTGGTCATATGTTGGCAATGAAAGAGTTCGTTCTAGTATTCCAAAAGCTATAATAAATAATGATATTACCATTAATAATTCTCAGTTAATTATTCAAGAATTTGATGCGTATTTCAAGAGTATTTATCACGTTTCGGATATTTTCTACGAAAATTATGGGGCATTTTCTCAAAATAATTAATCTACATGCGACTGATTGTATAATTACAGCATACAAAAATTAAAAGACAAGCTCAATTCAGATAATGATAGAATCCTAAGTTGTTTTCTGAATAATTGTTGTTATGCTTTGTTAGCGTCCTTACTTTTCTATTTAATCTTGAGATCTGCTAGATTTCCTGACACACGGAAAACTGCTCGTATATACCTGTATTAAAAAGGTGATTCGGCTATACCTCAAAATTATCGGTCTATTTTTAGTTGAAAAGTCTGCAGTTATTAATATGAACTACCTAACGTAGTTAGTGTCAGAAACTTTTGAAAAACAAGATCAAGTAGGCAAAATTTATATGGATATTCAAAAAACAAATAAATTGATTTATATTTACTAACAAAAAAACTGGATAACTTTGGTTTCTAGAATACTTAATCAATGGATATGTTTCATACTTAATTGAATGCAAACAGTTTGTTGAATATGAAAATTCTCGCTCTTATCACTATACGAATACTTTCAGAGAGTAAGATTTAAATTTAGGATCACTTCGGTTTCTCATATTCATCAACGATACAATTATCTGTTATTATCTGTTCAATACTTGCTGATGATTTGATAGTCTACATGGAGACAAGAACAATAGCTGAATGTAGTACACTCCAGAATGGCCTTACAGTCGTCTTGCATTGGTGCACAGTTAATTTTTTAGGCATTCATGTAAAAATATTCCTAACCATCAATGTTTCTTGAGAGAAGAAATTAATTTAATATTACACAAGAAAATCGCCACGTTTAAACAGATATGTCCGTTAAGGACCTAGATATCTTCCTTAATTGCCAGTTAACAGCCAGAACTTAAAACAATAATGGATCCTTATTAAGGAATTGTAAGTTTTTTAAAACTATTATTTTATGCATATATTCGTTCAAAATTAGAATATGGTGCAATTCATTGGCACTCTCAGTGTATAAACCATTTAAATAATATTAAATCTTTTCAGAGAAAGTTCTTACAGTGTTTATTTTTCAAAGAAAATAGTGTTTACCCACCAAGAGGTGGCTATTTTAGTGAATTGCTTTAACACGGTATTATTAGAGATTCGACGTGTGTTAACTTCCATTAAATATCTATTAAATATAACTCATAAAAATATTGATTATCCGTCCTTGTTAAGAAAAATCAATTTCCGCGTACCTATACTCGCAACCTGATATGAAACAACCTTTTGTTGTGATATCCTTGGGTCAAGCATCATGGCAAAATATGCAATTTATGTAATGTGTAATAATTCGAATGAAATATTCTATTTTTGTGATATTAATTTTGACAATCTAGGCAGTATATTAAATCGTATTATAAATAATTTTGCATAGAAACATGTATGTCTGCAAACTATACTAGGAATGGTATGTATGTTTGTATAGGGCAGAATATTTACCAGCGTAATATTTTATCGAAGTCCTCTATACTTTTCCTTAAATATATGAAGAATGAAAACCAGACTGCAACCAACAGCTATTCCCCAGACTAATGCCCCGCCGAGCGCTGAATTACAAGCCTGACCGTATTAAGTGCTAATGAGCACCAACAGCCCGTTACTTCGTCTGCAAGTGGTGTTTAGTTGCTGGCACGAGAGCTCCTTTGACTAGTAATAAGTCTTTCAGCTAGTTTTTGTTGCAATCGAAACTTTAGCATTTTGTGGCAATACATAGTTATTGCACTTAACGCGGCCCGGTTTTAATTCATAATCCAGTGCTAGGCGGGGCATTAGTCCGGAGAATAGCTGTTGGTTGCAGTCTAGTTTTTATTCCTTATATATTCAAGGAAGTATATACAGGGTGTCTCACCAGGAACTGCATCAATCGATATAGGGAAAAGTACGCACCAGAAAATTTTGAAAATTCAGGGAGCTACTAATGGCAGTGTGGCCAATCCAACTAAAATAATTACAAGCATCTGGTACTTCCGACCGAAAGTCGATACCAACTTGCTTATTTTAAATGGAACGGCCTATATATTTTAGGGTTTTTGAAAAGACCATAAAATTCTGAGTCAAACCCAGCCGTTTCAGAGATGTGACATTTAAAGAAAAAATTGACGGGTGTCATGGTTTACTTACTTTATAACTTTCTTCGTGTGAAAGATACTAATTTGCTTTTTGGCATGTAAAAAGAACACAAGGGGATCTGCACTCTACAATTCAATTACATTCATAATTGTACACCAAGTGTTCCATTTTTGACGTTACATTTTGTAAACTTCAAACCGCGAAAACTTTCTTAGGTTAAATGGAACACCCTATATTTTTTTACATCAAGTAATGTAAAATTAAATTCCGTTTTTTCTGATATAGCTTTATGGTGGTATAAGTTACAACTTTTTGCGATTTTCTTAGAAATTCAAGAAATGTTAGTAAACGTTTTATCAAATTAGCCAAGATTAGAAACAATCAGTAATGTCATCATTTTCTTATGTCAACAAATGCCACCGCGTTTAAATTACACCTACGAAGACTTTTTGAATTTGTTTATTATTTATGGAGAATGCGATAAAGTAATATTAAGAACTTGTAGCACATTTGTTACTAGATATCCACAAAAACGGAAAATAACACTAAACACTGTAACATGCCTATTAATTGGATTGAAGATACTTTGCATAAACTAAAGTAGTTAAGATGAAATCAACTAAAAACATGATTCCATTTTTATTTAATAATTGTTCAAAATTCCCCCCTCGAACCCCCACACATTTTTCGCACCTTCGGATTAGTTCTTCATGGGTAGCTCTTCTAATTGAATTCTGTGATAAGTTTTGAAATGCATTTCTTACTCTCTGCATACAATCTTGAATAGTTATTAATGGGCTGTCACAAACTTTATTTTTAATAGTTCAACAAATAAAACGATCCACTGATCGTCAATCTAACCACCATAGTTTCTTGTAAAAAATTATTTATCAAATACACGTTATGTGGGGGAGCACGGTCGTGCTGATAAAAAATGTTTCTATGTTTAAAAAAAACAAGAACAAAAAATTAACTATACATATTAGCAGAAGAAGAAATCTTTTTAACTTACTGTTTAAAGGACCCCGCACACAATACATGGGTTTTTGCGGCTCCGGTCAAATATCGTGAAACTCTGGGAAATAGTAGTTCCCAGTGAGTATAAAAAAAGTCTAAATGAGCGCGAAGCTCCAAACCCCATTAGTTCCGAGATAAGACCAGCTAAAGCTCCAGAAACCGCCCCTACCAAACCACAAACGGGCTAATCCACCTAACCCCGAGAACAGCGAGTTTAGTCGCTTATTTTTCTTTAAAATTATTGAATTCCATACCACAAGCGGCATAACCCACCTAACCACCAACCCTCTAACCCACCTGACTCTGGGAACAGCGAATTTCATCGCTTACTTTTCTTGAGATAATTGAATTATACACTATTATAAGGCTAAACCACCTAACCACCCACCCCCTAACCACTAGAAACCACCCCTACCAAACCACGAGTAGGCCAACCCTCCTGACCCTGGGAACAGCGAGTTTAATCGCTTATTTTTCTTAAAAGAATTAAATTCCACACCACAAGCTGGCTAAACCACCAACCCTCTAACCCACCTAACCCCTAGAAACCTACTAAGCCACCAGTAGGCTAATTCACATGACTCTCGGAATAGTAGTACAAAAGTCTGAATGGGCGCCAAGTTCAAAAATCTACTGGTTTTTGAGCTAGAGCTGCTTGAACGCTGCGACCAGCAAATATTCTGTTCGCTAAAAATCGCGAATTTTCAAAACCTGCCTATACTCGTACCAATGATCACGAATCTGATTCAGATTATCGCTTGTGGTTTGGTAGAGCTTCAGCTGGTCTTATCTCGGAACCAATGGGGTTTGGTGCTTCGCGCCCATTTAGAGTTTTTTTCCACTCACTGAGAACTACTATTTCCCAGAATTTCACGACATTTGACCGGAGCCGCAAAACACATGTATTGTGTGCGGGGTCCTTTTCTTCATAAAATTCTAATGCCACCACTTTATCGTTTCTTATGGCGCAGTAAACATTAAACTGCCTTTCTTGAAAATTTCGCTCCCTGAACAAATAAGGATTCGAGTCACTCCGATAATGTGAATTGTGTCGATTAAAAAGTCCGTTTTTGGTAAATTTAGCTTCATCTCACCATATAATATTTCCCAAATAAGAATCTTTTCCTTATTAGAATAAATTCACAAAAATTTTCTCTTCTTAGGAAATCTGTTCCTTTTAATCGTTGAACCATTTGGAACGAAAACGGGTGAAATTTATTTTTAATTAAGATTTTGTGAACTGAATCCTTGTATATTCCCGATTCCAGAGCAGCTTGTCTTAATGACATCATTGGAAATGCGTGAAAATATCCCAGAATTGCTATTTCTACGTTTTTGTCAAAAAATGTACTACAAGTTCTCGATATTACTTTCTCTAAAAAACAAATTCAAAGAGTCTTCGTGGGTGTAATTTAAACGCGGTGGCATTTTTTTGACATAAGAGAATGACATTACTGATTGTTTCTAATAATGGCTAATTTGATAAAATTTTGACTAACAATTCTTGAATTTCTATGAAAATCGCAAATATTTCAGAAAGTTGTAACTTAAACCCCCACAATGCTTATATAAAAAAAAAGGAATTTAATTTTACAAAACTCGATGTAAAAAAATAAAGGGTGTTCCATTTAACCTAAACAAGTTTTCGCGGTTTGAAGTTTACAAAATGTAACGTCGTCAAAAATGGAACACTTGTTGTACTATTATTGAATGTAATTGAATTGTAGATTGCAGCTCTCCTCGTGTTCTTTTTACATGCCAAAAAGCAAGTGAGTATCTTTTACACGAAGAATGTTATAAAGGATATTGTAAACCATGACACCTGTCAAGTTTTTCTTTAAATGTCACATCTCTGAAACGGCTGGCTTTAGGCATAGGGTATCCTACATGTTTTGACTCAAAATTTTATGCTATTTTCGAAAACATCAAAATATATAGGATGTTCTATTTAAAATAAGCAAGTTGGTATCGACTTGCCAGATGCTTGTAATTATTTTAGTTGGATTGGCCACACTGCCATTAGTAGCTCCCTAAATTTTCAAAATTTTCTGGTGCGTACTTTTCCCTATCGATCGATGCAGTTCCTGGTGAGACACCCTGTAGAGGAGTTCGACAAAATATTACGCTAGTAAATATAGTAGGAATGTTTTTTTTCATACTTTTTTGTATCTATTCTTAAATGTTTTTTTGTAATTGGGTGTAAGTATATCAATTGAAAATAAAGAATTATTTTTACTTATTATACATATTCTATGAATGATTTATATTGCTCAGAAATGTGTAAATGCGAGGGCAGTGATAAACATTGCAAGAATATTGCCAAACTGGTTAAATGAAAAAATCATTTATTAATTATTTGATGTGAATCTTTTTTATTTCATCTCACTGACAAGAAATAGGAAATTAAATTATGTTCTTTCTGAAGAACTGTTTAATTGCCTAAAGTAAAAATAGAATTTAATATATACGATATAAAGACTGACAGAACGGTCTATTAATTACAAGATGGATAACGGATTCAAGGTAATCAGCATCCATCCCCGAAAGTCCAACATCCATCTTAGTACTGCTATATTCCTATTAAATAAAGTAAAGACCTGATGGAAAAGAACTGAAACCTTTAATCGCGACAGATGTCGTGAAGCTGTTAAACGTACCATACGGCAAACGGAGGTCAACTAAAATAATGCATGAGTCACAAAGCCTCTGTTAAGATATGAGTAACACAGCCCTACAAAAAAAAAAAAATAAATGTTCAGAGAAGCGAACCAGACCCATGTATCCCCATGTATTTTCGGTCACTGAATCCGAATCCGTTGTCAAAAAAAATCGTACACTCCCAAAATCATTAGCTAGAGCCAAAAAACACCCCTGGAATGGGGTAAAAAGAAGATTAAACTACGAGAATAGTTGTTACATCTTAATCAATCGAATTATACAAATTAAGGTTAAACAGCAGCGTACATGCAATAGATATGAAACACACCCCCAGGGAGGGGCGAAAACTAGCCCCCATATATAAAAAATCAATCCAAAACAGCAATAAGTTTTGTTAAACTAATAAGAAACTGCATCAGATCAGACGTAATCCTGACAAACTACCCCTATAGGGTTGAAAACAACCCCATAAGCACAAGGGAAAAACAAGAAAAAACGTAAAATCCCACAGGATTTCTATTTTCATGGATGCTATTATTGGCTGAAATTGCGTAGTACTCTAAAATGGAACTAGAAACTTACGTACCATCAACGTCTTACGGTGTCAACCCTCAGAGAGTGGGAAAAGTACCCCCTATGTAAGATTTAACTATAAAAAGTTACAGTGACTTCTATAAAAATTCGAAACATCTGCGTTGTGTGGAAGTGAGAAGAAATTAGACTATGTTCGACGCTGTGCTTGAAAACCACCCTCACAGGGTTGCGAGATGGCACCCTACATCCGTAGGATGCTGGAAAAATAAAACGCAGACGTTTCGAGTTTTTCAGAAGTCACTGTAGTAACTTTTTTTAGTTGTTTCTCACACAGGGGGCAGTTTTCACCCCCTAGGGGAGTGAAATTGAATAACAACAGTGGTACGTGACTTTCTAAGTCTAACTCTGAGTACTACGCAATTTTAACCAATCATAGCATATACCGGGTGATTCAGTTTGGTATTCGCCCCCCCGTATCTTTTTTATTTTAACAGAACACTACAATAAATTATATATATTTGTAAATCGTTTGCCAAGCTCTATCGAATGACGTCCTTAAATCATCTCTTTGATCACATATTCCAAAATAACGATAGTCAACTTTTTTTTTTTCAAATGGTATGCTATACATTTTTTTGCCGATTGTTGTAGAGCTTCTCTTTCTGCATTCAACCATGTGAAAAAGTATACACTTCCATAAGAAAAATTTCGAGAAAATTAATAAAATACGAAAAAACTTCATTTAAAGGTTTTGTTTCTGATTCAACATAGTTAGCCATGGAAACAATTGAATTTTGTCATTTTTAGTAATGTCAAATTGAAAATACTGTTATTTGTGACTGTGTTATTCGTTTCTGTTTTATGTTATACTTCTAAATAGATTTACACAATGGTATCTTACACTAATGAAGAAAAATTGGACATGATATTAATTCATGGAGAGTGCGGAAAAAACAGTAAAGCAGCCAAACGTTTGTATCAAGATCGCTTTCGAAATAGGCCGGTACCATCAGACAAAATGTTTGCAAAATTGGCAAGAAATATGAGCGAAAGTGGAAGTTTTGAGAAAAAAAGATACGTTTTTAAGCCCAGAACCGCACGAGATGAGGAACATACAGTTGCAGTTTTAGCCCGTGTTTTCGTAGACCCGCATATTTCTATTCGTCAGTTAGCGACAGAAACTGATATTTCATATTCTTCAATTCAAACAATTCTGAGAGACAATAAACTGCGACCATATAAAACACATTTACATCAGGGTTTGCTTCCAGGAGATTACGAGAGACGTCTAAATTTTGTAGCGTGGTTGGCAGTTGCTCAAGAAATGACTATATTAGATCGCATCATGTGGTCAGATGAATCCTCTTTCCATAATAATGGAATTGTCAATAGACATAACTGCCATTATTGGTCGCAGGGAAACTCACTGGCTTTGGGAAACTAATTTCCAAAATATCTGGGGAATTAACGTATGGTGTGGAATTCTCAACGGACAAATTATAGGACCAAAGTTTTACGAAGGCACGCTTACTGGAGAAAGATATCTACAGTTTTTAAGAGAAGAGTTGTTAAATTTCATAGAAGACGTTCCATTACATATTAGGCATAACATAATATTACAACAAGATGGTGCACCGCCACATAATGCTATAATTGTAACGAATTACTTAAATGCAGCTTATCCAGGTAGATGGATCGGAAATCAAGTGACCTGCCAGATCACCGGATCTCACACCGTTAGATTTTTTCCTTTGGCCATATCTAAAAGAAAGAGTGTACTTTACTAAATGATGTCGAAGATCTTAAAAATAGAATACAAACTGAATGCCGCAGATTAAATGTTGAAATTCTTCAACATGTATGTACCCAAGGCGTGATAAACAGAGGACGATTATGTTTAGAAGCGAACGCAGGACTCTTCGAACATATGAAGCAATAAATAATGTTTTTATTTTCTTAATTGTTAGTTAGTTTTCAAGTATTGGTAGTTTTTTTATTAGTAAATGTTATTTATTATTAGTTGCTATTTTAATATTATTGTTCAGTGTTATTATCTATTTAAAAACAGAACTTTGTTTGGTCAAAACATTAAACTTTGTTTCGAAATTTTTACGCCTCATCAGTACCGTACACAATCCTCGTACAAATCCCTCTCTTTCGAATCTGATTTGCCCAGTTGGTATTAGTTACATTACTTACAATGTCAAAATTCAATTGCTTCCTTGGCTAACTATGCTGATTCTAGTGCAGGCAAATCCAGTTTTGAGTATGAACTATCTGGGGACAGCTATTTCTTTATCGAAATGGATAGCTCTATTCATGTAGAATGGGGATATATATGTCACAAAAAATCCCAATGTGAGCTAAAGCCACCATTTAGAAAAAATGGCCGCCAGAACCGTTTCTTTTAGAAGGACATATCTCAGTAACCATTGCTCCGATTTTAGATTTCTTTTTTTTGTTCTCTTCCCCTTTTCATGTACAATCGAAAGTGTTATTACATCTTTGGGCATAAAATAGAAGATAACTGAAGAAAATAAGACTTGAGTTCTTGGACATATACAAGGTGTCCAGTTAGTGCTTCCTAGGAAGATTGTGTAAAAACGGGTAACTTTATAAAAAAACTTTTTTAACAAAACTTCCAATGTTTCATCTCTACTATAACGTGAAATTATTTTCAATTATACAATGTGTCACAAAAAGGAGTTACACGAGAATGTATAATTTTGTTAATGGAATATCCTCTAATTTTTTAGCGTCAGTTAAGCCTCTAAGGGTCCTGAATTACACTCTAAAATTTTTTGCCAATCAGATGCAGCGTTGCCAAGTTATAATTTTTTTCCTGTTTTTCTGGCAAATTACAAACATTTTTTTGACTACCATATCTCCGCGATTTATTAATTGTTTTTTCTAAAAATGTAAGGTGTTATTCAATAATGATGCATTTACTGAAAAACATTTTTGAAATAAATTATTATTATACCGGGTGTCCAAAATATTTGTTTACATTTCTTGTTATTTAATTATTATTTTTCTCGAATTTTTTAAATGGAATGCCTATATTTTTTTACATAGATGAATAAAGCATAAAATTCCCCACATTCTAATATTATACACTTAATTTTTATTTCAGTTTTTGAGATATGATTATTTCAAATAAGTTTTGCGTAAATTGAGGTGATTTTTATTTTAACATTAAAATCTAGTATGGCTTTGGCCTTTTGTTTTGCGTTTGTTTTTCACTCTATGGCATTTCTCTAATGTGTTTAAGATTATCGTGATTAAGTTGAATTAATATTGTTAATATTTAAAAATACGAATTATAATTATTGTCAATAGGATTTAATACCTATGGTAAATGTTATGTTATTGGTGAATGTAATGGAAATTGTTTATTGGCATCAAGAAACTATGGTAAAAAATATCCCTATAGAAGATATCCTAATGTGAGGTCTCTAGAAAATTTGAAAGAACGTTTTGAACGTACTGGAAATTTTGCATATGAAAAGAAGGCGAGACGACGAAATGTATTGTAATGAAGAAAATGAGTTGGCTATAACTTTAGCCGTAATAGAAAATCCTACGGCAAGTGTTTGGGAGTTAAGTAGGGATTTAGAGGTCAGTGAATCTAGTGTTTCCCTATGTCTTCGTAAAAATAAGTTTCACCCCTATCGAGCTCAGCTGCATCAAGACTTTTGGGATGTGGATTTAAATCGTAGATTAAATTTTTGCCAGTGGGCTCAAAACCAAATTGGAGAAAATGAAGTATTTTTCAAATTTGTATTGTTCACGGATGAATCAACGTTTCATCGCAACGGATTTGTGAATAGGCCCAATTTCCATTATTATGCCATGTTGCACAGAAAAATCAGAAACAGAGTTTAAATGTAAGGGGAGGAATTGTACATGATTATGTTATTCATCCTCGCTTTTTTGAGGGAAATATGAATGGAGCAGTCTTCTTAGATTTTACGCAAAATAAGTTTCCACAAATAATCGAGCATATTCCTGATTACATTACAAATAATGTGTGATTACAACTTGAAGGTGTACCACCACATTTTAGTAGAAATGTTCGTCAGGCCATTAGTAATCAATTTCCTGAAAGGTGGGTAGGAAGAGGAGGTCCAATATTTTAATAAACTGTTAAATAATATCTAATTTATCATTCTATTAAATTATGTTAGGTCTTATTACATGGCCGCCTAAGTCACCCGACCTGACTTCAGTGGGTTTTTTTCTTTGGGGATTTGTGAAGTCAGACGTTTATAAAGTGGAACCAACGACTCGAGAAGATATGATGGAAAGGATTCGTCGGTGTTTCAATCGTATAAATGTTGATATGTTACACTGTGTAAGACGCTCATTTATCAAGAGACCTCAGTGTTACCTGAATCAAAATGGTGGACATTTTGAGCAGTTGTTAGGTTAGTTTCAATATCGTGAAAAAAAAATTATTGTTCAAGAACCGTCCATAAAAGAAAGTGTACGATATCAAAATGTGAGAAATTGTAAGTGTTACTCATCCGTTTAAAAATTATAGGCATTCCATTTTAAAAAAATTGAAAAAAATGTAAAGCAAAATATAGATTTTAATGCTAAAATAAAGAGCACCTTAATTTACGCAAAAATTATTTGATATAATCATGTCTCAAAAACGTTTGAAATAGAAATAAAGAGATATTAAAATGTGAGGAAATGTATGTTTTATTCATTCATGTAAAAAAGTATACCTAGGCTTTCCATTTAAAAAAATGAGAAAAATAATAATTAAATATCAAGAAATGTACGCAAATATTCCGGACACCCGATATACTGAAGATTTATTTCAAAAATGTTTTTCAGTAAATACATCATTATCAAACAACATCCCACATTTTTAGAAATAACGATTAATAAATCGCGGAGATATGCCAGTCAAAAATGTTTGTAAACTGCCCCAAAAAAAAAAACACGAAAAAATAACTTGGCGAAATATTTTTGGGTGTAATACAGGGCTCTTGGAGGCTTAACTGGCGTTAAGGAAATATAGGCTGTTCTATTTAAAAAAATTATACTTTCTTGTGTGACTCGTTTTTGTGACACCTTGTATAATTGAAAATAATTTTAAGTTGTAGTAGAGACGAAACATTGAAAGTTTTGGTAAGAAAGTTTTTTTATAAAGTTAGCCGTTTTGCACAATCTTCCGAGAGAACACTGACTGGACACCCTTTATACCTTATTATACATTATTAAAAATGAATACAATTTTATATATAAATAACTATTACTCCGTTATTATTTGAGTTAGTAATATCGGCCAAAAAACAAATGAAAGCTAATTGTGTGCTCCAGAACTTTTATTAAAATTATTTTTTCAAAAATTGACTAGAAATTTCAGTACAAACGTCTCGAGTTTATAAAAGTTTAAATTTCTGTAATATTTAAATTATTTTTTAATTTCCTAAGTTTATCGTTTAATTTATCGTAAAATATGTAATCATACTTTCTGTAAAATGTGAAGTGAGGAATGGAACAAAAAAAAGAAATCTAAAATCGGAGCAACGGTTACTAAAATATATGATTTTAAAGAAAATGTCTCTGGCGGTCATTTTTTCTAAATGGCGGCTTTAGCTCACGTCGGGATTTTTTGCGACTTTATATACTTATCCTACATTAATAGAGCTATCCATTGAGATAAACAAATAACTGTCCCCAAATAGTTCACGCCAAACCCATTTTACACTGAGATTTGCCTGGTCTATTCAGAAAGAACCTTTGAACCGTTTTATCATATTTTATTAATTTTTTCGAAATTTTTCTTATGTTGAAGAATGAATTTTAACATTTAATCTGCAGCATTCAATTCGTATTCTGGTTTTAAGATCTTCGACGTCATTTAGAGGTATAAAGTAAACTTTTTCTTTTAGATAGAACCAAAGGAAGAAATCTAACGGTGTTTAAAAACGTTTCTTTTTTCCTCAAAACTTCCACTTTCGCTCATATTTCTTGCCAATTTTACAAACATTTTGACTGATGGTACCGGTCTATTTCGAAAGCGATCTTGATATAAACGTTTGGCTACTTTATGTTTTTTCCATAAATTAATATCATGTCCAATTTTTTTTTCGTTATTGTAAGATACCATTGTGTAAATCTATTTAGAAGTATAACATAAAACAAAAATAAATAACACAGTCACAAATAACAGTATTTTCAATTTGACATTACTAACAATGACAAAATTCAATTGTTTCCATGGCTAACTATGTTGAATCAGAAACAAAACCTTTAAAGAAGATTTTTCGCATTTTATTAATTTTCTCGAAATTTTCCTTATGGAAGTGTATACTTTTTTCACATGGTTGAATGCAGAAAGAGCAGCTCTACAACAATCGGCAAAAAAATGTATAGCATACCATTTGAAAAAAAAAAAGTTGACTATCGTTATTTTGGCATATGTGATCAAAAATATGATTTAAGGACGTCATTCGATAGAGCTTGATAAACGATTTGCAAATAAGTAAATATGGTTTATTGTAGTTTTCTGTTAAAATGAAAAAGATACAGGGGGGCGAATACCAAACTGAATCACCCGGTATAAGAATGGAAATATTTCAATGTTTTTTTTTTCTTGTTTTTCTGTGTCATTTAAGACAAGGGGTGATTTTTGGCAGAGCTGTTGGGGTAGTTTTCAATAATTGAGCCAAAACTACTTCCGACTCTTCTCACCTTTACAAACCTCCGGAGATTCGAGCTTTTCCAAGGGTCACTACATATTTTTTCAAGTTGAATCTTGAATGGGGGTAGTTTTCACACCCTCTGAAGGTTGACGCTCTAAGAGGTTGATGGTGCGTAAGTTTCTAGTTCCATTTTAGAGTACTACGCAATTTCCTGTTGATTTCACGTTTTTTCTTGTTCTTCTCGTGTCCTTTAAACATAAAGGTGGATGTTCTCAACCCTATAGGAGCAGTTTACGAAGATTACGTCGGATCTGATGCAGTTTCTTGTCACATTAACAAAACTTGGACACTTCGAGCTTTCTCAGTAGTCATTGCTGTTTTGGATCGATTTTTTTATATATGGGGGCTAGTTTTCGCCCCTCCCTGGATGTGTGTTTCATATCTATTGTATGTACGCTGCTGTTTAACCTTAATTTGTATAATTCGATTAATTAAGACGTAACAACTATTTTCGTAGCTTAATTTTCTTTTTACCCCATCTCGGGGGTGTTTCTTGGCTCTAGCCAATGATTTTGGGGGTGTAAGATTTTTTAAACCCCGGATTCAGATTCAGCGACCGAAAATACATAGGGATACATGGGTCTAGTTTTGATGCTTTGAACATTTCTTTTTGTGGGGCTGTGTAATTAGTATAGCCGTATATAAATATTGTAAACGATACCATTCTACAGCTCTTTTGAAAATTGGTCACCTTTTACGTATCCCTTTGGGTAGATTAATTTTAAGCCTCCCCTCGTGACGATACAAAAATAACCCTGGTGATGCAATAAATTTGTAAGCAATTTACGCAATAAATCCTCATATATTCATTGTTTCATATTCAATTATTAAACTTGGGAAGGCGTATAAATATTAATTGTATAGCAAAAGGGAAGCCAGGAGCAAGCAAGCCGCAATATAAAACTGCAATCATAACGCTATAAATTTGAAATTCATTCGTGATCTGAATTTGGACGTGAAGTTGAGTGGAGTGGAGATCTAAAATTACATTTTAGAGCATATAAGAGCAAAAGTTAAAAGTTTTTGACTCGCGAACAAACTGGAGTATTATTTAATATATTGCAACATGAATTCGGAACAAAAGGAACAGACGATACTCAGTTTAATTGAATATCTGATGTTAAGAACAAAAAGCTGTTTCTAATATCCCTGGAATGGTGGTGTAAAGTTTCATTGCGATTAAATTTTTAAACTTAGCGATTATTGTTTTGTTTCAAAATTACCAGTGGTTACGGAAGTTGTAAGAAACCTTTCACGATACTAAATAGAAATACCTTTCAAAGGAATTCTTCGAAAAATAGAGAACTTGTTAAAAGTTAAACACTACTTTGTGCTACAATTTAAATCATTACCTTTTTGTAAGTTTTTTTTCCAACGAAAATTTTAGTTTTTAATTGTAGATTGTAGATGTTCTTTCAGAGGTATCGTTTCAAATATTCCTTTCCAATAAAATAAATTTGACAAGTGAACAATTTCAAAAGAAGTTATGATTATATATTGTCAAATTTTTGTAATTAATGTTCAGATTATTAAAGACATTCGTGAAAATAATGGGAATTTAAAAAAACAAACAAACATAGTTGAGTCAGTCTAGCAGAAAAGCTACCAGATCTAGGAAAAATGAATCCAGCCAAGCTACGTTTTAAATGCACTTGTATTTAGTCGTTAAAATGGTGTGAGTTTTCGTGATTCCACTAACTACATACTATTTTTCAGCAGCAAAATAGATATTTGTGCAACTACTAAGGAAGTGGAGACAATTCTTTCACTCAAGTGAATCTTGCAAAACGAAGTGTTAGTTGAGTGTTGTAATCACATTACTGAAACTAGAGAAACAGCTTTGATTGCACTAAGAGTTTTTTCCCTTAAATTGTACCTTTAAACGAGCTTTGCAATGGTGATAAAAATTATTTTTTTTATATTGTTGTAAAGTTCCATGTCGTGCATTTCTGTAATATGCATTTTTTTGTAATGCATTTTTTTGTATCGAAAAAATGTATCCTGCCAAATACTTTGTCGTCTGTGAAAAGTGCTCCAAAAAACGAATATTTGAAAAAATAGACCTTTCTATGTTAATCAGAAGCTGAGATATCGTAACTTAATGTGTGAGAACTTTAGTGAATGCATAAAATAAATTTTAATCGTTAATATACCTACAATTATGCAGGTATACGCGAGTTATGATATCCAGACGCCGTATTAAACAAAAGAAGATGCAATTGTGCATAATTGCACAGATAAAGAAGCTTATAAATAGATGTAGTAACAGTATTAAGTTTAGTTATTGTCGTACTTTAGATACATACCTTTGTATTTTAACGCAATAAACTCATTCGCTATTAATTGTCAAAAGTTTGTTTAAATAAAAAATTTACATTTTTTAAAAAAACCTAAACCGCTCGACAAAATATAGCTGGCGCAGTCGGTAGGATTTTCTTTGGAGTAATTTCCAGAGAATATCGGAAAACTCGTCGTGCCATCGACTAACCAAAGAAGACCTGCAACCCCTTACCATACCGTTGGTAAACAAATAATTTTTAAGAAGATAATTAATCAAGAAACAAGTGAATTCAAGCAAAGAAGATATACTCTGCATACCTAGTCATACCATTCCTTTGTACCTATCCTTAAAATATCCTTCCACACCCTGAGCTATAAAACTGGTACATCTCAATCTGAGTACCCCCAGCTCAGTACGTGTGAGCACGACCACCAGACGCTCAGTATCCCCTCGTCGGAAGCGCCGTGAGGCTTTGCACTTGTGAAAGTAATTTCACATAAGCCCTTGAAGAAACCAAGATCGTGCACTCTCTTTCCCAGGACTACACGTGACCTTAAATCGTGTATAGGAAAGATTGGCCCAAGCCAGAAAACACCTATAAAGAAAACATCTTTAAAAGCACATAGCCTTGCGCTATTTAGGGAAATTGACTAGAACGACTAAAACTAACGAGACAATAACCGCCCTCCAGCTCAAGAAAAAATATATAATCAATCAAAGTGTAATAGAGCATCGCCTGGGAGCTCTCTGAGTTCTCTTGAAATCCCTCGTTATCACATTGTAATCGATTATATATACCAGAGCCTTCATGTTTTCTGTCGTCTTAATATTCTTGTAAGTACCATTAATGCCTGACTCCGACGACGAAACCTTAGCTAATCTTGCTTTACGGACATTTGGTCCTAACTAGTATATACTAACAAATACGGGAGCAAATACCTCTAATAGTACCGGAACCTCAAATTTAGTAGGACGAGAAAATTTAAATTCAACCGCGATGGCTAGAAATGATGTTACCGTTCGAGATTATTTAGAGCTCATACCTCAATTCGATGGAGATAACTCAAAATTACCGATATTTTTAGACACGTGCGAGCAAGTATTAGATATCTTAGTACAGGATAATAATCCACAAAGAATTAAATTTTTGATGCTGCATTTTAGAAATAAAATTGTAGGTAAAGCAGCTCAAGTATTGGCCGCGAGAACTATACTCACTTTCCCGGAATTAAAAACATTTTTATTAGACACTTTCGATGATCAACGGAATGAAGAATCACTGTTAAATGACCTTATGATGTTAACGCAAAATCACAACGAAACCGCTAGCCAATTTGCAGACAGATGCATATCGCTACGTGGACTGTTACTCTCAAAAATGCAGATGGCAAATATAACAGCAGAACTACGAAAAGAAAAATTAGATTTGTACAAAAAAATGGCACTACGGACTTTCCTATCTGGACTTAACGCACATCTAAGTCACCTATTAAGATGTAAACAACCCACGAGCCTAGAAGCAGCTATAAATATGGTAGTAGAAGAAGAAAACATGAACTACAACCGACAACAAAAGTTAGGGACGAAGAACACTTATCAGAATACAAATCAATCTCAAATAAGAACGACACCGACAAACCCAAAATATAACCCCAGTTACTCTCAAACACCCCCACCAAAACCGAATCCTCAAATAATCCGCCCTATGTCAAACATCCCTTATCGTATGCCGAATTTTTTCATGCCAAGAAACCCCCAACAAACATTTCAACAAAGACCATTTCAAAACCCTCAAAATTTCCAACGCCAAGCTCCACCGCAGCAATACTTCCAAAGACAAAATTTTCCCACTCCGCAAAATTTCCAAAATACGCAAAATTTCCCACATTTCCAAAATCAACCACGTTTCAATTTCCAACCTAAAACGCAACAATCCTATCCCCAACCAATGGATACCTCATCTGGAAATACAAGAAGATCAAAATTCTCCCAACCGTCTAATGCACCGAAATGGACAGCGCAAGAATTACATTTGCAAGAGATACCGAGTACCTCTTCCAACAGGGACGAATATCAATCAGACTATTACGAAGAACCGACATACGATTCAGAAATTGCTGACAATAGCTATTACCCCGAAGAATACTATTCAGAAAATTACCAAAGTTACAATGATGACGAAAATTTTACCTTACCAGCCTCGGAGACCAATATTACGAACCTGCCGAATGCGAAGAAGTAACCCAGACAAAACAAGTAGAAATCAACGTCGCAGCCAATACAAATCTTCCATATATAATTATCCCAGAACTCGAAGCCAAATTTATGATTGATACAGGGTCCACAAAAACATTGATTACAGAAAAAGTCGCCGAAACATTTTTTCCGGACCGAATTAAAGAAGACCCCTTCCAAATAAAAACACCTCACAGCATATCCTTACATAGATATTCAGCAGAAATTCCAGTATCAAAAATCTTTAAAAAACCAGGAATGTTGTATACACACTACATCTTTAACTTTAGTCAAACATATGATGGACTTATTGGCCTTGATCTACTACAAGAAATAGGAGCCACCCTTGATTTTAAAAATGGTTACTTATTAACAGACTCAGCAAAAATTCCATTATTTTTGGAAGGAAAAAGACTAATAGGTACTAACGACACCAACGAAATGGAAAACAATTACGAATACAGAATTAGTCCTAAGACAGAAATTGTAGCTAAAATACCAATATCACAAAAAAATGGAGAAGCTCTAATAAATTCTATTATATTTGAAAATCAAATAGAAATTTCAGCAGGACTTATAAATACAAAAAATAACGAAGCGACAGTATTGCTTATTAACAACACTGACGAAGAAAAAACATTCACAATAACTGAACCTCTTCCATGTATGCCTAGCCACCAATTAAATAACTTTACAACCGAACCTATGGACTTTGATGAAGAACTTTCTATATATAACAATCCAGATATAAACTACGACGACCTACAAAAGAAAAATTTGGAAAATCTTGATCTAAGACACTGTAATCAAGAAGAGTACGAAGCCATAAGAAAACTTTGTTACGAATATAGAGACATTTTCTACTGCGAGGACATTCCACTAACTTTTACAAACCAAGTTAAGCACGAAATTCGAACAACGGACAACATACCAATCTATACGAAATCATACAGATTCCCATACATCTATAAATCAGAGGTCAAAAAGCAAATCGACTCAATGTTGGAACAAAATATAATAACTAATTCAACTTCGCCATGGTCCTCCCCTATTTGGATTGTCCCGAAGAAAATGGACAATAGTGGAAAAAGAAAATTTCGTATTGTAATAGACTACCGAAAATTGAATGAGAAAACCATACCCGATAAATTTCCAATACCAAACATTACGGACGTCCTGGACAAACTTGGTCGCAGTCAATACTTTACAACATTAGATCTAGCAAGCGGATACCATCAAATTGAAATGGATCCCAAAGATATCGAGAAAACAGCATTCTCGACAGACGACGGTCATTACGAATTTTTAAGGATGCCCTTTGGACTTCGAAATGCACCCTCAACCTTTCAACGAACAATGAACCACGTACTATCAGGCCTACAGAGTAAATGTTTAGTTTACATGGATGACGTATTAATATTTTCAACTTCCTTGCAAGAGCACATAGAAAGTATACGCTCAGTATTTGATAGATTCAGAAAAACTAATTTCAAAATACAGCTTGATAAGTCAGAATTTTTAAAACAAACAGTAAAATTCCTTGAACATATCATTACACCAGAAGGCATATTACCCAATCCAGATAAAATCGAAGCAATTGTAAAGTTCCCAATACCAAATACAAAAAAAGAAATTCAGTCATTTCTTGGACTAATAGGATATTATAGAAAATTTATAAAAGACTGCTCAAAACTGACAAGACTATTAACAGCCTGTTTAAAAAAAGGAGCCAAAATAGAACATACAAGAGAGTTTGTAGAATCCTTTGAAACTTGTAAAAACATTCTAACCAACAGCCCACTTTTACAACACCCGGATTTTTCCAAACCATTTATTTTGACAACCGATGCGTCGAAATATGCCATCGGAAGTATTTTGTCACAGGGGATCGTGGGAAGCGATAAACCTATTGCTTACGCATCCAGAACACTGAATGAATCAGAGAAAAATTACTCAGTTGTGGAGAAAGAACTTTTGAGTTTAGTATGGTCCACCCAGTATTTCAGGCCTTATCTGTACGGCAGACGCTTCACTATATATACAGACCACAGACCACTAAGGTGGTTATTCTCATTAAAAGATCCACAAAACTCTAAATTCATCAGATGGCGTACAAAGCTACAGGACTACGATTTCGATATAGAATATAAAAAAGGCAAGCTAAATATGAACGCGGACGCGCTGTCAAGAATTGAAATTCACCCAATTGACACAGAATCGATGCAAGTAAACATAGATGATCCTGAACTGGACAGAATAATACAAGACCTAAACAGGGAGACAGAATTAAGAACGCCTACGCAAGAAGAAATCGAAGAAATACTCAACCCTCCTGAAAATACGAAAGACACAGACGATGAAACAAATGAAATTGATATTCCTGAAAT
Source organism: Rutpela maculata (assembly GCA_936432065.2). Taxonomy (NCBI): domain Eukaryota; kingdom Metazoa; phylum Arthropoda; class Insecta; order Coleoptera; family Cerambycidae; genus Rutpela; species Rutpela maculata. The sequence continues at coordinate 54,236,329 of OW386285.2, forward strand.
TTCTACAGCTCGATCTAACGAAGACGATGAACCACGAAACACGATTCCAATCATAGACGATGTAATAAACACAAAACCTAAACAAATATTTATAAAAACAGTCTCAATGAACCCCAGAAGAAACAGAACTTTACATGTAGAAAACAAAACTATTCTATATGCAGAAATCACGAAGGAAGACAACGACGATCAAATTCTTGAACTATTGAGAGATCATACAGTTGAAGAAACTACCTTCTATATATATTTTGATAACGACAAAATGTACGAAGACTTTTGTCGAATATATAATCAATATTTTAACAACAACGGCCCAAAATTAGTAAGATGTACCCAAGAAAGAATATATTTAAGAAACAAAGAAGAAATAAACGAAGTTATACAATTTTACCATGAAAGCAAAACAAATCATAGAGGCTCACAAGAAACATATGACAAATTGAAACAAAAATATTATTGGAGTCATATGTTAACCACAATACAAGAATATATCAATAAATGCAATATATGCCAAAGAGGAAAATACGATAGACATCCACCTACAATTCCAATGAACCAAACACCTACCCAGCAAAAACCATTCGAAGTCGTTTTCATGGACACATTTACCATTGATCAAAAAATCTACCTAACCCTAGTAGACTCGTTTTCGAAATTTGGAAAAGCGATTCCTATTCAATGCAAAGAAGCATGTGAAGTAGCGAAGGCCCTAATTGATTATTTCGAACATTATGGAACCCCAACCGCAATCACAACTGATAATGGTCGCGAATTCGTTAACAATCAAATAAAAAACTTGTTGGCTTATCACAAGATTAATCTTCACTTCACAACCCCATTCCATCCAGAATCAAATGGCATTGTGGAACGCCTCCACTCCACACTAATTGAACACCTTCGAATATTTCGACAAGACCCACAACTTAACAGCAAAACTACCGAAGAACTTATGAAACTAGCTGGTATTGCTTACAACCACACAAACCATTCTGCTACAGGATACACACCCTTCGACGTCGTTTTTGGATATTCACCAAGCAAAAACTTATTTGATACGAAAACCAGTCAAATAGTTTTCGATTATTCACTAGATGAACATAGAAAAAAACTTTCTCAACTTTATGATATTATTTACGAAAGAATCGAAAGTCGAAAAACAACAACAGTCAACAGAATGAACAGAGAGATAACAAATCCACAAGAAAAATATAAAATAGGTCAAAAGGTCTATGTCAGAGCACCCAAAAAACGAGGTTCCAAAACAGTCCCTAAATTTAAGGGACCCTTCCCAATAATTTCTATTAGTAATGACAATACCTGCATGATTAGATTAAGAAATAAAAAAGAACGTCGAGTCCATTTGTCTGACTTAAGATCTACTCTTACAGATGCACCACCACCCTCGCAGCAGCCGACGACATCCAATGGAAACCCCTAGATGACAACCCCGGACTTCTACCGATTCGAATGGGTACAGCAGACAATAATGTATCAGAATGGGAAATAATTAACGCATTTGACATACAACCGTTATATGAAACCTTCATTCAAGAAAAAGACGAAATTATTAGAATCCTAGCAAACATCAACAGATACCTAGAACTGAATCTATCCTGCGACAAACAACAAACTTCCTTAACAAACACCCTCCTATTCCAAATCAATAGAACTCTATCCTTTGAAATAACCAGAACCTATACATTATTCGAACAAGTTTTACCAAACCACATTAGAAAACCACGAGGAGCATTTAACTTTATTGGTACAATTGAAAAATCAATCACGGGCAACCTAGATGCCGAAGATGGCGAAAGATATGAGCAAAATTTCAAGAAATTATTTAACAATGAAGCCAAATTAAAAATAGACATGGAAAAACACTTATCAATTACGGATGACCTCATTAAATCTACAAATAAATCAATTACCATTCTCGTAGAGAACCAAAAGAAAATTAATTCAGCAATGGCTGAAATTGGAGAGAAAATGGAAACAACAGCACGCTGCATTGAATTATTGGTTGTACAAAATACCCTAGACCAATTATCACACTCCCTGTCACTTATCTGCAATCTTTTAGACGAACTTTCGACAGCAATTTCCTTTGCTAATTTAAGACAAATGCACCAAACCATTATAAAACGAACTAATCTTATCAAAGAACTATTAGAAATCCAGAATTACCTGAAAAGAGTAGGACTACCATTTCAACCTACTCTCGAAAACATTATAAAGTACGAGAAACTATGCGAAACTTCAGTTTTTCAGAAGAATTCCTATACATATTTCATAATTAAAATACCATTGATAGAGACAGTATCTTATGACTACTACAAGTTATACCCATTGCCTGTAGAGAACAACGACTTTTACTTCACTATTATACCCAGAAGAAGCTATCTACTTATAAACCCAGATTGGTACTCGTACACGAACACACCCTGTACAGAAATAGAATCGAAAAAATTCCTGTGTACTCACAACTCTATTATAAAAAGGACATCAAACGAACCCTGTGAAATTCAACTCATTGACTTTTCCCAAGAAGAAAACAGATGTGCATTCACAAAAATCAATATCAATAATCCCAAAATTCAAAGGGTCGAAAACTCAAATTCATGGATAATTACAAGTCCCACCACTATTATAGCCGAAACATATTGCTTAATCCAAACAAAAACTTTCGGAGAACTTTTGAACCCATAAACATTCCATTAGTGAAAATAAATAGCAACCTTTCAATTATAAGAGATGGTACCAATATACCAACCATGGACCATGTGGAATTTACAGACCTGTCACGACGTACACAAAATCTGCAAGAAGAGGTAAAGGATCAGATGTTAGAACCAACCTTAATTGAATCTAATTCCTGGCTTACCTATACCCTGATTATAATAATTATCATTGCTGTCCTAATTATATCATGGAAAATATATAACAAATATAAGATCAAAGGCTTTCCAACTTTCAACATCTTTACCAGCAACCCAAAAACACGAGAAACCCCTCAAGAAACTGAAATGACGAACGTCGGTCCTTTCTAAAAGGAAACCCTGGGTTCTCCACTAGCTATGGAGGAGTTATGATATCCAGACGCCGTATTAAACAAAAGAAGATGCAATTGTGCATAATTGCACAGATAAAGAAGCTTATAAATAGATGTAGTAACAGTATTAAGTTTAGTTATTGTCATACTTTAGATACATACCTTTGTATTTTAACGCAATAAACTCATTCGCTATTAATTGTCAAAAGTTTGTTTAAATAAAAAATTTACATTTTTTAAAAAAACCTAAACCGCTCGACAAAATATAGCTCGCGTGCTCGTTCATCAAAACCGCGACTGCCACGACAAGGATATTTCCTCCACTCTCGTTACCAAGCCTTCGAGATTCTAGGAAAATGTGCGGAGATGATATCCATACTTTCTACATACTCATTTAGAGTGCTCAGGCAAAGACAATCACTTCTCGCGAAATTTCAGAGAATGCTATTTTTGTACGCCCCTGCTGACCTAGTCTTCGATTTGGAGTATACAATTTACGATGAGCTTAAAACGATATTCTTGCTCTTTCGATCTCGAATCGTACGGCTTTCCCACTCATGTATTAATGAAATCCGCGGTCAAATGGCATACAATTTTTTTTATTTCTAAAATGATATAAAAAATTAATTTTTATCACCATTGCAAAGCTCGTTCAAAAAGTTACAATTTAAGATAAAAAAAAATTCTTAGTGTGACCAAATGGCAGTTTTTTCAAAGCTTCAAAAATCTCGTTTTTTAAGAAAAAATAATAAATATTCTTATACGTAATTTTCCATAATAGATTGCACTTACAAGATTTATAATTTCAAAAAGTTTCATTAAGGAAGATTAATTTCGGTTTATGTAAAATTGGAAATGATCGTGGTTTTATTTTTATGCAAAAAACAAAATAACAGATCGGATTTGGCCCCATGCAGTTCTGTTTATCATTTATTTACAATCACTTTGATTTTTTGTTTGGCCTGATTCGATGAAGGGATAATAAAGAAAAACGAGACAAAAACACGTTTTTCAAAATTGAAACTTAATTTACAAAAAACGCTCCACTCCCAGATTGGATAAAGCTTCACTGTAACATCCTGATGATATACAGATTGCATTTTCAGGAAAAAATACCCCCTCCGCCCCAAACATTTGTTGAAATCGTATTTTTAATGCTTAGTTTTATTCGATTATTAGTACTGTGTAAAAGTTTCTCTTGAAGTTGGTTGTTTATTCACTAAACCGGAAAAATGAAATTGTTGTTCATCAGCCATAAACAGGTTGTGAATAAGTCTTTAAATCTCATCTAAGAGAATCAAAAGTTGCTGACAAAAATTTTGGAGGCTAACGTGATTGCGATCTTTCAATTCTTACATTATCTGGATATCATATGAGTGGAAATTTATGCAAAATGCATCTTGGACTCCTGTCCGAAATATTCAACAAAACTCCATGATGACGTGCAGAACGCCGTGACTATGTTCAACGATGATTCTAACTTGCACTAGTTTTTCTGACGTACGTACACTTTTTTCCTTACGTTATTCATAGCAATTGCCAAAAACATCATCTAACTTTTCCTTTGACGCAAACGTCACAGACTTAGAAGCTATTTTCCAATAATATAGGGAATAATTGAACTATTTGTAGTTTCCATGAATATTATTCTTACATGTGGTAAAAAATGCTAGAAAAATATTTTAATGTTATATTCAATGAAGTTATTAAACAAAATAAAACTAATCACAATTTTGTTTCAATAAAAGATCGAGTTACACTCAATAACATTTTATGCACAATAATTCTGCTTTATCAAAAGTTAATTTCAATTAAAATTAATAACAACAATAACTATAATTAATTATAAAATGTATCATATATGGACGCTGTATTAAAAACAATTAGCAAAATAGTGTAAATGCGTAAATAAATAATTATTATAAAGTGGATTATGTAAACATTAAATTGTTTAGAATTATTCAATTCGAAATTTAATTAAAATTCTTTTAAAGCAATCACGAATTCAGTCCCAGTTAAAATATTATCGTAATTGAAAACATTGACAGTTACATAAAATCACACACAAAATTTTAGTGGCCTTCAACAAATACACTGAATACTTTTTGTATATAATTCCAATTAAATACGTTACATGTTTATACTCGAGTTTATACTTTAGTTATATATAAAAATTGGAAATATATAAGATAAAATTAGAGAATCAATAAAATTTCGCATATATGTTCGTGTCTATCTCAGGAACATGGGATAACATATTTTTTCGAGGGGCGGAAAAAAGGGTTAATGGGTTTATTGCAAAAATTTCAACAAATAAGCATTTTAGAGGAAAAATATCGGGACACATTTTTAAAGCTTACACAGGTCTACAAAAAAAAAAAAAAAAAAATTCTGCTCCAAGGACTAAACCTATCATGCCTTAAGTATTTTTGTGTGCTGAATCCGAATTTTCAATTAAAAAAATTTTCTACAACGTAAATTTCGAGTAAATCCCAGTTTTTATTGTCAAAAAATCGTATTTTGACGATAAAAACCGGGATTTACTCGAAATCTACGCGGTAAAATTTTTTTTTAATTGAAGATTCGGATTCAGTAAACAAAAATACTTAAGGCATGATAGGTTAGTCAGAACAGAATTTTGTTTTTTTGTAGAATTGTGCACAAGGTGCATCGTGCACAGATCTACAAAAAAAATTCTGTTCCAAGGAATAAACCTATCACGCCTTAAGTATTTTTGCGTGCTAAATCCGAATTTTCAATTTAAAAAAATTTTTACCGCGTAGATTTCGAGTAAATCCCGGTTTTTATCGTCAAAATACGGTTTTTTGACCATTTTTGACGATTACTCGAAATCTACGCGGTGGAAAATTTTTTAAACTGAAAATTCGGATTCAGCATACAAAAATACTTAGGGCCTGATAGGTTTAGTCCTTGGAGCGGATTTTTTTTTTTGTAGACCCGTGTTATGAATGTCTTATCATTATCAGCAGCTAGCTGCGTCCTTTTCTGATAAAAATTAGCCGAAAATTCTGTACTTATGTAACTTTTTCACCCTTGTAAAAAAAACAAATTCAGATACTATTTTCGAAATTGACTTAAAAATAAAGCATACTACATAAAAAATACTCAATAGGAAGTTGAAAGCTAATTCAGTTATCTTTAATTTGAGACCGACGGTGCCAAAGTATGATCGAGAGCCAGGATGTAACGGAAAGTCAATATATGACAAAATATGAATCGTTTTAAAGGATATGTTTTTAACAAAAAATACAAATTTTTTTCACAATTAGTCATGAACAATTGTGTTTAAACAATTATCCAGTAACTTTATTAAGCATTTAACTTTAATTATCATTCCAACGTCACATAGGTTTCCATACATCTCAATTACAGCACTAAAATAACCATTTGTATTCAAGCGGAACTTGTTTTAGTGAGTATTTAAAAAAAATGGATATCAAGATATGGACATCAAATGGATACCACCATGTTATCTTGAACTACAATATTTCAGTTAAAACGAGCTCGAAAGGTTTTCTTTTTCTAGTCCATATGTAATCTGAGAAAAGCGTATTTGCAAATATTTTTCTTCTTACGATTTGTTAAAACAAAAAAACGAAAGAGATTTTAATTTTATTGTGAATATCTCGTAAAATACTGATTTTAGTGACAAATGTCAAGAGAGATAATGGGCTTGTTACCGATAATTTCTTTTCGTTATTTCTTTATGGTATTCAATAGAATTCGATCATCTAGATAAGCTGTTAAAATGTCAGCTTCATAAGTATATCCAATCCTTAGATATTCAGTGTTATAGATTGGGCTTCAGTGCAAAGCGCTTCGCCGTCATTTTGCATAAACAAAAATTGAAAAAGTAGAAAGAGAAAAAACCATTTGAAAGCCTAATCGTCTTATAAACGTTCGAACGCCACCTTTATACTTCCAGATCTCCTAAACCATTAACTCTCTACATAAATTAGAAAAAAACAAAATTCATCCTCAATTTAGTTGCTTTCTTGTCTCTAGCATGTTTTCGCTCAATGTAATACTTTTCGAGTTATTTGACGAATATTGTTTTGAAATACCTTTTTTTTAAGCGAAAATTCCAATTTTCAAGGCGTTATAACTTAAAGACTAAGTATCAATTTTTATGAAAAGTTGTTTAGAACCATTTCTTCTTACAATTTCATTTTATTTCACCTCCAATGTTTTTAATTATTAAATCCCGACTGTCGCCTGATCAGTATCTACAAAGTGACGTCGCGCGAAGCTCCGCCCTGTTTTCGCGCTGTCCTACTTTGGTAATTTATTTAAGGGCTTAAACGTCCGAATAAAAACCTATAAATTTGGGAATTGCCTTAAAAAGTGTTCCACTTTCGATTTCTAAATTTAAAAAAAAATGCTGAACGAGGTCGCCTATTAATACTATTATATTGTCATTTGTTTTATTTTATATTTTTTTTTACGGTAGAAGTGGTAAAAATTAAAAAAAATAATTAAATAAGGAAATTGGACTCACCATCACCTTAAAACTCAAAACATACTACGACAACCATCATATAATTATAAATCAACTTTGACGAAATGTCTGACCAAAATATGTCGCTGGCTCCCGGACTATTACTGATCTCGATTCTATTTATGTCGCACAGATTGATTGAAAAACTAAGACAAAGGATACGTAAATGTAATTTGAAGTGCAATCAATACGCTAGTACATACCGTGTACTAGAGAAAACATGCACATTTCGAATGTAAGTAGTTATTTAGAAATCATTAATCAGGTTAGAATGTGATGGCCGTCTATGTCATTTAATTAGTGAAATAAATTAAGTATTAGATGAAATTGCTAGGGATAAATTCTTACAAAACGTTTTCACATCACAATAAATACTTTTTGAGAGCCATATTTTAAGATGTTTAGATATTATTGATAACTTCTTGATAATAAAAGTTTTTTCAGAGTTTTTTCAAGTGACTATTTATGTTCATCACCTCATCGGTAAAACATTTTTTTTTAAATACTAACAACAAATTTTAAGTGGGTTACGTAACGTAAATTGAGAAAAATATAAGAGGAGTTGATAGCATTATTAAAGGACCCCGCAGAATCCTTAAGGGAAATGGCTTTCTATCAAACTGTTTGAAACACTGGATTTGGTAGTTCTTAATGTGTAGAACAAAAGTTCATGCACATAAAGTCCAGCTTCAGAGGGCTATATTTCAAAACCATGAGTTTTTAGGACTTAATACCTCTGAGAACTTTTGTTCTACATATCAAGAACTACCAGAATCCAGAGTTTGACCCAATGCCATTTCTCATAAGGATTCTATGGGGACCTTTTGAATATAATTCTAGTGTCTTTAAAAATATTATTTAAGTACTGCTATATTATATACATAAACTATCTTTTTTTTTTGTTTAGAGTAATAATGAATTATTCACAAAAAGAATGATTCCTTTTACTTAACGAATCTGTTTACTTATTAGCGAATCTACGATGAACAGAACTAAAAACAATACATGAATAAATTTGACATGTCCGAGATCAGCTCATCAGAGCTTGTCTACCTTCTAACTGAAAATGAGCATTTCACAAGAAAATCCAGGTGATTCTTCATGAGATCGTTCCATAATATCCCTCTACCGCATATTGTTCCCTTTTGGGAACATAAAACTAAAACATTATTATGCATTCTGCTTTAACTTTCTGTGGTATTGGTTGCATATATTACTCATTTGGTAACCTTCCCCTATGTGGTTAGTCAAAAACCATATAGAGGGCAGAAGCTATAACAAAACTAAAAATATTGCTTTGTTGTTTGCCTGGCCAATCCGGCTGGTCAGTTTTGCTGCCTCTTTGGTTATTTTGTTTTATATGAAAAAAGTATAAGTTTCTCGTGAAAAAAATCTAGGTATGTACTAAATATATTTCTAAACTAACAAAAAAATTTAACGGAGTATTTTTTCATATGGTTCAAGTTTTTTTGTGATATATGTTTGTTCCCGTTCGGGAACACCATGCAAATGGATATAATAAAAATATGTGAGTATACAGAATTATATTTTTCTAGATATTGAAGAATAATCGTAAATATGGATATCAACCCAAACAAATTTGCTGAAATTAAAATAAAAACTTTTTATGGCAATAAAACGAGAGAACAAGTATACAGTGCGTGTAATTGCTCATTAGGTATGTACACTCACGTAGCGTGAGAGATATGACAACACTGCAGAGGAAACTCGCCCGTCCGCGAAGATCTCAGCTCTCAGTTATTTCATTTCAGCCAGCTGGCATATGCGATGTTGCAATTCTTACTCCCTATACCTAGCCCGTCACTACACACAGTGTATATACGAGATATTTCATCGGACAGTGAAGACTCTGTTTTAGACGATGATGATGACAATCTAGAAACGTGACGGACGGACTTCAAGACAGATGCACTTGCCTTATGCAATGTTGGAAAAAATGGCAAAAAGAGAGGAAGGCCATCTTCAGCTCAAAATGTAGAAAGCCCTAGAAGCAGAAGATGCTATGAACCTCGGCCAAACAGTCACGTAAGGCAAGATGGTTTCGACCATTGGCCTGAATGGACCGAAAACAGAGAAAGGTGTAAAAAGGTGGGATGTAATGGTAGAAGTAGAGTCATTTGCAAAAAATGCAAAATACATTTATGTTTTCATTCTAAAATGAATTGTTTTGTAGCATTTCATTTAAATTCAATGGTTTATAACTTACTCGTATGCATAGTGTTCCCAAATGGGAACAATTTTATTTTTGTAAAAAAAAAAATAAAACTAAAATAAACATGTCTTTTTTATTACTTTTAAACCTATAACATTTACATTTTCCCATAAAAATATTGTTTTTAATGAATATTACAATTTTTTGAAAAAATCATGCGATAGAGGGATATACAACTGCATGAGCTATTTTAGAATAATTTCAATGAATCAAGTTTTGTTATTGTTAGTGGCGAGAACGCACCATATAAATTCAACCAGCATGATATATATTTACTATGACTGTTTGTGTCAATTGTATCGTGTAATATCATACCCAAAAGATTAATATTTATAATCGGAATACATTTATTTAAGTGAAGTAGATGTTCTCTAAGATCAGGCCTTTCAGTTGACAGTACAACTTTATATGTTAGCAAGCAACTTTACTACCTATTCGAGAACACTTAAACCAACTTTTCTCGAACCGGCACGGTAGCTCAATCAGATAAGGCGTATTGTGTCCTTTCTCTCATCCTTTAAAATCTTTATATATCTGACATTCCAAATCATCCTACAACCAACCTCCTCCTCCTCTACGCAGACGACATGACACTTTACGCAAACAGTTTTTATGGAAAGACTGCGACACAAAAGATTAGATGCCTACAATCAATCTCTTAGAATATTATAAACTGTGGAAGGTTGGGATCAACATCTCTAAGTCTGAGATCATAACCTTCCACAGAAAATTCACAAATATCAGGACAATAACTAAACCAAAAATTGACAACCAAGAGATTACCGAACGAAAAACAGTAGAATTACTTGGATTGACACTCGACACACGACTTTCATTTGCATCCCATTTAACTAAGGCTATAAACAAAGCCTATGCAGCCCTAAGCAAATTATGTCCATTGGTTAACAGACGCAGCACACTTGCAATTGACGATAAATTTTGTCTTTATAAGGCCACATTTAGACCAATACTCACACATGCCTGTGCGTCCTGGTCACCATCGCCGAGCTGCATAGGCTTACGGGGGTGCAAATGGTACGTAACTATATTGACGAGACCTCACAAAAATTCTTTACATATAAACTGACAAATTCTCAACTCACAAAACATTGCCAGCATTAAACGAGTCAATATGCCACATGCACATAAATTTATATACGAGAGACTACCAATTTATGACACTCCCTTACTAGACTGGCGTTACCTCCACACCTGAAACCCACATCCTCATAAAAACCCTCCCTCAAAACCATGGTCATTAAAGTATACGGTTGCCTCATCCCGTAGCTTTTAGACGAAGGAGCGCGCGGAGCGGGGAACCGAAAATGACGTAGCCTCTAGACCCAGCCAGAGCCGGCACTTGACATTTTGCTGCTAAATAATAACAATTACTTGTTAGTAATTTTTATTCATTCAATTAATAAACACTGATATAAACGAATAGTATACACTGGGACGACAGCAAACTAGTTTATTACACCGGACAGTGAGAGTGCGACGTACGACAAACAACATAAAAATAAACACACTGTCGTTAAGGCTCAGTTACACGGCGCGTGATTAGGCGAGCCTGGCTTGGCGAGTCACGAAACACGCGCCGTGTGACATAGGCAACTTGGCATGGCTTGCGACTCGGGAGACGTTGATCGCGTCGGCTCGCGTCTTCCATCTAGTTGTCGGTAACTGCGCCTGAAGATCAGTCATCAGTTGATCCATGCAGTTTTGACGAGTCTACAATCCATAACCCCACACGAAATCTGCATTGGTCACGCGCCGTATTGACACATCTGGCTCGCTATCCGCTACACGGCGCGTGGTTTGTCGAACCACGCACCAGGTTCGTGGATCGGCGAACCACGCGCCGTATAACTGCGCCTTTATAGTTGAAAACATGACACGCGGCAACTAGCTGGCTCTGGATCTACCTAGACTTTGTCCTTGATCTAAATAATTAAACAAATAAAATGTGCAGAGAGACAGATATATCATATTCCCATGCAAAAGATAGAGACAAAGATATCGGTGGAGCTAGTCCCTACATGACGTAGGTGCTAGACCCCGGTTCCCCGCTCCGCGCGCTCCTTCATCTAAAAGCTGCTGGATGAGGCAACCGTATAGTTTAATGACCGTGCCTCAAAACCACCTACCTTGTCATCATCCTCTCTACCCTTCTTGACCCCTCGTTGAATTCTATACCCCCATCTAACAATTTGCTTTATGTAAATAACAATGTTTTATTCTCTGACACCTGCAGCAGGGTTTTTGTTTATTATTTTCCCTGCATAATAAAATATTACTCACACTTCCCTTTGAAAATGCAAATTTATATGTGAAATCGAATACGGTTAAACTATAGAGATACCGTTTTTAATTTCAAAATTACATGTTCTGAAAGTCATTTGCCATAACACCTGGCCGTTGCGTCACTTCGCGCGCTCAGTCGCGCTATTGTTACGTAATATTGTCAAAGATTGTAAAATGAAATAAATAAAATGATACAAAATTACATGTAAATCACATTTAAATAGAATAAAAGAACTGTAATTTGGTCATTTGGAATATGCTGGCCAACTGTCTATCTCGTTCTGGATTCGAGCTCCACCCCGGTACTGACAATGCCGGTGGGTATAGATGTATGTTTGCGTTTTTTCAAATGTGAAACTCTCGCGCGGATAGCCTTGGCTTTGGATATGGAGGTTCTCTACTATATGTGGTGTTTTTGTGTTTATGTTTTAACTTTTCTCGTATGGATAGATGGATTACTAGAACAAGGTTGACCCAATCGCTCAGACTTGAGCTAATGAGTAAGTACTAGATATGAAAAGTAAATATTCCCTGGTAATGCATTGACAAAAGCCTGCCTGTCCCAGAGTATGACGTTAAAGGAAGCCCCGGTTTATGGGGTTATAGAGTTTGGGGTTATACAGTTACAGGACTGAGAGGTTATGGGCCTACACAGACAGATTTGTAAAATTTCTGTTTACTCAGAGTTTTGTGGTTATAGAAGCTTGCACACTCCGATTAATATAAGTGATAAGTTACAGTGATATGAAGTTATGGCGTTGTGATGTTATGAAGAAAATATATTTAAAAAATCTAACTACTAAGTTGAGTGTGAAAGGCGAAAAACCGGCTTTTTACGGATGTGCCTTGAGGTTAGGAATGAAAAATGAGCCAATGTGATACTTCTGACTTTGGATTCGGATTCAGCGTGTCAAAATATATACGAATACACTGGTCTGGCCCGCCAGACAATAGTATATTACATACCGAGGTGGAAAGTGTTTCATTGTTGTCGAGAGATAAGATAGTTGACTGAGACGCGTAACGGAGAGGTCAACTAATTCTCGAGACAGCAATGAAACTTTTCACCAAGGTTTGTATACTATTTATTCACAATCATCTCCCTTAATGAACAAAAAGCCAAAAAAATCGTTTACTAAATTTTTAAATAGCATAAACACAGGTTGGCAAAAGCTCTTGCCGACCCGAAAACGGGTAAGAAAGTGGCTACGTTCCAACCCGAAATGTTAAAATGTCACTTTCCAACCTGCAAATATCACATTTCAGTTTAATCGTCGAATTAAGTAGAAATGTCAAACTTTCCAACTTTTGACATGTAAGACAATTTGATTATTTTTGTATGATTGTGAATAAACAATTTTTTTTCGTTGTTTCACGGGTGGTTTTGGAGATTGAGGATGAAAAGCGAGCCAATCTGATAATTCTGACTTCAAATTTGGATTCAGCGGGTCAAAATACGTTAGGATGCACTGATCTGGTCCGCCGAACAGACTACTTTTCTTTGTGAGCCTGTGTAATCGTTGTGAATAAGAAGAGGAATATTATCAAACACCGGTACACATATCTTATCTTTTACTATTGGCAAAGCTTAGCTGAAAGAATGAGGTATAGAATGGAGCCCCTTCAGGATACAAAAAGAAGTAGATCTGGAACAAAAGCTAATGAATAGATGAAAAGTGCTTCTTTCTATGTTATCGTGTCCGGAAACTACTGAACTCATTAAAATGTGCAAAATGTAAATGGATATTTTCTCTAGTAATAGTAATAAGGAAAATAGACGTAAATATCAAACACATTCAGATTTGAATTAAATAGTTATTATTCTCTTATGAAATGTCTAATAAACTACTTATTAAGTACTAAAAAGCAATATTTCACAACGTAAATATAAGTACAGATAAGCTTAAAATGCTTGACTAGGCAAAATTCTAAAATAAAATTAAAAGTCGTAATCCTAGTCCTTTTCGAGGACAGGTAATTCATAATTTTGTAAAGCACTTAATTCTTGTTCCTGTTAAATTTTGATCGAGTTTAATAAGATTTATCTAAAAAGTCTATTTAAAGTTTAAAGAGGTTTCAATATTAAAAGAGTTGATTGATGACTCCTTTTATAATTTATCATCCTTATATCTGCGCGAAACTTTAATTTTATAGCTAGGTGAATCGGCGGCAGGCTTATGTATGTATCAACAAAAATTATGCTTCCTTCATTTTAAACTATAGCGACGTCATGGCAATATTGCTGTATGAAAATGTTGTAAATGATCACACTAAAATAATTTCCAGGAACACAGAGCATTACAGGTGGCCTTGTTTCGCCAACCAATCTGGCATAATGTGGGAATAAATGATTCTAAAGGGTATAGCCGGAAAAGTTAGGGAAATGTGCCCCCGCACTTACTTAGTTAAAATGGCTTCCAGATGATGCAGTTTATAGAGTATATTACACGGTAAAAATTTTAACCCGCTACTACCCCTACGAAGGTGGAAAAAAAATAATATGTCTTTAATTATTATATTTTTTTTTTCGGTTTCTATGCAACCGATCGATTTGAAATTTAGCACGAGTATTGCTTGCGTGGACATAACTTACTCCAAGAAATAAGGTCATTTTATGACCATTTTAACCATCGGAAAAAAAATATAAATTTTTTTTAGAGGACAAAAGGGTGGCTACCCTACGTGGTACAATCACCATTCTATGATATATTATGTCTTGACACTTCGTGATTATCATACTAAATTGTCAGATTTTTTGCTGTGGTGGAACAATCTGGAAAAAAATAAAATTGGGTAAAATAAAATATTTACACATTCCTCTTAGTTGTAACAGTTAATATTTATAGCCTTACAAGGTATTGTTGCATATCTACAACCGACCGCGAGTGCCAGTGCGATGTTGCCAAGTCTACTTTTTCCCCAGACGTACGGAAATTCGGCACAATCTGGCAATACCACTTCTGGAGGTCCCAGGGGCGAAGTATTAACTCTCTAGGACCTTGGAGAAATGTTTAGCAACGAATGATGTTCATTGTAATAACTGTCGCATTACGACATCTAAAAAACGACGTACTGAACCAGATGAAGAAAGTGAGGGAACGATCGAAGAAGACCAGCCTTTTGTGCCTTCGACATCTTCTAACACTACGACTAGTGACTCTGACGAAATAACGGAATTACCATTGCAAAGACTCGTTGCTACACATAAATACTGTTGCATATGTGGTGATGATAAAGAACTGACCGTAATATCCGCTAATGTGATGTGTGTAATTGAAAGAAACAAATATATATCCCCGAGGCAATCGTTGCTGTAAAATACAGTTGATTAAACATCGCTTTTTTGAAGACGATATTACACATCTGGAACCATATGCCAATTGTAGCTCGATTCCTAGATCGGATTTATGCATTCTATTGAATTCCTTAATCCCAATAACAAATCTAAAAAACTCTACAGACCACTGCGGTTTATCAGAGAAGCAATTATAAGGGTTTACAGGCTTACCGGTAGATGCCATTTACGAATTAAAGTCACTGTTGGAAAATTCCAGTACAAGAACTTCTTCTGTCCTTGTTTTTCTATTAAAACTGAAAACAGGTAGTAATAATGGTAACAGAATGACCTATTACTAAATTGTTCGATATGGTGCCAACGTGCAGCGCACTTGGTAGGAAGCTGAACAAATTGACCATCCTCAGAATGGTATCATTGGTATATTATTAAGGTTGTAATTAATAACCATAACCCTGTAGAGCCTTTTAGAGTTGTTATGTTATTGGGGTTAAGGAATTTAATAGAATGCATAAGTTCGATCTAGTAATCGAGCTACAATTGGCGTATGGTTCCAGATGTGCAACGTCTTCATAAAAACGATGTTTAATCAAATGTAGACACATTTCGCGCCCAGGGCGACTTAAGTTTACACATAGACTACGGATAGTATGTTAAACCACAAAGGTTATAAAAACAAAGGCATATTAGGAAGCAATATCACAAGTCAGGATAAGTATTGACAAACGACAACTAATGTTAAACAACTGTACCATACTGAGATAAAAAAAATTATCCATCTGCGTAGCTGGCTGATGGAACCCATCCAAGGCCAAAAATGAGGGGAAAAAAAATGTATTTTACAGCAACGATTACCTCGGGGATGTATATTTGTTTGTTTCGATAGCACTGTAGTCTCGCAGTAGTGGGTATTACGGTCAGTTCTTTACCATCACCACATATGCAACAGTATTTATGTGTAGCAACGAGTCTTTGCAATGGTAGTTTCATTATTTCATCAGTCACTAATCGTAGTGCTAGAAGATGTCGATGGCGCAAAAGGCTGGTCCTCTTCGATCGTTCCCTCACTTTCTTCATCTGGTTCAGTACGTCATTTTTCAGATGTCGTAATGCGACAGTAATTACAAAGAACATCATTCGTTGCTAAACATTTCTCCAAGCTCCTAGAGAGTTAATACTTAGCCCCTGGGGGGTGAACCCTGGAACCTCCAGATGTGGTATTGCCAGATTGTGTCGAATTTCCGTACGTCCGGGGAAAAAGTAGACTTGGCAACATCGCACTGGCACTCACTGTCGGTTGTATATTTGCAACAATACTTTGTAAGGCTATAAGTATTAACTGTTACAGCTAAGAGGCATGTGTAAATATTTTATTTTACCCAATTTTATTTTTTTCCATATTGTTCCACCACAGCAAAAAATCTGACAATTTAGTATAATAATCACGAAGTGTCAAGACATAATATATCATAGAATGGTGATTGTACCACGAAGGGTAGCCACCCTTTTGTCCTCTAAAAAAAATTTATATTTTTTTTCCGATGGTTAAAATGGTCCTAAAATGACCTTATTTTTTGGAGTTAGTTATCTCCACGCAAGCAATACTCGTGCCAAATTTCAAATCGATCGGTTGGATAGAAACCGAAAAAATATATATAATAATTAAAGACATATAATTTTTTTCCACGTTCGTAGCGGGTTAAAATTTTTACCGTGTAATATACTCTATAAACTGCATCATCTGGAAGCCATTTTAACTAAGTAAGTGCGGGGGCACATTTCCCTAACTTTTCCGGCTATACCCTTTAAACTAGGAAAATAGTTTATATGACTATTGTCGGTATTCGATGAAACTAAAGTAACGGCTTTTGAATATGTCTAGTTTCAAACATTCGAAGGACAATATTATAACTCATTTGCCTGACAAGAGAAGAGCTACTCTAGTAGAGAGTTCCATTTTTTAAAATTTATTTAACGTCGGCCTATTTCCGCTATCAAGGATTACCTCCGACGCCAGGAGACCGAGAAATTTTTGCCGAAGCTCTTCCTGACTTCTACTTGCCTAACATTTAAAAGACAAGGGACCGACTGCCTTCGAAGGATGGTATATCCACTACGTAAGTGCTCAGGTGGGTTCCACGCATCTCTTTCGTGGTTGACAACGTCCTAGATATTATATGGCTTCTGCAAATACGCTGATATGCAAGCCGCTAGAAGGTGACATGTCACCCATCTAAGTACTAATCGCGATGAACGTTGCTTAACTCTATGAATCAAAATACGTGAACCCAGGGAAAAAGAAGAAGAATTTTATTTTTAATTAATAGCTACATGCACCTTTGCGGAACCTGACCCGGAGCCAACCAAACAACCACGGCATGCAGCACCGTGGTGAATGTAGGGTTGAACGGCGCAGGTCCGGTTCGGCTAAAACAACAATTGAGGAAAAAAGGTTAAAATCTCCTGTTTAAGCTAAAAGGCTTAAAATTAACAATTTGGTTTGGTAATAATATACAGAAATTCTTAAAAAACAATTAAAAATTATACTAGAAATTAACATAGAACACGCGCACTGAATAAATTTTGGTTGTTGGCTCGGGCTTAAAGAGAACTGGTGACAGAAAACAGCACTGTCTTACGCCTTTGCCAACTTTACTTTTGTTATACGATAGGGACGTATTTATTATTTTTGTCTATAACTTTTAAGACCTATAACACGTATTACATAATACATAAGCGAAGAATCTATAAGATTACCTAATGGAACTATACAATAGTAGGGTTATGAATTTAAAATCAATAATAATTTGTAACACGACTCTTGATATAGTTCTGCTTGGTAGTCTTATAGGTTTTTTTAGAGATATATGTATTAATAAAAACAGTTATGTTGAAAAATAATGAATATTAAAGCAATTTGCCAAATTTCAAAAATCTCAATTTTTTTCTACGATAAAAAGTTGCAAAGTCCCCAAAAATAGCCAGAAATGGAAGCTCTGTAATCAATTCGTCATAGCCAAAATTTTGACATCACACTTTTCGCAGAACGCTGAATTTTTGGAATTTTATAAGGGGACACTTATCAGTAAATATCCTATAAAATCCGTAAATGGATACTCTGGTTTTAACTTTCGGATATATTATAAGGGATGTACCGAGTCTTCATGAGGTGTCAAGATCTTAAAGATCCAGCCCTTATTGCTTTATAACGATGACTATATTTTCCCACTTAACTTGGTACTAATAGACAACTGTGTCTAATTCACTAATGGACACTTGAGGCTAATTTAAATGAATTGTATTTTCATCTACATTGTCATACCTGAAATGTGCTGAAAATGTAAAATTACGATACCGAAAAAAAGTGACAAATTGAATTCAATCAGATGTAACAACAATACTGATTCAACAACAGGAATAATAAAAATAAAAGTGAGGTGAGGTACGGTACTGGTTTTAGCGACTGGACCTCTATCGGCGAAGTTAAGCACGCCGGGCGAGTCCGTCACTTGGATGGGTAATCGTATCTCATCTCGCCGTCCTGGTTAGTGGTGGAGTAGCATTAGCTAAACTTCACCATGACGTTAATATAGGTATAAAAAAAAGCGTAGTGCTCCTCAGTATAAAGAGTCACAGCGCAACTTTGCCGTTAACGACGCTCTCAGGGGCAGTATCTTGGGACTATTTTCAGTGCCCGTGTAAACATTGTCTTAATGCCTATGCTCATTTACTCTTTGTTTAAATACCTGAGATAAATGATGCGTCAGCGTTTTGTACGTGCACGCAAGGTCAATGTTTATATTGTTTATTGACACTGACCTTGTTTACGTTTGCTGAACGTATGTATTTATAAATGTTAAAATGTACTCAGATAGTATCAATTTAAAACAATAAATCATAATAATAAAAATATTGAAAATATTGGTATGAAATTTAGTTATGGCTTGCATTTTTACGATCATTTATTAACGAAGTAAATAGGTTTGACAATATAAAATAAAATAAGAAATATATATCCTGACCATATTAACAAATGACAAATGTAACTTGTTAGAATTTGCAAATCATTGAGGACATTCCTATTTACAAGACAAATATAGTATAATATCGAAACTTTGTCAATTTTAAAAAATAAATATTTATTAATTTTCCTCTAAGCTTCTTACCATTCTTTAGTGCTTAAGATTTCACCGCTTTACAACCAATGAATATTTTACTGGAAGAAAGTATAAAACAAGTTTTAATGTAGATATGCATTAAAAGGAGTAGCGGCGTTAATGTATTCATATCGTAAATATCACCCGGACGTCGGGAGTGCAAAGCCAAATGGGTGCATTAAGTTTAGGTACATCTTTTATGAAAACTCGCCCTTACTTAAAAACCTGAAAAAACTTCCAGTAGACTATGTAAATATAATCTAAAGTAACGTTATTATGCAGTCTGGACGCTTAGGCATGTAATAAGGGATTTCGGCATCTTTTTAGCACAAAATCAGTTTCTTAGACTAAAACTAAATACCCGACTTTCTTCAGTAATTTTATATATTAATATAGTCAATTTCAACTTTCCAAAATATCTGGAAGACGGTTTTTTTTTTCGGAAATGCATAGATTCAGTTTAATATATATAACTATACGGATATATTTCCAATGTACTAACCCTGACATGATTCCAGACCTGATAATGACATGTGAATGATACCTACTATTATGTAGGTATAGAAGAACCATACATCATTTTATGAAAATGTAGAATGTAGCTATACTGTGTTGCCGTATTATCATAAATCATTATAATAATGATATATTCATGATATTGAAAAATTTGACAATTATAATAAGAGTAGGTACATGTTTATTACATTATGAAACTGACATGCCATATATAAATCTCACTCGCCATATAACCAATGTAATTATGCATTATTTAGAAAAATACGAAACCGAGCAGATGCAGTTTTGGTGTTTATCTACATCAAAATCTTGTGCATTAAATTACAATATATCATGTGTTAGTTTTGTGAGGAGTTAATTTTCTTGTACATATAACAGTTGATTAAAGCGGTAAAACATTGCGTTATAAAAATTAACAGCCAAATTAAATTTAAACCCAATTTCACTATTCATTTTTTCTAAATTTTGATGAACCCCAAAGTTATTTACAATCACTAAGGCAGTGAATGTAAACAATTTCGGAGTCAAAATAGGAATCTCGTATAAAAATTTGAAAAAAAAAACAGTGGCATAGCCGAGGCATAGCTAAAAAAGTTTTTTTTAAATTTATCTTTATAAACAATTTACCAACAGTAGTCTATGAAATGAAGGCTAAAATAGTGTAAATAATATTTCGTGCAAAGACGAGATTAACTTTTCCCCCCGTTTTCGAGGATGCTGAACACGATGGAAGTGGTGGAATAAGTTTTTGACCGCCGCAACTCCCTGAAACGGCCAAAAACCATCTCTTTTATGGGGATCCCCTTGTTTTCATATATAAACGGGTCTGGGGAGTGATTATCGACGGGTTATATTGAAATAACATAGAGTAAGTGGAATCCAGACAATAGGCCTAGGAGGTTGATTAAACCCTCCCGAGGGGTGGATAATCTTTCTTGTTTTCAACTGATTCGCTTCAAACGCTTATCCCCCGTTATCGGTGTCGCTGATCTCGGAAAAAATATTCATTTTTAGCCCCAACTCCTCCTCATCCCTCAAACGGGCAGAAACCACTCACTCACCAAAAAGCATGCTATCTAGGATTTACAAGTTTTTCGGCACATGATCGTTATTCCTGTACATATCCCTTCATTTTTCACTGAAGAGAAGGTGGTAGCAACCTCGGGGGTTGTTCCATGAATTTTACACCCCTTCCAAGGGGTGTAAAATTCATTAATTATATTTTTATCGTGATCAGCGCCTGCGAAAACGGGGAAGGACGATCCAAAGTGCAATTAATGAATTTTACACCTCTTGGAGGAGTTAAAGCAACCCCCGATGTCGCTACCACCTTCTCTTCCGTGAAAAATGAAGGGATATGCACAGGAATAACGATCATGTGCCGAGAAACCCGTGAATCCTGGATAGCATGCTTTCTGGTGAGTGCACGTTTGGATGAATATTTTTCCCATAATTAGCTACCCCGAAAACGGGGGATAATCGTTTGAACCAAATCGTTTGAAAGAAAAGATTTTCCACCCCGGGAGGGGTTTTCCACCTCTCGGCCAGCTCTCTGGATTCCAGTTACTCTACAACTCTTACATGTTATTTCAAGTTTAACCCGTCGATAAATCACTACCCAGATCTGTTTATATATGAAAACATAAAGGGATCCCCATAAAAGGGGTGGTTTTTGGCCGTTTCAGGGGGTTGTGGCGGTCAAAAACTTCTCCCACCACTTCCATCATGTTCAGCACCCTCGAAAACGGAAGGGAAAGGTAATCCCGTCTTCGCACGAAATATTTACAAAAAACTCATCAAATAATGCTTCATTACATAGACTACAGTGAAAGAGTAGCATTAGTGAAAATTAAAATTACATAATAAGAAAAGAACTTAGTGAAATTCATTCACACTAATATATCTTATCAAAAATAAATCATTATGTAAAAAAAATGAACAAGAATGAATGATCTACTGGTACATTAAATCACTATACGATTACAGTGCTGATACCTGTAAGTTTCCATCAACATCGCGTTTCAAAGTCAAAGCGAGTACAAGTTTACGTTCAATCTCTACTAACCTTACATCGTTCCCGTTTCATTCGAGAGGGCATTCCGTATTTTTACATCCCATTTTCTGGAAAACTGCAAAAAAAAAATTGTTTTAAATAAAAATATTGCCTATATCGTTTATCTTTATTTTTTGATATCTATTTCGAAAGAGAAAGAAAATTTCCCACTTGCTATATTTCCTACTGCAAATTATCACATCTTAGATATTAGAAAAAAATGTTTAATAATGTTTTCCACACTTAAAATGATCTTCAAATATATTTTTGAGTTAGAGCTAATTAGAAAAAAATACGTTTTATTTTATTTTTAATTATTCATACAATAGGCAAAAAGTAACATGAAGATGAAGTGTTAAATAATTACACAGGTCAACAAAAAAAGGGGGCGGCGTTTCCGATAATAAAAAATAATCTATCGCAACAGTTTTCGTCTACCACTCCTCCTCGTTTACCACCTAAAAAGGGCGAATAAGGGACCTTTTCTGAAATATTTTGTCGTGCTGAAGCGAAATTTGGACAAAGAAATTTTTCTATCGTGTTAGTTTTTCTCTACCATCCCTTTTATCCCATAAAAAGTGCAAAAAAGGTCTTATTCTAAGGTTTTCATCTAAATTTTCTGAAGTATTTTGATATGTTGAAGCCAATTCTGGACAAGAGAATTCTATCTTTCAGTTTCCCTCTGCCACCTCGAGGAGATAAAAGGTGGTGGTAGAGGCAAACTGACACGATAGAATTTTTTTTTGTCCAAAATTGGCTTCAGCGCTTCAAAATACTTTAGGAAAGTTAGATCAAAACCTTAGAACAAGACCTTTTTTGCACTTTTTATGGACTCTTTTATGGGATAAAAGGGATGATAGAGAAAAAGGGGATGGTAGAGAAAAACTAACACGATAGAAAAATTTCTTTTTTGGCTTCAGCACGACAAACAAGACCTTTTTTTTCGCTCTTTTTAGGTGGTAAAGGGGGTGGCAGACAAAAATTATTGCGATAGATATTTTAAATCAGAATCGGAATCAGCATCTCAAGAAACATTGAATAGTATGGTTCTGATCAAAAGCCTCCTTTTTTTTTCGTGTTGATCTGTGTTATTTATAATAATTGTACTACTTAGGCCCGGTACTTTCATCTCCAGTTAAGTCTATTCTATAGATAGATCCCATAGAAACAATTATTGACACAATTGTATCCAAGGAAAATATCTAGAGAATAGACTTAACTAGGAGATGAAAGTACCGGTCCTTAATGTATCATTATAATATTCAATAGGGTTCTATTCTATACCAGACAAAGTGACTGACGGACACGTATGATAGCAATTGTAGAATTAAAAAAAAAGTCAAATCAATCTAAAAATTGTACCATTTCCATTTCCCGTTTCAAAAAGCCATAATTAAGTAATTAAAAATAACTTTTGTCAGAGAAACTGAGCGTTAGCACGCTCAGTGAGAGTATAGCGCACCTGCAGTGGTGTACTAACTAAAACACTCTTTTTTTACTTGAAGTTTTAAGATAAACGCTGGATTTGATAATTATTTTAATCAGTGTGTCGAACAAGTATTGCTTGGATCGAGAATCTGTCTAATTCTCTCTGGTCATGGTGACTTTTCGGCCTTTCTATTCAAAATGGGCAAAAAGCAAAATCCAAACAGCGATGCATGCGCTCTCATCGACGATTTAATGCACATGCTTTTCCCCTGAGCTAAATATGCCGATACGAGGAGGCTTATTGCAAATAGGCTTCCTCAGGGTTTTGACTTTCAGGAAGAAATCTTCCAACAACACTTCCGTTGTTTCGATGGCCCCTTGGACCACTTTCTAGACTAAACTTCTATTCTAACACTGGATTCGCCAAAACTATCCTCCCAGAGCTCATAACCTCATAAATTCATTCACTAACCATCTTCTTGTTTCCTTACTCCTTCCTCTATATTTGTGTTCTATTTTATAGAAAACGAACATGGCCACTTCAACTCCAGGGGATTGTAGAACCCCACGTTTCTATGTAAAAAAAACTTTTCCAATTCACATACTCAACTGATAAGCTTTGGTATCGAACTTCTGGCACTTCTATTCCTGCTGGAATTTTATCCTAAGATATATGTTGTCAGACATCTTCCAGGAGAGAGACAGGTACTCTCCTAGGTAAACTCGTTGATTTACCAATGATACAACACCTTCTGGTTGCTTCTCTAATTCGTCTCAGAAGCCTGAAGAGAGATGGAGGAAATTTTCGCTCTTTACTTAATTTCATTTTAATGCGTGAAAATAAGATAGCTTGTTTTTATTCGTAATAAAATTACGCCCACATTTTAGTTCGTTATTTGTTTGCGCCAGAAAGTCTTAAATGTAATTTAATATTATGCGTCTGTATAAGAGATATTCAGTTATACATGTAAATAATTGGATTAGACGAAAGTAAATAAAATGTACATTAGATGACTTGTTGAATCAGCCTTTACATGAAAACAGTAAACAGTGTGGAAGTGAAGTCTAAGTGGGAAGATGGGTTGAAAAGTGCCTCGTCTTGTTAAGGCGTGTTGTATATCGATTTCCAGGCCGTACTTGTCGCCAGTGACACTAACCAATTTAATAATCCGACAAAAAGTAAGTTTAAAGCATCTCCTGTATCAAGTTGCTGTCAGAGATAATGCCATGTAATAACATTTCAATCTGTTATTAAATCACATTCCACAGGTGCTTCCATTAAATTTATGCACTTTGTAACAAGAAAATTATCTCCAGTTTTGAGGGTGTTCCAAGGCAAAGATAAATGTTGCCTACATGTTCGAAATGAATATGACATGTGTCAGATCCCACGTATATTATTTGTGCGCGGCGACGCTTTCTAGAGAGACACTTTTGGTTATCATATGTTATTGTTTCTCAAGATTACTATATACCTACCTCTCGGGTGTTATTCTTACTGTTTTGCACGAAGCTGTAATAATATTTCAGGCAGAACAAATGAAAGTGACGGAAGAAACAAGAATATATACACTTCCGTGTGATATATTGACGTATACAGAGTGAACCAAATTTTATATATTTTGGGATTTTCATGTTTAAGGAGTGGTCCTACAACAAAACAAGCCACATATTAATAACTTTTGACGTGTTATTTTTTAATTTTACATCAGTTATTAAATCTTTGGGATGAAAATTATTCAAAATACTTTTTAGTGGAGTCAATGGAGGCTGAAAATATGCATTATTTCGGAATAATTACGGGAAGCTTCAATTTTCCTAAAACCTCTTGATATCACTTTTAGCAATTTAATTCATATTGACATATAAGGGGGTTTTGAGGTCGCTGAAACACTTTATGATGTCAAAAAACGGTAATTCAAAATGGCTGATAGAAAAAGGCCGATTTCCATTAAGCAATAAAATAATTCAATTAAAAACAAAATCTAAATATTCACATAAAAAGAAGCTGAGAAAACGTGATATTGTACAATGTACACAGCATTACAAGATGAAAAAGTACCCAAACTACTTTTACAATACTCTGCGGACACACACACACAGCGCAGCGTGCGAGGCAGTGATGCGTACTGCTTGCCGCGAAGATGTTTTACTTTCAATCTCTTTCTATTAGTCAAGCATTATAATTTGACTTATGGCCCTGTTCCACGTGAATATTTTTAATATGTTTTCGACATTTTAAACAGCATAAAAATTGTAGAAACAATCAACATTGAATCGATTTACCGAAAAAAACGTGATTCTTTCAATATTTCGTGAAAAGTATATATTCCAAAATTTGCTCATCATCAGATTTACTTATTTTGAAGTCCTACTACAAACGTATGCTGCATAGGTTGGCTAAATAAATTTTTCATAAAAGTTATTAATGTTTATTTTAACCATAATTTCACGAATTTTAGAGCAAAAAAAAGTTTTCTTTTATTTTCGTAAAAAAAGGGAGCTAATTTAATTTTTAAGGTAAATTCCCTTGAAGCATCTTAAAGTACACATTTCAAGCTTTAAAAATCGCACCTACAGAGATCTAATAACGCGATTTAAATTAGAGAAATAGGTGGTTAAAGTTAGTTATATATATATATATATATATATATATATATATATATATATATATATATATATATATATATATATATATATATATATATATATATATATATATATATATATATATATATATATATATATATATATATATATATATATATATATATATCAAATTTTACCATTTTCTCAAAAATAAATTTTTGAGATTTTTTTCACTCATCGGATCTTTTTACACATTACTTCAAGAGCAAAATGTGAAAGACTCAAGTTTCTATCTTTAAATTTTTAGAAATGGTAGAGCTTTTACCTATTTCATCGCAAATCTCTTTATGTTCCGACTTCATATATGTACTACATACATTCATCTTTATATTTGAAAATATAATAATCCGATAGCTACATATTTCTTCTTTCATTATTTAAGCTTTTGCCCGCGCCCTTATTACATGTCTCCTTGTTCCATTTTCGTGCATTAAACAAAAAAATCTGGAGCCTCCATTTTTGACCGTACAAAAAACTTCATATACATTTTTGATGTGAAATTTTCCGTACTTTCGAATGGCGCAATTATTTTTTGAACGAAAAAAAAATATTTTTAGATATATTTGAAAAGACTGGTATTTTGCAACTAATTTGTTTAATAACAAACTACGCTTAAGGACTATTGTTGGTAACTTTTGGTATGTTGTTCCTGACATATTCAGAGATGTATTCTCAAAGGTTATCGCTTCCCGAAATTTTTCCGAAGTGAAAATCTCTATTGACTCCACTATTTCTGCTTTATGAAATTTTAAAATCATTTGAAATACTGTATTGCTAACTCTATTGGATCAAGTTAGCTAGATACCACTTTTGCTTACCGTGTTATATATTTTTTTTCGTTTTGCGGCAGTTAACATACCCTTATACGAAAACGAAGAATACAGTGTGTCCCCAGATAGATGTAACAAGAGGTGTAATGGACCAAAATTTTTGGAGTTTTGGAATAGTATTTTGGGATTAAGTTCTGCTTGTTGTAAAACTAAAGTATACCAAAAATGACTTGATTTGGTGTTCTACAGGGTGTTTTATAAGCAAAGTTGTAAAAATCACCACTAATAAAGTACCTTTATTTTTCAAAATATAAAAAAAGTCCACGAAGAAAAGTTATTTAGAATGCAATTTTATACCTCCATACCAAATTTCAGGAATATAAAATTATTTTTTTGAAACTTCCCATTTTTTCAATAAATAAGTATTTTATTTTGAACCATTCAATTACAACTGCATAGAAATTATTTTTTGTGAATTAATATTTAAAGTTATGTAGATGCTAAAAGTAGGCTATGAGAAAAGCAGTGGATGATTAACATTTGCTCCTACACAACTTTAAATATGAATTCAACTCTTAATTCGCAAAAAATGGGAAGTTTCAAAAAAATAATTTTATATTCCTGAAATTTGGTATAGAGGTAAAAATTACATTCTAAATAACTTTTCTTAGTGGAATTTTTTCATATTTT
The DNA here is from genome assembly GCA_936432065.2 of Rutpela maculata. Lineage (NCBI taxonomy): Eukaryota > Metazoa > Arthropoda > Insecta > Coleoptera > Cerambycidae > Rutpela > Rutpela maculata. The sequence goes on from OW386285.2 coordinate 54,263,992, forward strand.
GAAAAATAAAGGTACTTTATTAGTGGTGATTTTTACAACTTTGCTTATAAAACACCCTAGAACACCAAATCAAGTCATTTTTGGTATACCTTAGTTTTACAACAAGCAGGACTCAATCCCCAAATACCATTCCAAAATTCCAAAATTTTTGGTCCATTACACCTCTCGTTACATCTATCCTGGGACACACTGTATATTGCATTTGATCGGCGCATTTCTAAAACCGTAAATATCGCTCGTCAACAAAAAATTTCATGTCATTGTGTTAGTGAACGAACTCTGAATAGCTTTCGAAATGCCCGTCACGTTTTTTGTAAACACGATAACTTAAGAAAAAAGTCCTATTCTATTGAAATTTAGGCAGTATGTTACTGCTAGAATAAGAACCTATTATTTTTATTTTTTTTTTGGCAAAATCAGTCAGTAGTATACATAAAAGTTGTTAATCATTTAATTTAATTTTTTTTATTTTTATGGTTTCCAATTAAATAGAAATCTTGCGAAATGTTATCATCATTATTTGTTTATACATTTTACTAATATACATTTCATAATAACATAATATCTAATTTTTGAATTATGATTATCAAAAATACTACTGAATCTGATCACGTGGTGTGTAACATGCCTTCATTGTCTTCATTGTATTTCACATAACGAATTCATTGCAATATATATAAGTTCTAAACAAAGTTCTTAATCTTTTGAACGAGTCATTACAGTCTTCTGTGTAAACTAGGCCTGTAATTCCTTTTACTGCTGGTCTTTGGAAATTTTACGCAATTGGTGCAAACAACATTGTCTAATGTCTGTTGCCTTAAACTAAAGATCATTGTTTCGGTTTCTGTGTTACTATATATCAATGTTGTGTCATCTGCAAAAAGAACCGATTCAGCTGCGACGGTATTATTAGGGAGGTTCTAATACAGAGCCTTGAGGTAAACCAAAGTTAATATCTGTGAATTCGGAGTTCATGTTGTGGTGATTCACAAATTTAATTCTCTCTTCTAGGTAAGATGTTCGTAATTTCTGACTATCAGTGTTAAATTTGTGAAGGCCTAGTTTTTTTTTAACAAAATATCATGAGATACACAGTTGAATGCTAAAAACTGGTCATACAAAATTTCGCCTTGTTCATAACCTCTGTTTAATATGTTAGTCAGTGTGTTTGTGGTTAGTGTAGTGGATAATTTAAATCTAAAACCAAATTGACAGTTATTGAAGAAATTGTATTGTCAAAATATGAAGTTATTTGTATTTTAAGGTAATTTCGAAGATTTTTACACAAAAAGGTATAATCGAGATTGATTTGTAATTAGTAGTAATTATCCTGTTTACCCTGTTTATAAATAGGAATGACTTTTGAAACTTCGAGAATTTTGGGAAATACGTTACTTTTGATACATTGAGTTTTGTTAACGGAATGTAAATTGTGTATTTGGTCGAATGTAAGTATTTTAGGTTTATCTCATAGGCATCTTTACAACTGGTATTTTTTAACTTATTAATAATATTCAGGGGTTGTATATAAGAGACTTCCGAAAAACTAAATTCACTATCGAATTCACCTACTTGGGTGTTATTTAGGTAGTGCTTAAAATTACGATTAGAGGGAGGCAAACTATTGATGGTGTGCTGGGCAATCGTACCAAAGTAACTACTAAGTTCGCTGTTTTTCATAATTAATTACCTGCCACATTGCTTTATTTGAGTTTTTACTCCGTGTGATGTACTTATCATGAGCATTCCTTTTTGCACTATTCAATTCTAATTTGTAGGTTGCTTTTTTACATTGATTAGGTTTTTCAAGTTAGGTGTGGGATGTATTTTATAAATGTCTTGCAAAAAAAAGGTAACACTCACATCATAGCATACATGGTAAGTTAGAGACGCATCTTGAGGATGCTTAATTTCAACTGCATGGAAGGATTAAATTAAAAGTAACAATCAACTGGCACATTGGGAGGGTTTGAAATAATTGGTATTGACGGTAATAACATTTTTTTAAATTTTGGTTCATTTGTTGCTAGATTTACAAGTTCCTACGAGCGAATATACAATTTGTTAGGATTGAACATTTGGTAAGGGTTCTTTTAGAGCAATATATATATTATTAAATATATAGTTTTTCCAATTTTGGCAAATGTACTCACGGGCAGATATCCTAATGAAGATTACGTTGCTGTCGAGCAACCTCTATTTAGATGTCCGCAGTCTCATGTTTGGACTTTTTGCCCTTCGCAAGAATTCTAATTAAGAATAAGATTATTCTCCCTGTCAAGATGTATAAAGTCGCCATTTTAAGCTTTTCCCCAAAGCCCTTGGTGCTGAGCAAAAATCGCTCTTCAAAATAATTAAAAATATTTCATATCATAATTATAGTTTTGTTAGCAACAATCAGAACGTTCACACATTTTACCAAAAATGTTATGCCAACGAATGGAAGACGACATTTGTAATTAAAACATTTCTGCCTTTTATCGCTGGACATTTTACGAAAAATTTTCCTTTACGTCCGAGTTTACGTCCTTCGGGATTAAAATCTTCGTTTTTTGTTGCACATCTTAAAAATTTGCACAAAGGCATTTTTTTGTCTTTATGGAAAGATGTTTTCGTGGGCTCTGTAACAAATCCAGGCTTTGTATTTTTCTTAACGCTTGTTACAAAGAGTGTTCCAAAAAATGTATCATATTCAAGGAAAACTAGTACATAATAAAATAAGGGGATTTTTTTAATGTAAATATCTTGATGTGAACAGTTTTCGAGGCGCTTTTGACGAAATTCAATCGCTGACAGACGTCAAAATGCACCATTTTCAAGTTATTTGGTGTTAAATATGGAAATAAAATCAATAAGCAACAAACGATGGCCGGATTATTTTATTTTCCAATAATAAACGAATTTAATATTTAATTATAAAGCTAAAACTACCTGACTCATAAATTTGATGGAAAATGAAATCGCTTTTTATTGAACAAGAGTGACCTTATATGTAAAATTAAAAGATTATTCATATTTTTAAAGAGCGGTACCAAAAAAACTTAGGTCATTAACGCATTTTATTGAATGATGGAGAATCAGCTTTTTATATACCATTTGCCCTAGAAATCTTAGTACGTTTCCTTGAAAGATCCTGTATTTAGTTTTATCTTACTAATGTTTTCAAGTGGTTTGTTTCCAGCATTTCTAGCGACTTTAAGAAAGAAGTCCATAATATTGGGCTATTAGTACCGCTGATTCTCTTTTTGCACTCTGGCTTTGCTGAAATCACCGTGAAGTCGGTTGAGATTATTTGAACTGGAAAGCTTGTTTAAAAGAACACTCAATTGTGTACAAACCTCAGAAAACCATTATAATATAAAGTACTCCTATATAAACGAGCTGTCGTTAAAAGACGAACATTTTCAGCCGTCTTCGCCAAGTGAATTACGTTGCTTAATTTTAATGTTGGGTTGGCGGTTATACAGCTTCAATACTGAATGTAACATATTTTTTATGACGTAGAACATGAAACTAAGAGAAGTAACTTATAACGACGAAACTTTATAAGTTCGTCGGAGTTTATCAGAAAACTATTTCAGTATTTTCAAAGGAAAAAAATCCGCTGGCAAATGCTAAATCATAAATTAAATATCATAAGCATAAGAAGTATGTAGGAAGTTATATTTTCTGCATATTATTTAGACTGATATCTAGATGTAGTATTTGTTCTACTTAGGAGTAACGATGTTACCCTAGTTATGATAACTTTTTAATAAATCAAGTATGTTATAACCGAATAAAAATTACACAGGCACACAAAAAAAATGTCGAGTGCTAGAAGGCAGACCTATGTATTCCCATGCATTTCGACCCGCTGAACACGAATCGATGCCTGTTTTGCCGGATTGCCTCTTGCATTTTTGCTAACCTCAAAAAACACCTTAAAAATGCCCGAAAAATCCCAAACAAGTAAATAAAAAGTTTAAATGAGCTGATCACTATATCTATACGTAATTTGGGGCGCTGAAATTGAATATGAGGTCAGAATTAGCCGATCAGTTAGGAATTTTGACATAACCTCAAAAACCTAAAACATGCCCAAAAATCCAAAACATATAAATTAAAAGCTTAAGCCAAGAACTTTAAAACTAACATAACCTAATGCAAGAGCATTACACCAAGAACCTAACATAACCTAAGGCAAGAGCTTTAAACCAAGAACTTTAAACTAAGAATTCTTAACCCAACATAACCCGAGACAAGAACTTTAAACCAAAAACTTAAACCTATCATAAATTAAGACAAGACTGTTAAGTTTCTAAGGCAAGAACTATTAAGGTTTAGAGTTCTCGGTTTAGAGTTCTTTGTGTAAAGTTCCTGTCTTAGAATATGATTCATTTAGAGTTCTTGGTGCAAAGTTCTTGCCTTAAGTTTTGTTAGATTTAGAGTTCTTGGTTTAAAGTTATTTGTGTAAAATTCTTGAGTTGTTTTTAGTAAATTCGCTGTTCCGAAATATCGAACAAAAATCAACGATAAAATAAAAAAATATTTATCTAAAATGTTATAGTATGGAAATAGTAGATAGAGGTTTTCCATGGTACCTTGCATCATATGTTATAAGATGTTGGACAAATAGAAAGAACGTTAAAGAGTAAAATATAAAAATCCAACAATATGGAAGGAGCCTGGAATCCGTGAAGCGTGTTATTTTTTAGCAATACAAAGTTTCCGGAATTAATGCTAAAAAAGGGTTAATGGAAAACTGATTGCTCCGAAAGTCAAGAAGATGACAGCGAATATGAAAATAGTGTTTGATAAGAACTAAAACTCCCAATACTTGGTGAAATGATAAACTTAATAATGTTATTAGAAATCTTGGTCTATCTAATGCTAGGGAAGAATATTTAGCGGCGATTATGGAAACAGACAATTTTGTATCAAGTGATGGTCGTTCTAGCTCATAAAGAAAAAGAGAAAAAGACTTTAGAAATTATTTTACACAAGGAAAAGAAGACTTGCTCTTATATTGTCATAATGAAGAAGGGTTGATGAATATACTTAAACCTATCACATATTGATTTTAGATAAATATTTTTTATTTTATCGCTGATTTTTTTTCGATTTTTCGGAACCTCGAATTTACTACAAATAAAACAGAAGGAATTAGCATTATTTACACAGTTGTGCAAGTTTGTTGTACTCATAGGAAGCCAAGTTTCCCACTTTACTAGAGCTGCGGTTGCATGATGACGGAGCCCGCGGTCCCGCTTTCCCAACCTGACCGGCCGCCGATACTGGGATTTCCCTCCCCTGGATCGTAAACTCTTTCTCTACTTTTGCCATGACGGGATTTTTCTTACCTAGGAACTTAGCCGTCACCACGTGGAGGTGTCCTAGTCTCAAAAATAGAAAAAGAAACAAATGGCATATGACAATCAAACAGAATAAAGAAAACTATACGTGATTAGCTCATTTAAGCTTTTTATTTACTTGTTTGAGATTTTTCGGGCAGTCTTATGGTGTTTTTTGGGGTTAGGAAAAATGCAAGAGCCAATTCGGCAAAACGGACATCGGATTTGTGTTCAGCGGGTCGAAATGCATGGGAATACATAGGTCTGCCTTCTAGCACTCGACATTTTTTTTTTGTGTGCCTGTGTTATTAATAAACATCGTAGAAGGAAAATTTTCTACTCCCTGAATTTAAATATCGGATAAAAAAAAGTCTGTATGCATATGTGTATATGTGTGTATAAATCGTTTCTTGAAAACAAGATAACTTCTGTTAGACTAAAAATTTGTATTTCAAATGTGGAACACATATGGCATTGATTTTGTTGGATCAGTTTCTCATTGCAAAACGTCATTGTCACCTCGACCCATTTTGGTTCATTAATTTCCTGAAGAATGGTTTGGCGCTACCTTTTAAGAGATAATCTGCGATCCTCTAAACGGTGTGTTATTGTTATATTTTTTTGACAATCAAATATGTGTGGCATAACGTCAGGTCCCATTTTTGTATCAAAATTTTCTATTAATTTATAATACATGTAGTTTTCCATGTCTTTTTCTAACCAAAAATAAAATAGTATTTTAGATTTTTCTCATTGCTAGCTTTAAAGAATTTTATAAAAATTGAAAGAAGGGGTATTAATAACTTAAGAAGTAAGTTTTAATAACAGTACAATAACCATAAGAAAGGACCCCGGAACAAAACCCATGAAAATGTTGATTCGGTGGAATCGGCTGAAATTTTGGTATTTTGTAGTTCAAGTCAGACTGATCAAAAGTTTTTATCACATCCAACCAATCCTATGGACAGCTTTTGAGATACAGCTTGTCAAAGTTAGGTAATTTGCGTCATTTTAGACATTCAAGGACTTTTTACTCTTAAACTATTAACTTTAGCAAAAAATTGCAAGGGACGAAATATTTTTGTTCCAGTCCAATAAAGATCAAGAATTTTTTTCAGATTTTTTTATCAATTTTTAGGTTAGGTAAAATATATATATGACATATTTCGGCATGCTTCGGTGGAATTGGCTGAAACTTTGCTACTTTGTAGTTAAAGTCATGCCGATCAAAAATTCCTATTGCACTGAATCTATCCTATGAGTGGTTTTCGCTCCAGGAGTGCCTGAAGGTCTAACAACGAGGTAACGAGTAATCTATATGTACGTGTTTATGAATGGCTTCCGGCGTGTTTGGGTACGTGCGTGCATGTGTGTGTGATTATTTTTATCAAAGAACTTGCTCTTACTGGCACTATGTTTCTTATGAGAGGGTGATCCCCTTTCTATCTGTTTATTTTTACTTTTTGTTGTGTTTTAATATTCTGTTTAGCTTTTAAATATTGAGAACATCCATAGGATTTTCAGGAACAAGTGCTCTGTTTCTAGCATCATGTATTGTTTCGAAGAAGAATCATTGATGGATATTTTATGTGATTTTCATACCGTGCGTAGGTACCCCAAAAACCATAATACGCTTGTGTTTTCAGCGGTTTCGCATCAAACTCATTAGAACGATTTTTCTCACACTAGTCCTACGACCAAAATGAAAGAGGACATTTTTTGTGTATTTTTAATTAGTGAATGAAATTCTTGTACCAAAGTGAAAAAAAAAATAAAACAAGAAATTAATGCAAAATATCGACAGCCCCCCTCAATAACACCCACTCACGGTAAAAAATATTTTTTAAAATTACTATAAAAATAAGCTTGTATTATTGTTCAATATGCGTATAAAGTCGCGTCCCTGTAAATCAAAAGGTTTATGAAATATAAAATAATAATCAATTTTTGGGTGCCATTTTCAAAGGGCCGTAGCTCAAGGTATTTGCGAACATATTTTTGCATGTAGAATCTGCACCAGAAGTTTGTCATCGATATTTCCTGTATTCACTGGCACGTACATACACACTAATGCACACACACAGTACACAAACACGCTGGCAGCCATTCATGAACACGTACATATAGATTACCCGTTACTTCGTTGTTAAGACCTTCAGGCACTCCTGGAGCGAAAACCACTCGTAGGATAGACTCAGTGCAATGGGAATTTTTGATCATCATGACTTTAACTACAAAATAGCAAAGTTTCAGCCGATCCCACCGAAGCATGCCGGAATATGACATATATATATTTTACCTAACCTAAAAATTGATTAAAAAATTATGAAAAAAAATCTTGAGCTCCATTTCAACCCTTGCAACTTTTTGCTAAAGTTAATAGTTTAAGAGTAAAAAGTTCTTGAATGTCTAAAATGACGCAAATTACCTAACTTTGATAAGCTGTATCTCAAAAACTGTCCATAGGATTGGCTCAATGTAATAAGAACTTTTGATCAGCATGACTTGAACTACAAAATACCAAAATTTCAGCCGATTCCACCGAATCAACATTTTCATGGGTTTTGTTCCGGGGTCCTTTGCAGTTTTTCCCTACAATCAAAATTTAAAAATTGTTTTAAATATATTTGCGTTACACCCTGTACTACAGTGTTGAAATATGAAATAGCGTTTTTCTCAACTATTTTTAAACCAATATGGAAAAGACGTAAAAATTATTAGTATTTAATAGTATATTATGTAACAAGTTTTATAAACGTCATTTTTAGTCACGAGTTTTATTAATCGCGAGCGACGCGTAGCGGAGCGAGTGTTTAATAAAATGAGTGACTAACAAGTTTATAAAACGTGTTGCATACTATACTTTTTCTACGACAGCAAATATCTAAATAAAAAATTTGGAAGTTATTTTAATATTTCATTTATTAACGTATCAATAACATGGTAACAGTAAAAAATTACTAAACTATTGTTCTACTTATTGTGTATATTAATGGTTACATTGGAAACATTTTGGCAATTGCTAAAAAAACTAAGTGATTTTCCTAAATGCGTTCCATCGAACTGTGTTAAATTTGCTTCATGATTTGAATTGAAGCTAATACTTGGTCCACTTTCATTTTTATCAATGCTTGAACTTTGAGCAATTGCAATATCAATATTCTCTTTATTTTTTTGCATTGCATTATTTTGAACAGTGTTCATGATTTTAGTAGCGGTCTCAATTTTATTGTTCAACGAGTGGTCAATATAACTCTCTGCAACAGCTGTGGATCGCCACCCTCCATGACGCTTTAATGCTGTGATGTCCGCACCCGAGTCCACCAAAATCGTCGCTGAAGACCTTCTTAGGCAATGACCAGTATAAGCAGCAGGGTCAGGTAATTTTAAGAATTTTGCTACTACGCTAGAAAGGCTGCCAAATTTATTAATTCCAATTGGCTGTTTTCTACATTTTCCTCGCTGGTAGTTTAAGAAAAATCGGGTAGTACTTGTCAGGTTTGGAGGTCGAAGTTCCATGTATTTCTTGCATGTATGATAGAAATTACCTCCAATAACAAACTGACGTTCCGTTTTTGTTTTCGTGTCAGGAATGTGAACTAAAAGGGCCGTGTTAAGGTCTTCAACATCACTTGTTTGAATTTTCGTCAATTCTTCCCGCCGACAAGCTCCCATTATTCCAAAAAGTAAATATAAATATAATAAAATATTTATAATTTTGTTTATTTTTATTTAATTTGGTTTTATACTATTACCTTTGTAAATAGGTATTCTTCGTCTGGAGCAGATGATAAGAATTCTTTAATTTGCTGGGGTGTCAATATTTTCGACTTTTTAGGTCTGTAACCGTCTGATTTACGCTTCAGAAATGCGCACAATTTGGGGTACTTGCTAATATCAACATTGTTTTTTAGATTAATTGTCGTCCGCAGAATTGAATAGATTGCCCACAAAGAGGACGGTTTCATCTTTTTCGACAAATTTTGGAAATAAGCAAGTAATACATTCTCAGAAAATGAATTTGTTTGGTTTTCTTGACGCCAATCTTGGAAAAGTTTATATGCACGTTCGTATTGACTTTTAGATTTTTCTGGCAGCAAACTAGCAGTTGCCGATGCCGCTGCTTGAGTAATTTCGGGCGGAGTACCAATGAAAACATCTTCTTCACTTTCACTGTCGTTTAGGCTCATTTTTTTCCAAAACATACAAAATTACTTGTCTCTTGTCACAACGCGTCGATTTATTTTGACAGATTGATGACAAGAATTACGGAAAACTAACTTGATTTTTGCCATTAAAATATCTAGAATTAACCTCAGCCGTGACTAATATCTCGTTGCTAAGTTCAGCCTGTGACTAAAATGCACGAAGTCACGGTTTGTCGAAAGCGTGTTTAAAGGATTATTTAGCGTCATGGAAACGTATACGATAAACGCCATTTTAAAGATGGAAGTAGAAAAAATATATTTTATGTTTAAATTTCAAAAATACTATATTTAATAATAAACGAATTAACATATAGATACTTCCATTTAAACGGACTTACAAATGTTATATGTTGATTTAATAGTAAACCTTTTCTCTCTTTTTTTTTTGTTTGTTGCAGTTTCCTTCGCATTTTTAAGTCTCTAGGAACGGTAGGTAACAAATGTTTTAGTAGGTGTTTTCGCCATGGTGCTTTAACACTCAGGAACAGTACAATATTTACAATTCCTTTTACCGTCGCTAATAATAATCATTGTTAATATAAATCTGTGAAAACAGTTGATAAACCGAAATTATTCACAAACACACATAAGTTTAAACACACACTGCTTGAATTAACGATTTGTAATATTGTGAAACAATAATAACGCGCTGTAACTAGGCCGTTCCAATAAATATATTTAATTTGGGGTTTCTATTAAGTAACGTCGCGGCCGAGACTTGACAACGCGGTTGCGGTCCATGTTTATGATTTTTTTTAGACGATTTATAGATCTCACAAAATTCTAGTTTTTTGCACAGGGTCTTAGAATTTTAAGATTTTTCCTATAACCAAATTAAAAAAAGTGCTAAATGAGCCCATTATTGAAAACATTTCAACCAAAATCATGCTTAATACTACGGGAGCCTAACCTAACTGCCTTTGCACCCCCTCCCCCGATCCTTGGGGACAATGTTTCTCAAAAAGATTAAAGCCTAAGGAACAATTTAAGACATGTCCTAAAAAACTGGCTGTACTTTCAAAATGGCGTCGTTTAAAAGAAAATTTGCAAATATAGTTTTTGTCATTTAACACAAAAACTAAAAAAGATGGTGAAAAACTTTCTGCACAAAAAAACAAAGTGCATAAAATTTTCTACAATTTTGTTCCTTTACAATATTTGTATAGAAGTTGCCATTTTCCAGATAAATGATTCAGCTCTTAAAATGAAATATAAAATTCAATATGAAACGTAATACTACGGGAGCCCACCCTAACTGTCCGTGAATCCCCTCCCCCCCGATCCTCGGTAACAATGTTTTTTATAAAGATTAAAGCCTAAGAAACAATTTAAGATATGTCCTAAAAAAAAACTGGCTGTACTTTCAAAATGGCATCCATTTAAAAAAAATTGCAAATATTGTTCTTGTCATTTAACACAAAAACTAAAAAAGATGGAGAAACATTTTCTGCACAAAAAACAAAGTGCATAAAATTTTCTACAATTTTGTTCCTATACAATATTTGGATAGGAGTTACCTTTTTCTAGAAAAATGATTCAGCTCTTAAAATAAAATATAAAATTCAATATAAAACGTAATACTACGGAAGCCCACCCTAATTGTCCGTGCATCCCCCCCCCTCCGATCCTTGGTGACAATGTTTTTCATAAAGATTAAAGCCTAAGAAACAATTTAAGACATGTCATAAAAAAAACTGGCTGTACTTTCAAAATGGCGTCCGTTTAAAACAAAATTGCAAATATTGTTTTTGTCATTTAACACAAAAACTAAACTAAAAAAGATGGAGAAAAGCACAAAAAACAAAGTGCATACAATTTTCTACAATTTTGTTCTTACACAATATTTGGTTAGAAGTTACTCTTTTCCAGATAAATGATTCAGCTCTTGAAATAAAATATAAAATTCAATATAAACGTAAGTAACACCTCATTCGCTTTCAGATTCACTATTGCTGTGTCCCGATGCAACGAATATTTCTTTCAAGTCTTCTTCCTCTATTGCTTCATTTATGATATCGTTATCATCCTCTCTTTCGTCTATTATGATATGATTTGGAATCATCTCCTGAAGAATTTCAGGAGCGATTGATTCATTATTTTATCTTCTGAACACACCAAAGAGGTTCTCCATTTTCTTGCCATCCATAATCATTCCAAGGTTTTGGAATATTGTGAATGCCTTCGTCGGGTAATCGCCAAATACGCGTTTTTAATATGCTCGATAAAGCAAGCTTTTGATGGTGAAATCAACTTTAGTGTCAATTGATAAAGACAAATCTTTGTCAACACATTTCTGTCTAATGGCAATTAGTAAATGAATGAAGGCCCAGTAATGCCGAACATTTTTGAGGTCCATACTCTTCTGCTAATGCGGGTATGCTAATAAGTCTTCTTTTATTGCCAAATCCGGTATCAAAGAGTAATTTACGTTTAATTTTATTGGAATGAGCCAGCAGAATCCAAAAGATGTCACTATCAACACTTTTAACCCTAATTTGTTCATAACCCAATTGTTACCATTGTTACCGTTTTCGAGATAAATGTTTGCAAATTATAATATTATTATTATTAATTTTTTTGAGTTTATTTTATATTTTGTTATGTTAATAATACAAAGTTACATTATACACCTTACAATAATTGTCAAAATTATTTCCTCTAAATGATTTACCGCTATATGAATTTCCATGTTTTCTTAATTTTGAACTCATTTATCTGGAAAATGGTAACTCCTATCAAAATATTGTATAGAAACAAAATTGTAGAAAATTTTATGCACGTTGTTTTTTGTGGAAACAGTTCTGTCCATCTTTTTTAGTTTTTGTGTTAAATGACAAAAACAACATTGTTTTTTAACATATGGCCGCCATTTTGAAAGTATATCCAGTTTTTTTAGGATATGTCTTGAATTGTTCCTTAGGCTTTAATCTTTATGAAAAACGCTGTCCCCCAAGGATCGGGGCGTTGCTCCTCGACTATAAGGTCAATAACGTCAATATAGACAAAGAAATGACTAAGTATATAAAAGAAGTCTATAACGATATTTTTTTAGACCATCATATAATTTGATTATTTCAAAGCTAGAGACAATGGAAAATTCATAATAGTCAGCAGCAGCATTGCATACTGGGATATATGTTTGCATGTTCATTGCTGAGAATTACATGCAAACGTACGAGAATAGGCAGATCCAACATAATTGTTTACTATTCAAATGTGATGTTTACAACCGGATTACAATAAATTATTATCCAAGAAAATCGAGGTAAAATATATGATATGCTGTTTATCTGCAGAGTGTTTCTGAGAAGTTTATCTAAACTTCAACAGCGCATCAGTTATATTGTACACTGTGCTTAAGTTTTATTCTGAATTGAGCATTTTTCGGAAATGTTTAAGAAATGTACCACGGATTGTGTTTTTTCTTGATCTTCCAGTAGCAACAATACCTTTCCATTTACCTAAATTTTTTTTTAAATTGAACCACCTTATAAGAAAAGTCACTAAAAATTATAAAACAGAATTTCACAGCCACCTGGTTAATTAAACCTGATTACCTAACAAAGTAAACTAAATTCCGATTCTACATTACTATGCAACTTTTGGACCTACTTTTAAAATTAGGCCTATCTTGTGTAAAACTTTCTGCCGAATCCATTTTTGGAGGGTGATTTGCGATGTAAGCTTGCGTTCATCCCTATATTAATTTTTCTCTCCTTTTCGGCGATACACGATATTTAAAAATTTTCAATATAACTCGTTCTATCTCGAAAACTATAAAAGCTACAAGGATCAAATTTTAGACGGAGGTTACATAATATATACTGACTACGACAGCAGCGTAAAATAGTATTTTGATTATTGATCTTAAAAGGAAAAAATAAAGAAAGCGGACATTGTAAAGGAAAATGTAGCATCGAGGTACTTTTTCTATTTCTAGTCATATTATAATGGTTGTCTGAACGGTATTATAGTAGAAAGTCCAAATTTAATTTCAGTGAAAGAACTTTTACAATCGGATCCTTCAGCATCACATTAGTGTCATTCGGGACGGATACATCGATCTGCAAACAGGATTTCTCCTTTTTATTATGTACAGGTCGGCAAGACTAGCTTGGCCCGCGAAATGCGCAGAAGAAGGGAAGAAAGTGTTCGAAAAGATGCAATATACTGATTTATTCGAAAGTACAATCTGAGACACAAGTTTTTGTACCTGGATATCGAATACTAGAAAGGGATTAATGTATGATTGCTTGTACAAATGTCAATAATCATTATATAATATGTATTTAAATAAATACCTTTGTTAAATCTATAATGGGTTTTTTAGCAGCCGCTTCTTCCTGCGTAAATTTCAAAATTGAACTTACAATTTCTCGGACTTGCCCGTCCAGTACTTTATTTTTATTTCGACTTTTAAATGGCATATTTCAACGAAAAAAGATAAATAAATTCACAACACCTGCACACCACACAAAACTACTTTTTCATAGACTGTACCGAAGTGAACTAAATGAGAGCTCTCCCCACCCGAAAACGACGAATTTACTGCGCATCCGATGTTCGCGGGCCAAGCTAGTCTTGGCGACCTGTACATAATAAAAAGGAGAAATCCTGTTTGCAGATCGATGTATCCGTCCCGAATGACACTAATGTGATGCTGAAGGAAACAGATCCGATTGTAAAAGTTCTTTCACTGAAATTAAATTTGAACTTTCTACTATAATACCGTTCAAACAATGCCTGGTAGATTCGCGCGAATTTCTCGGTCAACTATAATTGGCAAGTCTCACGTAAGTGTGGTATTGACAACCTTCTTAGGGGAATACTCGTAATATTTTTATGGCACCGGTATAGTAGTAGTGATTGCCCATGACCAGTGGAGATAACTAGCCACTATATTGTTTTGGTGAGTGTACTCGGATGGTGGTTAATATTATTATTACTATTATCACATATATTAAGAGGACATATATACTGGTCGAATTAAAAACCTCCTCCTAATTTTTTTTCTAAATATAATTCTGAGGACTCAAACCCATTTGATAAATTGTCCAAATAACACATATAGCTTCAAAAAATATCTTTTTTATTCAACGTAGTTTTAAAATTCACAAGGAATATTAGATTTAAAATCGCGTCTCTGCTTATAAGGCGCAGCCTATACATTATTTTGTGGTTACCCCGTGAGATATATTTATATATACCCACACGACACGCAGAATTTACGACCACAAACCACTGGTATACTACAAAAACTGGGACGAGATTAAACGGCTCGTTTAAGTTTTTCAAGGCCTATTCTTTGTCCGGACACATTAGGTTAGCAATGAAAGTGGTTTGAAATTGCCACTGCAATAATTTAATGCCCTTGTGGTGATGTAACTTTCTGAATATTCTAGGATTAAATGCAATGTGAGTTCGCTATACGTTTATAAATTAGAAAATTATACAGCGAGAAATAGAATAGAGGGAAATGGATTAGTTTGTATTTAAGATTAAGTCAGCTACGAGCTACTTTATTCCGTTTTCTTTTTTAAGTGACGATTGAATCTGGTTTTGCAAATGAGGAAAGTGATGATTACATTAACATTAGACATTCAAAAGTGTATTTATATAAATATTTTATATATTTTATCAACACCAATGATTTATTAAATTATCTATTTATTTATCTATTTGGTAAACTGTTCAACAGATAAAACCCAAATATAATGAAAATCATGACTAATAGTTCGCAAGTCAACAAAAAAGAACAAAAACTAAATTTGGGTGAGAGGCAGATTTTTTATGTTTGCAAGACTGCAAGTGACTCTAAGTATATCTAACGGATTGCTCAAATTATTATATACACTACACATTTGCTGAATACACGAAAATTTATATGTTATAGAGAACGACAAGTAAAATAAATTGTTCTGCCTGCTGCTCTAAGAATTTTAAAATTAGGCTTATAAGTACTTAAAATATCACCATATAGAATCTTATATAAGAAAATTAAATATAATGAATGTCTACAGATTTATAGTCTCCAGGGAAAACTTAGTAACCAGTCGAAGCTGTGTATACCGGGTGACAACGAGATTAGTCCCGTTACAATTTCTAGGTTGATTTTAGGAATACCATTTTGAAATTTTGGCATATCGTTTGTGACACAAAAAGCCACATTTTTCACTTATTAAGTGAAAAATATCACTTCCGGTCCAACGGGAAGTAGCAACAACTTTTGATTTTTAAATAACAACCATTTATATTTCTACATATTTAAATTCCACATGAAATTCTCGTTACAACGATGTATCACAACTAGGTATTTTTTTTCCAAATTGCCATAAATGGTTATAAATTCGAAAAAGTGCAAAAGCTAAGTTGGCAACTGCAAGAGTGTGTTCTCAAAAAATTTACCCAGTAGGCCTTGAATCTGATGTATCACCTTAATTTTTATTGTCGTATTTCAATAAAAGTTTATTTCGTGCCAAAATCACTATTTTGAATTGAAAAACCATTTTTCGGAAAAAACATAAAAAGCAAATGGGTTTTATTCAATTTTTTTAAATCGTAACCATATTTTTTTTACTTGCACCAACAAAGCCCAAAACATTAACTCTTTATTTGATGTATAATACGTCTAGTTTCGGTTTACACTGAAACTATTGGATTTCCGTAGATGCTATTCTTCAATTATTTAATGAAACCGTGTGTACTTCTTCTTCTTCTTTTAGCGGGGCAACCTAAAGTCGCCGCACTCAGGCCCTGTGGCCCATTGCGCTACCGCTACGAAATTATGGAGTTCCCCCGTTTAGGCCGGATTCTAATCCAAAGGCCAGAATCCTACCTTATTTCCTCCAGCACCGGAAAACCGATACCAAAGTGTTTGTGCCTCAAGTTCATAACACTAGGGCCGGAAGTTAGGACGTGGATAGAAGTTTCTTCCTCGTCCCCGCAAAACTTGCAGTCGGGGTGGTCCACCACCCCTATAGTGTGCAGGTGTTTTCTGAAAGAGCCGTGTCCAGTCAAAAGACCTGCCACGATTCTGACATGTTTCCTGCTTAGTCGCAGGATTTGTTCTGCTCGCTTCGGCGAGGATCCCGAGATAAGGAGCTTCGCTTGCCTGAGCCCCGGGTAGGAGACCCAGAAGTCAACGAACTGGGAACGAGTCCAGTTTTCTATTGAGTTCTTGGCGTTTGATCTAGGGTAGCCGAGGGTCGGCTCCGGGCCCAGTAGGGGGCTGTGAAAGCCCCCTCTGGCCAGAGCATCTGCCCACTCGTTACCCTCGATGTTGCTGTGTCCAGGCACCCAGAGAAGCTTGACCAAGCTGGATGAGCCAAGTTCACTGAGTGCCTGTTTGCCGTGTGTACATACATTAATGCATATTAAATTTTACAAGCGTGCCATGACAAAATGACATTCCTTTTCAAACATTTGCCTAAGTTATTATTTGATAAAGTATATGTAGTGCTTTTTTAAATTGCTTGTGATTTATTTGCTAATATAACTATTTAAAAGTTTTAAAAAAATACAAAATGAAGGTATTTACCCAAAAGGAAAAAAAGTTGGATATATTACTTATTTATGGGGAATCTAAAAGAAATGCATATCAAGCTGAAAGGTTATATGCAGAGCGGTATCCTGGAAGGCATGACCCTTGTAGGAAATATTTTAATATTTTAGAAGAAAAGTTTAGGGCCCAGCCAAATGAAAACGAACAAAATACGTTTATTATTGAGGAGACCATAGAAATTAATGTTTTAGCATCCGTGGAAATTAATAAAAATGCAAGTACGCGTGAGATTGGAAGTGCTCTTGATATTAGCCGAGAATTTGTTAGAAGAATATTGTGAAAACATGGGTATAAATCATATAAATATCAACTTCATCAGCATTTATATAAAGCTGATGCAGATAGGAGAGTTCATTATTGCAATTGGTTACTAGAAAATAGAAAGATTGTTCCCAGAATTCTGTAAACAGATGAAATTCGGTTCACTAACAATGGCATCTTTAACTGAAATAATTTGCGTTACTGATCTCTGGAAAATGTATATGAATTTAAAGAATGAAATCACCAAGAAGTGTTTGGAGTAAATGTATAGGCAGGAATCATGGGATCACGGTTCCTATTTTATTTCAGGGTACTTTTATGGAATTAGATACCTGAACTTTTTGGAAAATGAAATTAAGGGCGTGTTAGGAGAATTGCCTATGAATTAGAAAAGAAGCATTCATTACCAACAAGATGGGGCTCCGCCACATAACCTTCGAGACGTCTCTAATTATTTAGAAAACAGATTTCAAAATAAATTCATTTCGACATATGGGCGCACAAGATGGCCTGCCAGATCACGTGACCTAACCCCCATGGATTTTTTTCCTGTGGTGGTACGTCACCTCCAAGAAACTTCTAGGAGTTGGAAATCAAAATTCGTCAAACTTTTGCAACAAGAACTGTGCAAATGTTAGAACGGGTGGTAAGGGAAACCATCAGTAGGGCTCAAAAATGTACTGAAGTTGAAGGAATGCATTTTGAACAATTGCCATAATTTTATTTTCCCCATCTTATAAATAATTATTAATAAATTCTGTATATTTTATTGAATCTCTGTGTATTTTTTAACAATGCCAATTGGTAAATGCAGAAGCATTTCGTAGAAGCATTCTGTAGCATCTACAGAAAACTAATAATTTCAAAGTAAATTAGCACCGAAACTAGAAGTATTATACATCAAATAAAGGTTAATGTTTTGGGCTTTGTTGGTGCAAATAAAAAAATATGGTTACCATTTACAAAAATCTAATAAAAGCCATTTGCTTTTTATGTTTCTTCAAAAAATTGTTTTTCAATTCAAAATAGTGATTTTTGCGCGAAATAAACTTTTATTGAAATAGGACAATAAAAATTAAGGTGATATATCAGATTCAAGACCTTCTCGGTACATTTTTTGAGAACACAGTCTTGCAGTTGCCAACTTAGCTTTTCGCTTTTTCGAATTTATGACGCCATTTGGAAAAAAAATACCTAGTTGTGATACATCGTTGCAACGAGAATTTCACGTGAAATCTAAATATGTAAATATATATATAGGTTGCTATTTAAAAATCAAAAGTTACTGCTGCTTCCGGTTGGACCGGAAGTGATATTTTTCACTTAATAAGTGCAAAATGTGGCTTTTTGTGTCACAAATGATATGGATTGTAACGGGACTAACCTCGTTGTCACCCGGTATAAAATGGACACCATATTATTGAGGCATAATCAAGATGCGGTTTATCAATAATAGTGGATAGGTGCGTTAATGTTTTTACGCTTATAAAATGAGCGGAGTTTCTTATGAACGCAATAAGTTCGATGTGGCATAATAAAAATGTTTCAAAATTTTCACAGTGAGTACTTAAGTCTTATTAGATATCCTAAGCAGAAAAGAAATCAAAGCTATGTAAGATAAAAATAAACAAATTTTGTGACGAAGTGTGACGCTTATTTGATATTACTGCATGTAAATGAAAACCATTTATTTTATGCACGTGCGAGAGCAGCGTAACATACTATGTAAAGAGAAAACATGTATTAATGATCAAAGAACAGCAAGATTAATGTATGTTGGGTCAATAGATGTTATAGAAACAAAAAAAGGTAAAAAGAAAAGAAAAAAAAGATGTTGTGAAGGCTTCAGAAAATAGAAGCAATTGCTCTGCCGTTGAAATAATTAATTATGAACTTGACACAAACTCTGCCTCTGGATCTTCATAGGAAACGGAACCTTACATTACCTTTGTAGAAGACCATAAAACTTCTATGCCAAATTTTTTCAAATGAGGTTGCCTCTGCCTACAATAGGTTGCAAGAATATGATCAATTTGGTGTTTCACATCTTTCTACAGCAGCAATTACATCCGCCATATTACAAGATGTAGGACTTAATACAGTAGAGGTCAGTAGGTTTGTTATTGACAAAGAAAGTGCGCAGTACTCGACAAAAGAATTGTTTTAACATAAGAAAGCAATGTTTAACTGTTGTGCACGGTAGAAAAGATAGATATTGAATGTTGAAAAATTTTATATTTGTTATGACAAAATCCATGGTTAACTTTTAGTTACAGTAAGTTCGATGTAGTTTACAAATGTTCACGCCCAAATCAGAAAAAGTGTTAGAACGGAAAAGTGACGAATCTTCATTTTGTAATCGAATAGAATAACATTTTATTTTGTAAATGTCATAGCGATGCATTTTGCTTCATTCAAAGGTAATTTGTTTATCATATACCATGTATTAATATAATCAATATTATTTTATATTATTTTGTCAAAGTGTTTTCACTCACAATATTGCAAAATAGTTTTAAATCAACCGCATATAAAAGACAGTTAAAGTAAGATTGTCTACTATGTTGTTCACAAACAAGTGTTAACTTTCGTTAGAAAGTGAACCTAGGTTGAACTCTTGGGGAGAGCCTGACGTAGATAAAACTTCAGTAGTTCTGACACCATATTATTGTATAACGTACTGCTTTTGATCAGTTAGATATGATTTAATATTCAGAATATCACAAGATCCATAAATTTCAAATTTGATATCGAGTTTCAGTGCATCGAAAGCCTTAGAAGAGTCGGTACATATAACTTCTGTTTGTACACTTTTATCAATAGAATCAGAGATAAACCTTTAGTGTTAATTAAGCTGGTAACTGTTAAACGGCTTTTAGAAAATCCATGTTGATATTTGATGTCTTCCATGGTTGAGAATAAAATGATGTGAGAATTTCAAATGTTTTAGCAGAATGATTTATTATTAGTATCGGAAATTTGGAGGACTTTAGTCATAAGTGAAATAATGTATTAGGTTTCTAACAAAAATAGCAGCATAGCCACTTACGAGTGCAGGAATACCATCAGGACCAGAGGTAATTTATATTTAATTTTCTTTAATTGAGTCAATAATTCTTCTTGTGAAAAACGGCCTATATTTAAATGTCTTACTCATTTTTAAATATATGTATATATATATATATTCAGATTCAGAATAAAATTGCTAAAACAAGATTACCAAGAAAGTTAGTAATTAACCGGGGATCAAATAGATATTCGTTATGGTAATTTATAAAGTTTGGTAGGTAAGAGAAACTCCTTTTAGAATTAATAAATTACTAAAGGAAGAACGAATCACCAATTATATTTTCCTTAATATGATTACAATCCCTTTTATGATAATTATTGGAATCGATTTTCACTTTTTAACTTAATGTTTTAAATTAATTTTGATAAGTTACATCACCTGTTTGCCTGTATTTACTTGACGCATTATGCTTTTCTTTAATAGATTTAATTAACGAATAATCAAATCAGAGTGGATACGTTCTTTTTAAATTAAAAATTTGATTTTTGTACATGGTACCAGGGGATGTTAGAAGACACTCGTGATTTTTCTAAAAGTATGCTATTCTCCGACGAAGCTACTTTTACTTAAAATATTGCCTTCAATTCTCAGGATTGTAGGTAGTGGGCAGACCATAATCCAAATTTTATTATTGCAGCCAAGGGCCAAGGACGGATATAATTTCAGCCATATTGGAATATCATACTACTCATCCTTATACATGCATAGACAACATATTTGTTAATTTTGAAATTTCAGAAGCCACTGTTGTAGATTATCACCTTTCTGATCACAGAGTACAAATAGTTAAATTTACTGATGAATCAAAAAAAGAAAACTCCTTGTATAAAACTATATTAAATAAAAGCTCGGAAAATAAACAAAATTTTCTAATTACTTAATTTTTAAAGACTGGATAGAACTAGATGATGAGAGTACACCAGATAAAGCCCTTCATATCTTCCCTAAAATTTCTGTTAAAATCAAATCGCACTAAAAATGCAGTTTTTTTAAATCCAGAAGTAATATAAAAAAAAGACATTAATCGCCTTAGTAATATCATAAAACTCTTTCCCAATTGTGAAAAAATAAGAGCAGAAATAAAAAAAACATGGATATGAACAACTTATTATTCAATTAATGTCTAGTAATTGATTTAGCTAACTGGACATTAATAAACAACGAAGTAGTTTAGATATTGTTTAATTTTTTGGAAATAATGTTCCTATTTTGTGGCCAGTTAGATCTCCCGATATAACCCCTGCCGACTTTTGACTTTGGGATTATTTAAAAAAATATTATATATTGAGAATGTTCTAGTAACATAGAAGAATTGGAAAAAAAAACATTAGCTGCGTTTCGGTCAATAATTCCCGTCATGATTGGAAATGCAACAAATGCTGTAATGAGAAGGTGTCAAAAATGCATAGATGTCAATGGAAGACGATTCGAACATTTATTGTAGTTTAGTTTTTCCTATTTTTGGCAAAATTATTTTATATTATAAGAAGTGTTGTTGTTAATAGTTTTCCATGGCCTACTCACAAATATATTAAATTGTTTGAAAATTAACCACTTTTTCTAGAGATAAATATGACATATGATAGATATATCGTTGGATAGCTAGTTTAAGATCGAATAATGAAATAATTTAAAAACCACAAGTTATGTCTATATCTTGAAAACTGAGGCATGCATAATTTTCTTCTTCACCATTCGACACTTGGTAATTGAGATATAGAGGTCATTCAAAAATGTCAATTTTGGAAAAACGCCCTGTAGCTCGGTAGTCGAAAAAGATACACGGTCGCGGTAACAAAAATTGAGCTCAATTTGGAAGAGAACTGATCACAAGCTAACTAATTTTTGGTACCATTTAAAAATTCCTAGTCAATTTCAGCTAATGTTTGATAGACAATGGAAAAGTTAACTCTCTTAAAGTTACGTTTATAATTAGAATTGAATTGCATGTTTTTCTTTAGTTAGATTTTAAAATATATAAGAGCTTGATATAAAATTAGTGATGTAAAAAAAATTACTTATGCCGACAATAAACTCCTGCTATAACAATTACTTTGTTACTGGGAAAAATTTGACCAAGTTCTATTTTGCAATCCTGCCACTTTACAGTTTACTGAATCTGTTGAACTTTTCATGAATTAATAATTATTCATATTCCATTAATAAAAATACAAATATCTGCAGGGTCTCATATATGTTATTAGTCATTGTATATAATAATTTCACACTTAACTGTAATTGCAATAACAAGCTAATCATCTAATCACCTAATTCAAATCACCGAACCTCGTAATAACCAATTATCTGAAATATATACAAAGTACCATTAATATAGTAGAAATAACACTGAAGTAGTTTGCAATAATATCAAAACACCTGAAAACTACACGTGTGTTTCACCAATCGAAAGAGCCTATCTAAGAAAACTAAAACAAAAGTTAAAGAAAGAAAGCATTTAATAAATATGTTGCCTTGATACACTAAACTCGCCTATTAACAAATAAATCAAACTATTTATAATACAGGAAAAATAGTAAAAAGTTGGCCAAATAAAGGACAAACTCAAAGGACAATGTTAAAAATAGGCGATTTTTGACCTCTCCGGGCAACGAATATCGACATCAAAATTCAATTCTGTATGGTTCATAGAAACAGAAAATGCATATTAGACACCCTAATTTTCCGGGGAAAATTATTATACTACCTTCAAATTATAAAATCCACCCTCAGACCACCAGTGGTAATGTAATACAAAAATCCAACAAAGGTGCCATTGTAGTGACGACTTATATATATTTGTGTGTAAAATTACAATAGGCATCTACAAGTACTTGAAATTACTATCCCAACTAGAGGGTGTCAAGCAAATGAGACGTGTAGCAAAGATTATCGATTTTTGGCACTGATGGGAAACGACTTTAGACCCATAATAGCGATTGTATATTGTTTATACGTATTCCCATTAAGCGAGAAAATTGTTAAACTACCCGTAAAGTACAAAAACTACCCCAAAACTTGCAACGGGAACGTAAGAATTATAAATATCCAGGAAAAGTAGTACGAGTACGACGACTTTATTATGTCTGTATGTAAAATAGCAACAATAGATGACTACAAAGATTCAAAATTGTTTGTGCATAATTTTTTATCCCAAACTACCCCATCTAGAGGGTGGCAAGCAAGAGAGATGAGTAAGGCGATTTTTGGTAACGTTGAGGTATGAATGCACCTCCAAAATTGCGATTGCAAACCGCAGGAAGAATTGATAAACTACCATGAAAGTATAAAAACCAACCCCAAACCAGTAATAGAAACGTGAGTCAAGAATCCAATGGAATGTTGCAAATATGCAATGAAGCATTATAAGCCGACTTTTTTGTAAATATTTCGTTCAAAGACGAGATTACCTCCTCTCCTCGTTTTCGAGGATGCTGAATAAGATGAAAGTGGTGGGAGAAGTTTTTGACCGCCGCAACCCCCAGAAACGGTCAAAAACCACCTCTTTTATGGATCCCGTTATGTGTTCATATATAAACGGGTCTGGGGAGTGGTTCATCAACGGGTTATAATTGAAATAACATGGAAGGAGGTTATAGAGTAAGTGGAAGCGAGACAGTAGGCCAGGGGCGTTGATTAACCCCTTCCGAAGGGTGGAAAATCTTTTTTTTTTTCAAATGATTCGGTTCAAATGCGTATCCCTCCGTTTTCGGGGTCGCTGATCACGGGAATAATATTTATTTTTTGACTCACGTTTCTATTGCTGGTTTGGGGTTGGTTTTTGTACTTTCAGAGTGGTTTATCAATTCTTCCTGCAGTTTGCAATCGCAATTTTGGAGGCGTATTCATATCTCAACGTTACCAAAAATCGCCTTACTCATCTCTCTTGCTTGCCACCCTCTAGATGGGGCAGTTTGGGATAAAAAATTATGCACAAACAATTTTGAATCTCTGTAGTCATCTATTGTTGCTATTTTACATACAAACATAATAAAGTCGTCGTACTCGTACTACTTTTCCTGGATATTTATAATTCTTACGTTCCCGTTGCAAGTTTTGGGGTAGTTTTTGTACTTTACGGGTAGTTTAACAATTTTCTCGCTTAATGGGAATTTGTAGTGTACACTACTTATTTGTATAAACAATATACAATCGGTATTATGGGTCTAAAGTCGTCTTACATCAGTGCCAAAAAATCGCCAATCTTTGCTATACGTCTCTTTTGCTTGACACTCTCTAGTTGAGATAGTTGGGGGTAGTACATGGTCTACAAGTAATTTCAAGTACTTGCAGATACCTATTGTTGTAATTTTACACATAAATATATATAAGTCGTCACTACTTAGTTGGATATTTGTATTACATTACCACTGCTGGTCTCAGGGTGGATTTTATACTTTGAAAGTAGTATACTAATTTTCCCCGGAAATTTGGTCTAATATACATTTTCTGTTTCTATGAACCATACAGAATCGAATTTTGATGTCGACATTCGTTGCCCGCAGGGGTCAAAAATCGCCTATTTTTAACATTGTCCTTTATTTTACCACCATGTCCTCAGGAAATAGATGACTCCCGAGCAATCATATGTTGCTTTGTATATTAAAAGTGGGGTATTATTGGTGTCTCTTCTGGGGTCTGTATTTATATGTATTAATTCGGTTTGGTAAATCTCTAGCATCACCAAATGTTGCAATAAAATTAAAATTAGCTATCATCCCATTCCAAGCTTATTGTAGGTAACAATGTGCATATATATTGTAAGCGGTCACTTTTAGGTTAGTTATTAAGACTCTTTGATAATGGTCGTGAGACCGAAACATATGTCAGAAAAATCTGAATAAAAACCAGTGAAACAAAATACCAAGTGTTTAAATTTCTTAATTTTAATTTTATTTAATAAGTATTGTTTTAATACTATCCCAAGTTTTTGTTTGTAACCTGGCGTCAGTATTGGTTTGAGCTTGTCCATATAATTTACTTTTTATGGCTCTCAAAAGAAATTTATTTTGTACTTCGGTTTCACCTGAACTGCAAGTTTCTACTGATTCATCGCATGCGTACAAAAAATCGCTTGAAATTGATGGATCTAATTTAGAAATTACATCTACGAACGTTTTAAATAATTGAAAGTCTGTTGCTGAACTTCCATTTATTTGGTAAATTTTCTCTTGGAAAAGGCATTTTGAAAAGTAACTTAATTTAAAGCTGCTTAACTCAATTTTATTGGAAAAGGAAAAAAATTACCACATTTTGATATACAGTCAAAATTAAGTCAAGATTAAATTTTAATTAACAGTTAAAATTCAATCATAGGACTTTCTAATGTTGATTCGTTGAATTCTGATAGGTTGAATTCAAAGGCTTTTTTTGACTGGTACTTCTTCCAATCTACAAATTTCTCCAGAGCCGGAATTCCTTATGCAGAGGTATTCGGTTGAAATTCTTCTACTTGAATGGTACTGGACTTGCCCGACTTCAGATTACTGGCTGCGCCAATTATGCTGAGCAATAATAAATTTCTTGAGCGACTTTTATTACACTAGTACTGGTTCAAAATTGACTTTATTTTCCAGTGGGATTACTAATTACAAGGATTAGAATAGAACTGACTGTAGTCTATTACATGTTACCATATATATACTAAGTCTCATGCTACGTGTGGTCATCGGACTCTCACAACAATATTACTAATGTTTTTGGCAAGACACGTCAAAATACGAAGCTGTAGAAAATATCGAAACTGTTATATACAGAATATGTCTCTCAGGTTTCAACAAACTATACGTAAATTAGGTGATATGTCAATTTTACATTAAATAATTATGCTTAATGAGACTATTAAGATATTAATGGAAGTGGCAGTCAGATGTTGTAGATTGCAAATTCCTAATTGAAAAATTAAAATAAAGAAGATATTGACTGCATTTAATTTTAGTGATTCGAGCCATATGTATATCAAATAGGGATTCGCGGTTGGCCATTAGGGTGGAGCGATTTTTTTAAATATTGAAACTTAAAAACCCTGTGTGCTTAAAAGGTGCCTATTATACGCCTAAATGACTAAAATCAGAGCTCCCCAAAATAACATCTTCGGCTGCCGAAACCGCCTCAAAATTTTGGAAATTCAAAAAAATTTTTTTATTTAAAATTTTGATCACACTTTCACCAAAATCATAGTTTGTGTTATTATTGTCACATATAACTAGTTTTTAATGAATTTGACAATAAATGAATGATTGATTGATTGATTTACCAGCGTGCGGTAGGCATTGCTGCCACTCCCAAGTTATACAGCTGGGCCTGCTACGTCCACGCTGGGTTGGATTAAGGTCATGCTTGTTGCCAGCAGCGAGAGCCACATGGCGCATGGTAAAGGAATATGGGATGGGAGGTGTAGGTATTTGTGAGATGCGTTACCGCATTGTGTCGTGAAGGAGCGTTTAAGCCCCTTTTTTTTTGTATTTTTGGTTCTGGGCTTCTGCCTATTCTGGATCTTCTTGTGAGATATGTTGCCGCATTGTGGCGCTGCTATCTGTGCTCCTATTTTTGGACTTCTGTTTCTACAAATCTTCTTCTTCTTCTGATGCTTCTGATTCCTCCGTTTCTGATTCTGGTAGAGTATATATCGCTCCGATTTCTTTGTGGAAATCATTTTTCCCCTCGCTTTTTTTTTCCCAATATGTTTGGTCCTTTCCCAGTTTGTTCATAATCCTCTCGATTGTTTTCCACGTGTAACATGGTCTCCCAATTTTAAGTTTGCTGCTGTTCAGCGTTAGTGCTTTCTTCAGTAGGTGTGTTGGTTCCCTTCTTTGGACGTGTCCCCAGTACTTCATTGCGTACATTTCCGTCCTTTTTGTGATTGTCTTCCCTTCTAGTAGTGTTGATGTTTTATGTCGTTGTTTTTGCCCTGTTGTTTTTCTGAGTAATTGGATGATGTCTCTTTCAGCTCTTCTCAAACTTCTTCTGTTGGCTTTTGTTGTTGCCGCGTTTTTAACTCCATATGTCATTGTTGGCAGTATGATGGCTATGTACAGCCGTTTGGCCAGGCCTCATGATAGTCTGTTTTTCTCAATGAACGGTATAATTGCTCTTGTGACTGTATGCTGTTTTTATTCTCTCCTTTATTTGTTTCTCTCTTTTCAGTTGGTTCGTCAGATATGTTCCTAGGTATTTCAGTTTGTTCGTTGTTCTTAGGGAGTAGTCACCTATTTTGTATTCTTTCTCTCTTTTGTTGATGGGTCTCGCTCCATTATTAAACTTTTCTTGAACTGTATTTTCAGCCCAGATGTGTCCAAATGCGGTTTCATGTTTTCTAGGAAGTTGAGAATTTGTTGCTCTTCTTCTGCGACGATTAGGTCATCGGCGTAAGCTAATTCGATTGGGGTTCTCAGTGTTTCCGTGCCTTCGTTAAAATTTGGTGTTTCCCTTATTGTGTTTTGTATCGCTTGGTCTAGGACCGTGGTGAATAGTCGGGGAGATAGGGGGCATCTTTGTTTGACTCCTCTGTTCTTTTGTCTAATTTCCGTCATTTGTCCGAACCATTGTATGGCAGTTGTTTCATGAAGGCAGGCCTTTATTATCTTGTTTATTAGATAGTGCGGCACTCCTTTGTTATAGAGGGTGTTGACTATGGCTTCGTGACTGATGGTATCGAATGCCTTTTGGATATCTATAGCGGCTATGTGCAGTTTTGTCTCTTCTCTCCATTTTCTTCCAGTATCTTGTGGTGCTGTACATGTAGTCGTCCATTGATTTGCCTTTGATGAATGCTGTCTGGTAGTCTGGCGGTCTTCCAATGTACATCTCTAGTTGCTCGAGCAGGAATTGTGCGTAGTATTTGTATCCTATGCTGCAGAGTGTTATTCTTCTGTAGTCTTCTATGGTCTGTGGTGAGTTGGTTTTTGGGAGAGGTATTTGTATAGTCTTGGTCCATTCCGTAGGCAGAGGTGTGTTTTCTGTCCATAACCTAGTGATGATTTCTAGGGTTTGCTCCTTTAGCTTTTCCGTGCCGTAATGTATTAACTCGTTGTTTATTTTATCTACTCCAGGTGCGGTGTTTCTTCTAGCTCTGGCTATTATTTCTAGCAGTTAGTTTTTTGATGGTGGCTTGTCCAAGGGCCAGTGGTCTGTTTCTTTTATTAGCTTTTTTTCGTTCTTTAGTTGCTTTCTCTTTTTCCTCCAGCTTCTTGGTCCAATGTTGTATTGGTATGTATCTTCTCCTGTGGGTATTGTTGTTTCTTCTATATTTTTTCAGATATCTGAAGGTTTGGTTTAGTCGTTGTCCTGTTGGAAGTACTTCTATGTTTTCGAAGAATGATTTGCATTTTTCCTCGTCGTGGTTTCTCTCCGCCTCTCTTTTTTCCCTCAGTGCTTCTTTTAGTTTTTCGTTTATATTCCCCGTCGGCGGTTGTTCGCCTGTGGCCTTCATCTTTTTTAGCTGTTCGTACTTGTTATTTTTTTTTCTTTCTTGTCGGGCCCATAGGTGATCTGTCCCTTTTTAACGTTTTTCTTGCTGCAATTTTTATTTATGCGCCCATTGATGTCCAGTCTAATTCTTCTCCTGTCAGTTGGTTTTCTAGACAGTTTCCGTCGCCGTCAATTTTTTGTACCAGTAATTGATATGTCTTCGTTCTTACGTTCTGTAGTGGATACATTGTTTTTGTGTTTTCTGGAAAGTTGTTATTTCTTGCTTACTTTTGCTTATTCTTGACCTAAACTTTTTAATAATATAAAATTCCTTAGCCTTACCAGAGCCGTACCAGACGTGGAATGTTAACAATCAGTACGTTTTTAAAGCATGCATGAGAATTTTCTAGATTTTAATAGCTCTGAGATCAAGAATGGTCAACAGTTTTATCCAAAATTTTTGTTATTTTTGAATTAATTTAAAGGCGCGATGTACTGTTACTCTGATGGTACGCCCCTGGGGTTTAGTCATATATGTATAGCTGAAAGAGAAATTGTTTATTGACTTATCTAATTTATTGCCCGACCTTTTTATGAAATTCTTTAAGTTGTCTACAAAATGTGACTGGTCATAAGTGGTAATTGGACACTTAGCTTGATTTATGGTTCCCTTTCTGGTCCGTCCCTTCGTCGAATACATCTGTCAGCTTTTTTCACTGCACAACACTGAAGAATTTAATCACGTATTTATTAATTATTGGCACTTATCACTTAATTGTTGTTATGTTGACACCACCACCGTATGTAGAATTTTTTACTCAATAACTAGGGTAATTTTGACCTATTTCGGCCAGCTTTTTACCGGTTTTTTCACGATTTACTGGCCGTTTTTAGAGCGTTTGTAAAGCGCGTCTATTCACTTTCAAATACTGACCGGACAATAAATGAATGATGTTATCAAAATTTATACTCATTTGTATTTTCAAATGACGCTTCAATTTTACGTCGCGCAGCCGGATCAGCAAATTTTAAATCGTATAACACAATATCATGGTAAATACAAAGCAGTCAAGAAAAGCCTCAAATCAAAATATAAAGACAAATATAATAAAAAGAGAGAGAGAGAGAGAAAGAGAGAGAGAGATATAATTTAGTGTATCAAAGAACAAGCCGGAAAATGGCAATTGGTAACATAGACAACAACAAAAAGAAATGAGAAAGTGCTTGAAAGAAAGTGAAAGGACAATCTACTTCCAGGGAATCAACATTCTTAGAAGATAATCTAAAGGAAAGCGGGTCAAAAGTAGGTGAACAACGTGGTGCACGTGATCCTGACAAAAAGGAACCAGAGATATTCCGTCAACTTCTGAGATAATTAGTCCTCTAGCATCGGGTTCTCAGATGAGTTCTCAGTGCATCAAGCCTTCATCTTCTTCTCAAATGCGACTTCATTTGCCAACTTTGGCAGAAGCTTATGACCGGACTGAAATTTCTGACCGATCTGCGACAATTATAGTAAGTGCGGTTCTAAAAGACTTTGGTATTGTATTAGACACTGATCCTTAAAAAATTGTGGATTGTAGTGAAATAAAGAGGGCCAAAATAAAAAGTCGCGATAATCTAAAGAGAAAATTTGGTGACAATGCTTTAGAAGTTGAGGCAATATATTTTGATTCGCAGAAGTAGGACCTTACTTCAAGCAAAAATAGGAAATAAGTATTATCAAAAAACAGTTATCGAAGATACTTCGGACATGTCAGTCCAACATCTGGGAGTGCCAAAGCAATTAAAATATATGTAATTGAATTTTTACAAAAATCTATTGATTCAAATAAAATTATGACCATTGGTTGTGACAGGACTGTAGTAAATACAAAACGGAGTCGTTCGAGGTCTAGAATCGGATCTAAGGAAGCCATTGCAGCGGATGATTTGTTTATTTCACACTAACGAATTACCGCTGCGTCACCTAATGAACCATTTAGACGGAAAAACTACTGGACCAAAAGAATTTTCGGGAGAGCAAGGCACTTGAATCATGTGATAACTTACCTGTGGTAGACTTTGAAAAAATTAAGACTTCTTTACATTTGGTTGATTTGAAAATGCTAAGTACTGACCAAAAATACACGTATGAAATGTTTTAGGTAATCTCCTGCGGAGTTTAAGAGAAGATTTAGCTCTAAGAACTCCAGGTGGCTTACCACAGCCAACAAAGTTCTAAGATTATAAGTTTCCAGCAAAGAGCCCTCTCAAAACCTTAAAATATTGACTGGATTTATAGTCAAGGCGTATGCCTTATGCTGGTTTGAAATTAAATGTCATTGATCTTGTAAATATGATGTTCGGCACTTATTTAGCATGATCAGAGGATCTCGCTGCCTCCTCGATGAACTCAAGGAAGTAATAGATCCCATAATTGAAAGAAACGGATATTTTGGTCATCCAGAAAACCTTTTGATAGCAATGTTAGGAGATGATAGGAAATACATTTGAGACTTGCCCTTAAGAAGAATTCTGAAATGTAGAAAATCAACTGCAAGAACATCAGGGTACTTCGGACGAGTAAACTAAACTTTGATTGTCAAGATTATGTGGACTGAATTGACTGGCAGAATGTTACTATAAGCGAGCCCCCGTTAACAATGAATATATCAAATGAAGAATTAACCAACATGATTTCTCCGGTTCCGGATGAAATACCATTAGTAAAATTTCCTTGCCATTCGCAGACAGTGGAGCGATGCATTAAACTAGTCACCGAAGCCTCTAGCAGTTTATGGCCCCGAAGCACGAGACAGGTTCATAAGGGCTCTTATTAAATCAAGAAAAATCTTGCCGCAATTTGAAACAAAAAACAGTTTTTACAAGTTCTAGGGCAAATAAAATAGAAGTTTTTATTTTACGGACGGGAGGGTTAGGGTGGAACTCGAGATGCAGCCCCCTCCACGTGGTGAGCTATGGGTAGTTTTTGAACAAAAACTAGCTGAGAGTTGCATGTTTGGGTGCTTTATCTATTTTCGATATTTTTTATTTTATTTTTTCAATTTTCAAGGTCATTTCAGCAGCCGAAGAAATCATCTCAGGACATCCGGATTTTTTTGGGGTGACTAAGAATCTCCAAACGCATTTTTTGCATATACAGGAAACTGCAATTTCTATCCGTTTTTGTACACCAAGAGGACGCTAGAGGTATAGGAAGCTAAGCGAACTTAGTGCAGTACAAGAATATTCACAATTAAAGAACTGGTGAGCCCGTTGCCATTTTTTTTAAACTTCTTTATATTGTCTTCAATTTTTTCCTGCATATATATAAAAATTTCCACAAATAAAAAAGTTTGTTGAGTGAAAATATGAATACATTCGAAGCGAAGTAACAAGTTAATTGTTATTTACATAAATTAATAAACAATCGACAATAATACCATTAGTGCGCTTATTTATGATGTTCTTTGAAAAAGAGATCAGGTCGATAAATTAATTAGATTTGGAGATGTGACGATTTAAAAGTTATAAAACACGATTTTTATAAACTTGAAATTCTAGGCTGAAATTTTTTTTCTCGAGAATGGAGAGGTTTTTGAAGTCTATTTTACACCACTATATAATGCAAGAGAAAGAAACGAGCAAGTCTGCAATGTCTGCATGCCTAGACTATAATGCTGGAGGCAGCTACCATCAACTGAGAGTATGTAGTACGACGCATATCCGCTGACGATGCTGCGGCAGCACAATCCTGGACCGATCAATATTGTACACTCCCCAAAATCAGCTGGAACAATACGGAATGCCGTAGTCCGTCCGTAGTACACTAAATGATCCATTTATTGTCTCACATATCTGTGCTGCCGTACCAGAAAATTCAGATTTCTAAAACTTGTACTACCCCCATTATTTATGCGGAAAAGTTTTCTCTACTAACTGAGCCTTTCAATTTTACACTTGTTTCACAAACTTTCATATTCCAGAACCATTTCCCTTTCCTTTCCATCCTGCAACACGATTGTCCCTTCCGAATATTACGGGCCTGGCAATTTTCTTATAAATATTTATGGTCTGCAACTTTTACACTTTGTTGAAATCGTTTAATTTTACAGTTACAATGGTTTTATTTAAACTGCGCGGGATGTCGCAGTCGTTTTTTTGAACAAAAAAGTTAATAATGGTTAAACGTAATATAGTACAGTAACTAGAGGTTTTAACTTCGGAATAATGTCATATGAAATAGATTTCCTTCATTTTTGTCAGTAAAATAGTAAATGCTTCATAGAGAAGTTTATAGGGGTGGCTTCTAAAAAAAAAAATAAAAATATTGAAGGTGAGAGAGAATACAATGATAAGAAGAATAGTTTCTATGCAATTTTTCACATAAGTTGATAGTTTTTAAGTTATAACAACTTCAAGATTGCGATTTTAGCTTAAAAAAAAGTTATTTCAAAACGGCTTTCGTCAAATATCTCGAAAAGTGTTACTTCAGCGAAAAAATGTTTGAAACGAGTTACAGAAAGCATAAACTGGGAATTAATTCTACTTTTTGTTTATTGATGTAGGATTAACAATTTCTGGGAATTAATTCTACTTTTTGTTTATTGATGTAGGATTAATAATTTCGGAGATATTTAAGTTTATATTTGACATTCAAGTGTTCATAAGATGAAGTATTTAGTTTGAGAGTTAAATATCTCAGAAACTATTACACCTACGTCAAAAATGCTAATAAGTAAAATAATAGGTTATTAATAATTCTTTCTTTTTTTATTTGTTTCTTTAGTATAAAAAGCAAAAAAGCAAAGAAGTTGTGACCGAAGCAATGTACGCATTTACAATTTTTTAATAACAACGTCATCATTTTTTTTACAGTAATTCGCCAGTAATTAAAAAAAAGGAATTTCAAACACTGTTTCTCATGAATATCAAGCAAGATGTATTTAATTACACTTTAAACTATTTCGACAAAACGTTATTTTTTTGCTGTTTCAAATATTTCAATAAATATTAGTTTTAGTGAAGCTCACAAACTACTGTAATATAGCTTAAATGTTAATTATCTCAGAAATTGTGACACCTACGTCAAGCATGCAACGAGATAAAATTAAAGACAATTAATTGCGCTTTCAAATTAGTGTTTACTCGTTTCTGTGGCATAAAAAATAAAGAAGTTATGACGGAAACAATATGCGTACCTATTTATATTTTTTTTTATAAAAAGGTCGACATTTTGTTACGCTAATTAGCCAGTAATTTAAAAAAGTTATCTCAAATACCGTTTTTCGTTAACATGTAGCATTACCTAGATGCCCAAATTTTGTTGCACTTGTAAAGCATTTGCTCTAGAAAAAAATGCGTTTTTAAACTGTAAAGGTAATTTCGAAAAAAACTAAGATTTGTATTTTTTTCACATATCTCAATAAATATTAGTTTTAGAGACCTAAAATAAAGCTTATAAACTGAAGATAACACTTGATATTACTAATGCCTCACAAATATATTTCAGATGTGTATTACCTCATAAATGTATAATTTAGGAATTATTAGTTCTTTAATAGGATAAAGCAAAAATATAACACTTAATAAAAACAAGATAATAAAAATGATGTCAGTTAAAACCGGTTTTGTTCCGTTTTTAAATAATTTATAATTACTCACATTTCTAATGTCGTTGGGTAAAACCTTAAATAATATCATGTAGTTATAAGGCTAGACAATGAATTTCCATGTCTCGTATTGTAGTTGTGATGATATAAATATATTTTTAAAAACTTCACGCTCTTCACCATTTTGCACTAAATATATTGTTACTAAACTGTGTAAATATGACTTGTTCACCACTTTTTGATCGGAGGACACAAAAAACATTTATTAACATTAATGGCCGACACATTAAACTGAGATTATGATAATCGAACTGAACCGGTTGTGTCCAAAACGGCCAAGAATAGGCCGACTAGCGAATCAGGAACTTATGGGATGTTTGCAACTGAAGTGTCTTAGACTGTGACTATCTCAGCAATAAACAAATCAATACACATTGTGTATCTAGATATAAGTTCTTTAATCGGGGATAGCGCCTATATGTGCGCAAACATTATCAAGAAGAGTGGCAGCGAGTATTCTTTGCTTTAGCCCAACTCGGTATTTGAATGCCATTAGGGGTTATACTTAAAAGTACTTAATATACCAGAACATTCTTGTCTCAAACGGCCAATAACATTAATTTAAAAATAGTGTTCGCCTAACCTCCATTTCGTTAACTTTTATTCTGTACCATAAAACCAGCAATACACATTGATCTATATTTTACGAAATCACTTCTGTTGAAACCATAAAATACCACATGCACTATATCGAGAGTTATGACCAACATGTTAAAATGGGGAATATAAAATAATCTTGAATAACAAATTTCTGTCAAGTCGAATATTTGCATGTAACGAAGTAATTTGCATTTGAAAATTTTGTGCTCAGGATTTCAACAATATTACCTCTATTCATCGCGTTGCATAGAGATAATGGCCGTTATGTTCTAAAGCAATGACAGTATCCTACTTGCATATCCAAATAACTTTTTATGGTCCCGTATACAAGCAAACTATTATGCAATATCATTAATTATTTATTCTGTCCACCTTC
Source organism: Rutpela maculata (assembly GCA_936432065.2). Lineage (NCBI taxonomy): Eukaryota > Metazoa > Arthropoda > Insecta > Coleoptera > Cerambycidae > Rutpela > Rutpela maculata. The sequence goes on from OW386285.2 coordinate 54,299,461, forward strand.
ATTTTAATGTCTGTAGTTTATTTATAGCTTTTATATACTCATTAGATAGAATATAGGTCCATTTTACAACAGAAAGTTAGTGCACATATTTTACATTACCGAAAATTGGATTATTTTGAGATTACTAATTTGAGACGTATAACACTTGTGATCAGATTTCTCTCTTATTCGAATCTTAAAACTTATAACGATACCAAATTTATGAGTTTCTATATGATTACTACAATTTTTTACCTCTGGGTGATGTCGGGGGTGACATTTTTACAATTTTCGATTTTTATCTTTATTAGGACCCTTAAGTATATAACTGTCAAATTTTAAGTATCTACGTCATCTAAAAGTGGTCCGGATTTACAAACTTACAACAATCAGGACTCTGACAAAATGGTAGGATTTTGAACCTCACTAAGAAGGTTTGTATTTTTGATATGTCGCAGCTCCTCCTGATTAAAAGTCACAATGAGTGTAAGACTGAAAAATGGACAGATCTTGAGATATGAAAGGTCGATAATGCGGCTCCTTAAAAATCGCTTCTATGAAGGCGCCTATGCACTCAATGACTCATCAAGAATGTTTGTGTATTTGTATTTAGGGTATGTTTGGATACGTAACCGTGTATCCGATTGTTAGGTTGCCGAATCAAACACACTTACAAATAAGTAATTGAACTTCGCATGTACAATGAAGATATTGTTCAGGTTTGACGGTTTTACAAAAATATACAAAAATGTACAACCCCAACTTTCATTTACACCATGGTTTATAAATATTACCAGCAAAAATTGTATAAAAACCATTTGTAGACTCAGAAGTAACCATGATTTTTTATATCCACAGTTTAAAGCGAGACTTGGCCTGGTGGACAACCCATATTGTATTTGTGAAGAAATTGCTGATCTACAACACATTATATTTTTAATGTATAGGTACTTGAAGTAACAAATATTGATAGTCTTTATAATGGTTTAGTTTAAGAAAGAATTATTTTTCCCATAAATATTTCCACATTAATACACACAAAATATATTAAAATATATTCGTCATTGTACAAATATATTAAAAACATCAACATCAAATTATAAATATAACAGAGAGTATTATACACTTTTATAATTTTAATCAAAATTTTTAAGATTATGTTGTTATAGTTCTAAAGTAGGTATAGATATAGAATTGGTTTAGAGAAAAGGGTAAAATGTTAATGGTTATTACCATCATTTCACGACCACATATATGTGGTTAAATGTAATATAAGTGTGGTATGAAAAAAAAAACAGAAAGGAGAAGAAATAATAATTCAAATAAAAAGGAAAAAATTATAAAAACAACAACATAAAAAAAAGTTAAAAATAGTTTAAAATGATCAACCTTCCATGTACGCAAGGAAAATATGTCAATATCCACTCAAATTTTAAACACATGTTACATTTTGAAACATACCCAAATTTGTATTTCCTTTTCTGCTCGTTCTACTTAATTTTAGAACGATGAATTAGTCCCAATATCTTCCTTTGTTTGGTTTACCGCTTATTGTGAACGCCAAGAGGGCCGTTGATAGCCAACGTGGAATAATTAAATTACTAGAATTTTGGTTTTCTTGGTTCCTGTCTATTCTCTTTTACTAAATAATTCTGGCAAAGCGTCCTAGCACAGTTCGATGGCAATAAATTCATAAAGAAATCAAAATTCACTTTGCAATTTCATTAATAGACATGTATCACTAAAACCGAATGGAGTATTTTATGGTAAATTTAGTAGTGTAATAACCAAGGTAACAACTTTTTAATTGCTAGCATAGAACAATTAAATATGATTTGTATTTTATGTGTTTGATAGCTCGAATAGCAGGACATAATAAATGTGAGTTTTCATCCAAATTTACGTTCAAACTCAGGCTATCAATGAGATTGTATTTCATTTAACTGAGCCACCACATGTTATTGTGAGCGACCTTAACACCTTGGGACCGAAGGATACAACAAGAATTTCTGTATTGAAGGCGCCACGGCTATTTCCACTCTCAGGGTGATTTGCTAGAGCTCTGACACGACCCTGTCATTTCCCGATGTATCATTCTTCACTGATGCACTTTCTTCTGAGCCTTAAGACCCTGATATGGGTCTTAAGGCACTCTGTTTTTTAGAATTCCCTCGTTAGTTTTCGTGCCATAATAAAAATTTGGTGCAATTTTTTCTGCTCAGTCCACGTTTTCAACGCCATCCTTAATCATTTTAAGTACCTTTGAAGCATATTTGAATTATGGTTGAAGAAATATATATACTAGAATCAAGGAGTGGAGAACAGTAAAAAGTAATAGTCAAAGATAGGACTGTATGAAACGTCACTGAACATCCGATTAATTCGTGAGATGAAATTCGAAAGACTGTATACCAAACAACACATATCTTTAGCCCAGACGACAGAAGAAATTTTATCGTAAAATCTCCAAAAACTTGGAAAATGAATAACTTGAAAAATAACAAATTAATAAATGATTTCTTAATGAGTTCGTGAAAGTGTATAAAATAATATAGTGAAAAGTTTACATTTCGCTGGGATGAAGAACATAAAAAAAATTAAAAAAAATTTTTTGAAAAAGAATGTGCTAATAAAATTTATCGCTAAAGCCACGGTATGCCTGCAAAAAAATAGTGAAGTAACTTTGTCACTTTGCACGGCCAAGCGCACGGTTAAATGCATACTATGTCTAACTAGTAAAATAAAGCTTTTTTCTCTTTCTGATTACACAGTTTTAACATTTTTTCTTAGTGAATAGGAGGATAAATAGTGAGTATGGAGAGAAAATATATAATTACGAACGCATACACAGACACCCCACATAGCCGCTGGATCGAAGCAGATCTGTCGCGCCGTCACTCGCATGAATTTTTACCTGTCTTTACTGTATTGTATTTATTACAGGTACACCTATCCACATTTCAACTCTATGCAATGGATTCCTTACACACTTGTTAATAATGTATTGGAAAAGTTCCAGAATTGATATTCAAAACTATAGAGAGTTATAAGGATAAGATCGAAAAAATGCATACAGGTAAACGAATTCGTGTTTGACCCTTTGAAAAGTATACATTTTTTCCGATATTTCCGATATTTTATTTTTTCCAATGGGTCAAATTCTCGGCAAATTACAGCCTCCAATATATATATATCAAAATTATCATCAAGCAAGGAAATTAAAATGATTTGAGATGTACTTTTTCTTTTAATCCACGTTACTACAACTTAATAAACCATAATAATCACGAAGTGGACATACTTTTTAACAGTTCTCAATGAAAAAGAATTTTTTTGAAGGGTTCTTATTTTTTTCTATATTGTTTATTGCGAAGATTGAGTTCAGGCTTGATAATATACAGTGTGACCCACTTAAGATCGCAACACTCCTGTATACCCGTTAATTGATGCTTGATTAACTTCAAATTTTGGTGGTAAGAAAAGATCGATAAGGTGATTCTTTGAACTTGGTAATATGTGATATATGTCAGGAGCGTGCGATTTTAAGGGGGTTTCAAAAGCCGATTTTTCAAAAAAAAGGATTGGGGATTTCTTTAGAAAAAAAATACTAAGGTATTCTTAATCAGCACCTTTAGAAACCCCTTTGTACAAGATTGCATCGTAGTGGGTACAAAGGTGTTTGAGATAGTGGCTGTCAAAAATACAATTTTTTCAACCAAAACTAATTTTTATTTGTAAAAGGATTCCCAAATCAAAAAAATCTATTCTACTAGACTGAATTGATTTTATAACAAAATAAGAAAAAAAAAAGTATACAGTGTGACCCACTTAAGATCGCAACACCCCTGTATACCCTTTTTTTTCTTATTTTGTTATAAAATTCAGTCTAGTACAATGCATTATTCTGAACAAAAAATGAAGAATAGATTTTTTTGATTTGGGAATCCGTTTTACAAATAAAAATTGTTTTTTGTTGAAAAAATTGTATTTTTGACAGCCACTATCTCAAACACCTTTGTACCCACTACGATGCAATCTTGTACAGGGGTTTCTTGTAAAGGGGTTTCTAAAGGTGCTGATTAATACGAAGGCGTAGAAGGGCCAATAAAAACAAGTTTCCACCAAAATTAACTTTGATTGTTGCAATTTTAACTAAACGATTGTAACTTCGACCTACAATTGTAACTGCGAACTTACAATTGTAACTTCGACCTACAATTGTAACTTCGAACTTACAATTGTAACTTCCACCTACAATTGTAACTTCGGACTTACAATTGTAACTTCGACTTACAATTGTAACTTCGCACTTACAATTGTAACTTCGACCTACAATTGTAACTTCGGTCTTACAATTGTAACTTCGGTCTTACAATTGTAACTTCGACCTACAATTGTAATTTAGACCTACAATAATATCGTTGATGCGATCGTTGATGAGAGAATGTAGAAGAGCACACTACCATGCGTGACGCGACATCAATTTACTTATTAAGGGGCGCCAGTCGCGTTCTGCCCCGTTCTTCCACTCCCAAGCGGGTTCGAGATAAGATATTACTCGATAGACAAGTAATAGGCCGAGGTTGCACTAGCTTAGATTATCAGCGACGCTCTTCTCTAATAAAAAATCTATTTTCCTTTCTCTAATAAGAATTTGGTCTTTCTCTTTGACGGGATCCCACTTATTCACCTACTAATAATGGATTTTACAACAGGGAACTTGCCCAAAAAATATAATTGAATTAAAATACTCAAAATCGTAAACTAACAACATTAAAAACCCCACAGACAACAAAAAATTTTTAAAAAAATTCCTCCAGAAATATAAGCGATTAAAATCTGCCTGATTTTACCCACTCCTGAAACGTGACGTCAGAGGGTGAAAGTCGGATGACGGCGTCAAGCGACACCGATTCTGCTTTCGCATGCTCATTTGCCAGAAACAACTAGCAGTGAACACAATCTAACCTAAAATTCGTTAGAAAAACATCTTCAATATTCTGAAATGTCACGAAATGTCACTTTTAATTCGTTCGTGCCGAGCCGAATTTTCGAATTTCGCCATGCAATTTACGATCTGGTTTATCTGGAAGACTTCCTCTTTACATCGCGACATCGTACGGCCGTCCCAATGGTGTTTTTCGAAAAATATGAACGTGTCAAGATTGCATGTTTTTGCAATTTTTTCGGCTGTTTTTTTTGCTATTTTCGCAGATATCTCCGAAACGGTGGGAGTTAGCTCGAAATAAAAAATAAGGTCAAACGAGTATTTTCCACTACGAATCTTTTGCAATCACCAGATTTTTGATTTTTTTTCGTTTCGGAGATAACTACAGAAATGTCGACCACGTACGGCAAAAAATCGCAAATTTTGAGCTTCTACAGTTGGCAACTTTTTAATCTTGGCTCCTACAGCAAAACACTACTCTAGCTATTTAAACATAATTAAATTGGCTAAAACAGCTTTTTTTATTTTTGGAATTCCGACAAAAATTAAGGAATTAGAGGGGGCGGGATTTGGGACTTCTTTTTTTTCGGTAAAATTTCTCCATTTTGTCACCGTAATTATTCGGTAATTAACTCATTTACGATGTTTACTTAATATCATGTACTATTTTGACACTCCGTTAATCTCGGCCCTTCGAAACAAAGGCTTAGGCTATAGGGAAACGTGTAATTTCCTACATTTCCTCGAATATCTCGATAATTATCGGTTTTTTTCGAAAAATTTGTAGACAGCTTATGTAAAGATAATTAATTGGGCTTTCCGACACTTTTTTTTATTTTTTCTCTAACATAAAAAACAAAAGACTTATGATCGAATATGCGGATGTCTCAAAGCCAACCGCCGCCCGGTCTATTAATTAGGGTGAATGGCTAAAGTACGCCATCTGTTGAATACCGCGCGAGACTAATTTTCACCCGGTGACGTCACAGTGCTTTTCGTGAGGAGTGGCGAGGATTTCAACTTTATTTATTTATTGCAAAGGAAGTACTGCGATTTAAGAGCTGATATTCGGTGTGGCGTGTTTTTATACATAAATACACACTTTAATGAAGTTCCCCATTAATGATTCCTGAAAAATCGCATAAATAAATTCCTATCGAGCTCCCGTAAGGTGACCAGAACACTGAGTTTCAAACTTGCGGAATCATGAGACTCCGATTAACTCTGTTTCCGGTCTTCCAAACGAAAACCTTCAAGGGATTAAGAAACTAGCAACAAGTCATAATATCAAAAAAATGCAAATAGTTTTTTTAATACCATAGGTATAAAACAAGTACAGTGAAATTTTGCAATATCTTATACAATATATTATATAATGTGAAAGAATCACGCCTCCCCAACTAAGGCAAGATAAATTTTACCATACATATGAGAGCGTGCGCTAACAATCGATTTGGTAGAAAAGATTCATGCAACTTCCCCAGAATTGAATGCAAGCTTTTTAAAATTTATAAATTTTGGTAATTGCGGTAATTATGGCTGACTGAGAATAATATAAAAATATTTTACTTAAAAAATTTTGGTTCGCTTTTGATTAACTTGTTATATTATTCACAGGACGGAGTTCGACTAATACATAAGTTTAATAACGTTAGGTCAGTCTCACGACTTACTAGTCTCCATGTATGTTCAATATAGGGAAAATGATACCGTCTCGCCTTCGAGGAAGTTTTTGGCAAAATGGATTTTTGTCTTACTTATGCACAAGGCGCTTTTCTTTATATTTGGCTTTCCTACCATCGCTTTGTATTGATTGATGCGAGAAATCGGCCTTGTCCATTTTTACTGTTTTCTGCCAATATTTGCCTACAGACGCTACACGCCTTCGCCACATTTGTCGATTTCACCCTTTTTTGATACGTAAATAGTTAAAATTTTATATTTATTCTTATGAATGATATCCATAATGACTGTATCTTCATGGTCATTGTCTTTTATGGAGGAATTAAAAAGTTAAAAATAATTTCGTAAAAGTATAATGTCTATTATTTCTTGAGCAAAAATTATACTTTTATTTTTGGTTCATTTTTCCATGACCACAATATACTTTCACTCTCATGGCCTGGACCAAAACATATTTTCCTAAGTGAAAATTCGGTGTTTCTTCGAATTTTCACCTGGTTGTGCCTTATGTCTGAACGAACTCATATCATATCTTTTTGTGCTAGCTTATGGTTCTGAAGCCTTTCAGACCTGTATGTTATGATCGAAAATATCTTTGAATGCTTTTTTTTACCTAAGTCGAATTTTTATTTTGCCTTCGACTTAGGTCGATTCTGGTAGGTTCTACAACAAGAACAGAACTACGATCACAACTGATTGTGGCGCATTTATTCTCTATCATCTGGATAATAATTGTAAGTCCGAAGTTACAATTGTAGGTCCAAGTTACAATTGTAGGTCCGAAGTTACAATTGTAGGTCGAAGTTACAATTGTAAGTCCGAAGTTACAATTGTAGGTCGAAGTTACAATTGTAGGTCCGAAGTTACAATTGTAGGTCGAAGTTACAATTGTAAATCCGAAGTTACAATTGTAGGTTGAAGTTACAATCGTTTAGTTAAAATTGCAACAATCAAAGTGAATTTTGGTTGGGACTTGTGAAAATTGTTATTGGCTCCTCTACGCCTTCGTAGATTAAGAATACCTTAGTATTTTTTTTGCTAAAAAAATCCCTAATACTTTTTTTTTGAAAAATCGGCTTTTGAAACCCCCTTAAAAAAGCACGCTACTGACATATATCACATATTACCCAGTTCAAAGAATCACCTTATCGATCTTTTCTTACCACCAAAATTTGAAGTTAATCAAGCATCAATTAACGGGTATACAGGGGTGTTGCGATCTTAAGTGGGTCACACTGTATATAAGTATATTGTTCCCATCCATTCTTTGCTGGTATTGTTTAAAACAAAAACGCATCGAAAAGCTACAATTTCCATCTTTTAACTGAACCAACACACATTTAGATTGAACAAATTCTGAGTTAGTGACATGTAATTCAGTACGTCGCGCGTCGGTGTCACAGTCATGCGTATTCAAGCGCGTGCACGCATGGATCTCACTCCGAATAATAACGTTACTTGACTATTTTTTTCTGGGAATACCGTGGCTTTAGCGGTAAACTTTGTTAGGACATTTTTTGTTCATAAACACGTCATCTTTTTTTAAAATTTTTTCCTACCTTGGCTTTATTTCAAAATTTTGAAAAAAATGTATGAAAACAATTTTTCTTCACCTTTTTTACTTCTGCATCCGAACGAAATGTAAACTTTTCACGATATTATTCTATACACTTTCGCGAACTCATTAAAAAAAAAAAATATTCGTTTTGCAAGTTTTTGGAGGTAAATTCAACGACTGGGCTACTTAGCGAGATTTAATTAAGATGATTATGGAACATATGAAAATGTATTTCCTACGTTACAAAACATCCGGCTAAAATTTATATGGTCTATGACACAACAAATTGGGTTTTTTTAGTCTGTTATTTTCAACATTCCCCTTAATAGCCCCGATTCACATTATTATTATTATATACTAAACCTACATTAAATTTTAAATTAAATAGATTATTACGAAAATTTGGTCTGTCACATATGTGAGCCAGTCTTTGCTCCACCAGGTCAACATATTCGTTTACAAGTCAGTTTAAACAGTAAAATAAAAAATTAACAATGATGTTGGGTGAGGCAAGGCAGATCGAGGAAATTTTAAACAATTAATATTTGTCGATAATTGATATAAATATTAGCTGGATGTTTTAGTGGAGTGAAATTAAAATTTGTAGGGAATTGTTTTTCAATAGCACTTTTCTTACTGGACTTGTCGGAAACCTAACAAGGGGTGTAGCAAAAAGTGATTTGTTTCCGCAGTTTTTCTTAAATATCTCTGGCTCGTATCGCAGATGATAAAAATAAGATTGTTCATAATAAAATTCCGAAGAAAACTAGATTTATCCGAACTTTTTCGACTAATTTGTTATGTTGTAATAAATAAAAACAATAGAGCAACCATTTTTAAACAATTGATGATAACTTAAATAATAATGCAACTATTTTGGCGAAATTTCAGGAAACGATGCCTCCAGTGGAGCTAAATCGTCGTACCAAATTTCAAGTTGATATGTACGCATTAAAAACAAAAGCAAAGTCGAAAATTGAATCGTCGATTGTTTGTGCATCAAGCCGTACAGCAAATTTGTTTTTTCAGATTGTAGCTTCTTTTATCTTATTTTTTGGTGATATTAACAAAAAATTTTTTTTACATTTTTAAACTATTTTTTCTTGATTTCTGTAATTTTTTTTTTTATAAACAAATTCACTTTTGTCGTCAATATTGTGCAAACAAAGTCAATTGTACATTACTTATGTGACAAGGTAAATCATTAACATTCAGCATAAACAGTAATGGTCCCAAAACGGAACCCTGGGGAACTCCAAGCAGCAGTTTTTCTAACTCTGATTGTGTTCCATCTAGTTTTACTCTCATAACTCTCCCTTTCATATATGATATTACCAAAGATAATATATTTCCCCTGATATCGATGCTATATAGAGTTTTTGTTTTATAAATTCCTTGTTTATAGTGTCAAATGCTTTTGACAGGTCAAATAACAGAGAAGCCCTTGTCTAAATTTTGGTAGACGTAATCCAGCAGGTGACAAGTTGCCGTTTCAGTCGATTTATGTGCTCGAAAGCCATGTTGAGCTACGAATGGTATCTTATTACAAATAATTCTTTCAAAAACTTCGAAATTATACTTAAGACTGAAACTTGTCTGAACTTTTCCATATCTTGGGCGGACCTCGTTTTATAAATTAGTGTAACGGTTGTTTCTTTTAGAATTTGTGGAATGGATCCTTCGTTGAGGGATATATTATAGAGGTAGACACTCAATTACATGTCACGTCACGTCAATTATACTCTCTTTTATATTTTCTAATAAATTACTAGAGGCATCGTTTCCGAAAACTTCGTCAAAATAGTTACACTATTGTTTAAGTTATCATCAATTGTTTAAAAATGGCTGCTCTTTATTATTTTTATTTATTGCAACATAATAAATTAACCAAAAAGGTTCTGATAAATCTGGTTTTCTTCGGAATTTTATTATGAACGATCCCTTTATTTGTTCATTGCGATACGAGCTACACATCCAGAGATATTTAAGAAAAACTGTGAACAAATACAATTTTGAACATTCTCTTGTTTAAATAAATGACTTGCCGGACAAAGATTTATTCCAAAACTTCTTGCTACACTTCCGACAAGTTCCAGCAAAAAAATTGGTATTGTAAGATAATTCCTTATTATGTGATTTAAACTGTTAGTTTTACTCCTCTATTTTGAAAGGTAAGAAAAATGTGCTTATACTTCGTAATTGGCTTATTAAAGGCCTCCTAACAGGATATGCCTAGGCAGACCAAAGTTTTAGTGTTTTTTTGGTGCGTATTCTTTCTAATTTACCATGAATTATTCGGTTGTTCGATTAATAACCTTTGTTGGTCGCGTTATCAGTTTTGGCTGCTTTGTCGGCAAGCTTTCAGATGCTGGTCTCTCCACAATAACTCTTGCCTCGACTATACATACAGGCACCCTGCTCTGGTACCGGATCATAATCTTTCTCCAGAACTATAATAATGATACAGCATTACTAAATTTATTGTATGAATAAAAATGAACAATGAATTCCCACTAACAGTTCCTAAGATGTCTAGACTGCAGTTTTAAAAATATCAACTTCCAAAAGTTTATTTGTGGAGTTTGTTTGTCAAATGATATGTACTTGTATATCTGTTGAAAGGGTCGTAACTAATTCAACTATTGTAATTAAATGCTTGTAGTTGCTATATTAATCAGTAAATACACCGAAATATACAAACATACACACACGAGGATATTAAACAAACAATCGGGTAAATTCAGTAATTCAAATAAGCCTGTAGCATTTCATACATGTATACACTGATTTAATTAGTATACATTTTCTTTTATTCAGTCTTTGAATGAGGACGATTTCCTAGGATGTAATTGTGAATAAAGTGACAAAAACTATACTTCTTAGGCGAATGTACAAAGTATTGTTTAAGTCAGGGGCATTACCTGTAGGTTTCTAAAAAGGTTTGTTTTCAAGGCGAAAAATTTGATTGATTAATAATAACTATTTCCCATAAATTATAGACCAGTGACATTTCGTGAATGTTCAAATTTCAACAATGACAACAGCAAAAAATAATTAATTGTAAGAATGACAACAGTTTTACACTGAATATACGCAAGCTAGCTTTTTTAAAAACTACCAGCGAAAAAATTACCTCTAGCTTTTAAACGCACATAATCGATTACCCTCAATTGGACTAAAAACAAAATAAAACATATTACAAATTCATGAATTATTATTTTTGTTTATAATTACTATGCAATTTTACAAAAATATTTTTAATATCAAACTGTCGTCACAAACTGTCAGATTCACAATCACGATCGCACAACAAAAATCAAACAAGCATCTAGCACGTCCGTTTCCATGGCTACGAAACAAAAGTCATTTATAGAACGCGTCGCCGTCAATTAATTAATAAGGAAGTATGTTTTCGAAATCAAAAATGAATAGTTTTGGGAAGATAGAATTTATTAAAATTAACAAAGAGGAAAAGTAGGAATTTGTTCATTTGGGACATAATCTTGACATATACCCCTCGAGCTCTAAATCTTATCACACAAACTGCAGGTCGCTATATTTTTTGTAAAATTTTGCTTTTAAGAAAATGTTCTCAGCATAATAATTTACACAAAAAGCCCTGGACCTTTGGTATCGGGCTCTTATAGTAAATTATTCTAAGCAATTAACAATAAATTAATAAAATTAATAACAATGATACTAATAATTATTGGTGCAACAGAACACTTATAAGCTATAACTGTACTGTATTTCGATACTCCAGTGAAGCAACGTTCAGCGCAGTTAGTACTTGGATGGGTAAAATCTATCTTGAGAAACACAGCGATTTCGTCACATCTTCTAGCGGCTTGTAAATCAGCGCGGAAGCTATGTAATTTCAAGACGAGGATTACGTAGTAGATTCACCATCCCTCGGAGGAGATGTAAAGCAGGCGGCCCCTTGTCTAATAAATGTTAGGCAAGTAAGAAATCCCTACTCTTCTCAAGAGAAGAGGTTCGTCAAAATTTCCAAGTTGGGATTAGCTCGTCTCCAGGCGTCGGTGATAGGCCTTGGTAGTGGAAATAGACCGACGTTAAATAAATAGTTAAAAAAAAGAGCACTTATAGACACAAGGAACTGTTCTAGTAGGGAAGCAAAAAAAATATAAAAATATTTAGATTTAACGAAAATCAATTTAAGAAACTTTACAAGTGAACATTGACAAGACATTACGGAAGATATATGAAATAACTGTTGGTATCATTATATAAAAAATAAAAACTGCAATGAAAATCGTTACTTAGTATGTACTACCAAGCTATAAACCGTCGCGTCATGTTGACACGAAAGTATCTTAAGTCCAAAATATTTCCAAAGTTGCACAAATGAAAAGACTCAATAAGTAAAAGGTCAGGAATATCTCATCTGCAAAATGTGAAATTTTTATTTAAGATACTTTTTTGTTCCAGATTAATGAAATATTCTCCATCATACGACTGCATTTCGTTTTTCAGTTCAATGTGCAAAATTTTTAAAAATACAAAACTGTGGTTTAACAAACGTTACTCATAGGTGATTTTTATAGTTGGAAGGACTTTTTAAATAGAGAATCTTATAAAAATTGAAAGCAACTTTTAAATTAAATTTGTTCTACATGATTGTTTGCACAGAATTTTACGTTATACTTCATTTATTATATTTAAATACTTATTTTTACTTAGAAGTGACTATTGCAGGCTCATGCAAAGGACTCAATTGTAGTGTAACAAACAGGGCTATCTGTCAACCCTGATAAAATAGAGCTAATTCTGTTCACTAAAAGGAGAAGAATTAGCGATTTCAGCTTTCTTCTTATATGCGTCTTTTCCGTGCAGTGAGGTACCTGGAGGCAACCTTAAACTCCAAACTGCCATGGAAGGACCACGTGGAGTCTCAGACGAAGAAAGCCTGAGCATCTCTAAGAATATATAAACGTATCTCCGGTCTTAACTAAGGAATAAATCCAAAGTCAACTCTTTGGATATACACCGTCATGGTGAAACCACTCAAAACATGTACAGCACTCGTGGAGTGCTCCATAATTAGTGCTCGCCTATGTTAGGTTAAAATGGCAGGCCTAGGAGTAACAGGAGCTATCAGGACCACTCCAACGGATGCAATAAAGACCATCCTTGGACTCACTCCCTTGCATGTGGAAGTAAAACTGGAAACCAGGAAAGCAGAAAATAGACTGTTTAAGAGCGGAATGTGCAATGTGATGGGACAAAGACCGGGGTACACAAGGCGTTAACTCTGCTTGTAACAACCAGGTCACCGCTCAGTCAGAGGACGACCGATGCCTCCCCGTCTACAAGTTTACTATTCCATATAAAGTCGTGTTTGGTAGTGGAGATGACTGGCAATGCAATAAAATGAATCTTCTGAGTCCCAGAGGATTGGAATGGTACGCAGACGGATCAAAGACTTAGGAGGAAACCGGTGCGGTGCTGGCGTACACCGTTGCAAACCAAGGGCTCTTATATCGGCGTCTCTGAGAAGTGTATTCCAAGCCGAGATATATGCGATATTTCTGTGTGCAAATGAGAACCTCGGAAGAGGTTTCGCCAATAAGAAGCACATTTGTATATATGGCGACAGCCAGGCGGCCTTGGGGGCTCTTGCATCGAGTAAAGTGACTTCTAAATTGGTGGTCAACTGTTAAAATATTCTGACTGAGCTGTGCGAGCACAACTCAGTTAATCGCATGTGAATGTCCGGACACAGTGGCGTGGAGGGCAACGAAATAGCAGATCGTTTGGCGGGAGAAGGAGCAAAAACTCCTGGAAACAGCTTTTATCTACCAAGATGCCTGATTTAATCAGAGCTACGAGACGGCTATGGCAGAGTTCAACAACTATTGCGCTCTGACCCCAGGATGAGTCTATCACAGCTCCATATAAAAAGGCGTTCGACTGACTCTCCCATGGCTGCTTAGACTAGACAGAGAACGATTGAGAGGGATGGTTCCTGATAACAGGATACTGTCCTCTGAACAAGTACCTGCATACAATGAGGCTGAAAGATGATTCTATTTGTCGGATGTGTGGCGTGGAGGATGAAACCGTCACTGATCATCATTGGTGGCGCTACAACCCTGGCTGGGTCTTGGCCTCTTTAAGGATGCTAAGCCGTCCGTCTCTATCTTGGGCTCGACGTTTCCAATTGATCATTCCTATGTTCCTCAAGTCCTTTTCTACCCCATCTATCCATCGCAGTTTTGGTCTGCCTCTTCCTCTATTTCCACCGGGCTTTGCTCTTAGTATTCATTTTGTAGGCCTTTCGTCGTTCATTCTTAGTAGATGCTATCACTCATATTCTATGAAATAGTGCACCAGTAGGAGTGTCAAGGTATAGGTATCTCAGAAGGCAGTTTCTTCAGACGGAGTAAGTACGGGGGATCTACCCTGAAGAGGCATGTTCTCCTTTGCAGAGATTATTGGTCTCTGCTGCGGAATCCTAGATGTCGCGAATGTAAAATGGGCCGATAGACTTGAATACTACGGATCTTCGGATCTGTTCACGTTGCTAATAATAAATTATCTTTACTCATGAGTTATATAGGTACTAATAAGTTTGTTTTGTGTATATGTTTCTTTTAGTATTTATTACAATGTTAACCCTGTCACTGTGGCTCCCATTTTACAGTAGGCTTTGCGGATTTATACGTCTCCCGCAACTAACATATGAATCACATTCGGGGATGTGTACGTTTCCCGCATTGGTGCGCTTTAATTGTATTCAAAATGTTACATGTAAATATTGTTAAATGTCACATTATACAGATTTCTAAATAAATTTTGTTTTAAAATGAAGTATTTATTATAAAAACATAAAAGAAGAGCATACCAGCATCCCTACCTACTCTCCTGCCCCATTGGTAATTTGATCTTCCCAGCTATACTTTGTGGGTGTGTCAAATTAAAGTTTGGTACATATTATAAACATATTCACATACAGATTCGGTCGGTTCCCACATTTAAGTATGCATCCATCCTCGCGTAATTAGCCGGTTTCCGATATACAGACTTGAATTTTATTTCCGTGTTTAGACGGGTTAATTCATATTATGCATTACTGGTATGTTATAAATGACTTACCATATATACATTTTGTATATAAAATGGTCAATAAATATTAGTATTATTATTAATATTAGAATAGTCTGAATGGTTTAGAATCAATGCCATTTAACGGACGCACACACACTCAAGTATAAATTAATTTAAATCAGTCCGTTTCTCAATTCTATATTTTAATAACTTCTCTCCTATTTCTAGCGAAAACTGACTTCGGTTTATTTATTTAGCATATTTAGTAACTAATGAAAAAATATATTTTTTAAATATTTAAACGCAATTTGTTCGTATCCTTTACCACTAACACAATTGTCTGTCGCTTTATAAATTTTAAGCACTAATTTCTCCAACTTACCACGAACTTAAATAAGATTTTTCATTAAAATGCAGCAGGAAATAAGGACATCTTCACAATTTGCTAGTTTTATTACGTTATTAAAAATTCAAAACATTTTGTAGGTAAAAATTCTTTTATAACATTAAATGTACTGAAAACTCTATTAAAGCTTTTCCTTTTGGAAGCATTTTTATTAAACCTGGCTGCAAAAGAATATAATAATTCATTTCACAGCACAAGCGCTACTTTCCCTCTTTTTCTGCGTTTGTTATTTATCATTAAATGTATTTAATTTCATAAAAATATGTCAAGTAACATCTCTATTTTCAAGTAAACAACCTTTTCAAAGGCGTTACGTTTTATTTATTCCTTTACAAATTAAAAATTAATTGCCGAGACGTAAATGCAAATTAAAATGCAAAACGAATCCCAACTCGGCCTGTAATTAATAAAATATTTGAAGAGATTCGTACTTTTTTATGTAGATACCTATACTTTTATCTAAACTGCTGGCCAATTGAAACGGACCAACCGAATTTTTAGGTTGAATTTACATCCACACCTTTTGAAGAAGAGAATAGATATTAATATGCGGTTTTCAGGATTTAAGAAATTATTTATTACAAGGTGTGAAATTTTATAGTTATCGATATTCCACAAACATTTTTTGATATATTTTTTGTAACGGATTTTTTTAGTCACTGGTTTATGCGGCAAAGAGCAAGAAGTTTCTCAAATTTTTGATATCTCGCTTATTTTATGAGATACCGATTTATCTCTAAAAATCTGTCAATTCTCCATTTTTGCCGCTAGGCCTTATTCTACTTCTTAAGAGCCGCTCGTTGTAGTTTATTATAATACCTTATAGTAGCTCCCTTAAAAGGATAATAATAAGTACATTTTTTGCATGGTAATCACCGGACTCATGTTCGGATAAGATCGTGTTAGTTAGTACCTCACTTACATGTTACCCAAAAAGTGACATCCACATTAGCTTCTTTGTCCATTGTGCTGTCATGGTTCCATTCCCCCTGGCATCTTGTCATCGTAGTCTCTCGTTTCCTTGCCTTTTGTGTCCTCTTGTTTACCTCTTTCAAAACTGCGCATTGTTATCAGTAAGGAGTGTACGGGTATGACTTCACCAACAAATTTCACTGCCATTTTTGACACCGCTCTGTAGGAGCTTGTTGTTCTAATTGCCACTTTTCTTTGTACACTTTTTAATGTCCATTGTACTTTGCTATTTAACATATAAACAGAAACACACACCATATTGTGGACAACCCCTAATCCAAAGCCAAGGCTGTCCGCTGGGAGAGACGCAGACATGCATCCATACCCACCGGTATTTTCAGTACCGGGGCTGGAGCTCTAACCCAGAACGCGATAGACAGCCGATCAGCATATTCGCCACCCAATACGCCTTAACCGACTGAAGTACCGTGCCGCAATTTCTACTCAGTCTTTCCGTGCAGATGCTTCATACATAATAATAGAGTTCGCTACACTGCTAAGGATCTTTCTTTTTCCCGTTTTTGTTCTGTCAATATTTGGCATTGGTCGATTCAGCATGTATTTTATTTTTGTATTAAGGTCGTAAGGCATATTTAAATAAATATAACAAACTTAAATATGTAAGGGCACCGGCAAATTTAAATTTGATTAAAATCAGATCTCCCTTGTAAAAGACTATAACTAAACTCACTAATTGAATTCGAGTACAAGAGGAAGCGTGATTAAAGGAAAATATTTACCAAGTCATCCACGAATAGCATAAATCAGAATTTATGCGAAATTTCTCAATAAAAAAAGTACTCTTATTTATTATTCTGTTTCTGTTTGTGATAAACCGCACAAGTAAAAATGTGCAAAAACATCAGAAAGTATATTTATTTTTTACCCTTAATGGAATTGGGCCATAACCGTCATACAAGGTGATCGCTAGAGACTTGTAAAGTGCCACGAATTATATAAAGTATATTTTATAATAATTTGAAAATAAAATGTTACTAATTCATTTTTAATGAGACTATCACGAAACGAATGAAAGTTGCAGTCAGGCGTTGTGGATTTCGAATATCAATTTAAACAAAAAATGGAAAATATCGTTCTAGTTCTGTCAATGAATGGTTTCTAGAGGGAAATGCCGAGATCACAATTTTTTACTTGAGAGCTGTGTTTGGATTATTTAACTAACATACCAAAAGTCCCCGAACGCAGGAAATGCGGGGGTGCAGGGGGCAAAAAGAAGGTCCCGGTTTTTGGTTTTTCGCTCATATCTCGAAAACGGTTACCACAATCAAAAAGTGGCTATATGCAAAATTAAAACTGACTAAATTTTCTACAATAATGTTTCTATTCATTTTTTTCGTATCTGTTGTGGTTCAGTAATGGATTATATATCTTTTAATTGTATTCCAACTTTATTATAAAGGAGCCCGCATCAACTGAATGGGTAACTTGTTGTCGACGGAATCGTTGCAAATTCAAGACATAGAATCCTTAGGTCATTCTCAATGAAAACTGTTATGTGTACAATTCTAAAATGTCTCTTTTTTTTTAAATACAGCAGGTCGAAGCTCTAAGATTCAAAATTTTAAAAACGCGATTTTACGTATTTTTTATTAAAACGGACTTATGTATTGATTTATGAAGAAATTACATGAATGTACTTATGTAAATAAATATATAAATTAATAGCTATTTATGTAACCAGTTACGAGATACGTTATTTTATGTAACGAGTGGAATTTGCGGGACGAGCGAAGCGAGATCCCGCAAAATAACACGAGTTACACAAGATTGTCTTTCGAAATGTGTTACATACATGATTTTTTCTAATTTTAAAAGTCTAAAAACCTTTTAAACATAAATGAAATAAGGGTATTTAAAGATATTAAAAATTAAGTAATCTTTTTCATAGTTACCTTTGCTGCTATCACACATTATAATTTTATTGTCAAAAATTGACAGACGTTATTTAGCCAAGTTACAATATTATTTGAAATCCTAATTTGATAACGCAAGGTAAATTATGTTAATGAAAACATTTTGTTAGCATATCTTGAAGGAAAGAGGAATTTAGAAGCTTCCACTTTATGGATTCAGTATTCCATTTTGTGTTAAATAAACATTGTTTCTTTTTCTTTTTGATGACATAACGAACTTTTCGTCACCAGTTACGTAAAATTTTACTTTTCATAACTGGTTACATAAAGTAGGGCGTTTTGACACTTAAGTCAGTTTTGAAAAGTGTCACATTATGTGTCAAAATTAGAAAAATAATATTATTATGCTTTATTTTTATTACCATAACAACGTAACGTGAGTTTGTTCTCTCTTTTTTAAATATTATGCAATAAAAGTGTCAATTTTACTTTAAAATGCCGAAATCACGTTTTTTAAGCTAAAGAACTTTTGTGGCCCAGAATCATTAAAACAGAAAGAAAATGCTATATTTATTTTCTGAGGTCCAACAAAAATACACTTTTTTCTATTATGCCTGCAAACTTTTTTAATTTTTAGTAATTTTTATAAATATATTATCAGGAAAACGAATCATACGATCTCGTATGTATTTTGTTTGTTTTGCTGATTTCCATTGGAATAAAAATAGGATTCTTCTTATTTGCGTAAGAATCTTTTATTTGTTTATATGAATATTAGATTAATATGTTTTCCTATATTACACTGTACATCAGTATTGTATTCTTAAAGCAAATTATATATTAAAAGTATTTACCGTTTCGATAAAAAATACGTAAAATCGCGTTTTAAAGATTTTCAATTTTGGAACTTCGACTTGCTGTATTTTTAAAATAAAGACATTTTGAAACTTTATCCATAACAGTTTTCATTGAGAATGACCTAAGGATTCTATGCTTTGAATTTGCAACGATGCCGTCGACAACAAAAAATTACCCATGCATTTGATGCGGGGTCCTTTATTATAAATTGAAAAAAAAAAAATTAATAATCAACGTAGAAAAAAATTTTTAGGGCAGATATCCATTTCATAGCAGACTGAACACAAATATCGAATAAAAAATGTCTTTGTGTCTGTGAGTGTGTGTGTGTGTACGTGTATATGTATGTGTGTGCGTATACCGTTTCTTGTAAACACGACAACTTCCGTTAGACTTAAAAT
The DNA here is from genome assembly GCA_936432065.2 of Rutpela maculata. Lineage (NCBI taxonomy): Eukaryota > Metazoa > Arthropoda > Insecta > Coleoptera > Cerambycidae > Rutpela > Rutpela maculata. Next base: position 54,319,208 of record OW386285.2, read on the forward strand.
ATTTAATTACAATTTGGAGCATATGTAAAACAGCATAGTACAAAATAGTCTTTATTGAAATTGGGCCATATCTGTTATACGTGATGATAACCAGAGGCCTACAAACTCTCACAACATAATAATCTTATTAAAAACACCATGTTCTAAATTTTAGGATAATATTGATATATCATCTAATTTAAATAAAGTTGGTTTGAACCTAACATACATCCGGTATATTGCGGTTTATAAATCTTATACATCTTCATATTTTTGTATGCTTAATCAAAAAAACGCATTTTGCTCTGAAATTAAAATAAAACTTATTTTACGTAAGAGTGAGAGTTTGTAGGAATCTAGTTATGGCCATGTATTACAGATATGGCCCAAATTCAATAGAGATTATTGCACTATGCTGTGTTACATATGTTCTAAATTGTAATGAAATATTTTAAGTCTAACAGAAGTTATCGTGTTTACATGAAACGAAACACACACACACACACTTACAGACACAAAGACATTTTTTATTCGATATTTGAGTTCAGTCTGCTAAGAAACAACAAATTTTTTTCCACGATGATAATTAATTTTTTTTTTTTCAATTTATAATAAATTTGTAATAAAGTTGTGAAAAGCTATACAATCCATTACTGAACTATAACAGATACGAAAAAAATTAATAGAAACATTATTGTAGAAAATTTAGTCAGTTTAAATTTTGCTACTTTTTGATTATGGCTAACCGTAAGAGCGAAAAACCAAAAACCGGGACCTTCTTCGAGCGCCCCTGCACCCTCCGCACCTCATATTTTCGGGAAATTTTGGTATGTTTACCTCCTAAATAGTCGAAACACAGCCCTTAAGTCAAAAATTGTGATCTTGGCATTTCCCTCTAGACCTCCTTATTGAACGTTCATTGACAGGGCTATCCGTGTACTTAATCTCAGTGGCATCACGTACAAGTTAATTGCTCCATATTCGAGTACAATATTTATCAACTAGTTATTCGCATTCATCCATACCCGACTACAGTTTCTATTTCTTTATACATGTTCTGCCTGGATAATTTGTGCAGAATCAGGAATACATGTGTTCCTACTCGAAGTACTCAGCTTATAAGCAGGAAAATTAGAAATTAGTTAGGAATTTCCTGAAACTGTTACCCTAACTTCTTCAAATGTTCTGCATTGAATTCAATGAAATTTACTTTATTTAATTATCAATTTACTTAAATATCAATATACAACAGAACAATTTCATGGTGTAAAGCTGAAAATAGTACAATCATAAAGAATAATACCACGGAAAATTAAAAATACAAATCAAAACATATATCCTCGCATATATCTTAAAAATGTAACAAACAGTTCTAATATTATATACCGTGTGTGTAGTCGCGGGCTAGGCATGGGGAGAAGAATTACAACATCGCGCGTGCCAACTGGCTGAAATGAAATAACAGAGCTGGAATGCTCCATCGACGGACGAATTTACGGCTGACGGTGTTGTCAAATCTCTCGCGCTACGTGAATGTACATGCCTAATGGGAAATTACACGCACGGTATACAATCTAGATACAAATAATTACACAAGACTGTTATATTGAGACACTAAACTAAAACATATAATAATATATAAGTTACATTTTTAATAAACAATTATAAATCAGACTAACAATGTTTTAATATAATGAACAAAACAAGCAAATATATCAAATCTTTCTTCATACACATGACAATATGGTGAGGCAGTGAGTGAATTATTACAGGTTGTACGTAAACGAAATGGCATGATGGATCTCGAATGCATTATATGCACATAATATAAGATCATCGAATACAATTGACTCTGAGTTTATTGCATTGTTTATAGTTTTGTTAAGAAATATAATAGAATGTATATGTATAAACTGTTCAATCCAAATCTCACATGTAGTGTATCCTGAGGTATACCACAAGGAGTATATATATTCCAGCAGCAACAAAGTGCAAAAGTTTGAAGTATCTAGGCTGCACTTTTTGTTATTCAGCTGTACACATCATATACAGAGAACTTCAAACCACAGAAACGTATTTAAATTTGCAACGAACGAAAGCAGGGAAAGAATATTTAAAGTTTTGGCATTACTAAATTCTTTAACATTACACAATAAAATTCCCAAACTCTTATACGAGTCAGTGCTTAAACTAATATGTTCATCAAATGATAACTAGGTGACGCCAGGGCCCTTAAATTGTGTACCTATATTCAGAAAGATATTGTTAAACTTAGTAGTGAAATAATTCAATAGTTTTATGCCGATAATAGCACGTAGTATTGTTTTTATCAACATTTAAAGGTAGATGATTTAATCAAATTAATTTGAAATTTTGAACAACCTGAGATGGGATAAATTTTAGTGTATATTTTAAGGTTATCCGTATATAGTAGATAGTTGACATAAAATAGTTGCATTATATGATTAATAAAAAATACCAAAAGTCCTAACGGTCCTAAATTTGAACCTTTCCGAACTTCTGATTATTGCGAAAATTTTGCAAACTTGAAACCACGATATTGAACAAATTGCGATCTATCGTTGACATACAATTTAGGGAGATTCAGCAGACATACCAAACGTATCTAATTTTGATAGCAACAACTCGCAATTAAGGTGTTTCAAAAGATTTAGAGAAATCAATATAAATGGCATCTACCTAATTTCCCGCATGGACTATTTCTGAGGTGTACTGAGTTTTTCATAATATTGGGGGTGGTAGAGTGTCCTGACATTTATCCATGCTGATGTGTAGATATTAAATTTTCTGTATGGTAAAATACATGGCCACGAATAATTTCAAATACTTTGCAAAAATTACAAGTTATAGAAATTGATCTGTAGTTACTGATTTCCTTTTTGTGCGCGGCCCTATTTTAGATTCTTTTCACATCCAGGATATTAATGTCAATTTAAACATAATATGGAGTGGTTTGGCGAATATTACGGTACGATCTCTACTAAGAAGACAGGAATTCAATCTGAAGCCACAGACATATAACTATTCATTTTCTTAATAACGTTAATTATTTTATTTTCACTAATTTCAGGCAGTGCCGGCGCCAAGTCTTTTGAGCTCTGTCGTGCAAATACGAACATGCGCCCTTCACTAGTATCTAGAATTCAGCTGAAAAGGGAGGTGAGCAAAAAATATCTCAAATAAATCACGCTAAACAATTGAATATAAAAATTCAAAATTTTTCAGTTCATGCCAGGGCCGGATTAAGGATTGGCGCGCCTTTAGGAAAATGAAGTATTTGCGTCCTCTTATTTATAGGCACGTCATGGAATTACAGGCGAAATTTTCGAATTTTTCTAGGTCAAACAGCCTCAAATTAACAGTTAGAAATTTTACTTAAAATTATATTGTCTTCGAAAAGTAGGTTTCGTGGGCGCAAGACATAAAAATATAAAATACCAATAAAAAATGTTTTATTATAAAAAAACTGCAGTATTTATATTTTCCCCTGAACTAGAAGTAAATATAAACATTAAATTTAAAAATATATCCTTTTTCGTCACTTTTTTCTTGCGAACTCCGCGATAATATAATGCTTTAAGAAAGTCTGTAAATGTTGCTACAGCATAGAAGTAATCAATGCGACAATTCTCTCAAAATAAAATAATCAAATAACAAATAAAACAAATAAATACATTTTATCTACTCATATTAGGTTATATACTAATTAATGAACTGCTTTTGAACATAGTATCCATAAACAAATAGCGTGAGTTATAATGAGTGACTTATTATAAATCACTAGGAACAGAGCCAATCACATTTATCTTCATGCCTAGCTTGTCCAATCGACGTAACGCGTGACAGGAAGGTGGCTTTGTCCGAGAGAAATTCTTTTCCGATATGGTGAAATAGAGCGGTCCATTATTATTGAGGGGAGGAAGGTGGATTTATCATGTTTGAATAGTTTCGACGTTTTCAAATCAAGTTAAGTAATAATTGTACCAAAAATGATGAATTCGGTTAGTGAAGATAATAATAATAATATAATATTTATTTCAATATTTATTTCAAAAAATTATACACAATCAGAAAGAATATAAATTTCCCAATTAAGTTTTAGAAACAAAACTTGTCTTTGGCAAATTACCATAAACACTACGGAATAATAAAGTACACAGTAAAATATGTTGCTAAAATATCATTAAAATATTAAAATATGTAGACCTACATAATTAACTACGTATCAATAAATAAATTATATAGGCGATACAAACTAAAAAAAGACTAAAGAAACATATTATTAAATATAAAGAACAAAACAAATAACAAAAGACTAATAATCAAGCTCTATAATATTAGGGTAGTTACTTTTTACTGTCATTTATTTACTTTTTATATTTTATATACTTATATTTTTAATTAAGTATTACCTTTTTATTATTATTGTTTATTTATTTATTTATATGTTTCTATCATTTTATTTGAGGGCTGTTATATTTGATAAAATAAGTGGTTGATAAAGACTTTCGTGTACCCATTCTTTACACATTTTCATAAAATAAGTATAGGATGTATTACTGAAATTTTTTATGTTCAAAGGTAGTGCATTATATATTTTGGTTGAAAAATAACTGAAATTTCTCTGAGCTATCCTTTTTTTCATTAAAGGTGGAATACAGCTGTTATTTGATATAAACCTTGTAGCATAACTCTGTATTGGTGAGTTCAGTGGCCTGGTTTTAAACACATATTTGAGTATTTCAAGCGTATATAACGTATATATTTCAAGCGTATATATTTCAAGCGTATATAACTGTTGAATATTGTTAACTCCAAACTCATTGAATAATTGTATTGTTGGGTATCGCATTGGTTTAGACAGTATTATTTTCATTAGAAGTTTTTGAATGGTTGAGACATTTCTTAATATCGTGTTATAGGCACTCATACTAAGAGACCATATGTTATTATAGATTGTACTAAAGCATAATATGCCATTCGCAGTAGCCTAAGGTTTAGTATGTTTTTTTAAGTTTTAAAAACATAGATAAGTTTCCTCAATTTACTACAAACTGCATATATTTGTTCATCCCATCTTAAATGACAATCGACAATTATTCCAGATATTTGATAGAAGTGGTTCTCTCAATGTTAATATTACAATTACAGTGCTCTGGAATGCGACACGTATAGCTATTTATTTTAATTTTATTGAAATTTGGTTGCCCAACTGTATTTGATGAAAAGGTTAGAAATTTGGTCTTACCATAGTTTAGCATAAGTAAACTATCATCTAACCATGCTATAATATTTTGTAGCAATTTCTCTGTTTTTCTTTTTACCTCTTGCCAGCAGTTTCCCTCGACATGCAGGGCAGTGTCGTCGGCATATGATACAATATTGCAATCTTCTTCTAAATCAAAAAGGTCGTTTATATACGATCTGAAAAGAATGGGGCCTAGTACGGTATCCTGCGGTACCCCGCTTTTCAGAGTTAACGGCTCACTCGTCGTATTCCCATTCTTTACGTATTGTACTCTCTGATGTAAATAACTTTTTACTAGTTCCAATATTTTATCAAAACCATATGCCGGCAATTTAGTAATTAATTTTTTGTGAGATATAGTATCGAAGGCCTTAGCTAGGTCGAGGAAGACTGTTAACGAAAGTTTTGATTTGTCGACGTTCTGATATACTTGACCAATTAATTTGTTAATAGCATCCTGTGTAGACAATTTTTCTTCAAAACCGAATTGTTGTTTTGCTAATATGTTATGTTTTTTTAAGAAACTCATTATTATATCTTTGATGGCATATTCAAATATTTTGGCTATATTTGAAATTAGTGAGATAGGTCGATAATTGTTTGCCTGATCAATGTCACCTCCCTTATGTATTGGTTTAACAATAGCTTCTTTTAATACATCGAGAAAAATACTACTGGAAAAGGATAGATGAACTAATATGTACACCACCAGAATGAAGACAAGTAGCTAATGATACAATACATAATTCACTATCCGAAAAATCGTAGAACAAGTATAAAAGTGTGTACAAAACGTAAATTTTACAGTTAATTTTATTAATAAACAAACTGAGTAATTTAAACAAAATTTTCTCAATTTAATATTTATTGTTATAATCATAGATAAAGTATAGTATTCGACTTGCGGTAATGGTAATAACTCACTTGATGAATTACGGCACTCGCCTGCGGCTCGTACTGTAAACCTCATCTGCGTGAGTTATTACCTACGTTACCGCTCATTGAATAATATACTATTATTTTCAAATAGATCAATGGTAAACGATAAACATCGCCCGTCGACTATACAGGGTGCGACACTTAAAACTCCTCAGGCTTGTAACTTTCTTATTTTTTAAGTGACGACCATGTGGGGCACATCAAATTGTAGATATTTTTAAGACATTTAAACATGTGTACAGAGTGATTTAAAAAAAAAATAAAATTGTTAAGAAAGAATACTTAATTTCCTTAAACATTTTTTTACCTCACCCTGTACATGAACTGCGTTAATGTTTCCTTATATAGGTTTTAATTAGCTTCAATTTATGTTATCACGTCATATTCGAAATTCTTTTTGGTTTTAGAGAAAGAAATTAAAAACACTCTTTCCGATTCCAAACTTCGAAAAGAATGTAAATAATAATTTTATGCTTTATTTGTAAAAGACATCACAAAAAATATTCAATGTAACAAAACAGTAACAAGAAACAAAAGAAATCAATGTTTTTAAAAACAAACTTATATTAAAATGTACCAAATAGGAAATTGCAAAATTTTTATTTTTTAAAAAATTTTATTTTAATAACATAAATTGAAGCTAATTATAACCTTTATAAGAAAAAACATTGACACAGTTCATGTACGAGGTAAAAAAATATTCAAAGAAATTAAGTTTCCTTTATTAAAAAAAAAAAATTTGAATCACCCTGTATGCATGTTTAAAGGCTTTAAAAATTAAGTTAAGAGAGTAGTATCAGTCGAGATATAAAGCTGCGATTATAATTACCATATATTATACCAAAAATACTATTTTTTTGGTTTAAAATATTATTTTTTTTTGCTCCAGGTTGAATACTCAGAGAAATTGTACCATAAGTAGTCCTTGAGTATCTTAATGCAAAGATTTCCGTAATTTTGCTATCATTTTAGCCAAATATATTTTTTTATAGAAAGAAAATCATGATGTAATGAATTAATATTTATTGGGGTATGTAAAGAGAACTGAATAAACTGATTGCTGCCAGTCAATTTGTGACCGACATGCTGATGCCGATGATTTTTTAAATTGATTGCACTTCGCAAAGAATAGGTCCATCATATCGCTCATTTATAATATTGGAGAGATATTTGCGATAAACATGGACGACATAAAATTATAAATATTCATAGAGCCTTCCTTTAATTTGCGACATATGAATGTAACATTTTAAGAAATCATAATATCAATACGACTTGTACAAATTGTTCAAATGAATAAAAAGACGCATGGACAATTTAAACTTCTTTTCACTTATTTCGGGATAATTAATTTTTAAGACAGAATTAAAAAAAAAATAGTTTTAGTTGTCATTTAAATCTCAAAAGGCTAATACAATTTCTTTCTTTCATTAGGAGATATATATAGTTACTCACATACGTCTTTCGTATTATCCTGATATATTTTTTTAATTTGACATAACATTGTAGTCAAAATTAATTACGTACTCGGCAAATCAGAGTGTATACTTGCTTTGAGATATCCTAAAATATTTGGAAAAGAACACTTAAATTAGGGGAGGTCGGCGTATATGATCTATATTTTTTCAAAAAAAATTCAATATAGGTGCACCTCTGGTTTAACCGGAAATGCCTCTTGCTTTAGGATTCAAGAGGGTTACTCAGTATATTTGTACAATTTTGTAATATGGATGAAATTCTGAATACAATAATTCCATTTTGGCCACTTTTTGACAAATATTTCAAATTTCATTTGAAAATTTATTTTCCAATCAAAGTGCTGTGTAATTCCAAAATATATTCTAGTTACGCGCCGTGCAGAATGAAAAGTAACTATAATTGTAGTAGTTAATTGCCTAGAGGTATTTCATAGTCTTAAATATATTTTTTTTTCTCAATAACAGCAACACTTTTTATATACTTAGATAATTTTTATACAAATCTATTAACACTTTACGAAGGCGTAGAGGGACCAATAACAATTTTCACAAGTTCCAACGAAAATTCACTTTGATTGTTGCAATTTTAACTAAACGATTGTAACTTCGACCTACAATTGTAACTTCGGACTTACAATTGTAACTTGGACCTACAATTGTAACTTCGGACTTACAATTGTAACTTGGACCTACAATTGTAACTTCGGACCTATAATTGTAACTTCGGACCTACAATTGTAACTTCGACCTACAATTGTAGGTACAATTGTAACTTCGATTTACAATTATTATCCGATGATAGAGAATAAATGCGCCACAATCAGTTCTGTTTTTGTTGTAGAACCTTTCAGTCAAAGGCAAAATAAAAATTCGACTTAGGTAAAAAAAAATCATTTAAAGACATTTTCGATCATAACATACAAGTCTGAAAGGCTTCAGAGCCATAAGTTAGCACAAAAAGACCGATATTAGTTCTTTCAGACAACCAGGTGAAAATTCGAAGAAACGCCGAATTTTCACTTAGGAAAATATGTTTTGGTCCAGGCCATGAGAGTGAAAGTATATTGTGGTCATGCAAAAATGAACCAAAAATAAAAGTATAATTTTTGGTCAAGGAATAATAGACATTACACTTTTACGAAATTATGTTTAACTTTTTAATTCCTCCATAAAATACAATGACCATGAAGATACAGTCATTATGGATATCATTCATAAGATTAAATATAAAATTTTAACTATGTTACGTATAAAAAATGGGTGAAGTCGACAAATGTGGCGAAGGCGTGTAGCGTCTGTAGACAAATATTGGCAGAAAACAGTAAAAATGGACAAGGCCGGTTTCTCACATAAAAAAGTGGCATGATCAATAGAAAGCGATGGTAGGAAAGCCAAATGATAATGTTATAAAGAAAAGCGCCTTGTGCATAAATAAGACAAAAATCCATTTTGCCAAAAACTTGCTCGAAGGCGAGACGGTGTCATTTTCCTTATATTGAACATACATGGGGACTAGTAAGTCGTGAGACTGACCTAACGTTATTAAACTTATGTATTAGTCGAACTACGTCCTGTGAATAATATAAAAAGTTAATCAAAAGCGAACCAAAATTTTTTAAGTAAAATATTTTTTTCTACGACTATTGAATAATTCATTTATTATAGATACATTTTTGAACATGTAACTAACGGCCACGGGTAATAATTCATTACTCAATAGGCTAGGACCAATCACAAGAGTTCATATTCATTATTCAACAGCCTTGAACCAATCACAAGAGATCATATTCATTATTCAATAGTTTTCGTGGAGCAATCGCAAGAGACGATTTGAAGTTTAAAAACAGAGCGTGTGCCATAACTCAGTTCAATCTGTCATAATAAGTAGGTCATCGATTTCGCCGAAAATCAAAAAATGTCACGTTTCGTACACTCCTGTAGGCTAGAATTATCGATTTCGCTGGTGCGATTCATGACGTGCGTCACTTGCAATTCTTCCTCTTTCCATAATGACATAGTATGGCCCTTCAACTCATATATTAAAAAAGATCTGAACGTTCAAAGATTTCGTGTTTCGCCTTCTTTGCAGATTGCGCAAACGGAGGCTTCAACACGGTTTTTGTCGAATAAATCGAAAAGTATCACTCCTAGCAAAAAAAAATAAAAATCTCCAAGGGAAAGATCATAAATCGAGGAACAATTTACTGCTTTTTAAATCTCCGTAACTTTTTGTTTTTTCGGAGATATGGAGGTTTAAAAATGGCGTCAAACGTTTTTAAGTCAAAATACCTCTTTAAAAATTAAATATCTCAGAAACTAAGGCACTTGTGCCAAAAATGTTAAAAAACCAAATTAAAGATTATCGATTAATCTAAAAGGCTTTTTTTAAATTTTCTCTCCTGCTTAAAAAATAAAGAAGTTATGACCGATACAATGTGCGTCTTCGCATTTTCCCTAAAAATCTCAAATTTACCACTTAAAGTTCAACTTCCTGTTGAGTAGTCGTAGAAAAAGTATAGAATTCTACTTGCGTGTAATAGCTATTACTCATGCGGATGAATTACGACACTCGCATTCGGCTCGTGCCGTAAACATCTTCCTCTTGATTAATAGCTATTATTACACGCTCATTGAATAATATACTATTATATTATTCTCAGTCAACCATAATTACCACAATTACCAAAATTCATATATTTTAGAAAGCTTGCATTAAATTCTGGGGAAGTTGCATGAATCTTTTCTACCAAATTGATTGTTAGTGCACGCTCTCATTTGTATGGTAAAATTTATCTTGCCTTAGTTGGGGAGGCGTGTTTCTTTGACATTATAATTTATTGGATAGGATATTGCAAAATTTCACTGTACTTGTTTTATACCTATGGTATAAATAATATTCTTTGAACTATTTGCATTTTATTGATATTATGACTTGTTGCTAGTTTCTTAATCCCTTGAGGGTTTTCGTTTGGAACACTTAGTTAATCGGAGTCTCATGATTCCGCAAGTTTGAAACTCAGTGTTCTGGTCGCCTTATGGGAACTCAATAGAAATTTCTTTATTCGATTTTTCAGGAATCATTAATTGTAGAATCCATTATTAGTAGGTGAATAAGTGGGATCCCGTCAAAGAGAAAAACCAAATTCTTATTAGAGAGAGGAAAATAGATTTTTATTAGAGAAGAGCGTCGCTGATAATCTAAGGTAGTGCAGCCTTGGCCTATTACTTGTCTATCGAGTAATATCTTATCTCGAACCCGCTTGGGAGAGGACGAATGGGGCAGAACGCGACTGGCGCCCCTTAATAAATAAATTGGTGTCGCATCACGTACGGTAGTGTGTTCTTCTACATTCTCTCATCAACGATAGCATCAACGATATTATTGTAGGTCGAAGTTACAATTGTAGGTCGAAGTTACAATTGTAAGTCCGAAGTTACAATTGTAGGTCGAAGCTACAATTGTAAGTTCGAAGTTACAATTGTAAGTCGAAGTTACAATTGTAAGTCGAAGTTACAATTGTAAGTTCGAAGTTACAATTGTAGGTCGAAGTTACAATCGTTTAGTTAAAATTACAACAATCAAAGTGAATTTTGGTTGAAACTTGTGAAAATTTTTATTGGTCCTTCTACGCCTTCGTAACACTTAAGGTTTGAAAATACGTTTAATCCTTTTGGTCATATCAGATTTAACGACAGTTGAACGAAGGAAGCTTTTAGGAACATGTAAACAGATAAAGTGAAAACAAAATGGATAGAAACAGAAACGATACATTTTTAGTTTATAATATGGCAGATTAGTAACATTGGCAGTGCATTCTAGCTTTTGAATATAATTAAATCAAGCTGCTATCAGAGAAACGGTGTATTTGTAGGTATTCGTGCACGTTAATGTAGAGAAAAATTGCAGACATTTTGTTTTATTCTATGACTATGTATCTAATACTATGCCTTTGCCATGGTTTAAATTTGAAATAATGGATCATTTTTGTTTACAAAGTTCACAGCAGTATAACTCGTACCCATGTTTTTAAGGTTGCATTATTGCTAAATGCATTTTGGCGTATATCCCAAAAAGTTCTAAGTAAAAAAATGTATTATTTTATTCCTAGAAAAATTATTTGCATTTAGAAATATTGTTGGTTAAAAATTAATTTAAAAATTTTATACGAAGCAATTATTGACGCTTTTGAAAGAGATAATTTTAGCAATACACATACCTCTAATATTCACTTGATTTAGGATTACGCTATTGTTTCCCTCAGCTTTGTCAGCTCTTCGATAAGTAGAGCTAAACCCTAACTAGGCAATTAGTGTAGCAAATCAGAAACCGTGTCTGTCCCTGTGGTTAGTTAGTTTATAGTGTAGTTAGGTAGTTTAATGTATTTTAACAATCAAGCAGAGAAATTAGTATTCGCAGTTAAAATAGATCTTTCTTATTATATCTATTTTAATTTTAGATAATATTTCACCACACTTTTTATTTGCTACCAGTATTTACCATTTTGTTTTTATTTTTTCTTTGTGGTATTTCCAAGAAATCTACAGAATAATACAATTTTCTCCTATATTACTACAAAATAATATACTGGATAATACTGTTTTTATATTTCTGTACAATTAACTTATACCTTTACTCAACTTGAGTTAATTCTTGTTAAGTTTACTTAAATTATTGACGTCAAAAATCACTAACTAGCTTTATTTCATCGTACTTCTAGGTTTTCCTGAAGTCGAGTAGATGAACACTACTTTGGCATCGTAGAAACACTAATTTGCATATTTTGTGGAATACGATGACTTGATTAATCGCGATTGTCGACCTATAATAAGTTCCTAAAACCCTCTTGTACTAAAACTCTAGTTTGAATTACTTTCCTACGAAATATATCGTACCTTATCATATTATATTAAAGAAAGGAGTAAAAAAGAAACAAAGCCCACAACACAATCAATTAATGACTAAAAATTCGTGCATAATTGATTGCTTTATTAATCAGTTTTATAGACATTTTATTTGTTTATTATTTGATATTATCTATTTTTTGTATTTGGTCTCTAAAATAGCTATTTTACGGACTCATTTGAGTGCGTAAAATGAGTCTTTTCCGGACTCAATTTCAAAACGTTGCCACGGCAATTTTTGAGGATCATGTAGGTAGGTAAATAAGGTCAAATGGTTCATATAACAATTAAACAACTTTATTTAATCTAGTAGGTACAACAATATGCCTTAGTTATTAGGTTTGTAAGTTAAATTATTAAATGATTATGGCAGAAAATGAAAATTAAATAAATAATTTTGAGCACCTTCAAAACTATTACCCCCAAGCGAAATATCCGAACCCGAGGGTATCGTGTTAATTTCATTTGATGTTGTGGTAGTAGCTTCGGTAGTAACCGATATTATGTTAGTAGATGGTTCAATTTTCTTCTCCCCCATTAACATTCTGCACACTTTTTTCTTCTTCTCAATTGATTCGTCTATATATGATCCTGCCACGGAAGACGACCTGGAATTAGTTATTATTTAGAATAAAAAAACAATAATGTGAAAAAACTTGCTTCCATCTTCCTAGCCGTTTCAACTAGATTAAATCGACGTCAGCATCTGCCGAAAAAGATGCAGAACTTCGCCGGAAGTAATGCCTTGTATACTCTATCGGGTTCGGTAGTTTAAAAAATTCAGCAACGTTAGAGGGCATTTTCCCAAAAGAATGGATTCCTACACGTTGTACCTACATTTTCCTTAGGAAATAAAAAAATAATCGTGTTTAACATTCACTGGTCGTACTCGCCGAACATATTTCTGGTTGACTTCCATGGGATTAACAGCTTCACCTTCAGATACGGGAAACACCTTTAATGTTGGTCTTCGTATCGGGAATTGCTATAAGAAGACATCGTGTGTCTTTTTAGGCAATATTTTGTATTTTTAGTGAATGTAGCTCTTCACGCCTGCATGCACCACACACGCGAACAAGAAGAGCAACCTGCGATATTAAATATGAAACTGATGCGTGTCATTAAAGTACGGTTTTAAACTTACTTTGATTAATAAATACTTCTCATCGTCTGCGTTTATCAAAAATATATTATTTCTTGGCGCGTCAAAACTTTTGACTTTGTGGGCTCGTAGCCTAATGAATTTCTCTTCAAAAAGCTATGACGAATTTGTTTATTTCTATATTTTCTTTGACAGACAAAACAGCTTTTATCATCGAATATTTTGGCCAGAGAGTAGATGGTTTTCCTTCTTGCGACTGTAATAGGAAAATACGAAAATAGTCACAATAAAAATGTACATATGTTATTAATATTGAATGCAAAGAACAGCGGCACTTACCTTTTCATGTAAATAGTTCAACATTGCATCTTCGTCTACAATTACAATGTTGTTTATTTCTTTCCATCGCATCGAATGAATGCTTCATATTCCTTTTGACGAGATTTCACTGGAAGTAGATCTAACACAATTTCCGTCGCTTTTTCAGATATAACTTGTGAATTATGCATTTTATACCGTAGAAATTTTGTTTACATTAAACAATCTGGTTAATATGGTTGCATGATAATTAAAATTCAAAGCTCACTATTTTGTTTGTAACACGTACCAAAAATCAGTTTTTTGGCACTCACCTGCTATCTACGATTCGTCCCAAAAAAACATGATTTTAGGTACTCGTTACAAAAATAACTATTTTAATTGTACAACTGAAAATTGGCAACTAGCCATTCATTTAAATACTAAAATACTTTGATTTTATTAGTAATAACTGAAATAAAGCATTGTCGCACATCTCGCGCCTCTCGAGTGAGAGGCACATTTACAATTATTTAGAGTAATGTTTCATCAGAGGTCAGGTCATTCTAACTAGAAAGGCAAGCGTTACGAGTAAAACGAACTACAAAATAAATTTTTTATAACGCTCAGATTTGCCAGACAGTATTATGCGGTTATTAATGTTTTTATTGAAAATGAACTGTTCTTTCATTAGCTAATTGAAAAAGTGATTAATTAAAAGACTCTTTATGTGCTTTATTTCTTCATTTAAGTGGATTGGTACTGTTGAATAATTAATCCGATGCGACGTCTATTAAAAATCCCTAAATGGGGTGAATATCTAGAATTTATTAAAAAGCACCTTTACAATAACATACGAATTTAAAATAATAGGTAGCTGTTTTTAAAATGTGCAGTATTTAACACATAACGAATTAGCGTATGGATTTTCAAAATTTGTATCTAGTATGTTGATAATCGGACGATCGTCAATAAACTTTTGGAAAACTTTATCTCTTGGTGACTATGGTGCAGACCATCAACTACTCATGTGTATATATATTCTTGTTGAAGCTGAAAACGTGTCGAAGGCAAGTACAAAAATGTCTACCCGTTATAGCTGACAGTCAAGACTTCCAAAATATACTTAGTGAATACATAAGTCAATCCACGAGCGATAACAAAAATACAAAGCAAGACACGTAGAAATGTGAAACAACTAACTGCAGAAAATCTAACTGAAGCGCAAACCAGGGAAAATCTGAAGACTCAAGGTGTCAACAATGTTTTGGAATAGAAATAATATAACAGACTAACGCAGGGACTCCTTATCAAAGCGACAACAATTCTTATCTACAATACATCTGTAAAGAACTAGAGTCGCATGCTGATTACAATAATAGCAAGTATCATTTTCGAACAGTAAGGGTAGTCACCCTTACACGTGAATTTAAACCCAACACGTGATCAATTAAGGACTCCACCGGTACCCCAAGAACTGATAGGGATTAAATCACTGATTAGTGCTAATACTGTGAAAAACTTTTTTTATGATGACTGACAGCAGGATTACGAACGCGAACCTCTAATACTAAAATTAGAAGTGGAGGTAGAGATAGAAAAACTAAAAATTGACAAAGCAGCTGGGATCAACAATAACACGACTGAGTTAGTTGGTGAAGATATAGTAAGAATTCTACAAAAACTATGGGAAGCAGGGATCTGACCAGATGATTGCAGATTCTTATTCTTCATACCACTACATAACAAGGGAATGATAGATATCTATGATAACCATAGACTACTGGCATTAATATCACACGTAATTAAAATAATATTGTAAAGTAATTCCAGTATATCAAGTGGTGCTCGTCATCACTAATGATATTCTGACATCATAAAATAACATCTCAAAATTATATGAGCTTGCAAATTCCGTATGTATATACGGAACACTTAAGTTGCGGAACAATTATATTTACATGGTATATTGCACGCGTTGCCTCGAATAACTTCACCTTACATCGTGTTATCATTTTATTGTATGTTTAATCGATGTTGTTTTAGTTTGTTAATTTAACTAATCAAAGTTTTATAATCAGGTGAAGTTTAGTTAATGTATTTTCAATATTAATATTGTGAATAGTTTAAAAATTATATGTAATGACTTTGACACCATGTGATCAAAGTAAAACTGTGACGTCAGTTTGAGAGTGATGTGCACAGTTCGGTATATTGAAACCACTTTGCATTCTTCAATTTAGATTTCATCATTATCTAGTTTAGCAAATACCTCTGAGTAAGCAGGCTTTGTTAAGGAATGTGACGAATCCCCAAGCTAAGGGCTGAGTCTCAACAGATCGCAGCGTGGAAACTGATCTACCGAGCACAACACCCTGCCAGGTACGTAAGTCGTCTACAGACAATTCCGAGTTCCAACATCGAAACGTTTGTGCCACCCATGATCGGCCGTCAGCAAGTGAGATCAAGTCAGACACAGCAACGATCGATCCTGCCGCCGCGCCGATCGCAATTTCCTAGTAAAGTCATATTGTTTTGAACTTTTCGACTCTCGGAACTCCAAGAGATATCGTTGTCACCTTCGACTAGAAAGAATATGGCCTTAGAGGTGTTCAGGCATATTCTTAAGGATGGTAGCTTCGCACCACCGCCCGCTCGAGCGAGTTCGTGAACCAAATGTCCATACCTGCGGTTCCTTTCATACTGAGCAGGATTACTATCGCAACGACGAGTTATCAGTAGAGTAAAACTAACATGTTTCATGACGGTCTATACCCAGCTCACGTTCCCCATTAGCAAATACTGAATTTACGACAACTTATCGAGAAGGCAAAAGAATATTACGTGATTATGCACTGTTGTTTCATAGGTTACTGTAATGTTTTTGATAATGTGGATGGAACCATTTATGGACTGTATTAGAGATGAGAATGCTAATGAACTTCCCAGAATCGACCTAATTCGAAGGATAAGTAAAAAGTTCGACTTAGAAAATTTTTTATTAAAAGACGATTTTAGAGCACAAGACATCCACGCCGAATACTGACACAGAAGGACTTAAACACGTTCGTAGAAACGTGAGGCACAACAAAGTGAAAATTCGAAGAAGCACCGCATTTTCACTTAGAAGAATATGTTTATGTCCAAGACGTAAGAGTAAAAGTGTGTTTTGGGTCATGGGAAAAATGTATTAAAAATAAGAGTATATTTTTGATCAAGAGACAAATATATTATACTTTTTCAAACGTATGGCGAAATTTCACTTGGTAAATATTTTTGTGGACAAGGAAAAAATTTATTATGCTTTTTAACACTTTCACTGCGGCCCTAAGAAAAAGCCATTTAGCCATGTGCGGAATATATAATTAAGTTGGTAATGAGTTTATATTCTTTTTTTGTTTAGGTTAATGGTGCTAATGTAGTATTGGTGTTTTTTTTGTTGTTTTTTTTAGGGGGCGTGTGCGTCCTCCGCACATTTTGATAAAATCCTACCAATATGCGGAGGACGCACTTTCGCGTCAAACCATTTTTTTCATGTTTTTGCATATTATCATATTATGCTAAAGAATGAACGATGTGGACGCACAAGCACGCCGTCCGCAAGTATTGGGGGCGAACCTGGGCGCACAAGTGTGCTTTCCGTAGCGAAAGTGTTAAGACGCCAAAAGTGAAATGTTTTCAATTTTTTATCGCTTCATGAAACACAGGGAAATTGGAGACACAGTCATTGTGGACAAGGAGAAAAATTGATTATGCTTGTTAAGACGTCAAAAGTGAAATGTTCTAAATTTTTTATCACTTCATGCAACACAGGGAAATTGGAGACACAGTCACTGTGGATATCAGAATGACAATAAAAGTTTGATGAGATGGCGTACTGAAAAAGCGAGACCGAAGAATGTGGCAAAGGCTCGTAGCGTCTATGTGCAACTATTAGGCAAAATAGTAATAAAAATCGTCAAGGCCGGTTTCTCGAATAAAACAAATTTAGATTCATCCAACGACTTGTTACTTGGACGAATGTGTTGGAGAACCAGCAGAAAGCTGTGGTAACAAAACCAAATGCAGGTCTTTAAAGATGGCAAAAATATAGAAAAAACTGCCTTGTGCATAAGTAAGATAAATAGGTCATTGAAAAAAAGTCGCTCGAATGCGAGGTTATATCACATACGGCCAGTATGCCGTAGAGGAGGCAGGAAAGCAATACTCACATATCGTTGAACTACGTTCTTGTGAATGATATAATCATTGAAAGGAACCTTGATATTAACCACTAGTGTCCCAAAATTTTAAAAGTAAAATATTTCTATATTATTTTTCAAACAGTTAGTCCCAAAACCAAAGTGCCTTCATAAACTTTTGAAGAAGTTGTGTGAATCTTTTTACCTAATCGATTGCTATTGCACGCTATTCACTATATGGTGGCAATAAACACTCTCTATAAGAGGCGGTCATCCTTGCCCTGCTTGGGGAGGCAATTCAATTAAAACTTCATATTTTCTTTAGATAGGTTATTACACAACATTATTTGTATTTATTTTGGATTTAACCAATAAATGGTATTATTTGAACTGTTTCATTTTATTAATTGAATGATTAACTTTAAGTCTTTTCCCTCGAGGGCTTTTGTCGGAGTTGAATATCGGGAGTCTCCTAATCCCGCAAGTCTGTAATTCAATACGCCGATCAGATCGCGAAAGTTCGAGAAGGATTTTCTATAAAAATGATTAAGAGATCTCTGAGCACAAAATCCATTACAGTGTTAGATAAAAGCTAAAAGCTAAAAGTGCATCCCCAGAGAAGCCAAATTGCGAAAGAAGGCAATCTACGGTAAACACAGCTTTTACCTTACGCGTCTATCAAACATCTGTTAAAATCTGGGAGTGGAAACAACCGCACACAATCAAGCGAGATCGCGACTGGCGCCCTTAAATGCACTAAATTGGTGTCGCGACCATCGCTGTGTGTAAGGTTCTTCTACAAGAACACCCAGACATCTGGGCTTTATTAACATCTATAGTGAACACGTGATGGGACGTGCTCTGAAGAACTGTTTGGGTGGAGTAGTTATGGGTTAAGTAAGGATTTATGACTTGAGATTTGTTGATGATACCACCTTGGTTGCAACCGGCAAGGATGACTCATATACCTGTTAAGTAATCTCCAAACAACAATCTCTGAGTACGGCTTGAGTATGAATTACAATAAAACGACAATTATAATTGTGATATTCTATCTCCACTGAGGTTATCATAATATAATTATTCTGATTCCGGAATATTTAATAGTTTTTATTAGTGGTTGATGGTCTGTGTTTTAATGCTGGTAACGGTTAACGAGTATAGACCAAAAGGTGTTAGGAAAAGACTCTTTTAAATGGTCGACGTTTCGTCAAAATTTATTGACATCCTCAGGACCATTTAGGTGAGTTTTCCTTTGTATAAGATATTAAAAACAGAACAGAACACATTGATATTAATAAACACACAAACTCCTCAACGTATGAGTAACTAGTTTATACCTAAATAGTCCTGAGGATGTCAATAAATTTTGACGAAACGTCGACCATTTAAAAAGTCTTTTCCTAACACCTTTTGGTCTATACCCGTTTACCGCTACCAGCATATCTATGTCATTTTCGTAGCATTGAGAAAATAACTACCATAACCAAAATAGTTCTTCGCTGAACATATTTTTATATAATACCGGGAATACGCCATTAACAAAATTATGTTTGGCATAATGTAGCACAGAAGATGTGTAAATTTTTGTTCTGAAATATTGAATTTAGGGGACTAGTGTGACGTTGCTTTCACTCCCTTGACGTATTCAAAAAAGTAATACGAGAAGTATTCCGGTGAAAAAAATTCATAGCCCAATACAAACGATCTCTTTCTTCTGAAATATTAAATGCGGGAGTAGTTAGTGTGAACTTAGCTTCAATCTATTTTTTTAAATAATATTATTAAATCAGTACAATGATTTTTTTTCCACAACATAGCGCTAGCACAGCATATACCTTGACAATAAAAAAAAATAAGTTAAAAAGAGTAACTGCACTTCGACACCCCGTATCTCGAAAACAGAGCGTTTTAAAACAATATTTTCTTTTGTTAAATTGACGAGTATACAGGTTGCAGAATTTTCTCAATCATATTCACGACACGCTGTATAATTACGCATAAGGCTATGACCTGCAGGGTTTCAGTTAGAGAAATATAATACCAAGCTGAATTACTTGATACTTTATTTTAATACAATAACTAACCACGAGTAATGGCATCATGAATTCTTTAGTAACTCTATTAAATCAATTGTAAATATAACTGGTTTCATGCGAATAACTTGAGACCAATTAAATGTTAACTGTTACCGAGAAACACTGCATTGCGAGATGTCTTTCAATAATAGGTAGTTACTGATTTCCACTTCACCCTGAAAGTATAATAGCAGATCATCGGCACGTGCACTAGGTCAATCTACATTACATCGTCGCTGTATTTGTTTTTCTCGTTTAAATTTTCCTCGATTTGACATGAATTCAAGCACGATTGTGACAATTGTTCTAAATTGTCGTGTATTTTATCTCACTCATTCCATAATCCCTTTGTGCAATTGTAGAAAATCAATGACCGTGGTAAATTATGTGCGAGAAGCAGAAATCACTGATGTGCCTCGTGTATCTCGATTTCCAATCTCCGTTGCCTGGCGTCATTGTAATTGTGCAGTCACGAATTCCTCAGACAGCCCTATTGCACCACCAGCTCGAATCTCCAGGAAGTATGCCCTCTAAAATAGACTTTCAGCACCATATTCTCCTCTATTCTATCATTTGGAAACCACATTAACCGATGACAATGTGATTCATGGAAAATCAAGTGGCAAACGATCTCCAATATCTTGAACTGAGAAAAAAGTTTTGCTGAGTGGTTTGAGTAACAGACAATCGTAGCAGATGTGTGATGCTGGCAGATATACTATACAGCAAAGTGGCGCCGGCTTGAATAACGCCTGTGTTTCATAACGTTTGTGAAAGCATTATGAGTAAGAAGAAGAAGAAAAGGACAAGGAGAAGGTGGTGGGAGAGGAATAGAATGAGAAGAAGAAGGAGGAGACGAAAATAGTTTAGTAAATCATTCACTCTCTCATCAACGATATTAGTATTTCCAATGCTCTTTGTTTCTTTGAGTTGCAAATCTATTTCTGCTATCAATATGAATTCATGACTCAAGACACAATATGTCTGGCTTATCTTTTTCAAATATATTCCTCTTACAGCTTAGAATTTTTTCGCGCTTCTCCACAAATGATTAAGAATTTTCTCATTATGTGTGCCAATTTTCCACATAAGAGCAGAAGTTTAAATAACGCGATTATAAATTTCAAATGAAAAAAGTGAGCAAGTGATACTGTTTTTCCCAAATAATTTTAGATTCACGTTTCTTGTTATAATCCTTTGTATGCAATATCATTAGTGCTTAGAATTTTATCGTATGTAATATCACTAGTGCTTAAAATTTTATCAAAATTTTTTTCGAAAGCGTTGTTGCCTGGTAATATAAAAAGTTTAATCGAAGATTAAATCCCTTCCGTTAAAGCGGTCGGGATTTAGCACTTTATTCTACAGCTAAATTAACTATAAGTTTAGATGTGCTTCTATTAAACATTTAAATAATGCAAATTCACATTCTAAACTTCTAGTTAATTTAGCTGTAGAATAAAGTGCTTAACCGCGCACTGATAAACCGGTCCTCAGTCAGATAATAAACTGCCAATTTGCACCAGTTATATTAACTTTTAGGCAATTTAGCTTGGGAAAGAATTTTTATATAAAATTTGAAAGCACGAGTGGTATTTGGAGAGAATATTTCACGAATAAATAATTCATTAAGTACATCTTCCATATTATATTTTGTCATTAATTGCCTTCAGACGTTTTCTTGTCACTTTTTAGAGTTTACTGACCTTTAATTTCAATTTCATCATTAATTTGATATAAAGAAATATTTCCCAACCGACTCATATTTTCAAAACAGTAAATTTGAAACAAACGCAGTAGAAACTACGCAGAATTCGCTACATTTTAAACATAATCTAGTGACGGTTTTTGTGGCAACTAGTAAATAAAACGAGTTGTAACCTTAGATATTATAATATATAGACTGGCTTAACACCTTCGAGCTCGTCTGAGACGCAATATGACGAGGAACGATAGAGAGAGCACTAGAGTCTTTAATCTGTGAGCACTACTTTATTGTCGATGTCCCTCCCATATATACTATACACTCATGGTTCCAAAATTGACATAAAGAGCGCCATCTAGCGCTACTAGAGTTATATTCCTTAATAAATGTTCGTTAATACATATTTACCTATTTAATCCTTATTTTTATCTTACGAAGTTTACAAATTGTGTTGAGGTTTGCTTTGTTAAGCAGAGCAAATTTGAAACACAATAAATTAAAATGTTGCACAGCTTTGATTTAACTAGTTACTTTTTGATAGACTACCGTATGTAAGTACATTTTTAGTTTATTTCCAGAGCGAATGCGTTTACTTGACATGTATAATAAATGATTTGCTTACCTTTGTAACTACGTTATTGAGCTATGGAAAGCTGTGCTTGACTTGTTCCTATATTATGAGCTATATTAAGTACAATCTTTGTATATTAATGTTACCTGATCGAAAAGTAGGCAAATTGAAATAGTTACAGATAGGCAAGGCTTATAGCCTATATATTTCAAACAGGCTTCGCTTTAGAACTGACGAATGTACATGTAGTGTGTTTATGCTTGTTACTACATAATACAAATTACAATTTACAAGGTAAGTTAACAATTAGTAATAAGCTGGAGAAGATATTTATAGATAAAGTTTAAAAGTTCGAGTTGCCGTATTTGCCGAAAACATTTCATGAAACAAAACGTCAAAAAATTATCGCAATATTTGCTGCTGCAGCGACACAAAAAATTAGAGCGATAAATTTTGCATGTTGGTACTGTCAAAAGCCGATCTAAGTTGAATTACCACTGATAATGATGTTTGATTGGTGCCATGTTGTGAAAAAATGGGCTCTGATTGGCTATAGAGTGAAATAATCGTTAAAGTTCCCGGGTATGTAAATGGATATGTTTCATTATATTATCTCAAATTGTCTCACTCCAATATCGATAAGTGAAAACAATAAGATGAGAGGACCGGCGAATTATCTTTGATTTTTAGCAATGGCTTTCGTGACCTAGTCCTTTTAAATTAAGGTTATTACTTGCTCTGTTGCCGGGTGTAACTTTTGTTAAGAATATATTATTGTCATATCACATGAGGTCACGTGCCACCGCGGCGCTCCAGTAGCCATGTCTGCACTGGCTACTGTAACTAGCAGAGTCAAAAAAAATTATTGAAATTGATATTATTTCGTTAAAACTAGAGCTTACATCTGAGTAAATTGCTAATACCAATTCGACCAATCGTCGTATACTTGCTAAATTTGTAAAGCGAACGCGTCGCTAATATTTTTGTTATACATTTTCTGCAGTTTGTCGGCGTCTTTGATAATTTCGAAATCATTAAGTTCATGCAATGTTTAGGGTTTAAGAAACGCAAAATTTTCACAATCTTCTGACATGCCTTCAAACTTTGATTTCTAGTTGCTGCTAGTTGCAATCTAAAGAGCGGGATCAAATTAAATATCCATCAAGGCTGTACGTTGCACTTATTTATTACCGCTGCGCGGCCTTGTTGTTTTTTCTATGAAATTATTGGGTTGGGAAACTTATCTAACTTTGTAGGTTATTACACGAGCGATAGAAGCTCGAAAATAAGTATCTGTATGCATTGCTTGGGCCCCCCAGAACAACAGCGCCCCCGACTCAGTGAGAGGCTCTGCAGACCCTAGTTATGCCTCTGGTACACTCACATTACATACCCAAAATGTGAGCCTAAATCTTCCTATATAGTCAAGCATACTGGTCATCGTATTATACTCAGCATTGTACTGTACATATTGCCACGCGTAATCTGACGAGGCGATTTACCGTGGGGCTGGTTTCCCGACTGAGCTTCAAGATGGATGACAGTGTGAGAAAACGTACAGAGTTATACTATATAATATAGTCTAACTACATGGACCAAAGGATGACGATTTAACTGTCTACTTCTGTGTGTGACATATGTGGGTCTCCTAAACCTCATATCATAGATTATCATGATACCACGTGATTTAACATGACACGAAAATAATAAGTTTTCATCCTTAATTTTAACAGCTTGTCGCCCACGCAGTCATAACAGTTGCATCTGCATTCCCGACAAAAGCTGAAACCCTCTCGATTCGTTGCCCTATCTTCACCCTGCTGTGTCAAGTATATTTACCTAATTCTATTCACACTTTTTACTCATTATTTAGTTATTTTTTATATGGCATTGTTATTATTGTTTAAAATAAAAGCTTAAATAAAAATAAAATATATATTATCGAACTCTTATTATTAATAAATGAGTAGATGCTGCAGTAGGATGACATTTTGCTCGAATGCCGACAGAAACTTTCATTTGTTTCAAAATAGTCTTATTGAAAATACATTAGTAACATGTTAAAATTAAATTAATACATTTCTTAATGTAGTTAAAGTTCAGTTAAACCTGAGGCACACTGTACACTACAGATTCGGCATCTCTGTACAGCTTCGTATTTTTGTACCCTTCATGAAAAATAATGGTAACATTTTGGTTTAAAATTGTAATAAAGCATAATTTATACAAAACATGACAGTTTATTTGCCCCTAGCGGTCACCCTGTATGACAGACATAACCCAATTTTCGAGAGTATTCTACCATGTTACATTATATCTTCTAATCTGAAATAAAAATTTTCAGCAATTCATACAGCTACTGTGTAATCTTCAATTAATAACCTCTGTGTACGGTTTGAACGTAAATTACAACAAAACGAAATCTATTATAGTAAATCACGTAAATAAAAACTAGACAGGTCAAGGATAATTGAATTATAAGGTAAATGGTATACCTTGGAGCCCTCCTTGGAGCCCTTGTGAATAATACCAGCAACTGCGGACATGAAATTCCACGAAGAATATAGATGGTAAGATCTTCAACTTACCAATTAAGTAAAATTTGGCGTGACAGAAACATCACAAAATACACAAAAATCAGACTTGCTTATTCTTAGTTTTCTCCATACTTCATTACACCTCCGATACAAGACCGTTAAGGAGCCAGTTATGTGGCGTATTGATGCTATTGTGGTGCTTTTGGTTTTCCAATTCTTTGTTTTTTGTTCGCATCTACCGGAGAGGGGACAATATAGAACGATTGATAGAAAAAGCCAGATGATAAAGTGCGAAGAGAAAGCCCTGCAACACAATGGGCTAATGGCAATAATAAGAAAGAGCTTCGGTGAGGCCGTGAGCCTAACAGACAACTGTCACAGAAAACGTGAGGCTATCAGACGTGCCAGGCAGCAAAGAAAGTCCAGAGTATGCATCGATCACGAGTAAGATCCTCACACATTTTTTATTTAATATTTAAGTTCAGTGCCTTATGAAGTGGATTTCTGTTCAAAATAATTTTTTACTAGCATTAAAATACGTTAAATATGGGTGAACATATTCACTAACCACCGTCAGGAGAAAGCCACCTATCAAAGTAGCTGACATGTTAACAAGAGAATTTTGGGAAGTTAAGCCTTTAACAAATTGTTATTTCTCTTGAAGTTATGTGTCCGTGGCGTACGTTTGTATGTAAGGTGTTAACTAAAATATATTTTAACTCGTGTTATTGTAGGTAAATGCCGAATAGAATTTTGTATGCATATAGTTGATTTCCACCCTTTATTGTCACCATCATCTGAGGATGACAATAAGGCATAAGGGAACGCCACCAAACTGACTTATTTGAGTAACTCAGTGATATCGAATTTACGACCGTCGTGAGGCCAGTCCACAAACGCAGCGCCAGCGTGGTGCAGCGCGTCGGTCACGACAATTAAAAATCTCTATTTTAGAACGAAAATTCCTACGCCTCATATCAAATGCAAGCAGATATACCTCTCTTAGGGTCTTGTACGTTAGTTGTCATACATCAAAATATACCAGTAAGAGCCTGGTTTAGTAAGCTAAACATCAGTAGGAAATTGACAACTATTATTAGAATGACATTTAACCACGGTAAATTCCCCACCCATAAAATTGGTATTAGTGAAAACTCCACATGCCAATGTGGATATGACAACGCTGATTTGCATCATCTCCTTGCAATTATTTTGCAAAAATTAGTAAAAATGGACAAGGCCGGTTTCTCTAATAAAAGAAATTTGGATTCATCCAGCGGCTCGTCAATTGGACGAGTGCGTTGGATAGTCGGTAGAAAGCGATAGTAGAAAAACCAAATGAAGGTCTTTCCAAATGACAAAGTTATAGAGAAAAACCACCTTGTGTCACAAGTCGTGTCACATCCCTTATATTGAACCTATATGAGGATCAGTACGTCGTGAGACAGAAAGTTGTAATAACTCATTAACTCATGTATAGTTGGAACTCCGTTCTTATGAATAATATAACCACGCTAAGGAACTTTAAAGCTAATCACAAGCGTCCCAAAATTCTAAAAAATATTTTAATATTATTAGTCTGACCCAAAACCCAAAAATGCCTTCATCAATTTCTAGGGAAGTTGTGTGAATATTTTCTATTAAGTCGATTGCTATCGCGCGCTATCTATTGTATGGTAGCATCAAAATCTCTCTAGAAGATGTGATCGACCTTGCCCTACTTGGGGAAGACGATTCTATTCAAATTATATAATTTATTAGATAGGATATTGCATAATTTCTCTGAGAAGCGAACGCGATGTGATTCTCTCTCACGACAAATGCTCAAATTCACTGACATTCCAGAATAGCCGTTCAGATCTACCATACCGGATGCCATACTTAATTCAATCTGTCATGCACATGTAGATTTGTTTAAATCTAAAAAGTTCTCTCAGGTTTTCTACCAATTTACACAAATTTGCTGTGAAAAAATGATTTCAAGCATTGATGAAATTCCTGTTGAGTAGTCTTGAAAAAAGTACAATAGTTATTAAAAATATTTCCTCTCTTATAATATACCTATTTCAGTAAATCAAATAGGTATAATAAGACGAGACATGCTTCTCTCGCACATAAGAGCTGTTGCATCAATCACAAATGTATATAAAGAAAGGTTTCAAATTTATGGGAAAGATAAGATTAGCAGGATGAAAAAGTGAGCTCTTGAGTTTAAGATTTTGTTGCTTTGTTTGTCCAACTTATCCTTGATATGAACGTCATACGTGAAGATATACTACTAGTGTTACTAAGTGAAACACGCTTAAATATTTCAAGAATACTCTCATGGCATCATTTTCTTTAATGCTCTAGTTGCAGCGACTTCATTTATTATGATTGCCTGAACATCATCCGAGCATCGTAAAAGCTAGAATGTAATTTTTAAATTTTAATGCCACCTAAGCCAAAATTGGAATGTACAATGTTCCTGAAGTGAAATTTAACTGCTTTAAATATATTATGGGCTTATTAGATTCATACTGCCAAGACCTAAATTAGCCATAAAAAATACAATTTAAACAGTAACATACCAAAATATGAATATAAGAAACTTAAAAGTAATTTTTTCTAAGTTAATCACTTATATATGCAGCTATAGGCAAGTCCACTAAACTAGTTACTATCTAAATCTCTGAAGTGTGAATTTAATTAAGAAAAAATTAAAATTATAAAAAAAATTTAAAAAATGAGATTTTACTTCCCTCCCTAATAGTGGAGTCAAATTAAGGATCGAAATAGGTTAATAAAGAATTCTCTAGCTACAGCAATTTTATTATGTTAATTTGTTGTAGGTATAATAACAAGTGCTCTGAGCAATTTTTTGCTAAATCCGTCCATTGCTTCTTGTAGAATTTTAACAATTTATTTTTCAACACAGAAATTTTCTGTTATTTTTCATATTATCTCAGGTCATAGTAATCGTATCGCAATAATAAAAGTACCAAACTGTTCGCTATAAAATTATAAATAAGACATTTCCATATGAAGAAACTTGATAATTTGTAAATTTGTAGAAAATAAAAACCACCAAAAACTGCCTTTTTTTGACAGTTTAAGAAATATGATGTAATAATCCATCAATTTTAACGAAAGTTGGTGGAACCATGCCCTTTATTGAACTAAACCTACGTGCCAAATTTTACCGCAAAATATTTATTCAAACGGCTAAAAAACAACAATAATTTCGAACTTTCCATTGCATTTTGTTTAAGTGCATCGACTTGTAGTAGTACAATTTTTTTTTAAAGTGTAGGTTTTTACATGTACTTCACGATGGTGTTTGGAAAGAAAAAAAAATTGAAACTTAAATCAATTTTTTGGAATTTAATTGTAATTATGGATATTGCACGTATAAACAATTTCAAATAACTACGTGATTTTTTTGTGAAACCAAAAACGATAAGCGAATTATGAAAGTATATGAAATAACCAACGTTCAAAAAAAATAATAATGTTCTACTTATATTTGATTCCATGATACGTTAGTTTTTGCGTTTTAGTCGATTATAAGGAATATTGATATTTTTTCTTGAAATTTGCGCACATTGTTCCAAAATGTTTCTCTCCCTGCTAGTTGAAAATTATCCACAACTAAAAATTTTTAAATTACATCGCATAAAGCACCATTGTGGACATAACGCACATTCGAAAAACGAATTATCTCCCCACTATTTGAATGTTGTAACTAGGCAACTAACTTAACTTAATCAATGGTATATACATCACTCCATTTTCATCATATCGAGTTTTTGACATTTTTTTAAATCTTCTTTTGTACATTCTGATTCTATTATTTAACAAAATATGATTTGTTAAGTTTTTATTCATCAAAAATTCAATTATTTTTTTATTATGTTTTCGGCTCTTGTCACATCTGATTTTCTGTTTCTTTTTAAAATGTTTGTGTTTTGTTTATTTTCAATTTTTAATGTAACGTAAAATAATTTGTTTAGCCGTTATTTAATTAAAATGCATTGGACATTTTAATCTAGGTAGATTATTTCTTTATTTAATAAAATAATTATTTCTTCTCCCACAATTCGAAGAAGCTGCAAACGAACATTCATTGAGTGTGTATTTTCAAATACGGAAATGGTTAGGATTTGCAGACAAAAATCCTGAAGAGTATAGTTGGAAAGGTACCATAAATGGATTAATGTCACTGACAACAACAAAAAATCCTTTACCAGATAATTTATTGAGGACTATTTGCTGTATGTGTAGACTGGGTTGCAAAACAAAACTTTGTTCATGTAAAAGGAGAGGGATTAAATGCACAAATTTAGGTCATTTTTGTAATGGATTAAATTGCAACAACTGTTCTGAAATAACATTGAAATGAACTGAGGACTTGACGACAATGAAGACGATGTTTTATCGATTTCTGAAATGGAAACAGATGAAGCAGATTTTAAAAATTCGTTTGTTACAGCGGAAGACATTGACAACAACGAAGTAAGCAATGTTTCGGAAAGTGAAGATGATTTTCAAATTGACAGTGAAGCTCCGTCAATGAAGATGAATCAGATGATTTAAATTTTGTGTGTAAAAAAAGGAAACTGCAATAATATTTTTGTGTATAATTAAAGAATATTTCTATTCTTCTTCTGTACCACTGCATTACATCTCTATCAACGTTCCCCTACAAATGAAATAAATGGTACGGCCAGGCCGAACTTACTTTTTCGACTGACTTACAAATTATTTGTTTATCAGTAAATAACCTTTATGCCTGGTCCCACAAAATAAATATTTTGAAACTAATATTTCCAATGCATTTTAATTATATAACGGCTAAACAAAGTATTTTACGTTACAATACATTAAAAATTGAAAATGAATACAAAACACAAACATTTTAAAAAGAAACAGAAAGTCAGATATGACAAAAGCCGAAAACATAAAAAAGTAAAGATTGTTGAATTTTTGATGAATAAAAACTTAACAAATTATATTCTGTTAAATAAAAGAATCACAATATACGAAAAAAGATTAAAAATATTTAACAAAAAAATCAAAAACTCGATACGATGAAAATGTATAGCATTAATTAAGTTAGTTGCCTAGTTACAATATTCAAGGAGTGGGGAGATAATTTTTTTTTTCGAACGTGCGTTTTGTCCTCAATGGTGCTTTATGCGATGTAATTGAAAAAATTTTAGTTGTGGATAATTTTCAACTGGCAGAGAGGGGAATATAATCATTTTGGAACAATATGCGCAAATTTGAAGAAAAAATATCAATATGTTTACTTATAATCAACTAAAACGCAAAAACTAACGTATCGCGATTTCAAATGCAAGTAGAATATCATTCTTCTTTTTTAAACGTTGATTATTTCATATACTTTCATAATTCGCTTATCGTTTTTGGTTTCACAAAAAATCACGTAGTTATTTGAAATTGTTTATACGTGCAATATCCATAATTACAATTAAATTCCAAAAAATTGGTATAAGTTTAATTTTTTTTTCTTTCCAAACACCATGTACTAGTAAAAACCTACACTTTAAAAGAAAAATTGTCCTACTACGAGTTGATGCACTTAAACAAAATGCGATGGATATTTCGAAATTATTGTTGATTTTTAGCCATTTGAATAAATATTTTGCGGTAAAATTTGGCACGGAAGTTTAGTTAAATAAAGGGCATGGTTCCACCAACCTTCGTTAAAGTTGATGGATTATTACATTATATTTCTTTAACTGTTAAAAAAGGCAATTTTTGGTGGTTTTAATTTTTTTACAAATTTACAAATTATCTAGAAGTTTCTCTCGAAGTTTCTTCATATGCCTAGTCTTATTCATAATTTTATAGCGAACAGTTTTGGTATTTTTATTATTGCGATACGATTACTAAATAATGAAATTGCTGTAGCAAGATAATTCCGTTCAAATTTTATTTTGACTCCACTGTAACCGAAGGGCAGTATTGTAATCCCTCCGGGATTTCTTCAGATTTTCACGTCTCAGAGTTTGTAGATTACAAAAATTAAGGCCATTCTGTGTTTTTGTTAAAATTTTTGTAGGTAACGGATAACTTCGTAGTTGTTTATGGTATACTAAACGTGAACAATGTGTTGTCGCATGCAACTCGCACAAAATGGTAATTTTGGAAACATTCATACTCGTACAAAATGAGCATCATTTTGTGCTTATTACATAATATGCTATTTTTCAGAGCGAACCGACAAATTTGAAACATTTTACATGGTTACCTAGCAAGTCGAAAGAGCTTTCAAAGAATGTATCACTCAAGCACCTTCACTTTGCCAAATCTTCGAGAGAATGGCTATTTAGAGCAAAGGATGAGTAGCTTTGCAAGGTAAAATAGGTATATATGTTTCATGTTAAAAAACGGCTCAATTTAAAGTTTTTTTACCTACAAAGCTAATTGAAATGGCCACTTTTGGTTGGAACACCCTGTATAAGTAGGGAGATTTTAAATTCGAGTGAAAAATATTCGTCTGTCGGTCTATTAGTCTGTCTGCCTGTTTGTCTGTAACTTTTCGTGCGCACGATTACTCTGGAACTGTTTATGATATTAACTTGCCATTCGGTACACTTATGATAACGAAATCTGAAGCTAGATTATATTTTGATTTAATTGGGTTGAAGGGTTGGGGGGCAAATGGGGGTAAATGCGTGTATATAGGTAAAGCAAGCCGGTAAATATTCATCAAATTGGGATATAGTGTATGTATAAGAAACCAAGGTCTCAAATTGTTTGGCGTCAGCCACCTTTATTACCACCCCCTTTAATGATGGGGAGGGGTGGTAGTGTGGACTTAAATAGGAAATATGGATGTGAAAGTAATGATTCCTTAGGCAGCGGTTTATTCTAAATGTTATGACATTACATAAAGTGGAATAAAAAAACACTGTTAATAAACCATTTCTTCTTATTTTAGTCGATACAAACCAATGACGTTCACAAAACAAGAGTTGAAATATTTAGTCAATTTAATTATTATATGCTTCAGTATCTAATTCATTCCACATGAAACGAAAAATTCATATGACTTTTTTGATTTTAATATTACTTTGCATTTAATATTAAATCTTAATCAGAAAATGTTAATTGAAATGTCGGTAATATATTAAACATACTATTTTAACAGCTAGAATACTTTAACCAGATTGAGTTTCCCTTTTTCTAATATATCACAATAAAAGTTATGTTGTTCAGTAGATAGAAGACACGGAAATGTCAAATAAAAATATGAAACATCAGATAATTATTTAGTATCAGTATCCATAAAAATGGTAAGGTTACTGGAACTGCTAAAAACTTAAAATAAATATGAATCCAGGTGTCTTTAAGTTTTGAGGTACCAGAGTACGAAAAAGTAATTTAAAAAAATATGTGTTTATATATGTGTACACACAAACGTGCATAAACTAACGAACTGATTTTGATGAAAGGTCACCGCACGTTTTATAGGTAAATTGGTGGCCTGTCAAATTTGATGAATTTTTGATATGTTGTAGTACAATTGATTCTGTATAATAAGTTCCTTTGGCAAAACTTCAAATTATGGACGGTTTCTCCGATAGATGGCTCCAAAGACTGAACCTTCCTCAATACTGTATCAACGATTTCTCAAAATGTACTACAGGTATTGAAATGATGACTGCTGGAAATGAATTACCAGATTATTTACCATTATCTGATCTTAAATTGATGTGCCTGAATTTCCGGTTTCGCCGGAAGTGGCGTCAAATCACGTTTTGCGAATGCACAAAACCCGTATACTGTAGTTTAATGCATCATATATGCAGGGTGCGCCACTTAAAACTCCCCAGTCTTGTAACTTTTTTATTTTTGAAGCGATGCCCATGTTGGGCACATCAAATTGTAAACATTTTTAAAGCCCTTAAACATGCATACAGACTGATTAAATTCTCTTTTTTTTTTTCAAAAAATTGTTAAGAAAGGGAAACTTAATTTCTTTGAATATTTTTTTACCTCACCCTGTACATGAAGTGTGTATTGTTTGTGATATGTCTTTTACAAATTAAGCATAAAATTATTATTTACATTATTTTCAGTTATTTAAAAAAAAATCAGTTTGGAATCAGAAACAGAGTTTTTAATTTTTTTCTCTATACCCAAAAAGAATTTCGAATATGACGTAATAACATAAATTGAAGATAATTAAAAACTTTATAAGAAAGCATTAACGCAGTTCATGTACAGGGTGAGGTAAAAAACATTCAATTAAACTAAGTTTTCTTTCTTAACAATTAAAAAAAAAAATTAAATCACTCTGTACACATGTTTAAGGGCCTTAAAAATGTCTACAATTTGATGTGCCCAACATGGTCGTCGCTTAAAAAATGAGAAAATTACAAGCCTGGGGAGTTTTAAGTGGCGCACCCTGTATAAGTAGCTTTATTAAAATTCACTATCTTAGTAAATAAGTAAGTACGTGCATTGATGTTATCTTGATACCGGGTACATCATAATCTTGGTACAAAACAAAGTTAATTTTATTTTTCAAGATATAAAACTGCATTTGTGTCTAGTCAATGAAAACTAATTATTTGTGAGATCTTTAACTAGAATAGGCAGTCATTGTTTAAATAATGGTAAATAGCCTAGTTATTAATTTCCAGCAGTTATCATTTCAATACCTGTAGTACGATTTAAGAAATCGTTGAGGTAGGTCCAATCTTTGGAGCCATCTAACTGAGAAACTGTCCATAATTTGAAGTTTTGCCAAAGGAACTTATTGTTCAGAATCAATTGAGCTACAAATTCATCAAATTTGACAAGCCACCAATTACCTATAAAACGTTCGGTGTTCTTTGTCATAAGGGTAATATTGGTACCGTGCATAGGCTGAAGAGGTTTTGGTGCAGATCTAATGATGCTTAGTATCTTTTTGGTTTTAGGCTTCCTTATTTTTGAATGTAATATCTATTTTATTCTGTTTTCAACAAAATATCACATTTAACTCTTTTCCATTCATTTACCATCAAAAAAGCATTATCCCACGTTGCAAATAAATGATATCACTTTTGTTTTATTTAGCGCGATCAAAACTATGTATTACTACGAGAGCCCACCCTAAGTGCCCGTGCACCCCCAGATCCTTTAGGACAATGTTTTTCATAAAGATAAAAGTCTAAGGAACAATTTAAGACATGTGCTAAAAAAAAAAATTGGCTGCACTTTCAAAATGGCGTCCGTTTAAAAAAAATATGCAAATATGGTTTTTGTCATTTACCACAAAAACTAAAAAAGATGGAGAAAAACTTACTGCATAAAAAACGAAGTGCATAAAATTTTCTACAATTTTGTTTCTATACAATATTTGCATAGGAGTTACCATTTTCCAGATAAATGATTCATCTCTTAAAATAAAATATAAAATTCAATATAAAACGTAACACTACGGAAGCCCACCCTAACTGTCCGTGCACCCCCCCGATCCTTGGGGACAATGTTTTTCATAAAGATTAAAGCCTAAGGAACAATTTAAGACATGTCCTGAAAAAAAAACTGACTGTACTTTCAAAATGGCGTCCGTTTAAAAAAAATGCAAATATGGTTTTTGTCATTTAACACAAAAACTAATAAAGATGGAGAAAAACTTTCTGCACAAAAAACAAAGTGCATAAAATTTTCTACAATTTTGTTTCTATACAATATTTGGATAGGAGTTACCGTTTTCCAGATACCACGGTTACCGTTTTCGAGATAAATGTCTGCAAATTATTATTATTATTAATTTTTTTCAGTTTATTTTATTTTATTTTTATGTTAATAATATAAAGTTATATTATATGCCTTACAATAATTGTCACAGTTATTTCCTCTAAGTAATTTACCGATATATGAATTTCCATGTTTTCTTAATTTTGGACTCATTTATCAAAATATTGTATAGGTACAAAATTGTAGAAAATTTTATGCACGTTGTTTTTTGTGAAAAAAGTTTTTGTCCATCTTTTTTAATTTTTGTGTTAAATGACAAAAACAACATTGGCAGCAGTTTTTTTAAATATATGGCCGCCATTTTGAAAGTACAGCCAGTTTTCCTTTTTTTTAGGATATGTCTTTATGAAAAACATTGTCCCCAAGGATCGGGCGGAAGGTGCACGTACATATGAAGGATATGTTCTTATTTTTTTATATTAAAAATTAGATATCGAGTGTATGAAAGTTATCTGGTAAATACACAATAAAAAGTTTTTCAGTAATTGTGAAAGCAGACAAAACATATTATTCCGAGGGGCAAACCGCGAAGGAAATCTGGTGTACACTCAGAAAGAAATCCAAGGAAATCTTAAGAAAATCCGAGGAAATCTAGAGGAAATCTCAGGAAATCCAAGGACGTGTCTTTGAGGAAATCCGGAGGAAATCTCAGGAAATCTTCCTTTTTCGGATTTCTCCCCCCGCTCTTCAAAAAAGTTTTTTTCGAATTTCACCCGCCCGCTCATCAATTTTTTTTTATCAAAGAGGAAATCTCAGGAAAATCCGAGGAAATCTTTGAGAAAATTCAAGGAAAACTGCGTAATCTTCATCAAAGAGGAAATCTGGTGTACAAAATTTTGGGTGCAGTTGACCCTTCGTATTATTCTTAAATACTAGAATACAAAAAATGGTGGGAAAATAAAAATACAAAATGTATATGCTAGACTTAGCTCTACATGTATTTGTAGAATGCAGATAATTTATTTTTGTTTTTCGTTATTATTTACTTTGATTATACAAATGTACTTTTATATTTTTTATTTACATTTAATTATTGCAATTTTTTTATTTATTATGTATAAAATGTGTAATATTCGTTTGCATGTTAAAGTTTTTGTTGGTTTATGATATGAGTAGAATATGACATAATGGATTTTCTAAACAAAATTATAGCATTGACACATATTCAGTCATGAATCACATAATCTATATTCAGATGCGAAAAAAATTGCATGTATTACTCGGTTTCAACTATATTACAGAATATTTAAAAACATGTAATGTGAATATGCGAAGAGGACTGAAAATATAATTTGTTTAAATTACTAGAGTTTCCTTACGCTCAAGCGAGAAAAATAATAAAATACAGATAAAAATTATTTTTTACGTAGTAACTAAAATTATTCTCACATAAATTTCGGAATAAAAATAATGATGATAGAAAATAAATAATCTTCTCCGTCGACGCCAGTCTATGAACCAAACACTAAAAATGTTTTAAGCCATAAAAACTTATTGACTGTGAGATACCGTTACTTACGTTAAATTTCAAATCTGCAAATCGGATCCAAAATATCATAACATCGACTGTGAACAAACATAAACCAGCACCAGCCCAGGGTTGTCTCATTTATCAAAGCAACATAAAAACGAAACGGGGCACAAAAAGAATCACTATATAAATGTAATTTATGCGAATGTGTAGGTCCATCGACATGGATTGTGTATCAGCTCTCCTGTACTGTACTATTACGAAGCTACCTCCTCATTTACACTGTCAGAAGTAGCCAATTTAAAAAGTATCTTTCACCCAATTTGCTCCCGATTGCATCAAATTGGCCAATGCGGCCTAATAGGGTAGCTGGCGCTCTGAAATTCTCCAACACGCGCCACTACAATCAAATTTATTTTTACGGTTAGTTCGTCTGACCTGTACTAACAAACTCACCTGGTCCTAGGAGAGGATTACGAGAAGAGAGCATGGAGAACTTTTATGATTCGAGCTTTTATGTTCTTAGGTTTATTATCATAAAAACTACTTCTGTTGAAACTTAGGAATTCAATGAATACTAACTTGTCCAGAACGATGATCTGGCTTTTACGACATGATGGAAAGAGTTGCCAGCTTTGTATAAGTACCCACGGTGCAGTATCCCGAGCCGTCCGCGAAATTTCGTTATAACTAGCTAATAGGAGTAGAAATTGTAGTCGAGCGTCGAATACAAGGACCGCAACTTTTAAAACTAAAAATAATTACAATTAATTCGCATATCGAAATATAAGCACAACAGAACAAAATAATGCATAACATGATCAGACAAAGATTTTAAACAAATTTTAGTGAAAGCTAAGCATTTAGCGAATATTTTAGAAACAGAATTGCAGTATGAGCAGTCCAAATAAGAAAGTGGGGATGGTTGAACGAAAGATTTGAGCAACTTTTTTTGTGATATTAATAGTGAAATGGACTAAAGATTGTACCTAACACATGATAATGTTAATTGAAGTTTGAAAAATAATGAAATTTTCGAGCTGCTTTAATTTTTAAACAATTGAAATTTTTTCAAAATATTTAAATTAAGTCGGGGTAGAAAAAAACAAAAAATACGGGTGTGTAGACCACGTGTTTCTGAACAAAATATTTCCTAATAAAATTTATCGCTAAAGCCACGGTATTCCTGGAAAAAAATAGTGAAATAACTTTGTCACTCCGCGTGGCCAAGCGCACGGTTAAATGCATACTATAATCCAGCAACCTTGTCATAAAAAAAGCCTGACGTTAAATCAGGCAGTAGTACGTATTTCACAGATTTTTAAGTTCAAAATGGTTAAAAATATCGAAAAATGAAAATTTTGCAAAGCTTTGAACAGCCAGCTGTATCTGGGATACTATTTGATCTACAAAGTCCGTTCTGGCAACACTTTGTAGCAAATTTAGTCTATTTTTTAAAAATACCAAATTATTTTTACCAATAAAGTAGGCCTTAAGTGTCAAAATCAACAAAAACTGAAAAAAAAAACAAAAATGTCGCAGTTTTTTGGATTTTTGACCAAGACCCGGAAGTCTGCCGAGGTCGTAAACTTGGATTTAACAATACTTTATAATCTTATACAACATATTAAAAAAGCATAGATACCTGATTAACGTCAGGTAGGATGTATAAAGTTACTCTATTACTACGGAACCGTTAAAAAATATTATCAGTTCTAACGAGTAAAATAAAGCTTTTTTCTCTTTCTGATTACACATTTTTAACATTTTTCTTAGTGAATAGGAGGATAAATAGTGAGTCTAGAGGAAAAATATATAATTATGAACGCATACCCAGACACCATACATGCCGCTAAATCGCTCGCATGAATTTTGCGTACCTTTACTGTTTGTATTTATTATAGGTACACCTATCCACATTTCAGCTATATCCAATGGATTCCTTATACATTTATTAATTTATTGGAAAAGCTCCAGAATTTATATTCAAAACAATCAAAGATATTTTCATAGGTATAAGGATAAAATCGTAAAATCGCAATCGAAATAGTGATATTTTGTTTTTTCCAATGGGTCAATTTCTCGACAAGTTACAGCCTCCAACATATATATTTATCAAAAAAATCATCAAGCAAGGAAATTAAAATGATTTGAGATGTACTTTTTTTGAGTCCTCGTTACTGCAACTTAATAAACCATAATAATCATAAAGTGTACATACTTCTTAGCAGTTCTCAATGAAGAAAGAATTTTTTTGAAGGGCTTTTATTGTTTTCTATTTTTTTTTGCGACGATTGAGTTCGGGCGTGATAATATACCGGGTGACACAGGAGATTTGTAACACCCCGTAGCATGTTTATTTAAAAAGATATTATTTTGAAATTTAGTAGACTTATATAATGTGTGATTGTCCTTTCTTTAGTACGAGCAAGAAATTTTTTTCACTTTCGATTTCACCGGAAGTGAGATCTACTTGGTTATTTTAAATGGCACCCTGTATATATTTTTTTCCTATCTGATTCTCCTTAAATTTCTCTTTTCAACTATGTATAGCAAGGTGGCATTCGTTTTTAAAATGGCTACTGAAAAACATTTAATTGCATTAAGTCAAGTTGGCTATGGTATGAAATGTAAAGGTAATTAATGCTTAGTGTGCTGTGATATCAAAAGAACGCTGGTACACAATTTTGTGTTTCATATTTATTTTGTTCTAATCAGTAGCCAAAGAGACTTTGTACAATTTTTATATTAAAGAAAAATCTCTAGTCTAAATCCCCGAAATCATAAAAACTAAGATAGAAACATTAATTTTAAATTTTACCCATTAATAAAATATTTGTTCATATTTCACTTTTACCAATTGTATGGCCCCCGAGGTCACCGGATCTTACGCCACTTTTTTATAAAACTCCACTGTAAAATAGGGAAGACTTGGAAATGAGATTACTGAATTCCAGTTAAAAAATGTACTTAGAGGTACTGTTATAAGAATTCGACCCTGCAGGGAAAATAATGGCCGTTTTGAGATTCTTCTAAAACAATTTTATTCAAAATCAAGTAAAATCAAATATAGCAATGAATTGTATTGGGTAAAAGTTAAAGATGAATACATATTTTACAATGGGTCAATTTTTTTTTTTTAATCTATTTATTTAACGTCGGCCCATTTCCGCTACCAGGGCCTATCACCGACGCCAGGAGACGAGCTAACACCAACCTGGAAATTTTGCCGAACCTCTTCCCTTAAGAAGAGTAGGGATCTTTTACTTGCCTAACATTTAATAGACAAGGGAACGCCTGCTTTACATCCCCTCCGAAGGATGGTATATCCACTACGTAATCCTCGTCTGAAATTACGTAGCTTCCGCGTATACACTGATATACAAGCCGCTAGAAGGTGGGAGGAGAACGCTGTATTTCCCAAGATGGGTCACCCATCCAAGTACTAACCGCGCTCAACGTTGCTTCAACAGAATATCGACTGACATTCACATTGAAGTCGCCTCTACGCTCGCCCCTGGGTCAAATTTAAAATTACTGTTTCTATCTTAGTTTTTATGATTTCGGGGATTTAGTCTAGAGATTTTTCTTTAATATAAAAATTCTACAAACTCTCTTCGGTTACTGATTAGAACAAAACAAATATGAAACTTTAAACTGTGTATCAGTGTTCTTTTGATATCGTAGCACATTAATTGACGATTTGCACGAAAGAAAGTTTGGTAAAAAGTGTCTAGATTGGTATCACTGTAATTCACTGTACATGTTGACCAACTCGTCTTATTTCCAAACTTTGCAACAATTAAATACCTATAATATAATAATCATAACATTGTTTTCATTATAGTCCAGTCAATGAATGGTTTCTAGAGGGAAATGCTGAGATCACAATTTTTTACTAGAGGGCCGTATTTGGACTATTTAGGAAGTAAACATACCAAAAGTCCCCAAACGTAGGAGGTAGGGGGGATGCAGGGGGGCACGTAGAAGGTCCCGGTTTTTGGTTTTTCGCTCATATCTCAAAAACGGTTAGCCCTAATCAAAAAGTGGCTATATGCAAAATTAAAACTGACTAAATTTTCTACAATAATGTTTCTATTATTTTTTTTTCGTATCTGCTATGGTTCAGTAATGAATTGTATATTTTTGACTGTATTCTAACTTTATTATAAATTTATTATAAATTGAAAATAAATTTTAATAATTATCGTAGAAAAAAATTTCTTGTACAGATATACGTTTCACAACAGACTGAACTGAAATATCGAATAAAAAATATCTTTGCGTCTGTAAGTGTGTGTGTGCGTGTATACCGCTTCTTGTAAACACGATAACTTCTGTTAGACTTAAAATATTTCATTACAATTTGGAATATGTGTAAAACAGCATATTACAATAATCCCTATTGAAATTGGGCCATATCTGTAATACATGGTGATAACCAGAGGCCTACAATTCTCACTTCATAATAATGTTCCATATTTTAGGATAACACTGATATATCATCTAATTTAAATAAAGTTGGTTTGCCTACATACACCCGGTATATTGCGGTTTAGAAATCGTATACATTTTCTTATTTTTGTATGCTTAGTAACATTTTGCTCTGAAATTAAAATAAAACGTATTTTATGTATGAGAGTTTGTAGGCTTCTGGTTATCACCATGTATATGCTGTTTTACGTATGTTCCAAATTGAAATCAAATATTTTAAGTCTAACAGAAGTTATCGTTTTTACAAGCAACGGTATACACGCCCACATAAATATATACGCACACACACACTTACAGACGCAAAGACATTTTTTATTCGATATTTTAGTTCAGTCTGCTGTGAAACGGATATCTGTACAAGAAATTTTTTTCTACGATGATTGTTAAAATTTATTTTCGATTAATAATAAATTTATAATAATGTTAGAATACAGTCAAAAGATATACAATTCATTACTGAACTATAACGGATACGAAAAAAATTAACAGAAACATTATTGTAGAAAATTTAGTCAGCTTTAATTTTGCATATAGCACTTTTTTTATTAGGGCTAACCGTTTTCGAGATATAAGCGAAAAACCAAAAACCGGGACCTTCTTCGTGCCCCCCCTGCACCCCCCCCCCCCCCCCCCTCCTACGTTCGGGGACTGTTGGTATGTTTACCTCCTAAATAGTCTAAACACAGCCCTCAAGTCAAAAATTGTGACCTCGACATTTCCCTCTAGACCCCTTTATTGAACGTTCATTGACTGGGCTATTATCTTTAATGTTAAACCTACTTCCATTGAATATAAATCATCTTTATTAGGTTGTTTCGTAGTCTACAATATTAAAAAAATGTTGAATTATGCATTTTGTCAATTACTGCAGCTAACTCTTTTAAACTGAGAGTCGGAAACAGTGTTTGACAAATTGCATAATTCCACATTTTTTAAATATTGTAGACTACGAAATAACCTAATAAAGATGATTTATATTCAATGGAAGTAGGTTTAACATTAAAGATAATGAAAACAATGTTATGATTATTATATTATAGGTATTTAATTGTTGCAAAGTTTGGAAATTAGACGAGTTGGTCAACATGTGCAGTGAATTACAGTGATACCAATCTAGACACTTTTTACCAAACTTTCTTTCGTGCAAATCGTCAATTACCGGCACATTTCATACCATAGCCAACTTGACTTAATACAATAAAATGGTTTTCAGCAGCCATTTTAAAACGAATGCCATTTTGCTATACATAGTTGAAAAAAGAAATTTAAGTAGAATCAGACAGGAAAAAATATATACAGGGAGCCATTTAAAATAAGGAAGTAGATGTCACTTCCGGTGAAACAGGAAGTGGAAAAAATTTCATATTTATACTAGAAAAAGGACAGTCACGTATTATATGTCTACCAAATTTCAAAATAATATATTTTTAAATAAACATGCTACGGTGTCCTGTGTCAACCGGTATCTAAGTATATTTTTCCCATCCATTTTTTTCCTGTATTGTTTAAAACAAAAAAGCATCAGAAAGCTGCAATTTCCATCTTTTATATGAACCAACACTCATAGAGATCAAACAAATTCTGATTTAGTGACATGTAATTTCACGAACTTATTAAAAAAAAAATTATTCAGTTTATAAATTTGTGTACGTAAATACTTTCATCGACTGGGCTATATTAGCAGAAGAAAAAAATTGTTGTGTCAACAGATCCCACAGATCAGTGAGAACACGAAAAAATTCAGACAAATTTTTTTGTTTTAAACAAATAACAACACATTTTAAGTCAATCCTATCGATTGCAAAATTAATAATGAGTGTTAATGATAACGGGGAAAGATATGTTTCCGAAAGAGAAAATTTTTCAAAGTTCGAGCTGCTGGTCTGTAATTTTTAAACAATTGACCGTGGAAGAAAAGTGTTTAAACAAAGTTTTTAGAAAATTTTATAATATACAATACTGATTGAGTAACTACTACGTAGGAACAGAAATAATTGCAAAAATCAGCAGTGAAGCACACTTTTCTTCTTTCAGGTAGCTGTAAATCGTAAAATGGAGAATAAAATGTTAATAATAGTTATAGTTTTTTAGTTCCTTACAATATTGGTAATAATTAATTTTAGGTTAGAACTGACAGGAAAAGGGACAATCGAGAAAAATCTATTTTTTCAACATAACGACTCTAGCACCAACGATATTCTTGTGGAAAAATCAAGGATTGTGGCAACTCCCTTACATTATAAAAAAATTCCTTGCAGAAATTATTAATGGGTCAAATAATAGATTGACTGTATAACCATGTGTATAAAAAGAAGTTTTCTTCAAACCTACCAAGCATTCAAAAAATGTCGGCGCCTTTGATCAACAAACACGCCGCACCGTACCGCCAAAGACGCCCACATTTTTTACACTCTTAACAAGGGTGTACTCAACTTTACATCTACGTATTTTTGTATGCTCAATCAAAAACCTTAACAAAACTTTGTTATTACATTTACTTACAGTGCCATTCACATGGAGCCTCATAAGACTTATTTTAAATCTACTTCCTCCAAATAATCAAGTTTTAGTTTAAAGCAGGCAGAGTTTCATCATGAAAATTTTACTAAGTTGATGCTGGAGTCTGGATTGGATAACTTACTCCATTATTTTATTGGCTTGTTTATTAATACCAGCAACCTGTAGTTGTGACATCATCAGGTTCCTATCTTCCAATTTTTTT
The DNA here is from genome assembly GCA_936432065.2 of Rutpela maculata. NCBI lineage: Eukaryota > Metazoa > Arthropoda > Insecta > Coleoptera > Cerambycidae > Rutpela > Rutpela maculata. Next base: position 54,362,695 of record OW386285.2, read on the forward strand.
TGGAATATTATTCTATGAAGTTCCTCACTTCATTTTCATCAACTAATTAAGGTAACACCTGTGGTGTAGTTTTTATATACGTCTTAATAAAAAATATGATATTTAACAATTTCATTTAAAAATAATTAAAAAAAAACGTTTGCTTAGTTTATATAATACAATTTGTTGAGTAGCTTAACAACGCAAAAAGTAAGGAACTATTTATTAATACGCTACAAAGAAATAATTTAGAGAAATATTGGTATGGAGCTTTTACTGAAGAAAAGTACAAAAAAACTTTTAGAACTATTATATTTCATCTCCTTAAAAGTTTAGCTTCACTAAGGGCTATAGTAAACTCTGGAATGTTAATTTTGTCCCAAAACTTTCTCTTGGTATCTTTTATGGAGTTAAGTCACAGATAAGGCATACTGGGTTATGAAAGAAATAATTAGAGAGGCATTATCTGAAGAAACTAGGGAAACTTTGAGAAACAGAAAGAAGTTTTTATTTCAGAATGAGAAAGTGGCGTGAAAGAGTGAACGAAGTTTGAACGTTGAATCCTGATTTTCAGTTGTACTTATCCATATTCGAATTTGTAGTAACTTTAGTTCGTAACGTTCTTAACAGCTCTGTTCTTAAATGTTTCACTTTTGAAAAGCGAATTTCTCACATGCAGCATTAGTTTAAATTTTGACAGTGATGTTTAAGAAGTTTTACTGCAAACTTGCAGCACAACTTGTACATATTTAGGTAGTTATTTAGTTGTAAAAGAACTATTTTGCTCCACAAATACGTTGTAAGTAATATTTCCTAATATTCCAGTTTCTATATTATAAATACAGGATTGTAAAAAATGTTCCTCATGATAAATCTTGAAGAAGGGGCAAGAGCTTTTAGTGTGACTGCCTTTGAAGTAGTTTCCAAAAAAAACAAAATAATTTAACACTATATGAAATTTATTAGTCGACTCGCGTTTTAGTTCAGAAGCCCGTAACATCGAAAGTACCATCATCGCGGATTTGAAAAATTCTAGTGAAAATTAACAAAATGAACCCGGCATGACGAGGTTTTTCTTGCCGGAGGTATTTTTAATTAAATTAATAATCATTAAAAAATAATAATGTTTTACCGTTTTCGCGGAAATTGGTTTCAATTAGAGGATTCCTTAGGAAATTTCATGGTTTTTCAGAAAAATCTGGTATGACAACCTCTACTCTGCCGAAAATGTCTGTCATACCTATTTGAAGGAGGTGATATGTAACAAAGTTTTACCGTTATGGCGTGGAAACATTTTCTTTTTTAAATTTTGTTCGCTTTTGTGCACTCTTTAAGAATATCATGGTATGACAGCCCAAAAACTGTCAAAAATACCTGTCATTCCGGTTGTACTGAATGGACTGTTTGAGAGTAGATTTTGAAAAATATATATAATATCCCAACGATCTTCATATCAGTATTTTCCAAATTATCCAATGAATAGAAGAAGTTTTTTTAAGTAAATTTTATGAAACAAACGACTATTTTTTTTTCTTTATAAGTTTAAACAAGTGCAAATAAAAAATAGGCTAACTTTTAGACCAGTTAATAATCTACATATAATTTTTTGGATTTTGAAATAACCATTCAAATCTTACTAAAAGGATTATCATATATTTTTTCTGAAGTTGCGAATTATATAAAGTAAAATATCAAAAGCCAACTATTCTGCAATTATTATATCAATAAAAATAAAATTCAAGAATAAGAAAAATCAATGCTTTTGCTAACAAGAGGAGAAATGAAGGTTATATAATTAATAATTGTTCATTTTGAGAAATAGTATTTATTAATAATCATCAAAGTTAATATCATCACAATCTTAATGTCTATCGTCCTCTGATTCTTCACTTTTGTCTTCATTTTCATTTTTACTAATAATTTCTCCGACTTTTAGTGGAGCTGCTTGGCCAACATACCATAATGGTTTAAGTCTACTTTCTTCATTAAGTTGCCATTGGTTCAGTCGCATATTGTCGCATTGTATTTACAAATATGGTCCGTAGAATTTTTTCCGATAAAGTTTTCCAGCATGGAGGAATATTACTGGAATTAAAGTTTATCATGACTTTTTAAAATGCAATGTACTGCGCATGTAATGTAGCAAAAATAGGTAAATTTCAACTTTTTGTTAGCTAGAGAGAGAAATAGTGCGGCGGTTGACTGGCATTTGCGTTCAAAAACCCAATATCGAGGTATAATTTATTGGGACCCTTACCATTCGATTGAGGATGTTTTTTTACATAAGAATCATAATGGACGACTGTCTCCGTTGGTCGACACCTATGTCATAGCCAGAAAACGTAAAAAAATTGGAAAGTTTAATTTTAACATTTAACTTCATGTAGCTTCAAAAATATTTGAGACAGAAACCTGATTTTTTACAGATTTATATGAAAAACATATCTATTTAATTTTATATATAATTTTTTGCACAGATAAAAAAGTTTGCCTTTAAAAATTAACGTTATTTTAGGAATTGCATAAATGTTTAAGTATTTTATTATTTTTAACCTACCGTAATTCGCTTATAAAAAGAGGTACATAAATGATTTTTTATTCAAAAACTGACAAATTTTGTAGGCTTTATTTTGTCTCGATTAATAATTTTTAAAAATAAAGAAGATACGGCCGTTCAAACACAGCGAGGCACGGTACGGCGGCAGAGCCACGAGGCTTCCCCCCTCAGTCCGATGGCACTACTACTCGTCATCAAACTAGACGCGTTCGCAGTGAGAATGTCGCCCTAAATATAATAAATTTTTAACTTTAGATTGGGACTGAATAATAACTTATTATAAATAAAACAATAAGCTTATTTTAGAAGGCAATCATAGACGTAATTTTGTAATTTTCGTTTAGTACCTACCTACTTATAATAATACAGGAGTGTTGATTGGCGTTCTAAAAAAAAGAGCTTTATGAATGTTTAAAATGATTTAATTATTTAATAAAGCTTATTCTGGTATATTATCTTCTTCCTGTTCTTCTGAAAAGTTGGTAATATTGTTACAATTCATATTACATTTATATTCGATTGAAGAAAGCATTCCCTCATTTTTACAGGCACATTTATTACTGTTGCAATTCTTTTCATTACAAAAAAGACTTATAATTTTTCTAATTTCCTGTGGAATTGAGGTCTTGGTATAGTCAATGAATGCCCAAAAGGGGATTGTAGAGAACATTTAGGAGAGGAGAATTTTGCTCTTCAGGGATGTGTTGGGGGTAGTTAGAAGGTAAACGTACTAAAATTCCCCGCCCCTAGCCCCGCCGATTCAGGGGGGAGGGGATGGAAAGGTTCCTTTTTTCGATTATTCGCTTATAACTCGGAGACGATGCGTGTCGTATGGAAAAAGGTAATCTATGCAAAATTAAACGTAATTAAATTTTCCACAAGAATGTTTATGTTCATTTTCTTCCTATGTGTTATAGTTTACGAGATACTCGCCAGCGAAAATCGATGATTAATAAAAAAAAAATCAATTATGTACCTTGAATATTTCTATCAAAGCGGTTTACCGTTATAATATAAATAAATCACAGTCACAAAACAATATTTATTTTACAACACTCAACGTATTTACTAACGTAATATTTTGTCGAAATCTATACATTTCCTTAAATATTTTCCTTAAATATACAGTGTGACTCACTTAAAATGAAGATACCCTTATAACTCTTCCGATTTGAATCAAATTTTACTCAAGTATAGAACAAATTAGAATCTACTTATGATCAGAAAAACATTCGGCTGCTACAAAGGCAAAGCCACCTGTGGTAATATCCCGACGCCGTAGGTGGAGGGATATTACCTAAAAGCAACGTGCTTGAGGAAATTGTGATAAAATTATGAGCTATTTATCAACGTTCGAGGGGTATTCGCATAGAAATTTTTTTGCAATTTATTTTATTTATTTGTTCAAAACTATTTATTAAAAACACAATTATTAAAAGAGCAATTTCTAAAATTAAATGTAGACTATGTATTATATATTATTTGGTGTTTTCCTCTATTATTATATTCATTAAATAATTATTTGCAATTCCAAATCGACATTGTCAAAAAATAAATTTTAAATTATTGAACTGTCAAACTGGATGACATAAGTGAAAAGATCCCTAAGGGATCTTTTCAGTGTAATTCTGTTGTGATTGGTTGTTTCAGTACACGTGATTAAAAATGTATGAGTTTAATAGGACTGCTATTTGAGCTAAAAATTTTCAGAATTTTTAAAAGCCGCGATGACGGTACTTTCGATGTTACGGGCTCCCCGCCTATTTGGCTAGCAATATTGGTATCATCTTGAGAATCTTATAATTAAAGTAACATAGAAAATCTTTGTTTCTTTATACTAACATCATGGTTGAATGTACTTAATCAATCTGATTTTCCCTACCCCTATCCTGACCTAAGCTCTATCTCGGCTGGACGAACCGTGACCATTAAAATTTGGGATAGGTCCTATGTCACTACTCATACCAATTTTTCATTTTGCAATTTCCAGCCAGCTGTCTAAGGAATGTTGGCTTCTCCGTTCTTCCATATTTGAAGTGGGACATATGCTCCTTGAATCTAATTATAATTGGACGTTTTGTTTATCCTACAAACTCGAAATTATAATTCTTACAAACTAATTTCATAAGAATATTTTGTTTCATTCAATCTTATCCATTGAGTTTTTTTAAAAAACCTCTTAAACCATGGCTAAACCGCATATGGAACTGATAAAATTTTTTATTTTTTCTGTTTTTGAAACGTTGGGGAACTTCAACGATAGGTTTTTATTTTTAATGTTTTTTCAATTTTAGCATTAGCTATAGGTAGGTACTATCATTTTACAATATACTTATGCTGAAATTTTGAGTAATTGATTTTTATGGTTTTTGGTTTTTTAAATTTTTTTTAACACCATTTAAATAATCCAATATACCAAATTTAAAGCTCAAGCTCATTTGAAAATATATTATTTAAACTATACCATCAAAATCTTGATCACCTCAATTCCCTCATTTAAATCTCTCAGTTTTTGGATTTTCTTCGTTAAATGTGAGATCAGTAACTGATGGCACAAAGTCCAAATCTTACCACAATATCTTACATAATATTTGCCTGTGATGCAAGAATCTTTGAGCTGCCTCTCGCTCCCCACCAATAGAATATACGTAAAGTTCGTACAAATATTTTCGATATTTTCGTATTTTTGTATATTCACTCAAAAACTTTAGTAACATTTTACTCTAAAATTATAATAAAGCATATTTTATATAAAACATGAAAGTTTACACAACGCTGGCGATCACCATGTATGACCCAATTTCAATGAAAAATATTCTACCATGGTATTTCATATACTCTATTTGAGATAATAATTTTAGGTGTAACGGAAATTATCATGTTTGCAAAAACCAATCTACATACATATCCCTAGTAACACATAAAGTCGCGGGAACGTATCGGCGACTATAAAAGCCACGATAAAGTGGACCGCTACCATAGGCTGCCACGTCCCTGCTACGTGGCAGCTATGTAGCCGCCATTAAAATAGTGAAAAATTGTTAATCGCCGGGTAGTGTTTCGGGTAGTCCCGGCCTCTATAGATGTGACTATGTTTAGTTACTATAGAGGATCGGGGTAGTAGCGGGTACTACTCCGCAACTCGGCGGCCTAGTAACCGCTTCGTGGCTGCCTAGTAACTGCCATTATCACTTTTTAAAATGGTGTTTATCTTTTAGCGACCTCTTTGTTCTTTTTTCTTTTTTAATAATGGCGCAATGAAATAATATTATACCAAAAAATGCGTACTTTAGGCGCGTGTTTAAAGTACTTCTTTAGCCATTTTTTCAAACGCTAAGTTACTTTTTTGATGTAAGTTGACACATTAAATGAAAAAATTTCAACGCGCCCTCAAAACCTTTTTTTTTAAATTTTTTGACAAAATAATTTAAAAAGGCAAAATTAAAAAATTTTAATATTTATTAGGGAAACATTTGGAATACTTTCAAAATAATTTTTCGTAAAAGTTTATGATAAGATATTAACATAACCATTGTCTATTTTTGATTAAAACCAATTTTTTTTCTAAAAATTTTAACAACTAATAATGGCCGATTATAACAAAGGTACTATGAATTTAGGCCCTCCACCATAAATTATAGTGGACCACCCCATTTTACCTCTAAAAGATCAGGGACTTTGGTGACCCAAAAGCAATTATCCTGATGTGACTGTAGTACAGATTATATTTTGGAACTGTAAAGTACCAACAAGAAATATTTCGCTACCCATGTTGCCACTAAAATGCCACGATACTTTAAAGTTCCAAGTGATGGTCACTGGAACTATTCTGGAACCTAGATTACCTCTTTATGTACCCAGTTACTTCATTTAGGCATCTTAGTGGCACTGGTGGGTGGCAGTAACTGATTCACTGGTACTGTATAGTTTTTGCCACTATAGAGTAACAATAAAATGATACTGCCTAGTTCCAGTAACTACCTAAATGTTATTTTGACTTTGGGTGTTTACATTTCCAATAAATGGTATCGGTGTGGTAACAGTTACTTTAAAAGAACCATATAAAGTAGCCTTTCCCAATAAAGTAGCAATATTAGTACCAGGGTGTACCCCAGGAACTAAGGCTTCGTAGCAAAACCGAAACCGAAAGGATTTGGTACCATGTGTGTTACTTGGGATACATATACCCATATATATATTTTTCTTATGATGATTATTATTATTAAACATTTGTCTTCAACTATAATATACCTGTTTGATTAAGTTATATTAATTGTATAAAATAATAAATTTCTCATGTTAAAATAAAATATAATTACTTACTTAAGTCCACCGTCCATTTACCAGTCCCATTTGCTAATCCTGTAACCCAGAAAAGTAGTCAGTACATTGCGTGACATCATGATAGGTCAGCTAAATGTCGTTCTCGCCATTTAGCATGGTCAATTACATGTTACATGTTAGATGGTCATGCTCAACGAACCAGTAAAATTTTCACGTGTTCAAAGCTTTATAAAATTGCACAATTAACCAAGTGATTAATATGATTGGTCTATGATTTATGAATTGCCAGGAACATGTGTGAAAATTTATATCCTTCATAAACTTGCATTCGAATCGAATGTAGCACGACGCGCTCTCAATGTATTTATTAATGGATTTATGCCAATTTTTCAATCATTTGGTATGAGCCAAATATGGAGTTTGGAAATAGAATATTTACTCTGTTCCCTATTCCACAATAATATTCAATGATAAGTCTTAAAAGTGAAAGTAACAAACTGGAGTAAACATTATTCTCTTCGCCGATTTGTTGGATGTTTCATACAATTGTTGCACATTCTATAGGATACTTTTGGCAGAGTTTTTTTCAAATAATGTTAGTTGCTAGACATTTTCAATTTCATGATACCAACTTGAAACTCTCGTCAGTATAAATTAGAATAAAATAAAAAATTACATGTTTGCATCTCGAACCCGTGACCCTTTCAATTTCGAATCTAAACCGTAACCAATAAACTATTAATCCTTATTTTCATAAGCTTTAATGTCATAATATAATGTGTCTAGTTGAGGAATGTGTTTCGACGGATGGATATTGTGTTATTATGAAATGCATGTTAGTAAATATATACAAATAAATAATGATAAGAAATAACATGTTACAAGATGTCTATCCAATTATAACACATAAAAATGTAGGAAAGCTTTTAAAAGTTAAATGATTAATAACTTTTTCATTTACTGATCGACATTGTTAAAAAAATGACTTGGTTCGTTCTGTAGATAACACCAACTTAACACTTCAGTTATCATGTTTATAAGAAACGAACAGACTGTCAGAAGGACAGCCGGACAGCCGGACAGACGGACAGGTGGAGAGTCGGATATTTGAATGTTGTTCAGAATTCGACCACTAAAACAATGGGCTCATTTTGCATGTTTTTTTATTACATTTTCCAAAAGATCTCTTAATTTTAGAGCGAAATGCAAAAAAAACAGAACATTCTAGGATCTCTATAGGCTTTAAAATTAATCAGGAACATCGACGCTAGTTGCATTTTCATTCCCCTCTTTTCAGCGCTTGTATGCTGCATACTCTTGTGTTAAAATACTCCAATAATCTCCAAATCACAATAATCAAGTACATCTCTGGCAGATTAGACAAATCTGCTTTTAAATAGCCGCAAATGCAACTTTCGGATTCAAAACAGAGTTTCGGATTCAGTGACGTCAGCACTTTGAGCACGTCGCATCGGTTCATGTTTAAAGCAGTATATTTCTGAAACTACTTATCGGATCGACCTCAAATTTTCAGTGTTATAATTATTCGACGATGCATAAACGTACTAAAAAGTGAAATATGAAATTCGACTGAATAAGAGAGAGACAAGAGATCATATATTGGGTAGATAGCCATACAGCTTAAGAGTGTAAGACCTTTATAAACTTTTTTAGGTTTTATCCGAACAAAATTTTTCTTTATGATTAATCACATTAGGATCTACTCATGGCCAAAATACGATTCATTATCTTCAAATGTAAAGTCACCTGCGATACCAAAATATATTTAAAAATCAAGAGATCATATTAGGCATCCTTTTATTGAAAAAAATTACTAATAATAATAAGAAAGTAATTCAGAATTGCCCAAAGAGCTTAAATTCAGAGTTTGATCAAACGATTAAGAAAGTGAAATTTGCAGAAAATATGCAGAACACGCAAAAAGCAAAAAAAGGATTCACAAATCTTTTTACAATTACTTGTCATTTCAAGTTTTATTTCAAACAAAATCATCACAGCGCGCTTTTCAAAGCACAATAACCCATTAAAGTGCCATTTTCGGACTTGAAATGTCTTTAAACTAAATACTATTTTTTAGTTTCATCAAACTTTGCGCAATTCTGAACAACTTTTTTTAGTAGTATTTTCCGACAAAGGTGCCTATGATCTTATTTTTCAATTATTTTTTTATTGCAGGTGGATTTGCATGCGAAAGGCAGGTTTTTACCATAAGTAGTTTCTAATGTGTTCAATTTATGTGATTTTGATGAAAGCAATCGGTCGTTGCCGACTTCCAATAGCTATTTGAACAATGAGAGAAACATATGTTCACTATGTACTTAATATCAGTGACACTAGTCAATAATAAATAAATTCGAGACAATTTTCTGATCAATCATTGGTAGGTAAAATCAATTTTTCTCGAGAACGGGTCGTTTTAACCCTTTCAGGCACAGAAAATAATTCACAAAAACAGCCTTTGCTGCACGGAATATTTTGTTCTAATGCATCTGTTTTTCTTTGTTATTGGGATTGCTAAGCAATAAAATATACTTTAGTTGTGGAGATTTATTTTTTGTTTTAAGTATATACTTTGGCGTGGTACCCATATACATAGTATACATTACATTGTACATTGTTATATACAGTGTATACAGTCCACTATGCATATACAATATGCGGTACGTAATTTGTACCACCACGCATTGAACGAGCCAGTTTATATGGTTCAAACGGTGTATCACCATGCTAACGGTAGCAAACAATGTTACCGTTGGGGATACTTCGATCAATTTTTGAATTCAAAGTTCAAAACTTTTTCTTCTTTAAGATTAAAATTCCAAAAAAACTGCAATATCGGTTTTTATTTAGCTATATATTGCGAGAAAATAGAATCGAAAAATTTAAAAATGCCCGATAGAAAAAATAAAAAGTGGGTGATCAAAGTTGTACTCGAGTGTGGGGATACTTTGATCACTGACTAGTCTATAAAATATTTTAAAAAATTTGCCTGCACTGCCGTGGATATGCTACATCCAGGTGCAACATCGAGTCGTTTCTTCTTTCTTTTTGGGGTGTCTTTGTTACCAAATCTTTGTTCTTTTAGGAGTGATGTAAGTGCATCTTCAACGGCAGGGCCAGGGTCGCCATCTACTACTTCTACTGGCAAACGCTTGAACACCTGCTGCCGATCTAAAGGGCAAATACTAGTAGCCCAAAAAGAGTTGATGAAGTTTCGTTTTATTGCAGATTTCATCGTGCTGGTTTTGTATTTAATCTTGTTGGTCTCGTTTTACTTGGCAACCCTTGGCTCTACGACATCCACCTTATTTATGGTTTTCTTCAAAAGGGCCGAAAACATATCTTTTGGGACTGTGCTTAGACGTAGGTTTTGCAATTTCCACTCCGTTAGCGTTGCGCGCCATGCTTCTTTCATTGGTCTGAAAAAACCGACGTCTAGCGGCTGGCAAAGATGGGTTGAATTTGGGACCATACATATAAAATCTATATTATTTTCCGCACACATTCTGAGGACATCAGCATCCATATGACTGGACAAGTTATCGCCAAGTAATACCGTTCTTCCCTCTAAACGTTTGGCGTGTGGCAGAAATAAAATGATGAACCAGTTCCGGAAAGTGACATCATCCATCCACCCACTTGTTGTGCGATTGTATCTTGTGCCGCCGCTGCAGCATGGTTTGTCACAATACGGAAGGCCCCTTGGGCCATTTTCTTTCGACGAGTCATAAAGGTGACCACTTGTATAAATCACATAAGGAGGTAATAATGTACCATCGGCTGCACCACATACCATAATTGTCGTGCAGCTCTTCGAGTAGTTCATTACTTTTTCTGGATATTTCACCCCGCGCCTATATATGAAACGCTTCTTTCCAGGATCATCGGATAAATTAGATTCATCATAATTAAAAATATTGGTGTTTGGTAAACCTCTAACTGCATTTTCCAAATTGTCATAAAATAATCCCAGAGTTTTCCTTGATATTGACGCTCTAGCTTCTCTTTCTATGTTGGTGGATATCCTTTGTCCATAGGATGCTCTATGCCTCTCGAGAAGACTGTATGTCCAGTCTATTCCAGGAATATTATTTTTAAAAATATTCACCGATTGTCCTCTTCTATCCAAATAATATTTGGCCATCATTCTTACGTCCAAAAGCTATAAGGGGAATCCCCAATCTGCACATTTGGCTGCTGCTTTAAGCATGGCAACTTTCTCTTCATGAGTAGAAATTGTGGGACGACCCGGTCTCCTAATATGCTTCCCTTTGTATTTGTTATACAACGTTCCATATGGAATATTAAATCGTCTAGACGCCTCGCGAAGGGAAATTGTCCCTTGAACCACCATTCTCAGAGCTTCTTCCAATATCTCGATCGAGTAATCACCATAAGATCTAGATCCAGGAAGACGCTTGTGTTTACGGGGCATTTTTCTAAAAAAAACACACTTGTTTAGTTTATTTTCCAAATTATTTAAAGTGATCTATTCGAAGGAGTAACATTGATCAAATGATCAATAAAATCCCAAGACATGATCAAAGATACCCCGTGAAGCAAGAACTTCTCCCAAAAATTGAGGTTATGAAAAATTATTAAATTTGTCGTTTCTATGCACTGTTAAATACATGCCTGACACAGTAGATCCTTAAAAAAAATATTATCAACAAAACTTACCGTTATAAGCTTGAAGTTTTCCACACAAAGTAAATAGACTAAAACAGATATTCAGACAAAATATATAATTCAATCACAGCACCAAAAACCTTGATGGTTACAGCCGCTCACATAACAGTGTTAAGCAATGGGCGGTACAGCTACGTCAAAATTGTGCCGATAGTTGCATAGATGGCGTAACTATGAACATTTGAAATTTAAAAGAAGTGTCGATCAAAGTATACCCAGGGTTTAAAGTATCCCCGATCTACGGTACATTTTATATAGAAAAAGAATTTAAATTCAACCTCAAATTCCAAAAATGTATCTATGTGAAAGGATGGGGATGAAAAGTTCTAAGGTAGGTACTCCACCCGTGGCTTCCTACACAAGATGAGAAAGGCGCAATATTTCTCCACTTATTAGTCCATTTGCTGATAATGCTTCTATATGTCATTTATTTACCAGAGATTCATCCATTTGGGTATTGTTGGTAATCGTGTAGTGTCTGAAAAAAAATTGGGTGATGGTCTGTGCGAGTAGCCATTTTGGAAAATGGACGCCGTCTTTGATGCTTATTGAAAATGCACTGCATAAGCATGTGAGGTGTCATTTTATATATTTTTTAAGGGTGCTGAACACGTTGAAGATATTAAAAAAACATTTTAACAAAAATTTAAACCATACCTATTATGTAAAATAATAATTATTAGTAGATATGGAAACCATTTCTGCCTGCATTGATAATAAGTAGTATGTACAGGAATGTTATCAATGTTTATTCAGAGAATTATGAACTAAGAGCACACCATAAGTCATCATCAATTATAACAAATAATATGAACAGCAAGATTAAAACGATGATGAATTTCATTACAGATAGCGAAAACCCATTTTCTCCAGGGGCAAAAGAACTGAGAAACAATATTACGCAACAGATAGTTGAAGATGCTATGAATAATAAGTTACCTTAGATTTTCACTATAGGAAATGAAGCGTATGAAACATCTAGGAAAAACATTGATAAGAAAGCTAATATTTCAGATACCATTCATAGGACGAATTTACTATCTATTAATAGCATTTTCACTGAGAAAGAGACTGTAAAAAATCAAGACACCTAAAAAAACTAAGGCTCAGCTATGGCCAGGGTGTATTAAATACACCCTGGCTATGGCTCAACCTACTAGCTAGAGAGAGAGGTTACCCTATTAATGAACTGTTAAAATATGAGATCGTTGATAATTTTTCCATTTTCGATGAAAAGACAAACAAGAGCTCACTATCCCCAGAACTTGAAAAGGTATTAACCGAAATAGATGGCAGTTCAGCAAACTTATTAAATCTTTCAAACTGCTATATTGTGGATTTCATGGCTTGCACTAGAAAGAGTTCTCTGAAAGATTTGAAAACATTTGGAGATTTCTGTGAGGCTGTCTGTTCATATGTGAAAAATATTATAGCAAATACAGCAGCAAGAGTTGACTTCATATTTGATTCTTACTTCGATAAGTCGCCGAAGAGTTTCGAATGAATTCGTCGTGGCACATGTGGATCAATCAATTTTCACTCCATTAAAAATACAACACCTATTCTTGTACAAAAAGACAAATTTTGGTTTTCTAGTTCCAATAAAGTCAAACTTCAAGACTGTTTAAAAAATTATCACGTTCTGGTTCTTCTGTTATATCATTGGACTACCTTTAAGAATCTTAGATTGAAGGAACTGTGGATTCGTCTAGGTGTTAGAGCTACGAAGCGCCAATTTCCCGTTCATATAATGGCTGAACGAATTGTAATATGCCATGTACTTCCTGTTTTACACTTCCTAACTGGACCAGACTGCACTAGCAAAGTAAGCACAAAACATGCTGGAATGGTAAATACACCCAAAGCATTTCGCACAAACTTCGGAATTCCTGCGAGTGAAGTAATGGAGCAGTCAATACAATTAGCAGAAAAATATCACGTACAAGTTATGAAAAAGGGATTAGTTTGTAAAACAACGGACGAATTACGAATGTTTCTTTACACACATGGGAAAAACATTTCCATAGAAGACCTCCCACCAACCAGTGCATCAATTAGAACACACATTTTAAGGGCCTACTACAACAGACATTTATATATAACATGTTTAAATGATGACATCACGTAACTTGATTATATACTTCACTGTTTTCTCCCAGCAACGAACTTGTGCCTAGTTGCTCATGTCTAAAATGTGCAAGAGATTCATGTTTATGTTTTTCAAATGGAATATCTTGTTGCACTTACTGTAATTGCAGAAATGTAGCCATTATTGATTGTGTAATAAGTATTCCAATATTGCAACGTAAATTATTACGTCTGCTGTTTAAAATTATAGATATAAGGATTCATATAATGTTTTTGGTATATATTAATCATGTCATATACTTTTAAACTAGTGATGTCATTGACGTTTTATGTTACTTCGTGTTTTATAACACACTGTAAATCTGTTTAGTATAGAAATAAAAGATGTTGATTCGTATTTGCCTTAGTAACCACTTTTCAATATTTATACCATCAGGAGCATGTTCAGTACCTTAATAAACATGCAAAATGACACCTCACATGCCTATGTAGTGCATATTCAATATCAAAGATGGCGGCCATTTCCAAAATGGCCACTTGCACAGACCTCACCCATTTTTTTTTAATCACTGGACAATTACCAATAATATCCAAATGGTAAATGAATGACATACAGAAGTATGCTCAGCGGTTGTATTATATTCTGTATGCTGTCCAAATCTTATTACAATCAGCACAAACAGAAGTCTATAATTTAAAAATAAAAAAATCTTCTTCAAGATTAACCTTTTAAATTGAGCATCTGATCTCTGACAGAGGGCATTCTAAAAAAACTTACAAGTACTTTTAATGTCCTTGAGGGACCTGTTACCTTCGATGTCTAAAGTGATTTCCAGAAACACCAAACACACTTGACTGCTGTACTCGAAATACCATCACTCGACACGCCTTTCGCCAACCACGATTGCCAACCACATTTAGACATGATGTTTCAATAATCAATTTTAATAATATTCAGATGATGCCAAAGTTGTTGTCGAAACGCACGATAAATGATATTATTCGAATGTTGTATTCAAGTGTTTTGGTGTTCGTGGAAACTGCTTCAGATGTACTTTGTCCCCGACTGAAATATTGGCCCATATTCCTGGCGCACCCAGTATAAATATATTTCTTTCTAAATAAATCATTATAATCTGTAACTTGATAATAAAACTGAAAGAAAAAAGATGCAGGTAAAGTTTCTGAAAGCTTCAATTGTAATACTAAGTAAAGTTAAATTAACTGCAAATAATCCAAGTTTCAAAGGGTTTTGTTTGTGCGAGCAGAAACTGTTTATTTTCATGTCAAAGTAAACTGATATCTTTAAACCTTCTTATTCCCTGTAATCCGCAAATAACATTCGTCGTCGAAGACATAGCAAAGGAAATGTAATATATATTTTAAATAGAGATGGAAAAACACTGGGCCATAAGCAATAATTCTAAATTCAATTAATATTATGTAATACAGGTTGAAACAAAAATATTTAAATTTAAAAACTAATTAATAAAGTTTTACTTTTTATTTCTATTAGTACAGTAAACGAAGGAAATGGCAGGGAAAGTTTTGGAGAGTCTCGGATATTTGGACCCTTTGTGTAAAAATATGTGCTGATTATGAAAAACATACTAAAAAAATTCCAAACATGTCGCAACATGTTCTTATATTTTTTTTTATCAAAAAATGCAGATATCACAAAATAAGCATTTTTTTGAAAAAAATAAAATCACATTCTCCATATGACCATGGTATTAGATTTGCAATTTTCCCTTTAGTTTTCCGGAAAAACGGAAAAACTAACATATAAAGCTCAAGATAAAATTGCAAATCTAATAGCAATTCTAAACACTTTTTGTTCTCAAATTTTTTGAAAAAACGCATAGATAGCGAGCTAATTGAGGAAAACTATATAATTATATATGTTAGTTCTTCCGTTTTTCCAGAAAAGTAAAGGGAAAATCGCAAATCTAATACCATGGTCATATGGAAAATGCGATTGTAAACACTTTTTATTGTTGTATATTATTCCAAAAATGCTTATTTTATGATATATTTGCATTTTTTGCTAAAAAAATATATATAAGAACATGTTGCGACATGTTCGGAATTTTTTTAGTATTTTTTTCGTGATCAGCGCATATTTTTACACAAAGGGTCCAAAGATCCCAAACTCAGCTTCGTTTACTGTACTACGTGTCTTGTTTGTATACTTCAGAACGGATAAGTAATCCAAGAAGTATAATTGAAAATTAAGAGAAAATCGACCATGTCCTATAATAACCTCATAATGTACTATCATATAAAGAAAACCACATCGATAACGGTTGAAGCATTAGAGAGCTACGTGAAGTTAATTAATTCTTATTGATCATGTGCAGCCTTCTGTCTCTCGAGATAACACCTTGCTAAAATCGAATCCCTCTTTCAAATAAATAAAAAATGAAGTTTTTACTTTAAATCACTGGCGCATTCACCACATTTTAGAATTTCCTGATAATAGTAATTAACTCTTTTATTGATGATGTGCAACTTCCTGAAGGTCTACTGCGATGAAGCTAAAAACGTTTTCCACAAAACACTCTTTCAAATAAATAAAACCACATCAAAATCGGATCACCCGTACCTCAGACAGACAGACTGACAAACAGATACACGGACACACATACACACATACAGACATACGCAGACACAGAGACATACAAACATACAAGCATGCGAGTCAAACTTTCAAACACCCCCATTTTTAACATGCTTTTCTTAGGTCGACCTGTAACTATCCTTGTATGTAAGTAATAAGGTCTAAGGAACTTAATTTCACCCACTTCTAACTGTTGTATCATCATGAAACTTGGCAATAGGCATGTCCACAAAATTTTAATTTCAATTGGAAATGGTAGATTTATCGCTATTATAAACTAATGTAACAATAAAAATATATACATATATATATATATATATATATATATATATATATATATATATATATATATATATATATATATATATATATATATAGTAATATGACGTCACTTAACTTGCAGGTATGCAGACCTGTATGTGTAATGCGGGCCCGTTGTTTTTTATTGAAAAACTAATGTAATATTATTGATCAGCATGCAGCAGCCTGTATCCAAATTTTGAAGATATTTTGATTTTCGAATTACGGCAGGCCCCTTAAAATTATATTTTTCAAATATTAAATAATTAATAACTTTTAAAGGAATTGTATTTCGAAGAAAAGTCATTCTTCGTTTTTTATTTAAATTCACTTTTTCTACAACACAGCGTCATCTGTACTTTCAAATTTCATAGAATAAGAATTTTCATTGAAAAATTACCAAATATTTTGAACCAGCTGCCCTGTAAATTATTCGTGTATTAAGGATTCCCGAATTTGGAAGCATGGATGACAGTGGGAGGCAGAAAAAGTTTTTTTAAATAGAAAGTGTGGAGTTACTTCTTTTCGAAAAAAAAAATCGTTTTCGAGTTATAAATTGTTTGATATTATTTTTGATAATTTTTCGGTAAAAATTCTTGGCCTATGAAATTAAAAAGTACAGATGACGCTGGGTTGTAAGAAAAGTGAATTTAAATAGAAAATGAAGAATGACTTTTTTTTCCAAATACAATTCGTTTAAAAGTTATTAATTAGGTATTTAATATTTGAAAAATATAATTTTAATTCGAAAATCATAAATCAAAACATCTTCAAAATTTGGATATAGGCATGCTGATCAATACTATTACATTAGTCTTTCAATAAAAGACAACAGGCCCGCTACAGGCCTGTGTATCTGCAAGGTAACTGACGTCATATTACTAGCCTCTACCTTGGGAACGTTTTTTAGCCTCGCTGCGTTCGGGTGATTTCTATTACGAATAATTGACAAAATTAAAATATTTATTACTAAAAAAAAATCTGATTTTGGTAAGTACTAGGGGCTCTAATGTATGGTTTTAAATAATATTAATGTATATTATTTTTTTTGTGGACGTGCCTATTGTGGGTAGTTCTATAGTATACTCAATATTATAATATACTCTGGACCACGCTGTGCTTCTTTCCAAACTTGAATATTATGGTCTTGATCCTATCTCCATAAATTTCTTTAAATGCTACCTAAATAACCGTCGCCAGCAAGTTGTAGTTGATAATGTGTGTTCCGAAATTTCTTTCGTAACATCTGGCGTTCCCCAAGGATCTGTTCTGGGGCCGATATTGTTCCTTATATATATCGCCGATATTTTTAATGTAGTAAAATATTCTGACATACAATATCACTTTCCTTTGAACCATATCTTGTTGATGTAGCGTGCACACAAATAAATCGTGACCTCAAATTATTACCGGAATATTCTAAACAGCATAATTTAAAACTGAACACAAATAAATGTAACGTCATTATTTTTTGTCCATAGCGGTTAGAATATATAGTTAAGACTCATCTCAAGATAATTATTTGTAATGAGCCCATACAAGTTGTTAACAGTGTAAAGAATCTAGGAGTTATTTTCGATTGTAGGTTAAGATTTGAGGAATATGTGTCAATACTCATCAAAAAAGCATATTTAGCCTTAAAGTTGCTATATAGAAATATAAAGCTTACCAATTTTACGTTACGTAAGAAACTCACCGAATCTCTCGTATTGCCGATTTTAAATTATGGAATTACAATATATTATCCCCGTCTTGACAAAATCACCCAAAGTAGACTTCAAAAAATACAAAATTGTTGTTGTCGATTAGAGTTTCAGTAAAAATAAATCAGCTTGGTTGGCTAAAATTAGAAAACGTATATAAATACCATATGTCAGTATTTGTTAAACGCATACTGGTTTCTTCTTTACCACCATACTTATGAAAAAAAATTGTATTTAGACGTGATTTACATAATGTAAATGTACGACATGTCGGTCAAATATCGCTGCCCATATTCTATTCAGCTTTGTTTACTATGTCATTTACATACAACGCAGCTAAAATATATAACAACCTAAACGATTCTCTGAAAAACCTCCCCGTAAACAGTTTTCGTAGAAGAGTATAGCACACTTTTTTGACATCACAAAGTTAGTCGTGATTACCGTTTATTCACGGCATGGTCTGTTATGAATGTTATGAATTTATGAATTTATGTCCAATTTAATTCTATTTAATTGTATATTTCGGCTACATTGACAACTATAATCTGTCTGTATTTTAGTCTTATATATATTCCCTTTCCTTTCTCTTTTTTCTTTTTCTTTGTATTTTGTTGCGTCACTGTCTCAGAAATATTTTGTAGTATTATTCACATATTTTAAGATTTAATATCATATTTTGGAAAATTAATAATGACTTTAGTTTTAAAAAACATATCTTTTATCTTTATTAATTAGTGTTAATGTTTATGTTCGGTTGGGGTTAAGTAGAGTAGCTTCGGCTAGACTTTGCCCTAGATATTGTATTAATGTATAATACTGAAATAAAGGCAATTTATTATTATTATTATTACTATTATTATAATATGTTCAAAATGGCCGCCGCCCCAACATGGTGGATTATCATTTTCTTATGGGTATCAAAAGAAAGGGCTTGGACTAAGTAGAAACCAAGTAGGTATGTGATCAAAATTTAAAAATTCAAAATGGCGGTGTCAACATAGCTGATAGGTTTTATCAATTATAATCGTCGAATCCTACGATAATTATCGTCGGATTCGACTGAAAATCAGTATCTGTTGGTTATCGCGGTTGCAGATTACAATTATCCGGTCCAAATTTAACAATTCAAAATGGTGGCGTCAAAATGGCGGTTAAGTTTTGTAAATTATGGTCTGATTCGTATGAAAATCAATATCTGGGGATTTTCGAGGTCGCAGATTATAAATATTTAGTCGAATTCTTTACATAAATGTCGAAAGTGCCAAAATTCTCTTCTTAAATATAAGACTAAATAGTAAGAAAATAAATTAATAGTTTCAAAAACTAAAAAACACGCTTTTATAAATACTGCACTAAAAAGCAAAAAATAATCATCGAGCCTGCCCCTTTTGTCTACCCCGTGAGGGCTTTAGTGTAAGCCGTGTTTGTAATTAAATATAATATTTGAGTATAAAAGTGTGGGGCGCTTTTCATTTAATCTAATGATGTCTTCAGCATTTTATGTATCGAAACTGTTCGAAATAGCGTTCGAAAACAAGTTCGATGATTATTTTTTGCTTTTTACTGCAGTATTTATAAAGGCGTGTTTTTTAGTTTTTTAAACTATTAATATTGTGTCGGGAGTTTATAAAGAGTACTATGTGGGAACGACAAATTTTGTAAAATCCGCTATTATTATCAGTACAATATTATTATTAACATTTTAATATTTAAACTCCTATCCTGAAATTACTCATAATATGTACTAGAATTTAAATTTATGACGAAGAAAAACCTTAAGAGTCTAATAGATTTCACTACTAATTAATTCAATACCTATGTGTGGCATTAAACTAATTTAATGTTATTTGTTGCAGGTGGACACGTACAATAAAGCAACGGAGCGTAAAAAGGTAAATAATTTATACGTACAATGTACTGGTATAATACTATAATTATAACCAATTCTTATGATTATGAAAGTGTTCTTTTCATACGGTCATTAAATATGGTTATTGCAAATAATCAGTGTCATTGCAATATTTGTTTAAATATCTTGAATGTAATGATTTTAATTTTGGCTCAAATAGATCTTAATTTACAGTTATGACCTTACCCATTTTTTTTTAAATCGTTTGTTTTTCAAGAGTTCATCGCCGTTTATAAAGATTTTGAGTTAATGTATACATTCTGATAACATAATGTTTATAATTTACATTTTCAATTTAGTTAGGCAAGTTTTTTACGATATTTTCTTGAGGACACTTCATACGTATGCTTCACTCGACAAAAGATCTGAGGTTGAAATGCCTACAAAATATTATTTCTAATAACAGTAAAGTATTAAAAACATGCATGATACGCTATGGATAAGTACCAATAACATTTTTGTAGTTATGTTCATTTGAGTTTATAAGAATTATTTAATAGGTTGTGTATATCTTGGATTAAGTGTTAAGAAATAAAAAGCTATTTCAAACTTATTATTTCTTGAAACAAAGGGTAAGTGTTTGTTTTATATGAAGAATTTAATTTCTTTGTGTATATACAACGTGTCCCATTTTGCTTGGAACCACCCCCATTTTTATGGGGGTGGTTCCAAGCAAAATGGGACACGTTGTATATACACAAAGAAATTAAATTTTTCATATAAAGCAAAGTTTAATAGTTTAATTATTTTTTTAAATACAGGTCTTTGAAAAGCGCATCTTTGTGTTGTGGCCTATTATGATTTTCTTTCGGGGCAGAAAATGATGAAATCTTATTAGCGATTTTTTTTATTTCAAATCTTAGTACGCCACTGGATCTGCAACCGCTTAGTTTGTACCAAATTTCGTGAAAAAGTTATTATTTTTGGACTTCTCGAGTGACACCAGTGCGTCCCATTTTGCTATAAAAAGTTTATTTAATGTCCGATTTAGATATATATATATATATTTTTTAATATAGATCTTTGAAAAGCGCATCTTTGTGTTATATTAAATCTTACAAAACATAATAGCGTGGCCTACTATGATTTTATTTCGGGGCAGAAAATGAAGAAATTATATTAGCTTTTTTCTTATTTCAAATCTGAGTGCGCCACTGGATTCGAATGTGTTTGTACTAAATTTCATTGAAAAAGTCGTATTTTTGAATTTTTACCGAGATAAATAAAAATTCAGAGATTGCCGAGGAAAATTCAGTGGCCGTCTGTTGATTTTTGAAATGCGCCTGGTTAGGAGATGACTTAGCTAGAGTGGATATTATACCAATTTTCGGAGGCTCTGGAGTACTATCTTTCAAGACTGTAAATATCAGAGATAATTGGAAACTCTATAATGCTGGGTTTTGACCACGTTTTTCGAAATTCAACCGATTGTGGGCCGTTTGTCTGCCTCCTTAATGGTCGATATCTCAGAGGCCTAAAAAATATGGAGAAATCTGTTGTAATATGCATAGATTAAATTAAATGGGTATAAACATAGAAACAATACTGCAGTGAAAAATGTAAAGAAACGCATTTACTTGAATTGAATATACACAAATTGATACATATAGAAATTAAATACCTATTGACTCCGAGGAAAAATAAACGATTGGTTGACATCCTACTTATATAATAGAAAACAAATTGTAGATATTAATGATATTCTAACGATTCATATGTTATTGGGTTCCATTTTAGGTTATTTTTGATTCTTGTTAACGACCTCCCTGAAATAACAATCTCTGTAAATAACTTCATTATGTTTGCAGATGACAATACTTATTTGTGTGATGATCTAACTCTGGTAGATGCCGTTTCTAAATTACAGATAATGATAAATAAATTTATATATTGGTTCAAAATTAAGAAGTTACATCTTAACACGTCCAAAACAGTTTTTATAAATTTGACACCCAGAAATAGCAACATTAAAGAAAGTCATTTATTAAAAATAGAGAAAAAATCAATCGCACAAGTCAATAATACAAAATTTCTTGGACTTTATATAGACAATGCGTTAAAATGGGAAATGCCACAGATATTCTCTGTAATAAACTTCCGTCTTTATGTTTCGCCCTCTTTAGATTGAAAAATATCACTAGCAAAAGTATTCTTCACTCTTTCTACCATGCTCAATTTGTTTCACGCCTACGCTACGGCATCTTATTCTGGGGATCATCAAGCCACTTAAACAGGGTATTTAAGTTACAAAAAAAAGGCAACGCAAAAGGAATATAGCAGGCCATATTTAAAAAAATTCGATTACTAATAACATTACCTTGCATATATATCTTTGAAATATTAATATATATTAAATCAAACTTAAATAAGTTTTTAACTAATGGCGACTTCCACGAATATGAAACCAGACACAACCATTTCCTGTCAGTGAATTCACATAGTTTGTCAATGTATGAAAGAGCTCTATGTATGTAGGAATTAAGTTATACAACAAATTAAATCCAAAAATCAGGCTAATAGACAATCTAAAATCATTCAGTAGTACCATCTATAATATGTTACTTGACACTGTGTTTTATAGTGTTTCGGAGTATGTGAATTTCAACGTATAATTTATATATTGTATTTTAATATGTCCTTTTATTAGTATATTATATTTTCTATTAATTTCGGTATACTTGTCCATCGGTTTAAGTTATATATTGTATGTTCTTACATCATTCCTACGCACTTTTTTAAAATTTGTTATTGTCATATCTTGTTTTAAATTTTATATCCTAAATTTGTCGTACCTAGGTATTTATTATTTTAAATTTTTAAATTTGTCGCAAATATTTATTTTACCCTAAACTATGTATCTGAAATGTATCTATTCAATCAGAGGAACCTCCTTTAACTTTTCCTATACTATATTGTAATTTAGTCTATTGAAATAAACTATATATTCATCTATCTATCATATTTTATCATAAACAGGGCGGTGCAATCTGATTTCCCTGTCTTCCCATTCAGGAGCGAACAAAAGGAATATAAATCTTTATTATTAGTAGCCACAGGAAGTAATTAAACAAAAACAAGATTTATCTCAGATCACCTTGTACAAAACAAGGGCACAACCTACAAAAATAATAAATATTTATAAAGCAATGAAAGTGATAATACAAAATTCATTCATAAATTCACTAAGGGATCGGATACTTCCAGCAAGCGTCTCATCGTTCACATGTGATTCCGGTGAACGAACTAACTAACGTTGCCATAAACCAAAGCAGTAACACCCTTAAAACCGAAAAGTCCCTTGTTCTACTTGACTAAGCAACCTGTTTCTGGTGTAATTGATAAAGTGGAATAAAACCGCATTTTCAGGTCGTTTAGCCACCCGCATGTTCTATTAATTTTAATCCAGTAACGCGCCCGTTAAAATAAGTCATAAATGCAACTGTCGCGAATTGCCATGAAAAAGGCACTACTCCGGCCGCATATTTTAACCGCAATCATCTTTTTATTATACATATTAATTAACTGCCTACTGCGTTCCAATTCGTTTCAAGCAAATTATCTTTTAATCTACGTTTTATAAGAAATATATTATTTTCTGTAGAAGCTCACTAATTGGAATATAATTATACCCCTCCTGGTTCAGATTAATTATATTGACAGATTTATTAGTAATAATTGGATTCACAGTGCTGGTGACAGAAAAAGCAACGCCGATAAACGTTATAGGAAAAGATATAAAATTTCTGTTTCTTTTCGGCAAATTAAATTTTATGATCTTTGAATGTAATACAAATGTAATCATTTTAAGATGTCTACACACCATCCGGCGGCAGGGAGCCAGCATTGTCGGTACGCTTTGAAGATAATTGGAATTCCAGCGGACCAGTTCACTTTTACGAATGAGTTCAAAGCATGCCGACAAGGCTGCTCCCTGCCGCTGGATCGTGTGTAGACCCTTTTAGTAAACGCAAATTAGATTAAAAAATAGTGAATAGAATAAATAATTTATAAAGTAATAATTTTTGAAATGAGTACTCTAGATAGTAGTTGAGGAACATAATGCGCATTTACCTACTCCGTGGAATTTTTTGTGAAGGGAAGGTGCGACTATGTGGAATCTCTTTATTATACTAGATAATGGTGTAATACCGGGTGTTTACCTCAGAATTGCGCTGTTTGGTTTTTATGGCGTTATACATCCAAGATGGCCGCCATGCCAAGAATAACTCCTCCAGAGTGCTCATACCCAAAATTTGCATATAATGTTTTCTGTTCTACATGAACCAAAGAACAAATTTAGTTCTTATCAATTTTTTCGTATCTTTTACCAATTAAGAGTTATGGTATCCTCGCGCGCACTTCAGATGTACACTGTTGTGTTCCGCCAGTTTCGCCAGGGATTTGAGTCTTTCGCCATTTTGGAACGTATCTCTACTGCATCCAGAGCTTTGAAAACTACTTGGCTGCCAGTGATGATACGGATTCTTTTGTCACTATATGACCTCCGTATCATTTCTATAGCTGTAACTGCTTACCCAGCAAACATTTTTGTTAAAATGTGCTCCAATTCAACTTGGTAAATTTATTTATTTAGGTAATTATGACGTAAAATTGACTGGAAAAATACACTTCCGATAAAAATATACCAATTAGTCTTGATTTAGATTTCAGTTTACGTAAATAATACCAATTAACCTACCTCATACACAATTTTCTTTGAAAGTAAATTTAACGAAAGCAGCAAGTGAAAAACTACTAAAATGACCTCAAGGATAAATTTCTAATAAGGTCGAAATGTAATATAATTAGGTAGTATTTACCTTTTTATCGACTAATGGTCGAATATTACTAGGTAGATTTTGTTGGAAATCGTACATAAATAGCAACCTATTTAATCACTTTTATTACAGTCCTTTGAAGAAATATTAGATCGACAAAGTTGGGTTATCTACCTGATTTCAACCATTGAGTCAATTATCTTTTATAGTTGCATTTTCAAAGGTAATTAATTAACTTTAAGGTTAAATTAGCTCAAGACGTCATATTTTCTTAGCACAGCTGGAGTATGATTCCAAATTGGAATTTTTAAAATGAGTGGGTATGGAAACGAACTGACGAAAAGGTAAAAAAGAATACATAATTATACCAGTAAACTCATATTTAACAAGTGTAGCATAATTTCGGCCAGAACTATTATTATAATTTTTTTTCTTGGCATTAGGAATTTCCTTATAGCTGAATATTTTGAAGGCGCATTGTTATTTTACGAAGTACAGCTGCTATTATGCCCAAAAACTTTTCAACGCATTGATTTTAACAAGCGAGAACTGCAAATACTTTACTTGGATAAATTGGATTTATTTTAGTTACCGACATTAATTTTATATCGTTATTGTGAGATAGGTGACTGACAACAAAATTTGGACTACTTATAGAGAAAAATACCAAATGTATAAAAATCGTATTTTCCAATTTCACATACGTTCCTAAAGCTAGTCAACTTGATGTCGAATTGACGTCGAATTTAAGTAAAATTCTCCGAAACAAGTATTAGTAACCAAATATATTATGCGACTACAAGTACTATTTATGTGTAATTTTACCTGTCTTAGTCGATATAACTTAATATAACTTAATTTCGACGTCGTCTTATTTTAAGTTAAGGCTGTGTTACCAAGGTCAAATATGCGTTCATTAATTCGTCATTTTGTAATTATTTCGGGGAAAGTATTCTTAAAAACGAATCAACAGAATTCAGATTTGATTTAGTTATTGAAACTAGTTAACTTAAAACTGTTACGTACCATATCTTATATTTGAATACTAAATGAAATTAAGTTTCCAAATTTTCTCCTCTTAAACGTGAACGTACCCGTCAATCGTCCGTAATTCATCTATAATGATTTTATATTTTTTAATGGAACTCAAATATTCAAATAAAATGTGATACGTAATAGAATAAATATATTTAGCGCAAAAAAAAGTTAAAAATCCGCATAATATTTGCTACAATAAAAGATTACTTGCTTAGAAAAATTTGACGAAATATACCAATATTAGTTTTACGTTTTGCTAGTAGATGCCGCGACAGAAGTCGTTCGAAGTGGTAGCACTGCTATAATAATACTAGAAAGACAGTATGAGCAGGATCGGACTTGTTTTTCATTTCTCCAGTGTTTGAAATAGATTTTAAAATAATTTTAATTTACTTACCGATTGAATTGTCCACATTATCTATTACTGATCACGTTTTTAAGATCGTTTAATTTATCTTTATTATGATTGATAGGGCTCGGTCTCTTAAGTACTTATACTTACTACAATACAAAGAGAATTGCCAATGGCTATTTATGCACGGCTTAAAAAATTAATGAGCCGGGGGGAGAAATCCAAGAAAATTTTTTTGTCCGAAAAAATTTTTGAAGAGCGGGGGGGATGAAATCCAAAAAAAAAAATTTTTCTGCAGTAATTTTGCGCCCCCAGAAGCATGCGCCCGCGTGCGGAGCACTCATCGCACGCCCGTTAGGCGCGGACCTGTCTCAGGCTGTACGTAAAAACAAAGTAGCCATTACGATTTTTTATGATTACAATTTTTTAATAATGAAATTGCTACACGAAGTTGTATTCTTCATATTAGAGCATATAATTTCAGCCTTACTGCACAAATCCAGAATTTTTTTACTTTCTATTATTTTTTCTGAAGTTCTACATTTCTTGTTTATTCTACATTTTCAATAACTTTTTGTTAGTAATTTTGCTAATAACTTATTAGTATATCTAACAAAATATCATTACTGTGAAAAGTGATTACAATTATATCAAAGAACTAAATTTACCTATTTTTAATTCCAACTGTGAAGAATCAATGTAACAAGGGATACAAAAGAATTATAATATTGTGGTATATGGACAAACTATCTCTGCACACACTCTTTTAGTGTATGTAATCAATAATTATTTTGAAAGAGTAAAATGTCTCTTTTATTCCCCGAAGGAGAGCTCAAATTGTCTCTGGGACTGACACTTTAGTATTTGAAAATGATAATTAAACTTACAGTACAAAAATATTGTTTTTAAGAAGTGAATGTTCAAAATTTTTTATTGCATTCTGGTATGAATGTTTATGAGGGTGTAAAAAAAATCTACATTGTTCACTATAATTTTTTTCTTTATTAAATAAATAACTGTAAATACTTGTACTTATATTACACACAAACCTAAACAAAATGTTCATTTCCTGGTGTTCAAAGCAATTTTATTGGTCAAACTAGTTAGATCAAAAAGTATAAGGGTATGAACATGCCGAAGATCAGTGGCGGCTGGTGAAATTTCAATATTTTTTTTCTCGTCTGTGGCGCATGGGACCTATACGAAATATGAGAAATACGTCTAGAGAAGCACTTCTCTAATGACCTCTAAAAAATATTGAAAAAGCAGTTTGCGAAAAATTTTTTGAAAATTTGTTAGCCTCCTCGTTTTTTATTTTTTGTTTCTGTCATGCATTTGACTTTTCATAAAAATACAACAATACGTTTTGGAGTTTATGAAAATATTTTCATTATTAACTGAAATACTGAAATTTTGTAATTTACAATTTAACAAATTTCAATTCGTTGTACCTCAGTTAGTAATGAAAATATTTTCATAAACTCCAAAAAGTATTGTTGTATTTTTACGAAAAGTCAAATGCATATGACAAAAACAAAAAATAATAAACAGGAGTCCCTCGACCCAGGGGAGGTTACCGAATTTTCAAAATTTTTTTAGCAAACTGCCTTTTCAATATTTTTTAGGGGTCATTAGAGAAGTGCTTCTCTAGAAAAAAATATTGAAATTTGACCAGCCCGTAATATAATAAAATGTTTTTTGTGTCACGAAAACACGTCAAATTTAATCCAACGATAATTGAATTTATTACTGTTAGATACCATGAATTGTTTAATTATTTACGAACATCAAATCCTATTCCAAAAGTTACAAAATAGAATAGGAGCTGACAGAGGCGCACTGAAGGGGGGGCTTTGGGGGCTTAAGCCCCCCTGGAGGCCAGGATTACATGTTTTAAAGTAAAAATGAAATGTAAATAAACAAAAAACAATATATAAAAGCAAAATATATTGTACGAAATATACGATTATTATTATTATTTGTAGTAGCCCCCCCTCAGCAATTTCCTGGGTGCGTCCCTGGGTGCTGAATAATTTTTTAATTCACTTAATTCACTATTGTAAATCTAGTCGACTATTTTCGATACTGTCCGTACGGCAAAGATCTAAAACATCTTTGCCGTACGGCCCTGTAACACTTCTGTTGCCAACAACAAATAAGTAAATCTCAACTCATAACTAGAAAATTGCATGGTTCCTGTTTTACTGGCAGAACCATTAGTTCGCTATTTCTATATAAGAATTGACTGTGGCGTGCAAACGCAGCCTTAAGTCGATTCGACGTAGCGCCATCGTAAATTTTACCAAAACATGATTAATTCTAATTTTGCGACTAAATTTATTATACATAATTTAGGTAAATGATGTTTGCTAGGTAGAATACTGCTGCAGTACTACAGAATACTGTTGCAGTACTATCCAGGTTCAGACTAATTTCTGTCTCTGGTTGATCCCCCGTAACTCCAGCTCCAATACTTCTTGACGTCCGATAAGTTACGAATAAGGAAAGTTCTACCACTCAGTTTTCGACAGATGTTATTAACGTGTATATTTCATCTCAATTGAGAACCCAAGTAAACACCTACTTTTACAGTAGATATTATTACACTAGAACTTTCGATTTTACGTAACATGATTTTGCGTGATTTGGTTTTATTACAAATCAGATTATTACAAGTAAACCATTGTTCTGTTTTTGACTGTATTTCACTTTTTTCACTTCAACATCGTGTGAATTATTGGATCTAACGGAAGTTATGGTATCCATATAAAATAATATTAACTTGAATGTAAGCATCGTGTGACAGCTTAATAGAAACTAGTCTACGCTTTACGTTTTTATTTGCCTAGACAGCTCAACGTCGATTTTTTTTCATTTCTTGTTGTATCCACTACCACTTTGTTTGCATTTGTCGAGATAATTTAATCCTTTTGATGATTATTTGGGTAGCCTGAATTTTATCGTTGTGGGCCGGCTTTGATGTGTTAATAAATCAAACGCGGATAATGGAAAATCAACATTGGTCAATTAATTATCTAGTTGATTTGTTAGATAAATAATGCCCGAAGCCTCTTGTTTAACAAAATAATTTGAAAGCAGCATATCGGGATTAAAAGAGTAAAATTGTCGCTAAATAAATGTCAACCTCGTAGGGTTTATGGATGACTAATGTAGGCCTTATAAGCCAAGTGGTTTGGCTAGCAGCTACCAATGCCGCCAATAAAGCTTAAAATACAATGAGTGATCGAGTTCACAAACTGCTTCTAAATCAAATTTCGCTCGGGATTAAGGAGTTATGGGTGAATATTTTCGGCATACACCTGAGCCCGTGATCGCTTTTCCATTACCTAATATATATGTGAATCCGTCTTCATGAATAATGCATACCGACGCGACAGTGGCAGAGAATTAAAATGTATAGAAACAGTCAAAATTCGCTGGCATAAACAATAAAACGAACTAAAATTAGAATTAGCGGATAACATCATATTAAATTGCTAGTAGTAGAAAGCAGTAAGTTAAGCCCAGATGTTTAAGGCAGAGGTCATTAGAGTAGTTCAGTAATGAAATATGTAGAAAAAATCCCGTCGTGGTAAATGTGATTTTTTAATTTCTCCGAATAGCTCCAAACTATCAATTTAAAAAAATGCAAGACATTATTAGTTCATAATGAACATTTATGATGTACAATTTTCTTATGAGGACAAATCACAAATTTACACAACATTTTATATTTTATTCTGCTTATTCCACCAAGTACATTTCCATCGATGTAGGAATGGCAACAGTTACTATATTTTTAATAAAATTGTCAGCTGAAGAAAGCTTACAGAACATAACGTCAATAAACGACATGGAGACATCGGATAAACTAGAAAGCCGATTACTTGTAACATCACAAGATAGTTTTTTTAAGCCATAACAAACCTTTTAAAACCGTTGCAGTCGTTAAAATTATACAAGCTGAAAGTGATGCAGATTATTTAATTGTTAGAACCGAAGTAAAACTCTCAAATGACGAGACAGCAGTTGTAGTGGTATCTGGGGATACCAATATTGCTCTTGGACTAGGAGCCCGTCGACCACTAATTGGGTGTCGTAGGTTTAGTCCCAAAATGTGTGAATTGTTGTTAATTTGGGGCAGTAGAGCACAGAAATGATCATGCCAGCCCTTTTTTTGGGTGACAGGGGCGTACGGCAGCCCCCCAAAGGTGTAATAAATATGACTTGAAAAGGTAAAAAAAAGTCACAAATAAGTCACGCATGGGGGTTGAAGGGATTTATTAATTTACCCCCAAAAATCATGAATCCAGGCTCCCATTCACTTTGGGCGGTACAAGGAAGCGCTACGCTCGCCCAAATTTGAAAAGGTCAGATAAAAAAAATTATAAGTTTATGAATGGCAATCAGGAACCTGGTAAGTATGAACCTCCTGAATGCGAAAAGACATTCACCATCTTTGAAAAGTGGTGTGAACGTCTTGCCTTTCACGATAATTGACGGCGTATCGTTGCTTCCTACCGCATGTACTGGTTATCCGTGTGATTCAATCAGAAACTGTGTGCACGCGTGCGTGTTTGTGTGTGTGTGTCACATGTACGAGATGGTAATTAAAGAGAGAATAATTAAAACTAGAAGAGAAACTAATCAGAAAAAAACAAACTTTATTAGAACGAAAATAAATAATTATAGTGGAACCAAGCGCTTAGACTCTCTAGCTGGCCCTTGTACTACTTGTCAAAGTATTTTCACAATGAGGAGTTTCATACTTACCAAGTGTCTGATTGCCAGTCGTAAATTTATAATATTCATCGAATTACACGGGTAACCAATAATACTCCATTAATTATCGTGAAAGGCAAGACCTTCGCGCCACTTTTTAAAGATGGCGAATGTATTTTGCTCTCTCAAGAGGTTCATAATTACCAAGTTTCTGATTGCCAGTCGTAAATTTATGATACTCATCGAATTACAAGGGTAACTAGTACATGCGGTAGAAAGAGCCGATACACCGTCAATTATCGTAAAAGGCAAAACCTTCGCACCACTTTTCAAAGATGGCGAATATATTTTCGCACTCAGGGGGTTCATACTTACCAAGTTTATGATTGCCAGTCGTAAATTTGTGACACTTATCGAATAACAAGGGTAACTAGTACATGAGGTAGGAACAGCCGATACGCCGTCAATTATCCCGAAAGGCAAGACTTTCGCACCACTTTTTAAAGATGGCGAATGTCTTTTTGTACTCAGGAGATTCATACTTACCAGGTTCCTGATTGCCATTCATAACCTTATCATTTTTTTATCTGACTTTTTTTTCAAATTTGGGCGAGCGTAGCGCTTCCTTGTACCGCCCAAAATGAATGGGAGTCTGGATTCATGATTTTTGGGGGTAAATTGGGAAATCTCTCCAACCCCCATGCGTAAACCTATGACTTATTTGTGACTTTTTTTTTACTTTTACGTCATATTTCTTCCACTTTTGGGGGCCTGCCGTATGCCTTTGCCCCCCAAAAAAAGGGGCCGACATGGTCATTTCTGTGCTCTACTGCCCCAATCAATCAATCAACAAGACTTTATTTATAATTAAAAGTACAGGTGCGCCTAGTCGGAACCTGACCCGGAGCCAATCTGACAACCACGATGCACAGCACCATAGTGGGTGTAAGGTTGGGCGGAGCAGGTCCGGTTTGGCTAAGAACGGTAATTCAGGTGGGGAGTTGTAACTCCTATTCGCCAAGCGAATTTAAAAACTACTTTTGGTTACTCTCACGGGAAAATAAAACACAACGAAAAAACCCGTTCAAAGTAATTCTCCACCCTGGTGGTCTCCCTGTCTCCAGGAAAGTAGAGGAAGTTAACAATTGTGGGTTTTAAAAGTTCAAGAAGGTTATCGGTCGAGGGATGAATTTTGGAACAAAAGAGGACAAAAAGAACAAAAGAGATAAAACAATGAACAAACAGAAAGGGAATAGAGAGGGGGTCAAAATTATAAATTTGGTGAGGATAGATAGAGTAAAGGTAGATTAGAGTAGTGAAGAAGTTGGCTAAGTTGGAAGTTGCCTGAAAATAGGCAACGTCTGGTATGGTAATGGGTGTTTCAAATTAAATTCATACATTATGCTGTCTGATGTGTGATATGTTGCGGGTTAGCGGACTATCGCCCAGTTTGAATTCGTAGAATTTTTGTGAAATCTGTTGAACGTAGTTCGCTAGTGGAGTTATGCCGTTACAGCGGGCGTACAGATTACTGACAGAGGTGTATCTGCCCGGATCAGAAATGAGACGCATACATTTGTGCTCTAGAACACGAAGTTCTCTCATTGTCGTGGCCGGGACGCTGCACCAAATTAACAACAATTCACACATTTTAGGAGTAAACCTATGACACCCAATTAGTAGTCGGCGGACTCCTGGTCTATCTTCTCCTAATGCATCACTCTCAGCATGAAATATGTTTTCGTTTCGTGCAGGAAAAGCAGCAATTTTCGATATAATTACATTACATAATACAACTTCAGACAAAATTAGGCTACTTAAAACCCAACATTTCATTTTGATATACCGTGTGAATCGATTTCGTTCAATATCAAGAAGTTTTGTTTGCAATTATTGAGAAAGATGTGAATCTATAAAACAGTCTGGGCATATTTTTGGAAAAACCTTATATAACAAAATTTGACCGAAACAGAGTTAACTTCTGGGCCTCCTACTCAGGACTTCGGCAAGCGTCGCTCCTTACTTCAGGGCCCTTTCGGATGTGAGCAGAGCAAATCCTCCACCTAAGCAGGAAGTACGTCAGAATCATAACAGGTCTTTTGCCTGGACATGGCTTTTCAGGACACACCTGCACACTATCGGGGTAGTTGACAACTGGGGGATTCTGACATCCTGGCCCGTCTTTTGACCTCGAGGTATAAACACTTCGATATTGGTTTCCCTATACTGAAGGAAATAAGGAATGCCCCGCGGTAGGCATTCTGGCCGTTGGGCTAGAATCCGGCCTGAATGGGGAAATATCATGATTTTGTAGCGGAAGCACTATGGGTTCTAATGCTTGAGTGCAGCGACATTTCGCCGCTCCCTATTATTATTAATAATACAGTAAAACGAAGACTAAATAGGGATACAATTCATCACGATACTAAATTAGCTTAGGAAAAACTCAAAACAGATGGACAATTTGGAGGATACCTTGTACAATAGGATAACCGCACGATAACTTGACTCCAACAAATGACCCGACTACACAGCATCCACAAAGAGTATATTATCAGGTAATTTAATTAAATATTGGTGGGAAAAAATAGGTACGGAAAACTTAGTTCAAAAACATCTACAAAAGAAATAACTCCAGCTGATATTTTAAAAAAGGTATTTTATAACCGCAAAGAAGATTCCTGCGGAAAATTCTGTTCCTGCAAAAAAACTTGGAATAAATTGCTCTTTTATGACTACTTTTGAGTTTTTACTTTTTTGTTAGTTATTTATTTTTGTAACAATAATTTCCGATAAATTTATAGCTTTCGAGATATTTGCCAATAATCGAGAAATACAAAGCAGCTACCATTTTTTTCCAATTAGCCACCATGGAATCTCATGGAAGTTTTAGTATGACTTTAGGATACGCTTTCCTCTACATTGAAGATAAGAAACCGTCGTATGAAATTTTTTCCACCTCAACTGCTAATTTGACTAAAACATATGCAAACAGAGCGAGTCACAAAAATAACGGCCGCTAATTTCTCGAAAATGTGAGTACTGGTAATAAGTTCAAAGGTGTGCCTTCAAAGAATAACACAACCACACAAAAAAAAAATTATTTCAGATCTGGGGATCAGACTTTCATATTCCATAGTACTTTGACCCGCTGAAACCAAATCTGCTATCTGATTTGAGCCAGCACTTCTCAGTGTTGCAGAAAATGCAAAAAACCTTGACTTGTAGCGCTTATTTTCACGGCTTTTACATATTTTGCAAAACTGAGACGTGCTGGCTCAAATCTAATGGCAGATTTGAATTCAGCGGGTCAAAATACTATAGGATATGACAGTGTGATCCCCAAATCTGAAAAAAAATTTTTTGTGTGGCTGTGTAATTTCTCTCATTCATTCCGTCGAATTTCGTCAGGCTCAGCTAGCTTTTATAACAATACGAATAATATTACTTTTACCGTATTACGAGACCCATAATTATTTCATTCTAAACATATTGCACCCGTATATTAATTTATTTAATGTAAGAAAACAGTTATTTAACGTAATAAGAGATGACATAGCAGTAATATTATAAAAGCGAACAAAGTTTAGTTGCAGACACGTTGTTCAGGAATCGTGCTTCTATTCAATGAAAAGCCACTAAGTAATAAAGTAAAACTGATACAATAATTAAATCATAGGAGAAAATGCAGTACATTGCATTCAATTGAAGCTATGGTATCCTCGTGTGCTACATCAGGGTCTCAATGTGATCAAAGCTGACTGTTCAGTAGTGCTCAATGTACACATTTAGACATTGAGTTTCTGTGTACTATTTATGTTGACCTGAAAAGGCATAAATTAAACACACTAGTAAATTATACGGAGAATGGAAAGCACTCTTGTTATATTTTGGGGACACTGGAATGTACATTTTTCATTTCCTTATTTTTATTTTACCAATTACCACTTCAGTTATTCATGTTCTGTATTTCACAGTTTTTGGTATATCAGTTATGTAAATGTTTATTCAAGAAACGTTGTAATGATACTGGTAATAATGTAATACCTTATGTATGAATTAACGTCAATTGACCGATCCCATTTTGTCACAAATACGAGTTAAGAATGCTCGGCGCATTCCCGCGGATCTCCTTCTTTTCATCGTTTTGTTCAAACAATTTCGGTTGGCAACCGGTATAATACTTTCCCTCCGAAGTTCCGAATCTACAGATGTTTTGTTGTTGTTTATATATTAATAGTACTCACGTTCAGGTTAGAAACAATTTATGCTTAGTTTATCCAGTAAGGGCGAGTTGTACCAACTAAGTTCAACTGAAGTTCAGTTTGATCCAAGGTTACGATTGATACAACATTCGTAACTTTGGCTTTTGATCCCGAATCAAGCTGAATTTGGCCCTAAATGATGGTGTTTAAATGCTGTGTCCCCCAATGTACTAGCTCCTTAAGGAGCACAAACTTTTTTTCTGTTAGTAAAGATCGCACATCCAGGGCAAAATGGATAAATGCCGTTGGTATGAAAACTTCTTTACAAAATGGATTTGCGTCTAAAAAGAAAATTCTTAGGCGTCTTCAATATTCCGCCAGAATGAAAATTAAGATATTGCCCGCATGTGTATATATAAGAAAAAATATAAGAAAAAATAATTGTTATCAAATTTAATGTAATCTCGAAGTGCGGTGTTAAGTTTTTTCTGCGCAAAATAAGCAAAAAGATAATGTACTTTCTTATAACTAATAAGAAGTTGGTGAAATATATGTTTTATTTACATTTTAATATTTTCTGAAGGTGAAGAAAGGTCTAAATAAAGTTAATGTCCTACAAGTCTGTTATTTTACAATAACCACCCTATTTTGAGATACATTAAATGAAAAATAACGCTCCAGGGCATTATAAAATTATAACACAACCCAAAACAAGTAAATTATGATAGCGTTATTGACAAACAAAATGCGTTGCTATGCAACGGCGGCGTTTACAAACAATTTTGATTTTTACTCTCTTTTAAATCAAATCGTTCTGAACATAATAGATGTCAAATTAATAAATCGTAAATGTCAACAAAAAAATCAAATAAAATAACAGACTTGTAGGACATTAAACGTTGAAGGCACCACGGGTGTTATAGGATAATGACGCCCTCGGTCGACGTACATTCCCCCGAGCCAGAGGCCCTCGGGAAGTACACTGCCGACCTCGGTGCGTTATTATCCTTATAACACCCTTGATACCTTAATAACTATTACTCACAATCATTTTTTAATAATTAGATTAATTTCACAATAATGGGCACTTATTATTAAAATTTAAGCTAGCGATATAGCACAGCAGCTTTGGCCGAATGGAAACGCTGACATTTTCTTCAACTGCTGAAGATTTTCCAAGTTTTCCTTCAGAATCACTTCAAGTTTGTTTCTAGGCCTTTCGACTGTAGCGAGCTGGTATCGGTAATATATTCCACATTTTTTTAAGACACGGATTCTGAACTACGTTCACAATAAAACTCACTGTTCACTCAAATTCACTATGAGTTCATTATCCTGAAGAAATATATAGAATACTCTCTTCCATATTTAATTTGTAATATTTTGTTATTTGGTACATATATGGATGGACTAAAAATAGTCATTATTATTTTATTCATAATTCAATGTGTAAATACGTTTATTACCGAAAAATATTGATTCCTACACCTCGTGCCATATAGCTACCATAGTTAACAACACAAAAACAAGGCATATTATTATTACTTATTTAATTGTATTTAACCAACACCATAAATCTTTATAAATAGCCTTAATATCGTTTGTTTACATAAAAACACAGTGTCAACAAATACGTTATTTTACTTCCAGAGTCGGTTACTTGTCATACCGTCAAATCAGTCGGCAACTTTTAGTTCTCTGCCAACTGTCTATTTTCCCTCAAGGGAAGGAGGTGCGCGTGCAAATTCTTAACAGATCCTAGTCACGATGGAATCTGTCAATTATGGGAGATTAGCAAAATTATTGCCTTGTAGCCCTTGTGGATAATACTGGCAACTGCAGATGTGAGATTCGACGACGAATACAGATGGAGAGATTGGCAACTTGCCAGTTAATTAAAACCTGGCCTGATAGAAGTATCACGAGATGGACAAAGACCAAACTTGCCAACGCCCTAGTTTTCTGTATCTTCCTTTGGAGTCAGATGACGTTTTGGTGTTTTCAAAATGTAGGTCTTTCTTTTTCCGGGGTGGAAATCCTTTATGGACACATGGACGGTAGTGTGGAACTCACCTCTGGGCATACCCACTAAAACCACCTCTTCGGTGTATGATGTATCCTGAAATCGCTCTCGCTCCTCTTCAGAAATGTGGGCCTGTTACTAATTCCATATACAATCCATTGCACTAATACCTTGATTTTTTCAATAAATATGTATCCAAAACAGATTATTCAGCATCGTATTTTCTCGAATCCATTCATCTTTTGGCCACATCTACCGGAAAGAGGACAATATAGAGCGGTTGATAGTTCAACAAAAACAAGATAGCAAGGAGCGAAGAGGAGGCCCTCCAAAATGTTGGGCTGATATGACCAAAGAACTGATGGAAAAAGCTTCAATGAGGCTGTGCGCCTACGAGGCAACCGCTAAAATGCTACAGATGGCTCGATGTCACGAAATGTGCTATAGAGCAACCGGAGGCCAACTAGAATAATTTTCACACATTACAAAACGTCGGGCAAGACGTTCTGAATAAGAAGAAGTTAAATTACACAGGCCGACAAAAAGAGGGTGCGCTTTTGATCAGAACCATCTTATTCTATATTTTTTTAATCTACCGCATCAGTTTTTGCTTACCACCCCTTTTATCCCTTAAAAAAGGCAAAAGAAATATCTTGTTCTAAGGTTCTGATCTAACTTTTGTGAATCATTTTGACGTGCCAATTTTGGACAGTTTTCCTGTACAACCCCCTTTTATCTTCTAGGAGTGGCAGAGGGAAACTGACCAAAATTAGGTTCAGCCCATCAAAATACTTCAGAAAAGTTAAATCAGAGCCTTAGGACAAGACCCTTCCTTTTGCCCTTTTTAGGAGACGAAAGGGGTGGTAGAAAACTTATGCGGTCGATTTTTTTTTAATACCATAATCGATTTTAGCATGTCAAAAAACATAGAGATGGTTCTGATCAAAAGCGCAGTCCATTTTTTTTGGTCAATCTGTGTTATTGATTTCTGTATTACTTAAGTAATAACAAATAGTTCATGAATTTAATTCTCATCTCTCATCCAAAACAAGAAAAAAAGTCCCTAACTTATAATTTCATATTGAATGTTCTCCCTATTCTGTCTATAAATAAATGTTTGTTTGCATTCGAGTTCTAGAAGGAATCGAAAAATTATAACCATATATACAGTGTGTCCCCGGATGGAATTGATAAGAGAAAAAACATCTTTATTACTGATTTTACGACGAAAAGTCATTCTTTATAAAAAAATCTTCTTGTCGAGAAAATGAATTTGCCATATAGAAATATTAGATCAGATGTACCGGGTGTTAATAAATTAAGAAAACATCAAAATGCCTCAAGAGAGAAGTACCTTTATATATTATTTTGGACAAAATGTTTATAAAACAAAGTTGTTTATAATCCAAAATAAAGCCTAAATACAAATTTTGACTTTTACATTCATGTCAACTTACATTTTTTTTCAAACATTAACATAACACAATAACTATTTATTCTACATAGCCTCCTCCAACCTCAACACATTTCTCCATCCTTTTAATAAATTCACCATAGACCTTACGAATGGTTGAAGGTACATTCGCTTCATTCACCGCGTCTTGTATTCGTGATTTTGGTGTTTCTCGATCATGCGGCAAGTCATCTGCATAAACTTTCTGTTTTAAAACACAACAGAGAAAAAAATCCATTGGTGTGGTGATCTTGCAGAAAAATTAATTGGAGCATATCTTCCCATCCATCTGGCTCCGAAGTGATCTGTCAACCACTGCCGTATCAAAACTGAGGAATGAGCTGGGCAACCGTCTTGCTGCCAAAAAATGCCTTACTTTCGGTTGCAGAGTGTTTATAAATGGCAATACAAAGTTTTCCAAAGGGTCCAAATAAACATGCTGATTTAAATTTTCTTCTAAGAAATATGGACCAACGAATCGATCATAAAAAATCCCACACCATACATTCACTTTTTTATAACGTTGACTTCGTTTGTGAATGACATTGTTTGGATTTTCAAAAGCCCAATAACGACTGTTTTGTGATGAAACGTGGCCATTGGTATAAAATGTTGCTTCGTCAGTAAAAAAAAAACATTCTGTGAAAACTTCTATCTACGAGGTAATTCTCACCCATAAACAAAAATCCAATCGCTTCTCTTCATCTGCATTTTCAAGTGTATGTCTGAACCTTGGCTTAAACGGTCGAACTTTGTTTTCCATATAAATTCTCTGTAAATGACTTTTATTTACTTCCAGTCTTTCTGAGCGTTTCCGTAAAGATAA
Source organism: Rutpela maculata (assembly GCA_936432065.2). Lineage (NCBI taxonomy): Eukaryota > Metazoa > Arthropoda > Insecta > Coleoptera > Cerambycidae > Rutpela > Rutpela maculata. Next base: position 54,402,245 of record OW386285.2, read on the forward strand.
TTTTGGGTTTTCTATTACTGAATTTATTGCCAAACGTGTTACCGCATCGTCTTCGTTGTACTTTCTCTTGGGTTTTTTGACATCCAATACAGATCCAGTTTCATTGAATTTTTTTACAAGTTTGCGCAATGATTGGCGCGATACGGCTGTGTTAGGGAACTTTTGGTAAAAAAGGTTAATTGCATATCGATAAGAGACGTCTCCAATCCCATAACATTTGATCAAATAAATTCTTTCTTGTTTGGTAAACATGTTTTAAATAATCAACAGAACACTAATAAATGCAAATGTAAGATAGTAATATTCTACACAATGTCATAATGACGTTTTTCAGTTCAATATTATTGACAGCACACTCTGTTTCTTAATTTGAATTGTTATTTATATTAATAAATTTAACGTAAAAAGATAAACACAATAAAAACCTAAAAGTCAAAATTTAGGCTTCATAATTTGTATTTAGGCTTTATTTTGGATTATAAACAACTTTGTTTTATAAACATTTTGTCCAAAATAATAAATAAAGGTACATCTCTCTTGAGGCATTTTGATGTTTTCTTAATTTATTAACACCCGGTACATCTGATCTAAGATTTTTATATGGTAAATTTATTTTTTCGACAAGCAGAATATTTTATAAAGAATGACTTTTCGTCGGAAAATCAAGAATAGAAATGTTTTTCCTTTTGTCAACTCCATCCGGGGACACACTGTATACATGTGTGCTATTTAATATCATTTATCAGTTATTTTAGAACGCGTTGGCCGATTTTAAAATTTCCTTTTTTTGAGATATAGTACTCGATAGGCATTATTTGAATGTTTTGAAAAATTTATAATTTTCATATTTTCAAGGCCTACTAAGCTCCTCTGAATGGATTTTTTATCGGCAAATTAGATAGCGTATTCGATTCGCAATTGTCTTAAATACATCTGTACCTCATATAGGGTGTTTGTTATTTAAAAGCCAAATTTAAAACTTCTCACTTTTCGACTTGCCCTGTATAAAAGTCGGTTAGGTTTACTAAAAAGGTAAAGTAATCATTCGACTTCGAACATCAGACACTAAATGAGGAAGAAAAAAGAAAAGTTATTCTTTAAATAAATAGTGCTTCTATACGTTATTCGGTTGCTGTACGTAGGTGCCTTAACAAAAATTTTTCAAACAAATGGATTGGACGGTATAGCTTTTCTTTCTTCTTCCTTATTTAGGTCTGATGTTCCTTAAGTCGAATGACTACTTTACCTTTTTAGTAAACTAACCGACTTTTATACAGGGCCAGTCAAAAAGTGAGAAATATTAAATTTTGCTATTGAATACCAAACACCCTATATGAGGTATCAAGTTAAGATTTTGTATAGAGATATTTGAGACAACTGCGAATCGAATACGCTATCTAATTTGCCGATAAAAATTTGCTGATAGTCGATCTAGAAATTTCGACCCATTTAGAGGAGCTTATCTAGTAGGCCTTGAAAATATGAAAATTATAAATTTTTCAAAACAGTCAAATAAAGCTCATCGAGCAGTATGACGGGGTGTTGCGGTATTAAATAGCACACACTGTATAATATAATTGAATCAATAGATTTTTGCAAGCCACGATTTACTGATTATTTTGTCTGTTTTACGCATATTTTAACTATAAAGGTTTCTTTTCTGAACATATATGTTCCACTATTGTAAACGAAAAATTGCCTGAATGAAATGTGACAATACATCATTTTTTAATATTTCCTTATTATTATTATTATTATTATTATTATTGTTATTAATATTAGCCTTATGATTAATTTTAAATGTGTTGACACCAAAATACTTCAACATGTCAGGTAATGAATTGCAAATATCTACAGCGGAAAAGGAAAAGAATCATTCAAACGTGACAGTGGAGTGCCGAGGAATATTGAGTTTTTCGACCCATCGAAGGCTGCGCTGAAATCATAAACTGCAGATCTTGTCTGTAGAAGCTCGTTCTAGAAATAATGCTCTTTGAATCTATAAAATAACATAATTATCCAGTATATTACTGAAAAATAACTTCGACTTCTGTGACGTTTACATCAAAAGTACAGTCAGAGGGTGTTTTTGACAAAATGATATGATATGAAAAAAATATAAGAACAATATATTATAAAGTAGACTTTTTTGCTCACATTTTGAAGTCGCAAAGTTGACGTTTGCCGAGGAGCTCTGAATAATGTCACTTTGCCGTTCATCTCCCATGACAATGAGCGGAAAAGTACTTTTACGCTTGCTCGAGTGCACCTGTCCTTACACAAGTTTGGTGGGAATGTAGAAGAACGCACTACCGGGCGTCAAAATGACGCGACACCAATTTATTTCTCAGGGGGCGCCAGTCGCGTATTACACCGTTCTTCTACCTCCCAGGCGGGTTCGAGATAAGATGCACTTCGGTAGCCGAGTAATGGACCAAGGCTGCACTACCACAGATCGGAAACGACGCTCTCTCTGGACCCGAATTCCCTCGTTAGGGGTTTAGGCACCTCTTAATTTCCTGAATTTTTGCATAAAAAAATCCCAACCGAAGAATTTCTCTGCAGAGGTACGCGGAAATCACGTTTTGATCTATTAATAACGGAATATATTTCTCAAAAAACGCATAAAAAAATCCCTCTCAAACCTCCGTAAAGCAACCAGAAGGTCGAACGTTAATGCGAATTAACTCGACACATCCGGTTTTCTATACGAAAGTTCCAGGGATTATAGACCGTCAACAGGCCTCAAGATCAATTAAGAAACAATAGTTCAAAGAATCCGTTTATTTAACAGAATTGGTTATACAGAATTCTCAAGATAAGAATCGTGCCTTCCCCAATCAAGGTAGTGACTTTCGGACCATACAAGCGAGAGCGCTCACGCTAACGATCGATTAGGTAGAAAAGATTCATACATACCTTCTCAGAATCAAAATGCGAGCTTTTAAAATCATTTCAGACTCTGGGTAAATGAATAATTAAGGCTGACTGAAATTAACTTAAAAAAGTTTTACTAAATGAATTTAGTTTCGCTAGAGACTACTTAGCTTTAAAGTTCTTGTATCGTTGAGATTCACGTACTCAAACACATTCAGAGGGCTTATTACTGCATAAGTTGAGTGGCGTTCGATCAGTCCACGACTTACTAACTCTTATCACAGTCGTTCAATATTATCGATTTGGCAGCGTCTCACCTTCGAGCGACTTTTAGGCAAAATTGAATTTTTGGATTTTTATGCACAAGGCGTTTTCCTCTATAACTTTGTCATTTGAAAAGCCCTGTTATTGGCTTTTCTACCATTGCTTTGTCTGGACCACTCAACGCGCTCGACCAAATTGCGAGCCGCTGGGTCAATCCAAACTCTTTCTATGCGAGAAACCGGCCTTGTACATGTGCATTGATTTTTATCAATTTTTGCTTATCGGCACTACGCCGGCTTTGACAAAATCTTCTATTTTGCCTTTCGGATGCAGTGCATCGTTAAAATTTTATGCTCATACTTTAGAATTGGGCTTGTCAATGTCTTTGCTTGAGGAATAAAAAATAATTTAAAGTATATTTTCGTGGTACTTTTTAAACTGACTTTGTGGTACTTTTGAAAAATCCATTTTAAGACCAATTTTACCGTACTTTTGAAAAATCGATCTTCGAGCCAAATTTCAAGGTACTTTTGAAAAACTAATCTGCGGGTGAAATTTTGGCGTGCTTTTGAAAATCGATTTTCAAGCCAAATTTCAAGGTACTTTTGAAAAGTTAATCTGCGGGTGAAATTTTGGCGTACTTTTGAAAAATCGATCTTCAAGCCAAATATCAACGCAGTTTTGAAAAATTAGTCTGCAAGTGAAATTTTGGCGTACTTTCGATAAATCGATTCCTGAGGCAAATTTTGACGCCCTTCCAAAAATATTCAATGATTATGTTATCATAATGGGAGGATCAAATGACATTGATGTATGCAAGACGCCATCGTTCCGTTTTATATGTAACAAACTAAAGCTGATTACGCAGACTAACATTTTGTTTGTCTCGATTCCATACTGTTATGGTGACACAGAAAAAAACAAACATATTTTCAAGTTTAATACAAAACTTACCGAGTTTCTGTATAGATTTAATAAATACACGGAGGGACATATTGGATATGTAGAAATAAATATAAAAAACTCTATGAAACTGATTTATCGGTTAGTAGTGTCAAGTGTGGTTAAAGCTATAAGGTCAAAAAAATACTTAAGCACAAATTTAAAGTTTATCCATTCATATGATGAGAATAATAAAGTACCTTCTCTGCCTGTTCAATCGCACGATAGAAACAACTCGGAGCAAATTTCTGTGCTCATAATCGAGAAGCAAAACTCAGATTCGGTTTTTGATGAAAACAGTAATTTACCCACACAGCCTGCTCTAACTCACAATGCAGTCAACAATACAATCAATTTGGTACAAACGTCTGTGAACGAGGACAAACATATTGTGCTCAATACAGCCTCAATTACCCCAGTAACGGAAGCAACAGGTAATAACGGTGAAAGTGATCACGAAAATAATAATGGTGATTTTTTATACCCAGGAAGAACGACGGAAATAGAAAATCAATGTCTTTGTTACATATAAATATGCAGTCAATAAGAAATAAAATAAATGAACTGGAGGCAATACTGGTTGAAAGCAGTGTTGATTTTGTGTGTGTATCTGAACATTTTTTAAAATCTGACGAGATGCAGTCTTTAAATATTTGTGACTACAAGGTATCATCAAGCTATTGCAGAAAATCAAGTAAAGGAGGTGGTACTCTTATTCTGACAAAGCCATACCTGGAATGCAGAACTGTGGAAAAAATAAACTCGCTCTCTGTTGAAAAACAATGTGAGATCTGTTGTGTGTTTGTACCCAAACTAAATCTTTATGTAATATGTGTTTATAGATCACCAACTGTAATATTGTCAGCATCTGAAGATCATAGGCTCTTTCTAAGCATAGTGGAGCAATCACTGAACAATCTACAAACTGCAAATATCATATTAGCCGGTGATTTCAATATCCCATTTGGGTCGGATAGCAGAGAGTGTGCAAACCTAACAGATTTATTAGCAACTTATAATCTCCAACAAATGATAATTTTAAATATACGTCAAAACAAATGTATTGATAATATTTTCATAAACTTTACTAGTAATATATGTTCATCATTAAATATAGATTTAGGTATCTCGGATCATTATTGCCAGTTCTTAAATTTTCAGCTAGGTAAAATTCAAAAGATACATAGAATAAGGAAAACCTGCAGATCAATAACTGCTCAAGGTAAACAAATGTTTTTCAATAAGGTAGAAAATATATCCTGGGATTTCATTGACGACGCAAACATGGATTGTAACAAAAAATTCGAACTGTTCACAGAGGAAATAAAGAAGGCAATGATTAATGCTTTCCCCGAAAAGTCGGTTCTGTGTGATCCAAATTCAGAATATGATTCAAATTGGTTCAACCAAGACTTGCGTGAAATGAGATCAAAATTAATGTTATTAACAGATCTGTATAAACAATATAAAAGTAATTATCTCAAAAAGAAATTATCTGAATACAAATCCAAGTATAAGAATGCTATTGTTAATGCAAAAAAATCTAATAATGAGGATATAATAAAGAAGTCTCAAAATTCAATAAAAACCATGTGGCAAATTATAAATACAAAAAGAAAAAATACACAGTCTCATATACAGACAGATATCTGTTTATCTCCAAACCAATGTAACACTTTTTTCAGTGAAGTTGCTGGAAATCTATTGGAAGATTTGGGTGACAGCGAGGTAGATCCTATAGATAAAATGCATAATGTTAATTTATCCCATACAAATTTATTTGTCTTTAAACCTATAACTCACAATAATGTTAGAGATGCTATTGACTCGATAAAAAACAAAAACAGTAAAGACATCTTTGGTTTAAATATAATTCTGGTAAAATCTATTAAAAATCTGATTATATCTCCATTATGCAAACTGATAAACTTGTGTATTAAAGAAGCATGCTTTCCAGATTGCCTCAAAGAGGCTATTGTAATACCCATTTATAAGAAAGGAGACGCAAATGATGTAAATAATTATAGACCTGTGTCGCTGTTACTAATCTTCTCAAAGATAGTAGAAAAATGCTATGCAGAGCAAATAGCTAATTACTTTGAGAAAAATAACATCTTTTATGACAAGCAATTTGGATTTAGAAAAAGAAAAAATACCACCTTGGCAGTTCTCGATCTGGTGGAACAGATTTTGGAGGCTTTTGAGGGTCGGGAACATATGTGCACTGTATTTTGCGACTTAAGTAAAGCGTTTGACTGTGTCTCACACGAAATACTGCTGGAAAAGTTAAATAGATATAAGTTTTGTCAAAATAGTGTTACATTATTAAGATCGTATTTAACCGATAGATATCAAACCATAAGAATAAATAATGAATATTCTAATAAAACTAAAATACTGTATGGGGTGCCCCAAGGCTCAGTACTTGGGCCCCTTCTCTTTTTAATCTATATAAACGATTTTCCAAACTCCAACGAACACTCTAGAGTCATACTTTTTGCAGACGACACAACTATCTCGGTTCAAAATACGAATATTGAACAACTTTCAGCAGTGACATGTGAGGTGGAGTCAAGGGCAGAGCAGTGGTTCAAAGCAAATAAGCTCACATTAAATCGTGATAAGACAGTGCACGTGATCTTTTCACTGCGTGATAAAGAAGGGCACAGAGTTCACGACCCCCCAAGACTCGACTAAGTTCTTGGGAGTGTACTTAGACAATAAATTGACATGGCATGTGCATATTGAAAATCTATCAAAAAAATTATCAAAAAATATATACATCTTGAGAAATCTAGCAAATGAAGTAGGTAATGAGGCTTTCAAAAATGCATACTTTGCACTATGCCACTCTCTGCTTTCCTACGCTGTGTTTTTATGGGGGCAAGCGTCAAACTGGCCTAGAATTTTTGCTCTGCAAAGACGAGCAATACGCATAGTATCAGGCTTAAATTATAGGGAGAACTGTAGAGAACAGTTTCGCGAATTAAACATACTTACATTACCATCAATTTTTATATATATATATATATATATATATATATATATATATATATATATATATATATATATATATATATATATATATATATATATATATATATATATATATATATATGAATTGCTTCTGTATGCTAGAAGGAGTTTATATACTCAAGATGTAAACAGAGAACGTGACTATCATTATAATACAAGGCAAAAAGATACGTTAATAATACCTTATGTAAGACTAACAAAAAGTCAGAAAGGAATACAAGTTCTAGCCCCCAAATTTAGCAATAAACTACCACCCGATATTAAAAACTTACTAGATCTTGAATTTAAAAAAAAAATAAAGTCCATTTTAATTGAGAAAACTTTTTATTCATATGACGAATTTTTGTCATATAATTTCAATATGTGAAAAAAATGCCTGTTTGTTAATCTCTAAGTTGGTTCTATACTTTTATGTGTTATGAGGTGATATATATATAGATATATATTTGTTTGTTTATATGTGTATGTACATATTGTTAGTTTCTATTGTAATTACTGACTTGTGCAAATACTATTTTGTATATGGCATCAATAAATGATTTGATATTATTTTTCAAAGTCCAATTTGTGGTACCTTTGAAAAAGTATATTATTCATAAATCTTTGTCATTATATACTTCTACTCTCATATTCTGAACCAAAAACATTTTTCCTAAGTGAAAATTCGGTGTTTCTTCGAATTTTCACCTGGTCATTTCCAACGCCTTATAGAACCCAAAACGGTCCTTACGGACAGATCTGCGCCTCTGCAGACTCCCAAAAATGTCTTCAAATGAAATTTTTGCCGATTTTGGAGAGTTCTACAACAGGAACATTGACAATGTATTTTTATGAAATAATAATGCCCCAAAACTGTCGTTAATATAACGAGAGTTGATATAAGAGTAACAATAACTACCTAATTTATTTATACGATCTTTAGAATAATTTATAAAACTGGAAAAAATTGACAGCGATTGTGTTTTGTTCGTCTTTATTTTATTTTGATCACATATGCAAGGCATACTCATAAAATAGCTATTGCTGACATTTCGGAAATCAAATTTATTTTATTTCTCTATTCTTTATTAGAAAATCTTTTATCTATTAAAAACAAAGCTTTAAGAATATGTTTATGTTATATTCAGTATTCAATACTCACAGATATTTATTGCTTTCACAGAAAAATAAAAATTAAAGAATCAACAACAATATTATTGAATAAATGCGTGTCGAATTGTTTCGTAGATGTTTGTAAAATTTAGTTAGGAATGTTAAAAGAACTTAAATAAACAAAGGACCCTGCACAAAATACATTGGTGGGGGTTTGTTTTAATATGAAGAGCACTTACTTTTCATATATTATTTAATTTAACAACAACTACAAACGAACGACTCGTGACAATATATAAATTTGACAAGACAGTAAAACTAAACTGAAAACTGCAGACATTGTCTTAGTTACGCAATGGCGTACTTTCAGTTCTTACAATCTCCCCCTTTGAATAACACGTACGCCCCGTGTGGGATTCAGAACAAGTAGCTTTAAGTTTGTGGCCTCGAAGGCTATAGAGTTTCTGGGAGGAATCTTTTTCCGTTTTCTGAACCGGAGGTCTGTAGACTTCTGTCTGGGAATTCTTGGAGACAGGATCAGAATTACTATTCAGGAGTTTGGATTTAGGAGGTCGTCCTCTACCTCGTAGTGGCTTTAAGGGTACGTGATACTCTTCCATACCACGATAGCGAGTCAGGGCGGAAATATGATATTTCCCTAGAGGAACTTTTGAACTGTCAAGGTTAGCAACTTCAAAACTAGTTGGTGTGATTACTCGAGTCGTTGAAAAGCACCTACTTTTCACATATTACCTATTTAATTTAACAACAACTACAAACGAACGACTCTTAACAGTATATAAACTAAAACTAAACTGAAATCTGCAGACATTGTCTTAGTTACGCAGTGGCGTACTTTCAGTTCTTACATATTGATTTTTGCTTTCGGTTATTTCTTTTTTAAAATTTTTGATTTTGGTAATTGATATAATTCTGATCAAATGTTCAAATGGATATAATCCACTAAAACCCTTTGTTTTAGAGCTATGGTCCTTTTAATGCGATATATCGATTTTATAAAATCTATAAAAAAGAAACATTATAGCAATAGCCGGATGGGTAAAGAATACAGAATAATACTTATAAGAAAGTACTAATCGGCGACGGACACTAAAAGTCAATTTTATAAATTATATTAAAAAATTATTTTATGTGCGAATTTATTTATTTATGAAGAGCCATCTTGTAGTGGTTAATATAATAAATAAAAAAAGTCCACAGACTTACATTCATATATTTTTTTAAAGTGTAAAAGATTTTATTATATTGACATTAAATATGAAAAATACACGGTTTTAACCCTCAAAAGGGCCTTAGCACCAAAACAAACAGTTTTCAAGAGTTACCTGTTGAACATTTGATTAGCATCAAATCAGCTACCAAAATCCAAAGTTTCACAAAAATTTAACTGAATTGACAGATTGACAGTTCTGTGTCAGTAGTAAGTAAAAACTCAAACACCATCATATATAAATAAATGATTATGTGATGTTTTCGAAAAAAAGCTCTAGGTTCCAACGATCTAAAAATGGCTTTAGATAACAACAGATGTGACATGCCATGGCTGGTTCATTTTTTCGACCGTATTTGATAACTTTCTTGCGCTATGATATACTTGTAGTTCTATCAAAAGCCAACACAGTGGGGCTTAGTCTGAGTCCTGAAATCAGAAGCATTCTTAAATATATAATATAATAATAATAATGAAAACGAAAATTTACCTCAACTAGAGTTACTCTGTACACATGTAAGAAGTTTGTATGGCAGCGGAGGCTATAGCAAGAAGTTCGAGAAAATCGGCAAATTCCAGAAAATAACGGGCAGAGAAATATGTATGAAAAAACTATCTTGGAATCAATCAATAGTTATTCGCGTGTATTGGTGATTAAAATCGTGATTTTCAGAACGTTTGACTTCAACTTCAAAAATGTTTACTTCTAGTGTAAAAAAACCTTCAGACAATATATAAACCAATATTTTAGTCCATAAGAACTGAAGATTCAAGCGCAAGAAATTTTAGTACAGCCTGACTGACACTGTCTGCCCCCCTGAAGTGGTAAAAAATACCTTTGATATTATGAAAAATATAAACCTAAAAATCATATAAAAATACTTTTTTAAATTACTCACTTTTTCTAGTGGACTAGGACTACACTGTTTTGAGAAGTATTGCATTTAAAATATATAAATTATTTTATAATTATGACACCAATAACTCTTATTTCTTGGCCTAAAAGAACTATCAATTAATTACTCACTGTAAACGCTTAATTATATAGTTGTTGTTTCTGGAGTTTTTATCCTTTCGAGGAGGGGTGTGGGTGTGGTTTAATACCAGCATGCCGAAAAATCACGAATCCATGATTTAGTCGTGGACGATTTGATATACTACGTAGAGAATGCATTAAAAATACCAAAGAGAAAATACCATAAAATTTCTATAACAAAAATTTTTAACCAATATTTTACTTTTACATACATTTCATGTTTTGTATGTAAATTAAAACAAGCTCTTTATCACTACACTGGATACGTTTAAATTGATGCTCCTGAGTTACCATATCAACAGATCAACAAATGTCAGTAAGTAAGTAATTAGGCACAAATAAGCGGATGGCTGGCTGATATTTTATTTCGTATTTTATATTTTTGGTGACTTTTTGTTCTAAGGCGCTTTATTAAAAAAGATCTAAAATTTCCAAGGGCAAATCTGAACGTTTTTATAACTGAACAAAATCGTGAAGCAGTAAGTAGAACTTTTAATACACTTATTGTTCCTTGACTAAAAAATTAATTGAATGAATAAAAATGAAGTAATATACAATGCAATCATTAGCAATAATCAATTTATTGAACCTATTTACAGGTGACAGAACAACACGGCTCCAATTCCACATTCTCATCCAATAATTCTACGCCCATGGTTACCTCAGAGTGCCGGCAAAGTCGCTCATCAATTCATTTCGAAATTGTACCTCTCCACCAATCGATCACCGCCGATATCTCTCACTTTATCGCCTCTGAATGGTAGCCTCTTATTACCTCGCGCGCAGTTTTATTTACCCAAATATCAGTTCAATCGAATGTTAATAGACGCAAAGCAGTAGCAATTTAATGGACATAAAAAACGACTTAAAATGTTTATCGAAATATTTCCTTCTTTATGTACAGATATTTAAATTACTCGCATTCGTTGAAAAAGTATTTTGTTTCATTAATTAGGTTTGTATAGTGAGTTATTGTTGCCGATTTAATAATAATTAATGAATTTTCTTTATTTTTCAACTAGAAATACCTGAAAGAAAGAACCTACTATTCTCTCCATTTAATTTAACATTATTGTTCTTGATTTTCTGTTTATATTTTTTCATGTGGTATACACATTATATACAGGATGTTTGGTACATCGATAGAAAGCTTTCACTGGGTGATAGTTGGGGTCGTTTGGAATCTATATGACCATATTTACCCTCATGCAAAGTCTCACCGTTTTTGAGATATCGGCATTTTTAAATATTTTTACGAAATAGTTGAGTTGTTACTAATACATGTTATTTTTTATGATACTAAATACTTTCAGCTTTCTTAAATATTTTTTTAGACATTCTTAATATGCACTTTATCGAAGCAGCACAAAAAGAAATGCCGAAATATTGGTATAAAAATTATGTGGGACAATTTATTTGTTGAAAGTTGAAATACATTGGTTCGATTTTTTTTTCTGTTTTAAGCAAAATTTTCTCAAAAGCTTCAAGAGATTTAAATAGTTTTAAAAACTTTTCTATTGCATACTCTTTCCAGTAGTACACCACGTTATGACAGAATTATGTTCATTAAACTAAAAAAGAAACATATTTGTAGACATTACATTTTTAATGAGGAAAGAATATTAAACAAAATTATAATAAATTCTTTAAGCCGCAAATCGGTGACTTTATTTACTAATATTTAAATATAATTTTTTGTCTGTGACATACTAAAATAAAATCAAACGTATTTACACGTACAGTGAACAAGAAATTAAATAAACAAATGGTAGATATCAGGCGACCAGATGCAAAAAATTGTCTTGCTTGGATACCAGTGACACATTTGAACGTTTGTGTCAAACGCTGTTTTATTTAATTGCTCATAGAATTGTCACATTTTTCTTCAATGGCATCTTTTTCTAATGCGAAACATGCCGATATTCTCTTTGTGTACGGAATAGCCGACGGGAAATTCAGTAGCAGCTAACGATTTTTATCGGAAACGATTTCCAGCAAGAAGAATTCCCAATATCCAGGTGTTTTATAAGACATATCGCCTTATACGTGAAACAGGTAACCTCCATCGTAGGGAGCACATATTGTGCAACATGGTTCTGAAGTGGATGAGCAAATTTTGGGAGCTTTAGACAATTTAAATGAAGGCAGAGTTTTTGCAGAATAATTTACCAGATATTTTAGACGATATACCTCTAAATGTAAGAGACAGCCTGATATTTCAAAACGACGGATGTCTTGCTCATTACCGAATTACTGTGAGGGAATTTTTAGACGAAACATTTCCTAATCGTTGAATTGGGAGAAATGGGCCAATATTGTGGCCAGAGAGATCTCCAGACTTGACACCCCTTGATTTTCATGTTTGAAAGAACTAGATTATGAGATTGAATTAACCAACCGTGACCACCTTGTACGGGGAATTAATGAAGCAGGTGCCAGAGTAAGGGAAGAAATGAGGTTAGGCGTCACCACTACCCAAATACGAAAGAAATGCGTTAGAAATGGAGGTTCTCATTTTGAAAATGAAATGAATTAATTATTAGTTTTAGTTACATTTGTTTTAGTTAGAAACTGGAAATAAAAGTAATAAAATGATCCATACTTATTTCATTTTTTTCTTATTATAAATGTAATATCTGCAAATATGTTTCCTTTTAGTTTAATGGACTACAGTTCTATCATAATTTGGTACACCATTGGAATGAGTATGCAATAGAGAAGTTTTTAAAACTATTTGAATCTTTTGAAGTAATGCCGCTTTTGAGAAAATTTTGCTTAAAATAAAATTTCAACACATAAATGTCCTACATAATTTTTATACCAATACTTCGGCATTTCTTTTTATGCTGTTTCGACAAAGTGCAAAGGTATTAAGAATATCTGAAAAAAATATTTAAGAAAGTTGAAAGTATTATTTATTATCATAAAAAATAACGTGTATTAGTAACAACTCAACTATTTCGCAAAAATATCTAAAAATACCGATATCTCAAAAACGGTGAGACTTTGCATAAGGGTAAATATAGTCATATAGGTTTCAAATGACTCCAACTATGGATGTATCAAACACCCTGTAGATTTATTTTATTTGATGTCTACTATACCATGGTATTTCTTGGAGTTGGTATTGCATTAAAAGTAGTTCAGATGAATATAACATACGCTAAATGGCTTCGAGTTTTCGAGTTATAGGCCTCTAAAATAAAGAAAAAGATTTTGACCATTTGACACAAAAAACCTGTAGAGCACTGGTAGTTAACCTTGAAATCTCGAATCTTGAAATTTGAAACACAGGTGGAGTTTAAGACCCAATTAGAGAAAAAATCCCAAAATCTCAATATGAATAGGTAAAAAAGTTTTGCTTACCGGCTTTTAAATTATCGACATAACACTTTGAAGATAAAGGAGATCTAGATTTGGGATCTAGGAAAATTCATCGAAAACAGTTTATCGATGGAAAATTTACCGAATATAATTCACCGAAATACAATTCACCTAATCATCAATTTATCGAAATGTTAATTAACCGAAATATTATTAGTCAAAAAATCAATCCACCGAAAAGCAATTCAACGAAAACAGTTTATCGATGGAAAATTTATCGAAATGTAAAATAAACAAAATCAAATTAGAAAAGATACGGATAAATTAATTAACATTTATATTTCAAACAGACAAACGGTTTAAATAATAAATAATAACTAACTAATAAGATAAATTATGAGATATACCACGTAAGTAATCGCACAAATTATCTCTATCAAAATTTTGTGCAAGACGCACTACCCTCTGTATTTTTACGAGGTACGGGACCTTGCTGACCACTTACAAGTTGCTCGATTTTTAAATAGTTTAAACTGTGTTCCCTCTGAATACCATCGATAAATTTCCATATGTAGGGTGATCAGCCGCAATTTAATTCTCAAAACCTCGATGACAACCTTCTATGGAATTATTCGTTTTTGGCAGGCCTTCTAAAACTCCGTCAAAACAATTCCACATGCAGTGAGGAAAATGTGGTGTACGACGATGATTGCGTCGTTGAAGACGGCCAATCCAAGTATCTTCAAAATAATCTACCACAGGTTGCACCTCACAAGGGAACACATTTTTATCACAAAGTCGCTCAAATGCTTCTACTACACTTTCTTTCGGCGCAAATGTTAAAGCGGGTAATAACCGAAGCCTCAAAGCAAAATCAGCATTTGTTTCATACCTCTGCTTAAGGCCGTTGATTGAACTTGGCGAAAAATACTTTGAGAGAAATGAAAAAACATCCACGATGCCTACTTTGCGAAAATTCCTGCGAAATTGCTCCAATCATAGCAGATTCAAAATCTGTTAAATTGGTAAGTGGCGACACTGCTGGTTCAAGTTCATTCACTTTCCTAAGAAATTTGACGTACGTCGCTTTATTTTTATCAGGTAGCAAAGCAAATACCAAGTAGGGTAAACAATTGATAAAAAAGATGTGGTACAGTTTTAAATATACAGTTTGCGAATCAATGATCAGAACGAGCCAAAAGTTGAAGATTAATTCTAGTAGAGAAAATAAGCATTCTATCTTCGATAGGTCCTGAATCAAACAGAAGAAATTCTTCACCATTTTTTGTTCTGTAACTAATAAAAATTTAACAAATGAATCTAACCTAACCTAAACTAAACTAACCTAACCTAACCACACTCACGCCCCGGGGGGGAAACAAAATGATTACACGAAACGTTAAATTTCTTTACCTAGTATACTTCTCTGGAAATATAATATCTCTACGGGAATAGGCAAAACAGGAATATTTTGATGTTTAGTTAGTACATTTCGTATAGTTCTTTTAATGCTGCTCACTTTTGCAAAAGTTGTCGCCGCAGCTGAACTAAGTCCGACAGATGCGTTGGATATAATTAATTGTGGTGCATCTTGAGTATGCTTGGTATTTTCACGTATACGGCTCATCACTATGCCTCCTTCCACATTTGCTGCATCAGCGACAGGATTATGATATCCACTTTTCTTAATAATGTGATCACCCTCCGATACTAAACGTGCCACACACTTCACTTTTCGGTAATTTTCGCATTTCCAATATATCTTATTTACAACTTCTTTGTCTTTATAAATGACCGCCAAATAACAGTTTTGGCTTCCCTTTTTCACTATTAACAAATTTCAAAGCCATTTACCACTAGAAAAAATACTTAATTAAATTGAATAAGTACACTCAAAGAAATAGTATGGGTAAATTCAACAAAAAAAAATTGTTAACTAACAATATCGTTAATTTTGTTAAACCAAACTATATTGATGGTATTTTTAAACAAGAGGTGATTGTTATTTTAATTAATAAAAAGTTGTCGTACAACAAAACATTAACTTATAAAATAGATGAATAAGACTATTATTTTGTTCGTCTGACTATTATTTTGTTGAATTCTGTCAAATTAAACTAGATAATAGTATATTTTATTTTTAACTATTATCGAATTGTAATTCTAACCCAGTATTAGTTCGCTGTATTATTGTACTTGGTAGACAAACCAATATTATTGTCGTCTTCTTGAAGTTCTAAAAGAATTACCATAAAATTTGCTTGCTTACCACGTAGTATATTACAGAAATTATTTCCAGATGACGCCACATACAAATCACTGACAATAATCAATCATGCATTATCTTATACTCCTATGAATTTATAGAAAATTAATAACATGATTGCAATGTTCAAATTCTCTCAGGGATCATCGATATATTTGGATGGATCTTATAAACGATCTCTAATCTTTGGTTTGGGTGGTCTGATGTCTCAATACTGAGATTTTGGCTAACCAAAAAAACTTCATCATACAATAAAGTGTAGACCAACCTAAAAATTAGTTGGTGAACAAAAAACAAAGTCGTTGTACTATTTAATTGTAGACCAAATTGAAAATGGTTAGTGAACATAAAAAAATGTCATTGTACTATTTAATTTGTTACAAGAAGATATGCTTATTAAACTACTATTTGTTTACGAAAACAAATAAAGTTGTATGACTATTCTTTTCTGATTGATTTGACTATGAAACTATCATTTTCTTTGAGTGTAAATAATTCAAAAAATTCTATTTTAACAACTATACCAGACATTAAATTACAACGTTGACTTACAAAAAAGTATGTGTATCGATAAATTATTCGTTCGATGAATAGCATTTCGATTAGTTGAATTTTAGATAAATTGCAAAAAAATAAATTATCAATTCTCTAAATTGCAGATTCGATAAACAAAATTAGGTGAATAGCATTAGGTCAATTTACATTCGAAAAACTGTTTTAGGTGAACTTTCCGGCACGGCTAGTTTTGTGTGAACGAAGTAAAAGGATCGACTTTAAAGTATAGAGCGGGAGCTAGGTGGCTTTTTTGGCAGCTCATCGTTTTATGAACTTTGAGATATTTTTATGGTTTAAAGGATGATAACGATTCATAAAATCGACTTCTGGCGGGGCACCTCTTGTCAGGAGCGTCACGAACACTGTTTAAAAATCAGTCAAGAGGCGCAGCCAGAAAGGTAATAATGATACAATACATCTGAGGCCCGGTACGGAGTCAAGTTAGCCGAAAGTGTTAAATTCCTGTATATTTAAGAGCCTATGGTACTTTTGTTGACACTAAGAACTTTACGGGGAGGCTACTCTATTGTTGAAGGAGCTTATATTTACGTTTTAAAAAGAAGCCAGAACTTGTAACGATGAGTTTAGAGTTCTAAGATGAAATATACGAAAAAAATCCAATTTTCTTAAAAAATCCTAAACATTTTCTTTCTGGCTAGCCTTACTGACGGGAGTTTCTTTCTGGGAATTTTTTTCTGTGTTCAAAACATTTAAATAAACATGCTCAACCTTAAAAAAGTTTGTAACGATGATGTTATATAACTCCGTTTTTTACCTCTTTGACCTTTCTGGTTGCGCCCCTGATGGCCCACACTTTCTGGCGATCTTATTTTTTTCATTCTAAACATAAAATGTGTACACACAAAAAAAATGGCTTTGTAACGATGATATAATTTCACTGATTTTTATATCTTGAACCATGGCCAACTTGACGGGCTGACATACGACAGAAGTCTATTTTGTCGTTATTTAGGTTCGATAGAATTAATCAGCGCATAGAAAATGCTTGTAACGATGAGTGTCCGAAAAAGCTACTCAGCTCCCGCACCAGTAAGGCACACTTTACTTAAAACAACATGCCAATGATTTTATTTTCAGAAATATTAATAATAACAATTTGATCTATGCTGAATCAACAGATATTTATTTATCGAAAATTGAAAAGTAGGCGATTGTATGATGATACTACTGCTTGTTGCCAGAACATTGACCTTGATCGAATAAAAAAATTAATTTCACGTTTCAGTGGCTATATTTAATATTTAATATTTACCTTGCTTCTACACGAGCAAGCATTGTATGTATACATAATAGCTAGAGGTAGAATATAATAAAAGTTAAACGACTGTAAAAAAATCATGTTTATACTTTTGTCAATGAAAGTATAACAAAGCGTAGCAGACAACGAAAAAATGAATTATAATGGGTTACCAGATATGATTCATACAATGCGTGGAATTGAATAGAATAAGAGAAAAATGCCAATATAATGAATGAAGCGAAACAATTACTTTGACATCATTTAGGATTAATTACTACAATACTCATCTATTGGAAACCAAAGAAAGCATTTATACTTATTTCCCAAAACCGCGAAATTGAATATATAAAAAAAGTAATGTTTTTCTGCATATTCTATAAACATATTCAACCACGCGTCATGAAACAATGGGATTTTAAGTTTCAGCAAAAAAATTCTTTATGTATGTCGGTCTGTTGGTCTCCATGTATAACTTTTCTTGTGCACACGGTTGCTCTGGAACGATTTACAATGTTGACTTGAAATTTGGTACGCGTATGTATTATAATGAGAACTGAAACTAGATTACTTATTTTGATCTTATTCCGTTAAAGGTATTTGGGGGGTAAATGAAGGTAAATAAGTAAAACAGGCAATCAAGTGTCCATAAAATTGGGATTTAGTATACAGAGTTACCTATTTAAAAGTGAGGCACCTCTTTAAAATTTGTATTTATTGTGCGATTTGAATCAAATTTTGCTCAAGTATAGAACAAATTAAGATCTAATTATGACCAGAAGAACATGCGCCTCCTAAAAATGCAAAGCCACCTGTGGTACCAAGATATGCCGAAAAAATCAAAAAATCATATTAGATATTTTTATCGGAAAATTTCGTTAATGAATCTTGTTCGGAATTATCCAAAAACCTTAAGTCCAAATTTAATCAAAATAAGAAAATATTGACAACGCCGCATGGCTAGATTGTAGATTGTTTAAGGGATCGCTAGGCCCTGAGTTGGCCTTTCTTCACTTCGACCTAAAAGATCTTTTGTGAATTACCCAACAACTACTTGTTGCCCAGGATTCTAAGACTTTTTGCAAAGCTTGTGATTTTCCTGGAAGCTTTACAGTATCTGCATTTGTCATATTCTGCCATGTCCATGTTCTTGAGATGATATCTCAAGGGACAATGGCCAGTTAGAAGGCCTGTGATCAGCCTTAGGTCGGACTTTTCAAGTTCGAGATGCCTTGTGGTATTCTTTGTTGAATAGGTTGTAAACCTTTTCACTCGTCTTTGGCCTAGAATATTCCTCCAGTAGGACTTCTTTTGTTCCTTTTCCCATTTTTGGACCTCCTCCATTATGTGTCCCTTAGAAAATCCACAGAATGGTTCGGGTTTAAAAAATAGGGCTTCAGCTCCTTTTCTTGCGGGGCTATCAGCCAATTCGTTGCCTGCTATTCCCTCATGCCCTGACAACCATATCAAGTTAACCTTGTTATTTTTTACCACTTGCTTCAGGGATTCTCTGCATGCCCAGGCAATTTTAAACTCGAATGTATAGGACCTGAGAACCTTTAGTGCTGCCTGGCTATCTGAAAATATATAGATCTTTGCTCTTCCAGTGACTCTATTTAGGCATTCCTGAGCACACTGATCTATAGCATAGAGTTCTGCCTGGAAGATGGTTGGGGTGTTACCAAGGGCTTTAGATAGCCTGCATTTAGGCCCTGCTACGCCCACACCAACCCCTTCGTCCATCTGTTTACCAGATGTGTGACTCTTTCTCCAACCGCAGTACTTCGACCCTGCTCGCTTGGCGGCTTTCAATCAATACATCATACGGGCAATCATAGTCGTGCTTGACTGGCATTGAATCAGTGAGTTTGGTTATGGATTCGACTTGGATTAGCTCCAGAATCCTTAAGTAACAAACCAGATCGCCTGGTCTGAATTTAAGTGCCTAATGCAGCCTTAAGGCACTAAGTGCTCCCTCCTTCCTTAAATGCAAATGCAGAAGAAGTAAGTCCAACATTGCCTCCATAGCTGCTGTGGGACAGGAGCGCATTGCTCCCTAAATAGGCAAAGCGTTGCAATTTCTGTAACTTTCCTTGTGCTATTTTCTCTTCTGTTTTTGGCCACCATACAATGATGCGTAGGTAACCGGGTCTGACAACCTAAAGGTAGGACCAATAATCATTTTTGGGCTTCAGATCCCAAGCCTTACCAAACAGCCTACGGCACGCCCAAATAGCCGTCGTTGCTTTGGTAAGTGTCTTTTCTAAGTGTGAGTTCCAAGTATGTTTTTGGTCCAGGATTACTCCTAGATACTTGACTTCACTGGAAAAACTCAGTACTATTCCATTTAACATAGGAGTTCTCAAATTTAGTTTTCTCCTCTTTCTCCTCTTGGCGAATGGAACGTATTGACACTAAGGCCCTCTGACGAGCACCATTTAGATATTATGTTTAAGGCAATTTGCATGTGGTTTTAGATCATAACGTCATGCCGGCCTCTTACAGTAACGACCAGGTCATCAGCATAGCCACGAACGTTGCGTTGAAGCCATAATTACTCAGCTTATGGAGAAGATCGTCGATCACCACTGATCACAGCAAGGGCAATAAGACTCCACCTTGTGGACATTCTCGAACTGCTGTCATAGTGGCCGACTCGTTCCCCATATTTGTGGTAATTATTCTGCTTCTGGATTGTATCCATTTGATTGTTGTGGACTGTATTCCCGCGGCTCTTTGTATGGATTCATAGGAGTTGTTGTCAAAAGCACCCTCTATATCTATGAAAGCACACAGGCCCAGTTCCTCCGCTGTAAATGTCTTTTCGATGCTTTTGACCAGGCCATGTAGAACATTTATTGTTGTATTGTTCGCTTCTAATCTGTTGATTTAGTATTTTCTCAATTGTTTTAAGGAGAAAAGAGGTTAAGCTGATGAGGCGATAAGATTTAGGCTCGTCACATGTGCCTATTTTTGGGATAAGCGCCACCTTAACTTCCCTCCAAGCTTGGGGAATATACCCAAGAGTATAACTTGCTATGCCGCACGGCTAACAAGAACCGCTACAGACGGAGTGAATCTGTCAGACTTGCCATACAGGAGATGGGGGCCAACTAGACACGTATCACAAAACGTCTGCCAAGACGTGAATACGAAGAAGTTATATTGTGAAGAGTTCTTTTGGAGAATGTAGATTTAGTACTGCATAATTGGTCGTTAAATAGAAATCAAGCCTAATTGAAAAAAAAAAAAATCATTTGGCACCTCCCTAAACGCTTCACAAGAAAATTAATTCATATTTGAAGTCATTATTGAGTATTCATACATAGCGCACAAGAAATTATTTTCTTGTTTACAATGCTTAGATTGAATTACAAAGTTGCTTTATGCTAATTTCATCCAGATCCAGACGCGTTTGTTTATCGGTCTTAATCTAAATAGCTACCACAATAAAAATTAGAACAAATGGCTTGTATTTTCGTTTGTAAGTTAAATCATTTTCACATTGTTGAAAAATAAAAAAGTTACGCTTCCTCGCTGTAGTACACACTGTGGGAAAATAAGTCTGCAAATAAAAGATAGCAGTGTTTGTTAGCGGCATAAAAAAGTTACTCGTTTCAGTTCATATTTTATATTTAAATTTATCATGCAAATGTTCAAACTATGTCTGTTTATAGTTCTTTTTTTTTCCGCGGTGAGGTCATGAATGTTGGACATTACGGTCAATCATGGTTTTATGAAGAATTTCCCAAAGCCCATTAGCGCCCGGTACTCTACCCTCTGAGATTACTAACAAAAAAACTATAAAAATAAATGTTGTGGTCCCGTTCATATGCATGGCATGTACCCTTTCACAATTTGATGAAACAGTTTTTCTTATATGGAGTCAAACATTTTAATGTCCATATTATTTGGGGCCAGTACTTATTATTATTTTTGATTTAATCTAATATGTGACCACCTGACAAAATTGTTTAAATCATCATGGAAAAAAATATATATACATAAATTCTTTTAATAATACATTGAAATCAAATGTCTAATAAAACATGTTTTTAGAAGGGGATGCATGTCTACACGTATTGGAATCGTTTGTTGTAAATATGATAGCTTCTGCTGGAATTTTTATATTTCAAATTTGGAACTTATATTAAATAATATTGGAGGATGCTCCATTGAAATTGGGCCATATCTCTCATACAGGATGATGACCAGAGGCGTGTAAACTCTCATATTTTATTATAATTTTAGACCAGATGTTACTATTTTATTGTATTAAGCACACAAAATAGCACGTACAAGATATCGAAACTGATATACGAAAATTCCTACTCCACCCAGATTATGATTTATCTTATAATAATAGTCACTGAGTTTATGTCTTTCTAGTTTTCAAGCGAGAATTTCACAACAATTGTACTTTAATTCAGAAATGCATATAATCTCCAGCCATTCTCTTTAACAAAAGTTCAAATTCCTCTACTTTATTACGTAAGCTTTTAATGTTTAGATAGTAAATCCGTACATTATTTGCAGTTTGATGATTTAGGTTAATTAGGGATTCATGGTTTAGGAGGCTGGTAGTGGTAAATTTCGATCCTTGTTGAAAATGAAGCAATCTACTACAGCTCACTTCGAGATTGCAGACATATTTCTCATGGATAATCAGAGAAGTAGCCATATATGATGTGGTATGTTCACTTTTACGTAACTCCTTGAACTCAAAATCGATATGTGGGGAAGTTCATTTTGAGCAGTCCTTTAATTTATCAGCAGTAGTATTGGCTTTAAGTCTATAAATATGCAAGCAACCCAACTTGGGTACTACCCTGATGTTAACTGAATTTTTGTTACTGCCTGTTACCGATTTTTTATGGTTTCTGAAGGATCTATTATAATTTGTGAACGACGCTTAGGTTACAATTTGTTTTGGCGTATATGATTTAATTTTAACATTATTAGATGTAGTTTTTGTAGGTTTGGTTTTTAACTTATCAGAGTAGAATTAGAAGAACTTGCAGATTTTTGTGTGTCCTTATTACTATAATTTAAATCTTTAAACAACGCTGAAATATAAACATTTGCATTAGCAGGTGGACAGCTAGGTGGTACTGGCTTGTTTATTTTGAGCAATTCATGTTTGTTTATATAATTTTTAAGATAATTTGCTAAATTTTGGTTTACCAACTTTTTTTCCAAGCGACTCTCTTACATAAAAATGGCATTGTATTTCTCTCATTTGGTACTTGATTTTTTTGCATTTATACTATTCAACAAGTTATTATTTTGTTTAGGGATACCACTGTTTACCATGTAATTATCAAAGTAATCACACGCAAAAGTATTATTCTTTACACTTTCAGGTAATTTCTTTTTCACTAGAATGTTAAGAATATCTTTTTTGGTCAGTTTGTTTAGTTCACTGAAAATTGAGTTTTCCATCATCGCCATCTTTCTTCTTCACTAATTTCACATTTACACAATTTCTTGAGCACTTTTTATGATAATCGATAAAATAATTAAGCAAAAATCTATTTTTGCCTATTTTCTTGAGCGCGAAAATTTATTGAATAACAGTGTGGAAAAGTGTGGAAGCGACAGAAAATTATACCAAATAGAAAAATGGCTGTCTAAGGAATCACTACTTTTACTTCCAGATCTCCTACCCAAGTCTCTTACAATGCAAAAAGATAATATGTATACAGTCCACTGGAAGTGGAAATAATGGTTCATATTATAATTGAAATCGTCTACCTCCAACAACCGATAAAACGATATGCCATATCGGCAGTGGAGTTGGCTGATGTCATAAAAGAAATTTGGGACCTTTGGTTCTTGTACACAAACTAAATCACTATTTTATTTTTTACCCCATTTAATAATAGGGTGAAGGGGGTAAGGGGAGTGATAGTGAGGATGGCTGATGCCAAAAAAAATTTTGAGACTCTGGATTCTCGTTCTTACATTAATCCCAATTTTATGGACCATTATTTGCCTGCTTTACCTATTTATCCCCCAACACTTCAACTGAATAAGATCAAAATATATATATACAGGGTTACTACAACCGAAATAGACACTTTCAATGTTTTATTAATCCAAAACTAATGTTGTCGTGAATCTGTTTAGACTGTTTTACAAAATAATTCTTAATGTTTATTTTAGTAACCCACAAGCGTTATATATGTGCTCCTTGTGTCACATGGCACACATCAAGGCGACAGTATAATTCACTTTAATCTCGCTGTGACATATCTGCATAGACACTATCCACAGCTCTCGTGATATGTTGTCTCAACTAATTAAAATCATTAAGAAGTGGATGGACGGAAACCTCATCTTTCACAAATCCCCAAAGAAAGAAATCGCACGGTGTAAGTGTAAGCTTCTTGGTGGATACCATTCGAGAGCGCGATTAACCTCTGTTGCACGGCCAATCCAGCGCTGTGGAAGTGTTTCGTTCAGATATTTTGTAACAGTCAGATACCGGTGGGGCGGTGCTACTAGTGGAAGATGAAGTTTCCCGTCCTCGTGCAATTGAGGAATCAACCAATTGATCAATATTTGGCGATATATAGCTCCTATTACTGTTTTTTTTTTCAAGAAAGGAAGGAATCTTGCTTATTTTTGTTACTGTCACTCTCGGAAATTCAGAAATTGTTTTTATTCACTTTTAAACTTACGTGAAAAGTTGATTCGTCAATGAAAATTATCCTCTCACAAAAACCATTTCCTTCTTCATTGCTTTGCAGAATTTCAATGTAGAATTTTCGACGATTCACCTTGTCACTTTCACGTAGGTGCTGTAGGAACTACAATCTGTAAGGCATCATTTTAATTTTAACATAGTTTGTTGTGGAATTTGTAGCTCCAAACTCGCACGTGTTTGACATTTGTGGACTTCGTTTGTAAGCAGCACGAACACGTTCCAGTGATTCCTGCAAGGTCTTCCCTATCTTTTGCCTTTACATAAGCACCCTGTTCTTTCAATTTTTTTGTAGCAATCGTATGTCTAATAATGAGTGGCGGTTTTCTAAAATGTGTTGGAAAATGACGTCGGACACCATTTGTGGAGTTCGTTTTGATAAATTCAAACTCACAAGTTGATTTATTCGCAGCGTTTGAAGCCATCTGAACTACTATGTTTGCGCAGCACTACCAACTGTCTTATCAAAACTTGTACAATTCCTCAACCTAACTTCGCAAAATGCATATCGATATTACAGGTAACTTCTCTTTTATACAACATTAGAAATGTCTACTTTTTTATAATAATAATAATAATAATAATAATCTTTACTCACCATTTGTAATGATGCAGATTTTGTATATATGGTAAATCAAGAGCAGATAAATAAAAATGGTACAATATTAAGAATGAATAAAGAAAATAGCAACAAGATAAAAATAATACGTATACAAGAGAACATATTTTATAAAAGAAGAAGAAATATAATTGTCAAAAGACAAAAATATTATAAAAAAGAATGAACCATTAATATTAATAATAAATAAACATAGCGTGGATATTAAAAACAAATAAACTGAATTATATATAGTGTGATGGCTTAGCGAAAATATCGTGACCTACTCGATTAAAGCGTCAAATTTTGCACACTTCTTATATACCCTCAGTACTATCAATTCGGGATTTCAGTGTCCGCCATCTTCAAATACGACGCCATCTTTGTTTTTTAATAGTAGTTTATATAATGTCGATTAAAAATTCGTCAATAGGGTAATAACCTTTTTGTAAAAGAAATTTTTAATAGTAATTTTAAATTTACCGATGTTCATATTTTGGATATTACTTGGCCGTTTGTTATATGATGCAATATAATTATATTGAAGTGATTCTTTGAAAGTCGATGTCCTATGTAGTGGATTTTTGTTTCGAGTATTATATAAATGATGTTCAGATGGGCTCTTATTTTTTTTGTATTAAGTAAACGTTTATAAATATAAATACATGGCATCATTTGTTTATAAAACTAGCTTTGCAGCTTTCTCTGCAGTCTAAGTTGAATATTGTCTCGATATTCGTTTTTGTAGAACAATAACTCTCCTGACATAGGACGATCAACACCAGATACAAATATTAAGTGATATGTGTGAGTAGGCTAAAGCATAGTTACACACTAATGAGTCCTACGTCTATATCTTTTAGTTGTAGTAATGCAAAGTAAGCTTGATTTAGCTTTCTGCATACATGCCTAGTACACTGTGATACCATGATAAATTGATATTTACAATGGTGCCAGGAAATTTCGAGTAATCACTTAAAGCTATTCCAGGTAAAGTAACTGTACGTCTTAGATTCAAATTTAAAAATATAGTTTTATTCTCATTTAGCATTAGTCTGTTTCGATCGCATCAGGTACTCATCTCATTTAATACAATATGACCTTTATTAGATAGTTCTTCAGAGCTATCAGCAGTTACCGCAATGATTGTCATCTGCGTACATAATATTGAAGCCATTTTTGATAAGATCGTTAATATAAATTAAAAATAGTAGTGGGCCTAAAATATATCCCTGAGGAACTCCCAAAAGAATATAAAAAATATCCGACTGCACTTCATTGCATTTTACACGAAGAGATCTGTTTTGCATAAATGAAACGAAGCACTCCAATAATTTACATCTGATACCAATAAACTGTAGCTTATCAGCTAAGATATCTTTATTGACAGAATCGAAAGCCTTTAAGAGATCAAAAAGGATACATACAATACATATACATACATACATACAAAACATACTTACCACTATCTAATTCCTTATAAATAAGATCAAACAATTTAGAAGAAGCACTCTCTACCGATCTACCCTTTCTGAAGCCGTGTTGGAAATTTGTTAATATATTATATTTTTCTAAGAATATTGTTACTCTATTACTGATAATATGTTAAAAAAATTTTGATACTACACTCAGTAATGATATTTGATGATAATTTTCCCAACCAAGTTAACACCCTTTTTTAAATACCAGAATAACAGATGAGATTTCTAGTGCACAGTAGTAACCCTGTATATCGCTCCAGATTTTGTTATATACGTAGATAAACCAAATTTCAAGGCAATATCCCAAATCGTCCCAGAATAAACGTGTCCACAGAAAAAGTTACAGACACACCTACAAACCGACAGATAGAGTTTTCTTCTCTCAAACTTAAAACGTTTCACGGCATTCTAAGCTTATTTGAACAAAGAAAAACTCAAGGTTTTTACCGTCACTATACTTCCACTCAACTACGTAGATGTGGAAATTGAAATAACTTATCCCGTATACAAAATTATCAAAACACTGGAAAACATAATATTATACTCAGACTTGAAGTTCACAATTTGCTGATGCTAACGAAACAGCGGAAACGGATGCGAAACTAGGGTTGGGTCCTTAGACAACTCAAATTCAAAGATGAGCGCCATGAGCTAAGAGAGGCAGATCTAGAGACGTAGTTTCAGAATACAGCTCGAGTGAACACTCCACGCCGCTCCTAATGAAATGATCAAATTCATTACACCCAATTACATTCCTTTGCAGATATCCACTCATCTCAGTCAACTATTCTTACTTATTCAGCAAAAAATATCACCTCGCGTAATAAATAATGTTGCAGTCACATCATGACTTGATCGCATATACAGAGGGCCGGTCCTAGAGATGTCAGTGCGGCGGTAGCGCAGGGGGGCACATGTCAAGGGCCATTACGTGTCACGGCTCATTGCCACGCAACACGGCTAATGGGGCAGAGGCAACACCACCGCCCACCGACGCTCTTTCATCGCCACCACATAAATTCACCAATAATGAGATTTAATTTAACACGTATATGCAAAGAGGGGATTAGCGAACCGGTTAAATTATGGTATTTATTAAAATATATGTTAACACCATGAATGAAACATGAGTTAATTATTTTTTAGGATATTGAGTACTTAGTTGAGTGTAGATAATTTGATGTGGTAAGAAAGTTGCTTGACTGTTCTTTAGTTAATTTATTAAGTAAATCAATGTGATTTGATACAAGTCACAATGTTCGTAAATATGGAATATGCATTTTTTGATGTATGATTAGAAAAGGGGTAACCCATTAAATGGAGGGATTCCCTAGTTTCTCCAGTCCCAGAAGTGAAAACCTTACTACAGTGCATAACTTGTGGCCAATCAGTTTATTATCCGATTTTTCGAAAATATTAGAGAACATCGTAAATGATCATCGTCAATTATTTAAATTCGCTTACATCAATCTGGCTTTCGTAGATCCCACAGCAACCGCCACAACACTACTTAATCTGTGTGATAATTATGTAGCGTCATTATAAAGTCTGTTCGCCGATAGAGTCCTGATGTGACGTCACGAACGTCTGAACTAAGATGCCGTAGGCTCGTTGGTGTTTTCGAATGCACAGTGGCGTCGCTTTGTTTTATATTTTACTTGATGTATTCAATTAGATTTATTTAAAGGAAATTGAATTATAAGAATATATAATACGTCTTTTGTAAATGTATAGTTATTTAAGTCAAATAAATAAATTATAATATTGAATTGTTTTGGTTTCAAGTAAAAAATGTGATAGAGCAAATATGTTTTTTCCTCCAATTAGTTGGCTTTGAGCTGCGCCCATCCAGCCACGAAAATTTATTATTGTATCCTATCTAACATAAGATCAAAAAAAAACAATAACAAAGGATAATAGGCAGGAACACACACTTCACGCCAAGATGCCGTTCATGGCGAATCTTTTTTCTAGACAAAACAAGGTAGGCAACGGTAAATGGGTTAACCCACAAAGGATGTAAACATAAGGAGACAACAGCTAAGCTAAATTACCTTATCAAATTTTACGCTCAGCATGTTTTAGAAAATTATAAAACTTTATTCTTAACAGATCAATCCTGACTATAAGGAAGCAAAGTGACGTGCTACATTGTGGCAACGGAATATTGTTTTTGATTAGTTCTTGCATTAATAAGGTGAATTATAATGGCACTGAAAGATCCAGTAATTGATGTCATCCAAGTTTCCATTGCAATCACAAGAGGCAGAGTATCCTTTATCCCAAATAAATATAACAGTTTTATTGAGATATTTTAACCTGGCTTGCTTTTCCATAATTTCTACAATAATTGAATTGGAATACATGTGACTTGGTGGATTAGAAATAGCGGTCAAAACTGAGATCGAGTCGGTCATAATTAAAAAGTTTAAGAAATTATTGTTGTTACACATGGCCCAATATAAGGCTCTGCTTATTCCGATAGATTCAGCAGTATATATAGAGCACATATTGTTTAATCTATACTTAAACGAATCTTGTTTTGAATGTACACGGCACAACCAACACTACTACAGGATTTGGAACCGTCAGTTAAAATTTTACAAGAGTTATGGGATCCAGATATAGTTTCCTGCAAAGCTAAGTTATTTCCAGTTGCATCATTATATTTGGGTATTATCACCATAGATTGAAAAAAGTAAATGTATTTAGAGCTAAAGAAGGGCAAATTAGTCATTTTACTGCTAGAATCGCATTCAGCCACCTTAACAAATGCATCTGCCAGGGTGGGGGATGATTTATTTTGCCAATACGGATTTGTCAAATCTTGAGTGGTTAACTGGGCAAGTTTGGGAGGAAGACTACTCTCCGAAAAGTTTTATATTTCAATAGGAATTTTTGAGCCAGAAATTGGCGCCTAAGATGTAATGATGGTTCATTACATTCAGCCAGTAGAGTGGAAGTAGGCGTAGATTTCATGGCACCAAGAACTAATCTCAGTGCCTTATACTGAAGTCTGTCTAATTTAATTAACGGTGATTTTACAGCAGAGCCATAAAAAATACAACCGTAATCTAGAATGGATCTAGTATATGCCCTGTAAAATATAAGGTTTATTTTAGGGTCAGAGCCCTATGAGTACCTGTTGATCGCTTTTAATATGTTTAAACTTTTTTCACATTTAATTAAACATTTAGATATGTGTTAATTCCAAGTCAGTTTAGTATCAACGGTTATTCCTAAATAAGTATATTGATTGCAAACTGGGATATTAAACCCTGCAAGACATAAATTAGGATCATTTGGTAAGCGATTTCCAGTGAAAAAAACCACAGCTGACTTTTGAGATGATATTTCAAAACCTTGTTGAAACAAATAATCGTTACAGCAATGCATAACATATTTAAGATCTCTAACACACTGGGAATAATTTTTGTTAATTATGTATATACAGAAATCATCTGCATATTGCAAAATATTTCCCTCAATGCCCATGTTATGCAAATCGATAGTATATATAATAAACATAAGAGGACTGAGTACAGATTTTCAGATTTTTTTTAATCTATTTATTTAACGTCGGCCTATTTCCGCTACCAGGGCCTATCACCGACGCCAGAAGACGAGCTCCCCCAACCTGGAAATTTTGCCGAACCTCTTCCCTTAATAACGGTAGGGATCTTTTACTTACCTAACATTTAATAGACAAGGGACCGCCTTCTTTACATCCCCTCAGAAGGATGGTATATCCACTACGTAATCCTCGTCTGAAATTACGTAGCTTCCGCGTATACACTGATATACAAGCCGCTAGAAGGTGGGACGAGAACGCTGTGTTTCCCAAGATGGGTTACCCATCCAAGTACTAACCGCGCTCGACGTTGCTTCAACGGAATATCGACTGATATTCACATTGAAGTCGCCTCTACGCTCGCCCCACTGAGTACTAGTATAAGATTAATAAATTAATTTTGTTTTTTTCGTCAATGTCTAATTCTTCCGAGTAAGTGTTAATAATGAAAGCGACGATGAGAGCTTGCAATATTAACACTTATAATGAGTGGCATAACTTCTTCAGTATACACCTCTCGACCATATGTCTCTAAAATCAATTTATTTGTGTGATTTACACACTTGGACCAAACTGAGCTCGACACTTGAGATAAAGCCTCATTCCACATAGGAAGAACGGCTTCGTCACTAAAACCATCTTTCCCGATGTGTTTGTCGTAATACTCCTTACAAATCCCCCAAACAAGTTCTATTGAGTTGAACTGACAGTAATATGATGGAAGCCGCAGTACTCCATGTCCATGTTCTCTAATTAAATTGTCGACAACATAGTGTTCCTCTGTTATGTTAGATCCAGCTATTTGGAGCAATTCGGCTTTAAATTCGGTATCACCGAAATCTATATTTTTGGTCTTTGACCATGTTTGTATTTTTTCTTTCGTCCAAGATCGGGTTAGTTGTTTTTCTTCAACCCGAGAGTGGTACTTAGCATTATCTAAAACAATAATGCTTGTATTTTGTAACCCCGGAAAAAGTCTCTCTGTCAGCCACTTTTCAGAGTTACTGCTGACTTATTCTTGGTAGCGGAAACCAAACTCGTATCTTCAGCAAAGCCATGAATAAATCCTGCATGTACAACTATAAATATTTTACCTTCTGTAGCTGTACGACGCCTTTTCAGTTTACTGGAGAACGTTTTAATCCTCCTCTGCTAAAGATCCAAGTTTCGTCTAAGAACACTACATTTTTAGGGTCATTACTTTTCAAATTTTTTACGTATTTGCGTAAAAACTCTAGCCATTTTAGATAAATTTGTGGTCTTTCACACACTACTTTTCTATTGTCAACTCGATTACTCTATAGGCATTTGACACCATTTGACTATGCTCTCTTATATGCGAATTTAGACTTTTACGTACTCTATGCAAATGCTGTTGCTTTTCTTAAATCTTACTTATGCAACCCTCACAGTCAGTATGTGCCAAGTCTAAAATCTAGGACCACTTTTGTTTGTAATATACACAGCCAATATTTTTAACTAAATTAATCTTTCTCACTTTCAGTCTTATGCTGATGACACACAGCTTCTGTTTATCTTTAAACCGACACGTGACGAAATTGCCAACTCCTTGTTAAACGATGATATATATTCTATTTGCAGTTATTCTAAAAAGCATAATTTAAAACCGCTCCATAATGAATCACTACTTTCACATCTAGATTTCCCATCCAAGTCTGTTACAACGAAAAAAAAGATGATAGTATATTTTCACTCCACTATGTGGAAATATTTGATCATAGAACTTTAATAATATTTGAAAGCGTCTACCACAAAAACCCATAGAACGCCACATGCTACATCAGCCGTGAGGGTGATAATAGGAGTGATGGTGGAGGTGGCAGATGCCAAAAAACTCTTAATTGCTTGCTTTATCCGCTTGCCCCTCACCCTTTCAACGAACTAAGATCAAAATATAATCTAGTTTCAGATCTCATTATAATACATACGTGTACCAAATTTCAAGTCAATATTATAAACCATTCCAGATAATCATGCGCACAGAAACAGTTACAGACAGACAGATAGCAGTATTTTTTTTTCTAAAACTGAGAACAAACAAAATTTTTATTATTTTTTTTTACGATTACTGTACTTCCAATCCACTACGTGGATGTGGAAGTAAAATTAACCATACAAAATGGTTACTCTTCTATTCAATTCGAAGAATAGAAGAGAATTTCTAAAACCGCGACTCAACTCAGTTATAGATGATATAAATATTACATTTTCGGATCACGCAAGAAATCTTGTTTTTTCGATCAACATAAATGATTCAAAGAACATATAAAGTTATTACTGCAAGAAACTTATAGAAGAATGACGTTTTATATTCAAATAGACACATTCTTAATTTCAAAATACTTGAAAAAATGTGTGAATCACTTGTGTTGTCCATTCTTAACTAATGTAATATACTATACTACCCACTTTTAGACCAAATTTCAAAAAATTGTATAAGTTTCACATTTCATATTATCTAGATTATCTAGATTTCACATTTCATATTATCTAGGTTATGAAGGTCTTTCAATTAAGTCACTCAGTCTTTTTGTCGGTCTGTGTGTCTATTGGCGCTACTTAAAAAAATATTTAATTAAGAAAAATATTATTTGTCACGTAGTTGACACATTGCTAAGGAAGAAACCTGGGGATGTCCATCTTATTTTGAGGGTAGACACCCCAAGAGATAACTAGGATAAATCTGTCAACGTTCGATGAGAGATATATATTTCAAAATGTGAGTGAGTGATGGAACTGCTATGTTTTTTATGAACTTCTCTATGAATTTTTTTTTGAAAATATGTCTATTAGTAACAAGTTCAAAAGTGGGGCTTTAAAGAATAATTTCAAGGGCATATTTTCAAATATTCCCACTTATCTCGACGGAGTGGGGATCTAGTCGAATCTCGACGAAGCTAGTCTGACATTTTTCTAAAAATTTGTTAGGTTCTATAATTACTTCCACATCCAGTGGAAGTATAGTAACGACAAAAAAATTTTTAAAAATTTTTATTGTTCAAATAGGCTTAGAATGTCACGAAACGTCGAGATTTTAAGTTTGAGCGAAAAAAAAAAATTTCTGTCTGTCGGTCTGTCGGTCTGTCTGTAACTTTTTTTGTGCGCACGTTTACTCTGGAACCGTTTGAGATATTGACTTGAAATTTGGTACACATATGTACTTTAACGAGATCTAGAACTAGATTATATTTTGATCTTGTTCCGCCGAAGGGTTGGGGGGTAAATTTGGGTAAATTTGGGGAAAATAGGTAAATCAAGCAGCCAAGAGTCCATAAAATGGGTATTTAGTATATACAAGAGAAGCTAAGGTCTCAAAAAAAATTTTGGCATTAGCGACCCCCCCATTACCGCCCCCACCCACATTATTAAAAGGGATGAAAAAAAATGTGATTTAGTGTGTGTACAAGAACCAGACACCTCAAAACGTTTTTTTACTTCATCCACCCCCACTACCACCCCCTATCACCACCCCCACCCCGCTACCGATGTGGGGTATCGTTTCATGGGTTTTTGGGGTAGAGGATTTCAAATATTATATTATAAAGTTCCATAAACAATTATTTCCACATACAAAATTTTTTCGTTGTGAGTGACTTGGATAAAAAAATGTGAATGTGGAAGTAGTGATTCCTTGGCAGCGGTTTTTCTATTATATTATCCTCTTCTGAAACAGGAAAATATGTGAAAACATATTATAAAGGAACTATTCCTGTTTTTTTTTCCGAACGTTTACCAAATCAATAATAGCTTTAGAAACAAAAATGGACGAAATAACTACATTTCATAATAATATGAAATATATTAACTTCAAATGTGCATATGTATTTCTAAGTTGTGTACATACACTTGTCGGGCATTTTGTGTAATGAATTTGCTATTAATTTTTTGAACCGTATGCGTGTGTAAGAAATTATCATCATCTTTTGGAATTGCCTCATCATAATCGTTATTTTATTTGCAACTCTGCATTATTATAACAGTCTTTGAATGATTCGTGGGTTCATAGAATAGATGAATATTATACAGGTTTCGATTTCCCACCATGCAAAAACCACGATAGTGTTAACAAAATAGAAAATAATGAAATCGTCTCACATAACTTATGTTACGGAAGTAATTATTACAGAAAAATATGATCGAGTACATATCAAATTTCTTGTTTACCTACTAAGTGTTCTTGAGTCAATCGCTCTGATCTGATTAATATCAATCAAAAATGCATGAATACTTGACTTGATTCAATTATTATAGCTTATAAGTATGATAAGCTAGTTGAGGACCGACAACTGTTATCCGGAAACTTAATTATTTGATGAATATTATGTAGAGATAAAAGTATTTGCATACAGATATTTTTCTGAACTCGGGTACTAATTGATTATTTCTATATTCTTTGACTCTATCGGATAAAAAATATTTGTGGGTCTGTATGTATGTATCTATGTAGTCTATGTAGTTCTTTATAGACAGGATTACTTCTGCTAGGCTTAAAAAAAATATTTCACATTTGGAACATATCTAAATTGTTTAGTAGAGTATTTTCTATTGAAATTGGGGCATATCCATCATACAGAGTAATCGCTAAAGTTCTCAGGTTGGAACGAACTTTACGCAGATTAGGTGATTATGTGAATATTACTTTCGCTTCAAGATTTTATTGAAGTATTTTTAATAAGACTATTATGAGAAGGGTGAGAGGTGCAGTCGAGTGGGTGGTAGTCCATAAAATTGGTATTTAGTATATATAGGAGAAGCTAAGGTCTAAACAAAATTGGCATTAGCTATCTCTAGGTGACAAAAATAAAATTTTGATTTAGTGTGTGTAGAAGAACCAAAGGCCTCAACAATTTTTTTTTATTTCATCCACCCCCACCCCCACTTCCGATGTGGAATATCGTTTTATGGGTTTCTGGGGTCAACGATTTCAAATATTATATTATTAAAGTTTTAAAAACAATTATTTCCACATAGTGGAGTGCAAATATAGTATCAATATTTTTTCATTGTGAGAGACTTGTTTAGAAAATCTGAATGTAGATGTAGTGAATCCTTGGGCAACGGTTTTATATATTTGTTCTTATTAATTATTTTTCAGAAAACGCCATCTAACTGCTGCTTTGACGTAAAAA
Source organism: Rutpela maculata (assembly GCA_936432065.2). NCBI lineage: Eukaryota > Metazoa > Arthropoda > Insecta > Coleoptera > Cerambycidae > Rutpela > Rutpela maculata. The sequence continues at coordinate 54,437,632 of OW386285.2, forward strand.
TTAAGAAAAATACCACAACTAACATTTAGACAATAAATACCTTAATTCTCTAATATTTCGTATTTTATATATAGTCCAGGAATCATTAAATTAACATGAATGATTAAGATTGCAGGTTGCTATATTTTTACCATTTAAAAGTTTATTATTCCTAACCAAAATGATTCACGAATATTTTCTAAATTTTACGTAAACACAATAATAAAGCTCGACTAAATCATCAAAATTAACATAGTAATTTAACCAAAATATTTCCTCTTCTGTCCTCATAATGATGATAAATGTGATTATCCAGTCATTAGTATTTAATATTTTCATAAAACATGACTAAAGTATGCTGAGAATGATTTAAACATGATTTTAAATAAAATTATTATTGAACACGAATTATAATATATGTAATAATTTTTGGAATATAAATTAATGAATGACAAATGTTGTAAATTTCCACCGGAATATTTGTTATAAATAATTAGTAAATGATAAATGTTTTATGTTTCCTCTGGAATATTTACCTAGCAGAAAGCTGACAATAGTGTATTATTTAATTCAATAATAGTATCCGCATCTAAGTTTTCAATTTGGAATTAGTCGGTATATACAAATAATATAAATTGCATTATTACAAATATGGAATGAACAATTAGATGGAATGTGGAATGAACATTTGGCCTCTTCTATAAGCAAATTAGAACTGAACAACTATTCTAAAAAATTATATTATACCATAATGAATACTAATATTGATTCCCCTAGGGTTAATCAAGATGATAATAGTATTGCTGATAAAATATGTATCAAAATTCCCTATGTCAGAGGATTATCTGAGAGTTTGAAACCCTTTTTGTACAGAGATAACATCAATTTAGTTTTTTATCACACTAAGAAAGTGGGGAATTTGTGCTCATTAATGAAGGACAAACTTCATATAGGATTACAGTCCCATGTTGTATATAGAATTCCTTGTATTGATTGCAATCAAATTTATATTGGTCAGACCAAACAAAACTTACAAATTAGGGAACACAACTATTCTTGTAAAGGAGAATATATGGAAAAAATGAAGAAAACTATGCTAGCTCAACACCATTTTTCATCTGACCATAATTTTAATTTTAATAAGGCCAATATTTTAGATCATGAAACGAATTACCAAAAAAGATTCATCAGTGAAATGATGTTTATCCAATTACATCAAAATACAGTCAATAAGAAAACGGACACTGATAAATTTAAGTGTTGTATGTAATAATTTAATTAACAAATATTTAAAAGTTCCACCTATTTAAGATTATAAATTATATTAATTGATAGATATTCAGATAGTACAGATAGTATTTTAGGAATATTGTCAGATGAATTAAATTTCGTTTTCTTCTCTATAATTTAATAGTAAATGTATCAAAACAAAGTTTCTATTTTATTAGGGTGCTTGCTAATTTATAGGAGTTGCCATGAAAAAGAAAAATATGTAAGTAACTTTTGAAACTTAAGGAAAATCAAATTTTGATACAAAAAGTTTCTGTGCAATCCTGCTAGTCTTAAATTGAAACTTGAAAACTATAATATTAGCTTGAGTAAACGTATCTCAATACAGTTTTCGTCTAATTGCAAAAATATCACATTTAGAGAAAAAATTCTAGAAATCAAAAATATAGCTAAAAAACTGAGTGTAAATTATATTATTGTCTGGAATCCAAATAATTTAACCAGATGACCCTAGTTTTAGAACAACAAAAAGCGTTGGAAACATGCCTGTTATAAATGAGAATCAATTGGATGTAGCTTCAGGTAGCTGTTGGAGGCTTGGAAATAATTTTCTAAGTCTCATTTTGATCTTAATATTTTATTCCCATTCGGTTCCTCAATATATCGTTCCCAACTTTATTGTCCCTGTATGGTTTTTATACAATTTGTTTTTAGATTTTGTTTCCAGCAAATATGTTTTTTGTTTTAGTGTTTATTTTGTACCCAGGAACAGAACGATAAGAACAGTCTTTGTGTTCTTAACTCAATCTTTTTAGTCCTTGCTTTTTGTCGTTTTCATTTCACAATGATTTTTAAACTTCTATTATTTCTCTTTTATCGAATATATGACCCAAATATTTGGTTCTCTATTCATCTTGAGTAGTAGCTATTTAGCAGGGCATTATTACAGTTGTCCGAACCTATCTCCAGATATTCACACTTGCTCATATCATCGAATACCCTGCCACTTTTTATTCCTATATCCTATAACCGTATATATTATCCCAGATCGTTCTTATCCTTGTATACCACAACCTGTGTCATCCTTCAATCTAGGTCCCATGTTTTTACACTTTCGCACTAACACTGCAAGGGCTCTATTTAATAGTTTTGAATAGTGTAGGGAACAGAACAGACTTCAACCTTGTCTAAGTTCTCTTTTTAATCCATTTGTCAGGTCTGTTCCTACTTACCTTTGCACAATTATTTTTATATTTATTAATTACACATCAGCATATGTCTAATCTTCAATTTCTACTAATAGTAATAATAATAATAATTTATTTCTAGTAGGTATACACCAAATTATAGGAAATATTGAGAACTGAACAAAAAAACTAAAAATAGCATTGATACAAGTAAAGAAGAAAAATAAAAAACATTCTAAGGATATAATAGTTTACAAACATACAGTTTTCTATTCAGAATTAGTTACAATATGATTTGATATACTGCCTAGACCATAAAGTTAATAGCACAAATGTCAGATATTTTACAAATTATTGCACATAACATACATTGGAGATTTTGCCATGATGTTTGTCCTGTGCTTATCACAATAAAAGGTTGTGCCATATGGGGCTACGGATCTACGAACACGGAAATTGATTTTGCACATCAAGGAGGTCAGTCAATATTATTGTGAATTATATTGAATAAATATTTAATGGCAATTAACACAAGTTGAGTCTTTAATGATACCATGTTAAGACGATTCGAATAAGTTTTTTTTCCGTCGTACTGAAGCTTAAGCTTATTGCACCTCATAGACTCGTTATCCCCTTAGTCCCATTCCTCTTCAAAATGCGAGTGTATGGTCGATTGGAGCTTTTGCTATTTCTTTAGGGGTCACGGTTGGTCCCGCGAAGTATGAGGGCCTCCCAGGCACCAACGTTGGGCATTCACATAGTATATGGTTTCCTAATCTTCACCACACATCCTGCATTCTGGATTGTCCTGCACATTCAGTGTACAGTGTCCTGTTAGGATTCCCACTGCACATCGCAGCTGTTTTCTGCTCAGCTTTAACCATTAGTTGGTCCTTGTCTTAGATGGCCCGCCAATGATGAACATACGTGACTGTCTCATCCCGGCGCCCCGGTCCAGTACAAGTTATGTTTCTTTACCATTCCTGTTGCAGTATTATATGATATCCCACAAGTTGGCTCAGATTCCATCAAGGCTGTTTTTGCGCCTTCTTTAGCCAGCTTATCTGGTTTTTCATTGCCTTCATTTCCCTGGTGTCCTCTCGCCTAGAAAAGATTTACTATGTGGGTAATGACTAACCTCCTTGAAAAATTGATAATATAGACACAGATTCAACACATTTAATGTTATTCATATGGCATGTATACTAATTTTGAACGATCATACGCATAAAACAGTAATATTAGACTGAAGTATTTAAAACATTTACAATTGGGGGGCTAGAATAAAAGGCGTTTAAGGCCTTCATTGCCCTGGTGTCCTCTCGCCTAGACTTACTATGTGGGAAACGACTAGCTTCCTTGAAAAATTGATAATTTAGACACAGGTTCGACACATTTAATGTTATTCATATGGCATGTATACTAATTTTGAACGGTCATACGCATAAAACAGTAATATTAGACTGGAGTTTTTAAAACATTTACAATTGAGAGGCCTAGAATAAAAGGCGTTCAAGTGCAACTTTTACGTTTTTGAGATATTCGCATTCAAAGTTGAATGAATTTTAAAAATTCCAGAAGAAAATTTGAGCAGGTTTTTTTTTATTGGTTACTAAATCTGTTAATTTGTTTTATATTGTAGTTAATATATTTCAAAATTAGTAAAAATTCAAGAAAAATTTGAAAATGTACTAATACCTCTTTTATCCCGAACTTTTTTGTTTCTATAGTACATAATAATAAATCATTACTTGTTAAAAAAAATCGTATATAAAGTCAGAAAATTACTTGCACTATTTTGCACCAAACAAACATAGACTTTAGGTTTTCAAATGTGTACTTAATGCAAATATGAAAAAACATTCACTTTTATTTTAGATCCCTCAATTCATTCATTTTATATGAGCTTTAAACAACGTTATTGATGAGTTCTGATTGTAAACTGGCTGTCAAAGTAATTTCCTTACGTCTGCTTATATTTACTAAATTTATTGTGAAATCTTATTCAAAGAATTTCTTTTTTGGGCAAAAAGTAATAATGTAGGATTTTTTAAGATTAATGTATAGATGATTAACTGTACATCAATGTGAGATGGCTGTAAGGTCATTCTGGAGCGTACTACACTCAGCTAGTGTTCTTATCTCCATTTAGACTTTCAAATCACCTGCAAACTTTTGTTTTTAAAAGTTAATGATCATTTGTATCGTTGATGAATATGAGAAACAAAGGTGGCCTCAAATTAGAACTTTGAGGTACTCCGGAAGTATTTATATAGTGATCGGAGCGAAAACCTTTATATTCAACAAACTGCGTTCAAATAAGTATGAAATAAATAAATTATTTAAATATATTGAGAAAGCAAAAATATCCAGGTTTTTTATTAATAAATATAATAGTTTCTGACATGAACTGTGTTACGCAGGTTAGATTAATAGTTTAATTTTTTTTTCTAAAAATCCGTGCTGGTATGAGGAAATATAAGGTCTGACATTGGGACTATAATTGTAAATCACAATTTCAAATAATCTCGTAGAGTTCCATAGATTGAAAATAAGCCAATAATTTTGAGGTATAGCTGTCTTTTTTAACACGGGAGTAACTAGAGCAGCCTTATACACTATTTTCTAGTAATGTTACTAAATATTTGTTGAATTTTCATTTGTACATAAAGACTTGATAATTGGCGGTAGTAATAACGTTAACAAGAACATTAAAATGTCTATTTTTATGATTTTTAATTGCTAATATTTATGCTAATGTTATTAATAAACAGTCAATATACATCCCTTTATTTACCTCGCAATAAGAGAAAGCTCATTATATTCTGTTATTTGTTATAATTAAAAATTATATTTACTATACTGGACAATTCTGGATCAAAACATTTAGAGTACTATGTGCTGAATCATATGATATAAATATGACGATATTTACTTATTAACACCTAGAGATGAACGTCAATTCTCTTAGTAAAAATTAGCATAATTAGTAATAAAAGTATAAAAGTATATCACTCCACGAAAATATCAGATAAAAGTTTCGACAGTAAACTTGTGTGGTTAGTGTTCGCAGAGAAGCTAAACAATAGCAAATATGTATAAATTATTATTTATATTAGTTACAAGTGCAGTATGTAGAACTTGTTATGGCAAACCATTGGATGAAAATATCATTAATGGAGAAGAAAGGTATGAAATTGAGAATTATGGAAATCCCCCAACTGTAATCATGGTCAAGAGATCCATTCTAGAAAGTAGTGAAAATTTTGAGGAAATTAACCGAGTGAAACGTAGCATGGATGAGGAAATAAAAGATACTGACGAGAAAAACGAAGCCGTAGATAACTATGGAAAAATTCACAGAGTACGAAGAGAACTAGGGGATTTGCTTTCAACTGAACTGGACAAAGAGGATTATAATACACGACTTGTGCAGAATGGGTTATATGTTCCCTTTTTTAAAATTAGACGTTATTACGTAGAGAAGATTAAAGTATAGCATGTATATTTTTAAATTTTGTATTTTCTTGAAAGACTGATATTTTAAATTATTATTAATATATATTTTGCAATAAAACTAATATTATGAAGTGTTGGTGTTTAATTTTAAATACCTTGTTAGGTAAATTTGTACATACTTTGGAATATTCCCTGTTAATTATTTAGTGTTTACATTAATTTGCTGGACGTTATTCCAACAAGGCTACTGAGGGAAAACGGTAACTAATTTTAGAATTAATTTCCTTATTAGAAGGTATTAGGGAGTGGAAAACTCGATGTTATTGTTGCAATAAGTTATATAATTACTGAATTTTCTGAGATGTTTATGGAAAAGTTTTAATTCTTATACTAGTAAACAATTTGAATTAACTTAACTGAATACAAACTCAACATTGCCATAATATCCAAAATAAAAAATTATGCTTTATTATGAGTTCTAGGGTTGCTATTAAAAATTGAAATATGTCTCCGTCAGTTGTTCTGTACGTACGTACAGAAACACTTTACAAGTCATAATCCTTACAGATCCATTTTGTTTTTTTAATCGCTTCGTGTACTTTCAGAATATAACCCTATTGATTTAATAATGATTTGTTGAGTAGTCTAATTATTGTAAATAATTATTTGACACAGTCACAAGTTTTGCATGCCATTTCTCTTGTTCTTATCTATTGAGTAAATAAACCAATTATTTTCTAGTTTGACGTCCTCTATCGCAAAAGCAGAACAATGAATTAGGCTAAAATTTTTACCATGTTATTGCTGCCTATTTGTTAAGAAAATGTGCTAACATGAAGGTCAAATTTTAATGTCCAGAGAATATGATTTTTTTCTGAGGTTATGTCAATAAAATGTTAGACACACGGTAGGGGTAGGTATAGTAAATGTGAAACATTTTTATCTTTCTAAGTAGATATCAAGTATATTGGAAAGAAGTAAAGATAAAGAGGCAACTTTTTCTTTGAAACTTTTTTTCTAGGCTCAAGAGTTTTTGAGAAAACCGCGTTTGAGTTCATGATTTCACTGCAAAAAGTCAAGAAACAGTTTAAAAATATGACCAATGAACTAATCACTTACCTATTGGATAAAAAAGCTTGTGGGGTGTGCACATTTGGTTTTATCAACAATTTCAATTATTTCGTTGGAAAATGATTACATAAATATTTTGCGATAAAGGTCGATGTTATTGTAGCGCACAATATACACGTTATACGTTTATTATGTTGTGCTAAATTTGGCAATAATTTTACATAGGAATGACTATAGATTCTCCAAATAATTAATTAACACAATTAGTATAAGCAAACGACATTTAACAATGCATCTTTAAATAACTTTATTTAGTGTAATAATAATTATTAATAGCATTTAAAATGTCATTGGACGCAAATTTAAAATCTAGTATTTTTATGCGATTGCCAAAATTTGAAGTCTATGTCATTGAGATTTTACTTAACACATGATAGTAGATTTGAAAACAAGATCTTTGTTGACTTCCCTCATTGAAAGGTAAAAATGTGCTGATAACGCCATTACATAATACTTTAAATTCGTCTGTCGATATCGGTGTCCAGATAACCTCTGAAAAAACCAAAAAAAAAACGAAAAATTAGATATTTGCTTCATCTTTCTAGCAGTTTTTTAATTTTTGATGAACAATAACAAAGTTATATGGAAAAGAACTGTATTATTTAAAGCGTAAAATATTTGCTAAAACTTTGCGTGGCTCTCTTATTATGCAAATATTTGGTTTGTTATTCATTCCACTCGTGATTGTAGACAGAAAATTTTAAAAAAGTAATGAGAATAACAGTTGTAGCGTATACTATTAAGTTTCGCTTAGTTTTAAATTTCGATCATACATAAGCGAGTTATCAATTAATTATATAGTTAGTTGTAGTCAAAATTATGCCAGAACCCCAGTTGCATCTGTCTCTGCTTCTACCATCGCACTCTAAGATGCCTCCCCGCTCGACCCGTGACCCGCGAAGCTCTATATACTCACGATTGAATGCATATAATACTGGCATGTAGAAAACTGTTAATTACATCTTTTTAGAACAGCCATAACTTTGTTATTATAGATAATTCATCACAAATTAACAAACTGCTAGAAAGATGAAGCAAAAATCTAATTTTCCGTTTTTTTCACCCCTGGAGGACACCGATATCGACGAATTTAGGGGGGTGTGTATACATGTCAAGTACTATATAATAGCAGAGTTAGTATATTTTTACCTTTCAATGTTCCACGGGACACGTCTTTAGACGACTTCTTCGAATTCTTAACCTGAACTATGAGTTACGCCACGCTACACCAGTGCTTTGAAATATGCAAAATAAAAGCGACCTATGTAACTCGCGAATATTCAAAAACGGAAGTCATTTCTTATATAAAATGACCTGCCGAATTCTATTATGATTTTGATTGACTTGATTTGATTCGGAAAAAATCTCACTTTTCCACTTTTTTATGAAATTTCTCGGAAATGCAGTTTTATACATATCCCATCCCATAATTTCGTTTCTAACTATTGACTCTGCTTGAAACTTTGTATACATATATTATGAAATATAATGAATCGATTGACATACATAATATTGTACCAAAGATAAACTATCTGGTACAGAAACAATATTTTCATTCGGGATCACATGGATTTTTCAATAGCGTCATTGAAAAAGTCTGTATCGGGGAAACATTTTTATTGTTGAAGATAAAGTACTAGTATAAACGACTGAAATGTAGTTTAAGGTGTGAATTACATTTTGTAAAATAAAAAATCGCTTTTTATAGAAGTATAATATCGATCTCAAAAACGGAGGAGCTAAAAAATAAAAGAATGTATGTGTTCATTATGTGTCTATTGTAAACCACTCAATGAAATTTTTATGCATTACGTTGAACAGTTTTAAAGATCTGTAGGTTATATAGAAAAATATCTCACTTTTCAAAGAAGTTTTATCAACGCAATAAGCATGAATTAACGTTTTTGACAATAGCTCCGAAAATTTAAAATAAAAAAATATGAAATAATTTCACTGTACGATAGTACCTGTCTTATATATATCCTTGACTAAAATATTATTCACACAGACTGCACATTCTTCAAGATATAACGGATTATAAGCTGGTATGGTTAAATTATCCGTAAAAAGTGGCACATTTTTTTATATACCTTAGCAGATCTTCAAAACTGCTCAACATAAATTATTCAAACTTCAGTGGTTGAACAAACATTTTTTTACATTTTATGAGATCTTCCGTTTTTGAAATATTGACGGTTAAAATGAAAATATTATGTAAACGCCACGCGACGTATTGTATATGTGCTTTTAGAATATGACAACGAAATGCGCTTTGATGGTAAGTCTTTAATTGTAATGCACATTTAAAAAGCGATATTTTAAATGAAAATTCATGTTGGCAATTATATACAACTGATATTTCAGTATTATATATTTTAACTTGGAAATGAATGGGCTCCTAAATGGTCCATACTTTCAGTGAATACTGAATGAATACATAATAAAGACTTGAAAAACTCTACATACTTTTAGTACGCAGTCTTCAATAACATGTGCACCATTTTTATAATTTCACCAAATGAAGGGATTCCAAAAATTTACTTCCTTACAAATTAGTATGTTGAATACTTTGCGTTTTTCTGCAAATGTTTACACTAAAAATTACTCACCTGATCTCGTCATGTTATACGTATAAGGTTAAAACAGTTGAAAATAAATCTATCTATTTTTTAAATTATAATAATATTGATATATTCCATACCTAGGTACGTTATTTTTAAAAGAATTTCCTAAATTATTAATATAAATTGACTTATTTCTGTACTTTAAAATAATTCTATACAAAATTTAATAACAGTTAAATAGTATTCCATGCAGAATTTTACTTGAAATGTTTTTATTTTAATAAATACGTAAATATTCAGTTCAGTATTTAGAGAAATAATATTTCATACAGTATATCATGGGCGTACAAGGAAAAGCAACTAAGTCCAAAATATGTAGTTTCGAGAAAAATGGAAATGGATATTTATTAGAAAGTGTAAAATAAAATGAGATAACTAAATATTTCAGATGTATTTATTTCGATTCAGTAGTTATTTGCAAAACATTAAAATAATTAGACAACATATCCTAACACAACATTATTTTATTTTTATTTTTCAAAAAAAAAACACCTGGACTTAGTGTGTTCTTCTTGTTACAACTTAGAAGACGCTTGCAATATTTTCGTTAAAGGGACTAAGTCAGATAAGGGTTAATCATCAGAGTCTGTGTCTGACTGTGTCTGAATCTGAACTGACACTAAACACGAACATAACCTTACTATTTCAGGACTTGGTGGATAATTACGTAATATTTTTCACCACATTCTGTTCAGTAAGAACACACTAAGTGCCCTTAGTTGATTTTGGCTGTCCATGTTCAGTGTAAACTGGACTCACACTAAATGGTCACTTCTATAATATTGAACGGACACCTGATATGGAGTTAGTTTGTTTTTCATATGAAATATCAGGAAATATGGACTTAGGTGACTGCAATTATCAAAAATTGTCTAAAAGTGGACTTGGTGGATTTTCCTTGTATGCCTACGATATTACTATAACCACATCGACGTTAAAGTTGTGTCTCAAGCGAAAAAGTATTCCAACAAGAATGTGTAAAATAAATAAACAAATCATAAACGTAAGCAATAGAAGATCATATTCATAATATAGTTAGGGTTGAAATTCTTGTAAAGGTGTAATTTAAAGGGAAGATGCCTACGTGACAAACACTGCATCGTGCTTAGGTACTTCGCGTTTGTCCATCGCACTCATGCTTTCGTTTCGCGTATTTTTGTCTCTTAAAATGGTAACTATAAAAGGTCCGCGAGTACTCATAAGGGAATCAGTTGAGGTGATCATCTATTGGTAACTCGCTGATATATAACTATTTAGGGAAGAGAAGTGATGCCTCTATAGGCAACTGCTCAAATTTTTATCCAAATTTAACTTTGAGATTTTAATTATTTTAAATTAAAAATAACCGTTCAGTTTATTCTAATTCATAATTATATTCTCTGGACAAGAAGTGGTGTCTGAACATGCAAATGCTCGGTTTTTCTGTTCAATTTCATTTTAAGATTTACATTATTTTAAAGTCTACAAAGGCAACTATGCATTTTTTAATCCAAATTCCATTTTGAAATTGCAATTATTTTATCAAGTCTGTAGAGCCACTTGTTCACTCTTCCAGTCAAATATTTCTAATTATCATTCAAAGTCAATTTTCTGAGATCTTATTAAATTAAGTTTTTGAGCAGAAACTTCAGGTTTCTCTTTACACAAACCGTTAAATATGGAGACAAACTACGAGATTATTCTGGATACTGGGGGAGAGGAAACACTGGTAGTATAACAATATATCAAATAATATTTATTTAAATATGAGTAAAGCAAACGACTTTATATCTTCGGCGGCGCGTTTGCGACAATACTGTGGTGCCTTTTTGATTAGCTAATTTATTTAGAATTATTATACTATATTGTTTAATTTCACCATTACAGCTAATTATATTCAGAATTAAATTATTATTTTATTTGAATAATAAATGGGAAGTTTTCTTTGATGTTTTAAAATATGATTACAATGATTGTTGTTATACTCCGGGCAATGTTCAGCTTAGATATGCATACGATATTTGCACACCCGCGATGGTTCTAACTTTAGACTTGGTAATTATTTACTTTCGCAGGATTCTGCGTTACTGAGTTCTTAATTGCCACCTCTTTGGCTACAACTGGAATATATATTTGTTATTTACATATGACAAGATCTGAATACATCTCTTTGTTATCAATTATATCTTCGAATATTTTCGAAATGCAACCACAAGATTTTGTTGTTTGTCATCTCATCTAGAAATACATCAGGTGTTAAATTTGAGATCCACTGATCTCGGCCAAGTACAATTATTGTAACTAGCCATACTACGAATCTTCGAAACACCGGAACCAAATCTACGACAGTTGTCGTGACAATTTAGAGGATTTTATTGATTGCTTTTTTATTATAATATTACGACTGGGAGATTTCCCGAGTTTTGTGTCAGATTTTACGTATGCCGACTTCAATTATAAATATTTCAAAGTAATGACTATTGTCGTTGTAAACAATTTATTTTATTGTTTGCATAGCTGACCTGATTATTCTATGGAAGTAATTGTGATGATTTTTCACAAAGAATACTTTGCATTATTTTTCTATGTGGCCCTTGCCCCAACGAATATTTAATTTAATCTTATAGTAAATTATTGGGACTATTGTCCCAACTAATATTCGTATTATTTTCATATAAAATGTGGCAGTTGCCCAACCAATGTGTAATCTATACTAATAAATATGACGATTGTCCTAAAATAAATGTATTAAAACATTTTCTGTATTTTCTTTCAATATTATACTTTTTCGGGAATAAGAACTTAAATAAAATTATAATTCTTTCGACAAATAAATCAATTACAAATAAAATTGTAATCGCAGTGAAATCTTTATTAAGCAAAAGTAAAAATAGTTGTTAGATTAATGTTTTCAAAATTAAGGTAAGTAATTTAAATCAGTAAACAGAAACAAGTAATATAAAACTTTAAAAAGAATCTGTTTAATAAAATTACTATCACAACGTAAAGGACCCCGCAATAATTTTATGGAAATTGGGTTTCGGTCAAATCGTCTGAATTTTGGATATGTTTTAGGTTTCGTCATCCCAAGCAAAAGTCTCAATGGGCATAAAACTCGAAAATCAATACTTTGGCTTCTACGGAGCTTGAAAGCTCCAAAGCTCCACCACAGATTTATTTATTCGTGCAGTCTTTATAGATTTTTAAATAACTTATTTTTTCGATTTTAATGTCTAGGTTTATGTTTTTGAGGTTGCTGAATTCAAATCCGATGTCAAATTATCCAAATTGACACTTGACAGCTGTCAATTAGCTGTCAAAGTGCCTTAACAAAGTGCAAATCTTATTTTTATGTTATGAGTTTATGCTGTTTAGGTAACTCAGTTCACGTATGATGTGAATACAATAATTCGACAATTGGCAGCTGTCAACAGGCTGTCAGCTAGCTGTCAAAGTGCAATAACAAAGTGCAAATCTTATTTTTTTGTTATGACTTTATGCTTTTTAGGTAACTCAGTTACCTAACTCAGTTACCGAAAAAGCATACATTCATAACAAAAGAATAAGATTTGCACTTTGTTATTGCACTTTGACAGCTAGCTGACAGCCTGTTGACAGCTGCCAATGGGCGAATTATTGTATTCACATCATGTATGAACTGAGTTACCTAAAGAGCATAAAGTCATAACAAAAAAATAAGATTTACACTTTGTTAACGCACTTTGACAGCTAATTGACAGCTGTCAAGTGTCAATTTGGACAATTTGACATCGGATTTGAATTCAGCAACCTCAAAAACGTAAACTTAGACATTAAAATCGAAAAAATAAGTTATTTAAAAATCTATAAAAACTGCACGAATAAATAAATCTGTGATGGAGCTTTGGAGCTTTCAAGCTCCGTAGCAGCCAAAGTATTGATTTTCGAGCTTTGTGCCCATTGAGACTTTTGCTTGTGATGACGAAACCTAAAACATATAAAAAATTCAGACGATTTGACCGAAACCCAATTTCCATAAGATTATTGCGGGGTCCTTTGGGTCCTACTTGTAAAAATCTAGACGATCACGCAAACTGCCTTTGTGTACTTTTCTGTCTCAAGAAAAAGAGAGAGATAAATACACGACTAGGGTCGGTGCTGTTTCAATATTTACAATAATATCCCCTAATAAGTTTTTAGGTAGTAAACTAAACATTCCATATTCACATAGAAATGTAACAAAATGAAAACTATCTATTGTCCTATATGTTGTGGATTGCGCGACAGAGCAACGTTCGTGTTACGAGGCCTTTTTCTCACTTCCTATACATTTTGTAAAAAACGCTCCACATAAAAAAAATTCCTCAGTTTATTAGTTGCAGTTTACAGTCCGCAGTTATCAAAAATAAAAAAGTTACATCAATCCACACTTTGTAAATTGCACAAACATGGCAACTCCTCCATTAATACTTATTTATTTTTCAGCCATATCATAACAAATATTATTTTTAATTACACCGTTGTAAAGCAAAAGGTTTGAGTATTGTAATATTAAAATATCAAGTATTTACAACAAGAAATGATATAGAGGTGCGAACCTGAAAAATGTGAAAATAGTATATTTCGTAAAAAGATGAAAAAGTGCAATTTTCTTCACTTTCGCAATTCCAAATCAAATAGCAAACTCAAAAATATGGTTTATAGTTCGCTCTTCTATTATGAGGTTAAATTGAACAACCTGGACGTGACAAAATGCACCAAACAGATTTGTTCTATTATCCACATTTTAATTAGGGATAAATAAAAACTAACTATGTTCCACTGAAATGCATATTCTCTAAAAATTTTCTGAATAGAAAAACTTTTAAGACAATTTTTTAATCTATTCCGACTAGGGCTGTCAGAGGTCCGGCTTTAGCCGGACATGTTTGGCATTTTACGGTTTCGTTCGGCTAAAAATTAACATGTCCGGCCTGTCCTGATTTTGTTTGGCTTTTTGTCTAAGGCTCTAAAACGTGAATTTTTCGTTTTTAGTCGCTTTTCTATAGAAACATTTTATTGTTTTGCGATGACTTCTTCGGTTCCTGTGTAACAAATGTTTGTTTTTAAATTAATCAAGTTTAATAAAAATTTTGTGTTTTAGTTATTTTTTTATTGCGAACGAATGCTGTTCGGCTTTTTGTACCAAATGTCCAGCCAAAATAAGTAAAGTTCGGAATTTTAGGCCTGGCAACGCTGTTAGGTATTAAATTTAGTTTGATAACACAATTATATAACCAAGCAACACCTTAATATCTGGTGCAGGAAAAACTCAGGAAGGAAAGTATTTATGACTGTATTTTCCAAGCAAATATACAGGTAGTGCAAGAATTAAGAAAGATATTTTTATTACGAAGCATCAGTGTCTATATACCTTAAGTATCTCATTTCCAATACTTTTCTAAAATGAAATATTTATCATTTTTTCTATTGCTTACTTTGTGTCACACTGTTTACAAGTGTTGAATGATGAAGTTAGTTTTTTTTGTGTTAGCAGAAATATTAAATCTCTCTCGATCAGAGAAATTACAATGATAGAAAAGGAAAGTCAATCCTAACTTCATTCGCGATTATTACTGTTACAATAAATCAATGAACCTTCCTGTCATTTCTATTTTTAATTTGTTGTTTCTACTCTTACTTTGTTGACTCGATGATATGTTAATATTCCTACATACCGAATTATTAATTTTAATATTTAAAATAAATATTGGTATTTATTGACCTCAAATATTAATTATGTATATATATTGTATTGTTATAAAAAAATATTGACAGATAACATTATTCTGTTGCAATATAAATAAATTAAAAACCACAGTGCAATGTTAACTAAAATTATTTCGCATTTTGATAAACATTTTATTTAACTAAATAAACTGATAATAGATTAAAGTGAGCAGAAGTTGTAGTCGGGCGAATTTATTTAACATACTGTTCGAATACGGTAGCATTAATTTCTGCGTGGTGCCAGTGATATTAAGTACATAGCCAGTATTTTTTTTCTAATTTGTTTTTCTATTTCTGTTTGTATTTGCAGTCGACAACGCTAAACTACAATAACACAGTTCATTCCAAAGTGACTCAGCTTTAAAACTTCACCCTAATAACATTGTGATGCTTCAATATTGATCTCATAACTTAAATAAACCGTAAAACCCTATAACTCCTCAACCCCATAACTCTGGAAAATGAAAATGAAAATAGTGGGGAATCTTGATTGGGGAGTTAATGAGATGGTGACTTCGGATCCTTGTGCTTGAGTGTAAAGTTAAATTTAGTCGGTTATTGTTTTTTTTTCTGTAATTTTTACTTCCACATCCAGTGGAAGTATAGTAACGACAAAAAAATGTTTAAAAATTTTTATTGTTCAAATAGGCTTAGAATGTCATGAAACGTCGAGATTTTAAGTTTGAGCGAAAAAAAATTTCTGTCTGTCGGTCTGTCGGTCTGTAACTTTTTTTGTGCGCACGTTTACTCTGGAACCGTTTGAGATATTGACTTGAAATTTGGTACATATATGCACTTTAACGAGATCTAGAACTAGATTATATTTTCATCTTGTTCCGTCGAAGGGTTTGGGGGTAAATCGGGGTAAATTTGGAGTAAAAAGGTAAATCAAGCGGGTAAGAGTTCATAAAATTGATATTTAATATAGACAAGAGAAGCTAAGGTCTCAAAAAAAAATTTGGCATTAGCCACCCCCATTACCACCCCCCACTCCATTATTAAAGGGGATGAAAAAAAACGTGATTTAGTGTGTGTACAAGAACCAGAAACCTCAAAATACTTCTTTTACTTTATCCACCCCCACTCCCGCCCCCTGTCACCACCCACACCCCACTACCGATCTGGGGTATCGTTTTATGGGTTTTTGGGGTAGAGGAATTCAAATATTATATTATTAAAGTTCCATAAACAATTATTTCCAGATACAAAATTTTTTCGTTGTGTGACTTGGATAGAAAGTCCGGATGTGGAAGTAGTGATTCCTTGGGCAGCGGTTTTTATGTATGTGTTGTCTTAGCTTTCTTTTTCTTAATCCCCATTTTTTATCGTATTAATTAGATAGATTAAAGTACGTATTGGTACCAACAAGAAATACGAAAAGTTATTATTAAAAGTTATTATTTTGTATTACTTGTACCTTTTTATGTTTGCTATTTTAGAAAATATTGATACCCTTAATCATAGCTTTAACTTATTTCTTATTGCAAATTATCTAAAGTTGGTATGGATCAATATATTAGGGATTTTAATTTGAACACTGTTGAAACATTTACCTTAGCAAATTGCATGGAAGCAAAAACAGTTTTGAATGTAAATGAACATATAAAAAATTTTAAAATACTACATAACAATATTCGTAGTCTAAATAAAAACCTGGATGAATTTAAAATACTACTATACAACTTGGAAATAGGCTTTGATTGTCTTATTTTAACGGAAACCTGGAAACTTGAACACCCAAATCTTTTTAATATAAATGGCTATGATATGATATACAACTCAGGAGATCTAAATCAAAATGATGGGGTTGTAGCATACATCAAATCTGATCTAAACTATAACTGTGAAATCAAATAAATAATATAAAACTACTACAAATTGTGATAAACATTGATATGTATGTTTAACATAACTTCCATTTACCGTTCTCCATCAACTGACCTTTATGATTTTAATGTACATTTGCAAAATTACTTTCAGTCCCTAAACTTTGAGCAGAAAGATTACTATATATTTGTAGGCGATTTAAATATAGATATTTTGAAAAAAAACCATTCTTCAAGTGGATACTTTGATGTATTAAGTGAATTTGGCTTTATTTCCACAATAAATAGTGCAACCAAAATCGATAAAAACCATAAATCATGTATTGATCACATCTTCATTAAAACTAAAGATAACAATGCAGACTCTTTAATACCACTCATAATAGAAACCGATGTTACTGACCATTTTACAACAATATTACAAGTTGTCTTAAAATATAGTACATCAAATAAAACCAGTCAACAAAGCAATCAGCGTATTGTATTAAAATTATTGATGAAAATAAGTTAAAAATAAAGTTAAAGCTGGGATTCTGTGTACTTTGCACCAAACATTGATTCTTCAGTAATTAACTTTATCGAAATTATAAACCAGGCAGTGAATGATTGTAGTACTACAAGAAAATACAAAAGAAAACATACTAAACAAACAAAATGGATCACAAGTGCTATATTAAAGTCCGTAAACAAAAAAAACCAAATGGTAAAAAAACTAAAAAAAGACCCAAATAATAATGCATTAAAAACTCAGTATAAAAATTACAAAAATTCATTGACAAAGCTTATAAAAAAAAACAAAACAAAATTATTATAGAAATATAGACGAAAATAGAGATAATTCCAAATCACTATGGGACATAGTACAAGATATCACAAAGTCAAAAAACAGAAAACATGAAATATCGTGTCTAAAAAACGAAAACGGGCAATTATTGACAGACTTAAAAGATGTATCAAATCAGTTTAATAAAACATTTGTAAAAACAGGAAAAATACTTACTGAAAAAATAAAAACAAACGTAAATAATAAATTTCAAAGAACATCTAAACTGCACACATTCGTATTATTACCTACAGATAGATATAAAATAAAAAAAATAATTAGCGAGCTTAAAAGTAATAAAACTCCAGGCTTGGATAACTTAAGGGCTGAAACACTAAAACAAATATCTGAATATTTAATAGATCCCGTAGTTTTTATTATAAATAATTGCATGGAACTGGGTCATTGGCCATGGGATTTTAAAGACTAATAATAATAATAATAATAAAGTTTATTTACGAAATTACATTTAAAATTACAATTTGCTATGCTAATTGTGTAATGTACAATTATAGTATAAGTAATAAGTAAAATATAAGAAATAAAATGTAAATAAACAAACGTATTATAAGGTAACTATAATCACCGTAAATAAACAGTAATCATTGAAGCAGTAGCGGTAGTACTGCTTGTTTGTGATGAGTTTATTCCATGTGACATATATACATACATATACACACATATCACACAACATACATTGATCAGATTACCTAAATAACACAAATATTTCATTTAGATACACAATATCATTTAGGATTTTTTTTTTTTTTTTTTTTTTTTTTTTTTTTTTTTTTTTTTTTTTTTTTTTTTTTTAATAAAACGATTAGGTTGATTTTCTTTTTGTTTTAAAAACTATTTGAATTTATTAAATTGCTGAACCGAGATCTATCAGTCTCAAGAATCCATTTTTTTATTTTTACTTTATATGTGTTTAAACTGTCTATATTTCTAATTATTTCAGGTAAGTTACTGTATAATTTATGCCCGATGTAATCACAGCTATGCTGACCTATGGTTTTTTCACATCTGGGTACGTTAACATTACTTGCCTTATGTCTTGTTTCATATCTGTGATTAACCGGCTCTAACTGAATTTTTTGTTTTTTTATGTTAATTAATATATTAAGGCAGAATAATTGTCTGATGTCATATAATTGACTTTCTTTAAATAATGAGTCACTAGGGTATCTAATATTTCTGTTGTATATGATTCTCATAATCCATTATTGCATTGTATTTAAGTGTTTTAGGTGACATTCATTTACCCCTCCCCAGCCTAAAATGCCATATGAAAGTTGAGATTGTACGAGTGCATAATATAGCACTTTGAGGTGAGACATATCTAAATACTGTTTTAAATATTTGAACCGTGGTAATAGGCCTCTAATTTTTTTAATAATATTTTGTACTTGTAGGTCCCACCGCAAATGTCGATCCACTATTATACCCAAATATTTTATGGAATCAGCTTCCGGAATTTGTGTTGCTGCGTCAATAGTTATGGGGCCCATATTTGGCAAGTTAGTTGCATATGAGGTGAAGGATAAATACTTTGTCTTATCACAGTTTAATGTAAGTTTATTATGTTGGAACCAATCTCTTGTAATTTTAAAATCGACTTCTACACGTGCTTTTAAATTTTCCCAAGAATTCGCTTGATATAATATTGCTGTGTCGTCAGCAAAACTAAGAACTGTACCCGCCGTTTTCAAGGTGAGCAGGCTATTTATATATATTGTAAACAGTAACGGACCTAATACTGTGCCCTGGGGAACGCCGTATGTAACAGTTCTCAGGGCGCTGACGACGCTATCGATTTTAACAAATTGCTGCCTATCTGATATATAGCTTTTTAAGATATTATGTATTTTACCCCTCAACCCATAACATTTCAACTTTTCCAATAACATTTCATGGCAGACAGTGTCAAATGCCTTCGAGAGATCAACGAAGATGCATATTGTTGGTATTTTTTTGTCTAATGCATTATATAAATATGAGGTTAAACAATATATTGCATCTTCAGTTGATCTCCCCTCTCTAAACCCATATTGTTGTTCAGAAAGTATCTTATATTTATTTATAAAACTAACAATTCTAACTTTTAGGACTTTTTCTATAATCTTAGCAATGTTTGATATTAGAGAGATAGGCCGATAGTTAATGATTTTCGATTTGTCACCGCTTTTATAGAGAGGCTTTATGACACCATACTCCTTAGTAATACCAATTTACAAAAAAGGCGATATCAACATAGTCACCAATTATAGACCAATTTCTCTAATAACAAATTTCGCCAAAATTTTTGAAAAAGTCATAAAAACTAGATTGATGTCTTACTTAAATAAAAATGAAATACTATCCAACAAACAGTACGGTTTTAAAGAAAAGAAGTCTACCCAAGATGCTATATTAGACCTAATATCAAATATAAACGCCTCTCTAGACAAAGGTACACCATGTTTATGTACTTTTATTGATCTATCCGAAGCTTTTGATACAGTTAGCCACCCCTTGCTCTTACAGGCCTTGGAGGACTTTGGAATAAGAGGTGAGTGTTTAAAATTATTTAAAAATTATATATCTAATATACACTAATGCGTAAGAGTAGGAGGCGTCTGTAGCAATAATTTAAAAATAAAATATGGTGTACCACAAAGTACAGTATTGGGGCCGGTACTCTTCCCTATTTATTTAAATGATTTATTCACTTTACCTAGCTCAGAACATATTATAGGATTCGCAGATGACACCGCAATTGTTTATAAAGCTAAAACTTGGGATGATTTGCAGAACATAGTAGAAAATGATTTGTCATATATAAAAAGCTGGTTCGATAAAAAATTGCTAACACTAAATCTAGATAAAACAACCTACCTAACCTTCAGTTGCAATAAATTAAATATGCCATCTTTTAAGTCTCTGAATATTGGAATCCATGGAAAAAACCACATTATACTACCCCAAACTAAAGTTAAATATTTAGGAATAATCATTGACCAGCACTTAAGATGGGATTTACATATACAATTTGTCGTTAAAAAACTTCAATTTATTCTATATAAATTTCGACAATTATGCAATGTTCTTGAACAGAAACAAATGAAATCTGTATATTATGCGTTAGTTGAAACACATTTGACTTATGGCATTTTAGCCTGGGGTGGAACGTCCAAAAATCATATAAAGCCTCTCGAAATTTTACAAAAAAGATTTTTAAAACTAATGTTGCATCAAAAATTGTCCTACCCGAGCAATCTGGTTTACAGTAACGCTAGGGTTCTTGACATAAGACAATTATTTTATTTTAATAGCAATATAAAGAACCACGCACATGAAAAGCCATTCATCCTAAATCGTCATGATTATGGTACTCGAAATAAACATCAACATATATCTCCATTTATGACAAAATCTATAGGACAGAGGTCTTTTGCATTTTTAGGCCCAAAATTATACAACACTGTTCCTGAAGTTCTGAAAGAGAGGACATTTCCTTATTTTAAAACTAAATTGAAAGCTTTTATATTATCTTTACCAAGAGATAATCCATAACTATATTGACATTACGAATAATTAACTAAAAACAGAATTTCTGATTATAATTATTATCACTCTAAGGTTTTGTGGTATGTGAAATTGGTACATTGAAGTCACGCCAAATGTTTCTATTGCTCCAAGACCGTAAATTTTGCCTCCAGTTGTTGATTGTGCATACTGCACATGTGTGATTTTCATATTATGTAATTTTATGTGGTTCCTGTTTATAAATGTGTTCCTTCTCGAAACAAGTATATATTATATACTTATCGAGTAGCTTTATTTATTTACCATTATTTTTTATTATTTACATTGTATATTTGATACTTGTAAAGTTGTAAATAAATAAATATTATTATTATTATTATTATTTTTTTTTTTTTTTTTTTTTCGGTTTGCCCGCTGCCGGACAGGACTTCCGTGGCCTCCGACACCTCACGGTAGCCGCGCCGGCGAATTCCTTGCAGCCACTCTCCACGACCTGTGGAGTTAGTGACTGCAAATACCTAAATCGTGTGCCCTAAGTAGACGAAGGGACCCCAAGATAACCGCCTTCTGCATCTGGCCTGCCAACCATTCTGCCGAATTCTGACAGGCCGGTATGATCTTCAATTCTGAGAGCAGCGAAGGCTTCATCCCTCCGAGTACGCCGATTATTAGGACGACCATCTTGACAGAGTAGCCTGGGTACAGCACTTGGAGCTCATACCGGAGATCACGATATTTGGTCCGTTTTTCCCCCTCCTTCAAAGCGATATTTGTCTCAGCAGGTGCTGAGAATTCGATGACAAACATCACTTTGTTCTGATGGTCGAGGAGGACTATGTCAGGCTTGTTGGCTTGAATTAGCCTGACGGTCGGGAACGAGTAGTTCCAATAAATTCGGCACCTCTCGTTCTCGACAACGGACTCAATATCTCCGGGGATGTAAGGCAGCACTGGTGTTTGGTCTACCCCATACGAGTGCCGTAGGTGGTAGTATAGCACTCGTAAAGCCGCGTTATGGCGGTGGATGTAGGCCGAAATCGCGTATACCGGGCATGCTGAAAGCAAATGCATCAGCGATTCCGGCGCCTGACGGCAGGTCCTGCAGTTGGTATCAGGGACCTCTACACCCATTACGCGGCTCCGGTAGACCAAGGTGTTTATTACACCATCCTGACAGGCCACAATGAATCCCTCGGTCTCCGACTTAAGCCCAGCTGACCTTAAAAAGGCGAATGTCAGCCTAGTCGATAAACCCAGTGTTTCCATGTTTTTGTAGTATACACCGTGCATGGGTTTATCGACATGCTGCCTAAACAGGCTCTCCTGTTCGGCAGCTTTTATTTGGGCTTTCAGACGAGTCGGCTGAAGCTCAGTGACTGACTCTGGGTCAGCACCGCGCCGGCCGCCTCGTCTGGCGTCGAATACGAGACCGAGTTCATCTGCGGCTCTTTTTGCTGCCTTAAACAATCCTGCGCCCACCCCTGCGATTTCGTGATCTCTCACTAATAGCAGGAGCGGATCCGAGCTCCTGAGGATGTTACATGCCATACTCAGTACTACTCTGCCATGCATACACTCCAGACCCAAGTGTCCTCGGCCCCCCCGATGACGTGGGAGGTAAACACGAGGAACGGACGATCTAGGATGAATACTCCTATGGATGTTCATCATCTTGCGGGTGTCTCTGTCTAGTTGGCGCAGCTCATCTACCGTCCATTTTACTACTCCAAAGGAGTAGAGCAGAACAGGAACAGCAAGCATGTTAGTAGCAGACGCCTTATTCTTCCCCGAAAGTTCGGACGACCAAATCTTTCGGAGTAGGCGTCTGTACTTGCCGCGGAGAGATTCCTTGATTTGTTGCACATCCTGGATGTGATGTTGTTGCACACCCAGGTATGTGTAGGTCTCTCCGGCATCCAGATGTCTTAGGATGCTTCCGTCTGCGAGCTGCGCGTCCTCAGAAAATTCCCCGCATCGCCCTCTCTTGAGGTGGACGACCGCGCACTTGTCCAACCCGAACTCCATACCAATGGCCCGCGTGTACTCCTCGACCACCCTTAGAGCATTTTGAAGTTCACGCTCTCCGGAGGCATACAGTTTCAGGTCATCCATTTATTATTATTATTATTATTATTATTATTATTATTATTATTATTATTATTATTATTATTATTATTATTATTATTATTATTATTATTATTATTATTATTATTATTATTATTATTATTATTATTATTTTTTTTTTTTTTTTTTTTTTTTTTTTTTTTTTTTTTTTTTTTTTTAGCGAGCTAAAAACCAGTCACCCTTCTCTGTGGCTCCGACCCTCACAGAGGGGAGCTGGTAGTACCGGTAGCCACTCCCCACGCCCGTGGGGTAAGTGACTACTGGGTCCGGGAATCGTGTGCCCTGAGCAGACGTAATGAACCAAGAATGACGGCCTTCTGCATTCTGCCGGCTAAGATCTCTGCCGAATTTCGGCATGCCGGTATGATCTTGAGTTCCGAAAGCAGTGTGTGTCTCGTTCCACCGAGGGCTCCTATGATCAGTACCACTATCTTAACAGTATGGTCTGGATACAGTCTGCGGAGTTCGAAGAGCAGATCTCGATATTTTGTCCGTTTTTCCTCCTCCTTCAAGACAATGTTGTTCTCCGCGGGAGCCGAGAACTCCACGACGAACATTGTCTTGAGTTGATGGTCGAGGAGTACTACGTCAGGCTTGTTGGCTTGTATTTGCCTGACGGTGGGAAAAGAGTAGTTCCAATAAATTAGACACTTCTCATTTCCCACAACGGACTCAATATCCCCCGGAGCGTAAGGCAGCACTGGTGTTTCGTCTATCCCATACGAGTGCCTTAAATGGTAATAAAGCACCCGTAATGCTCCGTCGTGCCTTTGGATATAGGCCGAGACTGCATATGTCGGGCAAGCCGACAGCAAGTGCATAAGAGTCTCTGGCGCCCTGCGGCAGGCCCTGCAGCTGACATCAGGGACCTCCATACCCATGACACGACTACGATAGACGAGGGTGTTAAATACACCATCCTGGCAAGCCATTATGAATCCCTCGGTCTCAGACTTCAGCCCGGCTGACCTTAAGAAGGCAAAGGTCAGCCTTTCGGATAAGCCAAGGTTTTCTATATTTTTATAGAAAACTCCATGCATTGGCTTATCCGTGTGCAGCTGCAGAAAGTTGTTGTGTTCTGCAGCTTTAATTTCGGCTTTTCGCCGAGCAGGTTCCAACTCGGTGACAGAGTCGCGATTTACCCGCTCGACGTCGAAGGAGAGACCAAGTTCATCGGCTGCTCTCTGTGCTGCCTTAAACAGAAAGGCTCCTACCCCTGCATTTTCATGGTCTCGGACCATGCAGAGGAGGGGATCCGAACTCCTGATGACCTTACAGGCTCCATCCAGAACCATCCTATTATGGAGACTCTCCAAACTCAAGAGTCCACGGCCTCCCCGATGTCGTGGGAGGTATAGCCGTGGAACGGACGATTTAGGATGCA
This sequence comes from Rutpela maculata, assembly GCA_936432065.2. Lineage (NCBI taxonomy): Eukaryota > Metazoa > Arthropoda > Insecta > Coleoptera > Cerambycidae > Rutpela > Rutpela maculata. The sequence goes on from OW386285.2 coordinate 54,462,654, forward strand.
AACTCCTATTGAGATGCATCTTCTTGCGGGTTCCTACGTCGAGTTGACGCAACTCTTCTTGAGTCCATTTCACTACTCCAAAGGAGTAGAGAAGGATCGGAACGGCAAGCATGTTAGTAGCAGACACCTTGTTCTTCCCCGACAGTTCTGAAGACCAGATCTGTCGGAGTCGGTGCTGATACTTGCCGCGGAGAGCGTTTTTCACTACACTCACTTCTTGGGTGGAGCGTTGCTCGACACCCAAGTAAGTGTACGACTCTCCGGCATCTAGATGATGTAAGATGCTTCCGTCCACGAGCTGCGCGTCCTCTCCGTAGTTCCCGCATCGTCCTCTCTTGAGATGGACCAGTGCACATTTGTCCAGCCCGAACTCCATGCCGACAGCCTGCGTGTACTCCTGTACCACCCTGAGGGACTGGTGTAGGTCCCTCTCTCCGGAGGCATAAAGTTTAAGGTCATCCATGTAGAACAGATGGGTGACCTTATGCCTCCTATCGCCGGGGGTACCGCAGTTGTATCCACGGGTTTTCCGGAGCGAAACGGATAATGGCAGTAGTGAGATGCAGAACAGAAGGGGGCTGAGGGAGTCTCCCTGAAATACTCCCCTTCTGAAAGTTACCGACTCCGTCTGGACTCTATCATTACCCGATGTAATGGTAAAGCGAGTCCTCCAGAGCGGCATCAGTTCTTCGATGCATCTCACTACGGGACCGGGTACCGCAAGACATTGGAGCAAGTGAACAATAAGCTCATGAGATGTCATATCAAATGCCTTGCGGTAGTCGATCCAGGCCATGGAGAGGTTACGTTTATACTGCACGGAGTCCTGTGTGACACATCTGTCAATCAACAGATTCTCCTTGCAGCCAGCGACACCTCTCTTCGACCCTCGTTGCTCATATATCCGTTCGTAAACCGGTTCAACTGCGCGGAGCACTCGCATGTACAAGATGCGCGTAAACACCTTGTAACATGCGTTTAAACAGGTTATCGGTCGGTAGTTCTTTGGGTTGGACAAATCTCCGTTCTTGGGGATCAGCACTGTCCGCCCTTCAACCACCCAAGAAGGAATTTGCTGCTCCCCATTTAGCCAGGCATTAAAAATTCTGGCCAAATGGTGGTGGGTGCTCGGTAACTTTTTCCACCAAAAGTTATTTATCCCATCGGGACCTGGAGCAGCAAAGTTCTTAGAGCCCTCGAGAGCTCTTCGAACCTCTTCTGGGGTTATTGGTTGGCACACTTCCTGTGGTTGTTGAAACCTTTGACAAAAGGTTTCAAAGTGTGCAAGGGCCGGAGAGTCTCGATTGAGTGGAAGCTTCTCCTCGTAAAGCGTTTTCCAGAAATTTTCCACCTGATCTACAGTCGGCGGATTCTCTGCAACACGCGGAGGCGGTTCGAAAAGGCGCGAGGGCTTTTGGCGGAAGAGTTTATTTTCCGCCAGCCCCCTCGCCCGCCTCACTAGTGATTTTTTACAAACCACTAGCATCCGTATCCTGTCGAGACAGTGCTGTTTGGTGGTTCGCAGCACTGCCTCATTGAGTGTGTGATGGACGCGTCTTAAGTTGGCGGCTATTCGACGCACTTTAGGCGTAAACGGCCTATTGGCCGCCATGTAGTCCATCACACATTGGATACGGGATGCGTGTTGCCTCGCCGACCGGATCTTGGCTTCCATCTTTTGTATGCGCCGCTCCGCCCTCTCCTGTGGGGAGGCAGTATTACGCCTCTCCGTCCGAGAAAAGCGTTGAACAGCGGCATACACGGCACAGTTAATGTGCCAGATGTCAGCCCGTTCTGGTAGCGCATCACGAAGTTCTTCATCCACTCTGGCTAGGTCTTGTGGCCCGGGGGCTTTTATGTGGTGTAGCCCCCGTCTGGTACTGAGGCCCTCTGGTACTGGTGGAACAAGGAGAACCACTTCCTCAACCGGTGAATGCGGCGGTCTTTCAGCCACCTCATTCACCGGTTCAGGAGCAGCCCTCACGTAGCCCCTTCTACGAAGATGGGATACATAGTCACGCAGATTTTGTGGCGTGAAGGCGCCATGCTCTGGATGCCTGTCACACCACAGAGCATGCATCCGCCCCATGTATCCCCTTCGTGCGGGCTCACTGCTTTCGTAGCATTGCAGAAGGTCGTCCCTTAGCTCATCCGTCCACTCAAAGCGTCCTTGTCCATAGCGTTCGTCATCAACGGGCGCTCCATCCGGTTGGGCCCCACCACCTTGCCCTTGACCCCTATCCGGACGAGGTCGATTGTGGGGGCCCTCTCTTCTGTTTACGGGAACCAGAAGTCGGGGCTTGTGGGTGGTTAGCCCAACAAGCCCACGACCGACACCAGAGGGGAATGAGCTTTCCCCTCCCGGGTGCACTAGGGCTGCCGGTTCGGTTTTGCACCCCCAGCTGGAGTAAGTGGTGGCGCTACTCACCAAAGGCTTGATAGATGAAAGTCAGCCCCTCCTGCTTATTTATGTTATTATTATTATTATTATTATTATTATTATTATTATTATTATTATTATTATTATTATTATTATTATTATTATTATTATTATTATTATTATTATTATTATTATTATTATTTTTTGTCGCGTGTGCGATGCTGGACAGTTCTCCCGTGTCTCTGACATTTTAACGGGAGAAGCGCCAGCGGATTATCCGCAGCCACTCCCCGCGTCCCGCAGGGTTAGTGACTGTAGATGCCAGATTCGTGTGCCCTAAAAAGACGAAGGGACCCCAGGATAACTGCCTTCTGCATTTGGCCTGCCAACCACTCGGCTGACTTTTGGCAGGTTGGTATGGCCTTTAATTCCGAGAGCGGCGTAGGCCTCATTCCACCAAGTACACCGATTATCAGGACGACCATCTTGACCGAGTAGTCTGGGTATAGCACTCGGAGCTCATACCGGAGATCTCGGTATTTAGTCCGTTTTTCGCCCTCCTTCAAGATGATGTTTGTCTCGGCAGGTGCCGAGAACTCGATGACATACATCATCTTGGTTTGGTGGTCTAGGAGGACTATGTCAGGCTTGTTTGCCTGAATTTGCCTGACCGTCGGAAACGAGTAGTTCCAATATATTCGGCACTTCTCGTTCTCGACAACGGACTCGATCTCTCCGGGGACGTAAGGCAGCACTGGTGTTTGGTCTACTTCGTACGAGTGCTGAAGGTCGTAGTACAGCACTCGTAGAGCCGCGAGTCCTCCAGAGCGGCATCAGTTCTTCGATGCATCTCACTACGGGACCGGGTACCGCAAGACATTGGAGCAAGTGAACAATAAGCTCATGAGATGTCATATCAAATGCCTTGCGGTAGTCGATCCAGGCCATGGAGAGGTTACGTTTATACTGCACGGAGTCCTGTGTGACACATCTGTCAATCAACAGATTCTCCTTGCAGCCAGCGACACCTCTCTTCGACCCTCGTTGCTCATATATCCGTTCGTAAACCGGTTCAACTGCGCGGAGCACTCGCATGTACAAGATGCGCGTAAACACCTTGTAACATGCGTTTAAACAGGTTATCGGTCGGTAGTTCTTTGGGTTGGACAAATCTCCGTTCTTGGGGATCAGCACTGTCCGCCCTTCAACCACCCAAGAAGGAATTTGCTGCTCCCCATTTAGCCAGGCATTAAAAATTCTGGCCAAATGGTGGTGGGTGCTCGGTAACTTTTTCCACCAAAAGTTATTTATCCCATCGGGACCTGGAGCAGCAAAGTTCTTAGAGCCCTCGAGAGCTCTTCGAACCTCTTCTGGGGTTATTGGTTGGCACACTTCCTGTGGTTGTTGAAACCTTTGACAAAAGGTTTCAAAGTGTGCAAGGGCCGGAGAGTCTCGATTGAGTGGAAGCTTCTCCTCGTAAAGCGTTTTCCAGAAATTTTCCACCTGATCTACAGTCGGCGGATTCTCTGCAACACGCGGAGGCGGTTCGAAAAGGCGCGAGGGCTTTTGGCGGAAGAGTTTATTTTCCGCCAGCCCCCTCGCCCGCCTCACTAGTGATTTTTTACAAACCACTAGCATCCGTATCCTGTCGAGACAGTGCTGTTTGGTGGTTCGCAGCACTGCCTCATTGAGTGTGTGATGGACGCGTCTTAAGTTGGCGGCTATTCGACGCACTTTAGGCGTAAACGGCCTATTGGCCGCCATGTAGTCCATCACACATTGGATACGGGATGCGTGTTGCCTCGCCGACCGGATCTTGGCTTCCATCTTTTGTATGCGCCGCTCCGCCCTCTCCTGTGGGGAGGCAGTATTACGCCTCTCCGTCCGAGAAAAGCGTTGAACAGCGGCATACACGGCACAGTTAATGTGCCAGATGTCAGCCCGTTCTGGTAGCGCATCACGAAGTTCTTCATCCACTCTGGCTAGGTCTTGTGGCCCGGGGGCTTTTATGTGGTGTAGCCCCCGTCTGGTACTGAGGCCCTCTGGTACTGGTGGAACAAGGAGAACCACTTCCTCAACCGGTGAATGCGGCGGTCTTTCAGCCACCTCATTCACCGGTTCAGGAGCAGCCCTCACGTAGCCCCTTCTACGAAGATGGGATACATAGTCACGCAGATTTTGTGGCGTGAAGGCGCCATGCTCTGGATGCCTGTCACACCACAGAGCATGCATCCGCCCCATGTATCCCCTTCGTGCGGGCTCACTGCTTTCGTAGCATTGCAGAAGGTCGTCCCTTAGCTCATCCGTCCACTCAAAGCGTCCTTGTCCATAGCGTTCGTCATCAACGGGCGCTCCATCCGGTTGGGCCCCACCACCTTGCCCTTGACCCCTATCCGGACGAGGTCGATTGTGGGGGCCCTCTCTTCTGTTTACGGGAACCAGAAGTCGGGGCTTGTGGGTGGTTAGCCCAACAAGCCCACGACCGACACCAGAGGGGAATGAGCTTTCCCCTCCCGGGTGCACTAGGGCTGCCGGTTCGGTTTTGCACCCCCAGCTGGAGTAAGTGGTGGCGCTACTCACCAAAGGCTTGATAGATGAAAGTCAGCCCCTCCTGCTTATTTATGTTATTATTATTATTATTATTATTATTATTATTATTATTATTATTATTATTATTATTATTATTATTATTATTATTATTATTATTATTATTATTATTATTATTATTATTATTATTTTTTGTCGCGTGTGCGATGCTGGACAGTTCTCCCGTGTCTCTGACATTTTAACGGGAGAAGCGCCAGCGGATTATCCGCAGCCACTCCCCGCGTCCCGCAGGGTTAGTGACTGTAGATGCCAGATTCGTGTGCCCTAAAAAGACGAAGGGACCCCAGGATAACTGCCTTCTGCATTTGGCCTGCCAACCACTCGGCTGACTTTTGGCAGGTTGGTATGGCCTTTAATTCCGAGAGCGGCGTAGGCCTCATTCCACCAAGTACACCGATTATCAGGACGACCATCTTGACCGAGTAGTCTGGGTATAGCACTCGGAGCTCATACCGGAGATCTCGGTATTTAGTCCGTTTTTCGCCCTCCTTCAAGATGATGTTTGTCTCGGCAGGTGCCGAGAACTCGATGACATACATCATCTTGGTTTGGTGGTCTAGGAGGACTATGTCAGGCTTGTTTGCCTGAATTTGCCTGACCGTCGGAAACGAGTAGTTCCAATATATTCGGCACTTCTCGTTCTCGACAACGGACTCGATCTCTCCGGGGACGTAAGGCAGCACTGGTGTTTGGTCTACTTCGTACGAGTGCTGAAGGTCGTAGTACAGCACTCGTAGAGCCGCGTTATGTCTATGTAGGCCGAAGTCGCATATACCGTACATGCAGATAGTAAGTGCATGAGCGACTCCGGCGCCTGACGGCAGGTCCTACAATTAATATCAGAGACCTCCACACCTATAACGCGACTGCGGTAGACCAAGGTGTTAATAACATCATCTTGGCAGGCTACAATGAATCCTTCGGTCTCCGACTTTAGCCCTGCTGACCGTAAGAAAACGAAGGTCAGCTTTGTCGATAAACCCAGCGTCTCTATGTTGTTATAGAATACGCCGTGCATGGGTTTATCGACGTGCTGCCTGAGTAGATTTTTCTGCTTGGCAGCTTTAATTTGAGCTATCAGACGATTTGGCGCAAGCTCAGTTACTGATTCTAGTTCAGCACCTCGCCGGCCTCCTCGCCTGAAGTCGAATACGAGACCGATTCTTATTATTATTATCATTATTATTATTGTTGTTATTATTATTATTAATACATCCACAACCTCATGATCTCATGATCCCATGATAACCTCAGTATCTCCGTAATCCCTGAAGATCCAACGGAAAAAAATGGAGATTCTAAAAGTAGGGAAATTCGTGTCACTGTGACATTAGAATCTTAGAATCGAACACCGTATGGTGCCATAGCTCTCCAATAGCAATCCCTCTATCCTCATAGCCCCATATTGAAAAAAATAGGAGGATCTTGATTGGGGAATCAATTAGATTGTGCCCTCAAAACCTTGTTACCTAGTTACCAAGTAAGCCTATAGTGTTCCAGCAGCTAACCCTTCTACTACATAACCCAGTAATTCCGTGTTTAGATGACTTCATTTCATCTCTTGCTTTTGCAATTCTTTTATCTAACGATATCAAGGAAGGTGGGATGAGCACTGATGGCAGACTTTTGTTGGATGCTGAAGAGGGAACATGTGATGTAGAGCAAGAAGCGTATAAGAAATTCGTTACATAGCTCGTTCGAAGATAAAAGTGTTTGCAAAAGCAAGATATAACCTAGACAGAAATCACCCAAAAAAGGTACTCCACTTCCAAAGTTACATTCTCACTGAATCCCCAGTTAAGATTCCCTAATTTGCTTTCATTGAATCTCTAGAATCACGGGGTTAAACGGCTAAAAGTTTTGCTGTTCAAGAGCTAAGGGGTTACGGGCTACTCAATTCCAAAATTTCTAGAACACAATCTCATGAATTCTCCTGTACAGATTCTTCACATTCTTCTATTATAGTCCCTTTGCAGTTATGGGTTTACGGGGATATGTCGTAGAAGGATTTTCTGCTGGAATCGGCTTAATTGGTAACAAGGTAACGAGGTTCCGAAGGCACAATCTAATTGAATCCTCGGGGTTATGTATTTCCGAACACTGGATGACTCAGATCCAGTCTTCAGTAACGACGATTGACAACTACGTATGTCTAAGTAACTTCTGTAGATCATCACACATTCACGAAGGAGTGGCAATTTATTGCAAAGCCGAATTATATGACAGGTGTAATCTACTTGACGTAAAAAAATATTGTTTGGAAATAGATATAGAATTAAGTTCGATTATTTTCGATAAGCATACTTGCGTTATCCGTGCGTATAGATCACCCCAAGGAAACTTTCATAACTTCGTATTAAAGTTATCGGAATTTCTGTCTTTTGTTATCCCTTCATTTGACAATATTATCCTAACTGGCGATTTCAATGTAGATAGTATTAAAAAGACAGGTGAAACCAAACTGTTGTTTGATGTACTAAATTCTTTTAATCTCGTTTCTCTTGTCAATGAACCGACCAGAATTAACTTAAACAGTGGATATGGCTCTGGTACTTCTATTGACTATATTGTAACTAACATTAAAAATAGTAAATGTTGTGTAATCGACTCACATACATCAGACCACAAAGGACAATTAGTTACTTGCAACATAAGAAGTGCTTTTAAAGGTCCCATCAGCAGCACTACAGGGTTAAGAAGAATACTTTCTGAACAAAATATGAGTAATTTCGAAATCATTTTCATTAACCAATACGATCTTTTTTCATAGTCATGAGAAAATATTGATGACTATTAGAATGAATTTATGACACATATTCAGTGGTGTATGAATGCTGCATGCCCAAAAAAAGAGATTAAAACCAAAATCTCCAAACCTCATTATGACCCTAACATTATGAGTGAATATAACAACCTAAAATTATTATATCATATTGCCAAGCAATCCGGCTCTAATGAATTACTCAACTCTTATAAAAGACATAAAAAAGTAATCAGTGACTCAATATCGAAAATGAAAATAGAACGCAATACAGAAAAAATAATGAACCCAGATAATAAAAGCAAAATCTTATGAAAAATTATAAACAATAGAATAGGAAAAGTGTAATAAAAAATACCGACATTAACATAAAAGTTAATGACCAATTAATATGTGATAAGCAAGAAGTGGCTAATATCTTCGGCAATTATTTCTCCACCTGTATTGAAAAGAAATTAGAAAAACACTTCAGTACCAATCGATCAAATTTCTGCACACTCCCACAACAGATTAGCTGCACCTCAATCTATATAAAACCGATAACTAATACAGAAGTACCTAATAGAAATTATTGATAAAATGAAAAATAAAAATTCTATAGGGGTTGATGAAATACCACTGCGGCTTCTCAAATTTTGCAAACATACATTAGCCGATACAATTGCTACATTGATCAATAAGTCTCTCGAACTTGGACAATTTCCAAACATTTTAAAATTAGGTAAATTAATACCACTACACAAAAAAGGTGATCTTAACATGTTAGAAAATTACCGACCAATCATTATCCTTAGTTACATATCCAAAATTTCTGAAAAAGCGGTAACTACCCGCCTGTACAATTATTTAGAAGAAATGAACAAATTTACAGATAGCCAGTACGAATATAGATCTAATAAATCTACGGAACTAACTAGCCTAGAGTTTATCCAAAAAGTATATGGCTACCTTGATAAAGGTAAAAAAGTTGCTGGACTGTTCTTTGATTTAACATCGGCTTTTGATTGGGTAAATTCAAACTTTTTGCAACTGAAATTATCTTCCTTAGGAATAAGAGGCAACATACTAAATTGGATCATGTATTATCTTGAAAACAGAAAAATATTGGTTTCTCTTGATTGCGTAACTTCTGATATATACAATATGGATTATTGGAGTTGGACAAGGCTCAATAATAGGCCCATTACTATTTCTATTGTTCATAAATGACGTTCCTTCCTTCCTAACCTAGAGTGATGTCTTCATGTATGCTGATGACACATCTGTGGTCATTAATGCGAATAGCGTACAGGAACTTGAATCGAAGGCATACCTAATTTCTGATGAATTTAAAAATTGGTGTGATAAAAATTCACTTATAGTGAACAAAAATAAAACAGTGTTTCTTTACTTTTCTGCTTCAACACCAACTTTGTTACCTAGTATTAGCCATGTAGAAACAAGCAACAATACAAAGTTTTTGGGCATCGTCATAGACTCAACACTTGACTTCATCGGACATATAGAAAGCGTGTGCTCAAAATTAGCTAAATGTACATTTGGAATTTTAAATCTTAAAAAAGAAGTTAACGAGACGGCCCTAATAACATGTTACTATTCTCTTGTATATTCAATACTTAGCTATAATATTATCATCTGAGGACAGGCAGTAGAAATTAGTAGGGTCTTTATTATGCAAAAGAGAATAATTAGGATTATCTTTAATTTACCCTATAGACATTCGTATCTGACACTTCTAGAAACAAAAAAATCATGACACTACCTTGCATATACATGTATAAATTACTTTGTTTTGTTTTTAACAACATCGGCAAATTTAGGCTTAATAAATCAGTACATGACTATAGAACAAGGAGTGCCAACGATATACACATCGACAACTACAGGCTCAGTAAATATAAAAAGTCCTCCTACTGTGCTGGTGCTCATCTGTTCAACTTACTTCCTGATAGATTAAAATTTATAAACACATACAGGTTATTTCAGACAGAACTAAAAAGTTATTTAATAGAAAACTGTTTTTATTCTGTTGACAAATTCTGCTCATCAATGACATAGACTGCACTCATATTTAATTTAGACTGACTATTTAAATACATTAAGATTGTGCTTTTTTATTATCTACAATTTATGTACGCTGTTGTTTGTATATATTTTTCTGTTTGTCCTTTACATAAGTCTACTCTTTTTTTATATTTTTCTAATTTACATCTGACGAAACCTTTTCTGTGAAAACAGTTTTTTATGGCAAATAAATGTTTCTATTCTATTCTATTCTATTCTATTCTATTCTATTCTCTTCTATTCTATTCTATTCTATTCTATTCTATTCTATTCTATTCTATTCTATTCTATTCTATTCTATTCTATTCTATTCTATTCTATTCTATTCTATTCTATTCTATTCTATTCTATTCTATTCTATTCTATTCTATTCTATTCTATTCTATTCTATTCTATTCTATTCTATTCTATTCTATTCTATTCTATTCTATTCCATTCTATGGGGTTATAAGGATAGAGAGATTGCCGCTGAAGACGCTATCACGCCATAGGGTGCTTGTTTCCAAGATTCTAATGGGGTTATGGGATGCCGAGGTTATGGGATCATGAGGCTGTGGATGTATGATACTCAAGCACAAGGATCCGATGTCACAATCGCATTAACTTCCCAATCAAGATTCCTCACTGTTTACATCGGATTCGGAGTTTACATCGGGGTTGAAAGGTTATGGAATTAAGGAGTTGTGGGGTTTTACAGTTTCCTTTGACTTATGTGGTCAATACTGAAGTACCACAACATTATTAGGTTAAAGTTTTAAAGTTGAACTACTTTTGGAGTCTGATTAAATGAGCTGGGTGAGCAATATTACGATACAACAAACTTTTTTAGTGTTAAAAAGATCCTGACGTGCTGTAGAAAAACTAAAGTCAGATTCGTGTCCAGTGGTTCAAAATACAAGGGTAGGATAGGTATGGTCAGTACTCCAGAACTGACCACGTTTTTTTGTTGGCCTGTGTAATTAATCTAACCTAATCTACGTTAAGTTCATTCGCACCTGAGATTATACACTGTATATTGCATATTCGATATCCCGTACATCATCGTACTTTGTGTGCTTAATCAAAAACTTTAGTAACGTTTTGCTTCAAAATTATAACAAAACAATATTTATGTCTAATAAACGAATTAAAATATGGAAGTAGAAAAAAATTAATATATATCACTAAATCTGCGTAAAGTTCGTTCGAACCTGAAAGACTATATTGCAGTGTCTACATTGACATATTTTCGTATTCGTCTTTGCTGCATCAAAAACCTTAATAACATTTTGCTCCAAAATTGTAATAAAGCATAGTTTATGTAAATAATGACAGTTTACGTACCTCTGGCGATCACACTGTATGGCAGATATGGCACAATTTCAATAGGACATGTTTTAACTTATATATGCTAACATAGTTTATCATATTTATTTATAATTTGTCTCCGTTTGATTAATTTTTTTTGTAATTTTTGTTAATCATTTTTAGTAATTAAAAAAAGGGAGGTACATACGGTGATCTGTGAAGATTAGTATGAGACATAAATATTGTAATATTAATAATTTTGTTTTTGTTCAGTATAAGAATAAAATTTAAATATCAACATTAAATTAAGGGTAACTTTCATAATTCGCTATCAGTTTTTTTAGACATCGATAAACGATAGCTAATGATATTTTCACTTGAATGTGCAACTAGGAACTTTGCAATAATCTAGATCATGAAGCGCTGTCTGAAGCGTTAAAGAACAAATACAAGAATGTACTAGCGTCATTTTAGAATTTTTACTGCTTATTCTCTTTTCACAAATATCTTCACGTACATGAATTTTTCAGGACATTATCTGTGATTCTGTGATCCGATTATTTCCTTACCGTCGCGTTATTGATTAAATTGAACATTTTACCCATCGAACAAAAATTATTGCACGACTGTTGTTACACTCAGACTTAAGTGCCTGTGCCGAAATTTTAATACTACGAATAGCTTCACATTTTATGGACGATTTTAAATTACCATTTTTAATGATGCATTTTGTTTTTATATAAATGGAATTTGTTCACATTTCAGAGAAGTGGAGGATGAATCATTAGCTATTTTAAAAAATGTGAGAAATGGCAGACCGTTTCAGAATAAAAATAATTGACACACTGTTATTGTTAATTCTCATGTATTATGACCTACTTGATTACGAAAAAACTATTTGCGTCCAAAAATATCTTTGGCGTCAATAGTCATACGCACCTTTTGACGTGCTTTCACGGATTTTCAACTTATCTGCTAATATATCTTGTAATAGTAATATGATGGGAATTTAAAAAACACTGTCTTATTTGGAATAAAATCTTTAAAAAATATAGATGTATTGGTCAATCCGCCATCTTGGAAAAAAATAGAAAACACCAAAAATGACCGAAAAAATCAAAACTGAACATCTTTTCTATAAGAAGGAGTAATTTCATCAAAGTTGGCAAAAATAAAACTCATTTATGGTCAAATACCAATCCCGGACGCCGTATGTCAAATAGAACGGTCAAAGATAGCGGACGAAATAAAATGTTTAATTCTTCCTCAATTATCAAGAAAGCATTGTACGTCACTTTTTTTGTACGTTATTTTATGTACTTTTAGGGGATATAGTTCATTTTTTTATTTAAAAAAAAGTGCATTTTTTTGAAAGGCTGTAAAAATAATCATTGTAGCTGTAGAAGACTGAACGTAAAATGTTCTATTCTATGTGTCTATGGTAAAGGAAATAATTGTGCAAATGCTTCTACTTTTGAGGAATCGGCTATCCATGAAAACATGCCAAATAGCACATTAAATATTTTAGTTCATCTCATAAATTAATCCTTTGAAACCGGTACATTCCCTTCTTGCCTAAAAACTTCCGTTGTTATTCCAATTTACAAAGGTGGAAGTACTGATGAATCCTCAAATTTTCGACCAATTTCTTTAATATGTACACTTTCTAAAATAAATCGAAAAATTAGTTAAAAAAAGGATACTAGCTTCCTTAACTGTACATAAAATACTTAATAGTAACCAGTTTGGGTTTCAAACCAACAAAAGTACCAGCGAAGCTATTTTTGCTTTTTTTGAAGAGGTTTACCATAAAAGACATGAGGCTGAAGTTGCCGCGGCTGTATTTTGTGATTTATCGAAAGCATTCGATTGCGTGAATCATGAAATATTGCTGCGGAAGCTTCATTTACCTGGATTCAGTCCTACCTTAAGGATCGCTTCCAAATGGGCAAAATCATCTAGAAAATATTCTAATAAAGTTAAGATAAGCTGCGGAGTTCCACAAGGGTCTGTTCTCGGCCCAGTTCTCCTTTTGTTATACATAAATGACTTGGCAACTATCAATATATCAGGAAGTTTTACGCTTTTTGCCGATGACACTACCATTCTGTGGCATAATAAAAACTTGAGAATGTTGCATGAGAATATCTCCTCCGATATATCTGTAGTAAAGGAATGGTGCGATTCAAATCTTCTCACATTTAATATTGATAAAACTAATGTAATAGCGTTCGGTTGCAACTTAGAAGAGCTTTACCTGGGAAGTCACATTCTAGAAAATAAAACTCATACAAAGTTTCTTGGACTGTATATCGACAATAAATTAAATTTTCAAGAACATATAAGGAATGTAAATAATAAATTAGCCTCTGGATGTTATGCTATTCGCACAATTTCTATCAAATTGGGATGCTCTACTGCAAAAACAGCATACTTTTCCTTAATAGAGTCACACCTAAGATATGGTATCCCATTTTGGGGATTGTGTAGCCAACAACTATTGGGGTGGTCATTTTGCAAAAACGAGCAGTAAGATATATGTGTAAAGCGCGTTTTAGAGATTCTTGCAAACTTCTATTTGTTGCTCACCAGATATTAACTGTAGTATCTATTTTTATCCACGAAACGGTGTGCTTATTTCATAAAAAACGAAATACTTTTGAACGTACAGAAAATCGCCGCATTACTCGCCAAGCAAATGACATTACTCTACCCATACCATCTACCAACTTCACAAAAAATTCTCTAATTTACAATAGTAAGATTTACAATCCTATGCCAGCAGCATTGAAAAACTCCTCTGAGAAACTATTTAGGAAGGCTGTAAAAAAATTCTTAATTGATAAACCCCATTATAACTTACAGGAGTACTTTAACGATACATTTTAATGTGTTTAGTTCACTAGTTTATAAAATATACAACTTTTGTCGTATGTTCATGATTTTTGTATCTTTGTATTTTTTCTGTTTTTGTTTTGTATTGTTTGTAAACCGACTAAACAAATATTGTTTGTGTTATATTTAAACTTTGTCAATGAGAATTATGTCTTTGGACAATAAAGTATCTCTCTCTCTCTCTCTCTCTCTCTCTCTCTCTCATGAGGAATGTGGTGAAATTATGGCGGTATATGACGGTAATGCAACTAACAATGAGAGGGGAAATGAGAATGCAAATGAAAATGAGAGTGAAATTGTATATGATAGTGAGAATAGAGAGACTGATTATTGTGCTATGCAAGTATGTAATGATATGAAAGAGGAAAATATTGAAAATAAAAGTGACGATAAAGATGATATTAATGATATTTGTAATTTTGAAACCGACAGTGAATTATCGGAATAAATATTTTTATAATAATAGTTTCACATTAATAATAATATAATAATAAGCACCTAAAGTAATACACCCCCTTATCTTTGGTCTATATTTTTTAAGAATTTTATTTCAAAGAAGCCAGTATTTTTAGAATTCCCATCCGATTACTGGTACAAGATATATTAAGGAGATAAGTTAAAAATTCGCGAAAGCGCATGAAAAAGTGCATGTAACTTTTGACGCATAAAGAATTTATTCGAATACGATTGTTATTTATAACACTGACATTAGAGTGTATTGAAGTTAATATTTTCTAAGATTAAATTTAAAGCCCCTTGTTTGCTTTCACTTAAAGGTAATTAAGATACAGGCTTACTTGAAAATCGGAGTAAAAGCTCTGATATTTTTGGTACTGTGTTTATATTTCTTAACTTATTGCTAATGGTTGTTAAAGCCACCAATTCAATCTAATCTAAATTCGTTACGTTACAGTTTATAAATAATTCTTATAAAGTTACTTACCACTTTTGGTTAGATCTTTTAGTAATTTATTTAAAACCAGCTATTTTATAATAATAATTCACTGTCAAAGAATTATCTAGAATATTTTTTGTCAATATTGATACATTGGTAATTTAAATAAGCTGTTTTCCATTTGAGATAAATCTTTACTAAATGAGTCATGTACAAGATTTATGTTTGCATTAATTTAAATTGCTAAATACTGTAGCTATTTCTTTTATTTAAATTGTGTACTATTATATTTATAGAATATTTTGTCATTTCCGTGAAAAGTTAAATATACACACTCAAGTGCTTCTGATGGTATTTCATTACAAATAGTAAAGTTGTGCATCCCAGCGATAGCTGATTATAATAATATTGTTAACTACTGCTATTTAGAACAGGTAGGGAATATTTTCCAAAATTATGCAAGGAGGCTGAGTATTCAACGACGCGGAATAATTTGCATCCAGGAGACTTATTGACAATTATGTCAAAAATGTTATACATTAATCCTATTAGAATTCAATAAGATCTTTGATCATGATTCATTTGTAGCTACGTGTATAGTTTTGCTAACATGCCTCTTACTTTTTTGACAAACTATTTAAGAGACAGAAAGTCATACTAAACAATTCTGTTTCTTCTGTTGGACGTATTACTTCTAGTGTACCCCAGGGCTCTATTCTAGGGAAAAATCTTCTTGTGTATACGTCAGATCTATAAAAAAAATGAATGTTGCCCAAGTTCAGTTTTTTGCTGGCGTTACCCAACTTTACTACCACTTCAATGCTGAAAAATCACAGATAGTACACGTAAATTAGATTAAAAAACACTGAATAGGAGAAATAATTTATAAAGTAATGATATTTGGGATGCGTACTCTAGATAGAGTTAGAAATAGATACCCGAAAAGTCCCCCTCCAATTTATTTAAAACCACGTCCTTTCTTTTACAAAAACCACCCCCAACGGGGATTTAACGCTGGTTTTTCACTTTTATTTTGTAAACCGTTCGTCGGAAAAGAAAAAAGTATAGGAAATAAAAAATTTGTCGTTAAAATCTACATAAAAAATGTCGTATTTACCTTGTAGCTTATCCTCACCAATTTCGAGCTAACAGCGTCCGAACAGAGAGGTACTTTGGGGCGCAGAGGTAAAAATCGATCCTATTCCAAGTTTCACAGCGAATATCTTAAAACCGGTTACTTTAACGAGAAGAATGCTCAGGAATGAATTTATAGAGCAGAATTTTCTCTATAAGATGCATATAAGCGGGTTTTGACGCAAGTGATTTTTATGTATTTCTCCCTTTTTTTTCCACAAAGCTGTGTTTTTCGACTCCACGCAATTATATCAGAGGATAATCTGTACTCTTCACTTAAAAGAAGATTTGGAGTCATGTTTCAACTTTGAGCTTGCTTCAATTCCTCTCCCTCTCTTCGATGAGAAAGGGTTAATGAGAAAAACGAAGAAATCGTCACTGCATGATTAGTAGTCTATTCTCATATTGACATTCGCTTGGATGCTCTGCCAATTTAAAAAAACCTCCAGGGCACGAAAGTGCTGCCCTAATATAACAAGTTTTTCGAGGTTGGCATTCTAGAAAATTGTTACAAAAAAAATATGGCGGATCAAAGATGGCGGCGCAAGACTTTTTTGGATAAATTCTAACTCCGTTATTTCTTAACAGATGTTAAAAAACAAAAAAAGCAAGTACTCATTTTAAGTTCACCTTTTATAAAAAAAATAGTACTGTCATATAAAGTCATGATATTTTGTAGATTTCGTAGATAAATGAAAATATCGGAATGAATTTATTCAGTTATTTAATTTTAGCGGAAAATCGTACATGAAAAACTCTTCAAATGTCTTGTAAAGAATTTAATGCCGATTTTAAATATGTCCTCACTTCTGGTTTTACTTTAAATAATAATAATTTTAAACGTCAAAAATCTTGCGCGTGTCACTTTGCGATCGAAAGAACCTACCACAGTTCAGTAGCTGTTATGGACACTAGCAATTTAAAATCAGAAGTTCTCAACGTTTCAAGAAAGCTACTTATTAAATATGCTAAGTTTGAAAATGTTTTCCTTAGTTTGGTGACGAATCATTTCTTAAAAAAAAAGTATGAGAAAAAAATATACATTATTTATTAGATATTAAATACAGATAAAAACAATACTTTATGGACATAACATTTTCAGCAATGTCGTATAATATGCAAGTTCTTGCAGCTGTCAGCCAGACCGAAATTTTTTGCTAGTCTTCTGAAAGAATTGTATTCTTACTTAAGCTATTTTGTTTTTACCTAAAATATATTGATCTTACCCGATTCACCCTCAGATATATCAAGTCGTCGTCATCATTTATGTCAGATATGGGCGTTGGTTCAATATTATTATATTATTAAAGAACAAAAATAACATAAATTACTTTTGTTCATTGCTCGAGGGGGAAAAATGGGAAATTGTATTTAATATGAATAATATGGATGTAAATGAGAAATATAATAATTTTATTGATATATTTTTACATTACTTTAATGATGCCTTTCCGGAAAAAAATTTAGTTGTCAAAAATAGAGTTAACCATAATCGTTGGATAACAAATGGTTTAAAAATATCTTCAAGGAAATTGAAGGATCTATACTTGCTAACACTAACAACAGCAGATAATCAGCTAATTTTATACTATAAAAGGTATAAAAGTATTTACAGACAGCTCATTTACAAAGCAAAAAAAATGCACAATAACTCGCTCTTAAGAAATGCCAAAAATAAGTCCAAAGTGGCATGGAATATTATAAAGCCAAATAAGAAAAATGTCGCAAATGATATCAAATTAAACATTGACAATAAAATTATATCTGATCCCACTATGGTTAGTAATGCTTTTAACACACATTTCGATGATAAACCCAATAAGTTGCTCGAAACCATTCCTGAAAGTAACGCAATTCCGGCTAATAATATACGTATGAATCACTTCTCGTTTTTCTTTGAACCCGCGATTGAAGATGATATAATTGAAATTGTACGTAATCTTAAAGTTTCAAACTCGGCATGTATGGACGCAATTAGTTCAAACTTATTAAAAAAATGTATGAAGCATATTGTGAAACCGTTTACTCATATTTTAAATTGTTCCTTAAATGAGGGCATCTTTCCAGATAAACTTAAAATATCTAAAATAATACCTTTGTTTAAGACTGGAGACGAAACAGATATTGATAATTACAGACCCATTGCGATCCTAAGTACTTTTTCCAAAATTTTTGAAAAATTTGTTTTCAAGAAGATTGTAAATTTTTTTACGAAATTTAACTTATTTAATGGCAATCAATTTGGCTTTCGTGAGGGACTATCAACATCGAACTGTGTAAATAAGTTCTTAAATATATTGCACGATAAATTAGACAATCACCATCAAGGCATTGGTATATTTCTTGATTTGAGTAAAGCGTTTGACTTAGTAAACGATATACTCTTAAATAAAATGTATAGATACGGTGTTAGAGGACAGGCGTTAAAGTGGTTTCAAAGTTATTTGGGAAATCGGTCTCATTATGTTAATATTGGTCATGTAAACTCCGAATCCCTTATCACACAAATAGGCGTACCTCAGGGATCCGTTTTAGGGCCTTTATTATTTATTATTTATATTAACGACCTCAATGCAGATAACATTTTAATGTTCGCAGATGATACGTCGATTATTATTGGCAACAAAGACCTTGAAACCAGTGTAGGTTACTGTAATAAACAATTGCAAGATATTTACACTTGGCTTATTGATAACAAGCTAATACTAAACACTAATAAATCAGTTTTCATCAGATTTAACTATTCTTCTGCAAACTATGATCGAAGTTTATACATAAGCACTTCAAAAGGTACTTTAAAACAAGTACAGTCCACGAAATTTTTGGGTATTTATATATCTGAAGACTGTAAATGGACTACACATATCGATATGATTTGTAGAAGAATAGCTCCTGTGCGTTATTGTTTAAAACAGTTAAGACTTACAGTGGATACAGATGTTCTAAAAATATATTACTTTGCCCATTTTCATTCAATCATTTCGTATGGCATTACTGCATGGGGTTCTTCTAGTGAATGTACACGGATCTTCAGACTTCAAAAAAAAGCGATCAGATATATAGTGGGTGCAAATGCCAGAGAAAATTGCAAAGAATACTTTAAGAGCCTAAATATTCTAACATTACCTTGTATCTTTATAATGAGTCTAGTAATCTATGCAAAAAATAATAACTTTCAGATGATAAACCACTATCATTCATACTCTACAAGAAATTCTAATTTATTAGAGGTACCACTTCATCGAACAGCAACATTTGAGCGTAGTCCAAAGTTTTTAGCTATTGAAGCATTCAATAAACTTCCCGCTGAATACAAAACTTTAAATTTAAATTTATTTAAAAAACGCGTTAAAGAATTTTTAATTACCAAATGTTATTATTCTTTAAATGAATATCTTGATGATAGAATATAAAATTTGCAGTCTACTTATTCATTGACTTGCTCTGTATGTTATTTTTATTTCAGTCATCCATAGCCTGATTTTTGCTTTTTGTATTTTGTTTCAATCAATGCTAAATTTCCGTATCACTTCTAATTACTATGTATATTAATTACACACACCATGTTTAATGTTCCTTATTTTAACAAATTTTGATTGTATGTATGTATGTATGTGTATATATGTGTGTATTTATGTTTATATGCGTATGTGTGTATATATATATATGTAATATATATATTTTTTATGTCTCATGTATGTTACTTATACTCGTATGTTTT
Source organism: Rutpela maculata (assembly GCA_936432065.2). Taxonomy (NCBI): domain Eukaryota; kingdom Metazoa; phylum Arthropoda; class Insecta; order Coleoptera; family Cerambycidae; genus Rutpela; species Rutpela maculata. The sequence continues at coordinate 54,482,398 of OW386285.2, forward strand.
TTTTTTTATTATTTTTTATTTTATGACTTATCCTATATTATTTGTAATAATCTACTGGATGAATAAACATTATTATTATTATTATTATTATTATTGGAACATTCAAATTCTGTACATGCACAAGCTTCGGTACAATATAAAATTTTTTTTTTGCAACTGCAACTTTTGTTTTTAATAAAATGTGGCTTTTTACAGCCACATTTTATTAAAAACAATAGGCTTTCAGGAGCAAGTGGCTTTGTAATTAGAACTGCCGCATATAAACTTCCTTCCATTTTTTCCATCCACATAGGTCTGGATTGGCAAGTTTCTGAATATGACTTAACTTCCATACCCTCGCTATAAAATTTGCCCTATATAAGAAACCCAACATTACTAAATAGCGCAGTATTCGATTAAATTAATATATTTACCTAAGATTATGCTGTTCAAGAGCATTAAGCGTAGGTGGGAAATTCTCTCCTTGCTGACCTTTTATAGAATATAATTTCCATCGCAATTCCTTGATAGAAGTAATCGTTGTAGATTTGTAAAGCATACAAACCAATCTTTTCAAAGTCTCTATTCATTTGATCATTTGGTGTTTCCTCCGAACCCAGTAAAGAAAACGATTTTAAAATACTGTCATCTTCATTTAAGCCTAAATATATCCCAAACACATTTCTTTGCTTTTCCTGAAAAATTTTCCGGTTATATCGGTTCCAGTAAATGCATGGAATCCAAGTATAGCTTCTGTAATACCCGGACCAAAAGTAGCGGTGATATGTTTCAGCCAAATCATTCTTCTTGTTGTTCCACGTCCTGTTAATATATTTGTTTCTTGAGGCAACACTATAATAATTTAATAAAATAATAAGAACGTCTGTATCGGAACTGTCTACAGTTAAACTGATGCTGTTACCGTATTTTTCTCCAATAATTATTGCATGATGCACAAGTAAAGTATCAGCTTCCTCATGTTATTGTGTGCTAGAATTTCAGGGGGAATATCAGAAGACATCGAATATGTTTTATTTTCATATTTTTGTTTGAATTGAAATTATATTCCATAATTTTTTGACCAAGATATTTCGTTAACTCATCTTTTGTTTTAATACTCGATAAGAAATCTTTGAGACTTACGTTTTTGATCAATGTATTATCAGTTATTCTGTAATATGTGTTTTTTCCTCTAGATATTTTTTCTCTCATTTGGTTTTTTAATGAATTTTCTTTGTAAAGATCGAACACAATATATATATTATTATAAGCAGAACATTTTACTATTATTATTATTGAACTATAAATATTTAATTTAAAACATTGTAAAAACAATTATTATTTATGTTTTTGTTTAAATATATAGTTGATAATGCTACTTTATGCATAACGACTATAATAGATAATAATTCATCTGTTAGAAGTAATTTGTTTTGAAAACTTTAAAACTGTTGCTATTAAATATATCCATAACCGCTACTACACCGTCAGATTATTTCGTTTTGGAAAACGACACGCGCAAGGTTTTTGACGTTTGAAACAATTATTGTTTAGAGTAAACGCAAAAGTGAAGACATATTTAAAATCAGCATTAAATTCTTTACAACTTATATTTGAAGAGTTTTTCATGCACTACAATGGATTTTCCGCTAAAAGTAAATAAATTAATAAATAAATTCTGATATTTTCATTTATCTAAAAAATTTACAAAATATCATGACTTTATATGACAGCACTATTTTTTTATAAAAGGTGTACTTAAAATGAGTACTTGCTTTTTTTGTTCTTTAAAATCCGTTAAGAAATAACGGAGATAGAATTTGTTTAAAAAAGTCGTGCGCCGCCATCTTTGATCCGCCATATTTTTTTTTACAACAATTTTCCAGAATGCCAACCTCAAAAAATTTGTTATATCAGAGCAGTACTTGCGTGTTCTGGAGGTTTTTTAAAATTGGCAGAGCATCCAAGCGACACGGGATTTTTGGCTATATGAGAATGGACTAGATATTTTCAATACTGTAAGAGAGAGACCAATAAATTTCTCCGACTGCCAGTTCATTGTTGATGCGGCAATTTGATTCATCGTATAGTACGGCCGAAGCGGGTACCTTTGACGACGTTTATACAGCCTACGTTCGCTTTATTCGTAATTATTACGGCCAAAAATTGTCTGTAGTGTTTGACGGATATGTTGACAATGTCTGCAGTACGAAGAGCATCGAAAGACAACAGCGACTTTTGAAACGCATTTCACCGCAAATTATTTTCAGTGAGAACACGCCACTGACTGAAACGCAAAATAAAATGATAAACAATCTCACAAACAAGGAATGGTTTATCTCGCAATTGGTGGAGAGATTTACAAACGAAGGAATCAAAACAATTACTGTTGTAGACGACGATGACGTACTCATAGTTCAAACTGCCTTAAATGAAATGAAAACAATACAGTGGTCATCGTCGGACAAGATATTGATCTTCTCGCATTGATTATCGCTCTCGCACCTTAAGATAAAGATATCCGTTTCTTAAGAGAGCTCAAGAAAAAATAAAAAATAAAGCTATAGTTCTCGTGACTTGCAGTCCTCGAAAGTTTTACAAAGCTGCAAGGAGACAGTTTTTTTGTCCACGCGTTCCGTGGATGCGATACCACTTCAGCTTTCTTTGGTAAAGGAAAAGTGCAAATGGTGGAATGCGTCAATAAAAGAAAAGATCTCGAAGCGGTTGTCCGTATATTCAACAACCAAACGTAAAAAGAAATTACAAGTGCTGGAGAGTAATTCGCGCTAGCAGTATACAAAATCCCCAAAAAAGAGACATCTTTGAATCATCAAAGATTCATTATCTTCAATAAGTTAGTCGGTCAATCTAGTACTGCCCGGATTCTACCAGGACTGCCACCAACATCTAAGGAATTACGTCAACATTCTTATGGAGTATTTCTCCAAATTCATGCTTGGCGAGGAGAAAACTTGGAACCAATGGAATGGGTTGAAAGAAAGTAGGCAACATTTTTTTGCATTTCACGGTGTTATGGAGTTGACGGGTTATGGGGTTACAGTCATATAAGGTAATGGCGTTGTGAAGTTATGAAGTAAACATATTTTTAAAAAATTCTAACTACTCATTTGAAAGACGAAAAACCGGCTTTTGGAGGCGTATTTTGGGGTTAGACATGAAGACCGAGACAATCTGACAATTCGGACTTTGGATTTGGATTCAGCGGGTCAAAATACATAGGCAAACACTGGTCTAATTCGCTGCATGGTATGGTATATACTAGCAAATGATGAATATATTCATTTTGTTGAGTCAGCAATTATATCTTGATTAAAAATTTAGATTTTCTAAACATGTTAGCTATTTATCCCAAAAATGTTATACCAAACTTAAGTTACTATATTCAAACCGGCAAATATTAAATTACATCACCAAAAAAAGATTATGTGAAAGCTTAGTACTTCCCATGTTAACTTTTTGCAATATAGTTTATTACCTTTGTTTAGACAAGATCACCTCTAACCACTTACAAAAATTATAAAACACACGTCGCAGACTAATACATAATCTCAGAAAGTATGATCATATATCGGTTCCATATAAAAATCTAGATTTCCTTAATTTGATAATTTGATCAATAATTAATACGCTAGCATACGTGATTAAATTCTTCAGTGTTGTGCAGTGAAAAAAGCCGACAGATCGAGTATTCGACGAAGGGACGGAGCAGAAAGGAAACATAAATCAAGCTAAGTGTCCAATAACCACTTATAAATCAGTCACATTTTGTAGGCAACTTAAAGAATTAAAATTAGATAAGTCAATAAACCATTTCTTTCAGCTATACATATATGACTAAACCCCAGGGGCGTACTATCAGAGTAACAGTACATCGCGCCTAATTAAATTAATTCAAAAATAACAAAAATTTTGGATAAAATTGTTGCCCATCCTGGTTTCAGGTTTCAGCAAATCTAGAAAATTCTCACGTATGCTTTAAAAACATACTGACTGTTTACACTCCACGTCTGGTACGGCTCTGGTAAAGCTAGGGATTTTATTTTATTAAAAAGTTTAGGTCAAGAATAAGCAAAAGTAAGCAAGAAATAACAACTCTCCAGAAAACACAAAAACAATGTACCCACTACAGAACGTAAGAATGAAGACACATCAATTACTGGTACAAAAAAACGATGGCGACGGAAACTGTCTATATGGAGCAATAAGCCATCAGTTAGAAGGAGAAAACATAACAACCCCGGCACACACCAACGCCACGAAAAATCTACGGAAACAAGTAGCGGACTATATACAAAACAACATAGATTATTTCACCCCGTTCATGCTAGCATCCATCAACGAACTGGAACCCCGCTACAATCAATACAACACCAACAAAGAAAAGATAGAGGCGTTCATTGGAGACCTGAGAAAAGATGGTTTCTGGGGTGGGCAGGAGACAATAGCAGCAACAGCAAATTTGAAGAGGAGGACAATAATAATACACCAAGAGGAGGGCGAAATCATAACTTTTCACCCCAACAACCAACAAGAAGACGACAACATGCCAATTGAGATCGTGTACAGGAAGCAGGGAAACAACAGAAATCACTACGACAGCGTAATCACTACGCAGAAAAGAAACGAACCAGAACGATTAGAAAAAACAAACCCCCCAAGCATAGCTATAACCCCCCGCCCAGAATGGTAGGAAACGACGAATATCAACAGGTACCAAATATCGCAAAGAACGGAAGAGGGACGCAGTCAGGAAGCACCAGATGACTGGATAACGCTGGCAATATGGAACGTCAGAGGATGCATACGAAGGGTTAAAAGGGAAAAAATCGACGAGGCCTTGCAAGCAGAAAACATCGACGTTGCATGCATACAAGAAACACACATGATAGACGGAACAGCAATCACACAAAATTACAAAAGGCAACTAAGCCGGGGGGGGGGGGGGCAAGAAAATACCAGCAGAGGAGTTGCATGGGTAACCAGACGGGAGAGGCCCATTGAAATAAGGACGGAAAATATAAACGAAAACATAGTCACGGCAATCATACAAAATGGAAAGGAGAACATCTGCATGATGGGAGTCCACGTACCCTCAGACAAGAGAGCAGGAAGGGTATTCAGGCAGCTAACTCAAGAAACTAGAAGAAACGAAAAAAGAATAATGCCCATCATAATATTAGGAGACTTCAACGCGCATATAGGAAAAGATGATCAGACGGAGGAGGATAAAAGCATCATAGGAAAAACATTACTCCACACATGGTCAAATGAAAACGGAAACGCGCTGAAAAATCTAGCACACATGTTTGATCTAACAATAAGAAACACATGGGCCAGAAGCCAAACCTGCACTGACACCTGGAGCAATGGAAGATCAACCTCACAAGTAGATCATACCCTGGTAAGCAGAGAGATAAGAGAAAGGATCAAGAACGTTAAAGCAAAAAGGGCAGCAGAAATCAATACAGACCACAAAATTCTATACGGAAAATTGGAAATAAAAGAAGGAAAAACAAGTCAAGAAAACAACAAGACACTACACAGTACCTGGAATATTTCCCTACTACAGCACGAAGACTATCGGAAGAAATACGATGAAGAAATAGAAAACCAACTGACAGGAGAAGAATTAGACTGGACATCAATGGGCGCAAAAATAAAAATCGCAGCAAGAAAAACGTTAAAAAGGAACAGATCACTTATGAGCCCGACAAGAAAGGAGAAAAACAACAAGTACGAACAGCTAAAAAAGATGAAGGCCACAGGCGAACAACAGCCGACGGGGAATATAAACGAAAAACTAAAAGAAGCACTGAGGGAAAAAAGAGAGGCGGAGAGAAACCACGACGAGGAAAAATGCAAATCATTCTTCGAAAACATAGAAGCACTTCCAACAGGACAACGACTAAACCAAACCTTCAAATATCTGAAAATATAGAAAACAACAGTACCCACAGGAGAAAATACATACCAATACAACATTGGACCAAGAAGCTGGAGGAAGAAGAGAAAGCAAATAAAGAACGAACAAAACTAATAAAAGAAACAGACCACTGGCCCTTGGACAAGCCACCATCAAAAGACCAACTGCTAGAAATAATAGCCAGAGCTAGAAGAAACACCGCACCTAGAGTAGATAAAATAAACAACGAGTTAATACAATACGGCACGGAAAAACTAAAGGAGCAAACCCTAGAAATTATCACCAGGGTATGGACAGAAAACACACCTCTGCCTACGGAATGGACCAAGACTATACAAATACCCCTCCCAAAAACCAACTCGCCCCAGACCATAGAAGACTACAGAAGAATAACACTCTGCAGCATAGGATACAAATACTACGCACAATCCCTGCTCGAGCAACTAGAGAAGTACATTGGAAGACCGCCAGACTACCAGACAGCATTCATCAAAGGCAGATCAACGGACGACCACATGTACACCACCAGAAGAATACTGGAAGAAAAATGGAGAGAAGGGACAAAACTGCATATAACCGCTATAAATCTCCAAAAGGCATTCGATACCATCAGTCACGAAGCCATAGTAAATACCCTGTATAACAAAGGAGTGCCGCACTATCTAATAAACAAGATAATAGAAATCTGCCTTCATGAAACAACTGCCATACAATGGTTCGGACAAATGACGGAAACCAGACAAAAGAACAGAGGAGTCAAACAAGGATGCCGAGGGGGAAAATGGATTTCACAAAGAAATCGGAGCGATATATACTCTACCAGAATCAGAAATGGAGGAAATCAGATGCCTCAGAAGAAGAAGAAGACGACTTGTAGAAACAGAAGTACAAAAATAGGAGCACCGAAAGCAGCGACACAACGCGGCAACATATCTCACAAGAAGACCCAGAATAGGCACAAGCCCAGAACAAAAAAAAAAAAATACAAAAAAGGGGGCTTAAACGCTCCCTCACGACATAATGCGGTAACGCATCTCACAAATACCTACACCTCCCATCCCATATTCCTTTACCATGCGCCATGTGGCTCTCGCTGTTGGCAACAAGCATGACCTTAGTCCAACCCAGCGTGGACGTAGCAGGCCCAGCTGTACACCTTGGGAGTGGCAGCAATGCCTACCGCACGCTGGTAAATCAATCAATCAATCAAATATCTATTGCTTTCCTCTTTGTTCCTTGTTTTCAGAAAAATTGAAAATTCGTTCATTTTCGCTCCTGCCTAATGTGCATATACTTATGGAACATCCTCTATAACGACTATAATACCTATTCAATATATTGTTAAATATATTTAATGTTTAATTATAAGTACAATTTCTAAATAATTTCCGTGTTGCATCATATCTCCAAAAAATGAATACTGCAGATACCACTCCATTATATTAATAGTCCCACCAAGCAGCAAACCATTAATTTTACATTAACGTAAATGGTACACAAAAAGCTTCTATCGCACAGTTTAAAAAATAAATTCACCCTAAAACCTTAAACGATATTACATTATAAATTAATACCTTAAGTCTTGTAACCTTTTTATGCAAAAAAATACTCTCCTTAAGAAATCAGAGAAATAGCGGAAGTGAATTGTGAATGAGGGTCTCGAATTCATTCCTCTTCCTTATTTAAAACCCGAAGATATATGACTTTAAATAAATCACACACTTTATAGTGCATTGAATGTAAAAACTAACTTACAAAAAGTTGATTTGTGGGCCTATATAGAAATTTTACTGTGCATTCTGGATATCTTTCTCTGCCTTAAAGTGGCATAAAATTTATTGAAAAGTAGCATTTCTCATATGTCTTTGGTTTCAAGCAACGTAGAGGATTTTCCATTGTCGCCAATAAAAATAAAATATGTATATTTAGAATATAAATACTTCATGGTGGCTCTACATGTGATACATGACTGGATGAAGGTACGAATTCAGTACTGTGTATTGTATTTTCCAACTTCTTAAAGTTACGTTCCTAATCAAGAACCGTAAACGCCAAGGATAGTCTGATCAAGCAAATCTGCAGCCAGATTCCGAACTCACGATACAATTACGATACGATTGACGATACGACACCAAGTTGAACGTGACGATTACAGCGATATCGTCGGTCAACATAGGGATTTCGTAGTAATTTTACATTTTAAGAAATAAGAAAATTTTTGAAGTAGCGGGGGACGAGTTTTGCTTATCTACCTAAACTATATTTTTTGTATTTTTGTGTGGTTTCATTTTATTGAAGTATTTTTGTTTTGTTTGGAGATATATCGACTACTATTAATAATTCTTTCAATTGTCGCTGCTGGAGTCTGGAATGGCCAGAAGAATTCGAAGAGCTAATGTACGGCTGATACGTGAAAGAACAAGAATCCGAAATACAATTTGATTCGTTTGAAACCTTAGTGACCTCCGCATTTTGACCTCTACCACTCCTACCAGATAGGAGATTTATAGAATAATTTAGGTTGAACAAACCGTTAGCAAGAAAATTTAATAAATTTGGTACAAAATTCACTTAGATGACAGTATTTTGAGTTTGAATTTTAGCCTCCAAAAAAATCGAAGTATATAGGCAGTGTGATGGCGCAGTAAATAAAATGTCACAGTTTAAAATTATGGACAGAGGAAAGTTGATTGCTCTTTCCTGTCTTGGGAACGTAGCAAAACTAACAAAGATAAGTACAATATTGAAATGAAATAGCCAATCCCCATAATCGCACGACTGACGACAACTCAAATGCAGTCGTTGAAATATAGACTATCCGCAATACAGTAGACGATTGTCTTCCACGACCATAGAGCGTCAGAATCGACTATCCGTCGCAGAGAGGAATTATGGCGATAATGCGCGCTTAGTAGTCATTTTGAAGAACTAAAATTTTTGTTGGTTCAAAATCGAAAACGCCATATTTGCGATTTATCCTTGCCCCAAATAAAATTATTTAGAGCAAGGATAATCGGAGAGAACCCCACAAGATTGACAAATCGCAAAATATGGTGTTTTCAATTTTGAGCCAACAAAAATTTTAGTTCTTCAAATGACTACTACACGCGCATTATCGCGACAATTCCTTTCTGCGCCCTTGGTGACGGATCGTCAATCGTGATCGTATCGTGAGTTCGGAATCCGCCTGCTGTCCGCATGGTGCCGCCATTACTATGACGTAGCTGCGCGCCCTATTCCAGCGCGCTGCCGTTTAAAATGCATTGTGTGGAGCATATTCTTTTAAAAATATTAACGCACACGCACAATTTATTGAAATAATTGACGCATACAACATTTTCAGTATTTGTATATAAATATCGTGAACTAAACGTTTGTGGAAAGATTCAAGAATATAACATTTTTTTCCTTTTCACTCAATGTCAAATTATAATATATTATTGACTGTTCAGTTTGTTATTTTACTTAATTTTCGAATTATTTTTCTGCTTGAATTAGAATTTGTATTTTTCCTCTTCATTGCCTTAACCTGATTTGCTTTTAAATTCCTGAAATTCATGCGAATTACAGTGCAAGCTGGAAAAGCGTGGAAGTCTCCGATAAAAATTGACAAAATTATGTTAAATTTATTAAAAGCATATCATGAAAATGAAATATTGATCTTTGATTTACAAAAAAAATCTGAAAAAAAATTATCTTATCTACAGTGGATTCTGTACAATTCTCAGAAAAATCTGATAAAAATGATCTAAACAAAACATTAAATTATGAAAAATGTGTATTATAAAAATTAACACTCAGTATAACAATACATCTCGGAAGAGTATGTACACATATATTTAAAAAAAAAACGTATTTTTACTTAGTAATTCATTTTGCAAATCTCGTTCATATAGTCATTCCCCATGAAATGAATCGAATATATTCAACTTGTATCTGGGTTAGGGTTTGGGAAGTCTCGACATTTTCAAAGTCCTGGGACACGAGACATGGCAAGATCAAAGTCCCGGGACGTCCCGGAACTTCAAAAGAGGCTTCAAAATAAAATTAGAAACGAGTTCATTTTTGGCGAGGTATATCAATAGAATCGCCATTTTTAGTAAAAAATCAACATTTATTGAACATAAAATCGAATTTTAACATTTATAACGGCAATTAAAGCCTAAACAATTCGTATGTTTAATACTCATACACAGATTCATTTTTTGGTAATAAAATCTTATAAAACATAAAACAGATTTAGTAATCATACTAATCATCAGTAATCATCATTTAATCTCTAGCCATTAGTCATATAAATAGGGAACGTGAGCTGAGTTTAGACTGTCGTGAAACAGGTTAGTTTTACCCTACTGATGACTCGTCGTTGCGATAGTAATCCTGCTCAGTACGAGAGGAACCGGAGGTTCGGACATTTGGCTCACGCACTCGCTCGAGCGGGCGGGCGGTGGTGCGAAGGTACCATCCGTGGGATTATGCCTGAACGCCTCTAAGGCCGTATCCTTTCTAGTCGGAGGTGACAACGAATATCTCTTGGAGTCCCGAGAGCCGAAAGGCTTAAAATAATGTGACTTTACTAGGCGGTCGCGGTTCGCCGCGATCGTCACACTACCCCCTCAGTCTTTTTTCCTAATTTGATAAAATATATATTTTTTTTTAATTAGTGCATTAACAACTTTGTCTGACAATCTGTTTCTGATTTTTGTAATAATGCCTCCGGAAAGAGAACACTTGTTTTCAACAGATGTCGGTTTTATTGTGTATAGTAAGTTACGTACTTACGAGTATCAAGTAATTACTCGTTAAATTAACAGATGGCGCCCTCAGCCTTTTTTTTTTAAATGATTACAAGCGTGTCTCGAGTCTTGACCCGAAAGTCCCGGGACTCGAGACAATTCAATTTGGGAAAAGTCCCGGGACTTCGAGACACGAGACGTCCCGGGACCCTAATCTAGGTTTTTATCCTACCTTTTGCACCTGTTTATCCATTCATCTCTTATGGATTTGGACACCAGATCTTTGGGTTTTGAAAAATAATATTTTGACCAGTAGATTTCTTTGTAAGATACATGTTTTTAAAGTCATACACTACAGACCTTGTTCCCGGCATTTTTTTTCACTATTATCTGAATAATAACAATATATAAATCCAATACATTAATTACACAGCCACACAAAAAAAATAAAGTGTCTTGACCCCAGAGACTGACTAGGTAGACTTTATGTTTTTCGGGTCACTGAATCCGAATCCGGGGTCCATTTGATCCCATGTCATCAGGTTTAAGGTCATTTGAAGGTCAAATTGAGATATAACCGTGAAAAATTTCGTAAAAAATTTATGTTTATGTTTTTGAGGTTGCTGAATCCGAATCCAGGGTTTATTTGATCCCATGTCATCAGGTTTAAGGTCATTTGAAGGTCAAATTGAGATATGACCCTGAAAAATTCCGTAAAAAATTTATGTTTATGTTTTTGAGGTTGCTGAATCCAAATCCGGGGTTTATTTGATCCCATGTCATCAGGTTTAAGGTCATTTGAAGGTCAAATCGAGATATGACCATGAAAAATTCCGTAAAAAATGTATGTTTATGTTTTTGAGGTTGCTGAATCCGAATGCGGGGTTTATGTGATACCATCATGTCAGAACCAAGGTCAAATGAAGGTCAAACACATGAAATTCAATAATACAATCTTTTTTGACCCCGGATTCTGAAAAAGCAGAAAATTTTACGTCCAAATACATCTTGAACGGTTTATGGAACCGATTTCTTAGGTCATTTGTTGGTTATCAAGCGGTCAAATGCTTATTTTCCATTTCTTAGCTGATATATCGATTGTAAATCGAAAACTTGCGTCTGTGACTAGTGACCTTTAAGTTTTTGTGGTGACTTACCACGATCCCGGTATCCATTTGATACCACGATGTATAAACTGAGGTCAAACGCTATAATTCGAATGATATAATTTTTTGGACCCTGAAAGATCATCTGCAGGTCGAATACAGATTTCTTTTGAATCTTTCAACTGAATTGTGAAACCGTCAGCATTAGCGTTACCCGATGTACACCACGAGGAGGTTGCGAGAACGGATTTTGTACATCATAACGGGCTTACTCCGTTGCCCGCCTTCACCGCTAGGAGGTGTCCTGGATGCAGACACAAGTGCTATGCTGATTTGGGTGTAAAGGTTGTTCCATGCAAAGAAATTTCATAAGTTGCAGAGCGAGAAAATGAATTCCATAATTACAGTGGCATGGTTTGGAGTTGTGAAGCTCAACAACTTTAATTATAAAGAACAGAATTTTTGCTATGAGATACTAAGTAATAAAATTATGGGGTTACTCGGTTATGGGATTATTGAGCAATGTGGTCATTCGAGTAAACGGATTCATTAGCTTTCATCGTCTGTAGTCCCCATTTTATAGCTACTTGATCAGGTTTTTAGAGCTATTAGGTTATTGGGTTATTGAATTTTGAGGCTACTGAATTCACCAGATTTGGATTTAGGTCTTTGAACTTAAAAATGTAGTTTAAAACATCTCAAAATAGTTTAATACCTCCATATGAAACCCAAAGTTCGGTTCGACTCAGATCAAGACGTATTTGGACGTAACATTTTTTGTTCTTTGAGAATACGGGGTTAAAAAATTTATATCATTCGAATTATGGTGTTTGACCTTCGATTGACCTTGGTTTATACGTCATGGTATCAAATGGATACCGGGATCGTGATAAGCGACCACAAAAACTTGAAGGTCACTAGTCATAGACGCAAGTTTTCGATTTATAATCGATATATCAGCTAAGAAATGGAAAATAAGCATTTGACCGCTTGATAACCAACAAATGACTTAAGAAATCGGTTCCATGAACCGTTCAGGATGTATTTGAACGTAAAATTTTCTGCTTTTTCAGAATCCGGGGTCAAAAAAGATTGTATTATTGAATTTCAAGTGTATGTATTCGAATTCAGCAACCTCAAAAACATAAACATAAATTTTTTGCGGAATTTTTCACGGTCATATCTCAATTTGACCTTCAAATTACCTTAAACCTGATGACATGGGATCAAAGGGACCCCGGATTCGGATTCAGCGACCCGAAAAAACATAAAGTCTACCTAGTCAGTCTCTGGGGTCAAGACACTTTATTTTTTTTGTGTGGCTGTGTTATTAAGCTTCTTTTACCTTCTATAATATATATAAAATCATCATAGAGCACTAATAACAATAGTTGTGTTTTAAATCTCATAAAGTGAAAAATAGTGCAAGCAATAAATAGTATGTCTTTGTTTCTGCATACAATTTCACTAATCAAGAATATTTTTATAACTCAAAGAAACGTATAAAATACACACGAAGGTGTACATATGAGATTACAAAGAAACCAGTAAATAAGTAGAGAACTTAATAATCACATCACTAAACACAGAGAGACAATGCCGTCAGAAACGTAAACAACAGATTTAGGTCTCGCCGTGACGTCACAGCTTTTCCGGTAAGTGGCAAACGTTGCAGCATATATGGAACTGGCTATCCTCCCTGTTTACGGTTCTTGGTTCCTAATCTACAAAAGCCTTTTCTCGGCCACGTCAGGCTGATGAGGAGCAGTGACACGTGTCTCCAGTTGCATTGTTGTTTCTTTTTTGAGGTACACGTTATTCCTGTTTTTGTAAATATTGGACCACATTGACTCTGTCATACTTTTGTTTGTGCTCGAGTAGAGCCTATAATGCTGCTCATTTTTTAGGTACGATATTTTGAACGCTGATATTAAAATGGCATGTAGACAAAGCAGACGGATTGATGAAATATTTTAATCCTTATAAACTAATTCAGATGAATATAATAAGTGTGCACTTTTGTATGGCTCTAGGTATATTTCCAATAAATAATAGTTATAATTATTAATTAGTAATTATTTTTTATTACTCTTTTCATATATTATATTAAATATATTAAAGCAATCAACATTTATGTGTTACGTATATGAAGTAAAACGGAATATTAGAAAAAATTTAACTATATGAATAAAAATTTAACTGTTCTTGAACAGCTATAAAGACTCGATGTCTCTTGATGTCTAGACATAATAATCATATCTTTACGAAATTATACAAATGACTTTTTTGTTGATGGTATTAATATAAACGTACAAAATTAAATCATAAACTGAGTCATCTATTTTTTTTTGCGTTAATTTGAAAGTAAATTGGTTAATTTCAAGCTCGAGAGGAAGTCACTGTAATTGTTTAAAAAAAATAGGTACAACGTGATACATACAATATCGTATGACATAATAGTGTACTTTTACTTCCACGTCCAGTGGAAGTATAGTAACGACAAAAAAATTTTTAAAAATTTTTATTGTCCAAATAGGCTTAAAATGTCATAAAACGTCGAGATTTTAAGTTTGAGCGAAAACAAAATTTCTGTCTGTCTGTCGGTCTGTCTGTCTGTAACTTTTTTTGTGCGCACGTTTACTCTGGAACCGTTTAAGATATTGACTTGAAATTTGGTACACATATGTACTTTAACGAGTTCTAGAACTAGATTATATTTTCATCTTGTTCCGTCGAAGGGTTGGGGGGTAAATTGGGGTAAATTTGGGGTAAATGGGTAAATTAAGCAGGTAAGAGTCCATGAAATTGGTATATAGTATTTACAAGAGAAGCTAAGGTTTCAAAAAAATTTTTGGCATTAGCCACCCCCATTACCACCCCCACCTCCTTATTAAAGGGGATGAAAAAAAAATGTGATTTAGTGTATGTACAGGAACCAGAAACCTCAAAATATTTTTTACTTCATCCACCCCCCACTACCACCCCCCTATCACCACCACCACCCCACTACCGATGTGGGGTATCGTTTTATGGGTTTTGGGGTAGAGGATTTCAAATATTATATTATTAAAGTTCCATAAACAATTATTTTCACATACAAAGTTTTTTCGTTGTGAGTGACTTGGATAGAGAATCTGGATGTGGAAGTAGTGATTCCTTGGGCAGCGGTTTTTATACTAGTATTATTTCGGTCAATTAGTATAGTAACATGATGTTTTTTTAAATCACGTTGAAAATAAAATTTTGTACAAATTTTAATCTTTATTTTGAACTGCAAAAGAACGCTTTGATACCTCTTAATAGAATGTCGTAAAGTCTTGACAACACTTCCAATTTGGCAGCTTATTTTGAATAACACAATAAATAAATGAGGTAAACAAACCGACATTTGTCATCCAAACGCCATTTTATCTGTGAAATGACGTAATTTTGTGCATAATTAACTTTTCTTTATATCGTATTAACATCGTATTAACGATTTAAAAACGATTTTTAGTCTAATTATAATGTGGTTATTATAGGAGAGGCATAGAAAAATAATTCAGTAGCGGATTTTTTTTATATAAACTCCCTATTTGGATGCCAAAAAAAAAAAGACAAACGAGGATGAGCTCATAGACCTATTGAACATGCTTCGGACAATAAGTTCTGACATGGTTTGATCGATTGATTGATTGATTTATCGGCGTGCGGTAGACATTGCTGCCACTCCCAGGGTTATACAGCTAGGCTTGCTACATCTTCGCTGGCGCTGGATTGGATTAGGGCCATGCTTGTTGCGAGCAGCGAGAGCCACATGGCGCATGGTAAAGAAATGTGGGATGGGAGGTGTAGGTATTTGTGAGATGCGTTACCGTATTGCGTCGTGAGGGAGCGTTTAAGCTCCCTTTTTGGATTTTTGGTTCTGGACTTCTGCGTCTTCTTGTGAAATATGTTGTCGCGTTGGGTCCCGCAAATATTCCCTGTAGAGAAAAGAAATCATATCGTTGTCTTGGCCATAAAATTCTGAATGACTTTGAAAATATTCGTCGCATGTTCGTCTGTTTACCTCTCTCTCTCTCTCCCTATCTCTATCCGTTACATTTGTTGTAAGCACAATAACATAAGAAATAAAAATCGAGTTTATTGAAATTTAAATAGTAAGTTTGTGTTAGCTAGTTGTGTTAGCTATAGAGAAATATTCCTCTATTAATTTAAAAAAAAATCGATTGCTAAACATAAAGGTCATGAAATATTTTATGAAAAAAATACAGGTCGTCATACAATGGTGACTCACAGCTGAGCTCCAGATTGATATCGTTATTAAATATAATAAAAAATGTGGGATCCAAAGCAGATTCCTGTGGAACCCCGGAGGACGATGTGAAAGTAACAAATTGGAAGCTTTGGTACTGAACAAATTGTCGTCTATGTAATAAGTAGTTAGAAAGAAATTGTACAGAATTATTTAAGAAACCAATTTTTAAACTTGTTCAGAAGTATACTATGGTCCAGCATATCAAAAGCTATAAGCGGAACTACTTCCAATTTCAGTATAATTTTTCCAATTTTCATGGTGGTCGCACGAACGTTAGAACCACATTTAATTTCGTTATTTTTGCAGTCACGTAAAAAGTTCAAAAATAAAAGTGATTGAAAATCAGATGTATTTTTCAAAAATCATTTTAAAAAAAAACCTCGAAAAAAAACAATTCAAATTCGAATTTCGGAGATGTGAACTTTACTTTGGTTTTTTTTAATGGAACGCCCCATATATTATTACACCATTTGAAAGGCTATAAAAAAGCGTTTTAGTGATACATTGTTACAGTCAATTTGCACATTTAGTAATTGCCAATTTTTTTTAAAGATGAATACTGTGTATTATTATATATCATAAAAAAGCTTTTTTTAAGGTTTTTCAGATGGTGTAAAAATATATGGGGTATTCCATTTAAAAAGCCAAAGTAAAGTTCATATCTCCGAAATGCGACTTTCAATTGTTTCTCCGAAATGATTTTTTGGGAAATACGTGTGATTTCCTCTAACTTTTATTTTTGAACTTTTTTACGTAAATCCAAAAATAACGCAGTTAAATGAGATTCTACCGTTCGCGCGACCACCCTCTACATATCGTTTGCAAGCCAGAAAATAAAATCCGCATGGTATAGCAAACTCTAACACTTGCTTAATAGCATACTTACATTATAATGTCTACACAACAAAAGTACATTCTTTTGGCAAAAACATACAAAAGCAGGCACATAGCTCTCTATCATAATTTTCGTATTTCTATTACTTGGTGGCGAAATAAAAATTGTTCTGGTGTAATTACTGTGGTATTTTTGCATTTAAGAACAATGTCCTACTTGTACCGTGCTTTTTTATCATTCATAATGACAGATTTTTTACAGAGTACCAGAAAACTACCATTATTTAATAAAATCCGCATTCAACTTCACTACAGCGCACGTTTTACGGATCTGTAAATCAACTGACGTGACGACACGTTTGACTATGCTCCGATTCACGACACGCTACATTTGTGGTGAAAACATTTTGAAATTATGAAATAAAAAAAATCTTAAACAGCCTATACACCCTTTTGTAACAAGACTCTATAGACAAAATAATGTTTTGAAACTCCTCACTGAGAACACACCAGAGCTGGGTAATTCCTGGTGAAAAAGTAATTAGCAATTACAATTCCTTTTTTTCCATGTAATTGTAATTGTAATTAAGTACTTTTTTTATTAAAGCAATTTGGAATTGTAATTGCAGGAAAATTTGTTAAAGGAATTGTAATTTGTAATTATATTTTATTTTATTTTTTATTATTTTTTATTTATTTTCGTTACAATATCCTACAGAACAGGTTCCATTTACAGGATAAGGGCGATTACAATAGTTATACAGTTAAGCACGTTTTTACAATACAAAATATACAGAAATTGTACGCAATTGTACAGGATAAGGACGATTACAATAGTTATACATGACAATAGTTACACAGTTAAACACATTTTTACAATACAAAATATACACAAATTGTACGCACTACCCAACAAGCAAAATTTAAATGTTATACTATTATTTTGTATCATTGCAATTTTGTAACTGTGATAAAACAGCACTAAAACAAACTGCTGTAGAAATATCAATTATAAACAAAGTTTATTGGGTAATTATGCCACATTTTACGTATAAAAAAAAGAAAAGAAAAACCAACATGTACTCCGGCTACTCAAAAGTACAAGTGAGTGAGTAATCCTCTTACAAAGAAGTCGTAAAGCAGACGATTGTAATAAACAGGAAATATTATAAAAATATTTTAAATATTTTGGGAGCATTTATAATGGGACAGTTTATATAACACGTTATATACAAAAATATTATAAATAATAGATCAATATATAACGCACCACATATGACATATATAACATATTTTTTACAATTTCTTAATACGACCAATGCTGGTTTGAAAAATATCTAATTGATTATCTACTTGATTATAATTATTAAACATTTGAAAAAAGGGAGCTTGAGCGAGTATATTAGTTCTTGGAATTGGTAGGGAAAAAGTTTGAGTTTGTCGTGATGAGATGCGAGGTACGTTATAATAAATGCTGTTTGTGAGGTCTTCAGATTTGATTACGTTGTGAATAATTTTATATAGAAATATGATAAAGTGAATATTTCTTCTTTTTGCGAGACTATCAACGTTAAATATTGCCAAGAGATCAGCTTGGGGATATCCTCGGTGTGGGTATATACCATATGTTTGAAAATGCAAGTTTTTTAAGAAACGACGTTGTACGTTTTCTAGGGCAGAAATATACGTATTATAAATGGGGTTCCATATAATAGATGCGTATTCCAGCTTTGACCGTACTAAGGAGTAGTATAATAATTCACATATGTGAATATTGTTGAAATATTTCATGTTCCGCAAAACAAATCCTAACACTTTAAAAGATGATGCAACCGTCGAGTTTACGTGAGAAATGAATGTTAGCTTTGAATCGAAAATTACTCCAAGATCTTTAAAAACACCGTCTATTAAGAGATACATCGTCAATCTTATAATCATGTTTGAATATAATGTTCTTACGGGAGTAAGACATGACATTGCATTTACTGGCATTAAGAAACATATTATTTGCTTTACACCAGTTACTAATTTCGTTCAGATTATTTTGCAACATTGCACAGTCGGCAGCGGAGTTTATTTGGCAGAAGGTCTTAACATCGTCAGCGTACAAGAGATATTTAATATTTAGCTTGCTTGAAATATCATTAATGAAAATAACGAAAAATAATGGACCAAGAATGGAGCCCTGGGGTACGCCTGAAGTCTGCAAAAAATGATCGGATTTATGGCCCCTAACTTGAACATATTGCCACCTATTTGACAGATAGGAGTCAATAATATTTAAGAGATCGGCAGAGATGCCCATGGTTTCTAATTTACATTTTAAAAAGGCATGATCCAGCATGTCGAAGGCCTTGGAGAAATCGGTGTAGATTACGTATATTATTTGAACTGTCTAATTACAAATTACTTCTATAAATACAATTACTTTTTCCAATTACAATTACTTTCTCCAATTACAATTACTTTCTCCAATTACAATTAGTTTTTCAATTACAATTACTTTAAGAACATACGTATGTGGTTTAACAAACAAGAAAGCAGAATTTTACTGCTGCATAGCTTAAAATCAATCTGAAAAGTTCAAAAAAAGTTACTGACTAAAAACGAGTGTTTGCCGTGGTCCGCTGCACATTTTTTTTTTTATTAAGTACACAAACTTTTGTATTTTTGTTCAATAAACTTTTAGAAACTAAATGTGCAATAAATTAGTATTTTATTTTGAACCATTCAGTTAAAACTGCATAGAAATTATTTTTTGTGAATTAATATTTAAAGTTATATAGAAGCTAAAAGTAGGCTATGAGAAAAGCAGTGGATGATTAACATTTGCTCCTACACAACTTTAAATATGAATTCAACTCTTAATTCGCAAAAAATGGAAAGTTTCAAAAAAATAATTTTATATTCCTGAAATTTGGTATAGAGGTATAAAATTGCATTCTAAATAACTTTTCTTAGTGGAATCTTTTCATATTTTGAAAAATAAAGGTACTTTATTAGTGGTGATTTTTACAACTTTGCTTATAAAACACCCTGTAGAGCACCAAATCAAGTCATTTTTTGTATACTTTAGTTTTACAACAAGCAGGACTCAATCCCCAAATACCATTCTAAAATTCCAAAATACACATATATATATATATATATATATATATATATATATATATATATATATATAGAGATATGCATGGTCATATACAGGCCCGTTTCATACACTGAGCGGTTGTAGTGCAGCCCGATTTGACGCTGTGAAGCCCGGGGTCGGGCTCATCAACGTACCCCCGTGTATATCATCACTAAATGGCCACAAATCATGTTACCTTCCTTCCTACAAAATTTTGGGGTGGGCTTCAAAAAGTCATATTTTCATGTTCCGAGATACACTTTTAGTTCAGCACTACTGAGTCAGGCGGCGCTGTTCCTGTATATCCAAGCCTCTTATACAGCTGATATTCATCGTTCGTTATATAGCCCGATATTTGGCAGCGTTGCAATGGCTCGATAACGTTCGATTCTTATTTCCTCTTAAATACTTTCTTCATGAAGTCACAATCGATGAATGAAAGCTCTTTATTCGAATAAATTTTTAGTCCGAAACCTTACAGGTATTGTATCATATTCGAACAATTTATCTAAATTCAAAAATGTATACCTACTAAGAATTATAATTTAAGTTGCATAGTGCTATGAAAGAAAAATAGTTGTAAGCCTCTTAAACATCTTAAAATGTGTTTTGAATTTTTATACAGAATTTCAAATAGAGGGCTTAAAAATATAAGTGTAGCATTTATATCGTAAGAGAGAGAATTTAGAATAAGAGGAAAATATAAAATAAATGCTTTGTTTATTTGTCGTAATAAATTGATATTTCTGTCCGTAAATTAGGAATGTGATTTTTGCATTCAGGATTTAATATTATACTTAGTAGACTTTGAATGTCAGGAGTCGTCGAGATTTTAAGTTTGAACAAAATAAAATATAAATATAAATTAATATAAATAAAACATTAAATTAAAAAAAAACTGTTAGTCTATCGTTCTGTGTGTAACTTTTTCTCCATACACAATTACTCTGGAATTGTTTACGATATTGATTATATTTTTATCTTTTTATCTTATTCCGTTGAATGGTTGGGGGGAATTGAAGTAAATGAAAAAATTGATTGGCATTAGCCACCTCATTACCACCCCTACTCTCACACCAATATTAACAGAGGTGAAGAAAATAAAATTGCGATTTAGTGTGTGTAAAAAACCAAAGACCTTAGCATTTTTTTAAATTTCATCTACCCCGCTATCATCACTTCGACTACCGATGTGACACATTGTTTTATGGGTTTTTGCATCGACGATTTCAAATATTATATGATTAAAGTTCCATAAACAATTTATTTTCACTTAATGAAGTTCAAATATAATATCAAATTTTATTCGTTGTGAGAAATTTGGATAGAAAATCTGGATGTGGAAGTAGTTTGGTATAACATTTATCTCAGAAATACTGTTTGGTTTATTTCATTTGACTCAAAAAAATACCAAACTTACGCGATCGTTCAGTAAAAAAATTTTATGTAAAAAATACCTACTGCAAAACTTGAAGCTTTAATTTTGTATTTTTTTTCTGTTTCAACGTACACGCCCTTGAAAATCGTCGTGTTTAGACAAAAATGTGTTGAAAGTCTACGTTTAAATGCCAATAATGGGAAAGTCATTGCAATTTTCATTTGTTCGGGAAATTCACCACATTACAATAAGGGATTTATAATTCTAGTTAAATGATATATTATATAATTATGTGTAAGCTTTATTACTCTGGGAGTTACCTGATCTATTACGCAACACGCTTTGCTTTTCATCCCGTTGATTATACCAGCAATATCTTGAGTAAATATAGGAAGGTGACTTTAGTTTAAAGAACCGACGGACAAAGTACATGGGAGGAAAATAATTTGACCAAAATGTTCAATAATTATGGTACGGTGGTGTGGGTGGATGAGGTAAAAATAATTTGATATCTTTGGTTTTTGTACACACACTAAATCACAATTTTTTTTCTCGCCCCCTTTAATAATTAAGTTATAGACCGACAGACAGATTTTTTTTCTCAAATTTAAAATCTCGACATTTCATGACATTATAAGCCTATTTGAACAAAAACAAATGAAGAATTTCAGTTATGCTTCTGTTTTTAACCCTTTTCTACAAATTGCAATTTTATAATAATGAATGTTTTTTATTTAAAATACACTTTAA
This sequence comes from Rutpela maculata, assembly GCA_936432065.2. Classification (NCBI taxonomy): domain Eukaryota; kingdom Metazoa; phylum Arthropoda; class Insecta; order Coleoptera; family Cerambycidae; genus Rutpela; species Rutpela maculata. The sequence goes on from OW386285.2 coordinate 54,504,549, forward strand.
AATTTATTAATAAATCCTCATATTATAATATTTTAACTTTATTAATTGAACATTTACAATTACTTATGTTTCAGACAATTTTACGAGCATTACATGATCTTGGTCTTAAATCGGGCATTTTTATCCATAACTTTGTATTTTAATCATTTTAATTATTGAAAATAATAAATGCCTAATAAAAACTTATGCAATGATATTTAAACTTTGATATAAAATAATCGTTCATTTTGCACAATTTTGGTCTTAAAATCGGCCATTTCGGAGTCGTCATTTTTTTTTAACACTGTGTTCGTAATTAGCGAAATTTTTTGAATTATAACATTTTCAACATAATTTTTCACAGAAAAAAAAAGAGTTAGCAAAGAGTAGGCAAAGAAAAGTAGTAGAAAGCTTAATTAATGATTATAGAGCATTAAAATAGTTTTTAGGCAAATCCATTCAGGTTCAATCGACTTCCTAACAACTTGCTTTTTTCGCCTGAGTGCAGTCAATTAAATAATTTTAAAATTTTAACATTTTTAAAAACTAAATCAAAAACCGCTGCCCAAGAAATCACTACCTCCATATCCATATTTTCTATCCAAATCTCTCACACTATGTGGAAATAATTGTTTATGGAACTTTAATAATATAATATTTGAAATCGTCAACCCCAAAAACCCATAAAACGATATGCCACATCGGTAGTGGCGGTGGAGGTGGTGGTATTGGGGGTGGATAAAGTAAAAAAAATGTTGAGGCCTTTGATTCTTGTACACACACTAAATCACAATTCTATATTTTCACCTCTTTTAACAATGAGGGTGGCTAATGCCAAAAAATTTTTTGAGACCCTTGTTTCTCTTATGTGTATATATTAAATAACGATTTTATGGACTCTTACTTCCCAACTCCAACCCTTCAACGAAATAAGAACAAAATATAATCTGTGTCTGGGAATCGATTATATTTTGATCTTATTCACAAAAGAAGTTACACACAAACAGACCGACCGACAGACTGAAATCTTTTTGCGCTCAAATTTAAAATCTCGATGTTTCATGGCATTCTGAGGATATTTGAATAATAAGAATTTTCAATTTTTTTTGCGTAACTATATTTCTCTAATTACCAGCTAAGGGTATCTTATTATTATTTCATGTTGTGGCAGCTATACAGTGTTTCTCCATTTTCACTATAAAGGCCGTTAGTCTAATTTTAAATTTAAGTTCATGTAGGTATTCAGGCAAAACGTTCTCGAAGCCCTGTCAAAAACTACTATAAATAGCTTTTTACACAATACATTTCTCTCTTTCATATTGCTAGAAAACTACCTGCTTTCTGTTTTGTTTGTTAAATGTGTCTGAGTCTAGCATTATTAGAAATGTTAAAATTCACATTGTTTATTTACTTCGTTTTTTATCTGTTTTGAGAATATTATTCGAATTTTTTTGATAATAAAGAATACCTTAAAGGGTTTTGAAGAAAAAATTGGCCGAAGCTGGTTTTAGAATTTAGTAGATCGATGGTGTTCAACCTATGCTTATAATAGCACAGTAACTAGATATTTAAATTTACAAAGTTTGTCATATAGATCAAATTTCGTTTTTTTTTTTTTTATTTAATAGGAAATTCATCAAGTAAATGTTTGGATATTATGCGAATACTTGCATTTGACAGAATATTAATGTCATTCCTTTTCAGGAGTTACACAAATGACAATAACCATTGAAACTGATAGAGGATCGAATTTAGAAAAAAAAATCTACACAATTTTTCATATAAATTGCGACTTGAAAATTGCGATTTTAACTTGAGAAAACAGGTATCGCAACACGATTTTCGTCAAATAATTTAGCGAACAAATGGTCTAGACCAAAAAGAAATCTTAAGGTGGGCGGTTTCGTGAACGTAATTCGAGGATTTCTCCTGCATCCCTAAACCGATTGAAAATTTTTTTTGATATTCGTTTAGAGACAGCTTTATAGAATGGTACTAGGCTATTTAAAGCTAAAAGAAGAAAAAAAATTTTTACTTGAGCGAAAATCAAAAAAAATTTTTTTTTGACTTTTCAATAGTCTGGTACCATTCTATAATGCTGTATCTAAAGGCCTATCAAGGGATGTAAGAGAAATCCTCGAACTAGGAAATCATTTTCTTAAGCACGGCACCGGCACCCTTAAACTGAGGATGAATTTTGATTTTACTTCCACATCTACGTATAGACCAGTGTCAATAATTTTTGAAAAAAATAAAATTCTTAGCAGTTTATGGGTAGTGGGAAAATTTAAGATTAATAGTATATAAATTGGGAAAAATCGATTGGACCGCAACAGATAACCGGAAGTGGGGTGAGGGTGCGAAAAGTTGTGTTTTTTGGGAATTGGTGGATTTTGGGATTTTACGATTTCTGACAAAAGTAGACCTCCTATCGAAAAAAGTTTAATGCAATGTAGATAATTGAGAGATCTACAACTTTTATTTGAACTATTTTTTTGCATAACCTCAAAAATATCGAGAAAAACGCCAAAAACCAATTTTTTATTTTTTTTTATTTTATTTTTATCTTCCACAAAAATAATTCGATTTTGATGAAATTCGTTGAAAATATACATTTTTATGCCTCAAAAAACCTGTAATTTTTTTGAGGCATAATTTTTGCGGATTTAATTTGAAAAAAAGGCCTAATTTCCAATCAAAAAAAGTTGATTACCAAAGTTTTGATTTTTGAAAATTTCAGAACGGTATTTTTTTCGTCTTTTACATCTACATCTACTTTAAGATGTAAAAAAAAGGTGTAAAGAATCATACTGTTACTGGGGAAAAACATTGTCAAAAATGTAAAAAACAAAAAAAAAACACTTTTATCAGGATCGATTTTTCCGTAAATGTTACTAATTCTTCATTGTAAATGAAGTGTTGAAAGTGATGCAAAACGGTAATTTCAATGTAATATGTAATAAGGGAACTTTAATTAATCATTTAAGGTTCGGACTGCTGAAAACCGAAATGTTTAAACAATAATTTTACCTAACAAATCGCTAGAAATGACCATTTTTATGCAAGAGAAAACTTTTTTATGCTTTATGGGCACTCTCACATTAAAAATAATTTTATTACGTATTTTACATTAAATCAATTTATAAAGTAGAAATACAGAATCAAAATTTATAATAATCTCATTTTAAGTTTAAGCAGAAAACAAATTTCTATCTGTCGGTCTGTCTGTAACTTTTTTGTGCGCAGTATTACTCTGGAACTGTTTATGATATTGACTTAAAATTTTGTACACTTATGTATTATAGTGAGATCTGGAAGTAAATTATATTTTAATCTTTTTCGATTGAAGGATCGGGCGGGGGTAAATGGACGTAAATGGGGATAAATAAGTAAAGCAAACAAGTAAGAGTCCGTGAAATTGGAAATTACTGTATTTAGGACAAGTCAACTTCTCAACAATTTTTGTCATCAGCCATTCCTACCAGCCCTACTACCGACGCGACGTGGTATATATATCATTTTACGGATTTTTGAGGTAGACGATTTCAAATATATTATATTATTAAACTTATATGAACAATTATTTCCATATAGTGGAGTGCACATATAGCATCAAACTATTTTTCGCCGTAAGAGACATTTTGATGGGACATCTGGATATGGAAGTAGTGATTCCTTAGGCAGCGGTTTTTATCTATGAAGACATATATTTTTATGAAGGCCATTTGGAATTATATTTCTTGTCGGTCTCCCTGCATAGTGCGCTCGACAGCATCATGCACCTACCTTAATTGCCTGGTATATCACGATCTTTGCAACCTTTAAGTTAATAATGCTTAGTGAATATAGAATTACAAATGTTTTGGTCAAATATCGTAGAAAAATAAAGTAAGGTAGGTAATATTCTATGTTAAAACAATTTGAAACATTAGGTCATAGCGGTGCCGTCCATATGCGCGAACTAACGTTCATAGATTGGAAATTTTTAAATAAATTTAGACAAAAATTGGTACAAAATAAGACATTAAAGGTAAACGATTACTAACAGAATAACTAATGCGATTAATAGTATAAAATGTTTTATGTACTTAAACTTTTTCATTACGTGTATTCTGTTAGTAGAGTGCTCGGCTCTCAAACATGCGCATACAAATAAGATTTGTAGAGGTTACGGCGTATCAAATGTTTATTTTTTTCGACTTTTAACTTGAAACAAAAATATACTATATTTTTTTTATAACATGCAACGGAGCTATGAAAATAGTGAAATGCAAAATGTGTTCTTACAGTGGGGTCGCCTACTAGACGGGTTCAAACGGATCATAGGAAATTTGCATCGCATTACATTTAGTTGTATCTTATTTATTATTAGGTCCTCCCGTAAGATCCGATGTAAAATGTATTATTTGAAAGCCATAAGGAAATATTTCCTCTAAAAAACATTTTATGAAAAATCTCAATTTATTTATTTTTTCCACTATTCGCTTAACTCGTTTTTAACTTTAATGCTCTTTTGCACATGACGCTTTTTGATGGTCTTTTGAAACTTATATAATAATTACTTATTGTTATTATTACTATATTGCATATATAATTATTCATTTTATATAAAATTCAGCTCGTAACAACGAAACCTCCACGGAGGTCACGGAAGCATATTAATGCACACTATGTCTATTTTCAAGTTCAAACTGCGCCTTCCTACGTCTTCACAGTATCACAGTACTTTCTGATGAGCAAATTAAAAGAATTTACTAGAAGTATCCGTCTTTGCACAGTGGGACAAACTGAATCTGAAAACTTATTTCATATAATGCAACTCTCAATTGATGTTAACTTGGGGCAGCTGGTACGTAGTAGAGGTCATTGTAATAACTCTTTTAATATTAAGCCTATAAGTATAGTCACAGTGAAATAAAAAAAACCGCTGCCCAAGGATTCACTACTTCCACATCCAAGTCTCTTACAACAAAAATACTATATTTGCACTCCACTATGTGGAAATAATTGTTTATGAACTTTAATAGTATATTATTTGAAAACCCATAAAATTGTATGCCACATCGGTAACAGGGGGTGGTGGTGGTGGTGGGAGTGAATGAAGTGAAATTTTTTTAAATGACTTTGGCTCTTGTAGACACACTAAATCACACTATTTTTTCACCACCTTTAATAATGGGGTGGGGGTGGTAATGGGTGTGACTAATGCCAAATTTTTTTTGAGGCCTTAGCTCCTCTTATATTTACTAAATACCAATTTCATGGACTCTTACTTGCTTGATTTACCTATTTACCCCCATTTACCATAATTTACTATTCAACTTTGCAGCGGAATAAAATCAAAATATAATCTAGTTCCAGATCTCGTTAAAATACATACGTGTGCCATATTGTAAGTCAATATCTTAAACAGTTCCAGAGTAATCGTGGGCACCAAAAAGATAGAAGACTAACAGACAGACCGACGCGACAGACAAATTTATTTTGCTGAAACTTAAAATATTGACGTTTCATGACATTCTAGGCCTATTTAAACAATGAAAATTTCCAAAATTTTTTTTGCGTTAATATACTTCAACTGGATGTGGAAGTAATACCCAGAAAATGACATGACAAAGATATAAAACATCGTTGTGTGCCGTAAACTACACATTTTCTTCGAGGGAACCTACTACGCGTCCATACTATAACCCACTGTGCATCCAATTTACTCGAGGAAAGCCACTGCGCATCCATACTACTCGTGGTAAACTACTGCGCATCCATTGTACTCGAGGAAAGCCACTGCGCATCCATAATACGTAGTGACCCACTGCGCATCCATACTACTTGAGGTAACCTACTGCGATCTGTAATATTCGAGAAAAGTCACTGCGCATCCAAAATACTCGAGGAAAGCCACTGCACATCCATAATACTCGGGAAAATCTACTGCCCATCCATAGAAGTCGAGCAAAGCCACTACGCATCCATACTATTCGAAGTAACTTTAACAACATAATATTTGAAATCGTCTACCCCAAAAACCTATAAAACGTTATACCACATCGGTAGTGGGGGTGGGGGTGGTGGTAGGGGGTTGGTAGAGGGGGTGAATAAAGTAAAAAAAAAATTTGATGCCTTAGTTTCTTGTATACACGCTAAATTACAATTTATTTTTTTTCACCCCCTTTAATAATGGGGTGGGGGTAGTAATGGGCTAATGCCAAAAAATTTTTTGAGACCTTAACTTCTTTTATATGTACTAAAGATCAATTTTATGGACTTTTACCTGCTTCATTTACCTATTTACCCTAATTTACCCTCCAACCCTTCAACGGAATGAGATGAAAATAGTTCCAGATCTCATTAAAATACATACGTGTACCAAATTTCAAGTCAATATCTTAAACGGTTCCAGAGTAATCGTGCGCACAAAAAAAGTTACAGACAGACAGACCGACAGACTGACAGACCGACAGACAGAAATTTCTTTTTGCTCAAACTTAAAATCTCGACATTTCATGACATTCTAAGTCTATTTGAGCAATAAAAATTTTTAAAAATTTTTTTGTCGTTACTATACTTCCACTGGATGTGGCAGTAATTAAATAAAAAAATTATAAATACTTCAAAGAGAACTTCATGCTTTGTTTTTATTTGATGGAAATCAATTTTTGCTAATATTTGACCTGTATACTCGGAAACACAAGGGTCACTTGCTGTCTCAAAAAATAAGTACACTTTCAAAAGAAAAATTACATCAAGGGATCCTTTTACTATTATACCTAATATTACTCTACTAATAATACAATTCTTTTTGTATATCTCTATTAGGTAAATAAACGTAATTTAATTTCTAACCCTTTGCATCTTTTTATTTAATGTGAATGAGGGAATACTTTAAAAGTGGAAAACAAAAAATGAGGACAAATTCAAAATATTTAATATATCTTGAAATTCATAACAATCAAAAATAAAAAACGTAACTGTTATATTATTTTGGCGTTTTCAAAAAAATGAATATATTTCCTTTATTAGCTGGCCCTCCTCCAATAGCGTCTCTACTGTAAACAGTAATGACAGTGGCGCAGTAAAGCAAGTACTCCTAACCATATAATATTGTGCTTCGTGACGATGCATGCATCAAAGAAATATATATTATAAAAATATAACCTACTGAGGCCCGATTATATTGGCAACATCGCTGGGACGGAGAACGAACGCTAACTATATTCTTATATACAGCGGGCTCTGAAACGATCAGTAAATATATCCGGGCTCTGAAATATGCCATGTTTATATAATTAAAAGAAAAATAATAATTAGCTACCTCTTGTGGCTTCCTATTAAAAAGGATGCCCAACAGTCGCCATATTTAATAAGTTTGTTAATTTATACACTCGGGAAATGCCGGGCTTATGAGCGACCCATCGATATATCGGGCTACACAATATGCCGTCTATACCTATATATATATATATATATATATATATATATATATATATATATATATATATATATATATATATACATGCATTTAGTACTCATACACCTCCGAATGTTATATGGTTAGGTGGTGTTTACCTCCGATTTTACGCGTTCGCCTCCGATTTCGGAGGCGGAGACGTTTTGTGTTGTTTTCATCGCGAATGTCTTGATAATTAGTAAATTTATGACCCATTATTATCAATAATGATCAGCTTTATTGGTGCGCATATAAGATTATGACAAAAAGGGAAGAAATAGAGAGATAGAAGCATTTAACGACACTTTTTTTGGAGGCGGAAAATACCTATAAACATATGTAAACATACACCATAGTCCACTACATTTTTTACCAGGTGGCGCTGCTGTTTTAAACACTTGATGTATATAGGTATTAAATGCTTCCTTACAATAAAGTAGCGATATCGCCTCCTAAACTTGGCAACATTGTGAAGAGGCATACTATTCCTAAATACATCTAGAGATATGGTAACTAAAATTATCTTACTAAAAATATAAATAACTTTTATGCACAGAAATAATACTTTCTAGAGATCAATGGGTTTTTAAATTTTTTCAATTTGGGAATAAAAAAACGTTTATTTTGTTCAGAAACAAATATTTTTGTACCCCTTTATAGCTTAGAGCAAATTAAAAAAGGTATTTGTTTAAGGTATTTATTTAACAGGACACGAACATTCCTTAACGTAACTAGTTGCCCTTAATCCACTATTTGTCACTGCTGCTGGCCTTATATACTAAAAGTAAAAAAAAAATTAGAAGACGATTTTTATTGGGGGGGTGGGGGGGGTGCTAAAAAGCAGAAAATAGAAGAATAAGAATAACACAGGTCAACATTTAGTTTAAAAAAATACACAGGACTCTACCTAGGTACCCAGGGGTTTTTGGGGTCGCTGATTCAGATGCCGAGGTCGGTTAAGCCCTATCACGTCAGGTTCAAGGACATCTGAAGGTCAAACTAAGAAAAGGCGGTTGAAAAAAACTAAGAAAATGTACACATAGGTTTTTGGGGTCGCTGAGTCCGAATTCGGTGTTCGCTTACCCTTAAAAGGCATCCGGAGGTCATTTCAAGGTTAATTTGAGAAAAACGGAGAGGAAGCTGTTAAAAAATCTGAAAAAATTTACATGTAGGGTTTTTGGGTCGCTGAGTCTGTGTCCGATGCCGGTTGACCTCTATCACGTCACTTTCAAGGTCACTTGAAGGTCAAACTAAGAAAAGGTGATTGAAAAAATCTGAAAAAATTCACGCATAGGTTTTTGGGATCGGTGAGTCCGAATCCGCTGTTCGTTTACCCTTAAAAGGCATCCGGAGATCATTTCAAGGTTAATTTGAGAAAAACAGGAGAAGCTGTCAAAAAATCTGAAAAAACTTATATATAGGTTTTTTGAGGCGCTGAGTCTGCATTCGATGTCGGTTGACCTCTATCACGTCAGTTTCAATGTCATTTGAAGGTTAAAGTAAGAAAAGGTGATTGAAAGAATCTGAAAAAATTCGCACAGGTTTTTCGGGTCGCTGAGTCCGAATCCATTGTTCGCTTACCCTTAAAAAAAAGAGGCACCCAGAGGTCATTTCAAGGTCATTTCAAGCCGGCATTCGTCCGCCAGCTTTAGCTGCACATGAAGATTCTTCGGCTATCTCAGTGCAAATATATTTAACTCAATGAATCACAGAAATAATACTTTCTAGAGATCAATGGGTTTTTAAATTTTTTCAATTTGGGAATAAAAAAACGTTTATTTTGTTCAGAAACAAATATTTTTATAGCTTAGAGCAAATTAAAAAAGGTATTTGTTTAAGGTATTTATCTAACAGGACACAAACATTCCTTAACGTAACTAGTTGCCCTTAATCCACTATTTGTCACTGCTGCTGGCCTTATATAGTAAAAGTAAAAAAAAATAGAAGACGATTTTTATTGGGGGGGGGAGGGGGGTCTAAAAAGCAGAAAATAAAAGAATAATAATAACACAGGTCAACATTTAGTTTAAAAAAATACACAGGACTCTACCTAGGTACCCAGGGGTTTTTGGGGTCGCTGATTCAGATTCTGTGAAAGGATGGCCTTTAGGTATAGTTGCAGAAGCAGAGCGAACATGCAAGTAAAGAGTACCACGGGCGTTGGCTTCACTCACTTGGAGCTCAATCAGTGCTGGTTTTGCGTATAAGCTGAGTAAACGCCAGCTTAGGGCCTCGCATTTAGGGGGCCTCAGAATTCAGATTTCATACGCAGATATGCACGTTTATTTTATTAGAAGAGAAAGCTTCAACGAAAAACATACCTAGAGCTTAGGGCCTCCGGTTACCTAAAACCTGCCCTGAGCTCAATCCTGTCAGGGTCAAAGTAATTTAATGGTTTCCTGAGTCAGACAAATTGACAAGGAGGCAGACAGACTGTCAGATAGAAACATTTAGTCATTCAGTCAGACAGAATTACTGACAGAAAGGCAGGATGTCAAATAGATGGACAGAGAGAAAATGCAGGCGGATGATAAATACAGACTAAAAAGCAAACAAACGGGTGTGCAGGTATAAAGGCAGACATATAAACAGACAATAAGTAGGCAGGTGAGCATTCGTATAAATTTTTTCTAATTTTTTTCACCTCCTATTCTTACTTTAACCTTCAAATGACCTTGAACATGAGGTGATAAAGGTCAACCGACATCGGATTCGGACTCAGAGACCCCCCAAGAGCCTATGTGTGAATTTTTTTTAGATTTTTTCAAAAACCTTTCCTAAGGTTGACCTTCAAATAACCTTGAACCTGACGTGATAGAGCTTAACCGACCTCGGCAACGGAATCAGCGACCCCAAAACCCCTGGGTACCTAGGTAGAGTTCGGTGTATTTTTTCAAACTGAATGTTGACCAGTGTAATCTTCCACCTTCCAAAGATATTTTAAAAACCTAGATTATTCTGGAGCAAAAATGTAAATATTTCCCTCTAGCAAAAAATAAAAATGTTTTAAAACGCATTCGAGACCAAAACTCTAGAATATATTTGTTGGTTAATCATAAATTTTGCTATACTAATTAATGCCAGTTTGTTGGAGTCATCTCGAATGCTTTTCAAAAATTTTTAAACAATTCAAAAATTTTTCTCTTGCCGAAGGGAAATATTTACATTTTTGCTCCAAAATGATTAAGTTTTGAACATTTTACTTCTTTAAGTATATCATCTCTTTGAAATATTTTATATTATTTTCTGCTTTTCTCCATTCCGTTGGTTCCAAGTTTTCTCCTCGTCAAACATGAATTTGGAGAAATACTCTGTAAGAATGTTGACGTATTGCCTCGGATGTTGCTGGCAGTCTTCGTAGAATCCCGGTAGTACTAGATTGGCGGATTAACTTATTGAAGATAATGAATCTTTGATGATTCAAAGATGTAATTTCTTTTTTCGTTCAGCTACGGTTGTTGAATATACGGACAACCTCTTCGAGATCTTTTCTTTTATTGACGCATTCCACCGTTTGCACTTTTCTTTTACTAAAGGAAGCTGAAGTGTTATCGCATCCACTGAACGTGTGGCCATACAGCTTTTTAAAACTTCCGAGGACTGCAAGTCACGAGAACTGTAATCTTTATTTTTTATTTATCTCTGAGCCTCTCTTAAGAAATGGATATCTTTATCTTCAGGTGCGAGAGCGATAATCAATGCAAGAAGATCAATATCTTGTCCGAGGATGACCACTGTATCGTTTCCATGAGATTCGTTTAATGCGGTTTGAACTATGAGTACGTCAACGTCGTCTACAGCAGTAATTATTTTGATTCCCTCGTTTTTAAATCTCTCCACCAATTGCGAAATAAACCGTTCCTTTTTGTGAGATTGTTTATCATTTTATTTTGCGTTTCAGTCAGTGGCGTGTTCTCATGAAAAACAATTTCCGGTGAAATGCGTTTCAAAAGACGTTGCTGTCTTTCGATGCTCTTCATACTGCAGTCAGCATATCCGTCAAACACTACAGTCACTTTTTGGCCGTAATGTTTACGAATAAAGCTGCTTCGGCCATACTACACGATGAATCAAATTGCAGCCATCAACAATGAACTGGCAATCCGAAAAATCTATTGGCCTCTCTCGTACAGCATTGAAAATATCATACAGACGATTTCTTAATTTTCCTCATTAACCCTTTCTTATTGAAGAGAAGAAGTGGAATTGAAGCAAGCTCAGAGTTGAAATATGACTCCAAATCTTCTTTTGTGTGAACAGTGCAGATTATCCTCTAATTGCAAAGAAGAGGAAAATACATAAACTACTTGCGACAAAACCCTCTATATATGCATCTAATAGAGAAAATTCTGCTCAATAAATTCATTACTGAGCATTTTTCTCGTTAAAGTAACCGGTCTTAAAATATTCGGAGTCAAACTTGGAATAGGATGGATTTTTACCTCTGCGCCCCAAACTACGCCTCTGTTCGGACGCTGTTAGCGCGAAATAGGTGAGGATAAGCTACAAGGTTAATAGTACATTTTTTATGCAGAATTTAACATGACGATTTTTTTATTTCCTATACTTTTTTCTCTTTCGACGAACGGTTTACAAGATAAAAGTGAAAAACCAGCGTTAAGTCCCCGTAATATGGCCGAAGCAGCTCTATTCATAATCGTTACGGACGTTTCACTCCTAAATTGTGGGGAACTATTCGGGTATCTATTTCGTCTTCTAAAATATCTAATTTACGTGGACTAATATGTAACAATTGTGTTACAAAATTAAACTGATTCAGTGATGTCTTTTGACAAGCATTTTAAATAATAATAATAATTCCCTTAAGAACATAATTTGAATTACATACATTATTCTACAATAGATATTTAGCGTGAACGGTTCATTTTAAAACAGATAATCGCACATTATCGGGTAAAACACCAATGTAATCTGATAGAGTATAACTTACACAATATGAATCATCATAACAAACGCACACGATTGCATAGCGCAACTAATTGCGCAAGCGCTAGAGCATTTTACACTATAGAAGTCTGGCAACCTCGAAGGAGGCAAAGTCTACCGTTATATATAACAGTTTTAAATACATTGAGTCAGAGAGGTACTATTTATATAACGAGGTGTAAACATACCAATCGTATGAACAAAAAAGTGTATGTAAAAAAAGATGAAAATCCTTTCCCCTCTCCGCGTGCCCTTGGTAAGTGAAATTTGGCGGTTATGTATATGTAAACAGAACTAATCTATCTATAGTATTTCTAGTGGAGGTGCGGGCGCCACAAATTTGTAAGGAGGCGGACACGATACAAATGCACATATATATATATATATATATATATATATATATATATATATATATATATATATATATATATATATATATATATATACGAAGAAAATTGAAAAAATTAAATTTCGGCTATCTTGATCAGATCTCAATCGATTTGGAAATTTGAAGTGGAAGTAGTCTTTATCACACAAAAATAATTTACCAGATTTCAGCCAAAAATATTAAATAGTTTGGCTGAAATTGCAGTTTCAGTCAAATTTTCTGAAATGTTCAAATTGAAATATCTCCAGACCTAAAAGACGGATCGAATTTTGCATTATGGCAAAAGGTAGGTTGTTTTATGTACTTTTACATGATATAAGTCAAAAATCACTTTTTTACATTCGGTCGTTTTTTAGTAATTTGCAGCATATATTACTTTGTAATTGTAATTAGTTCCTTTTTCAAAAAAGTAATTTGTAATTGTAATTATTTTTAAATTACAAGTAATTACCCAGCTCTGGGACACACTCTACATAAAATTAGTACGCAATTCGGCGCAGAGCAATAAAATTGTACCAAGACATACTATGTTAGCTGTAGATCACTATGCACATATCGTACTGATAGAATCATTCGGCACCATTTACTGCATCGTCAATCAATATTCAGCTAGAGTTAACTAATTAGCAATTAATAATATATTACAACCTAAAGTGGTACATAAGCGAACCGAGGTGTCGTGCGGGACTTCGCAATCTATTTGCTTTCTGCTTTGCTCTAAGAATCCTCACAGACGCTGTGGTTACCCGAAGATGGTCAGGACACTTTAACTATTGGTTACTAATTGCATATTTGGGTTTCGAACGTATCTGTAAAGTTGTAAGGAAATTTAAAGCAGAATTTTCCCCAATAATTTGTACATGATATATAATTGAAAATTGTGATAACAAGGACACTGAAAGGAATTGTTTGATATAATTCAAACAGATGATAATGATAGAAAATAATCATAATAATTGTCTTTCTTTTTCTTTGATAAAGTCAGGGCCGGACTAAGGATTGGCACGCCCCTAGGCTAATCATGTATTTGCGCCCTCTTAAACCAATTAAATTATTTGATAAGACATATCAATCCATATTATAGGCTTTTCAGTAGAATACACTTTAATCAGCGTATAAAAAGGTCAATCGTCTCACTTTTTTGTTCAGAATTCATATATCACCTGCAGGTAAATCAAGCAAATGTCAATATTACATCAAGTCACCCACTCTCACGGCATAGGATATAACACCCTGTAGATGTATGTCCCACAAACTCAATGGAACCTTAACAGAAACAGCATTTTAAATTTTATATTGACGTAAACCTGAAAATAAATAATCTAAAAATGTCTACGTTCCAAAAAATTCGTCTCAACACGCGTTTGCTCAGGCATAAAATCCGATTGAGATGAAATAGATGCATCTCAGATGCGATTGTCGAGCGGAAAGTTGATATTTCAAGTAAGTCCTCCTTCACGTGCCTGCTTATTACACGTTATCTGCTTCAATACGTTTTATCATAAACGGCAATAGCAGGACATTCAGGGTATTTTACTTGTAAATTATGTAGGTAGGAAGTGAATAAAACGATTTGAATGGAAAAATTATTCTATTTTTGTAAAAATTACAACGAACCGAAGAGTAAGTTCGAAAAGAACAGGCGTTGTTTCATTGATTACCAACTCTAAGGAAAAAGACCACACAAGATATTGTGTTAATTTCAGTTATGTAAATTTAAACAAGCACAGAGGGAATTCAAAAATGTTCAAAGCAAAAATAAGTACTTTATGAGAAAGACAATTAAAATAAAATAAAATAAAATAAAATAAAGTGATAAAGTGACTGAATTATTTATTGAATTATAATACTCGGCGACTATTGAATTTGTCTGCTTGTTATTTTTAGTTGTCTATTTTACGTGATCTTTTCAGCATCATCATTAAGGTTATTGCACACCCAATGAGTATGTGCTCTACTCTAGGTCAGCCCACTAACACTCAGATTCGCTGATAAAAGCATTTTTACTTGCTATGGGGTCATTTAGTCAAATTTCATATTGCACTTTTTATTCCAATAGGCCTCTTGCATGTGCCGTATATTTTAAATTAATTTATATATATTAATATAGTGTTACATTTAGTACAGTAACTAGAGGTTTTAACTTCGGAATAATGTCCTATTGAACGGATTTCGTTCATTTTTGGCAGTATAATAGTAAATGCTTCACAGAAAAGTTTCTGTTCTTTTTTTCCGGGGATTTGCTAATTTATAGGGGGTGGCACTTAAAAAATATATATATTTATTGGAGCTGAAATAGAATCAAATTTTAAGGAAAAAAAAAGGTTATATGCAATTTTTCACATAAATTGATAGTTTTTAAGTTATAACGACTTCAAAATTGCGATTTTAGCTTAAGAAAAAGGTATTTCCAAACGGCTTTCGTCAAGTATCTCGAAAAGTATTACTTTATCGAAAAATTATTAGAGACCAATTACAGAAAGTACAAATTATATTTTTTGGTTATTGATGTAGGAATAATAATTTCGAAATTACCTTTAAAGTTTAAATTGCATTTTTTTCTAAAGCGAGTGCTTTAAATGAGCAAAAAAATTTGAGCATCTAGGTAATGCTACATCTTAACGAAAAACTGTATTTGAGATAATTTTTTTAAATTACTGGCTAATTAGAGTAACAAAATGGCGACCTTTTTATATAAAAAAATATAAATACGCATATTTTTCCGTCATAACTTCTTTATTTCTTATGCCACAGGGACGAGTAAAAAATAATTTGAAAGCACAATTAATTATCTGTAATTTCATTTCTTAGGATGCGTGGCGTAGGTGTCACAATTTCTGAGATATTTAACATTTAAACTGCATTTTTCGTCTTATCAAGGTTCGGACGCCATTTGTAAACTTTCATATCTCCGAAACTATTAAATCTATGTAAATAAATAAACAAGCGAAATTCATTATCAGTTTATGACCTTTATTTTTGGTCTCTGCCAATTTTTCAATAAAACTAATATTTATTGAGATATTTGGAAAAGGAAAAAAAAATTACGTTTTATCGAAAATACCTTTATAGTTTAAACTGTATTTTTTTCTAAAGCAAGTGCTGTATACATACCAAAAAATTTGAACATCTACGTCATGCTATATATTAATGAGAAACAGTGTTTGAAATTCCTCTTTTTTAATTACTGGCTAATTGCAGTAACAAACTGGCGACGTTGTTATTAAAAAAAATGTGTAGACGCACATTGCTTCAGTCATAACTTCTTTGTTTTTTATGCTACAGAAACAATAAAAAAATAGTTGAAAGCTATTATTTTACCTATTAGCATCCTTGACGTAGGTGTCACAGTTTCTGAGATATTTAACTCTCACTCTAAATAATTATCTTATCTGTAACATTTTTTCGATAAAGTAATGCTTTTCGAGATACTTGACGAAAGCCGTTTGGAAATACCTTTTTTTTGAGCTAAAATCGCAATTTTAAAGTCGTTATAACTTAAAACCTATCAATTTATGTGAAAATTGCATAGAACCTTTTCTTTTTAAAATTCGATTCTACTTCAGCTCCAATAAATATATATTTTTTTGAGTGCCATCCCCTGAGAGGGGTGGGTTGGAGAGAGATGTTGATGATGTTTCCATTTGTGTGTCATCACGAGTTGGTGAGGTAATTTCTATTCTCGATCGTCTCTGAGTTTTTTAGTATTTTTTTTTTAGGGTTACTAGTGGTAAAAGATATTGGTTAAGAGTTGGCTGTGTGAATAGAGTATCCAGATGAGCCTTCTTCGTCACTGGAAACATCAGAATATCTCGGGATTTCAAGGTTGGGGCTGGGGATAATGCTAGAGGTAGGACTTGTTTTTGGGGTGGAGTGAGTGAGGGTGGTGGTGATGACTGGTGAAAGTGGTTGTGGTAGTAGTTAGTATGGGTAGGGCTGTGGGGATTGGTATATTATTAGCTTTTGGGAAAGGGAACATGCGGGGTAGTTTGTACAGGTCAGATTCGTAGGAGGAGTTTTCTTGTGGGGATAGGCTAAATGAGTTTAGGGATGACAATGATTTGTTAATTATTGGGTTGGTATTGTTTAAATTGTTTATAGGAATAAAATTTGGTACCTGTGTATCTGTGTTGGTTTCTTGTTGTATGTTTTGTTGGCTGTTTTTATGTGCGTCTCTTAGAGTGTTTATGTTTGCAAGTGAGCTGTTTCGACTAGTGTTGTTTATAGAGTCTAATTATTCCCTATTGCTAGGTGGTTTTTTCCTTCGGCGTGGCATGCTTGAATAAGAGTTATCGCACTATCAATTGTCTGCTCTTTTGCAGGTAGTAAAGGTCAATTTCGCGCAAGTTTATAAATGAGTACTTCCATAACATGTCTGCTGTGTCTCTGGTTTAACACTATATGATGCTATGGCAATGCTGGCTCTAACGGCTGACATCATTGACGACAAGAAACCGTTTGCAGTCACGTGGTTGTGTTTATATATTACGGCATAATCTAAATATTTATTTTATGGAAAATAAATTTAATTTTGAATTTTTTTGTTATAATCGTTTTCTGCGTAATGAAGCAAGAATTACAAGCAAATCACCTTTTCAAGCATTTTCAATTTGATCGTGCCCGTATCTCGCCCAAATTATCTTAACATTATTCTGTTATATCTCATAATGTTCACAGAGTCCCGGAAACAAATAAGTCTACAAAACAGCTATGCAAACAATATCCCCTCACTTTTCTGCCAGGAAAAGTTTAATCATTGATGTCGGATATATAAATAACCTCTAGAATCCAGTAACAGAATGAACTCGGCCTTTGTTTAATCCGCTTATTTGCATTTTGAATTATAGCAGCTTGATAATCCGTTCTCCTTAGGCCGCAGAGGCGATAGTGCCGAATCATTTAATTTTCTTGGCATGACAAACGACTAAAAACATGTTCATGATTTCGAGGAGTGCATCAAACCTTATTATTATTAAATCAAATTTAAAATTTTAAAAACTTAAAGATAATTAAAAAAAAATTATTTAATTATCTAATTAATAACATATTAATTACTTATTTAAAAATTATTTTCCAGCATTGTGTTCTAAAGCCCCTATCACACCACTTTAAATTAAGATTTAAGACTAGAAAATGTTATGTTGCAACCATGTGATTGATACATAAGCTTTTTGTACCAAGAATTTTAAACCCTTCTGCAGATATTTGAAAATTAAAAAAAGTCAAATTAAATTTATTTTTGTCGAAATTACAGATTATTTTAATTTAGTTAAATCTAAATTTAAAATATAAACCGATTATATTCGGTGAAAGAAAATTCAGTCTCATCTAAAAATATAAAATAATAGTAATAATATATGAATTACTATAGAGGATAATTGATGATATTGTACCACAATAATCTTTCTATCTATTCCATGTTTGTAATAAAAACATACATAAATCCTATACTAAACAACCAACTAATTTATCTATCCTTTGTGTATGGAGAAACGTATAAAAGTGAATCCGGGTCGGAAAAGTTTAAAGTTCACTTCATTCTGGTTAAAGTCCACTATAACATTACCGGCAACAATACTGTGTAGTATGCTATGGCAAAAATGTAGAAGCAGATAATGCAGGATAAGACTACAAAGACAAATATATTCCGGATGCATGTCCTTTTATTTGTTAAACTGGAAAAATACTTTAGAAGGAAGCAATATCAATCATTATAAAATATAATGCCCTTAGTGATATGTTTTCTAAACTTTACTTAACGGAAAATAAAAGATACCTTTAAACGTTCTCCGAATTACGGTAATGTTTACTTTACTATAACTATTGTACCCACTATTATCCTTATTCGTATATTTACTTGTTGCTATTTAATTTAACAAAATATTAGTCGTGGAGATTTCCGGGACCATTGTTGTAATGCTGCCTCTGACGTAATTTCCACAAAGACCAAAACACTTGAAGAATACACTTGAATATTCGCGCTCGATGCGCATTTTTCGAATTATGTTGGCATCATTTGAAAGTGATTAAAAGTGATGTATCTTTTCTGGGTGCTGATTTCCGGAAGAACCGCGTAGACTTTGTTGAGTGTTTGACGTTTCAATAATCTTGTCGTGGTCTTCTCTTGGTAATTGTAATCCGGTGTTATGATTCTAGTTATTCGGATGTTTATTTATTTCAGTGACTTCTCCATTTTATCAAATGGCCGGTTTCTTCTGAACGTTCGGGATCCGCTGATTTTGTAGAATGTCCATTCTTTGTTTGTCTAATGTGTTTTTTGAGTCTGGTGTTTATATGTCGTTTGATCTCCCCAATATAAACTTGTCCGCAGGAACATGGAATGCTACATATGCCTGGTGTTTCTAGTTCTTCTGGACTTTGATATTTGGGAAAATGTTGTGCAACCTTCTGTTTCGCATTATATATCAATTTGATGTTATTTCTCTCCAAAACTCTTCCGATCCTATCCGTACATCGTTGTATATATGATAGGTAAGCTGTTGCCGTGTATTTCTTTTCCTCTTCTGTCCTGGTTGTCTCTTTATAGTGTTGTCTATGTCTTTCAGTTTGTATCCATTTTTCTATAAAGACGTTTTCAAAGTCCGATATCCCTCTTGGAGATTTTTTGTCTCGCCAACTTATTTTGCTCTGTGTACCAGGGTGTTAATGGTGGCCTGTTTTTGTACTGGGTGGTGGTGAGAGTTAACATGTAGGTAACTGTCGCTGCGCGTCGGTTTTCTGTATACCTTGTATCCTAATGCTCCTTATCCTTCTTATACACGAGGATATCCAGGAATGGATATTTGCTATCTGTTTATACTTCCATGGTGAATTTGATGTTATGATGTAAATTTTTTAGGTAATCCTTGAAATTCTCCCGCTCCCCAAGGCCATGCTGCCATATAATGAAAGTGTCGTCCACATATCGAAACCAATATTTCGGTTTTAACTGGTAGTTGTCTAGAGTGTATATTTCAAATGGTTCCGTAAATAAGTTTGCGAGTGCTAGTGATAAAGGTGAACCCATTGCTGCTTCATCTTTTTATGTTTATATAGGCTTCCATTGAAGCTAAAGTAGGTTAAGTTGATACAAAGCTCCATCAGATCTGCTAAGGCTGTATCCAATCCATTATGCTGAAATAGTTCTATTGCCTCATCAACTGATATATTGTGATGTTGTGTCAAAACTGAATAGTATACCTTCTGGGTCCACTGTGATGTTATTCAGCTCTTGTGTGAAATGGTGTGAATTCCTGATATGGTGTTCTGTTTGTCCAATAAATGCTTTAAGAATGTGTACTAAATATCTTGCTAATGTGTGGATTAGTGAATTCTCTGCACTTACAATTGGTAGCAGCGGTACTCCTGCTTTGTGTATCTTAGGTAAGCAGTAGAATTATGGTGCCCTAGATTTTGATGGTATCAGTTTCTTCTGGTGTTCTGTTATACAGGATTCCTTGATCGCCTTTTTTACTTGTTTTTCGATGGTCCTTGTGGGATTTCTTGTGATTTGGTCGTAAACTTGGTCTTCTAGCAAGTTTAGTACTTTCTGCTGATAATCTGCTCAATCAATTAGTACCGTGGCATTTCTTTTATCCGCTGACAGAATTGTTTTGTTGAAGTTGTCCGTGAGTTTTTTTAGAGTCTGTCTTTCTCCTCTCGTTATGTTTGTTTTAGAATGGCTGCTGATGCTGTTCTGATTTCTTCTGCATCTTCCCTGGGTAGCTGGTAAAGAGTTGATTCCAAAGAATTTACTATGTCTACCCTCGGTATTGATCTTGGAGTAACTGCATGATTGAAACCTTTGCAGAGAACTGATGTTGTGTCGGCATCTGACGGTAATGATGATATGTTTATGATAAACTCTGTTGCTTTCTGATTCCGGCTGATTTGGGTACTGTATGCTGTGGAGATTCTTGAACATTTTCTCCTGTGGTGCTCTTGATTTATCCGCCACTGTCCTTACCTTATTGGTGGAAAGTCGATTAATTGTTGACTACGTCTCTTCATCTAAGATGCTGGTTAATCGAAGGTGGATCTCGTAAAGCTGTTAAGATACGTCGTATACGTCTTCTGTTACCATGAATCCGTTCTCTCAGCAATGCTCGACTAGCTCGTTCAAAATGGTTTTCCCATCAGCGTAGAAATGCTAGTTCACTTGGTAGCTTTTGCCTTCTAATTCGTAGTGTATCGAGTCTTTTTGTTAAGTGAAATACTTTCTCCCCGTGGAGTCGTGTTATCTTGGATGCAGCGATCCAGAACACGCCTCCTGATAACCGGTACAAATAAAGCTCAGTCCAGCACAGCTCACTTAGCTTCAGAAGAAGACCACCACAAGATGGTTGAAACGTCAAGCACTAAACAAAATCAACGCGGAAGCAAGCAGCCAGATCACCAGCTCCGCGATAGCATTAGCACCAAGATGATATAACTTTTATTGTTTTGGCAATATATGCGTTTAATCGCGATGAAATCATAAAATACCACACGCTCTCGCGCCCTTGCTATGCACATTCTATAAGATGCATATGCTCTTATTGACTTCTACGTAGAGAATTTATTTCTACAACATTGCTTCTACATGTTCTTTGATATCTCTTACCATTATGGCAGCGCCCCAATTTTAGTTATAATAATTACAACATTTTTATGTACTTTTTTAAGATTATTGCATGATTTTCAAGTCAGCCATTTTGAATCCATCATTTAGAATTTTGTAATTATAACATCAAAATCTTAATCAGTGGACTCGGGTACCCCTGTATGAATTGTAATTTTATCATTTAAATGGTTTGAGCTATCGCAGTTTGAGTTTAATAAAGCACCTTTTTCATCTAGATGCACTAGACTAAAGTGACACATTAGGTTATAAGAAAAAAATATTAATATTATTCCTTATCCGTCACCGTCATTTTTAGTGGCAATTGTAATCAAACTGAAGGATCATTTCTAATAAATCCTAGATAGGAAGTGCAAATTTATCTTTATATTTTCGTCGGCGTACACATTGCTTGAGCAACACTTAGGTGATTTGAAACTTCGTTACCATTTATATTTCCTGAGGGTAATCAATCAATCAGTTCTAATTTTCTTAATTGTTATTTCGAGTTAAATCATGCTAATTTGCAAATTGGATTACTAAAAAATATCAAAGTAACGTCACCCAAATTCGTTACAACCATTAAACTGTATTTAAAAGCGGATCCGTGTAAAGCAGAATAAAAAGACAAATAATGGATGTCAGGCGGGTTTTATCAGCATTCTGTTAGCAAGTAGCAGAAATCCAGAATTTGAGCGCAATATGGAAATGAATCGAGACGTCCGTGTAATGACAATCGATGGTGAGCTGGGAGAGTCAAGTTAAGGGATTTATTTGTATCCTATCAGATTACTTACTAATAATGTTATGCAAAACAAAATCGATCGTTGAGATTCAGTATAAAGGACGTTTAATTTATGTGTTTCTACCCGGCTCGTCCCTTAGCAAATAAGCCCAAAGAAAATAATGTGAATATATAACTTTGCAAATTATAAATGTGAAATATATTTATCTATATTGTCGTTTTAGAAAAAGTATTTTACTTCAATACTCCCACTTTTCTACCGACAATAATATAAAATATATAGGAATGAATAATGCATGATTTTCGAAGCATCATACCAGAAATTATAAGGAGAACACAAACCTCACATCAGATGGAAGTACATATATCAATCAAGTTGGGCAAAATCTAAAGCAATTATTATAGTTTTTTTCTATTTGACTATTTGAAAAACCTCTCGTTTTTTAATATATGTACAGTAGGGTGGCCCTTATTTTTCAAATTTAGATTCTTTTTGCAGCATCTCCTAGAATTGTTCAATTCCATAAAAAAATACGCTGTGTAAAATTTTAGCTCGATCAGATTACATTAGATCAGATTACACAACGCCTCGCTTGCTAGACAATAGAATTCTTATGGATTCAGGTTGAATCGATTTTTTCAATAATTCCTTGCGACACATTTTACAAAAAAAAATAACAAAATAACACCGAATACCATACATTTTATTGAAAAAAAAAAATCAATCCTTTACATATTGCTTGGACAAAGTTTCTTTTTTTAAATCGGGGAATCGTTTCCTGTAATCTGACACTACTTGCTGTTTTGCTAGTCGTCTTTTGTCAATAAACTATTACAATCGCTGAATAATTTAGCACCTCGTTCCGCCACATCATTGACGACTTTCAGTTATTTTTACAAAACCACAACATTTAAAATATCTTTTGTATGTGCTCCACAGAGAGGGTCTACTTCCAGAAGTTGTCGATCTAAATGAAACCTCGTAAAAAAACTTCCAGTTGTCATAGAAACAAAACCTATCCATCAGAAATATTGTTACATCAGAACTCAGCTGAAACCGCTTTGTGCTGTTACTGCTGTCTTCATCTTCACTGGATTGCCTCGCCAAAGCTTCCACCAACTTAATTTTTGTTTCTTACGACAATATTGAGTCAAAGAAAGATAAGAAAAACTAATTTCCTCAATGGACATCAATTGCAACGTTTATGCATGTGTGATTTCAAATAAATCATGAAATCTTGTCACAAAGTCTTCCTCTTTCCATTGTTCGGTTTTGGTTGTCCGCGTAAAGCACTTTTGCAGTTCTTTCCATTCGAGGTAAAGGTTTTCCAACTTGATGATGCAGTTTTTCTAAATTCTCGCTTTTTCCCAAAAAAACGAATGCCTCTTTAATAACAAGCTTTGCACTTTCACGTAGGTCTAACTTCACTTGTCTGAGCTTAAAAAATAACACACTTAATACTTGCTTATGAGATAGAAGTTTACAGTGATCGCATGCATGTAATGTCCAAGAAGATAAACTCGATCATCATGACGCATGTCAGAATTAAATTATTGGAAATATCCAATGTAAAGTTGCTGCATTTCAGTCACTCATCAAGTACAAGAGACAGTGAGATACTGTTAAAGCCGTACTCTCCTTACCATAAAAAGCCCTTCCAGATGATTCGCTATTCCTCCCTCTAGCAACGACCTTTAGCTTTCTTGTGAAAAGGATCTGGTAAACTATTTTATATTTGTCCATCGTGAGTTGTTTACTTCTTGGAACACTTTACACTTCAGACTTCACAATATGGGGTGTTTCAAGAAATTCAGAATCTTGGGGATTACTTTTTTAGGAATTCGAACCATTGTGGAGGGTACCGTAAACTAAATTCGATAATTTTTTTTCGGTCAAGTATAAATAATGGCCACCCTAATGTCAGTGTGTCCCCGGATGGGAAACCGCACTCTTGTATACTTTCTTATTTCTGATTTGCCGAGAAAAATAATTTTTTATAAAAATTTTTGGTTGTCTTAGGAAGTCATAAACAGTTGTCAAACTCAAGACAAATTATATTTTTAGAATAACCTGTATAATTTATCTTAACCGTTTATGACTTGCTTATAACTTTTTATAAACAATGACTTTTTCTCGGACAATCAAAAATAAAAAAATTTACAAGAGTGCGGTACCCCATCAGGAAAGACATTGTATATTCCTGAAGCATAGAAATTTTCGGACAACTCCCCTCTTCACTATATCTGAAAACATGTTCAAAAGGTTATCTAATATTTTTCAATAGTTAGATCAACAAAGTATGCGAGTTTGTTGAATAAATAATTTCTAAGCTAAATTAATTTAAATGGAAAACAGGATAGATATCTATCTGAGGAGCAAAAAGACTTGAGCTTTAGAATGAAGAAGAACAAGAGTGAGGAAAGTAAAAATCAGTTCAATTTAGATCAGCAATTTTAAGTATAGTACTTATAGTAGGTCTAGTGCAAGGCAAGTAAAGCCAAAATTCTGTATTTTTACTGAAAAGTGAGATTTTCTGTGGTCGTAGATGATGTGGATGACGCCATAGTAGATAAAGCCATTTGAAAATCTGTAGGATACCAAAATGGCTGTCCTTAAAAGTGATTATCATTTTGGCGTCCTAAAACTGTTTCTAAGATCTGAACTTTCTTTTCTTCTGTCTTAATGAGAATGAAAATTGCATTTTCCTCAGTAAACCTTATTTCCCAGTCACTTCCAGAACAAAGTAATTATTCTTGGATAAAGTTTTGACAGACAAAAAGTAGATCATATTAATTTTTCTGAGGGGAATATTTGACGCTGGGTATTTGAAAAATAAATGATAAACAGAAGTCGGTGAGACCAAATATCAATATTATCAATTTAACACTTACCTTTTATTGTATCTGTTGTCGAATTTTGACCTTCAGTTCATTTTATGCAAAGTAGTGTGCATAAAAATTTAGTCTTTGAACAGAACATCGTACAGGGCATCCAAAACAACAGCACTTAACCTATTCTCTTCAAACTGTTCAAGTAGAAAGAAGAGAAATCCAGATCGGCGTAAACTTCCTCATCACCATAGTCCTTTCCCATCTTTCTCTCCCTGTAACGTTGTCCATCCATTACAAAGAACTCTCCACCCCTGACTGCTTGATATGCTGAATGGTTACAATGCTGGCATAGTGCTTTTTTGTAGACTGCAACTTTTTGAAGTAAGGAGAATATTTTTAACATTGTTGATTGAAAATTCTTCTCCACCTTTATAGCAAAGCAAAACAGTAAACTTCTTCAGAATTACAAAGGCATTGTCAGAAATAGACTATTCTGGTAGGGCGTCAATTTTCCTTTCATGATAAACAATGATGTTGCGTTGCATCTGATTCAATTAACGCATGGAATCACCTCAAGGCAACAGCTTTATCTTCACCTATTCTTTTAAGCATGGCATTAATGCTTACGTATTTCTGGGCCCTCCCAGTTTAAAAAAGAACTGATCGAAATTGAATATGAATTAACTTATATAGAAAAAGAGCAAAAAAGACCAGTTGGTGTATGTATACTAGTGACTCAAATTCCAAAACAGTTTTATCTCATATATTATTTATTTTTTAATTATTTTACAGTTAGAGAATATTATTTAGGTATTATGCAAATCACAACTTACACACTTTTTTATTTATTATGAAAATACCTACTTTCTGTATTTTACAGTTGCCTACATCCGATTGCAATTTCTCACCTTTTATTTTCTAAATGGTACTGCCGGTCTGTCAGTCAAATATAAATTTGTTTATATAATTTTTACAAAATATTTCTTTGGTTCATTATGATTTACCTAATTTAACTAAAACACATTAGTAAATACATTTTTCTTTTTTCAGGTGGGTTCGTATTGAAAGAAATTCGTCACTTGTAAGCAGTAAGTCGTATTAAATTCCGTATTTTTTCTTAAAATGCCAGACTTGTGTTTTACAGCAAAAGGATTGTTAAATCTAAAAATAATTATTAGTATTTCTCTGCATTTAACCTGAATCCTTAGAATCAAAACAATTTTCTGATTAACATCTACGATAGTTGTAATTTATCAAATTTCGATATACAGGGTGTCCCACATAAGACTCCCTAGATCATTTTCTCGATAACTAAAAGAGATATTTGGATTTTGGAAAAGGTATTAACTAGAATATACGAATGCCGTCAGTTTTAAGTAAAAACGATAATTTTACAAATGGATGTATAGATGACGTTATGAGGTGCATGTGATGGAGCATTACATTCTAAGATATTTTTATGATACGAACAATTTTCGAAAAGCTACTTGTTTCCGAAATATTGAATATTTGAAATATACTTTTCTAACAAAAATCTATTTTATTTTCCAAGTGTAACCATATGTCTAAAATTTGGAGTGTAATATTCAATAAAAGACACACCATAAACATAACACAGACAATAGACAATGCACGATAAAAAAATGTCAAAATCATTAATTTCCAAGTAGCAGTAGACTATGGAAATAAAAGACATCATCACTTGTAAAAGTCAAATTAGTTTATTGACAATTGCATGTTACTTCAATTGCTAATATTGAAAATGTACATACGGAACTCGACATAACAAAGCGTAACAGAATATTTATTAAACAAATAAAAAATAAACAAAATAATACACATTAATTAAAAAGTTTAAAATGGTGCCCATCAACTTGGATGCATTTATTTATTCGCTTTACAAAGTTGTCATAGCTTCTACTTAACTGTTCAGAGGTAATGTTGTTAAAGACATTTCGAATGTTTTCTTTAAGTTGTTCTAAATTTTGTGGCATAAGGCTATAACACCTGTCTTTCACATACCCCCATATGAAAAAATCTGGAACTGTGAGTTCTGGGAATCGAGGAGGCCATGCTGTAGGACCTCCCATCGATATACAATGATTTCCAAAGGTGGCATTCAGGGAATCTCTAATTATCATAGCATAATGGGGCGTGGAACCATCTTGTTGGAAATAGACTCTCCTCAACAAATTACCCTGTTCAAGTTGCAGATAAAAGAAAATTTCTAACATATCTAAATATGATGGGGCATTGACAATTGGATTATTAAAAAAAAGGACCGTAATTTTTTTGTTTTGATACCGCACACCAAACTATCACTTTTGGAGAGGTCTGACATACTGTTGGAAATTTCTGGGATTTTCTGATGCCCAAACGACACAATTATGCTTATTCATCTTGCCATTTAAGTAAAATGATGCTTCGTCTGGCATGACTAACTTATCAAGAAAATGCCTATCTCTTCTACGTAAATTAAGAATTTGTCTATTGTAATCTTTTTGGAAAATCATTTTCCTTTAATTCTTGATGAAACTGAATTTTATAAGCATTCGATTTTAGAACATTTTTCGTAACATTATGAACAGTAGTTTTCGGAATAGTTGTGGAAGAAATTTTTCTTGTAGAAGAGGAAGGATCATTTTATGTCATTTCCAAAATTTCAGTTCCATTATTAAGACTATTTTCATTATTTGGAATTCTTTTTTTCCGGTCAATACAACCCGAATTACAAAAATGTCTATACCATTTTCTAATTGAATATTTTGTTGGAGGTTCCTTGTTAAACATAGTTCTAAATCTTCTTGTGTCGTTTTGTAAGATTTATAAATATCATGCAATTTAAAAGTATATATGAAAAATTAAGTTTACCAATTTCGACATTACTAAGAAAAATGTATTTAAAAAATCATTTGTAGATTCTTTATCAAATATATTATTTGTGATATTTTATGTGGGTCATTCAAACATATTTATAAAATTATGTGTTTACCAGACTTTTGTAGAAAATTCGCTTTATTTTTAATCACTTAAATAACACTTGTTCATACATCATGGATTCTTAAGAGGTGGGTCCACAGTCACTAATCTAGTTTATTCCAGTAGGTATCTATTGATAATGATGTTATCTATCTTGACTTCGCAAAGACCTTAGATAGATTAAACTCCAGTATACTACGGGATGAGTTTAATACCTCTGGTTTCTCAGAAAATCTCATTGCGCTTTTCAATTGGCATCTTAGTGATAGAAAGCAATGTTGTTTGCTGCGGTATTAGGTCTATCGAAGTCCTTGCTGCCTCGAAGTTCCCTATAGATCAAAGTTGCGTTCACTTCTCAACTCATTTATCAATGATATAGTAGATAAATCTTACTGTAAACTGCCTTTCATAAGCCGATGCTTTAAAGGTGTTATGTGGAATTGCTTCTGGAAATGATTTCGTGGAAATGTATTGTTCATATTAATACCGTTTTAATGAAAAACAAGTTACATTTAAGCGAAATGCGAATTGTAATATTACAATTACTTAGAACTGAATGCAATATTATGTTCTATGCGATTAAAGTGTGAACAACACTGGGATGTCTTTGTGCATTATCATCAACAAAATGATTATATTTATTTTCCACAATAGGGAACTTGCCCAAGAAATAAAATTGATTTAAAATACTCAAAATCATAAACTAACATCTTTAGAAACCCCATAATCAACAAAAAATTAAAAAAAAAATCTCTTCCAGAAATATAAGCGATTAAAATCTGCCGTCGCGACATCGTACAGCCGTCCCAATGGTGTTTTTCGAAAAATATGAACGTGTCAAGATTTCATGTTTTTGCAATTTCTTCGGCTCCGAAATGTAAGCTGTTTTTTTGCTATTTTTCGCAGATATCTCCGAAACGGTGGGAGCTAGCTCGAAATAAGGTCAAAAGAGTATTTTTCATTACCAATCTCTTGCTATCACCAGAATTTTGATTTTTTTTTTTTTTTCGTTTCGGAGATTACTGAAATGTCGGCCGTATATGGCAAAAAATCGCAAATTTTGAACTTCTACAGTTGGCAACTTTTTAATCTTGGCTCCTACGTTAAAAAACTACTCTAGCTAATTTAAATAGAATTAAATTTGTTAAATCTCTTTTTTTAATTTTTTGAATTCCGACAAAAATGAAGGAATTGGAGGGGGCGCAATTTGGGACTTTTTTTTTTTTTTGGGTAAAATTTCTCCATTTTGTCACCGTAATTAATCGGTAATTAACTGAAATCGATGTTATATACGATGTTCACTTAATATCATGTACTACTTTGACGCTCCGTTAATCTCGGCCCTTCGAAACAAAGGTTTCTGAGAAAAATTATTTTTTTTAAATTTACGTACACTCTATAGGAAAACGTGTAATTTCCTACATTTCCTCGAATATCTCGATAATTATCGTTTTTTTCGAAAAATTTGTAGATAGCTTATGTAAAGAGAATTAATTGAACTTTCCGACACTTATTTTTTCTACAACATAAAAAACAAAAGACTTATGATCAAATATGCGAACGTTTAAAAACCAACCGCCGCCCAGTCTATTAATTAGGGTGAAGACGTACCGCTCGGCTAAAGTACTACCATCTGTGGGACCCCATGCGGGACTAGTTTCTCGATCTGACGTCACAGTGCTTTTCGTGTGGAGTGGCAAGGATTTCAACTTTAATTGTTTATTGCAAAGTAAGTACTGCGATTTAAGAGCTGATATTCGGTGTGGCGTGTTTTTATACATAAACACACACTTTAATGAAATTAAAAAAATGGACAAGTTCCCCATTGAGATTTATTATAATATCAATTTATTAGAATTAAAATACACAATACCCCCTGATGCAAGCATCTGGAGCTAGCCAGACATCCAGAGTGCAAGAGCGCCGCACAATGGGAAATTATGGATTTTTTTTTAACAAAATTCGCCTGATAACTGAATTCGCAATGAAAGCTAACTTTTTTTTAATTACATAGAAATGTTGTCGCTACAACATAGTGCTGCTACAAAGTGACTAAAATTAAATCTGATCTGCAAAATCCTAAAATAATTCCTAGTCAATTTTGGGTACTTTTTATGAAATTATTTCAAATGGAACATATCTTTATTACAAAATCCAATGAAATTATATGGTTTTTGGGCTGCTGATTACGAATACCTTAGATATTTTGACCAACATTGGACATATTTCGAGATATTGGCCATTTCTGGGTATTTTTTGACGTTTTTATCAAATTATTTCAAATATAACATATCTTTATTTCAAAATTCCACGGATTTATATGTTTTGTGGGCCGCTGATTACTAATACAGTATACATTTTGTCCTAACGAGTTTGTTGGATTTTGCAATAAAGATATGTTCTATTTGAAATGTACGTTAAAATGTACCCAAAATTGACTAGCTCAAAGATTTAATAGGAATTTTTTCAAGATTTTGTAGGTCAGATTTAATTTTAGTCGCTTTGTAGCGACAACCTTTCTATGTAATTAAAAAAAAATTAGCTTTCATTTCCATATATAACAATTCACTTCAAATGATGCATTAATATGAAGTAATACATAAATATGAAAGCCTAAACGCATTCATATTAATTATATCATCAGATTAAAATAAATATTTAATAAACAAATCGACTTAAAATTCAAATATTTGAATAAGTTCGAGAACGTCATCTTATTGGGTAATGATACTGGTGACGCCGCTTCATATATCTGTCAGAAGACAAAATAGCTTTGTTTGTTTGTTGTTCAAAAATTCTCCATTCTCTGCACCAGTGCAAATCTGTATCTCTTCAGCTTATGTAGAGTCTTAATTTATCTCCTTCTAATATTTGCACTAGTGTAGCTAATGTAGAGTCCGAACGGACCTATTATTGTTTACATGTTTACCATATTTGGATATTTGAAACCTGTTTCTAGTGTTTCTACAAATTAAAGAAAGTGAACTAGTTGATCAATGGTTACTGACAATTTTGTGAAAGCTTCTACAAACAATTTACCCAGTTTAAATATTTTTATGGTGATCGAGTTTATTAAAAATGATCGATTTCATTCAACCGAGTTGAAGGGCGTAAAAGCAGCAGCGTAAGTATTTAAAATAAATTAATGAATTAGTTGTTTGCAGCTTGAGCCTAATAGAGTTAGTAAATTTATGATTTAGTTTTCGTATTATTACACATTATTATGTTATATTTAATTTGGTTTATTTGCGATTATTTATATTAACAACATAACCTTAAAAGAAAGTTGAATTAATAGTCTGTGCTAGAGATATAATTAAATGTTTATTTGCAGCTCATCAGAACAATATGGTAATAGTGCTATTGGGTATGTGGAGTTGAAACCAGAAGGCTCATTATGCACTGTAAAAGGAAGAATTTGCCCAGAGCACCGTTATAGACAAGAATTATTAAATACCTATAGGGATACAAAATCGTCTCGGTGGACAAATAATGAAATATATTTCAGATGTATGGTTCAAGACAAATTTGCAAATTTGTCGGTTTATAAACTTTTGTTGAAATTTGCTTCTGATAGTAGTAAAAAGTGCAGTGATTTTTGTAATTTGTTAGAAATAAAATGTCAGAGAAATTCTGTGAGGAAGCTGAGAAGTTAAACTGCGAGCAAAGACAGTTGTGGCATGAAATGAGATTTGCTCGAGTAACAGCCTTTAAATTATATGAGCTCGCTAGCTGTCGAGTCTAGTCTAGTCTAGTCGAGTCTATAGTAGGTGTATACAAAATAAGGGATAATAAAATAAATATATGGAAAGGGGCCGCAATTTAGAGAAGAAGGTGGTGGCCGTTATCGAGGAAAAATTGAAACTTAAAAAGTGAAAGATTGTGGGCTTTTCTTGTCACCATTATATCTCGTGTTTGCAGCTTCACCTGATGGTACTTATTACTTCAGAGTATGTGGTAGAAGTGAAAAGTGAAGTGTCCAAGCACTGAAAAAACTTTGAAGAACTGTAAAAAAAATGATAAAATTTTAGACAAATTTCAGGCGCAAATATATTTACAAATGTTATGTGAAAATCAACAAAAAGGACTTTTCTGTGTTGCGAACTCAAATTTTGAAAAAACCAAAATTGTGAACATTTTAAACATTTATGATGATGATAATAGTCTGGGAGGTAGTGTCAAATTTTAAAGGTGATTTTGGCACGATTTCTATGAGTTTATGATGATAGTTAGTACGTGTTGAAGAACCAAAATTGATGTTAGCTGGCGTGACTTTTGGGCGTGGGAGGCTGCGAAACTTGTAGAAAAAAAATTTTTTTGGACCATTTTGGCAAAGATGGAAAAGTATGAATGACTAATTTATGAAACGCAGATCTTAAAATAATGTGTCAGCTGCAACGGATCCATGGAAAAACGTGTTAGCTGACTAAGTAAACATGTCGGAAAATTCAGGAAAATTGGAGCGTTTTGTCAAAGCTGAAAATTTTATATATTAATGTTTATGATTTAAAAATTGCATTAATATGTGTCAGACCTGTCTTTGGCACACGTTGAATGTCTTCTGGACAAATATCAGATTGAAAAACAGATTCGAATGTTGCTTCCGTTTTCAATTCTTCGAGAACAGTGTAACTGCAACAATGTCCAAATCTATTAAGAATATTAATGATCTGCTTACTGTTCGTTAAACTTTTCAAAGTCATTCCTAGTGAAATGTGTTTAGATGTTTTCACGACTCCATTTGATACGGTACAAATTAGATCTTCAGAGAACGATTTTGCCAACCTCTGTTTATTCTCACTATTTCTTCGTCGAGATGTAGAAGAAATTAATGTTGAATAAAAATCTTGGATAAGCTCAGGAACGTCGCATTCTCCTGCTATCATGTTACTTGCAATTATTTTATGAGGAAGTGGTTTGTGTTTAATATTTCGTACTTCCGATCTCAGAATCATAGCAGCTCTATTCAATATATTTCTTTTTTCGATATTTTCCAAATTATTTTGCAATAAAATTCCATTGAAAGGCTTCACAACTTTTCTTTTATTAATAGTCACAATTGCTATTTTTCGCGGAAATGATTTCAACAATCTGCTTTCCAGATTTCTCAGATCAACTTTACCATCAAAATCTGTCAATTTCGTCTTCATATATTCAATATAAATATTTTTCAAAAATGATAACAACAAACATTGACCTAAATTTACAACTTTCTCCGAGACATAATTTAATAGCGTTTCGTAGGCAGCTTTGTGGACATTTCGTTTGCGGTGCCACTCTGTCTCTTCATGATTACCATCATTTTTTTCACTTTGATTCACAAGATCTTTTTTACATTGATTATGATAAAATACTTGTATTTTATTCGATTCACTGAACTCTAGTCTTTTTAATAAATCAATACTCTCATTAATTTTCTCGAGAAATATGAAACTTTCAAAGCTATCTTTTTGGCATAAATGCAAAGGTAGGTTTCGTCCCTTGATTCTTTTTCTTGTTTGCAAACAAATTATGCATGTACTTGTACTGTCATATTCAGCAGGAATTTGATCACCTCAGAGGTCATTATCAGAATCTACTACTTCATTATCCTCGTGTTCTTGTGATTCAATTCCTTCTTCATTTTCGATTATTTATTCATTCGCTTGAATACTTGAACTTTGACTTGAATTAAAAACGCCAGAAGATTCTGCAGATGGTCTATATTTTGGAGGCAAGGCTGTAAAACGCTGGTAGCATGACCGATGATATATGTGATTCTCATTTATTGTTGTTGGTAGCACTACATTATTCAACGATAAATTGTTCCTTTCACGAATTTCTAGCACACTCTTACACTTGTTTAAAGTAGCGTTTTTGTATATATTTTTTAATAATATTTCGAAGGCTACGCCGCACTTTGAAAGTCCAGCTAACAGGTTTTCCCACATCGGAATACCAGCTGACACCAATTAATACGATTATTGAATTATAAACTTCAATATATGAAATTTGCCAAAATGCTCTGATTTTCCTGAATTTTCCGACATATTTACATGGTCAGCTAACACATTTTTCCACAGATCCAATGCAGCTGACACATTCTTTTAAGATCAACGTTTCGTAAATTAATAATCCTTTCTTTTTCAGCTTTGCCAAAATGGTCCGAAAAAATTTTTTTTCTACAACTTTCGCAGCCTCTTCTCATCTTAAGTCACGGTTTTGAGCCAGCTGACACTTAATTCCTTAATAAGCTATAGAACAACAAGCTATGTTAAAAAAATCAGCTTTGCCAAAATGCTCCATTAACATTTGACACTACCTCCCAAACTATAACTATATAATACGAAAAAAATTATTACAGACAGTTTACGAAATTGGGAAAATTTTGCTGACCCATTATTAAATAACAGTTGTTGACAATTAAAACAATATATATTGAAAATGTGTCTGCTTGAATAATAAAAACCGAAATTTGTATTAATAGTATATTGATTTTTTTTCTTTACAGAGGAAAACTACAGTTTCATATTTACTACACAAACTACTTTATTTAATGATGGAAGGTCGTAAATAAGTAACAGCACATGCAATAACATTGACACTCTCTGTGTGGGCAATCAAATTGTAATCTATTACAGAGTGAGATTTTAAATATTTAAGAGATCGTTTTGGTGCAGGAGCAGCTCTTTTTCTGTCTGGTTGTCAGTTAAATATGTGTGGAACTACATCTTCCTTCAGAATCATTTTTCCTCCCATGTGTTTGTATTAGATGTAATTTTCCATGACTTCCTCAAGCTGAAAATAATAAACAAGTGTTTTTATATCTTTGTGACGTCGAATATTACTAGCCATGACATGCACCGCTTGTGTGGACCGCTATATTGGTCATTTCAATTAATAATCATAACCTAGCAAAATTTCATTATAAATGTTCAATAATACCAGAAGCTATAATATATTACTTTCAATTCAAAATAAATCTCATACCATTACAAGCATAATTTTATGGTAAGTATATATGATCTATTTATAATATTGAAGGTAATAATCCATCTAGCTATCATCGGTTAATTTTTACCATGTTGAGAAAAGATAAATTATACTTACATTAAAATAATTTTAAAACCATTTCACTTTCCTAGAATAATTCGCTATATGAACACTTGGGAATTTTTTATTTGGAGCATTTACTGAAGTATTTCTGCATCTTGGCACAAAACACCACTTATTTGGTGCACCACTCATGTTTCTGACTTACAATTTACAATAACAACAAAAGTCATTAAGTAAGGTTAGATATTATAACCATTGACATTTATATATATGACCAGTAAAACTAGATTTGTCTTTTTTGGCGGGAAATATTTAATTTGAATTTATATTTCTTTTAAAATTATATAAAAAAAATGTTTTGCCGAAAAATTGTTTCAGCTATAATATTTACTATAAGTATTTTGTATTTTTCGACTTAAAAAAAAAGTGAAAACACCCTATTTCCCATTGTGCGGCGCTCTTGCACTCTAGATGTTTGGCTAGCCCATAGCCCGCATTGCAAATATTTGATGGTGAGAACTTGACTTCCCATCGCCGAGTAGGTTTTAAACTGTCTTTATACAACTGGGCTTCTGTGTCGGGACTGGGCATAGAACTCAATACACGATTAACAGGTGTGATCAAGCGCGCCCGCCACGCTTTTAATTTAAATTTTAATTCGCCACCGTCGGTAAACTCATCGAAGAGGTTTGTCCTGAAAATCGGTGTAATTGAGCCTATGTGACATGCCACCATGATTAAAGTAAGCTGACTGGTTGGTAGGCAAAATGTAGGGTGCCCGTAGGCTTTCCACATTTAAGTGACCTATTTGCTCAGTACACATGATTCTGGTACCCAAGTCACTAACTCCTCGGGAGTGGGTAGTGGCTAAAACTAATGTGCTGGGACTCTTCTTATGCATTATTGGGGACCTCGAGCATACGTCTGTCATCATACAGTAAATAAATATTTTTTATATTCGTGGCTTTTGAGACCGGTTATTTATATACAGGTTGATTTATTACGACATGCGGAAAATTTTTCAGTAGGTTGTCCCCACAGAAAGGATTAAAAAAAATGAAGAATTTAAAAAAATATGATAAAAAAAATTACCTTATTTCTTTGTAGGAATGCGCCGCCAGTGACTTTAACCGATCTGACGTAACCCCCATTTATCAGACTTGGGATTGATACTATTGACACCAAAGCTGGAGAGGGTAGAAGTGACTTTTTGGTTTTATTCCAATCACACTACAAAAATAGCAAAATAAGTCGAAAAATATTGACTCTATGCTAGTGAACTCTACAACAATAAGTAGATATAAGAGATATTTGCTTAAACCCGTCGATAACACAAAAACACCAAACATCGGTGGTACTTTGTACCTGCCGGTGTCCTAATTGTTCGAGCAAAAGCAAAAACGCGGCACTTTAACTTTTTATGCCAATTAAGGAAATGTAAACATCTTCGATATGTTCTTTCCCAAGTAAGTTCATTGCCCTATCATACTGACCACATACAAGTAACAGCAGCGTATCTTTGCAAGTTTTAATGCAACAAAAATTACTAAATTACCTCGGATCACTCTAAAATTTTGCAGGGACTTTCCCACAAAGAAGACTAGTACACCATTTGTTTCTCCGCATGTCGTGGTAAATTACCCTGTATATTTCATTTAATAGAATTAGCATATTTTTGAGAACAATTATATTATTGATGGATTATTTTGTTAGAGCATAATACTGGCAGAATACTGTCAGAGGTGCCATATAACAAAGACAGGCCAACTAGAATAATACATGAATCATAAAACACCTGCCAAGATGGTGTGAATAAAAATAAGTAGAAATGAAAGAAAATCGTGAGTTCATTATCTAGTCAGTGCTTCATTGTTCATGCTGCATCAATATTTTGCGGCCCAGCTGCAGTTTCACAGTACTATGTCTATGTCATAATTATTTCAGTTGTACTCCATCTACTTCGTAGTTAAAAGTGGTCGCTTTCTGATAAAAAGTAAAATGTACGTCTACATGTATAACTGTGATCAAAGCAAACTGTGAATGGACAATAATTGTGATAATAAGACTACGGCGCGGCGCTTGAATTGTCTTCATCGCTACATTTACTTTTTGCTAGTATTTAGTGTAATTATACTGCTACACGTCCTTATTCTCATAAAGTATATAGATTAAAAAATGTTAACTATATAAATAAACCAAAAGTCAGTTAATGAGGCTATAATACTCGTATGTGGGTTTATTTAGAATTGATGGCTAGTAATATTTTAGTACTCGAAACAGGTAACAGAGCAACTAATTGAATGAACGAGTCCCTTTTTTATCGAAACATCGTTAAAAAGCATTTTCACTTTTAATTAACAAACTGCTCTATTTAATGCTTTAACTATCTATTATAGAAAATTTTAATAGCGCTATGAAAGCCCACATCAATGATAAAATGATCGATGTTTCAATTATCGAATACGCAATGAGCTTAAACTAGAACAATAAAAAACAAAATCAATGATGGGAGGACTCCATAGTTATTTATGTACCAAGGGTCGTAAATGCACTTTTGTTGGTATAGAATAATGTTTGCAAGCCTAGGCCCGTGGGGTCGAGGTTTGCAAGTATTCGAGACCAAAAAATTTCACTGTACGACCCGCGGTGCATATTATATTTTTCGTCATACCCATGAATCACTAATAGAGAAAAAAACTTGACAAAACTTGCGGAAAACTATAATTATTTGAGTCAGGTTTCATATTTGATAAGCAAATAGTAAAGGTAGCGGATGCTTGAAATATCCATGGCAACTGTCAATAAAATAAATTTAGGACGCGGCTTATATTCAACTGGCAACTACTGCCAAGATAAACTTAATCATATTATAATCGCTTTGAACGTTTTTGAAAATAATGTTGGATATAGAAGATATAGCAAGTAAGGCTTGTCTGGATCTACTTCCAAAGAAGTTAAAACATTTTTCGTCATACCTCCCTCGTAAGTATACTCTAATTCCATTGTTTTGTCGATCGTAAGTGACGGTTTAAGGACCAAATACTTGTTGCCATTGACAACGGGTTGTTATTTTTCATAACGTCCCTAGGAAAATAATAGTTATTAAGGTACCAAGGGATAATAACGCACCGAGGTCGGCAGTGTACTTCCTGAGGGCCTCTGGCCCAAGGAAATGTACGTCGACCGAGGGCGTCATTATCCTACAACAACCGTGGTGCCTTCAACGTTTAATGTCCTACAAGTCTGTTATTTAATTCGATTTTTTTTTTTTTTGACATTTACGATTTATTAATTTGACATCTATTATGTTCAGTACGATTTGATTTAAAAGAGAGTAAAAAACAAAATTGTTTGTAAACGCTGCCGTTGCATAGCAACGCATTTTGTTTGTCAATAACGCTATCATAATTTACTTGTTTTGGGTTGTGTTATAATTTTATAATGCCCTAGGGCGTTATTTTTCATTTAATGTATCTTAAAATAGGGTGGTTATTGTAAAATAACAGACTGTAGGACATTAAGTAAATTTGGGAACATTTGGGGTTGCCATTCCAAGCATCGCTACCTTTACTATTTGCTTAGCAAAAATGAAACCTGACTCAAATAATTATAGTTTTCCACTAGTTTTCTGAAGTATTTTTCTAGTTTAATGATTCATAGGTATGACGAAAAATATAATATGCACCGCGGGTCGTACAGTGCGATTTTTTGGTCTTTAGTACTTGCCAACTATATTCTCGACCCAAAAAAGTGCACTTACGATCCTTGGTACATAAATAACTATAATACTTACTACAAAAGAGAAAATGTTCCCAAATCTATTTTATTTCCCTAGGGACGTTATGAAAACTAACGACCCGCTGCCAATGGCGACAAGTATTTGGTACATAAAGCGTCACTTACGGTCAATAAAACAATAGAATTAGAGTATACTTACGAGGGAATTATAACGAAAAATACTTTCAATGATATTACAAGTATTTATACAAAGGACCTGAATCGTACTAGCGTACGCGGATGAAGGGCAGGAAGAAGAGCAGAATATACTCAACTTTCTAGAAAATAAGAAACCGCATCTGGACTGAAAATAAATTTCAAGAAGGGTCTAATAATTAGACGAGACCGGTCAAAAAAGAGAATTCTATCAACAGGGGCAGAATACAAAATAGGCGACTGCTTCCTAAAAAAGAGAAACAAATTGAAATACCTGGATTTATATGACGAACCAACTGAAGCGGAGAAAAACTGTGAAGGAGGGAACTAAAACGGTTTACAGCGTTACAATAACAATTCTACTTTTTAACGAGAAAATTGAACCACCATGAAGCCTGATTAAGAGGACATACATACTATAGCCATCATCTGCGAACGATGACATATGGAGTTAGAAATGACAAACAGACGCCAACAGAAATCTGAGAAGAGCTACTATAAAAAAACAACAGGAATAAAGCAACTACTTAAAACGTCAATATAGATAAGGGGAGAAACAATTACATAAAGAAATAATTCTAATTACAAAAAGAAACTGCTTTTTAATGTTTCAAAATAAGTATATTGATACTCTACATATGTCTCGGCTTATTGGGCCTTCCTCAAGAGTAAAAAAATTGTATTTACTCAAGAGTATCAATCTACTTATTCCGAAACATCAAAAAGTAGTTTCATCTTGCAATAAGAATTTACAAGATGTTTCACAGGCACCCACCAGAAATTCAGTTAAATGCGTGTAAAGAAGATAAACGCACGCAATGAAGTACTGGGATATATGCTCTCCCGGAATCAGAATCATATCCCCTTGAGGTAAACCAAAAAAAGGCAAAAAGCCCAAAGGTTCTGTGACTGGGCCGCAAGACATCTCCCGAGGGCGGGCAATATTTTCCAACCCCTTCACCCGTTATCCTTAAACCGGAAGAACCACATCTTTTGATTTTCCAGTGCTAGGCTTGCGAGGGCTTGTCGGATTGGTTTTTTTGTCAATTCGAATAAAATAAGTAAATATTGACCACATTGGGGGTCGGGGTAGTTTCAACCAAAGGGTGGGTTAGGTCACCTGTGGTCAATCTATACTTATTTTATTCGAATTTACAAAGAAACCCGATCCGACAAGGGGTGGTTCGGAAAATGCTTTCACCATCATGTTCCTCGCCCCCGAAAACGGGAAGGGGGTAGATGTCTTGCAGTTCAGTCGCAGAACTTTTGGAGTCAAAGCTTCACCTCAAGGGGCCATCGGGAGAAACAGAATAAAAGCAAAAACAAAAAGAGTGGAGTGCAAAACACTTTCCATCCCACATTTCTGTACCATGCATCCTATGGCTCTGACTGCTGACGGCAAGCATGAACCAAATCCAACCCAGCATAGACACTGTCGACCCGGCGGTACGTTTCCCGGGAGTGGCAGCAATGCCTACCCCATGCTGGTCAATCAATCAGTCAAATCAGTAGTGCTCAGTAGTGTCTGATAGTAGTGCTGCTAAGTTTCTCGAAGCCTAGGATCTCATTAAAATTAACTTTATAATATCATTTTGATATTGATCCTAAATATTTTTTTTATTTCTCGCTCAATTAACTGAAACTTCTGAGTATGGTTAGAGTACCAGAGTCTTAAAAAAACTATAAAATTGTCGATTTTGCGATTTGACTAAATCACCCTATTCTAGAAGATCAACCATAACAAGTAATTCAAAGATGAGATACTAGTTTGGGAAGTTACAGTGCCGTATTTGATCACATAACATGAAAATTCTGGAATTACAACGATTTATGTCTTTGGATTTATAAATATTTAATCAATTTGTAGTGTGCGCTTCCGAACAGAAAAATGAGATAAGGAAATTAATAATTCTATACAGGGCGAGCGTAGAGGCGTCTTGACTGTGCATGTATTTCGATGCTCCAGTGAAGCAAAGT
This sequence comes from Rutpela maculata, assembly GCA_936432065.2. Taxonomy (NCBI): domain Eukaryota; kingdom Metazoa; phylum Arthropoda; class Insecta; order Coleoptera; family Cerambycidae; genus Rutpela; species Rutpela maculata. The sequence continues at coordinate 54,545,410 of OW386285.2, forward strand.
TCAGCGTGGTTAGTACTTGGATGTGTCAAATTCATGTTGGGAAACACATCGATCTCATCCCACCTCCTAGCGGCTTGTATATTGGCGTATACGCGGAAGCTATGTAATTTCAAGACGAGGATTACGTAGTGGATATACCATCCTTCGGAGGGGATGTAAAGCAGGCGGTCCCTTGTCTATTAAATATTAGGCAAGTAAAAGATCCCTACTCTTCGAAAGAGAAGATGTTCCGCAAAATTCGTCTCCTGCCGCCGGTGATAGGCCCTGGTAGCGGAAATAGGCCGACGTTAAATAAATAGATAAAAAAAAAGATAAAAATTCTATACCCACAATGACAAAGATTAAATAAGGAATAACTAGTTTGTGTCAACTTCCACTTAGGTTATATCGTATCGAATCATATATGTTTCACTTAGAAATTTGGCCATAAATGCAAACATTTATTTTTCAGTCATAGAAATATTCCAACAATAACGGTATACTATTTAGAACTTTTCTGCGTCATTTAAACTTTGATTTTTCAATATGTTATTCAATAATTTAAAAGTATAAGACACAGAAAAGCTATGAAATATTAACGAACTGAAATCTATTCACTCTGTTTGTGATTAATGTATGCCAAAAATATCAGAGCAAGATCGCTAGAAAACACGAATTTAATTTTCAACTTGGTTTCATATATGTTCTACAGATGTCAAATCTGGTCTTCTCGCTGACCAGAACATTATAAAGATAATAAAGAGCAAAGAATGAAAATGAAGCCTCAAATGAGTCTAAAAAAGAAAGACCCTCTAAGGAGTTTGATGAAAACAGAATGGAAAAATACGTAATGTCTTCATTACAACCGAACAAATATGAAAAAAACATAGTGAAAGATATGATTGAAAAATAGTTGTTTGGGAATGTTTATTAACCGCCATCCAGGCTACTTTAATGATCCTCTGAAATCTAGTATATCTAAAGGCACTAGCTATACAGGATGCCATTTGAAAGAAAAAGTTGGGGGTGGTTCTTTAAGGACTGCAAGCAGCAATACTATTCCAAGTGTGTTATTAAACGGAGTCATTCGTGTCTTTTGCAGTTTTATTAATTATATTCTCAAATAACGGAAATATCGCCTGTTAACATAATTCTAGAACACTCGATATGTATAGTCACATCAAAACTACCGCCGTACTTCTGGTGGTGTCTCACCATAAGAAGATTGTACTCTCCTCCTAACGATGAATGTTGTGTTCAATAAATCTTTTTCTGAACGTATTTTAACTAATTCTTTAATTACAAGTTATTGAAGAGAAGTACTATTAACGAGTCTCTGTTGATGTGCAAACGATCCTGTCGAGCAATTGTTAATCTCTCTTGGAACTATAAAAATCTTCCGCTATTACCATCAGCCTCTTCAAACCATGCCATCACCCAAGAACTACTGAAGCTACTGAACTAGCATGGCTTCTACCTTCTCAATAAAGAGCAATGATAATTCCACGTTGTTTCTCAGAAAAAATATATTTTGTTTTCCATTAATGACCATTGTCTAGCGACTTCTTTAAAGAATTTCAATAAGATACGGGCAAGTGACCTTATTTATTCAGATTTACAACGTTTAAAAATTTTTTGTCGTGTGCAATTCCTTGTTCAAACTATTTAAGAACTTTAGTAAACCTAGAAAAATTATGATGATTAAGGAATAGATTCAAATTTTACGATTATATATCAATTTTAATTCCAAATGTGCCTAAAACAACTATTCACAAATACCTACTGAGGATTATCTGTTACCACATCTTTTAAATCATACCTGTAACCGACTATTTTGTGTCTGGATTTACAAATCGTTCACCAATTTGTTCAGTCTGCTGGCAAATGGGATTATAAAACAACGCATTGCCTTTGAAATAACAAACTGAATGAACCCTAATTAAATTAGAACCCTACACCCGTACTTTATTTAACTGACAAATAGGTAATTAATATTGCGAGCTATATTAAAACTAATTACTCATTGAATTTCCTTCATTAAACTTAAATAATCCGTTTTACTTTTTCTGGAATATATATCGCTGCTATTCATATCCTCGGTAAATGTTAGAAGCGGCTGATTTAAAAAGCTTTTAGGTACGGACCCAAATAGCTTAGGCGAAAGTTGCTACTAAGAAATTGATATGGGGGGCGCTGACAGTGGACATCGCCTTTGTGCTATTTGAAAGCCTACCCAAGTTGAAAGACATCCTAATGTGAATATATATGTGCGTACAGGGGCTTAAGTACAACATTTATGGAGCGAGTTATACACGGTGAGACATATAATAAAACACATTATATTCACGTTGAATAATCATACAACACTTAATATCACAGACATAACGTCACCAAAAAGTGCACAAATTTCTTTGCTTAACGTAAATGCACCGGGACATTCACGTGGGCATTTCATAAGAGTCCTGTTTTGTATGGATTGTCTGGATGCTCATCGCATGACTTAAGCGTAACTGAAATAAGTTTAGCTGAAGTCGTTTTGCTCTCATATGAATTTTAGAATTAAGACAATTTACTAGAAGAAGTCGTGGAAGATGTACCAGCGCGTCCAAAATATGGCAATAATGGTACTCCTTCTTAAGAAAGATGAACAGGATGATAAAGATAATAATAGTAAATAATTTATTGTGCATATAAAAAAGAAATAACAAAATTTTACAAAGGAATGCATATCAGATAATACGCGACAAAGCATTGTATTTCATTTCTAAGCCTTGCCCTTGGGGAACATTTATTCTAACAACAATTTTTTTTGTTAATATTTCCTATAAGATCATTGGTGGTTTTCATTCGCGCTGTTGTAGTGCTGTGATGCTTTCTAAATCCAGAGATTGCGTAGGAGAAAGTACGTCGTTACTTATGATATGATCAGTGAGTCTTTTTAGGTGGTTAATTTCTACTCTCAATGGGGTTCCTTTAAATCATAAGAGACGATCTACAGCCGGGGTACTGTAGTAGAACAGTAAGGTATAAATTCGTACCTCCCGTGGATTGATATTGGTCCCCCTAAAGTCTCCGCCTTTTTACGATGCACTGGTCTTAGATCTAACACTGCTAATTGACTTCTTATCACTTCTGGATATCTTGATTATTAGAGTTCCCCTCTTAAGCTTCTGCGATCTGATCGATATTGTGAATATCAGGTGTGTGTGTGGGGCCTTTATATACGATATATACTATTAAATCAGTAGGTACAATGATTTTTTGGCACAATATAGCGCTAGCATAGCATAAACCTTGACAATATAAAAATTTTTAAATAAAGAAAACTGAGAAAGAACAACTTCATTTCGACACCCCGTATCTCGAAAAGAGAGCGTTTTATAACACAGTTTTCTTTTCTTAAATTGACGAGTATACAAGCTGCGGAATTTTATCAAGCATATCAAGATACCCTGTATAATTACGCATAAGGCTATGCAGGGTTTCAGTTAGAGCAATATAATTCCAAGCTGAATTGCTTGATATTTTATTTTAATGCAATAACTAACCACGAGTAATGACATACCGAATTCTGTAATAGCTATATTAAATCAATTGTGAATATACATGGTTTCATGCGAATAACTTGAGACCAATTAAATGTTAACTGTTACCGAGAAACACTGTATTGTGTGATGTCTTTCATTAATAGGTAGTTACTGATTTTCACTTCACCCTGAAAGTATAATAGCAGATTCGTCGGCACGTGCACTAGGCCAATCTACATTTCATCGTCGCTGTATTTGTTTTTCTCGTTTAAATTTTCCTACATTTGACATGAATTCAAGTACGATTGTGACAATTGTTCTAAATTGTTCTGTGTTTCATTTCGCTCATTCTATAATCTCTTTGTGAAATTGTAGAAAATTAATATCAGAAGTAAATCATGCGCGAGAAGCAGAAAGCAGTGACATGCCTCGCGTATCTCGATTTCCGATCTCCGTTATCTGGCATCATTGTAATTGTGTAGTCATGAATTCCTCAGACAGCCCTATGGCACCAACAACTCCAATTTCCAGGAAGTATGCCCTCTAAAATAGACTTTCAGCACCATGATCCCTTGCATTCTATCATTTAGCAGCCACATTAACCGATGACAATGTAGAAGTATCAATTATTCAGGGAAAACTAGTGGCAGACAATTTCCAATATGTTGAACTGATGAAATAGACTTTCAGCACCATGATCTCTTGCATTCTATCATTTGGCAACCACATTAACCGATGACAATGTAGAAGGATCAATGATTCAGGGAAAATCAAGTGGCAGACGATTTCCAATATGTTGGACCGATGTTACCAAGAAAAATGTTTTGGTGAGTGTTTCGAGTAAGACAATTATAGCAGATCGCGTGTTGTCGGCAGATGTACCATACAGTAATGTGCCACCGGCTAGAATAACGCCTGTGTTCCATAATGATTGTGAAAACGTTGTGAGTAAGAAGAAGAAGAAGAAGAAAAGGAGAAGGTGATGGTGTGAGAGGAAGAGGAGGAGAAGAAGGAGAAGACGAAAATAATTTAGCAAATTATTCACTTTCTCATCAACGATATTAGTATTTCCAATGCTCTTTATTTCTTTGAGTTTCAAATCCATTTGCGTTATCAATATAAATTCGAGACTCAAGAGGCTTGTCTTTTCTTAGAGTTTGGAATTTTTTTCGCGCTTCCCTACACATGATTAAGAATTTTCTCATTATGTGTGAACATTTTCCACATAAGGGCAGATTTTTTATTAACGCAATTATAAATTTTAAATGAAAAAGTGAGCAACTTATACTGTTTTGTCAAAATAATTTTAGATTCATGATTCTTGTTATGATTTTTTGTATTGTAATATCATTAGTTCAAATAATTGCGAGGGATTTAATCTTTGATAGTAAGCTGTGAATTTACATGAACTATATTAGTTTTAGCAGCTTAGCTCGAGAAATATTTATAGATGACATCTATTAGCACGAGTGATGTGGGGAGAATATTCTAAGAATATATTAATTAAATACATAAAACGTTATTTTAATATTAAGTTGTTCCATTAATTGCCTCTAGATCCTTTTTGGGCATTTTTTGGTATTTACTGACATTTTCTTTCAATTTAATCATTTTTGTTGTATTTCCATCACTGATCTGGTAAAGAGTAGTGTAGGTATAAATATTTAACAAACGAAGCTGCGAAAGCTTAAACTTCCATTGGGGTTCCCATCATTGAGTTGTCGATCTAGCATACAAAAGCTCCCAAGAGGTTAGACTTAAAGTTAATCATTCAATCAAGAAAACGCAAGCGCTAAAATAGTACCATTTATTAGATAATTCAAAAACTATAGTATATCTACAAGAACTTATCTATTAATATGTATGAATCTGGGTACCAAACATGGCAAGGGCGGAGGCCTCCTTTAGAGGAGGACGTGCATCTCAATCTCCATACAATGGAGAGTATGTAGTAGCAATCGACTCCTCACAAAAAGATTCACAACTTCCTAGAAGTGTGCGTGACCAATTTGACTTGGACTGATGGTAAAAAATTTTACCAAGATTTTAGTAAACTTCGTTTCCTAGCGACGCACGTGGAGATACCCGCATGTCCCGCATGTACCCATTTATGGACTGATAGGCTTTTCCTTTATTTTCGCTAAAACTGAAGATTTACCTACGAGCATGAAACTGGCTTTTTCTGGTTTTTCTCCACTCAAGTGGCCGGGTGGATTTAAATTATTTTTATGCGAAAAGCTGGCCTTTTTTGTTCGAATTTCATTTAGAGGGTTCGCCACTTTGCCGCTTTTTCCATTTTGCTACTTAATATTTTGCCAACTTTTAAAATTTTAATTTCGGGATGCTTTCGAAATATGTCCCTAAGACCTTGACGCCGGCGGGCGACGTAAAAACTTGATGCCCTTTCGAATTTTTTACTTTTGATCTGTTGTACTCTATAATACTCTATAACGTCTTTTTAGATAAAAAATTTGCCGTCGGCTTTTTCGACTTTTATGCTCAGGTGGCTAAAGTGTTTTTTAAAGCACATATAGCTAAAGTCACGACGTATGACCAATGGATGATTCGGGTCAGCGAACAAAAAAAATGTTGAAACTTTTAGTGTTTGGTATATACGCACTAAATCACAATTTTATTTTGTTGCCCCTTTTAATAATGGGGTGGTAGTAATGGGGGTGATAGTAAGGGTGGTTGATACCAAAAAAATTTGAGGTCTTGGCTTATCGCACACTCACTAAATGCCAATTTTATGGACTCTTGCCTGTTTCACCTATTTACTCCCATTTACCTCCCCGCCCTTCAACGGAATAAGATCAAAATATAATCTAATTCCAGAGGGATCTATTATCGAAACTGTATTAAAATTGTCTACCACGACTAATGTTAGTGATAATTGTCCCATACATTTTTAAAATGGTGTTCTCGAACAGTAGTGGACACTGCTAGCACCACTCGACAAATATGTTGCATAACAAAGTATGTCAACACTGTATAAAAAAATTATTTGACAACGTTGGATGTCAGTGGAATCCATGTAGACAACAAACATTTATTTCATATGTTAGTGGCTATGACAACAATGTTTTAATGCAAGCCAAAAAGTTACTGCAGTCAACAGAAAAAAAAATGTGTTGGAGAAGTTAGTGAAAGAAGACCCAAATATTTTTCTTAGAAATTCTCTGGTAAGTTTACATGTAAAGATGCAACATTAAAATAATAGTAAGTTCTTCTAAATTAAATTGATTTTGCAAGCCAATTTAACATAACAACTTTTATCCTCTGGCCGAAAATTACCACATGTTAACAAAGCCATAACCTTATTAGTCTTATCTTCATTTTTATACTTAGCGCGGTAGCTCGCGTTTGCCTTTGTATAAACTGTCTAACCAATTCTGTTACATTTATTACTAAATCTTTACTGAAGCTGAACACTTTTATAATCGCTAAGTTCAAATGGATTACACAGGCACACAGAATAAAAAAACTGGTCTTTTTCTGGTACATTGGGTAACCCATATACAGTATGTCCCGCTTTTCATAAATCCACCCTAATATCTCAGTTATTAATAATACGATTTTCTTCAAATTTGGGTGGTAATTATATGTTCGAAAAATGAATTATTTGGCATAGTAAACATTTTCATTTTTCATTGGCGTGCGGATTTAGGGGGTAAAAAGAGGTCGATTTTTCGGCAAAAGGATATTAGGGCTTATTTTAGACAAATTTTTCTATCATATTTGGATTTAGCATGTCCAAACACCCCTCAATTCATATTCTCCATGATCTCAAAAACGGATTATGGCAGAAACGAAAAATTAATTAATTTCTTAAAATATCAGTTATTAATAATGCGATTTTCTTCAAATCTGGGTGGTAATTATATGTTGGAAAAATGAATTATTTGGCATAGTAAAAATTTTCATCTTCATTGGCGTGCGGTTTTAAGGGGTAAAATAGGGTAAGTTTTTTGGCAAAAGGATATTAGGGCTTATTTTAGACATATTTTTCTATCATATTTGGATTCAGCATGTCCAAAAGCCCCTCAATCCATATTCGTCATGATCTCAAAAACGGATTATGGCAGAAACGAAATATTAATTAGTTTCTTTGCTATAACAAACCTAAAAACAATTTTTTTTTATAAATTCTGATCTCTTCAACATAACCACTTTCCAATGATACCACAGCGTTTGTCGTAAATGTTGCCTCTTCACTAAACATTATGTTCTTTAAAAAAATCTGTCGTTAAGATAGTTACCTTGCAACTATAGGCATTAATCAAAAGTGCTTTGAAAAACAAGTTTTTATTTGATATTTGGCGATTCATAAGAATTGTCAAAAGTTAAACAGTGTTATTTAATTTATCAATCTTACTGATAATAGCAGAAAATGGAAGAGTAGTTCTTACAATTGAAGAAAAAGTTGAAATTATCGGCTTAATTGGTGATAATGAAAGACCTACGCGTCAGGTTGCTCGAATATTTAACCAACGTCATCGTGATCGAGCACCAATTTGGCACAAAACCGTTGGTGACATCAACAAACTGTTTGCAAGAACCGGAACCATTTTCAAGAAAAGACCAAGAAGGTACATTTTAAATCTACGACAATATCCGGACGACGAACGCATTTTAATAGAATTTCGGAACAAACCAAATGGTAGTATAAGGGCAGTTGCGAGAACACTAAATTTAACCAAAAATAAAATATGGAGGTGTTTGAAACGCAGTAGGATAGGGCATTTAAACCAACATTTTTGCATACTCTCTTAGAAGGTGATTTTGAACGACGGTTTGAATTTTGCCTGTGGCTGCAAAGTAACTATCTTAACGACAGATTTTTTTTAAAAAACATACTGTTTAGTGACGAGGCAACATTTACAACAAACGGTGTGGTATCTAATCAAAATTGTAGATATTGGGCAGCCGAAAATCCCAACTTTGTAATTAACTGTAAAAACCAATACAGTGAAAAAGTGAACGTGTGGTATGGCATATTAAATGAACAAATTGTTGGCCCTTTTTTTCTGGATAACCTCAACGCAGAAATTTTTTTTACAAAATGATTTAGATGATTTTTTCATGGAAATGCATTTAGCACAGAGAGAAAATGTGTACTTTCAGTTAGATGGTGCCCTCGCGCACAATTCTCTGAGAGTTAGAAACTTTTTAAATGCAAATTTCCCTATGAAGTGGATAGGTAGAAATAGCCCTTTAGAACCGTGGCCCCCTAGATCGCCTGATATTACCACTTGACTTGACTTTTTTCTATGGGGTACTTGAAAAATAAAGTGTATGCTACTCGGCCGCGTAACAGACAAGAGCTTTGCCCTATGATTAAGCAAGCGTGTCAAGAAATTACTCCCCAAACTTTAAGAAAAGTGATTGAACGGTTAAGAAGGGTTGTTGAAAAGTCTATTTTATTGGAAGGTGGTTATGTTGAAGACACCAGAATTTAAAAAAAAGATGTTTTTAGGTTTGTTATAGCAATTAAACAAAGTTATAAAAAATTTAAAAAGTGTTTTTTAAGAAATTAATTAATATTTCATTTCTGCCATAATCAATTTTTGAGATCATGGAGAATATGGATCGAGGGGTTTTTGGACATGCTGAATCCAAATATGATAGAAAAATGTGTCTAAAATAAGCCCTAATATCCTTTTGCCAAAAAACCTACCTTGTTTTACCCCCTAAAACCGCACGCCAATGAAAAATTAAAATTTTCACTATGCCAAATAATTCATTTTTCCAACGTATTTGAAGAAAAACGCATTATTAATAACTGAGATATTAAGGTGGATTTATGAAAAGTGGGACACGCTGTATATTTCGACATGCTGAACATGAATCAGGTATCCGTGTAGCTCCATTGGCCACAATTTTTTTGCAAATTGTGAAAATAATCTAAAAGAAACTCATAATTTAGGTTATTTTCGCGACTAAAAATGTTTCAGGACCTAGGCCCACTTATAAAAGGGGGCCCCAGATGGACAAAATTTTAATGTCTAACTTTCTGCAATACACTGGTGAGGGAAGGGCCTCACACGGCCGACTACTCAGGTCCTTGGGGGTGGTTTCGATAATTTGGGGTGGTGCAGGATGGTCAAATATAAAAGACAACGTCATTCTAATTAAACATTTAATAAAATAGCAGGGTACGTAGTGCAATATAACACAATATTAATCTCAAAAAGTGCACTAATAATTGGGGCCCACACGCTTAACCCAATATACACAAAATATCTTACAAACTAATAAATATACGAGAAGGTCATATACAAGAAGCGTGACAAAAATAACTACATGTGACCCAAGGTACGGTAAACATAAATTACTTAAAACTATTGTTAATAAGGCAAAACTATTCAAGTAGTGAGATAACACAAAATATACCAAATATTACTGAAATCTAAAATGATACTGAAATTTAAGTTATGAGCAAAATAACTTTCAAAAAAACATTCGTTTCTTTCATATACCATTGGTGCAAGTCTGACCAAAAAAGGAAGATCGACAAGACTCCCCCTATGGTGACTTGTCGACTTCTTTCATACACCTGCCGTATAAGATTCAGCATGAAAAGCAATAAAACAACCACTCTTTCTATATATTGATGATTCAAGTCTGATCATGCTAATATATATAATATTAAGCATCTCTTGTCGATCTTCCTTTTTTGGTCAGACTTGCACCAATGGTATATGAAAGAAACAAATGTTTTCTTTGAAAGTTATCTGCTGAATACCCAGAATAATATTTTTTAACAATGATGTAAGCAGAAATAATAGGTATTTATTTATTAAATTAGCAAAATATTACAAATATTACTTGAAATTTATTTTACTGTCCTGTGGACGTTGTGTTGATGTACCGGAAGCTTGTTAAGAGAATATGATTTCGCTTACCTTTGGTAAGTCTGAAACCATTTCCCTGAATATCTTTTCCCGTCCTACCAGGGTAGCGTAACCCTAGTTGATAACAGCCGCAGGTGGTAGACAATCTACGTGGAGGCTAAGGTAACGTGACGAGATCCCCAGTACCATACAATCACAAGATGACAGGCAATACTCCACAATCTAGACACCACAATCTGGACTAGAAGTTGAGACCAGAGTCAGGTTGGAAGTCCCTCGTAAAGTGTAGAACGTGACATAAAAGCTCAAGTAGAATGCAAGTAACAGATTCAAATGAACGTAGAATAACAGATCCAAGTAAAATCAATCAGGTAACAATCCAAATAGCCATAAACTGACAAATAGATCCTAATACTCGTACCTTAACAAACAATCAAACAACAAACAAGCAAACAGCCCTGCAATAAAATAAATAACCCAAATTACAATCTATTTCCACCTTAAGTGGGTTTCAGAGACGTACTTGAGATGTGATGTGGGCTGAAAGAGGTCCTTGCTGTTAAATGGCACTCCGAAGTCATGCATTCGAAAGACACCACGTGCTTCAGAAAATTGATTTAATCCGGAAATCCGTAGTTGTATCTCCCAACAAAATGATACTCAAATACCAAAATGGAAATACGACTAATTTTGTCGTGATGAATACTAAATCCCATAAATGGAGCAAAACTTACAATATTGCTAAAACTCGTATTCAGACGAGTCAATCTTCTAGCAAGCAAAAGGAAAATGACCAAGATGTCCCCTTATCAAATTGTCAAAATCTTGTAACTTCCGACGGTACGTTCAGAATTTCCACTTTACGGTGTATCCCACAACCAGAATAGATTTTCCTAACTTCGTTTATATCCATAAATATTATCATAATATACTCCGAAGGCCGTCCTCTCATAAGTCTACACACCAAAAGGAGATTTAATCAACAATACTGGCCATTGTAGAAGCTTTAAAAAGGCGTTTTTGCAATGCACTCTCTTAATGAATATCTGAACCCATTCATCCAGCTACTTCCTGTACCAAAGCGCATTTAATGGCCGAAGTAAAAGATCAAGTAGCGCTATTAGGCAACCAGTTATACTCTATTAAATATCTATTTGGCGAGAGATGGTACCAATATGCTCAAATGCACAATAAAATATGTGAAAATAACCTAAAATTCTGGCAATTACTAAATGTGAAAATAGACTGTAACAAAAATTGATGGATAACAGAGGGAGCTAAACGGATTCGTATTCAGCATGTCGAAATACATAGGGAAAATATAGAATAATACATAGCGAAATACGTAATCATCACCGGATCCTTCGCCATTTTCTATAAAATCGCGTATGCAAATATATTACACAGACACAAAAAAAAGTGAAAAGTGATCTGTTTTTGGGACTTGGATATTTGGATAACCTGTATATCGACTTGCTGTATACGAATCAGGTATCCGTTTAGCTGCGTTATAACCTAAATTATTTAGTTTTTTTCGCCAATGGAGCTAAACGGACACCTGACTTATGTTCAGCACGTCGAAATATATATGGGTTACCCAATGGAGTACCAGAATGGATTATCCTATATTGCTCTGCAACTTCTTGAAATTCTAAGTCTTCAATTACAACAAGCACGTTTGCTTCATTTAAGTCAGCCATTTTTATAAAACTTTACTATTGTCATTAATTCGTATGCAAGAGTATAATATCGTGTATTCTTTTCTCACTCGTTGCATATTTTACTGGAAATTGTAGAATGCGACTTTTCGTGACATTTTATGCCTATATGGACAAACAATTTTTTTTACCGTTACTACACTTACTTCCACTCCACTACGTGGATGCGAAAGTAAGAGATGAAAGATATTTATTGAATGCTCAGATACGGAAGTTCGTTAAGTAAAGAATCATCTTTTTTTGAGAGAACTTTAAGTTGCTAATGGGAAACTTTTTTTTTTTTGAATTGCAACATAATTTAAGTAGCTTTTCTTTTCTCTTTCGGTCTCAAATAAGTTATAGTTATATACATTTTTAATAAATCCAATCAGCATTAGAATTTGTGAACCGAAATATCTACAAATAGCCCGTCGGGCAGAGCGCGAAAAGCCTTCTCTTTCTTGACCTACCCAATACTGAAGTATAACCAGATGGGACCTTCACTACTTATTAAAGCATGTTATTTTACAGAGGACATCAAAATTGACGACACTCTCCATTGGTCGAGACCGAAGATATAAGAAAAAAACTAAAAAAAAAGAAATTTAGAAATTTAATTTTCAATCAAATATAACTTTAAAACTAAAGCAGATAAAAATAAAATTGTTGTTTGATTTTGACAAGTAAACCTTGCTTTTTAATTTGAAGTATAATTTATTGCAATAATAAAAAAATTAACATAAAAAAAACTGGCAAAACTCAAAAGGATACACAAATCAGCAGCATTTTTCTAATTCTTAACTCGTCATAACTCGCTTATATAATGAGCTATTCAATTTTTTCTTTCACCAAAAACTGCCAAATTTAACAGGCTTCATTTTGTCTTGATTAATGCAAGATCTAATTTTTTAACTAAAAGCGCTACAGCCCTTTAAACACAACTAAGCACACTACGGCGACGTAGACGGGAGGCTTCCTCTCTTGCCCCTGCTACTCTCTCAGTCTATCAAGAAACGTATCGGCTGCTCTCCTCATTATTGTCTGGATAAGTATTAATAAGTGTATATATTATTTTATTTACATTTAGGCTATTACAGTTTATGTATAAGGTAGATTCATTTTTATCAGTGGAGAAAAACTACATGTTTGTTTTGCGAAACTGCTGAAAACAGCGAAAAAAATTCTAATGATAAAAAACCAACTGTTACTGGCATCAAGTCTATTATAAATTGTGCAAATGAAAGAAAATATGCTGTTTCATTAAAATTTTTATAAAAGTGGTGGCACTTATTTGCACACCCTTCGATACCGATTTCATTATTCTTGTAGGACATCTTTTTGTAATAATAATAATATTAGCAGAGGCAACATGTATTGTCTGTGATATTTGTAACGCGATAAAAAATGCAAGTGAGCCTTCATGTAGTTATAATAAAGAAGAAAAAAATTAGTTTAAAATAAAATGTCATTGTCTGATTTGTGAAAAATCCAGAAAAATTAAGAATAAATTAAGAACATTTTTAAGTAGCAATTTGTACAGGAACGGGTGCGGAAACTAGAAAGCTGCAGTGTCGCATTGTGATACAGAAGTACAAGGCAGGTTACACATTTTTTCAGATTTATTTGGGCTGATGGAAATTATTATAAAATTTGTTATGCAAAATATATTAGCAAAAAAAAATTAAATGTATACAAACTAAACAACTGAAAGAAAAAAAAGAATTTAAAGTAGTGTTAAACATCTTATTTAGGGAGGTTTACCTTGCCGTTTTGCAAAAAAATAATTCTTAACTTTAACATTTCTAAAAACACGACTTAATGATATATTTGAAGAAATGACGGAAGAAAAATTAGATTATTATAGCAGCGGAAATATAAGAAAGAGATTAGAAAAACATCTAAGCAAACAAAGTGTTTTGAGAACATAAAGAAAATACAACAACAGTTCATTCAAGTGATAATAAAGCTAAAAGAATTTTTGTTGTTAGTCACAGCTGAATCAGGCGAAGAAAACTTGGTTCATGAGAATAAATTGACAATTCTTGATAAAGCTGCCGATATCTTAAGTGAAGCTGCAGCTGGATATTTTAAAACCCTTTCGGGACGGTAGCGGACTGCGCTTGCGGATTTGTCCGTCTGCAGCCGCGAACTGTAGCTTTGTCTGCACATTTTCAATTTTACTTCAATCAGACAATTTCTAGAGAAGTTCAACATGACGAATTCAAGATGGCGACCAAACATCGAAATCTAATATGGCCTATAACCATCTCGACAAAATACTCTTTCAAATAAAAAAAAAACTGCATCAAAATCGGATCACCCGTTGAAGAGATATGAAGCCACAGACAGACAGACCGACCAACAAACAAACATACGCGTCAAACTTATAACACTCCTCTTTTGAGGTCGGGGGTAAAAAAAAACGCGACTACTAATCTGAATGAACATAAATGTAAACAAGAAGTTTCAGATTTGTTATAAACATTTATGTCGTGGATACCAAATATGCCAGGACAGACAAATCCTTTACATATTACTACATGTGTATTGTGTCGTCAGAAGAAAAAAAACTTAATGATATGCTTTATTCTTTTGGCTATGGTTATTCCTACGATGAAATACGGACATTTTTAACGTCTTTAGCTAGTCACATATTAGTAAAAACTAGTGACGACATTTTTATACCACCTGGAGTTCCTTCAGTAAGTTCCGAAGAAAACATTTCCATTCATAGAATCGATAATTTTGATTAAAACGAAGACATGTAAGATGGAAAAAATCCCACTTGGAATAGTATTATTTAAAAAAGAGAACAGCCTATTTACACAAGCATATTTAGATCGTCTATCCAATTTCAACCGATTTTAACCCTTCCAGTTGACATGAAAACAAAAATATAGTTATGTACAAAAATCCAACTAATCGTTCAGAGCCTCTACGAGTTAGTGAAAGCATGGCAAATAATTGTTTTGATTATGTGGTTACCTCTGACACTTTATGGAAAATATTAAAATATACGAGACAAAGTAAAAACTTAACAATGACATATCTGAAAATCAGTTAATCTCTATCTGATACCTATTATTTTCCATTTATTAACGCACCACCCGCGTTGTACGACACCATATATAATGGATTATTACAACTAATATCATATTATTCAATTTGATTTGTTAATTTTATCATCTTACAATAAAGGAAAATTATTCTAAAGCTTTTGTTACGGCCACTGATGGAAGCATTGCGCGATTTATGGCGAACGCGGGATGTACCGGGAACGAGAGGGGAAGCCTCACGACTCCGCCGCCGTAGTGCGCTTCGTTGCGTTTAAAAGGCTGTACCGCTTTTATTTACAGAGCTAGATCCATCATTAATTGAGACAAAATGAAGTCTAGTAAATTTGTCAGTTTTTGGTGAAAAAAACATTCGAATAGCTCAATACATAAGCGAATTACAACGAGTTAGAACTTTCAAAAAAATTGACAATTTGTGTACCATTTAAATTAACGTCAATTCTCTAATGTTAAAGTTATTATTTTTGTAATAAATTATACATCAAATTAAAGAGAATCGTTTGTACTATAAAACTAAAAAAAATATATAATTCTATCTTTTTTCATTTGAAAGTTATTGGTGGTTGAATTTGAATTTTGTTATTTTCATTTTTTTAAAATTTTTTTCTTGTAACTTTAGTATCGACCAATGGAGAGTGTCGTCAAAAGTGATTTCCTATGTAAAAAAACCTGCTGAATAAAATGAAATAGATTTTATTTGGTTATGCCTCGGTATTGGGTTAGTGAACGCTAGAGCCAGCCATCCGACGTACCAAAAGCTTTATCTCTTTCTCATATTATTAATTTCATATTGGATGTAAGTCACGAAGCCCCAAGTTTAGTAACCTGGCCATGAGAAGCAGACTATTATAAAAAGTTGTAAAAGATTCATTTTTTTACTTATTGACTTGCATGACGAAAAAAATCATTATATAATCCTATTACTGTTCTAGATGATGTACCAGATGAAGTAACTAATTCAAGATTGGAAACAAAATGTCGATTAATGTTATAAAATGTCCAGAATTCATGGATTCGTTGAAAAGCAGTATTATTTTGAAAAGTAATATTCTACTGGATTGGTAGCATTTAAAAAATCAACACCGAAATCGCCCACTGTCACTTCAAAAAGATGGTTTCTTTGTGGCTTACGCATCAGTTTAATTGAAACTATAAAGCAAAATGGATTTTGTTGGTGATATGATCTTTCACCTGAACATTCTGTTCTGTGGATTAATTCTTTTTTTAAATTCACTTTTCATGAAATATCTTTTATTCTTATGAATAATAAACAGTTTAATGCTTATGCCAGCATACAAATGAACGTCAATCACCAAATATATAAAATCGTTGAATATAAACATACTACGCCATACAAATATAAAAAACAAGTCATTAAATACACAAATTAATAATTACGAACATGAAAATTTTTATGGCGACATAAAATCATCACCACATATGCAGATGAACGAGCACAGAAATTAAGAATTTCCAGCATATTTTTGTTTATTTTCGTGAAATAGGAATAACTGAAATATCAATTAATCGTCATTTTCTCGTTCGTAATTAGGTGTTTTTAATTGAACGTGGATGTTTACAAACAACAATTTTTAGTAATTCGTGTTTGTGAAGTGGAAATCAAACGATTTAATTAATTCAGAATGTAAACAAATAATAAATAATGATATGAACACATACGGCTGTTTCATTGCAGAAATTAATTTCATTATTTTATATCGTACATTAAATCTAGCTATTTATCATATCAAACAAAGTATCTAGCAAATCAATTACATTAATATCCATAAATACGTAACATGCATTCATCATCGCTAACAGCCCTATTTGTAATTAGTGAGTTTTAAGGTTCTGACCTACATAAAATACTGTAAATCTGAACATTTGTACCAATGTGACTTGGATAAGATCTCGCATTAAGATTATCAGTTGGGTCCTGGTAATCACTAAACGGCTGTGTATCAGTCTTTAAAATTGAACGTTTCAATATGGCGCACAGTGGTCGATTTTCTATCTTTAGGGGGACAAAAATGTAGAAATTTGTAAAAAAACTCCAAATAGTTTTAAGAAAACAGGAAAAAATAGTAGAAAAAATGTAAGCACCAAGGGGGTGGTTTTTGACAGGGTTGAAACATAAATTTCGCTTAAAAATTCTAAAATTTTGTATATTTAATAATATCATACCTGTGAATTCAACAAAAATAGTAAAAAAAAATATATGAATCAAGGGGGTGGTTTTTGAGAGGGTTGAAATAAAAATTTCTCTTAAAAATTCTAAAATTTTGTAAATTTAATAATATTATACCTGTGAATTCAACAAAAATAGTAAAAAAAACTGTATGAATCAAGGGGGTGGTTTTTGAGAGGGTTGAAATATAAATTTCGCTTAAGAATTCTAAAATGTTGTAAATTTAATAATATGATACCTGTGCATTCAACAAAAATAGTAAAAAAATCTATGAATCAAGGGGGTGGTTTTTGAGAGGGTTGAAATATCAATTTTGCTTAAAAATTCTGAAATTTTGTGAATTTAAAAATAGTAAAAAAATTCTCTGAATCAGAGGGGTGGTTTTTGAGTGAGTTGAAAAATTAACTTCGCTTCAGAAATCTGAAATTTTGTGAATACGATAGTAAATCTGTAAATACGTCAAAAATAGTAAAAATATCTATAAGCCCAGGATGGTATTTATAAGAGGCTTGAAATTAATTCTTTGTTGTCAGAACAATAGAAGACATGCAAATAAATACTACGGTCGTGATTTTTTTAATTGTATTTTAATATTAACACTGTTTAAAATTCTACACGTGTATTTTAAAATGAATCTAAATCACTTTCTGAAGAATCCAGAGGCTCCTCTTCACTTACTGATGACTCATCTGAATCTTGGCGATCATGCGATAACTTCTTGGTGGGAATTTGAAGCAGGTTAATTACTCGTTGGGGTAATAAGTTTACTTTCCTTTTCGGTAAAGGTCTTAAACTGCAAATAAGCGGATCTGATGATATCTGCAGCGCATGCAATAGATCTTCAATATTTTTTTTCCTGCTCATTTTTCGGGTATTGTGTTCTCGAAAGTAACGGCATTCTTTGTGCCTTGCTTCTAAAGCATCTTCACTCAGCTGTCCTATTGGGAGCAGAAGTGTGTCCATAACGTCAGCCCCATGAATTAATATTTTATGGACACTAGCTGGCATTTTATACCATGGATATAATTTGACAAATAATTCTGCTGTGTCGTGAGCATACTTTCGAAATGACTCAGTGTGTAGCTCGTAACCGCAAGATATTGCTTGTAAAATGACTGAGAATCGTGATATCAAGGTTTCATCAACCCCGGTAATTTCTGCGGCCCTTTTAGGCTCTTGGAAAAATCGCCAGGCTGTGTTGGCGTCAAGTGTAGTTCCTCTGCCCTGTTTAACGACATCCACGAGCAGACCAGTTTCTTGACGAAATTTTGTTCTTTTCTTTTCTTCAAGTGCAGCTTTGTTATCTAGGCCTCGAGCCTGCCAGGTTTTCATATCTCTTCGGAATGAAATGTGTAATATGCATTCAAAAAATCGGATATGTGCATGTAGTGTAGATAATCCGTATTGAAACGTACTCGTATTGCAAGGCACTTTCATAAGGGCTTTTATATCGTTCATTTGGCTTGGTTTTGCTTTACAAATATAGCAGCTCTGTGTTGATGGATCCTCAGCTAGAGCATTGGCTATTTTCCCATCCAGCATCGTATTTAGTAAGATATGATGTACATTGATATCCTTCCCATCAATTTTTATGCAGGTTGGTGTAAGTGTTAAGATTTGGCTTTCCATATATTCTTTTCCTGCATTATAACGTCTTGCGCCTCTTTTATAAATTGAATTTTTATTGGCATAAAATCGTGTTGACGAGGCACGAGGATTCATCCAAATTATTTCTTCAGAATTTTCAGTTTTTGTAATAACATCTGAGCTCTCCAGAAATTTTTGCTTGTATACCGAGTGGCCAGAGCTCCCATCAAAGCCCCATTTATATAAAATTTCTAATGCTGATATATCTTGATCTTTTATAACCTCATTCTGAACCATTGACAGACGCTGAACGACGTGATCGTAATTTCACTTCTCCCAAATTCTCAGTAATTTTTATATCCTTGGTAGCACTTTTTTTTAGCTAATAATACTTTTTCGTATGCCGGATAGATGTCGCAATTTCTCTCTTTTGCTCCTTTTCTCATTTTTATTACTGTGATTTGGTCATTTTAGTATCAATAATAAATGCCACAGCTTCTTACGGAGTGTATGCTCGCCAGTTTAATTTTGAAGGATTTATTCTCTTCATTGCTCTTAACGAGCGAGGACTTGTCAATGTGGCTTTCTTCATTACATGAGCAACATTTCTCTGGCCTTTTTTAATGAAGCTTGTTGGAGTCGCAAATATAAGTTCTTCGGAACTATGACTCCCTACCAGAGTCTTCGTTCGCCTTCTCTTGTTCTTGTACTCGTGCTTTCGAATTCTTTTCTGGCTCGACGAACTAAACCTCTAGTGGGTGTAACACTAACTAGATGTTGCTGAGTGCCTAATTTTATTTCTTCTCCCAGCCAACCTTCATTTTTTTTCAAAAAGCTTTTCTTATTTCTTCCACTTGCCTTCCATCGAATTGTAAAATTGCACGAAAATATTTTAATTTTGGCCAAAATCTCTTCTTCTGGAATAGTTGGTATTAGCAATTTGATGAAATCAACCATCTTCTGCTTCGCAGGTATCGTATTTGCCTGAGAAAGAAGGCCTTCCTCAGAAAGAAAATCAAACAATTGATTTCTTTTCACTCCCAGATTGACACCTGGAAACAAATGGTTAAAAAAAAATTACTTCCCTGAACCCACGCACATTGCGAGTAGTATCATTTGATAGATAGATAAATTTTTAATAAAACTATGCTATTTTTAGGCCAAATAAATGTAAATCTTCTTTTTTCTACTCTAATAAACTTTAAACAACAGTTAAGAAAATGATTTTTTTCATTTAATTTATAAAAACCAAAAATATAAGCAGCCAAACATTATATAGACTTAAAAGTTATTTCAAAACTTACTTGAAGGACCAGTAGCCATGGCGAGATAGAAATTTTCACAATAAAACACTATAGGTACTTGTGGAAACAACTTTTACACAACCGTTTAATAGCGGCGACTAAACGTAACTAAGTATATTCTTTCCTGTGCTCGCTTGCCTGCTTCAGTACCGCCCTATACTTCCAAGAATTCCCATTTCTGTTGCATACCCTTCTAGGATAATTGTCTGTCTATAGTTCTACAACAGATGTTTTGATTTCAAGGAATTGTATTTTGTGACAAATGTCCCCGTAAATTAGGTATTTCGACCACTGTGTGGCGGCTATTTTAAAATGGCGGGTAGACGAATTCTTAAATTTGCTATATCTTCCAAACACACTGCCCAAACTGAATGATCTTTATTTAGTTAAATTCATAATACAACCACTAAATGAAAAATACGTCTTAGCATTCTCCCAAGAAATTCAAAATGGCTGAGATATACAGCGTCGGATTGTACCACCAGGAAACCGGGAAATTTCCCGGTGGGCCCTCGACTTACCAGTTTTGGGGCCCCTGAGGCCTCTGGTCGAGAGACCGTAATATTGTTATTATTCTTAATAAAAATAACATTAAAGTTGAAAGTAGAAAATATATAAAACTTGCGCCCATTTTCCCATATAAAACGTATTTTTCAAGATACGCGCCACGCGGCAATAAGCTCTATTCAGTTCACACTTGTATTTGCATGGTAATGTATACCTGTTCCTACATTGCGTGTCTCGCGTGGTTTAGGGTTTACTTCATTTCTCGCAAAGACAAACACTCGTAGGAGAAGTTATCCATAAGGCTAACGAGGCTACAGCTTAGGGGTAACAATGCGTGGAGAGGCGCGCGCAATAAATTTTCGTTTTCCGAGAATTTTTTTTTTCCATTTCCTTCTCTCTGCACGATGGCCTACAACCAAATTTAAATCAAAGTTGTTGCCACTCGGATTTTTTTACACATTTTTGAATGTAAATAGAACCAATTTCCACGATATTTAAAATCATTAATCGCAGAAATTTTTTTTACAAGTATTTTACTTTTTTTGTTGAATGACACAGCCACGCAAAAAAGTGGTCTAGCCTACGGACCAAACCAGTGTATCTTTATGTATTTGGATCCGCTGAAACCGAATCCGAAGTCAAAATTGTCAGATTGGCTCGTTTTTCACCAACTCCAAAAAAACACTCCTCCATAAAAATGGTTTGTCCGGCGGACCATACCAGCGTATTCTTATGTCTTTGGACCACAGACCTCTATATATTAAATGGATAGCGTATACCATAGGGATGCGCGTAAAATTTTAGCCAAAATTGAAGAATTCAATAAAGGCGAAAGTCGTCTGCTACGGGGCTTTACGTCTTGCGCAGTATACCTGTTTTTAGTTCTGAAGTTAGCAGCACGTTGCTGGGAACGCGTTGCTAACAAAGCAGTCCGGCAACAGTCAGGTAGGAAATAAGTTTTGAGACATTATTGGAAAAATAAATCTATCCATAAACACCCCACGATGTAATAAATACATTCAAGTGGCATGTGTGTGACGTCACAACTCTAAAAAGTGAAGGAAAACAAATAGCTGTCTTCTATCCGAATTTCGAACTATTCACTAAGAAATTTTGTTCAACTTACGTATTTAGCGCCGAGATACAGTGCAAAATATAACATAAAATATGGATATAACCTATAAAATGTAGATAAAAGGATGTGCTTTTCTTCATTTATAAACACAAATTTGAATTGATCGTATTTTGATCATTTTTCAGCTCACAGAACGGTTATTAATTTAATGTGGTAATGTCATATTCATTAATAATTATTTTGTGACCAAATATTGAATTTATAATTTTCTAATCATAAGTACATAATTGCCCTAAAACTTATTTCCGCTGCCGAAAATTAATTGACAGCGTGAAGTCCGCAACGTGTTGCCAGCAACGAGTGGCTAAGTTCACTCTTCCTACTGCGCAAACTCGGCAGCCCCGTGCGCAAATTGTATTTGTACCATTTTTCAGCTCACACATCGGCTATCCATTTAATATGTAGAGGACCCTCTGAAACCGAATCCAAAGTCAGAATGGTCAGATTCGCTCGGTTTTCACTCTAATACCAAAAAATACCCCCAAAACAAAAAATAGTGGTCTAGCCTGCGGACCAGACCAGTGTATGGTTATATATTTGAATCCGCTAAAACCGAATCCGAAGTCAGAATTATCAGATTGGCTCATTTTTCAACGCTAACCACAAAAAACACCCCCCCCCCCCAAAAAAAAAAAATGGTCTGTTTGGCGGACCATACCAGTATATCCTTGTATCCTGTGTATTTGGTAAGGATACACTGATCTGAAAAACTGAAAAACGAACCAATCTGACAATTCTGATTCGGTTTCAGCGGGACCAAATACAAAAGAAAATTCCGAGTGGCAGAAACTTTGATTTAAAGGTTGTAGGCCACCATGTCTGCTTATCAATTTTGGTTAAAAAAATTTTCTTAAGAATTCTCCCACCTGTTCATCAATTTTGAAACTCGGACGAAATTTTTTTTTTCATATTCCTGGTCTATTGCCCCCCTACATATTTTTCCCGGTGGGCCCTTGCACAATCCGACTCTGGAGATATAGGTTAAGAAGTAAAATATGCTAATTACTTCCACATCCAGTGGAAGTATAGTAACGACAAAAAATTTTTTTAAAATTTTTATTGTTCAAATAGGCGTAAAATGTCATGAAACGTCGAGATTTTAGTTTGAGCGAAAAAAAATAATTTCTGTCTGTCTGTCGGTCTGTCTGTAACTTTTTTGTGTGTACGTTTACTCTGGAACCGTTTAGGATATTGACTTGAAATATGTACTTTAACGAGAACTAGATTATATTTTCATCTTGTTCCGTCGAAGGGTTGGGGGTAAATTGGGGTAAATTTGGGGTAAATGGATAAATCAAGCAGGTAAGAGTCTATAAAATCGGTATTTAGTGTACACAAGAGAAGCTAAAGTCTCAAAAAAATTTTTGGCCATTACCACCCCCACCCCATTGTTAAAGGGGATGGAAAAAAAGTGATTTAGTGTATGTACAAGAACCAGAAACCTCAAAATATATTTTTACTTCGTCCACCCCTACTACCACCCCCCTGTCACCACCCCCACCCCACTACCCATGTGGGGTATCGTTTTATGGGTTTTTGGGGTAGAGGATTTCAAATATAATATTATTAAAGTTCCATAAACAATTATTTCCACAAAGTTTTTTCGTTGTGAGTGACTTGAATAGAGAATCTGGATGTGGAAGTAGTGATTCCTTGGGCAGCGATTTTTTTCGCAAAATGGCCCCTATTGTTTTGTTATTTTCGATTTTTGAAAAAATGTATGGAATAAAATATGTAACTTAGTGATCAATCTACATTTTCATTTCTGAAAAATGATGTTTTTGTATTTTTGTAATAGAGAAAAATATTTCTGGTTTAAATACAAAGATTTCGAAGTTTCAAAGCTATATTCAAGTTCTAAGCAAATTCCAAACTCTTTAGCAGTAGAACAAAAATGACAATATTATGACATCCCAAAGTAAATCAAGAACTATATTATATTTCTACAATATAAACTTTTTATTTCAGTTTCTGGACAAAAATGAAACACTTCAGTGAACAAAAATGAAAATAAATTAACACTTTATATTTTGTCCTTGTGCCATTTCAAACTATTATTAAGTCATGCCGTTTAGAAAATAATTTTCTATTTTTTATCTCTAATGCATTACTTTATATAAAAGGATAATTGCACTTTAATATATAATAAACAAGCTAAAAACATACTCTTCGCCTATTCACTGAACTTTTTATATAATTGTTACACATTCTATTGGATACTCTTCGCAATTTTTTGTAAATAATGTTAGTTTTAGACATTTTTAATCTTATAGTACGAACTTAGTTGGTAAAATACTCAGTGTAAAATAAAGTAAAAATGAAAAAAAACTATACCATACCCCATTTGGGTTTCGAACCCGGGACCCTTGAATTTCTAGTCAAACAACAACAACAACAATAATATTTTATTTTAAGTTCAAGCACAATGTATGTGCCTCACCGGGGAGCCAGCCAGACAACCACGGCGAACATCGCCGAGGTGGGTGTGAGGCTGGGTGGGGTAGGTCCGATTCGGCTTGGAAATAAATTCGAGGGGGGGTGCTAGAAGCTCCTGTCTGCCACGGGCTGACTTAAAAACTAGATTAAAATTTTTGATGTGTCCACATGGACCTAAAAGTAACTTAAAAATAAACACAACACTAAGAACACTAAAATCGTAGGCGAGCGCACTTCGTAATTTTGATTGTTGATACGGGGAAGGTAGGGTGGAAATAAAATTGTGGTTTAAAAAATTAGGATTTACATTTACAAGTTTTCGGCCTAGAGGGGATTTAGAGAGACAAAAAAGAAATGAAAATAACAAAAAGGACAAAAGAACAAAATTGTACAAACATAAATGGGAAGAAAGAGGGATTGGAAAGATGTAAAGTTGAGGAAAGATAAGAGTAAGGGTATTGGTAAGTTATCGTAGAAGAAAGTGTCAAACGCGTAAGAACCACACCACCACCTTATACGTAAAAAAATGTAAATTTTTACATCATAAGACACGAGCTAAAATCATATTGTCACGGTTGTATATTACATTATGAAATGTATATTTGTAAAATATATAAATATTTAGATATTAAAATGAAATATCATTCACCAGATTTCTATACAATTACAAAAACATAAAAATAATTTTTTTTTTTTTTCAAATTTAAATCATTAATAACATTTTTATTTACCGATCCATTTTGTTCAAAAACAACAGGGTTCTTCCTCTAGCTAACACTAATTTTCTGTCCAAATTTCACTACAATCGTAATTTTCTTTCTTGAGTTATCGTGCTTACAAGAAACTTGACGGACGGACAGACGGACATTTTGAAAGTTGTTCAAAATTCGTTCACTAACACAATGATATGAAAATTTTTTGTCTGCGAGCGATATTTACGGTTTTAGAAATGCAATATACTCTTCGTTTTCGTATTTGCGAAGAGTATAATAAAAGTGCTTATAAACTAATAAATATAAATAATAATGTAAAGTGATGAAGCAATGTATAATCTCTTGGAAACAATTTTCTTTAGAAGATTTGCGTCACCCTAAATATGCCATCTCATGGAAAGTTTCATGAAATGTCGCGAAAATTCGTCAGTTTGCACTAAGACCTAAAATATTCGAAAGTGAATATGCTATACTCAAATTCTAAAAACTTTTGAGCACAAATGATCTTCATCACGAAGAACGAAGAACCGTCGGTTACATATGCAAGATGTCTTCAGTTATCCACTGCAGCCCGTCGAGGGTTGTTTGAGAAATACAAATAAGGCTGCATTGATAGAAGCAACTGAGACCCGAATTCAGCTTAGATTATTGATGCGATGGAATTGCTTTAAAAGACATTTGGAAAACACAAAACTTTTGATGAGTTATAATATTTTTAACTACAGAAGAAATAGAAAACGTATTGGTATTGTTTTTAACATATACTGCACTAAATCTGTTAAATCCTTAGCACGCTCGAAAAGATGATCAGATGATGGGATAAATTTTAATAACATCAAAACTGGGCATAAAATTATTGACTGGAGAAGATTTTTGCGAAGAAACGAGAGTAAAAGTAAACTGTCATAATTCTTAATTGAAAATTGGAAGGAAGAACAATTTAAAAACAGAGTTGGTCAGAAGGAAATTTATACCATATTTGAGGAGCAATGTGTCAGGGTAGTGGTCTACATATATTGAAAATCTTGCTTGTACACAAGGGAAAAATGATACGCGTTTGATGACATTGATGTCCTATAGACATCTCTCTTGGTGTAAGTAAATTTAATGATTCTAATTTATTTATTGTAAACGGTGCGAAAAACCAGTTGAAGGTGGTTTATGTTAAAAAGCTTGCATCCGTAAGTGCTTTGTCTGGCTAAAGTAAGAAAAAATTCTATAAGTTATTCTGCGAGAACAAAGAATAGCTTAGTACGTTTTCAAATTTAGGAAATGATTAGAATGTTCCTCAAGAGCAGTACAAATATACACAAAAGTTTACTTGTCAATAATTTACTAATCAGAAAAAGACCACTTTTTTCATTTTGTATGCCTGTGAAGTAAAGACGTTTATTAATATTAATCCAAGCAATAGGTACTACCATTTGCATGTAGATGATGATGTAGATTTCCAGATTTTGCACGAAATAACTCTGCCGTGGACGCATTATACATTTACCAATCACAATTCTTACAACCAATGTAAAATGTCTTGCGCAACATTCAAGGGCCTGAACCTATTTTCCGATCAAACTATGCTGCAACAATTAATCACCAATACTAATCCAAAATAATATTGGAAAGTCAAATATTTGATTAATGTGGATAAAACTTATGGCATTGTTCATATTACAAAATAACCAACAAATAAATGACAAACAAACTTCTAGGCGTTGTGGCATTACTTTTCTCGTGATGCTTTATGACCATATGGGCCAAAAAGACAAAGTATTATGCCTAATCGATATTCTAGATTTTATCCAAAAGGACGCGATGACTTCACTTCATCTTATTCGCAGCAGATCCTTACTAGACCTTACTTTATACATAACTACTGACTACTATCATATTTAAGACACATAATTTAAATCTAATATAAAAATGCATAAAAGGAGCTGCATACAGAATTGAGCATCAACCAGCACTTTGACCTTAATCTAAATATGTGTAGAGACTCACCTCAAATCATCACAATCCTTAAATAATGTGGAGAAGTTCTTGTTTCAGCTTGGTGGCAAATCTGTCTACTCTCTCAATTGATGTCTTAAATTGCGTAATAACACCACGATTCGTAGGAATTTGATCCATACAACACGAATATTGGTACAATTTTCCTACTATTAATAATAATTTACGGTATCTATCTTTTTTAAATTTGGCACTTTTTCTTATAGATTCAACTCAGTGGCTCAATGGCTTACGTGTTAGGCTTGAGATCAGTGGAGCCGAGTTTAAGTTCTGGATAATTTTCATTAACTGCACTATTACGAATTATTTTATTATTTGACACTTTTAATGAACACCCTATATATTTTTTTGACTAACCTATTTTTTTTTCTTTGGCAATCGTGTTAACTACATGGCAAATATTATTGTTTTCTACAACGTTTTTTTTTTAATTATTTTTTTAAGGCGTATTTTTGACTCAGAAATATACCTCTTTTCTTTGTTGGCAATAAGAGTCAAATGCGTGCCAGATATTATTTTTCTGTCAAATCATTTTTTAGATAGAGTCTTAACAGACCGACAGACAGAACAACCTGATGATTGAATTGAAAGGCCTTAATTTTCATAATCCAGATAATCTAAAATGAAAAATCTGAATCTGAATCTTAAAAATTATTTGAAAAAAGTTTACACTCTATTTGACACCTTTTATTTTTATTTCCATCCCATTTGTTCTATATCATAATTTATTTAAGGTATCCAACCTATGTATTTTTTATTAAAAGTGTATTCGTGACAATGACATCAAATATTATTTGAATCCGTCAAATAAGTTATTAGGTATGATGCCAACAGGTAGACTGATGGAGTTGAGGGACCTTACTTCTTGTTATCTACATAACCTACAATACAAAGATGATTGAAGAGTGATTTTTTCTACGATTATAATACTCATCTTTGGTGAGTGAGCAAAGCAATAGACTGAAAAACATACTTTGTCTAATGTTGATTGGAAAATCATAAGAAAATAACGCCCACCAGTCCGAGACGCATCCCCCACCTGCTCTCTTTGAAGCTTTGTTTCCATTCAGTGTGTCCACTCTATTGGTTTTAATTTCCCTGGCTCCAGCAAATAGTTCCTCTTTTTTCTCCTCAGTTTAATACCCTGTTCGTTTCTCAAATTGCGCATGCAAAACGATCCACATTCGGAATTATGAGAATTCGAACAAACCATAAACCATGATTATAAATATTCTATGCCATACACGTGGCACTCAGCGTGACCAGAGTTACTGATTTTTTTTGGAGGAAATATAGATAATTTATTTCTATAACTTCCCCACAATTTTTCCCTTTTCAGTTCTTCCCATTTTTTTTTCCTCCAAAGATCTAATTTCTCCAAAAAAGGGGGATTTTCCCTCAATATATAAACACTACTCTCATTTGCCACTGTAAAATAAAATGACAATTATTGACCACACATGCTGGCGCTGTGCACTTAGTTCGTATTTTTTAAAGCAGATGCCGCTTGAAGTATTAAATCAAGAGCCAGGGGCAAAGTTCCTTCATTTAAATAAATAAATAAATACTCTGTTCATCATGTAGGACCATACAAATTTGGTATAGGACAAGTCAAGTTACTATATCACGAATGAATACAAATACATATAGAATAAAATTTATATAAGTATATAAAACCAAACAAACATACGTGCAAATAAATAAAAATTACAAATATTGTCCTGACAGTACGAACACTATAGTCAAACTTTCAGTAATTTAAGTATTCAGTTACACTATAAAATGATTCTTGTAATAAAAAATCTATTACATGCTTTTTAAAACTATTAATATTTTTTACACCTTTGAGATGTTCTGGTAACTTGTTATAAATATGTATACCCATATATACAGATTTTTTTTCAAATACAGACAAGTTATGGCATGGTGTACATAGATTCTCTGCGCCTGTAGTATCATAAGTGTGAAAACTGTTATTTTTAATAAACATTTCCTTATTTTTCTTCACAAGAAGTAATATTTCTAATATGTATATACATGCTAATGTAAGTATTTTTAATTCTCTGAATAATTTTTTGCAAGGTGAGAAGCGTGACACTCTCGAGATAGATCAAATTGCTCTTTTTTGCAACCTAAAAACTCTAATACTGTGGTGGGAACAACCCCAAAAATTATAACATACTTAACTCTTGAAAATAATTGAGCATAGTAGTAAGATATCATAACTTTTTTATTGGTTAATTCTATCAATCTATAAAATGCATAGATTACTGGATATAGTTTTTTACATAAGACATCAATATGCGTTTCCCATCCAAAATTATTCTCTAAGTGTACTCCTAAAAATTTTACTTCGTTCACTTGCGCCATTGATTTTCCATATTATGTTTTATTAAAAATGACTCATTCATTACTTTGGACCGAGGCGTAAAGTTCATAAAAAGTGTTTTTATCTATATTTAAGAATAATTTATTCTTATTGAACCATAAAGTAAATTTGTAAAGTAAAGCAGCACTCGGATATTTTCTATAACATTGGATATATAATCACTAGAACATAAGACGCTGTTGTCATCGGCAAATATCACCAAGTTTCCATCAGATATATTTGGGGGGTCATTTATAAATAACAGAAACAACAAAGGCCCAAGCATAGACCCTTGTAGCACTCCATATTCAATATTTAGTTGATCTGATGTAGTTGATTTGTTTTGTGCTTACACATGAGAATACTAATTTAAAAAATACTAAAAATTAATGATAACTAACATGTCTGTAGAGAGTTCCAATTTAAAAACGAAATCATCGAACTCATCAAGTGGGACCCGCTGGGTAATTAGGAGAATACAACACTTTTTGTTTTTAATATATAGATGAAATATTAATCAATATGGCGTCGAAAGCAAAACAAATCAACTAACACCTTGCCAGAAATGGAAAAAACCCTAATTATTTTGGTTAGATTCTGTTGAAAAAACAGAGAAATATATTGAAAATTTTCTTTCCATTATTCCTGTACTGGTGCAGTTTATTTTTCATAAAAAGGTTTTCACCCGAAAACGGCGGTAGCTCCCGCTAATAAATGTAATTTACTGATCTCATAATTCTCGTAAAATTTTAAAAAACACAATGTATTTCCTTACATTTTTCTATAATAAATATTTCCAAAACTATTGTTTCGTGAAATATGATCAGAGAGGCAGCTTGTTAATGCCACTTCAGCACGTCTAATGATTGAATTAACAATTTAAACGTGGGTAATTACTATAATTTTATAAGCCATTGAGCAAAATTTCCATTATAAAAGCAGCAACATTAAATTCACATTTCCATTTAATAAGCATGCTAAAGAATATTCATTTACACGAAATTATTCATTAATTTTAGTGTGCCACGTAACAACCATCAAATCATTTTCCTGGCAGTTACCTTATAAATTGAGCAATTAATTCAGATTTAGGAACAATAATGAACTGAAAATATTTAAAATAAGGCTGGGAAAAAGGTAGGTGGAAATTAAAAATGGCTCATTTAAACGCATAAATTTATTTCATATAATTAATATTTGTACATTTTTCAGAGTTCCGTGAAAAGGTATATTAAAAGTCTTAGCTTCTTTAAATCATGGTGTGATGAGTTTTTTTACCGCCAAAGCTATCAAACTGAGTTTTATTACCTTTAAACTTAACAAATGATTACAAATATATTTTGTAATATTAAATATATTGACAGAAAACTGCGCCTAAGGAGTGGCTGGTGTAAAAAAATAATTGAGGTTCTCGTACACATACACACTAAGTGATAATATCTTTTTTTTTACATTTAATAAAGTGGTGGCGGTAGCAATGGGGGTGGTAGTGTGGGTGGCAGTCGCTGATGCCAAAACAAATTTTGAATCCTATCGTTCTTGAAGACACACTAAATCACAATTTTATTTTTAACTCCCTTTAATAATGCGGTGGGGGTGGTAATGGCGTGGTGGTGAAAGTGGCTGACATCAAAACAAATGTTGAGGCCTTTGGTTCTTGTACACACACGAAATCCCAATTTTATGGACTCTTACTTTCTTGCTTTACCTATTTACCCCCATTACCCCCCTCCCCAACCCTTCATGGGAATAAGATAAAATATAATATAATTCCGGACCTCATTATAATACATATTGTGTACCAAATTTCAAATCAATATCATAATTCATAAACCATTGCAGAGTAATCGTGCGCACAAAAAAAGTTACTGTTAGACAGACCGACAAACAGAAATTTTGTTTTTGTTCAAACTTAAAATCTCAGCATTTCACATTCTAAGCCTATTTGAAGAAAAAAAAATCATTTTTTTTACGATTACCATACTTTAACGAAGTGGAAATAAAAACGAATAGAAGTTGCAATCGGGCATGTCCGACTGTGAATACCTATTTGATTGACATTTTTCTCGAATACTACCCAATACAATTTCACGTGGTGCCACTGAGATTATGGAGTATGGAATTAGCAGGAGGGTGGTCAAAAACCACAGCACTTAGGCCCCATTGGACCCCTTGTACATCCTCCCTCTAGGCAGACACTCGCCTAGGCCTTCAACCAACCTAATCTTTCGAAGTAGGTGGTGATGTTGCCTAGGGGCATCTCCCTTACATTGGCCAAGGTAGGCCAACGCTCTCCCAAGATGGATTCTCTGACTGATGAGACGGCTGAACAGTCACAGAGTACGTGTTGAACCGTCTCATCTTCTTGTTCACAACCTCTGCAAAGAGGTGTTTCGCTTAATCTCATATTGTATAGATGTTTCCTTAGCGGACAGTGTCCAGTCTGGATTCCTGTTATAAAACGTAGATTACTTCTGGTCATTGCCAGGTAGTCCATTGCTCTTTTCTTGTTGGGATACGTGAGTAGTTCCCTAGCGAGCTGACAGCTGCTTGTTTCATTCCACAGCTTCTTAAATTCGTTGTGGGTGTTCTCCCTAATTAGTTGTATTGTCGCCGTAATCGGTAACAAACTGGCCGGGCCACTGAGATTAAATACACAACCAATATTTTTTATTTTTTTGTTCAAATATTTATTCGCACTGGGCAACGCTTTATTGCAGCCCTCACTCATAGTTTTTCTAAAAACATTTTAAAGTAAAACTTATATATGACCTAATGTACGTAAAGTTCGTTCAAATTTGAGAGACGCAGTGTATATTTTGCAGTTTAGATATCTTGTACATCCTCGAATTTTGTTTCGCGTGACAAAGCAGTATATTTTTCTATTCATTCGGGTTAGCTTCGTCGGTAATATTTATTTGAAAGCGGTTTCGAAATTAAAATCAGACATGGGTCATCAATAGCAACTAGAGTCTCCACTCTTACCTGACATCTCTACTAATAATATGTCCCGTATACGCACAAACCCCTACAGTTGTCAACATTTACCTATCTATTATCAGAATGGGCATGGTTTGAATACAAAACTTAGTGTCCTTTATAACAATACATCAAGCACTAATTACAGTGTATTAGCTCTTACTGAAACTAGTTTCCAATCAAACATACAAAATACAGAGATACTAAATGAACAGCAGTTTAGAATTTTTAAAGCGGATAGAAATTTGTTAGAAACCCATCGTGAAGGGGGAGATGGAGTTATGTTTGCGGTTAGCTCTGCACTAATGGTTGTTGATCTGAAATTAGGTGACGCTTTGTTTAAAAAATTTACACTCTATTGATATCGTTGAAGTTAAAATAGTTATCACTACTCTTTTTATATATTTATTATTTATATTCCTCCCAGAACCTCTGTGGAGATGTGTCATGCTTTGTTTGATGCTTTTTGCTCTCTCAACTTTATTTTTAATTCTGATATTTTAATACTAGATGATTTCAATATACCTGAGTACTGCACCCTTACATCTAATACACCTTCTTCATTGACTCTTCAGGCACTAGTAAATTTTCAAAACTTTCTTAACCTAAAGCAATTTAATGGAGTAAAAAATACAAATAAACGATTACTCGATCTAGTTTTATCCAATAAAACTTGTCAACTCGAGAAGGCTATTGATATTCTCATCGCAGAGGACGACCATCATCGTGCTCTTATTTCGACATTTAGTATCATAAAAAATCATGAAAATCATAAAATTAAATCTAATTCTAATTATAGATTTAACTTTAAGAAAGCTAACTTTCCCATCCTTTATTAAACATTAGCTGAAACAGATTGGGAATTTTTAAATAATACTGAAACTGTAGACGAAGCTAGTGATCGGTTCTATTCCAAATTAAACTCAATATTTATCAATACTGTGCCTCAATCTAAAACTTCAAAAAGAACATATCCACCCTGGTTTGATTATCCGTTAATTAAATCTATTAAAGAAGAGCATAAAGTGTTAAGTAAATACAAGCAAACAGATGATGTAACTTATCAGAATGAACTTAAAAGATTAAGGCGAAAAGTAAAAATTGATACCGATAATTCTTATAAAATATATTGTAATCATGTTGAGGAAAATATAATTAATGATCCGTCCTCGTTTTGGCAATTTATTAATTATAAACGTAGTTCATCTGACCTACCAATCTTTATCAGTTACAATAATGAATATCTATCCGACCCTTAACAAATTACTAATTCTTTTGCTAATTTTCTTCAGCAATCTTATTCTGAATCTGAAAATATCACGCATAATTTTAAAAATTTTGTTGAGAGTAGCTCATATTTAAATATAGCCGGTTTCACGGAAGAAGAAGTATTGACAGCATTAAAGAAAATTAAACCTAAATTAACATCTGAGTCTGATGGGATCCCCGCACTCATATTACATGACTGTGCTGCTGTTTTTGCTAGCGCCCTTACTACGTTATTTAACTTATCACTGAAGTCCTGTAAATTTCCACTACAGTGGAAATTGCCAGAAATAATTCCAGTCTTTAAGAAAGGTGATAGATCCGATATTTGTAACTACTCCCCGATAGTAATAATAAACAATTTTGCTAAAGCATTTTGAAATTATCTTACACCATTTTATTTTTAACCATGTAAGGCATCAAATATCAACAGCTCAACACAGATTCTTCAAAGGCCGTTTGACAGTTATGAATTTAATTAATATTACAGAGTTTATCGCTGACTCTATTGATAAGGGTATACAAACAGACGTTATGTACACTGACTTTTCAAAGGCATTTCATAGACTGAACCATGATATCCTCTTAGAAAAATTTGAATTTTTTGGTTTTTTGGATAACCTCATTGCATTTTTTAAATACTACCTACCTGATAGAAGGCAATATGTCGTATATCATGGTGTTAGATCTATCGAAGTCTTAGCTACGTCAGGAGTCCCACAAGGTTCAGATTTAGGGCCACTGTTTTTTAATTTGTTTTTTAACGACATAGTAGACAACAGCACTGTTAACTGCCTTTTATATTCGGATGATTTAAAACTATTCTGCAATGTCGCGTGTGAATATGATTGCCTTGAATCGCAAAATAATATCGATCGTATTAATACATGGTGCATAATAAACAAATTACCTTTAAATTAAACAAAATGTAACACTATGACTTTTACAACAAAACGTAATGATTACAAATTGAACAATCACACACTTTCCCGTCCTGACACTTTTTGTGACTTGGGTGTGACATTTGATAGAAAATTAACATTTCTAAATCACATCGAAGTTACTGTCAGTAAAAGTTATAGAGCACTGGGTTTTGTCATTAGAAACTGCGCACATTTTAGTAACGTAAATACATTAAAACAACCAGAGCTGGGTAATTATTTGTAGTTTAAAAATAATTACAATTACAAATTACTTTTTTTAAAAAGGAACTAATTACAATTACAAATTACTTTTTTAAAAAAGGAACTAATTACAATTACAAAGTACATGTCTTTAAAAAAGGAATTAGCAATTACTTTTCTAATTACTTTTGTAATTACTTTTATGATAAAGTGAATTATAGTGACCAAACAGACAGAAAAGTAAGTTAAAAATTTTAATTAAAAGCGTTGTGTAATATTGCGCTTTAATATTTATTAGAATCGTTATTAGAATGTTTGACCTTAAGAGTAATCAGGAAAAATTAAATAAATATATATAAAATGCAGCTTAATAGTGGAGTCGATTTAGGAAAGGATTGGGAAAATTTTTAAGATGGATGCAGACCCTGCGGAAATTATTTGTAATGACGAGTATAATAAAACCCTAAAATTTTAATTTCCAAAGTCCAAAAATTTTAATTTCCATGTCGAAAAGGGGGTATTTTGGACATTTTAAGGGTCAAATTTGTTGTTTTAATTTTTTTTATCACTTAAACAACTAGTTAAGAAAAGAAAATGGTATCCTTTTATTCTCAATATTAAAGAGGAACCTTCAGTTTAAATTTGGGAAAGATATCTGACCATCCCCCCTCCTGATACTCATATATATATATATATATATACGAAAAAAACTGAGAAAATCAAATTTCGGCTGTCTTGGTCAGATCTCAACCGATTTGGCTGAAATTTGGAATGGAAGTAGTCTTTGTCACACAAAAACTGTTAACCAAATTTCAGCCAAAAATGTTAAATAATTTGGCTGAAATTGCAGTTTCAGTCAAATTTTCTGAAATTTTCAAATCGAAATAACTTCGGACCTAAAAATCGGAACAAAATTTACTTTGTGGCAAAAGGTAGGCGAGGTATAATATCAAAATACTCGTTTTGAAAAGTAAAAGATAGACCACGGTTACCCTTCGATTATACATGAAGCGGCTACCTGAGTCACTTAAAAATAAAAAAAAATAAAAATTGTAACACATTCACATACTTACAGAAATAAATACACGCACACACACACACACACACATACATAATATAATATTAATTTATCTATACCTAGTCAAAGCAGTAGGCACGTCTATACAAATAAAAAAAAACCGCTGCCCAAGGAATCACTACTTCCACATCCAGGTTTTTATCTAAGTCACTCACAACGAAAAAATTTTGTATGTGGAAATAATTGTTTATGGAACATTAATAATATAATATTTGAAATCCTCTACCCCAAAAACCCATAAAATGGTACCCCACATCGGTAGCGGGGTGGGGGTGGTGATAGGAGGTGGTAGTGGGGGTGGATGAAGTAAAAAAACATTTCGAAGTAATATATATATATATATATATTTTAAAGTTTTATAAATAACAAATACAATTGTTTTCTGCTTTATACCAGTTCGTGCACACATAGTCACTGAGTACACATACACTGCGTGTAATTGTGGACTTTGCATGTACTTCCACGTAGCGCAAGAGGTATGACAACCACTCGCCCGTCGGCGGCATAGATTAAAGAGTCGGCACTAGACCACTCTGAAGCATCCCCGTTCTCAGTTATTTCATTTCAGCCAGCTGGCACACGCGATGTTGCAATTCTAACTCCCTATGCCCAGCCCGCCACTACACACACTGTATATTATATATATAATGCAAATGATTAAAAAACGACCGAATGTAAAAAAAGTGATTCTTGACTTATATCATGTAAAAGTACATAAAATAACCTACCTTTTGCCATAAAGCAAAATTCGATCCGTCTTTTAGGTCCGGAGATAATTCAATTTGAACATTTCAGAAAATTTGACTGAAACTGCAATTTCAGCCAAAATATTTAATATTTTTGGCTGAAATCTGGTAAATAATTTTTGTGTACTACTTCTACTACTTCCATTCCAAATTTCAGCCAATGCGGTTGAGATCTGATCAAGATAGCCGAAATTTACTTTTTCAATTTTTTTCGTATATATATAAGATTGCAAATTTGACCCTTAAAATGTTCAAAAAAACCCTTTTCGGCCAATAAAACACGGTTTCACCCAAGATTTGATAGAAAGGTCGTCCTAATAAAGCCATCTCTTGCGTCAGCACAAGATTTTGGGGTTTTGTTATACTCGCCATGACAAACAATTTCCGCCGGGTCTGCATCCATCTTAAAAAATTTCCCAACCTCGCTATTTTATTGACTAAATCGACTCCACTATAATAACAATGCCTAATAATAAAAAGAATGATTATAATAAACAGTAAACACATTTAGTTTTTAAAAGTTTATTGCACAAAAATACAAAAGCTTGTGTACTTAATAAAAAAACAAATGTGCCAGCGGACCACGGCAAAAACTCGTTTTTAGTCAGTGACTTTTTTTGAACTTTTCAGATTCATTTTAAATTATGCAACTGCAAAATTCTGCTCTAATGCATTCTTGTTTGTTAAACCACATACGCATGTTCTTAAAGTAATTGTAATTGAAAAAAGTAATTGTAATTGGAAAAAGTAATTGTAATTGGAGAAAGTAATTGTAATTGGAGAAAGTAATTGTAATTGGAAAAAGTAATTGTAATTAGAAAAAGTAATTGTAATTATAGAAGTAATTTGTAATTAGATAGTTCAAATAATATAATTATAAATTACAATTCCTTCAACAATTTTCCTGCAATTACAATTCCAAATTACTTTAATAAAAAAAAGTACTTAATTACAATTACAATTACACGAAAAAAAAAGGAATTGCAATTGCTAATTACTTTTTCACCAGGAATTACCCAGCTCTGAAAACAACTATACACTACTCTTGTTAGACCACACCTCGAGTATCCTTCAATAGTATGGTGTCCTGTTTATAATATACACATACAAAATTTGGAAAGGCTTCAAAGTCGATTTCCAAAATATGCGCCTTTTAAGACTGATGGGACCTATCCTGCTATTGGTTACCCGAAACTAGTCTCTAAATTTTCCCTAGACAGTCTAAAAAACCGTAGACACCGATCACAATTAATTTTCTTATATAAAATTTTACATGACAACATTGACTGTGGAGAAATTTTAAGTATGCTTAATTTCCAAATTCCTAGGGCGGCCTCTAGGCACAATAATTTATTTTACTTACCATTTTCAAGAACAAATGTAAAGAAATTTTCTTGTATTCAGCAAATGTGTAACATATATTATAATTCGAATACTTCTTTAGATATTCTCACCTGTAGTGCTGCAAACATAAAAAAATTGTCTCTAGCTTAAATTTATTTTTGTTCTTCCTTGTTGACTTGCGAACTATTAGACTCAATTTAAAGTGTACTTCTTATATTCACTTTGTTTTGTATATAACAAATGCATTGTATTAGTTCAATTTAGTTTACTTTAGTTTAGTTTATTAGTTTAATTGAGATATATAAATAATATTTACATATCTTTTTTTCATATTTAAGATAAGTAATTAATTATTTTGTATTTTCCTATTCTGTAATTGGGTTTCACCTGTTTAATAGTGTACCATATAAATAAATAAATAAATAAATAAATAAATAAATAAATAAATAAATAAATAAATAAATAAATAAATAAATAAATAAATAAATAAATAAATAAATAAATAAATAAATAAATAAATAAATAAATTAATTAACTATATTCTAAATATTATTTTCCTTCGTCTTGATATTAAATGAACCTCTAGCTTACTCAATAAATAATTCATTGGGTTTCACCTGTTGAATTGTGTACCATATAAATAAATAAATAAAAAATAAATAAATTAACTATATTCTAAATATTATTTTCCTTTGTCTTGTTATTAAATGAACCTCTAGCTTACTTAATAAATAATTCATTAAGTTCTGGAGTATTCTCGAGTATTCTCAAATTAAAAAAGAAGATCCTCATTTTATAGCCATAACAGGACCTTTAGCAACCAAAGACAATCTGTCATGTGGAATAGTTATATTGGAATTCATCCTAAGTCTATGTCGAATCTATATGAAGTTTCTGGATTTGATTTTACAAATCTACAAAATTGAGTATGTACAAGAAACAACGGTTGGTATGTTTAATTGTTTAAATAGTTGATATTAATTCTAAAGTAATTTCCCCAGTATATAATACCGTAGTTAACATATAAGTGTATATTTCAAAATAATATGACTAAAATATTTAGGTCTATTTCTCGGTAGTTATAACTGAGCTATTTTGCTAAATGATCCTATTACTGATGTTCATGAGAATCCGTTGGTTCGATTCTTTAGCAGAAAAACACTAAATCGGTTTTCGAATTATAAATTATAAGGCATTGTCAGAACAAAGTATTACCATATTATTTACTACAGCATTTGTATATAAAATCAGTTTCGGCGTATTTGCTTCAGAGACTGCAGACGTATCATCTGCAAATACAGACACAAATCAATTATTGAAATGATCAACATGTCAGTTATGATACTTATGGCCCAGCACCCTTCCTTGTTAAACGCCCATGGTGATCAAGTACGTGCAACACCTACATGGGGCACACTGTATCTCGGACTCATTTATTTTGGTACCTATAATTTTTTTTATAATATAGAATTTAAATATTTATTTATATTATTCATTTTGCTGATTAGCACAGTATCATATTTGTCAACTTTATTTATTCATTTAATTAAATTTAATACAAAACATATTATTTTGATATTTCCTATTTTTGGAACGTAACTTTGAATGTTGCTAATGATAGTAAGGTTCATTTAGAACCTATGGTTAAATTGTCGTCTAAAGTGAATAGAAACTTCCACCGGCGTAATATACCCGTATTGTAATCGAATTTACTTAAATTAGTGGTGTTATTTGTACATATTAATAACACAACATGCCTAAGTAAAGACTGGTTTATATTGTAAAATAAATTTTCATCATTTAGCTAAAGTGTCGTAAGTGGAAAAATAGGACAGAGCGGTTTATTCCAAGTCGTGAAGTGGTTGAATATACAGAATTTGTAAGGCAAATAAAGAAAAATTAAACAGAAACCTGTGTATAATATTATTTGTCACTTACTGACTTATTCAGTGCTCACTCAACAAATATCCGCATTGAGGTAACTACTTATGAAGTTATGAATGAATAAAAATGCACCTAGTGAAGAAGACGAGTAAATATTTTAACAAGTAGACACGGGTGGAGGATTAGGTTATTTCATGAAGAAATATGATGACTGTTCGCAAATGCTATTCAAAATATTAAGCTACTAGTGCAAAAGACTGTTTATTATTTATACAGAGTGGGCCATTTAAAACTTTCCGCCTTTTTTTTCTTATTTTGCACATTGTTCGGAAAAATGGTGAAACATGGTGTGATTTTCGAGGAGGTCGCGTAACGGTGATAAATTCAATTTTCATCTTATTTCAAACTTACGCGAGGAAAGCCATTTCATGAAAATTTTAATTGGAAATAAGGGTCAAGTGGTATCTCATTTCTAATTCGCCTTAAAACTGTTTTTTTTAAAGAGTGATATTTTTTGAGATATTTCAAAAGTAGAAACTTATTTAACCCTTTGTGGAAGATAAAAAATGACAAGAAATACGATTAGAGCCCTTATGAACCTTATTATTATCATTAATATACGTAAGGATGTCTTCTCTTAGAGACTTTGTGACTTCTTGTCTGAGTTGGAAAAAATTTTCGTGATGAAGGTATTTATTTATTTATTTAGGTAAACATGTCTACAGGATGAATATCTCAATTACAGGCAGTAATTTTCTAAGTTGAATCAACCAATAATAGATAACTAATTTAAATTACACTAAACTAAAATGACACTAGACTTTTACTACAATTTACTACAACTTACGTACCCAACCTACATAATTCAATGATAAAAAACAATATTGTTTGAAACTATTTTTACATTTTTTTACAAACACCGGAAATGAATCACCAAATATATCACAGTATTGTTGCATGTTATTATAATTAATCATCATAGTAAAGATAGGTGATCGCATTACATAATTTTGCCTCAATACGGGTATGTAAAATGTCCTATTGGACTTCGTCTTTTTAGAAACTCCAATGCAAATCTCTACTAGGATGTTTGGGTCGCAAGTTAAATTATTTATTACTTTATATAAATACATTATGCTATAATATATCCGTCTGTTATAAAGGGTCATTAGATTATAGCGTGGTAAATTTTGCAAATACGCGGGGTTCCCATGGTATACACCATCCAAAATGAAGTTCGAATGTTTAATAAATTTTTTCTGTATGTTCTCTAAAGCCTGTATATACTTTATGTAGAAAGGACACCAAACTACAGAGCAATACTCAATCTAGATCTAACAAAACTCAAATATAGCTTTAATAAAGTCTTAATATTATTAAAAGATTTAGAATTGCGAATTACAAAACCAAGATTTCTGTAAGCAAGATTAGAAACATAGAGAACGTGCTCGTTAAATGATAATTTAGAATCGAACTTAATACCTAAATCATATTTATAATTCCACTCTTTCCAGAATCAAGTTGTCCATTAGGAAAAATCCTTGTTACGTGAAAAAGTTAATATTTTGCATTTTGGAATATTAAAATATTATAGACCATCTACATATGTTATTAATGTCATGTTGCACTAATATAGAATCGTCGCAATTACGGATGATTTAATACATTTTTATATGATCTGCAAATAGTAAAAATTTGTATTGTCTACTAGTTCTACTAATACCGTTATCTAATTTTTTTTTCGAATGAACAGTTCGCGATTCAAATATGTTTTACTAGTGGATCTTCAGTGCTGCGTGCTTCTACACGTGGGACCCTGAGACATCATTGTCCTACCGAATACACAAAATCAAACAACTCTTGGCAAACGATTCTCAACATTATTTCAAATAATGAAAAAGAAGATAAATTTCTTTCGTCACAAAATTTACATAACTTAATTAATTCATTATTTGTCAAAGTTCATTTTTGCGTACATAAGGTGGTTCCACAGGATATCCAGTAGTTTGCAAAGGGTTAATTAAATGTTCAATAACTTCCCCATTACAATATAGCTTTCTTTGAAAGACTTCGCGAACATTTTGTGGGACTACGATACTCTTCTACTATTCGGTGGTGCAAATCTCCTAAAGACTTTGAAGTGTCTCCATAGAAAATAATCTACTGCAGTATGATCTTGCAGGCCACTCAATTGCATCTGTTCTGCCAATCCAATGATAGCGTCCATTTAAGAATTCTCTTACAGGAGCTGCAAAGTGGGGTAGCTCCATCTTGCTAAAAAAACATACGTCGTCTTTGGTTCTCATCATTTTCAATAATTTTGCTTATTAATAACAGTCCAGTTTCCAGCATGTCAACATAAATTTATAAGGTTAAATTTCTTGACATAAATAATGGTCCTACAATGTGGTTCTCTAAAATTCCAGCCCAAACATTTAATCTCTAGGTAGTTTGTGTTCCCTGGGATTAGAATCATCCCAATAAATACAGTTGTATTGGTTTAATGTTCCGTTTAACATCAATATGAGGACCCTTCAGAATAATAAACCTTAAATAGCAAATCTTGGTTGTTGAATAAACTTTCGCTCATTTCCTCACAATACCGTCATCTTCATGAAGTTGCACGAGTTGTATCCGGTAGGGTACTCGAAATTTTTACTTTTTCAAACTCTTCGTTCGGCCTACTCTTGAAATTTCAGTTTGCTGTCTGGTGCTGGTGGTATTATCTATTGACCCATGTCTCAATATGGCTATTTGAGTAGTTTCATTTGTTATACTGTGATTTAGATTGCATTTTTTATTAGCTATTGACTCATATTTCCTAAATTTTCCTTACAAATTTATGGATGTCTGTCATTAACTGTTTTAGTCGTCGGATCTCTCACAGTCATGTGTATTAAAATAAATTGGAACTTCAATTCTTTCTGCAAGTGTATACATCATTTTAGCAAAATTAAAATTTGGTAAGGAGGACTAACTAAAAGTACCTTTCAATAACAGAACGATAATATCAACAATGTAAATAAAACCTTCAAACCTACAAACGTTAAAAATTACTCAGTTGACAAAAACTATACTATAAAACAATGTACTGAAATATTAAAATAATACAGAGTGAATAGAAAAAATCCTCCAAAATGTTTTTATTCGGCATAATTAAATAAAACTAAATAAAATATTTTATACTTGGTCATTTTCAATTTCCAAATGCAATACCTCAAAATATATTAACTCAAATGTAAATTACTTTACACCGCTCTGAAGAGAACTAAAAGATATTTGAAATGAGATATCACTTGACCCTTACTCTCATTTAAAATTTTTGAGGGCATTGCTTTTCTTGAATGAGGGGATTATCATGGTTATACGTCCCTCTTGAAAACAAATTCGACATGTTTCACCATTTTCTTCAAAAGTTTACATAACAAGAAAAAAAGGTGGTGGAAAGTTTTAAATGTCCCGCCCTCTATATGCACTATGTAGGTTAATATTTTATCTGCAAGTCGTTGGAAATGCTTGCAGATAAAATAGTTCAAAAAGGTAATTTAATACACTCTGGTTAGTAAATTACTGTCATTAATACCAGCCGAGATAAAATATTACTG
Organism: Rutpela maculata; assembly: GCA_936432065.2. Taxonomy (NCBI): domain Eukaryota; kingdom Metazoa; phylum Arthropoda; class Insecta; order Coleoptera; family Cerambycidae; genus Rutpela; species Rutpela maculata. The sequence goes on from OW386285.2 coordinate 54,588,812, forward strand.
TATGTTAGTCATGTAGACTTGAAATCATCTATTTTGGAAAATATTTTCAGAGCAAGCTGGATTTGTTGAAGTACTGGATAACACATAGTCAATTTTCGAAAAGCTGCTTATCGAAAAGGAATATTAGGTGTCTCTATATTATTTCTTAGATTACACAGGCACACAAAAAGAAAAAAAGTCGTAGACCCCCTACCCAGCGCCAGCGCATCATAAAACCTAAAAGTAAACATACTTTTCAAATGTTTAGAACAAGTGGAATTTAAAATAATAATAATACAATTATCCAGTATTTTACTGAAAAATAACCTCTACCCTACGACTTTTTCGTCAAAGGAGGAGATAGAGGGAGTTTTTTTGACAAATAAGGAATAAGAAAAAAAAACAAAATAACGTAGTTTGCTGACGTTTAGGAAACCGAATCTGTTTCCTTTCTCAAAGCGTATTATAAAAATCTTTGTGTGCTGTGTATATTAAACACAGCTTTAAGAATATATTTTTTGGTGTATTCAGTATCCATAAATACTTACTTCTTACACAGAACTGTTGATATATCTAGTTGATAGTATTAATTTAAACGATGTTCTTCTTTTAACATCGGCAGCCAAGTTGTGCAAACATCTACGAAACAGTTCGACACGCATTTATCCTTATTCAATAATATTATATCTGTTGCTTTAATTTTTCTTTTCTTGCTATATCTGTCAGTTTTGTTAAAATTTTTACCGAGTCCCAGTTTATTCTTGCAGGCGTGTTCGCAAATCTTCGATTTCTGAATCTTCTTCCTAATGTAACCCCTGTGCTTACCCAATCTAACACTACGGTCTGGTTGACCCACCCACATAGTATTTATTACACTCACACGGAATACTTTAAATGCAGATTTTTGAATCTTGCTCCTGATTTAGCGCTTTTGTTTTGTTAAAATAGATTTCAACGTATTGCGCGTTTGAATATCATCCTAATTCCTAATATCAAATTTATTGTCTACACGGCAGCTTCTCAGATAATCCTTATACATAAGAAATTAACGTTGTGTACCATTGTTAAAGTTTTTGTCGTATCCGATTATTATTTTCTATATATGTGAAAGTTCTATCAACAAAGGCTTCAGGGTATTGATTGTTTATAAGAACCACTTTTATAAAGCGTTTCTCATTGCCTAATATTTATTCATTAGAAGGAATTATTTTGGCCCTATAATATAAACATTTTATGACACCCTTTTTAACATCCATCGACTGATTTGAGTTAAAATTCAAATACCTGTTAATGTGTGTTGGTTTTCTATAAACGCTTGATTCAACTGTGTTATTTACTCTTTTTATTAAAACATCTAAAAATGGTAGTTCATTTCTAATTCTACTGTAAATTTAATAAATTAAATGTTTTAAAAAACTATTTAGCAACTCGACTCCACGGGGCACAGTGTGGAATTTTCGTAATCTAGGCGGACAAAATACCATTTTAATAAGTGTACGATATTTGAATAAACATCTTAATTTCTGAAAGTAAAATGATCAAACTTCATAAGCATATATATTTTTTTTTTATCAGCAACATTCAAAACATTCAAACAAGTGTCGTAAACTGTCGTGTTTTCTTTTCCCGCTATACCAAGTAGGGATAAATTGAATGGACACGCTTCAACTTCTTAGTTGAGTACAAGTGTTCCTGTGGTTTTTTAGTGACAATATTATTTTTAGGGGTATTTGAAGGTAAGTGGCCATATAATTTTTTTTTGAAAAATTATTCTATAAGACTAAAAAAGAAGATAAAAGTTTAAGCTTGAGATAAGACGGAAAAATTATATTTTATAAATAAATAACTAAACTTTTAATTCACACCTCCGCATACTACCCTCAACTTCTTATATTCAAAAAATAGGTTAGTTTGTGTACTTTTAATATCAGAACTAAAAAGTTGCGCGAGCTTGCGCTCTCACTAGTTTTTTCTTAATTTCAGCATTTTTTAAAATGGGCCTCCAATTCTAGGCAAAGCAAATCAGATGCCATAATGTCTTATATTTTACAAAAGTTAGGTATTCTGAGTATTCTAAACAGCATTCTTAAGTCAGTGGACATTGTTTGCAGCAAGATAGGGCAAAGATGGGCTAAGTCGGGTAGAGATCAGGAGCGATTTTTAAAACATAATGGTTCTTGGCTTGATTGTTGCTGCCTGACATTGCTTCCTTGGCCTTTTCTATAATGTGCCCTGCTTTGCTGGGACACTAGAGAGTTCTTTAACTATCGACGCTGAATCCCTTTTACCTACTTTATGTAACTTTATTGCACTTGCAAGCGATAGTTCTTCGTGAGAAGCAGAATTAACGAGATGAAGAATGTTACGTTTCTTACTATTGTATCTGGATAAATCTTTTTTGAGGCCTACAGCATGTAACAGGGGCAATATCTTCTTTTGAAGTAGCGTATAACTTGATAAACAATGTCAGGCAGCAACAAACAAGCCTAGAACCATTATGTTTTAAAAATCGCTCCTGATGTCTGTACGACTTAGCCATCTTTGCTCTATCTTGCTTCAAAAAAGGTTCATTGACTTACGAATGCTGCTCAGAATACTATTTGAGAATGAGTGGTTACCTATCTTTTGTAAAATATAAGACATTATGGCATCTGACTTTCTTTGCCTGGGATTGAAGACCTTATTTCAAAAATTGACCATCGAGAAATTTCGACACTCATTCTGAAATTAAGAAAAAACTAGTGAGAGCGCAAAATCGCGCAACTTTTTCTTTCTGTTATCGGAAGTACACAAACTATCCTTTTTTTGAACATAAGTTGAGGGTAGTCTGCGGAGGCATGAATTAAAAGTTTAGTTATTTATTTATAAAATATCATTTTTCCTTGTTATCTAAGCTTAAATTTTATCTTCTTTTTCAGTCTTTTAGAATAATTAAAAAAAAAAAAAAAATTATATGGCCATTTACCTTCAAATACCCTTAAAATATTATTGTCACTAAAACACATATAAACCGCAGGAACACTTGTATTTAACTAAGAAGTTGGAGCGTGTCCATTCAGTTTATCCCTACTTGGTATAGGGTGAACAAGAAAGCACGACAGTTTACGACACTTGTTTGGATGTTTTGAATGTTGCTGATAAAAAAATATATATGCTTATGAAGTTTGATCATTTTATTTCCAGGAATTAAGATGTTTAATAAAATATCGTACACTTGCCAATATGGTATTTTGTCCGCCTAGATTACGAAAATTCCACACTGTGCGGGGCCAAATTGCAAAGATATCGTCAACATGCCTCCACCAGCTAACCGGTTTATATGTACGATTTTGAACATGTCAGTTTCAAAGTCCTCCATAAATATATTACTTAAAATTGGCGACAATGGAGACCCCATTGCCATACCAAAGATTGTTGATAGAAATCATCTTCTAATTGAAAGTAAGTCTTTTTTATACGCATTGTTAAAAGTTCCATTATGCTGTTAACAGTTAATTTAGTTCTAGCTTCCAAATTATTATCATTCAACAATTTGTGCTTGGTTATTTTTAAAGTTTTATCTACTGGAACATTAGCATACATCAAAACTAACTATCAGATGTGTATAATAATAATAATAATAATAATAATAATAGCCTTTATTTAATACCAAAGAAATTAACAAAATAATGTAATGGAATGGTGGCGACGTTCGATTACTCGCTCTTCCACGCAACCACCACGGTAAATATAAAATGAAGGAAGTAACAACAGGTAAAGAAAAGTAACAATAAATGACAAAGTACTTACTGCTGAAATTATCCATGAAAATATTAAAAACTACTTAATATCTTGACATAACTGATAATATTACAATTCTGTAATTATAATTCGCTCCCTATGTACGAGATGAGATACTAAGTTCTTCATTTGTTTTTTAAATGAGTAGATACTTGGGGCGTTCTTTGTGTTTTGAGGAATTTTGTTAAATATTTTTACAGCATTGTAAGAGAAAGCTCCCTGAAATTGAGCAGATCTGTGCTTCGGAACTGTAAACAGGCTTCGATATCGTGTGGGACGATCGTGAATTTCAGCACCTTTTACCAATTTTTTACACAAATACTCAGGTGATTCAAATTTGTTTATTTTATACACCAAGACCAAACAGGACAAGTGTAGTTCAAACCGCTCATTCAAATTAAGCCATTTAGAATCTAACAGTTTCTCGGTAATTCTGTCGAATTTACGTAACCCAAAACAATACCTCAGACAGCTATTCTGTATCTTTTGCAAGGTAAATTTGTCTGACTACAGCAAACAAGGCCAAAAGACAGTGTCAGCGTAATTTAATAGTGATAGGATCAGAGAGTCGCATAACCTTAGTTTAACTAATATACTGAGAGAGTCTTTATAAATATAAAGTAGTATCAGTTTACCATAAGATTTCTGCACCAAATGATTAACATGTGTCTGGAATTTCATATCAGTATCCAGGTAAACGCCAAGATTTTTACACATATCTTTAGGCCTAATTATTACGCTGCTTATTGTTATACGAAAGTCGGGATGGGCAGCTATTGCTTGTCTCTGCTTACCAAATACAAGAACTTCAGTTTTTAATTCATTTAAAATAAGTTTATGAGCACTATATACTTTTAACAGAGATTGCAAATCAAAATTAATTTTGTCCACCACAGTCTGTATGTTACTGTCGTAAGGAAATGAGTAAAATATTTGGGTATCGTCCGCATATTGGTGAATTTGACAACTAGATAGAATGTATAAAAATCCGCAGTATATATAGAAAATAATAAGGGCCCCAGCACACTACCCTGGGGGACTCCTCTATTAACGCACTTGTACTCTGAGCATCGACCACAGCACAACACTCTCTGCCGTCTATTACTGAGATAATTTTTGAAAAATAAATGGGGAATATTACCAAGACCGAAGTGTTTCAGTTTTTTTAGTAGAATTTGGTGATCCAGGGTATCAAAAGCTTCGCTCAGATCTAGTAGAATCAAACAAGCTGTAGTTGTGCTGTGATTAGCCCTAAAACCCGACTGGTGAGATGGTAGCAATTTTTTGGTATCAAAGTAAAAATTAAGTTGTTCATGTAATATTTTCTCTAAAACTTTTGAAAGAGCGGGTAAGATACTAATAGGCCTATAACGAGCAAGTTCTGAAGGATTTACGTTTTTAAGGATAGGGCATATATTGGCATCTTTCCAGGCATCTGGAAATTCCCCTGTGGTAAGACATTTATTAACAATAAATGTAAAATATTCAGAGATCTGAGGAAAAAATAAATCTAAGATTTTTGTATTCAATCCATCTGTGCTAGCCGCGGTGGGTTTTAACTTTCATAATATAGAATTGATTTTATCCACATTTACTTCAGTGAACTCGAATGTCTCATTAACACTGCTATGCAGTTGATCGTATTTGTCTAAAATTTGCCTTGTTAATAGGACTGAGGTAGTTAGTACGCTAGGTATAGAATTTATAAAATAGTTATTAATAACACCTGGATCCTCATGCTGAAGTAATGAATTATGTGATTTTAAGTTTAGGTGTTTGATTGCTCCCCAAAAACTTTTAGGGTCAGTTTTAAACTTATGTTCTAAGTAAGCCTTTTTTCGGATTTTACGCATCTGTTGACTAAGTTGCGCATTTCCTTGTACTCTTCCCATGTTTGTTCAGTTTTATTTTTTTTGTAACGAGTAAACGCCCTGTCTCTTAGGTTCATCATTTTTTTAATGTTGCTAGTTAACCAGGGAACTGCGGGTTTAGTAATTCTGGCCGTTTTATATGGCACATGTTTATCCAAAAGAAGATTACAATTATTATTAAAAAAAGTTACCATTTCATTAACTGTCTCAAGAGTATATATAATATCCCATCTAATAGCTAACAGATCTGCCAAAAGGGAATGATAAGAGAAGTTAGAAAAGTTTCTGTAAGTAATTAACAAAGGAACTCGTTTATCTTTTTTTAATTTAATTTTACATGTAACTAAAGAATGATCAGATATACCACACATTTTAGTAACCTGGCTATCAATAATCAAACTAGTATCATTAACAATAATTAAGTCAATCAGTGTAGAAGAGTTATCTGTGATACGAGTTGGTTCAGTTATAATTTGATTTAAATTGTACTTAGTCAAAAATCTGTTCATAGCTCTAGGGGTACAATTATTGGTCATATCGATGTTAAAATCACCTCCTATAAAAATATGATCAAATTCAGGTAGTAAGTTACTCGCAGTATTTTCTAGTTCCTCTAAACAAAGGTACAAATTAGTAGCGGGTGGCCTGTACACAGTTCCAAAGCACAGACTCTTACCAGCAATTTTCGTCGCATATTAACTTATAATTTAAAATGTTAAGACCATAATCAGGTATTGTAGAATCAAGCCACGTGTCAGATAAACCAAATATGTCAAATGATTCGCTTAGCATAAATTCTGAAAACAAAGTAAACCCCGCACATAGTGAGCGAATGTTAAAATGTGAAAAACTTAAATATGTCGTTTTATTCATTCGGTAAATTATCTTAATCTTAGAGCGAATATTGTTTTCATAAATCTTTTCCAAAATGTGTCTACTATTTTTAATATACGAGTCGGTATTTCCAGATAACGGATTGATATTATTCATTATTTGTCAAATAATGCGCTGTAACTGTTCCTTTGACGCAAAAGTCACAGGCGTAGTTATTTTCTAGGAAAATATTGAATAATTGTATTATTTTGTAGATTTCATGGACATTGTTTAGAAGAAAATACATGTGGTAGAGCAACAAGAAACATAGAAAAATTAAGAAAATGCCACGACCAACATTTATAAAATACATGTACTTAGCAACAAAAATCACGACCTCCTCCTTAAATAGCGAAGCATCTTTGATATACCAGCACCTTTATGGAATATGCATCTTAGATATATACGTCAATATATCTCTATTGTGATTATTCTGTCCCCATTTTTATTCACATATTTCTATTCATTTGGGTTAAGAAGTTTTATTTATTCTCTTTTTCTTGTTTCAGGCGAGTTCTTACACGATAACTTTCTGTGGTGAGTAAAAGAACTCATATTATTTTAATATAAAAAAATTGTTCATTGCTGTATGGAAATTAAAGAAAAAATAACGTCTGTTCATATCTTTGTAACGTTTTTGAAATGCCTGCCTCGTGCTAGTACAGGGAGATCGAGAAAGACTGAACGTGCCGCTCCCTAAAGATTGTTTTTGTGCCGCCTACATACTGCATACATATGTACTATTTTCTGGTACTTTCAACATTTTCACGTTGGCGACAGTAACCTTAAATATAGTCAATTACAGTATTTACACAAAATGCGAGTTTCTTTATTAACTTGCCACACAAGTGACAGTGAACTGATTGCGTTGAAAAACACTGATTTATTAGTCAGAAAGGGAGATAAATGATAAATCAAACACAAGCCAATAATAATAACATTCACGAAAATGACAGGCATCAGATTGGTAACAGTGACTAGCAACATAGGAAATCAGTTTTAATAATTTATGTAGAATAGAAATCAATTTTGATAATTTTAATGACTTTTCCGTGTGACGTTCAGTCTTTCTCGATCTCTCCGTATATAAACTAGGAATAGATATAAAAGGCCCTTTGTTTTTTAAGATTCCTACAATATGTAATATTGAATAGGGTAATGTGGTTCCTCAAAAGTTCATACATTTTTAGGTATATTTTATAATAATGATAGCGTGACTAAAGTCAAAGTCATTAAAACTATGGGCTCACTGCGTTGGGGTCTAAATTGTTTATTCCTTTTTTAAATCTATAATCAAGGAATTTAATAAACAATTAGGCAAAGGTAGATATTGAATATGTACTTGTTTGTTTGTTGTTTGTTTCAATTAAAATATTATTAATATATTTATAAGCTTATTACAGTTCGTCGTTAAAGTTAGAACCTAATAATTGTAGTACATTATAATTTTAAAACTAATTGCCTCTACAATACGTGAATCTAAAATTATTTTTAACTGTTTGATAACCGTGGAGAGGCAGGCTAACTAGAACGATACAGAAGAGAGCTACATTTGGTAAACAGAATGCATGTCTGTAATTGTACACATTCATTTACGTATAGATCCGGAGACGTGAAAAAATAATCATAAAAAAAACTATAAATTGTTGCCCCTAAATTATGTTACTAAGTAATTTATTGCTGCCATAAATATAGTTTACAGTTGGGTAGCAAACCGTGTGCACTTTGAATGCTTTGCAATTCGCAATTCCTCATCGGAAATTGTATTTAGCGTGGTTGGAGACTCAATAAAATTTAGTCGCATGATTTACCTCGGATTACTTCAGCTGCCATATTGAAGAAGTTATGAATATATTCGTTGACTTATTTGTCGACCGATATAACGATGAAATTTCAGGTAATCAATTCTTATATGCAGAAAATAACTAAACTAATAACTAATTATACCATCTGTATAATGCAGTTTCTCACTCGTTGTACATCGTTAGTGCATACTAGGAAATTAACACCACGCAAGTAAATATTCGCACGCAGGATAAATTTTTTGCCCAATGAGCAACCAAGCAAAATAGAATAATAAGGATAATTTAAGTTATAAGATGGTTATTATTTATCACCTAGAAGATTTCTTCAAAATGGTCTTGTGCACCATTGTGTTGTTTTAAAAATTGCCTATAAGTTTCCTTAAAAATGCCTTAATATGTCATTAATAAATGATAAAAAGAAAATTGTTAATATTAATGAAAGTTTAAAATTCAAGTTTTTCATTTGAAGCAACTCTTATTATTTTACCAAACTAACGTAAGCTTTACTTAACAAAATGCATTTAGATTCCATGGATTTCTTAGAGCTTTTTGTAAGGTAAAAATTAATGAAATATTTGCCATAAAAATTACCTCTTAGCCATGAACTAAATAAATAATTTGGCAGGTTGTCAATTATTCAGTTGTACCCTAAAACATAACATAAGCCCATTATTCCACAACGGAAAATAGGGAGTCACAAGTCGACTCCACCTAACCCGATTATTCGCTATTAACTTGATTTCTCTCCAGGATTTGTCTAACGCTCTTGCCTCTTTGAGAATATTCTTCTCCAGGTGATCTTTACGCGATCTTTACGCGACCCCTACTGCATGAGCCTTGTAGATTCCACTCAGTGGCTGATCGTGTGATATCATTTACCAGTTTTCTGAGAGTGTGGCCCAGCCACCTCCATTTTCTCTTCTGTATTTCTTTTTCAATCGGGTTCTGGTCAGTTATTCTCCAGAGTTCTGTATTGGTGATCTGGCCCGGCCAGTAAGTATGTAGTATTCTGCGCATACACCTGTTTATAGAGACCTGCATTTTTCTTGGAATATTTTTTGGATTTCCAGATGCCTAAAGCATTCCCAATGTCTTTCTTGCGTTTTGTATCCTCTCTTCAACATCACGATCGGTGCCACCATCTTTGTCTATTATACTGCCTAGATAAATAAATTATGTGACGATTTCAATGGGCTGTTCGTTTATGCATATGGGGCCGGTGTTTCGAGTATTCAAGAAGGGTTGTTTGGTTTTATTTATATTAACTTTTAGTCCCACCTCCGAGGTTTCAAGTTTTAATCGTTCAACTTTTTGTCTCGTATCTTCCAGCGTGTGGAATAACAAAAATATATCTTCCGCATAGTCTGGATGGATCTTCTAACCGCCCGTTGAGCTGCCAACTTATCCCTCTAGGAGCATCAGTTGTCTTGCACAATGTGTGGTCCAGTACAATATTAAAAGGCAATGGAGAGAGGACACATTCTTGTTTGACTCCTCAAATGAAATCGCAGGTACACTTAAAAAATATTCGGCAAAATTACTACTTTTAAGTTAGTTACCATTAACCATTAAATTATCACCACAATCGGCCTATTCGAAATATTGACAATATTCAAGCCAAAATTACCATTAAAAGTTTATGAAAAGCTATATTGATCTTTTTGCTACTCTTCAAAGGCAAAAACTATGTTTTATTTACCACTTGTACTGCTCTGGGATTGTTCTCTTCATGTACAAATTAGTAAATTAGGAGGCTCCCTAAGGCCTGCTTTCGGCCCTCCACATACAATTTTCAAGAAAATTATTGAAACTAAGTTTTTTGGCAAAAATGAGTTATTTCCACATGATACAGAAAATTTCCAACCTTTCCACTCTTCCCTTACCACTACTTCTCTAATTAATAAATAAACTATTAGTTATTAAAAATGAATGGAATGATATCTGAATAAATGGAAAATTTCCGTATCACCTGGAAATAACTTATTTTTGCTCAAGAAGTCCAAAACACTTACTTTCAAGAATTTTTCTCAAAATTATAGGGAGCCGAAAGCAAGCCTTAGGGGGCCTCCTCCTTTGCTTGATTATTAATATTGTACAAAATTTATGCCTCAACTTAAGAGTGCAATGAGTGCAATTGTCATGAATAAAGTGTACAGCATAAAAATAAAGTTCAAACTATGTAGATATTGTACAAACGTTTATATAGTTGTGAAGAAAATAGTCGAGTGTAAAGGAATTTGTAAGGCTAATGCCAGAGGATGTGAAAAGTAAGCGGCAGCTTGACTAAAAATAACAACCCAGACCTGATGATTTATGCCATTATTATTATTCTTGTCGATGATGCATTTCAGTTAAACAATATTCCAGATGATGTGTTTGATAAATAAAGCGCGATAGTAATTCTCTGGACTTCCAGTAAGGCTTCGTACAGACTACAGCTGCAACGACACATGTAATTAGTTGAGGCGCAATCATTTTGAGTCGTTTCCACAGTTGTTAAACAAGTGTTACACAAATGAAGTCGTCTTATCACCTAGCCGTGGCGTGTGGAGATCTTATGTGCGAAATAATAGCGACGCATAGAAAACCATGAAGATGGTGGTGAATCAATGTATATAAAAAGCTTACTTAGCAACAACTTGCTTTTAGATTTAAAATCACAAGAATTAAATGATAAAAAGTTTGCTGGATTCTAGTACAAATTTTGAGAATTTGATTAAATTAATTGGTCCCAAGATTGTACAAAGAAATACACATTTGAAGCAAGCCATATCCGTACAGGGCAGATTATCTGTCACCCTTCGATTCTTAGCAAGTCTGGATTCATTCACTAGTTTAAAATGCCTTTTCAGGATAAACAAGAACAAATTATAAGTCAAACGGTCCCAGAAGTTTTTTCTGCATTGATAGATGCTCTAAAAGTTGAGATAAAGATAAGCAATCATTTATTACCAATTCCCACGAACTATGGAAGAGTTTTCTTAATAAAAGTTTCACAATATCTCTTTTTCTTGATAGAGTAGAATTAACAATAATATCTTCTCTTCATCCCATTTTGTTTCCATTTTAGATACGTACAATTCGCTGTTCACTTATGAGAGACGTATACACTGCTGACTCGTCAACTTTCCTGTCTACAATGCAACTGAACGTTCCTTTTAGTCTATTGTCCATGTACTGTAGAAAGGAACTAAAACGTTAAAGGGTTCTTATTGTTTCTTATGTTCAATTGACACCAAGATATGAAAAAACCACGAAGTGCTACCATTTAAAGTGGTGCGTTTTTGAGATCGAAGTAAAAAGGTCCACTTTTCATATTTTTTTTGCTCGAAAACTGTGAATTTTTTCTATAAACACGTCAATAGAAAAGTGTGTAGAGATTTAAATTTCCAATCGAAATGGCACCTGCAGAAGTCAAAATTTTTTTTTTTTACAAAAATACGTCCAAAAAAAAAAACGAAAAAATGCAATTTTTTATTATTTTTTTTTATTTTAGCCTGTAACTATTTTTCGGGTACATTTAGGCATAGACATTGCTGCATAACAAAGAAAGCTGGCGTTTTACCCGTTAAAATGAGATTTTGTAAACAGTTTTACGATTAATAGTGACCGAGATATAGCGTTTCAAAGTTTGCAACTTTTAACTTTTTTTGCTAATTTTTACTATTTTTTTTCAAATTTCGTCCTGTAACTTTTTTCTGAGTGAATTTAGGTGTAGACATTATTATATTAAAGTGAAAGCTGACTTTACGCCCGTTGAAATGGTGGCTGGTAAAAGTCTCTACGACAAATAGAAACCTAGATACAGCGTTTCGAAGAGTGTTACTTTTATTAACTTTCTTCCAATTTTTACTATTTTAAATTTCGGCCTATAACTTAAGAACGTAAAAATTGGAAGAAAACTAATAAAAGTAACACTCTTCGAAACGCTGTATCTAGGTTTCTATTTGTCGTAGAGACTTTTACCAGCCACCATTTCAACTGGCGTAAAGTCAGCTTTCACTTTAATATAATAATGTCTACACCTAAATTCACTTAGAAAAAAGTTACAGGACGAAATTTGAAAAAAAAATAGTAAAAATTAGCAAAAAAAGTTAAAAGTTGCAAACTTTGAAACGCTATATCTCGGTCACTATTAATCGTAAAACTGTTTACAAAATCTCATTTTAATGGGTAAAACGCCAGCTTTTTTTGTTATGCAGCAATGTCTATGCCTAAATGTACCCGAAAAATAGTTACAGGCTAAAATAATAAAAAAATAAAAAAATTGCATTTTTTCGTTTTTTTTGTTTTGTTTTTTGGACGTACTTTTGTGAAAAAAAAAAATTTGACTTCTGAAGGTGCCATTTCGATTGGAAATGTAATTCTCTACACACTTTTCTATTGACGTGTTTATAGAAAAAATTCATAGTTTTCGAGCAAAAAAAATATGAAAAGTGGACCTTTTTACTTCGATCTCAAAAACGCACCACTTTAAATGGTAGCACTCCGTGGTTTTCTCATATCTTGGTGTCAATTGAACATAAGAAACAATAAAAACCCTTTAACGTTTTAGTTCCTTTCTACAGTACATGGACAATAGACTAAAAGGAACGTTCAGTTGCATTTTTTTGTACATAGACAATAGCCTATTTGTGTTCGCGACAATAACCGACAACCGATGGATCGCCACCGCGCAAGCAGTACAATGCGAGCTGCATCATACAACTCGTGTCCATACAGGTTGCATTGCATGTTGCATTACATACATGTTACAGTGCATGTTGCAGCTATAGTCTGTACCAGGCTTGATGCTAATATTTAGATCGTGCAGCAAATGTTTTCACATCAAGGTTATGGACGTCTTAAGAAGGTCTAAACTGGGTCATTTGATCTAATAGTAAAAAAAATTTGAAATTGCCTTATTCTATTATTTACTTTAAAACCTACTTTCTTAATTAGGGGACATAAACCTGGTAATTTCGTCTTCGGTCTATATAACTTTAGTTTATAGGTTTATAATTGAAGGCTATCAGACTTTCAAGTGTCAATTGTAATATACTCCATATTTAACATTACAGACAATTCCGCCATGACGAAAAATATGTTATTATTTTAAGATTACAGATTAAATCAATTGGTTTACAAAAAATACTTTAAGAGACTTAATACACATACAGGGTGGACCATTAATAATAGGCCATAGTTCAAGGGTAGATTCTTTGGACCAAAATATCAGGATATAACCAAACATGCTTTAGTAAATTGTTGCTGTGGAGAAAGATACAGGGTGTCAAAATTATATTTTTTTTTCTTTTTCTTGCAATATCTCAACTATCTCTTAACCGATCTTCTCCCAATTTGGTAAGGAAACATTTTTTAAGCTAGGAAACAATAATTAATCTATTACATCACGATAGCCCGTACAGGGCGCCTCATGGGCTATACCTGGTGATGAATATTTTTCTCCATTATTTTTACGAAACATATGACACTTTTGATTAGAAAATCTCATGCAGGAGTCATTTCTATGTAGAAAAACTTGATAGAACTTGATAATTCCAACCGTTTTCGAGAAAACTGCCACACAGATCTCAAGAATTCGTTGAAAACAAACTCAAATTGAAACGACAAATTGGATTTATTGAAAAGTGTGCTTTGGTGACGTCTTAGTTCTGTCATTTACGTACAATTTCATTAGTTTGACATTTTGACAGAACTAAGACATCACCAAACACACTTTTCAATAAATCCAATTTGTCCGTTTCAAATTGAATTTGTTTTCAACGAATTCTTAAGATCTATGCGGCAGTTTTCTCGAAAATGATTGGAATTATTAAGTTCTATCAAGTGTACCTTTTTTACGTAGAAATGACTCCTGTGTGAGATTTTCTAGTCAAAATTGCCACAACGTTTCGTAAAAAAAAGAGAAAAAATATTCATCATCAGGTAATAGCTCATGAGGCGCCATCCATAGGTTAGCGTGATGTGATACATAAATTATTGTTTCTTAGCTCAAAAAATGCTTCCTTACCAAATTGGGAGAAGATAGGTCAAGAGGTAGTTGAGATATTGCAAAAAAAAAAATTAAAATTTTGATACCCTGTATCTTTTTCCACCATGTATATCCTCATATTTTGATCCAAAGAATCTACCTTTGAACTGGTCGTAGACGAAAAATCAGCTTCGTAGATTAATATTCTGCGATATTCTGCGGCGGAAAATGCAAAACTTCTCTGCGAACTGCAATGGCCCGGAGCACAGAGGCCACTGGCACGCGCTTGCATTCCATTACGTCTACCGAGGCTTCAGCAACATGAGACGATTGGTAGACTGTATTTTTTGGATGAATTATTGAATAAATTATTCCAGAAAAAAAATTCAGCCCACAAGTCAAAAATGTTTTTTTCACACTTTGCGTGGGTAGTAGACCTGAAATGGCAACGCTTCCGACGCGGTAGAATATTATTTTCCGGTATGTTTTTATGTCATCTGTGAGTATGTAAAATTTCAATCTTGTAGATATAATACATTTATGCAACTTTTTGTAACATGTTTAATTTTTTTTTTGCAACACTAAAAGTTTTCTTAGACTTATTCTTTCATCATTGATACTTTTTATGTTAAAGAAAAAAAAAAAGAAGTGTCGGAAAGCTCAATCAACTTTCTTTACATAAGCTCTCTACAAATTTTTCGAAAAAAAACGATAATTATCGAGATATTCCAGGAAATGTAGGAAATTACACGTTTTCCTATAGAGTGTATGTAAAGTAAAACATATTTTTTCTCAGAAACTTTTGTTTCGATGGGCCGAGATTAACGAAGCGTCAAAGTTGTACATGATATTAGGTGAACATCGTATATGATTTCGATTTCAGTTAATTACTGATTAATTATGGTGACAAAATGGAGAAATTTTACTGAAAAAAAAAAGTCCCAAATCCCACCTTTAATTCCTTCATTTTTGTCGGAATTCAAAAAATAGAAAAAAAAGTTTTAGCAAATTTAATTCTATTTAAATTAGCTAGAGTAGACTTTTGGCGTAGGAGCCAAGATTAAAAAGTTGCCAACTGTAGAACCTCAAAATTTGCGATTTTTTGCCGTACATGGCCAACATTTCAGTAGTTATCTCCGAAACGGAAAAAAAATCAAAATTCTGATGGAAGCAAAAGATCGTTGTGGAAAATACTCGTTTGACCTTATTTTTTATTTCAAGCTAACTCCCACCATTTGAGAGATATCTGCGAAAAATAGACAAAAACAGCTTACATTTCGGAGCTGAAAAAAATTGCAAAACATGCAATCTTGACACGTTCATATTTTTCGAAGAACACCATTGGGACGGCCGTACGATATCGCAACGTAAAGAGGAAGTCTTCCAGATAAACCTGATCGTGAATCAAAAGTGGCATTTTGTGACATTTTATGACATTTCAGAAAATCGATATCTTTTTTGCAACATGTTGTTTAATTTTTTACTCATTTATGCAAGACTTATAGATTGGTAGAATTACACCTTCATCATAGATACTATCTAAACTTTCTTTTGAAAAAAATTTTAGCTTTATAGACATTCACGCGAAAAGTCTGTCGCTACCTCCCTGGTTATTACGTAGATTAAATCTTATATTACCTACTTTTTAGAGTTACTTTAAAATATGATATTAGAAGGTATTTTTAATAAATCTTACAAAACAAGTGAGACTGCAAATACCTAATTGACAAAAAAATTAAATGTGCACTTATCTTACTGGCTCAACGTGAAATTTAATTTAGCCGTATTCAAGCAAAATATCAATCAAACATAGGTATTCGGAGTCGGCCTCGCCCGACTGCAACTTCTCATTTTTATAATAAGGTTGCTCAAACCTGAGGGTCTAAATATCAATGTTGTATATTCAAATTATCATTTCGCACAACTAAGTAATTTATTTACCAGTGCTGCCACTGATTATTACTTAACACATTAGCTTCAATTGCTTACGGTAATAGACGTTAGCAACAGTAAATTTTTTAACACATTGTTTCCTATCGAGGCCTGGTAATTACTTGTCACATACGTGCTAACTAATAAGGCGTGGAAGTGTTTGGATTTCTATTTTGATCCTGTGGGTGTCCTAAGCATTTAGACTTGCTCGCAACTTTCTTTATTTCTTTAAATAAATCCTCATTCGATATGCGAGTTACTCAATAATGTCATTTCCTTATGGGTAACTCAAATTTGGTAATAGGTAATTAAATAGGCGGTGCGGCATTTGTTAAATATTCGCTAAACCATGAATGAAGGGGCTGTCAACTCGTATTTACATTTCCATTAAAAATATTAATTTTATTTGAATATCAGGTATCCGTGTTACAATCAAAAGAATCACCGCGTTTAGGAAAATATTTTTGAATCATTCATTAATATTTATTTTATTACCGTTATGTTGAGCCTGAGTAATAAAAAATTAATAGTTTTTTTAATCGTTTATTCATAAAGATATGCTGACTTAAACGGTAACTTCTACCTACCAGTCTCGTTCTTAATTTGTTCTACATTATGGCGATTTCTAGTAATTAATGATTTTATTAAAATATCCGTCAAAGATAGAATTTTTTATGAAAAATATTGATAATATAACTTTAAGAATCATGCATAATAGTAAAAATACATTTTTTTTACTTCATATTAAATATTTGCAATAACCATGCTTAATTCATAGATCTCAAAAAAAAATTATTAGTATTGTATTATTTTATTGCAATTAACAGGTTGAAAAGAAACAAACACATTTTATGTTGAAAAAAATAATGTAATTAATTTATCTTAACTGACATCAAAAAGTATAGTTATAAAAAATTCAAAAGCAAAAGTTGCTCGAAGGTGAAGTCGTATCACATCCTTTATACTGAACCTATATGAGAGTCGGTATGTCGCGAGGCAGGGAAGCTGTAATAACTCATATATAGTTAAACTATAATCGAACTCCGTTCTTGTGAATAATGTGATCACTAAAAGTAACATTAAAACTAACCGCTAGGTCCCAAAATTTTGAGAAAGTAAAACATTTTTATATTATTTTCAGTCAGTCCAAAAACCAAAGTGCATACATAAACTTCCGAGGAAGTTATATGAATCTTTTTACCTAATCGATTGCTATTGCACGCTCTCGATTAAATGGTAGTTGCGAAACCAAAGTCCTCATTCATCCTTGCCCTACTTGGGGAGGCGTTTCAGTGGAATATATATATTTTCTTAGATAGGATATTGCATAATATCATTTGTACTTATTTTGAGTCTAATTAATAAATGGCATTACTCAAACTGTTATATTTTACTGATTGAATGGTTGACTTTCATTCTTATCTCTCAAGGGCTTTTGTGTTAGGCCAGAACTGAGTAAGTTTGTAACTCAATAACCGGTCACATCACGGAGGCTCGAGAGGGATTTTTTATGAAGGGAAATCAGTGATCTCTAAGCCACAAGATCCATTAAATTGTTAGGTAAATAAGATAAAGTTTATCAAGAGAGAAACCAATTTTGGGGAGAGCTCCATTAGCAATCGCAATCTACAGTAAGTACAGCTTTTACCTTTCTCGTCTGTCAAATATCTCATAAATATATATAGAACCCGCCTAGGAGTGGAAAACCACATAGAGAGAATGCAACTGGCATCCTTTAATAAATAAATTAGTGCCTATTGCGTCCTTCAGACGCCGCACACTGGGGCAGGAGACCCCAAAATCTGGCAAAAATCAAAATATATAATAGAGTAACACGATTGCTCTTTTGAGCTATGTGTAGCCAACACTTTTTTTTTTTTTAATGCCTTTATATATAATAAAATGAATAGCAATTGGCCATTACATGATTCATCAATCAAAACCGGGTAGTGCAGATAGTGCGTTGTGAATTTTAAAGTATATATCTTTGTGCTCGTTTATTTGTTTATTACTGTATTAAAATTCGAGTTTTTTGCTATGGAAGCTTCAAATTCACATGTATATTACATTTTCTAGTACTTGTAATTTTGTGATAAGCAGTAATATTTTTGTAAATGCCAATATAAAGTCGTCATGTAAAATATTAATTGTTCTTAGTAATAATGAAACATTTAGTTTGGTTCCAAGTGCGACCAAGACATTTTTTTAAATGGGTGTATTTTTTATATATTAATTAAATATATTACGTTTGAAATTTATGCACTATTTTGCACTTTACTTTTAAAATTGAAATTATTTCTAGCCTGAAACGCTTTTTAACAAGTATCTAATTATTATATTGGAATGTTTTTTTCGATAATTATAAAACCTTTATAGATTAGATTTTGTAAAATATTTTTCCCATCACTAGCATTACAGAATACATAAAAATACAAAATTTCGTAATTTTCTGTTGATACAATTTTTCCATCCCGTGAGAAATGATTTTATTAAATAATTTTTCTATAAACCTGAACCTACTTTTGGATCATTAGCCAAGTTTCAGATTTTTGGGCAGATTTTCGGGTCTCCCGCCCCACTGTGCGTCGTGTGTAAGGTTCTTCCACACTATCGCTGCCGTGGCTAGATCTGCCTGAATGTTGAAAGTGTAGATACTGCCAAAGACGATGATGGCGGCATATCATTATTTTCAATACACCGAACTTGCCTTCAGTGGGTTAGGTGTACAGGGGAAACCACTTAAGGAATCGCTCCAAGAACTCTACCTCAAGGGTGGTGTGAAAATGAGTTCAGGATTTCCTTAAAAATAGTATAAATCGAGCAAAACACTTAAAGAACAAAACCATAATAGGCGTATTATACAGAATCGGAAAGCGTTTGTTTTGGTATTGCAATAGTTTCAACGATTTAACCGACCCCCCACAATAAAGACGTCTACCACTACTCTAGTGGGGGAAAACAGTGACACGCCCATCAAGAGAAGCATGTACACGATTGCATGCTTCACTCTCGCTTGCCGCTCTCGCTTGCTCTTATTGCCATCCCAAAACCAACTCTTTCCGATACTGTATACCCTATTTTCAGTCCTACTTTCTTTTGATTCTATATGCAAATATAGTACTTTCCTAGTAATTTGTAGTCGAAACCCGTGATAGCTATGTATTAAGCAGCACTCTTACTTTCGCCCCGCATTTGCAAGAATACTGTTCATTCTAGTCATTTCACAGAAATACTTAACATAACATTTTTTATTCAAAATTTATTAACAGACATTTTTATATAGAAGTATTTTTGCCAGAAAGTGAACGGATTAGCAGATAAACGAGCTAAATTGAATGCGGGGGATGATTTTCGCAATTTTAAAAAATGATACAACTCCGGTAGGGAAGATAAATTTTCTTTATTGAATAGTACGCGAAATAGATATAAGAAAATTGTTGTATTGCCGATCATTTTTACGCGCCGGCCTTTGTCGGCATACTCGGCGCTTTTGAATAGGAATTCTCGAGGGGGCAACCGCTGGCGAAATTTTGTACACCTAATACCTATTCTAGAAAAATACCCTTTATTTCCCCTTTAATTCCTTGTAATTCCCCTAATTCCTCAAATACATTTATTTCCTCCTAATACCTTAATATTTTCTAAATTATCTCGGGAACGGTACACTTTTTGATAAAAATACCTATATACAAAATTGTTCCTTATAAAATTTTCTATCAATAACGTCTCTACACTTTTTTCTTAAAATTAATAGTACCGTGTGAAATAAGGCGCACACATAAGGGTTGGTTCCGGTCAACACAATAAATTGTAATCTTTACTATAATCTACTTTAAAGTTCAATACTTAACGCTGAAGCAGTAGCTACTAAAGTCCGCCTAAAATTATAATAAATTCCTCCTATAAAATAACGCGATTTTTGATGAAGCGGGAATATTGTATACCGGGTCACTCAGCCGATAGGGACACTGTTGTAACTTTTGAATGGGCTAATGGATTTTTTTCAAATTTGGTGTAGTGATATGGGATATAATTTCCAATTATATAATGTAAAAAAACAAAATGTCCGACTTCCGGTTTCGATTTTACCCGAAAGTGGGTTTAAAATACTCGGTTTTTGAGTAAAATCCCGCACATTGGCAGCCCTGAACAGTAACAGCGTTTACAGCAAGCTCTAAAATAATGCAGTGACCTTGGGTCGTCTGAGATGTAGTGGAAGAAATTGAAATTTTTTACATTGTGGTGGTGTACAGATATTCATACTTTTTTCGCGTAGACAGCTTTGGAAATAACCATACGGATATTCAGCGAATTATATGACCTGCGCTGATTATATTTGCGCCTCATTTACCAAAGTACTAATAATTTTAGGAAAAAAGTTTGGAGAAGTTTTTTATAGAGAATTTTATAAGGAATAATTCTGTATATAGGTTTTTTTATGAAAAAATGCACCGTTCCAGAAATAATCTAGAAAACCTCAAATTGGGGGTGGAAATGACGTCCTCTAGGGGATGAAGCACGCAATTTTTGAAACTTTATGAATTTTGTCCAATATATTACAATTTTAACTGTTATATTACCGAAGTATTACAAGTCATCGTGCAAAGTTTTAATAATGAAAAAGCTAGTCATGGAGAAATTGTAGACGTAGGAGAGCGATTTGTTCTAGGTTTATACAACTCTACCTCCGCAGAAAAAAGTCTAGATGTATACAGATTCATGACTTTTAACAAACTTGTTGGTAAAGCGAAGAATACTGTAATATTATGAAAACTACCAACAACTTCTGCTGCTGCTCGGCAACACTCATATCGCGTTTTTTTACCAAATTCAAACATGGAAAAACGTTGCTCTAGAAGCTACTGATTGGGGATGGAAAAAAGTTGGCGGTATATTAACCCGAACTATGACAACAAAAGAATCCGTTATAATACTAATTTCTTGTTCATGCAAATTAGGGTGCGAAAACAGGTGCAGTTGAAGAAGAGCAGGCTTACGTTGCTCCACAATGTGTTACCATTACCACGCACAAGCATGCATGAATGTCGAATCTATGGAAGACGATGAAGATTAATTAACGTAAGAAACCTTTTGATAATTAGTAGATTCGGCCTACAGGGGACACCACACGCCAAATACTTTACCTCTAGGGTGGCGTGGAAACAAGTATAATATAAAATATTTTCGCTTCTTTAAAAATCGCGTTATTTTATAGAGGTGAGAGGGTGGAAGTGGTACATTTATTATAATTTTAGGTGGAGTTTAGTAGCTACTGCTTTAGCGTTAAGCATTGAACTTTAAAGTAGATTATAGTAAAGATTACAATTTATTGTGTTGACCGGAACCAACCCTTATGTGTGCGCCTTATTTCCCACGGTACTATTAATTTTAGGAAAAAAAGTGTAGAGACGTTTTTCATAGAGAATTTTATAAGGAATAATTGACCAAAAAGTGCACCGTTCCCGGGATAATCTAGAAAACCTCAAAATGGGGGTGGAAACGGCTAGGGGATGAAGCACACTATTTAGGGGTGGGAATTTTTCGGTTTAGTAATTCTTATGCTGTCCTTAACATTTCTACCAATTTTCAAAACTTTATGGATTTTGTCCGATATAAATCGTTATATTACTGAACTAGAAGTCGATAGTATCATTGGTAGTTTAATTAAATTAAATATTTTTTCTTTACTAGATATTTTTAACGCTAATCGAGCTAGTGTTTTTATAACACTGACGTCCTTTATATAAGAATTGGTATGTAATTCTTCAAGATAAACATTCCATTTCAATCTTTTTACGATCTAATTTCCTCCTAATACCTTTTATTTCCTCTTAATTCCTTTCTAATACCTCGTAATAATATTTATTTCCTCCAAATTCCCCTGTAATTCCCTTAATACCTAATAATTCCTTCCGAAATATCTTCAATTCCTTTCTAATTCCTTCCAAATTCCTCCGATTTGTACACTATTTCCCCTCAGCGGTTGCCCCCTCGGGAATTCTCTTATATCTTTTGCTTCAACTATAATTCTGGTGTCTTTCCTAGTATTTCTACCAAGTTTCAAAATTCTATGAGTTTTGTCGGATATGTGGAGAATTTTGATTTAATTTTACTGAATTAAAAGCAGTAATCATGTGTACGGATTTTCACGTAAAATTATGATTCAAATAGTTAAACAAAGTTCATATGTTGACTGAAATACAGATTTAGTAATTTATAGTCCGAATAGTCTTTTACTACGTTAATCACGACCTTTTCAAAACCGGAAGTATATGCAGACTGAAACTACCAGTAATCAGGTGCAGAGTTAAAGGTAAATTATGCCGAATTATAAGTGCATTAATGTAGTTTCATAGCATGCATTCCCATATTACATACCATATAATTATGATATTTATAGCTGTTGGGATTTACAAGTTACAGGAGTAGGATAGCTCGATTTCCCGGATACTCATTAGTGATTAAGCGACTATAAGGTTGTAAACAAGATAAATCTTGTTTTCATATAGAATAAAAGTGGCTGGCTTCTCTTCAGTTTATTTACCAGTGATTTGATGACCGACCGAGTTTTATTTGTGTTATCCCAAGTAATCTAAGTAATTTGTGCCTTTTAAAATCAGAAAAAAATAACGCATTTCCTCTTGTGGATCGATATATAAGTACAAATAAATCGAAATTATACAGTTATAAAATCTTCAGTCCATTGAAGAGATATTGGCAGGTAAAATAAATTGTGGGACAAGTAAATTGCTACATCGTGAAATCTGAATTTTCAATAAGCTAAAAAAAATTTAAAATAAGTCAAATTCAGTTCTCTTTTCTGCTCCAATTTACAAACTTTTAGTTCTGTAACAACTATGCGGTAGACATTCAAAGGTCTTAATCCACGCGTGAAATGTAGATCAACCACATTTATAATTTTCTTTTGAAGCGAATCTTTTTAAAATAAAAGTAATAATTTCGCTTGGTTTGGTATCTCAAAAATAGCAGTTTTGACTACTTCTTATGTCAGTCAATTATTGTCAGCAGTAACTTGTGTTCACAAAAGACCTTTTAGGTCAAGGTGAAGAAAGGCCAACTCAGGGCCAAGCAACAACTTGTGTTCAACTTGTGTTCAATATTAATTTTTTTTTATCAAAAGTCGTTATAATAATTTGAAAGTGGATGTTTTCACAGTCACGTTTTGCCAGTGCCTGAAACTCCTTTTCAAACATGAATTTATGGGCCGACAATAGCGAGTAGATGATGGCCTTGAATTTATTCAAATTATGGTTTTATTTCCTTCATTATCAACTAGAAAAGTCTGATTTTCATAAACGTCAATAGATTCCGTAAGACGAATCGCAAGTATTTATTGTGAAGTTACTGTTCTTTTGAACAACATAAAGAATCATGTTGTCCAGCTTCTCAGAGACTATAAAATTAAAGGTATAAAGCTAAGACTTTCTCTTGAGTAAAAAATCGTTGTTTTTCTTGAAATAGAAGTTTCTTTATAGTATAGTAGATATATGCAAAAAATAAGTTAGAGGTTGAACTAATTAAACACCACACCACACCACAGATAGTAGACAACCCTCAAATCCATAGCCAAGGCTGTGCGGAAGGGGGTTACACATTTGAAAAAACTCATTACACTTCCAAAAATGTCGATATGCTGCCGATTTACTTTTAGTAAATAGCTTGTAGTATCGCATCTAGTTAAAGCATGTGAAAAGAGAATAATTTTGCATCCCTTTTCGTCAAGCATATGTGGCATCGATTTAATAACACGTTTTTTATCACTGAACGTAGATGACGGCAAACAAATACTTCGTGTATTATGGTAACTCAAAAGTACAAGAATAGTCGGCAACAATTGTTACATGCTTTTCTTCTGACAAGGTCAGTGCTGTTTTTAAAATAACAGTGTCAGCATCATCTGTAGCATGAATCAGAGTGTGGTCATTCGCTTCCAAGTGTTTCCCAGGCATGGTTATAAAGCACTGTTTATTTTCATTATTAGAAAGAAAGGGTCCCTTGCTAATAAGAAGAGGAGAGCTCTCGGTAAATTTCACTGTTACTGATGATTGTTTTGTGCGTATCTGATGCTCTACATCCTTTGTACTGGAGATGGCATAGCCATCAAATACAATTGTCACAACTTTATACTGCTTAGCAATATGACTTCTATATAGTTGTAACACATTTGAAAATTTCTCAGTTTTTGGCCAGGGCAATTTGTGTAGTAGTGCACCCCCGTCAAGAAAATACGATGTATCTGCAGGTAACATGTAATTTAAACTAGTTGCTATGTCATCCAAAGTTCTTGCTAATGATGATTTGTCACTTTTTCTCATTTCTGGATCTAATAGAGATGGAGGAAGTATAGATAATTCATAATTGAGTTTTAATTTTTGCAGATGAGGATTTACAGACAAACATGGCAGCATTCTCTCAGTGCGGAGTTCTCGACAATATTTTTTCTTAATATCTTCATTGTGACAGCTTGATCCTTTTTAACCATAGTAACAAAGTTGGAAGCTTTTCCAGTCAGTTTGGATTGGATTCGAGATCCAATTAATTTAGCTTCTTCTGCAGTTACCTTATGTTGGCTGTATACTAACCCACTGAAAATATTACGTAGCTCAACGCATGAATCAAATGGATTGTGATCTTCCAAAAATTGAAGTAATGTAAGAAAATCCTTCATATCTCTAGATTTTCTAGCATCGGATATTTGTTTCCTAGACTTTTAGTGTGTTATTTATTTTTATTTTTTAAAACAAATATCATAATCTTTTTCAGCATGAAATTTTCTGTAATTTGATACTACACACAATTTTTTAAAAGCTTTTCAAGATGGCGGCCAAAAAAACACATTTTGCACACTCAGGTTTTTCTAGACTTTTAGTATGTCAAAAAGGTACCAACAATGAACTAAAGAATTCAAACCTCTGTCTTTGTGGGAATTAGTTCCACCTAAAAACCTATTATCTACTGTACTATTAACCTTGTTGCTCTTATTGGTGGAGAAGTGTTTACTTCTTTCACCAAGCTAGACGCATTACGTTGATTACTTTTTATCAGAGCAACTTATGCAGCTAATTCTACTTCTTTCACGTTCTGTGCTTCAACGATGTCTTGAATTCTCCATTTTTTATTTCTTCTAAACTCTCCTCAATTCTCGTCACCCAATGAATCCATTTGAAAAACGATATATTCGCTATACAGCTATTCTTCGTATTTGGTACGGAAACACTGTGATCTTTGTCCACTTGATTTTAAGGCAATGTTCAAGGACATCAACTTTATTTTTATTTATAACGTAAGTATTTATTTCGGCATTTCCCGAAGTTCTCGAGTTTCATTGCTACAGGCATATTAATAAATTCGGCCCGCGATATCTAATACTAAAGTTCTAAAATTTTAAAAAATATATTAATGCAAAGTCGTGCGCAGCAAATGGCTTTTTTTAATGAAAACTATATTAAATTTACATTCAATCGAGACCATATACAAAGCAGTACGAAGATATATTCATAAAGAAAAAGTTTACTAAAATTGAAAAAATGAAATGATTTGAAAATATTACTAATATAATAAAAAAACCGCAGCCCCAGATTTTCTATCCACGCCTATCACAACGAAAAAAATTGTACGTGGAAATAATTGATTATGGAACTAATAATATAATATTTGAAATTGTCTGTCCAATACCCATAAAACGATATGCCACATCGGTAATGAGGGTGGTGTAAGAGGGTGGTAGTGGGGTAGATGAAGTAAAAACAATTTTTGAGGCCTTTGGTTCTTGTACACACACTAAATCACAATTTTATTTCCCCCTCTTTACTAAAAAATTGGGGTGGCTAATGCCAAAAATTTTTTTGAGACCTTAGCTTCTCTTATATATACTAAATAACCAATTTTATGGACTCTGCTTGATTTACCTATTTACTCCAATTTACCCTAATTTACCTCCTAATCCTTCAACGGAATAAGATCAAAATATAATATAGTTCCAGATCTCGTTAAAATACATACGGGTACCAAATTGGAAGTAAAATGAACCAAACTATAGTTTGTGAAGCTTTTAACTTTCGTATCCACAATAGCAAAATAAATTTCTGCACAAAAAACTAGAAAAATAGACTCCTGTGCAGATAGTAAAACTAACTATTGAATAAACCTACAATTGCGTTTGCAGATTTTACCTAACTTTCAGTACAATAAATAAGGCAAATTCAATCACTCACTATACTCACCGCTGCAACTTTCAACTACTTATTTCGGTAATTTTAATAAATTGTATAATGAATTTTGTCCTCCTAACATACATTAATCAGAACACTGTCTAGAGTAGTAATTTATAAAATAAAAAGTATCTTAGATTAACGGCTGAAAGTAATATAAATTGTTCTATTCGATAACTGTCACCTTTCTCAAATAATAAGGTCGGTGTATCAGGTATCAACCTGCACGTAAAGCATTTTAGAAAGAAGATACAATTCAGTGACTAGTTATTTATTCATTCAATTCGATTTGGTACTTTGAATATCTTAAGTTTCGATTCAGGATAACGGATAACTCTCGAGCAAGTCTGGAAATAGTTTTACATGAGCCCTATGTTACCCCTACAAGTTGCAGCCGCGCGCTGGTCCAAATAAGAAATAGAAATATGGTAATTCGACTGGTTCTGGAACAATGTTTACATAACTGCGATCAAGTTATTAGAAGGGAGGCTAGCGCTGACCTACTTCCATAATACATTGCACCCCAATCCATGAAGGAACGCATCATAGTCTACACGATGAATTACCCTTCTCTCGACGAAGACTTACATTGTCATGATCCCACACAAAAACAAAATTTATTGGACTGGTAGTAATTAAAATTAATTTTAAATTCACAGTTGCTAAAAAGTTAAAACAATTGAAATTGATTGTATTAATTAAATGAGGATACATGTTTGTAACATAAATTCTATAAACAACAAATATTAACAATAATTTTGCTAAGAATAGGCAATGTGACCATTTCCTTATTTAATAAATTACGTTTTATTGTTAAAAAGACTTTTTATTATTTTCAATAATTCTATCAAAATATCTACCATTTGCAGAACATAACTTTCTTATACGAGAGTGTAATATATTAGATCTTAATAAGATAAAGGTAAATAAATTCACGTTTATTTTCAACAGGTATAAATACCCAATTACAGGAAACATAGTGTACCTGAATTAAAAGAGAAACAATAATATGAATTACAAAACTACAATACAAATATAAATAAATAAATAAATAAAAGAAATACAAAAGTGTAAAGAAAAAAGAGAAAAACATAGTATGATGGAATATATATTATTACATTATTATTATTATATGATCTATTTTTACGGATTTCTTGTAAGATATAAGTGTATTATCCTATCTAAGCTATCATGATTAATGTCACAGACGCCAGATATAGAATTAAATATATTACAGGCATTAAAAAGTGGTTATTTACGCATGAGGTTAGTTCGACCAAAAGGACAAGAAAAACAGTAATTTCCACGTGATTTCATGCGAAGAACCAGAAAACAAAGTTTTTTAATAAGGGACGGACAGTCAATAATATTATTTGCAATATTGTACCCAAAAGAAAGAGCAATGCAGTTCCTTCTAGTGAGATTATATGAAACATATCTGATAAAAGTGCATTGTCAGCGCCTCGAGGAGGATAAAAACCATTTAATTTAAAAAACACAAACTTAAGAAATTTCCTTTTCATAGATTCAATTAATAAAATGAAGTTTTGGTATATAGGAAACCATATGAGTGCCGCTTATTCTAGATTCGATCGAATATATGTAAAATATAATAATTTTAATCTTTCAACATCAGAGAAACAGCTTCAATTTCTAACAAAGAACCCGAGTAACTTAGAAGCTGACTTAGTCATTTGATTAATATGGTTAGAGAAACTTAGCTGTCAGTCAAATATAACACGAGATCCTTAAATTCGGAACAAACATTCGAGGGGAAAGTTGTTAATATGATAATCAAATTTTATGGAGTTTTGCCTACGAGTAAATGTCATTATCTTGCGTTTAGCAGTATTTAGCTTAAGGAAATTGTTGGAATACCACATAGAAACGTTACTGATTTCAGTTTATAAATTAACACAGTCATTATCATTCATTACAATTTTATACATTTTGAGATCATTTGCAAAAAGTAGCTGGTGACAATTAATTGTTGACGTTATATTATTTATAAAAATTAAAAACATCAAAGGACCCAGGTTTGAGCCCTGTGGAACACATGACTTAGCTAAGTAATTTCGAGACCTGTGACCGCCGTGTTCTACGAATTGATCCCTAGAAAACAAGTAGGATGTAAAAAGCAAAATCAAGGTATCTGAGAATCCGAAGGCTTTCAGCTTGGATAATAATAAATAGTGATCTATCTGATCAAATGCTTTTTGGATATCTGTGTATACAACATCCACTTGTTCCCTCGCCTCCAAGTTTTCAGATACGAACTAGGTAATACAGTCGATGCATGTTAAAAAAAGTGTAATAAAATGTTTATATGATAGGGCCAAAATAATTTCTTCTAACGATGAAATATTAGACAATGAGAAACGCTTTAGAAAAGAGGTTCTTATAAACAATCAATACCCTAAAGCCTTTGTTCATAGAACTTTCACATCTATATAAAATAATAATCAGGTACGACAAAAACCTGAACAATGGTAACCAACGTTAATTCTTTATGATTACGGATTATCTGAAAAGCTACGCCGTGTAGGCAATAGATTTGATATTAGGACGATATTTCAAAAGGGCAATACGTTAATATCTATTTTAATAAAAACAAAACCGCCAAATCGTGAGCAAAATTCAAAAAACTGTATTTATAGTATTCCATGTGAGTGTAATAAACATTATGTGGGTGAGTCATCCAGACCATTTAGTGTTAGATTGGGTGAGCACAGGGGTTACATTAGGAAGAATGAGATTCAGACATCGAAGATTTTCGAACACGCTTGGGAGAACGGACATAGAATAAACTGGAAAAAATGTTAACAAAACAGACAAATAGCAAGAAAAGAAAAATTTAAGAATCAGCTATATTGTTATTGAATGGGGATAAATGCGTGTCGAATTGATCCGTAGGTGTTTGCACAACCCGACTGCCGATATTAAAAGAACTTAACAAACTGAAAATTATTTAAAATAACGCTATCAACTAGATATATTAACAGTTCTGTGTAAGCAGTAAGTATCTATGGATACTGAATATAACAAATATATTCTTAAAGTTGTGTATTTAATATACACAGCACTCAAACATTTATAATATTTATACGCTTCGAGAAAGGAAACAGGTTCGGTTTCCGAAACGTCAGCAAAATACCTACGTTATTTTTATATTTTTGTTCTTCATTCATTATTTGTCAAAAAAAACTCTAACTGCTCCTTTGACGTAAAAGTCACAGGCGCAGAGGTTATTTTCCAGCAAAATACTAGATAATTATATTATCTTGTAGATTTCATGGACGTTGTATAGAAGAAAATATATGTGGCAGAGCATATATTATGGATATGAATGCTTTGACCGCACTGTAAATATTGGTATACAAAATTATTTCTATAACTTTGGCGAAATTCCACATAGAATTTACGACTGTTAGATTACAAGAAGATATTGATTGATCAACGGATGGTAGGCATTGCTGCCACTAATGAGAAACATACCGCCAAGGCGGCTACGCCTACGCTGGGTTGGATTTGGATCATCAGTCAGGACGCATAGCACATAAATGTAGAATGGAAAGTGTAGGTATTTGTAAGATGCGTTACCGCATTATGTTGCGATGTAGAGCGTTTATACTTCTCTTTTTG
This sequence comes from Rutpela maculata, assembly GCA_936432065.2. Classification (NCBI taxonomy): domain Eukaryota; kingdom Metazoa; phylum Arthropoda; class Insecta; order Coleoptera; family Cerambycidae; genus Rutpela; species Rutpela maculata. The sequence goes on from OW386285.2 coordinate 54,618,900, forward strand.
TGTTTTTGTTAGCGTTTTTCTTGTTTTCAGTCTTCTGTTTCCATCGTTTCTGATTCCAGTAAATCATATATCCGTACTTCACTCTGTACGTTTCTGTTTTTTTGCAATTAATTTCCCTCTCACTTATATTGATATTTTGTGCAATTGCTTTGTTTTTGTTGTTTTTGCTAATAGTTGAATGGTATATCTTTCTTCCCTTCTTCGCAGACTAAATCGTTAACTGTTAAACGTTTCGGAAAATTATATTTCTTTTTTCGTTATCAAAACTTTCACTTGTAAACTGTTATGTTTGACAGTTTAATTTTTTATATTTTAACCAAGCTTTATTTTTAATTTTTTTTAACTCATATAAAGTGTTCATAAACCATGGTTCTTGGCACTTGTTAGATTTAAAAAGAACCCTCTTTAAAGTAGCATAGAGTTTCGATAAGAAAATCAACTTTTTCTTCTAGAAAATTAATGTTATACATAGTATTCCAATTCATAGCAGAGGCATCCAAATTAAATGACTCAATATGGAAGTTTCTGAAACTACGGAATTTTTTTGCTATAGGTTTGTAATCATGATCGTTTAATTCATTATCACAAGATGTAACGTTGTGATCAGAAAAACATATATCTAAGACTTCTACGTTTATAACCTCCAAAACAGAGTTAGCTATAATTAAATCTAGTAATGTTTTGCTTTGAGCAGTTATTCTGGTGGGATTACTAATTATTTGCTTACAATTAAAAACAAGTAACAATTTATTTAGATCATTTCACTCATTAACGCGCTAGCCAATGAGAGCCCGTTTTCTCACAACATCGCACCAATCAAACGTTATTATTAGTGGTAATCTAACCTAGATCGGCTTTTGACAAATATTGCAAAAATTTTTTGACATATATATCATGTTTTGTTTTGAGAAATGTTTTCCGCAAATAGGTTCACTCTTGCTTTTAAATTTTATCTAGATATTTTCCTCTAGCTTATTGCTTATTGTTAACGTATCCTGTAAATTGTAATATTGTATTATAGAGTAGTAAATATAAACATAAACACACCACATATATAGTAAACAACCCTCAGTTCCAAAGCGAAGACTGTCTGAAATATATAGGCTGTAACCCTTCCCTATCTGTAACTATTTCAATTTCCCTACTTTTCAATCAGGTAACAATTACATACAGAGATTGTACTTAATATAACTCATACAGGAACAAGGCAGCATCTAAAATTAAATAGAAATGCCTACGAGGTAAGCAAATCATTTATTACAAATGTACAAGTAAACACATTCGCTCTGGAAACAAACTAAAAATGTACTTACATACGGTAAACTATCAAGAAGTAACCCGTTGAATCAAAACTGTGCACTAAACTTTATAATTTGTTGAATTTAAAGTTCTCTCTTCTCAACAAAGCAAACCTCAACTTAATTTTTAAACTTCTTAAGTTAAAAATAAGGATTAAATACGTGAATATGTGTCAATAAATATTTATTATGCCGTCTGGAATATAACTCTAGTAGCGCTAGATGGCGCTGCATTTCAATTTCTCGGGAACCACGAGTGCATAATATACAGTGTGTCCCAGGATAGATGTAACAAAAGGTGTAATGGACCAAAAATTTTGGAATTTTGCAATGGTATTTGGGTATTGAGTCCTGCTTGTTGTAAAACTAAAGTATACCAAAAATGACTTGATTTGGTATTCTACAGGGTGTTTTATAAGCAAAGTTGTAAAAATCATCACTAATAAAGTACCTTTATTTTTCAAAATATGAAAAAATTCCACTAAGAAAAGTTATTTAGAATGCAAACTTATACCTCTATACCAAATTTCAGGAATATAAAATTATTTTTTTGAAACTTCCCATTTTTTGCAAATTAAGAGTTGAATTCATATTTAAAGTTGTGTAGGAGCAAATGTTAATCATCCACTGCTTTTCTCATAGCCTACTTTTAGCTTCTACATAACTTTAAATATTAATTCACAAAAAATAATTTCTATGCAGTTTTAACTGAATGGTTCAAAATAAAATACTGTAATATGTTGCACCCCTTAAAATTTAAGGTTATGTTACTAAAAAGTAGGCAGACTTCAATAGATCGAATGTCTGAATGAATGTAGTGTATTTGCACCTACTCGAAAAAGAACCTACCAGAAGATTCCAAAGTGACATCTGGAATTCTCTAGAGAATGGTGGCGTCATCACAGAACAATCGAGATCTGTCATTTTTAGGTATAAAAGACCAACCGCATTCTCGGCGAGTAGTTGAGAAAGTTCAGAAAGTATAGAAAGTAAGGTTAAGACTTCAAAGATAAACAAAGTGATAAACATTGTGATTTTAGTCAGTAAAGTGTATTTCAATTAATAATAGTATTGTGAAGTGTCCAGTAAATATTTAATAAAGTGTGTTAGTGGACATCTCTTGTTATAATTTTTGGAACCCACGGAATTTGCGAGGGTGGTTTCCTAAGGGTGGAAACACGTTACAATTGGTGTCAGAAGCGGAATTTTATGACAAGAGGAGAAAGAAGAACAAGAAAAGCGACGTCAAGTAGATAAAGAAGAGCAAGAAAGAAAACGCCAGGAGGAAGAAAAACGGCGTCAAGAAGAAAGGGACGAATTAAAGAAAATTATGGAAGATCAGGAAACAAGACGTCAGAAAGAAAAAGAGGATGAAGAAAGAAGACGTCAGAAAGAAAAAGAGGATGAAGAAACAAGACGCCAAGAAGAAAAAGCCGAATTGAGAGAAATGATGGAGGACTTGAAGAAACTACAGCAAGAGGAGAAAGAAGAGCAAGAAAGACAACGTCAAGAGGAAAAAGACGCACTCAGAAAAATAATGGAAGACTTGGAAGAAAGACGCCAGGAGGAATTAAGGAAAATCCTGAGCGATCAAATAAAAATACAACAGGACGCAATCATTTCTGTCAAAAGTGAAGTCAAAGAAGAGATAAGCAAGGTAGAAGAAAAAGTAGATAAGGTCGAAGATAAAGTAGGTGAAGTCAAGACCGAAGTCGGTCAAGTAAAAGGAAAAGTAAATCAGTTTGAAGAAAAGATGAGTGAGTTCGAAGAAGAAGTCAAGGGAGAAATAGACCGGCTTAAACGACAGTTGAGAGATAGAGGAAGCCAGCAGGTGGTATCATCAGGTCAGCGACTAAAACCTCCTTCTTTTGACGGCCAAAGTTCCTGGACGACGTACAAGAGGCAGTTTGAGGCAGCAGCATGTGCGAACAACTGGGATAATGAGGAAAAGGCCATGGCATTAGTTCTGGCGTTAAGGGGCCAGGCCTCAGAGTTGCTTCAGACTATCCCAGTGGATAAACAAAGGGACTTCAAAGTCTTGGAAGCTGCATTGGACTTGAGATATGGCGACCAACATCTCGCCCAAGTATACCAAGCCCAGCTAAAATCACGAACACAAAAGGCTGGAGAGAGTTTACAGGAATTCGAAGCTGCGATAGAGAGACTGGCACACCTGGCGTATCCGAGTGCACCTAGAGAATTTCAGGAACAATTAGCCGTAGGGGCCTTTTTAGATGGCATAAGGGACGAAGAGGTCAGGCGAGTTCTGAGGCTGACAAGACACCAAAGTAGTAGCGAAGCTTTGGTGCGTGCACTTGAAGTAGAAGCCGCCTACAGAGATACTCCAAGGTCGAGAGTGCGAGCTGTGACTCTCGAAGAATCGCAACCAGAAATGAACCAGAACCCCTTGCTGACTGAGATGCAGAAAATATTCACCAAATTATGCGAAAAATTGGATGGCCTCGGAAAGCAGGAATAACAACAAAATAAAGGAAAGCCGAGCGGAGGTATTAAATGTTTCAACTGCGGCAAGGTGGGACATATGAAACGAGACTGTCGACAGCAGAACTCGGAGAGTCGAGTAAATGCTGTGAATCTTGAAGAGAAGCAGGAAAGCAGTACCAAGGGGGTTGTTCTGGCTAGGGAATGCAGTGCCCCCAGAGAAATTAAGATTTCCCATCTTCGAAGAATCGCAAGCAGTCTGTTGTTGCATGGATATGTGAACGGAAGAAAGTGTTTGTTTACCATCGACACAGGTACTACGTCATCAATAGTACGGCCAGGATTTATATCGGGCATAAAGATTATCAAGAGGCAAAATGAAGAAGTGATCGTCCGGACAGCTACGGGGGACAGGGCTACGGTTCATGGAGAAGTAGACCTGGGTTTGCAGATTGGACAGTTAAGGTTCGACCACAGGGTCATCGTGGCTGACATCACGGATGACTTCATTTTGGGACTGGACATTATGGAACAGTATGGGCTTATCGTTGACGTAGGAAAGCGAGTCTTAAGGATTGGGAACAAACAATTTATTCTGTCAAAAGTGAACGACCAATGCGAGAAAACCAGGCTGTTGACAACGCAGGCAGTCAAAACTCCTGCATTATCCAGAAAACCAGACAAGGAAGATTGCAAGCGCTACCCTCAGGTGAGAAAATTGCCGAACATGGTTGAAGTGAACACTGTCAAGGTCGATCTTCCAGACAGTTGGTCAACGAAAATTCTGAGGCGAGAGCAATTGCGCGATGTAGAAATCGGACCTATGTTGCGAGCAAAAGAAGAGGGAACGCGTCCAGCATGGAAGGATGTTTCCAACAAAGAAGTGGGGCTGAAGGCTTTATGGTCACAATGGGATTCACTTACGGTCGTAGATGGGCTTTTGAGGAGAGCATGGGAAAGCCCAGATGGGAAGCAGGTTGCCATGCGTCTAGTGATTCTCAGGTGTCGTGTACCAGAAGTACTTCAGGAAGCACATAATAAAACGTCCAGCAGACACTTCGGCATAAACAAGACATTGAGTAGAGCACGGGAACAATTCTATTGGGTTAATAGTCGCCAGGATGTGGAGGCCTGGTGTCGCAAGTGTAAGAATTGTGCTGCCCGTGGGGAACCATTTTCCATGAGCAACTACAGAAATGGAAGTCGAGAACAGCCAAAGAATGATCGAGAGCAGATGAACAGAACTAGTAACCGCTTGAAGGCTCGTTATGATCAGAATGCCAGTACAGGGGGATTCAAGGTGGGGGATCTGGTTTGGCTGTACAACCCACAGCGGAAGGAATGGAGATCCCCGAAATTTCAACCTCCTTGGGATGGACCGTATACTGTTATTACCCGAATTAATGATGTCGTCTATCGTATTCAACGAAACAAAAAGTCCAAGATGAAGATCGTACACTTGGATAGACTGGCGAAGTATGTGAAAGAGGCTGAATTGCCTGACCGGGACGTTCAGGCTTAAGGAGGGGGCAGTGTAATATGTTGCACCCCTTAAAATTTAAGGTTATGTTACTAAAAAGTAGGCAGACTTCAATAGATCGAATGTCTGAATGAATGTAGTGTATTTGCACCTACTCGAAAAAGAACCTACCAGAAGATTCCAAAGTGACATCTGGAATTCTCTAGAGAATGGTGGCGTCATCACAGAACAATCGAGATCTGTCATTTTTAGGTATAAAAGACCAACCGCATTCTCGGCGAGTAGTTGAGAAAGTTCAGAAAGTATAGAAAGTGAGGTTAAGACTTCAAAGATAAACAAAGTGATAAACATTGTGATTTTAGTCAGTAAAATGTATTTCAATTAATAATAGTATTGTGAAGTATCCAGTAAATATTTAATAAAGTGTGTTAGTGGACATCTCTTGTTATAATTTTTGGAACCCACGGAATTTGCGAGGGTGGTTTCCTAAGGGTGGAAACACGTTACAATACTAATTTATTGAAGTTTCAAAAAAATAATTTTATATTCCTGAAATTTAGTATAGAGGTATAAAATTGCATTCTAAATAACTTTTCTTAGTGGAATTTTCTCATATTTTGAAAAATAAAGGTACTTTATTAGTGGTGATTTTTACAACTTTGGTTATAAAACACCCTGTAGAACACCAAATCAAGTCATTTTTGGTATACTATAGTTTTACAACAAACAGGACTCAATCCCCAAATACCATTCCAAAATTCCAAAATTTTCGGTCCATTACACCTCTTGTTATATCTATCCTGAGACACTGCGTTAGTCTCTATATAATGCCCTGATAAACCCCTGGGCGAGAAGAGAGTGTCCCTGTTCATTAATCCCAAAGTCCAGTCATGACACGTGACATATATTAGATGTAGGGTTTTTATTAGGTAATAGTGAATAGTCGTCGTAATAAATTAGTTAGTTATAGAAATATTAAATATTTAATTTGTATCTGGCTGCATCGACTCATGTCGTAATGCCAAAAAAAAAAAAAAAAAATCCTGGGACACACTGTAATGGGTGGGACATCGGCAATAAAATTATGCTCTCTTTATCGTTCCTCGTCATATTACACCTCAGAAACTCCTGAGAGGTGTTAAGCCAGTCTATATACTATAATATCTAAGGTTTCAACTCGTTTTATTTACTAGTTGCCATAGAAACCGTCACTAGATTATGTTTGTTTAAAATATAGCGAATTCTGCGTAGTTTCTACTGCGTTTGTTTCAAATTTATTGTTTTGACAATATGTGTCGGTTTGGAAATATTTATTTATATCAAATTAATGATGAAATTGAAAATAAAGGACAGTAAACTCTAAAAAGTGACAAGAAAACGTCTGAAGGCAATTAATTACAAAACATAATACCTATTGAAGATGTACTTAATGAATTATTTATTCGTGAAATATTCTCCCCAAATACCACTCGTGAATTTTCTCTAAAAATTTTTGCTCAAGCTAAGTTGCCAAAAGGTAATATAACTCGTGTAAATTGGCAGCTTATTATCAAAGATTAAATCCCTCCCGCTAAACCAATAGGAATTTAATCAGACAATAAACTGGCAACAACGCTTTCGATAAAATTTTAAGCACTAGTGATATTACGTACGATAAATAGTAGCAAATTAAGTATTATTTAGATCACCTATTATAGTAAAAATATGTATATTTTCCAATAGATAACTAATTATATAGTAAATGGTTTTTTAAACAAAGAATAGGCGCTTATTTTAAATTCAAAGATAAATCATTTAAGCATTACTAAGTGTCCAAGAGCTCTGAGTGCTCTAAGCATTTAAAACTAGCCTGTGATTGTCGACAATGCATCCTGGAAATTAAATTTCAATCATGACCTGAAACTTGTTTATGCGATAGATTTCCCATACTCCCTTAAAATGTCAATTTCATACGCAAAGGTTAACAACTAGAATGGCCTCAGATGTATGCGTGTGTGACAACTCTGCATAACTCAACCACTTGGTATTAATTGAAACTGATGTTTACGTAAAAGCAGGCACGCTTTGATGTGCACATGCAGTGTGCTCCATTGCCGGAATTGCATTGGCTTGGCTTTGAGGCTTTCGGTTCGTATATATTGCCAATGATATTGTTCCTGTTGAGCTGTAATGCGGATTAATTTCAATTAATCTGGGGTAAAAATAATTTGTCGATGGTTTTAGCACTCTTGTTGTAAGGCTGATGAAAATTGCTCGATAAATACTATTTATTAAAGAGGACAAATAAAATGAGCATTATATCGAACATTACATAAAATATTTGTGTGTTTAACAACAACCCTCTAAAAATGGCTTGTATTTAACAGCCCACCTTTAATGAAAATATATAAACAAAAAAATACTTGTGTTTGCCAAAAATACTAAATGTTCACGAAATTTAAGGCCACATATAATCTTACATAGATAACCAGATATTGACTTCTCGTCATTTTCTAATATTATTTGTCAGCAAAAAAAATTGTGTCCCAAAAATAATAAATGTTCACCATATTTTAGAACAGATCTTAATATCAGTGATTAGATACCCGCTTCTTCTTAGTTTGTTTTATCATTTGTAAGCAGAATAATATTTACCAAATAGTTGAGGAGCATAATGCGCATTTACCTACTCCGTGGGATTTTTTGTGAAGGGAAGGTGCGACTATGTGGAATCTCTTTATTATATGCTAGATAATGGTGTAGTACTGGGTGTTTACCTTAGAATTGCCCTGTTTGGTTTTTATGGCGTTATACATCCAAGATGGCCGCCATGCGAGACATTTATTCTTTACATCAAGAATAACTCCTTCCAGAGTGCTCGTACGCAAAATCTGCATAATTTTCTGTTTTACATGAGCCAAAGAATAAATTTAGTTCTTATCAATTTTTTCGTATCTTTTATTAATTGAGAGTTATGATTCATTATACATGTCACTATCTTATTAAGGGAAGAAAAATAATGATTCTGCTGCTATTTACTCCCAAAAACTTTAATAATAACTAGTATTAATAAATACAATTTGTAGTAGGACGTAGTAGTTGTATAATAAAATTGGTTCTTAAAATAAATTATGTATTTACAGAAAACAATATTTAATGATACTATATTATTATTCTCTTCAAAACAATGTATCACCATTTAAGTCATCCGATGAATCTTCATGCCTTGTATTCTCATCACAGTTGTCACAATCTTCGTCTCCTCCACACTCACATAGTTCTGTGCACTTCAGATCGTGGGAAAGACATTTACATGGTGGAGCACATTTTTTCTTAACACAAGAGCGCCAAATAGGTTGAAGAACTGTCTCTGTAAGCTGTTAATTCATCTTTAGTCTGGACATAAAACAAAACAGTTTTTTTTGTTATATGCGATGTTTTAGATCGTAATGTGCATGTTGCCCTGTCATTGCTGGTACTCGCTTCTAAATCATCCGTAGGCTCACAACGGTTTCCTTTTTCGAAATGTTTTTTGCTTCTATCCATGATTGTCGTATGAGTCAGTTTTTTGTAACATTCTTTATGCCATTTTGCATTGGAGTCTTGTAGCTGTTGTACGCTTAAATTCCCGATTCGACTAATAATATGCATATATCTGGATCCAACCATTCTTCTCTTTGTTTCAAACATTGTAGAAGTTTTTCAACCTTCAATGGATTAACAAGAGGTAATTTACTTTTACCTTGACACAAAATACACAGTTTATAATCTGTTGAAAGTTGGATAGGCTAGGCAATAAATGTATACTAATAAATTTGTGTTATGTGGTAAAACTGGCGTGTAACCTAACTCTTAAATGGTAAAAGATACGAAAAAATTGATGAGAACTAAATTTGTTCTTTGGCTCATGTAGAACAGAAAATGTTTTATGTAGATTTTGCGTATGAGCACTCTGGAAGGAGTTATTCTTGATATAAAGAATAAATGTCTCGCATGGCGGCCATCTTGCATGTATAACGCCATAAAAACCAAACAGCGCACTTCTAAGGTAAACACCCGGTACTACACCATTATCTAGCATATAATAAAGAGATTCCACATAGTCGCACTTTCCCTCCACAAAAAATCCCACGGAATACATTATGCCCCAAAACTAAAACGTAAGACCATATATTTTTAAAATGGGGACTAAGTTAATCATAATTATGTTATGTATTATTAAAAATATCTTTTATAGCGTGTGAAAAGAACGAATGGTTTCTTTGAAAGTTATCTGCTGAGTACCCAACATATTTTTCAGTAATTGTGTGAGCAGAAATAAAAGATATTTATTTTAAATATTACATGAGCTATGGGGATCTAAAAGAGTGTTGATGTGTTCCCAATGTACGTTGTATCACTGATCTTGTAATGGACTGGTTGTGTGTTGCCAGTTCTTTTCTTATGCATAGAAGATTTTAGTGAATTTTATCTGTATGTGTCGAATACTAAGTGGGTTTCATCATAACATGATAGTGTATGTATGTCTCTTGCATGGGCATCTCCAGAATATGTACAGTCACTTAAGCGCGCTTTCAATATTTCACTATTAGAGCATTGGACAGCTAACTTAAGACGCTCGCCACTTTGGTCTGTTGCTATGCAATACAGTCTCTCTTTGCTTTTCTCTCCTTCATCACAAAAAAAACAGTTTTTTTTGTTATATGCGATGTTTTAGATCGTAATGTGCATGTTGCCTTGTCACTGCTGGTACTCGCTTCTAAATCATCCGTAGGCTCACAACGGTTTCCTTTTTCGAAATGTTTTTAGCTTCTATCCATGATTGTCGTATGAGTCAGTTTTTTGTAACATTCTTTATGCCATTTTGCATTGGAGTCTTGTGGCTGTTGTACACTTAAATTCCCGATTCGACTACTAATATGCATATATCTGGATCCAACCATTCTTCTCTTTGTTTCAAACATTGTAGAAGTTTTCAACCTTCAATGGATTAACAAGAGGTAATTTACTTTTACCTTGACACAAAATACACAGTTTATAATCTGTTGAAAGTTGGATAGGCTAGGCAAAAAATGTATACTAATAAATTTGTGCTATGTGGTAAAACTGACTAACTCTTAAATGGTAAAAGATACGAAAAAATTGATGAGAACTAAATTTGTTCTTTGGCTCATGTAGAACAGAAAGTGGAAGGAGTTATTCTTGGTGTAAAGAATAAATGTCTCGCATGGCGGCCATCTTGCATGTATAACGCCATAAAAACCAAACAGCGCACTTCTAAAGTAAACACCCGGTACTACACCATTATCTAGCATATAATAAAGAGATTCCACATAGTCGCACCTTCCCTTCACAAAAAATCTCACGAAATACATTATGCCCCAAAACTAAAACGTAAGACTATATATTTTTAAAACGGGGACTAAGTTAATCATAATTATGTTATGTTTTATTAAAAATATCTTTTATAGCGTGTGAAAAGAACGAAAGGTTTCTTTGAAAGTTATCTGCTGAGTATCCAACATATTTTTCAGTAATTGTGTGAGCAGAAATAAAAGATATTTATTTTAAATATTACATGAGCTATGGGGATCTAAAAGAGTGATTCTTTTTTATTTTTGTTGTATTTGTCAAGTAAACAAATATTTCCTGTAATTTTTTTTATGAAAATATCTCCTTATTATTTTGTAGTAGAGAATGGAAAAAGTTGATCAATTTTTAGGATGGTTGAATCAGTCGAAAGTTGAAGAAAATATTTTATTTATTAAGACATACGTGGGTGAGTGAAATTTTATGCTCATTTCCTTTGTGACAAATTTTTATTTAAGATAGAGTATCCTCTAGGTACGTCCAGTTGGTCTCTTTCGATTTATACTGCAGTCAAATAAGGAAGATTGGAGGGAAATAACTGATAAAGTTTTGAAACTTGACAAGGATATCCATTAAGGCGTACTATTAAACATACTAAAAGTCCTGAATTTAGTCGCTCGAGATATTATGTTTCATATAAAAAATAAAGCACATTTTTTTTATATGTATTGTTATACTCTTCGAAAATACAAGGACGATGGGTATATTGCATTTGATCGACTCATCTCTGAAACAGTAACAATACAATAAAAAAAATCGTTGTGTTCGTCGTAAAATTCTGAACAACCTTCAAAAAGTTCATCATCTGTCCGTCTGTCTGTCAGTCTGTCCATCTGTTTGCCTGTCTCCCCGCCCGTCATGTTTCTTATAAGCTCTGCATCTTAAAAGTGAAAAGTCCGAATTTTATTGAGCAATAAGTTAATGTTATCTAGATGAAGAACCCTCTATAGTTCAGTCAACGGGGAGTTTCGCCTCTAATTTGAGTGCTAATGAATGGATTTTGATGAAAACTTGTGAAATGTATTTGTAGTGACGTTAATAAAACAGTTGAAAAAAAGATTACAGTAGGAAATGATCGGAAGGGGTAGAAAATACCCCTTTTATCACGGGTTCCGTAACTTATGAATGGATTTTGACGAAAACTTGTGCAATGTATTTGTAATGACGTTAATAAAACAGTTGAAAAAAAGATTACAGTAGGAAATAATCGGAAGGGGTATAAAATACCCTTTTATCACGGGTTCCGTAACTTGTAGAATTAGGCCAAAACTTTCTAAAAATGGGGGGAGGAAAAATGGAAAAGTTGAAATAAAAAATCTGAAAAAATTCAGGTAAATGTATCATCGAAATACAAGAATTTTTTTTATTTGTAACTTTTCTGTGAAGAGCGTTTTCCCCGAATTTTTCCGGAAAGACATTTCGGTCTCTTGGAATTTTTTTGTAACTTGCTAATTTTCCGAGTTACAGGTAGTTTTTCACGATAAATAATGTACTATATTTTTTCTCATTTTTCAATTTAAAAAATATATTGAACCTTTAAAAATGGCATATTTTTTTATAATAATGATATATATAAATCACGCTCATTTTTCGAATTTTCATGTATTAATGTGCAAAAAATGTAGTAAATTATTTATCGTGAAAAACTTCCTGTAACTCGGAAATTACAAAAAAAATTCCAAGAGACGAAAAATGTTTAGAAGGCCTCAATGCATACGTATGAATTCAAATTCAAATTTTTAAATTGCATGGGGTAATTTTTCACGTTTTTCTGGAAAAACTCTGTGAAAACGCATTTTACAGAAAAGTTGCAAATAAGAAAAAGTCTTGTATTTCTTGATACATTCACTTGAATTTTTCAGATTTTTTTCATCTTTTACATTTCTCATCCCCCACTTTTAGGAATTTTCGAGTAGCCATATCTCGAAAGATGAATTTTTCAAAAAAATTCAAACGAGTAAAAGCATCTTATTTTGGGCCAAAAAAGTTAAATATACTGTTTCTTTTTTCATTTTTGACCTAATTCTACAAGTTACGGAACCCGTCTACTCCTTCCGATTATTTCCTACTCTAATCTTTTTTTTTCAACCTCTTTATTAACGTCATTACAAACACATTGCACAAGGTTTCATCAAAATCCATTCATTAGCACTCAAATTAGAGATTTTGTTCATTTTAGCGCTGCGTTGACTGGACTACTAGTAAATATAAAAGTTATGAAACATTTGCGAAAAAAATGCACAATCGTTACGGATATTCTCCCTAAAAAACGTTTAACCGCATCTGGACTGAAAATAGAGAACCCGGTCAGCGGAGAAGAATAACAAATAGATGACTACATCCTAAAAACGGCGAATAAACTGAAGTACCTAGGAACATAACCAACTGAAAAGGAGCGGGGCTGAAAGATATGAATGAAAACGGTTAGAAGATAAATTCTCCGTAGGGAAAATAAACCACCATAAAATCCAGTCAAGAGAATTTACAGCATACACACTACACAGTCATCTTATTGCTAACGACGACATACGTTGTTAGAAACACTGAAACAATAAATGCCGAGAGAATAGTTTTAAGAGGAGCTGAAGAAACATCGTCCTATTACTCGCAAAAACCATAGACTCAAAGGAACGACAGAAAACGTCAACATTAATGAGAAGAAAAACAATTTAAAAAAAGAGTAAACGTACGCAGTGAAGTACGCTGCAGAAATTAGAAGTGGAGGAAAGAGAAGTTTTAGAAGAAGAACAGCTCTAGAGACAAAAGTACAAAAAGTGGAGCATAAACACTTCAAATCACAACGCAATGCGGCAACGTATCTCATGAATACCTTCACTTCTCATCTTACATTCCATGTGTCTCTCGCTACTGGAAACGAGCATGACCCCAGTCCAATCCATTAACCATTAACTATTAAATTCAATTTATTCATTATTTCATATTTTAGGGAAAACTAAAAATAAAAGAAGAGAAATGACGTCAAGAGAACAACAAAACGCCACACAGTACTTGGAATAGTTCTCTACTACAGCACGAAGACGTCCAGAAGAAATACTGCGAAGAAATATAAAACTAACTGACAGGAGAAGAATTAGACTGAACATCAATGGGCTCAAAAATAAAAATTGCCGCAAGAAAAATGTTAAAAAGAGACAGGTCACCTATGAACCCGACAAGAAAGAAAAAAACAAGTACGAACTGCTAAAAAAGATGAAGGCTGCAGCCAAACAACAACAACAGACGGAGAACATAAACGTAAAAATTAAAGAAACATTGAAAGTAAAAAAGAGGCAGAGAGAAACCACGACGAGGAAAAAGGTAAAGCAGTCTTCGAAAACATAGAAACACTTCCAACAGGACAATGACTAAATTCAGATATCTGAAAAAAATATAGAAGAAACAACAATACCCACGAGAGAAGATACCACTGCAACATTGGACCAAGACGTTGGAGGAAGAAGAGAATTCAACTAAAGAAAGAATAGAACTAATAAATGAAACGGACCACTGGTCCCTGGAGAAGCCACCATCAAAAGACCAACTGCTAGAAATAATACCCACAAAATATATATGATTACAGAAGAATAACACTCTGCAGCATACGATAACAATACTACGCACAGTTCCTACTCGAGCAACTAGAGAAATACATTGGAAGACCGTCAGACTGCCAGTTAGGATTCATCAAAGACAGATTAACAGATGACCTGAAAACCAACAGAAGAATCCTTGAAGACAATTGGAGAGAAGAGACAAAACAACACATAATCGCTAGAGATCTCCAGAAGGCATTTGATACCATCAGTCATGAGGCCATAGTCAACACCCTATACAACAAAGGAGGACCGCACTATCTAATAAACAAGATAATAAAGGCCTGCCTTCATGAAAGTACTGCTATACAATGGTTCGGACAAATGACGGAAACCAGACAAAAGAACATGGGAGTCAAGCAAGGATGCCTCCCATCTCCCCGACTATTCACTACGGTCCTAGACCAAGTGATACAAAACACAATAAAAGAAACACCAAATTTCAACGAAGACATGGAAACACTGAGAATCCCAATCGCAGAAGAAGAGCAATACATTCTCAACTTCCTAGAAAACATGAAACCACTTCTGGACATATCTGGGCTGAAAATAATCTTCAAGGAAAGACTACTAAAAAGTCTAATAATGGACCCGTCAAAAAAAGAGAGTCGGACCAGCGGGGACAAATACAAAATAGGCGACTACTCCTTAAGAATAACAAACAAACTGAAATACCTAGGAACATAACTGACGAACCAACTGTAAAGGAGAGAATAAAAACAGCATACACAGTTACAAGGGCAATTCATCGAGAAAATAGTATATTATGTTACTAGGAGGAGACGGCGAACATTATCATGTTGAACCCAGAAGTTTGCTCAGCCGAGGCTGAGCAACTGGGCGAAACATGTACTGTGCCTTCTACTCCGAGTGACATATACTATTTTTTCTTCAAGCTTCAAAATAAAAAATTGCGACTTTAATTTCGAAAAATGACATCAAATATGTTCAATCTTGGCAAAATAATAAAATATAGGTAATACTAACCATTTTATTTATTAATTAAGTATAACATAGTACTAACCACTTTATTTATAAATTAAACATAGGTAGGTAACATTTTTAAAAAGGAAATTAATTTAGAATAGTTGCCACTTTTTACATTGTGTTCGATGTTTAATTTAGATTTTGCGCCTATAGAGTTGAACTTTTCAGTTTTTTGGATAAATGTGTAAAATATGCTATCATCACATTTTCCGAATATATATGTACGTTGTTGTCCTTGGACCATTTTATAAATTTATCGTACGCATTATCATAAACTTTTTTGTATTTCGAGGGAATTAATGTTGCCACTGATGAATTTGCAATTTCAAGTAATTCAGGTGGTGTGCACTGCATTTCTTCAGAGATTTTTGCTTAATTTGAAAAACGACCCGATGTGAAATTTAAAACTGACAGTTATGACATGACAAGTACTTGGATTTTTAATTCCTTGCATGGTAGGTACACTGCTGTGAAAAACTAAATAGGGCAGCATTTATTACTGTACCTTTAAGAGTTAAAAAACGAGATAAGAAGAAAGGAGTATTAAAAGAAGGCCTTTAACTGGGAGATGAAGGATAAATGATGGTTGAATACGATCAGCAATTAGTAAATTATCTGCGTGGAAAAGCAGATAGATATATTTATATTACATATATACATACATATATTACATACATATATATTACACCTCTACTGTCACTGTCCTACTTACTTTTGCACGGCAGTGTTTGTTTCATTTTTGTCCTAGGAAAAAAATGAAAAATATTTATATTAGTACAAAAATAGGCTCTTTCTCCAGGACGTGTTGCAATATATAATGTAAGTATTGTTATACGCTCGAAGAAAAACAAATTGTCACGGGGTCTGACCAAATGGTTGTGAGTTAAAAACGCGGCAACAACAAAAGCCAACAGAAGATATTTGAGAAGAGCTGAAAGAGACATAATCCAAGTACTCACAGAGCTGGGTAAAGTACTCTGGTAAAGTGCTTTGAAGTAGTACTTGAAGCATTTTTAGGGGTTCAAGCAATGTGCTTCAATTACTTTTGAAAGTCCTTTTAAGTACTCAATTACTTTAGAAAGTAATTGAAATCCTTTTGAAGTGCTTGAAGTATATTAATTTTAATATGTACTATGTATATTATTAATATTATTATGTACCTAGACCTAGAATAAATATATAAATAATTTTCTTTTAGAGTGTTTATTTTTCCTGAATTTTCATGATCGTCACATGATAAAGGTGTGATTGGCGTGACAATAATCTTGCTTTTGTTTTTTAATCTCATTACCGCTTGCCATTTATATTTATGAAGACTTGGTACTTAGTGCTTTACTTTTTCACGTACTGTACTTGGTAATTGAAGTACTTTGATAAATAAAAGTACTTTATACTTGATGCTTTAAAGCACCCTAGCTAAGTGCTTGGTACTTGGTACTTGGTGCTTGGTGCTTGAAGCACTTTATCAGAGTACTTTACCCAGCTCTGAATACTCACAAAAATAATAGAACGAAAACAGCGACATAAAACATCAACACTACTAGGAGGGAAGACAATTACAAATAGAATAGAAATGTACGCAATGAAGTACTGGGGACATGTCCAAAGAAGGGACCCAACATATCTACTGAATAAAGCGCTAACACTGAACAGCAGCAAACTAAAAATAGGGAGACCATGCTACACGTTGAGAACAACAATCAAGAGGATCATAATCAAACCGGGAAAGAACCAAACATACCAGGAAAGAAAAGCGAGAAAAAAAATGAATTCCACAAAGAAATCGCAATGATATATACTCTACCAGTATCAGAAACAGAGGAATCAGAAGACTTAGAAAAAGAAAATTTATAGAATCAAAAAGAGGAGCATAAACGCACCACATCACGATACAACGCGACGACGCATTTCACAAACACCTACAGATATATGCTATACCAAAATCAGAAACAGAGGAATCAGAAGAAGACAAAGACGAAGAAGAAGAAGAAAAAGAAGAAGAAGAAGAAGAAGAAACTCTGTAGAAGAGGAAACACAAAAAAGAGAAGCATCAACATTAAATATCACGAACACAATGCGACAACGCATTTCACAAACACCTACACTGGTCCATTCCACTCCTGTACCATGCGTTATGTGGCTCTCGCTGCTGGCAACAAGCATGATCTAAATCCAACCCAGTGTGGACGTAGCCGGCTCAACGGTATGTCTTAGGAGTGGTAGTAATGTCTACCGCACGCTGGTAAATCAATCAGTGTACTTATCTAATGTATCTCATTTATTTTGTTTACAATATAATAATAAATCTAGCGTCCACGAACGCGAAACGTCTCGACCCACTGATGTTAATGCCAGAGAGAAAGTAGTATGAATTTAGAGATTGATCGCACTCCATAGTGCTTATGCGAATTTGTTTTTTAAACTGATGTTTAAAATAATTGAATATGTGTGGGAGCTTGGTTGCGATTTTACTGGATTTTATCTGTGATATGCAGGAAAATAATTGCAGAAAAACCTGCTTTACGAAACATTGTCATGAGATAAAAACAGTGTGGATTTGGGGGAAATCAGTCCAACCCAGTGTAGCTATAGCCGGCCCGGCAGCAATTCCTACCATACACTAGCAAATGAAAGTATGTTAATTTAGTACGTAATGGATAAGTATGTTAATTTAGTACGTAATATATAAAGTTTTAATGTTCAAATTAACCAATCCAATGTTCAAAGTATTTAAAATAATGTGCACTGTAATACGAACCTTAATTAAATCACTTTACTTGCATATACCTACCAAAAATAACTCAGAAGCTTAACAGTTTACATAAACTTTATTTTATGTAATTTTTAAAGTTCTAAAATTTATTTTTTTAGCCATATCATCACTGCCAAAAATAAACGTTCCTCTGACAGGAACGTTATTAGTGAGTAATAAATAAGTAATTAAAAATCAATTATTAAAAAAGTTTTAATGCACGCACCCTCCTCAGAAACTTCGCAGCAGGAAGCAGAACAATTCAATGCCTGTAATATTAATTAACCCCAAACTTTTTAATAAGTACTCATTTTTTCTTGTGACTAAAATCATAAAACATAAAGAGATTTTAATAATTGAAGAAACTCTCGAGTTATTAGATTTGTACAACTTTCCAATAAGTTTTAATTTCAATATTCAAAGAACTTAAAAATTAATTTGGAGAGTTTTAATCGCAATAAGTGCAGAGCATTTCATATAACACTATAATAGGAGTTAAATACTCTAGTTTTATAATTTTTTGTATTTTTCAATGCACATTTCTTTACGCTTTTTTCTAGAGTATAACTTCACGATCCGTTTTCTAAATTCGTTAAAATATACAATTCTTAATTAGAATTTAGCAAATGATGAATGTTTCCATTTTTTATTTAACATATAAGAAGTTTTCAGTTATGTATGTTTTTTTATGATTGTACGGGGTTATTCATTATATTTAGGCCACCCTTTATTATCGTTATTATTGGAGATAGAAAAAAAAGTTTCGGACAAAAGTTGTAGGGCTGTAACTGAACCTCTTTAATAAGTTAATGGAAGCACAGTAGCGTGCAGAAATTGGGGGGGGGTATAAGAAGCATTAATATATTTCGTTAATGGAACGCTCTGTATATTGTTGAATTTTTCAATTGTTCTTTTTCTCTGATTTCAAAAATATGACATAGTCCTATCTTTAACCGTTTTCGAGTTATTGAACATTAAAAATCGTATTTAAGCTATTTATTATACGAAGGGAAATTACAATTATTGAAGTAGTCTATGAAAATGACAACTGTTATGTTATTAAATCTGTCAGCGTTTCATATAATAACAGAATACTTGTCATTTTCATAGACTACTTCAATAATTTTAATTTCCCTTCATATAATAAATAGCTTAAATACGATTTTCAATGTTTAACAACTTGAAAACGGCTAAAGATGGGAGTATCATATGGGATATTTTTGAAATCAGAAAAAAAAGAGCAATTCAAAAATTGAATGATATACAGGGCATTAAATTAAAAAATATATTATTGCTTCTTGTTCCCCTTCAAGTTCTACACGCCACTGTGCTTCCATTAACTTATTAAAGGGGTTCAGTTACAGCCCTACAACTTTCGTCTAAAACTTTTTATTCTATCTCCAATAATATCATGTCATATCATTTATTTCACCAATTAAAATACAAAACATATATGGCACGTCAATTTAAAAATATAAAAAATAATATATAAAATATAGGCATAAACCTATAAGTGAACAAACATTAATTTTTGTATCCTATACAATACAAAACAAAATAATAAAAGAGAACAGAGAAATACGTAACGAAATACAAAATAAAAATAAGTGGCCGTGCAACATTGTTGTTGCATGTTCAAACAAGAGCAAGAAACTGAAGGAGCAAGGAAGTGCGTACCACGTCAAATGGATGCCACTAAACCAGCAATGTTTTCGGGGTTTGTCAAAAACGCCACGAACTCGTCAGTAGAGTAAAAACCGTGGATTAAAAATAATTTTTTCAATACGCCCTTAAAATAGTTATAGGTCAATAATTTTAATGGATTTGGAAGAAAATTATATAGCCTGAGGTGTGGCGAATTTTTAGACGATCTTGTCAGTAGATGTCTAGCTGGCCTTAGTAAATCGGCTTGTCTAGTGCTGTAATTATGAAAATTTGAATTCCTTTCAAAAGAATTTAAGTTTTTGTGTATTAGTAAACTAAGATAAATATATAAAGAAGGTAACGGCATAATGCCCAGTGAAATAAATAGAGGCCTACAGTGGTCTCTATACCCTGCATTGGCAATGATTCTCATTGCTTTCTTTTGTAGACGAAATATTTTTGTAGTATGATAAGAATTACCCCATAAAGTGATGCCGTAACTAATGTGTGAATGAAACAGTGAAAAATAGCTCGTTTTCAAGGTTTCCAAAACCAAATGTCTTCTTAGCTGGCGGAGCAAAAATATTGTGCTGGTAAGTTTGTGGCTTAGCTGATCAATATGACTAAACCAGTTTAGTTTATCGTCCAGTGTGACACCTAGGAGTTTCTCACTGTCACCCTTTGTTACTGTGTTATTCGTGGAAAAGACAAGCTTCTGAGTTTTTTCCTCATTCGTTTTCATTTTATTAGTGATGAACCAGGTTTTGGCTTGATCAGAAATTAAAGAAGTCTGTTGATGTAAAACGTGAAGGTTTATGGGAAGTTAGCAATGTGGTGTCATCAGCGTAAGCAATACACCTGTGGGGCAACATAAAATGAAATATATCATTGACATATATAATAAAGAGGAGTGGCCCCAATACAGAGCCCTGAGGCACTCCGTGCTTAACTGGATTAAGATCCGAATCTATATTATTTACACTGACGCACTGTTTTCTGTTACATAAATAGGAGCGTAGTAGTTCCAATGGACTCCCACGAACCCCATAAAAAAATAAAATAATAATAATAATAATAATGATAATAATATAATAATGATAATAAAAGGTGGCCTAAATATAATGAATAACCCTGTAAAATCAGTACTCTGAATTAGCTTAAACTATTTCTATGAACTTTCGCAAACTACTTAGCATGGCACGACGGTGGCCCCATGATATTTTCATCAAGTTACTTTTAATGTAAGATGAGCAAGAATTGTAAAAATTTTTAGTTGTAAAGAAGACGCCACTGAATTCGGCAACCTCTATTGGGTTTGTACCGTGAAAAAATTGCTATTTTTGGATATTTCTTGAGAGACAGCAGTGTGTCCCATTTTACTTGAAACCACCCCCATAAAAAGTTTATTTTAGGTCCGATTTAGATCAGGTTTTTTAAAATCATACAAGTACATTCTTGTGATTAAATTTTATAAAATATAACAGCCTACAGTGGTCTTTTTTCGGAGTGGAAAATGAATAAATCTTATTGGCAATTTTTTTAATTCAAATATGAGTGCCCCACTGGATTCGGCAACTCGTCAATTAGGTTTGTACCAAATTTCGTAAAAAGACACTGTTTCGTTCCCATTAAAAATTTATTTTTTTTGTGTGTATATATGGAATTGAAATAATAATTATTTTTTTTTTTGTATATTATATTATTATCTGTCTAGATGTGCGACGCAACATTTAAATAATATATTTTTTTTTTGTATATTTATAATCGGGAACATAGTTTTTGACTGTCCTTCTTTTTATTACCCCTTTTTTTGTATCCCTCCTTATCTCTGAACCCGAGCCTAGCTACGAAGGAGGAAGTATTGTAATACGACAACTTCACCAAAACACAACGCTGTGCACACTGCGAATATTAAAGTGAAATTTAAAACCAAGTGACATTACGCCGATAGGCTCATCCTTTTCAAAGATCATCCCTCAGTTGTATACCCAAAGGTAAGTCAAAACTGATTGCATCGTATTTATTTTTTACACTGTTTATATGCACATATAATTGCAATAGAAACATCATCCTGTACAGTCCGCTCAAAAAATATACTTAAAATCGAACGGAAAAATAAGTGGTTATAAACCAGACACCTATTTTTGGATTTTTCTCGTAAGAAATTGCCAATGAAAATCTAATGTTGCTCGGATTTGTATATTTAAAAGAGTGCCTAAATTCCAACAACTGACAAAGAAACCCCAATAAACATTTCTCCTCATACTTTGGGCTTTCCATTGGTATATCTACCTTCTCTGTAACGTCACCCCTTACGGAGCTACGCCATTCTGAGTGTCGCAGCGGCGATACTCGGACATTTAAGTACGTTCATTGTTGCATCTATCACGTCTAGTCTAAACGATCAAGAAGGCGCAAGACGAGCTATACCCTTAGTTCATTAACTTTGATAGTTCTCTAAGTGTATGCATTGGTTCATTAGTGATCTTAGTTAAGCCATGTAGCACAGGAATGTTAGTTTTTGACTTTGAATTAATTATTGTAAAGCTGAAAATTTGCAGGATTGTAGTTTTGGTCCAGGACAACACGTACCAAAAAGTCGCCTACTCTCCTCCGTCAGCTTCCCCGTGTTTGCGGTGCAACAAGGGCTTAAGTCGCAGAAATTGCAGAGCCGGCTATAAAGTGCAGCAAAAAGGTTGTTACTGGTCCGATTTGGGTCGAAATGATCATAAAAGCTTCGGAGAAGCATATTCATTCATATTTCACATGTTCCATGCATATTTCGTTCATAATTTTCCATTCTAGTGCTGTCAAAACTTCAAAAATTTGAAAAAAAAATCGAAATGGCTCCATTGCAGATAAATGAGGACTCTGAGGGGAAAACGTACCCGAATAAACATTTCTCTTTGTTTATATATTATTGGTGTTTTATAGGATTTATTGAATGAAATTTAACTTGTCAGACTCAGAAAATAACTTTATTCGGCTAGACAATTGACATTGTTGATCTACTGGAAAGTAGATCATCATCCATATCCACGACTGGCTGTTTGTGCAGCTGGATCATCTACAGCTTCGAATTGTGATAATAAAATTATTGCCGCGCAGAGAGTTATCTAGTAGGGTTATTATTAAAATGTTTGCTGAATCAGCTCGAGAATTTAAAATATGATATCCAAATCGTCCGCCGATTAATGTCAGCATCTTTAGAGAAATTGATGTTTTAATTTACACATACACAATCCTTGCGCGGCATAATTTATTATTACAAGCAGAAGTTTAATTAATTGTAGTAATTCATCTGTAAATTAACGCAAATTTTAAACGCTAAATATCGACAATAGGAAAAGAAATTATTTTTAAAAATTACCTCCATATTCGGTTGTTACATTATTTCCCTAATTTCCTGAATCCATTCTGTGCTATTGAATACGATGATGTGCGTTATAGCGATAATGTAAATGTTCCTCCAGAAAACCTTTTAACACAAAAGCTTTTGCTTGAACCGTTAAGCTAACAATATAACCATCTCAAATGGGCAGAATTAGTCACGTATTTCAATTTTCCTTACTATAGAGGGAAGATATCATAAAGTCCAAGATGTAATTTGCGTCTCCCTCTCTACCACTTAGTATCCTTTAATAAATTAATAGAAAATGACCTTTACAGCTCCTCGAAAGCAACCAAATAGTGAAGGAACAATGCGCGAGATATGCTGCTGGTTTCATACAACTAAAATTCTGGCTGAATATGAGATTTCTTGTTGCCATCACATTATAAATGTGCTCGAATATGTATAGGGGCGGGCGATGGGGTAGCTATACGCCCTTTAACTTAAGACGAAACGACAGCATCTCTCGAGATGTTCCTCTGCATTATATAGTTATCCCACCGACTCATTGTCGACTCTAGAGACTTGTGATAAATATACGAAGCGAACCACGTAACTCATTATCTTAGGGAGCTAATTACCCACCCCTAGCAGCTTAGGAGATGCCGCCCTTTACTTCGTGAGGTACTTTCGAATGCCAGAAACCTCGCGTTGTGAGGATGAATTATTGTTTAAATTGATTTGTTTTTGTGGAGATTTATTTCGTACTGTTGATTTCCCCGCAGTGCCATTACTGCCTTAACATGTCGTCCTTGGTCTTATTTTCTGCTGTGCGATATGCTAATTTAGCTCCTTAATTTGCCTAGGAAATTTAATTCTGCTAATTTTAAAACAATGGGATAACTTTTAAAATGAAAAGGGTGCTTTGCATTTTACTCGCTTGGTTAATTGTGCTGTATACCTGATGTAAAAATTTAAATGAATTAAAAGCTACTTTGCGAGAATCACGATTTCATAGTGTAACTAACTGAGAGCAGGGTTGTAACTAGGAGGAGGGGCAAGTAAGGCTAATTTCTGCTTAAATACGTTGATGTGCCGGACAATTTTCCTGAGAATGAGGTAATTTTTTAAATGTTTTAGTCATCAGAGAGAATTCAATGAAACTGGATCTGTATTGGATGTCAAACTCAAGAAAAAGTACAATGAAGACGATGCGGCAGACCTTTTGGCAATAAATTCAGTAATAGCAAACCCGAAATTATCTTTACGGAAACGCTCACAAAGACTGGAAGTAAGTAAAAGTTATTTACAGAGAATTTATATGGAAAACAAGGTTCAACCGTTTAAGCCAAGGTTCAGACATAAACTTGAAAATGGAGATGAAGAGAAGCGATTGGATTTTTGTTTATGGGTCGGTGAGAATTACCTCGTAGATAGAAGTTTTCACAGAATGTTTTTTTTTACTGACGAAGCAACATTTTGTACCAATGGCCACGTTTCATCACAAAACAGTCGTTATTGGGCTTTTGAAAATCCAAACAATGTCATTCACAAACGAAGTCAACGTTAAAAAAAAAGTGAATGTATGGTGTGGGATTTTTTATGATCGAATCGTTGGTCCATATTTCTTAGAAGAAAATTTAAATCAGCATGTTTATTTGGACCTTTTAGAAAACTTTGTATTGCCATTTATAAACACTCTGCAACCGGAAGTAAGGCGTAACATTTTTTGGCAGCAAGATGGTTGCCCAGCTTATTCCTCAGTTTTGGTACGGCAGTGGTTGACAGATCACTTCGGAGCCAGATGGATGGGAAGATATGCTTCAATTAATTTTTCTGCAAGATCACCAGACCCTTACACCAATGGATTTTCTTCTGTGGGGTGTTTTAAAACAGAAAGCTTATGCAGATGACCTGTCGCATTATCGAGAAACACTAAAAGCACGAATACAAGACGCGGTGAATGAAATGAATGTACCCTCAACCATTCGTAAGGTCCATGGTGAATTTATTAAAAGGATGGAGAAATGTATTGAGGTTGGAGGAGGCTATGTAGAACAAATTGTTTTTCCACAGTTGTTGAAGTTAATATTATTATGTTATATTAATGTTTGAAAAAAAATGTAAGTCGACATAAATGTAAAAGTCAAAATATAGACTTCATAATTTGTATTTAGGCTTTATTTTGGATTATAAACAACTTTGTTTTATAAATATTTTGTCCAAAATAATAAATAAAGGTACTTCTCTCTTGAAGCATTTTGATGTTTTCTTAATTTATTAACACCCGGTACATCTGATCTAAGATTTTTATATGGTAGACTCATTTTTTCGACAAGCAGAATTTTTTATAAATAATAACTTTTCTTCGTAAAGTCAATAATAGAGATGTTTTTCCTCTTGTCAACTCCATCCTGGGACACTCTATACGACGACGTTTCTATTAAATTCGTCGCGTCTCAGTTACGATCGAAAGGAATAAATACGAAGTAAATTAATATATCCTTTTACCAAAATCCCAGCTGATTGCAAAGGTTGTTTTCATGTTCTCAAAATAAACTGTTTACGACTTATAGCGCTTCAAGGAATCGAGAGCGTAATAGAGGTTGAGTAACAAAAAGTAAAAAAAGACAGCTGTTACTCAACGGTCTACTATGCTCTCTATTTTCTGAAGCGCTATAACAACCCATGAACGGTTTCTCCCACAAAGAACTTCTGGACTCGTTTTTATAGCAAATTATCAACTACAAATAATTAGTAAATGGTGTTTTTTTTTTCGAAAAGACCACCGCGGCGGTTAAATAGTTAAAAGAACTCTCTCACACATTATTAAAAACCCTAATACTAAGGTGCATGCAAAAATTCAGCCCGCTAAAATTTTTGCAATATTCTTATGTCGATTTTTCCTGGGCTATTAGACTGACTGAAAACACACTCATAAACGAGACTACAAGTATATTCTACTGTTCTTTTTATAGTATAGTAGTGGCAAGAGCTATTGCAGAGGGACTAGGGGGATAAGGCGGGTCGTCGAAAAGTTTGTCGACAAAGCAGCAAAAGGCTTTGAAATGAATATTTCTCAACCTCAATTCAAATTCAAACAGATACACGTTCCTCAGAGGATTGTATGACCGTCGTCATGACATAGTACCATTATTGGATTACATGAACGCTATGTCTCAAAAAAATTACACAGGTCTACAAAAAAAAAAAAAAGATCATAGCCTAAGGTCTAAGTTCTAATTTTTCTGAATTATTTTGACGAACTGAAGTCAATTTAAAAAAAAATTCTATCGTGTCAGTTTCTCTCCACTCGGCCTGTCACAAAGAGCCTGAAATGTCACCGAGCGAAGTCGGGACAGGTCGCTAGTTATGTATCAATATATAAAAATTTCAAGTTACCTGAGATTTATTAAGTTAGATTTCAGATAGGCCTACACAACCATTATAATAATTTTGTCTCTACTTACTAGACAGATATATTAGATATATTTGCAAGTGAATTTTCATATCTTGTGCCCTAAAATTGGTTTCATAATTACAGCCGAGCAGGCTGTAATAATAATCCGTGGCCTAAATTTCTAGTAATTATTACTCTGCTAAATTATTATTACCAAGCTAATTATTCACGTCCAACACACACATAAGTTGGCGCCGGCCTTTCAAATATTCAATTAAGATTTGTTCGTTCGTGATTCTTGGATTAAACGTATAATTAAAGAAAGTTAGAAAAACCGAATTAACTTAAAATTCAAAAACAATCTAATTAAAACAGCAGAACTTTTCAACTCGCTTAATTATCTGAATTTTCTGTGATATTATTAAAAACTACGCCATTTCATCCGTTAATTTCGTGTTTAATATGTATATTTCATTATTTAAATTATCTGAAAATCCCTTTATAAATAGCATTTTCTTTCACTCTAAATACTTTTTTAAAACTTCCGCTTAAGTGATCAACGACTTCAATTAAGACAGACATCTCCGAGAATAAAATATAAATTTCATTTGCATTTCGCGTTTCTCCATCTCAGTCCATCCCACTCTGGCACCTTAATTTACAGTCAAACGTTCTCGTCAATCTTTTTCCGGAAAACAAATTTATACAATGTCTTTTCTTGTCACTTACTCCACAAAAGTCTCAAAATTGATATTATTACTTTTTATTGTGCAAATACCGCGCTTTCCTACGAAGTAAATTACTGCTCCTTCTAAATTTAATGAGCTTAATGACAAAAACACTCCGAAAAAATTACTAGGGTTCATTTTTATTCAATCTCTTTTAATCATCTAAATTTTGAATGTGTAGGCTGCAGGCAACATCATAGTCACTATAAATCCATTCCCTCTGACACGAATTACGAATATTTCAGCCCGATTCATTTTTATAACTGTGAATAAAGGAAACGTGCCATTACTCCCGAGCTCTGTGTCGGAAAAACAAACGGGTGGATTTTACTTCCTTATTTTCTAAATCTTTTTACCTTCTTTTTTTGTGTATTTCGTAAAATTTTGTTCCTTTCTATTGATTTTTCACACCTACTTGGCAGAATATTCAAGTTATCCTTCTCAATAGAATCGGAAGTATGTATATGTATTTGGATAAGGAATTTCAAATACTATATGATAGAATCAAAAGAGTGTCGACTTATACTGATATTGTAAATATGCCGAATAAACATAAAATTTCACAGTTAATTTTTTTTATTTATTTGCTTATTTGCTTTATTTAGGTATTAAGCAAATCACAACTTACAACTTACAAATGACCTACTTTCTCTATATTGTTGCCCTATATAGCCAGATTAGGTAATTTCATAGTAAATAAAAAAGTGTGTAAGTTGTTTTGCTTAATACCTAAATACTACGAAAGCGTAGAACGGACATAGTCGAACATATTTTATAATTGTCACTTTGAACTTACAATTATGTATAATTGCAACTTTAAACTTAAAATTATAGATAATTGTCACTTTAAACTGACATTTATAAAAATATTTTGTACGAAAATATTTTTATAATTGTCACTTTAAACTTACAGTTATGTATAATTGCAAGTTTAATCTTTCAATTATATATAATTGTCAGTTTGAAGTTGCAATTATACATAATTGTAAGTTTAAAGTGAAAATTATAGATAATTGTAAGTTTAAAATTGCAATTATATTGAATTGTAAGTTTAAACTGACAATTATAAAATATTTTATATATGTCCTTTCTACGCTTTCGTAAAATATAGATTGATCTGAAGTCACCAAAAAAAAGTGAATAGGGACTATATAAAATTAAATGTTGGTTGGACAACAAGTCTTAATCACTCAAAAACAAAGTTCATCACACTTAGCAATAGTTTAATTAAATGATTTAAAATTCCAAACAAAATGTGACTTAATAAACTGTACATGCCAAAATATATATGAGAACACCACAAATATTAAATACCTGGGTCTGATAATGAATAAGACAGTGATATGGAATAATTATACCGAATACTTTAACAGGATATTATGAAAACGTGTTTTATAAACTCCGGAATATTCTTCCAATTAATATCTTAAAAGTGACATAAATCTTTAGTGGAATCAATACTCACGTATCGCATCATAATATGGGGTGGGGCATATAACAGTCAATTAAATAACCTGAAACCTAACCTAACCTAACCTAACCTAAAAGTTACCCAAAAATGGATACTTAAAGTAATACTCTGGAAAAATCGAAGAGATTTTACAGAACAGATTTTTCTAGACAGTAAGGTCCTTGACATAAATGGAGTATGTATATTTAATGCAGCGAAGTATACCTACAAAAATAGGGAGCTAACATACAAACAACAAACCATATATACTATACAGGGATTCCCAACAGGTAGTCCGCGGACCCGCGGACGATGTCTTGGGGGTCCGCGAAATGTCACTGAGATATTCAATTGTTTTATATTTTACTTGACTTGCAGTTATAGATTCTACATAATCTTATACAATACAAGGCAAAATGAACGCAATGGTCTTATTGTCTCTCGACCAAACTCCAGCTTATACAAGAAATCTGTTAGCTTCACAGATCCAAAAATTGTTGTAATTGTTGTTTTGTAAAAAGTTGTCAATATTTGTTATAAATAACAGAATTGAGAATTGGGAATAACCTTTGATATTTTTAGTTCACTTAATTAAATTCAAAATTTTAGGGTAATTTTAGATTAGTGTTAGAAAAATTGTTAGTCTGTTATTTTTTGACTATTATATATAATTAATCTCATATATAAAGATTTTTTAGTAAAATGACAAGGCACAAAACGATTTCCTTGTGAAATCAGGTGCATTTATTTCGTTAAAGTCTGAAAAAATATTACAATAATACGTAAATTTGAATGAAATAAAATAAAAAATATTCTCTAAACATAAATTTTGTTTGAGAAAACTCGAACAATCTAAGATGAAAGTACAGATTAATGATTTTAAAATTGCTCTACGGTATAATATACAGTATAATGCTTATAATCATTGAAAGTACTAAGAATAACATCATTTGTATAACTTTTATTATAAATAAGAGACTCCTCTATTGAGCTCCCGAAGAGGAGCCTCCAGCTTGACATAACTCATTTGGAGTAAATCAACATATATCTAAATAGATACAGATACCGACTAAACAACAATAACTAACCGATATTATCTGGATAAATAATTGGCACTTCAATTTCAAAATCAGTTTATTTAAATTATTAATAGTACTTCTAGAAAACGCATCCGGGGCTACAGCTTCGATTAGAGTCGTAATAGAAGAAGAGTAAACCGTGGCGGTACACTCAAAGAAATAATATGGGTAAATTCAACAAAAAAAAATGGTTAACTAACAATATCGTTAATTTTGTTAAACCAAACTATATTGATGGTATTTTTAAACAAGAGGTGATTGTTATTTGAATTAATAAAAGTTGTACAACAAAACAAACATTAACTTAAAAAATAGATGAATAAGACTATTATTTTGTTCTTCGGACTATTATTTTGTTGAATTCTGTCAAATTAAACTAGATAATAGTATATTTTATTTTTAACTATTATCGAATTGTAATTTTAACCCAGTATTAGTTCGCTGTATTAGTGTTCTTGGTAGTCAAACCAATATTATTGTCGTCTTCTAGAAGTTCTAAAAGAATTACCATAAAATTTGCTTGCTTACCACGTAGTCTATTACAGAAATTATTCCCAGATGACGCCACATACAAATCACTGACAATAATCAATCATGCATTATCTTATACTCTTATGAATTTATAGAAAATTAATAACATGATTGCAATGTTCAAATTCTCTCAGGGATCATCGATATATTTGGATGGATCTTATAAACGATCTCTAATCTTTGGTTTGGGTGGTCTGATGTCTCAATACTGAGATTTTGGCTAACCAAAAAAACTTCATCATACAATAAAGTGTAGATCAACCTAAAAATTAGTTGGTGAACAAAAAACAAATCAAACAAATAAAGTTGTATGACTATTCTTTTCTGATTGATTTAACTATGAAACTAGATAGGCGCGATTTCATATGCTCTTTTTGGTTGAATTTACCTATCATTTTCTTTGAGTGTACCGGATGAAATTAACAATTAATGCATAAATAGAATAGGTGGGACAGATTCGATAGCTCAGTAGTTAGCTTGTACTCTAGGTATACCTAGGTATACCTAGTGAAGTGAGTTTACAGCGAAATAATTTTCCACTGTATATTAACCCGAATCTCCTTAATCTAGGCATACTTAAATCTGCTAGATTTAAGAGGGTCACTAAGGTAACCTGGGAGGAGTTTAAATACATTTTCAAGCACATTAGCCCCGTCAATGAACGTTCAATACGGGGGTCTAGAGGAAAATGCCGAGATCACAATTTTTGACTTGAGGACTGTATTTGGACTATTTAGGAGGTAAACATACCAAAAGTCTCCGAACGTAGGAGCTGGGGGGGGGCACGATGATAGTCCTGGCTCTTGATTTTTTGCTCATATCTCGAAAACGGTTAGCCCTAATCAAAATGTAGTTATATGCAAAATTAAAGCTGACTAAATTTTCTTCAATAATGTTTCTATTAATTTTTTTCGTATGGTTCAGTAATGAACTGTATATCTCAACTGTATTCTAACTTTATTATAAAATTATATATTGAATAAAAATTTTAATAATCATCGTAGAAAAAAAATTCTTGTACAGATATCCATTTCACAGACTAACCTCAAATATCGAATAAAAAATGTCTTTGCGTCTGTAAATGTGTGTGTGCGTATACATGTGGGTGTATACGGTTTCTTGTAAAAACGATAACTTCTGTTAGACTTAAAATATTTAATTACAATTTGGAGCATATGTAAACAAGCATGTTATAATAATCCCTATAGAAATTGGGCCATATCTGTAATACATGGTGATAACCACAGGCCTACAAACTCTCATACGTAAAATAAATTTTATTTTAATTTCAGAACAAATATTACTAAGGTTTTTGATTAAGCATACAAAAATAAGAAGATGTATAAGATTTATAATCCGCAATATACCGGGTGTATGTTAAGGTGCGTATAAACTTGGCAAACCGAACATGTAATGTAACATGCAATGCAATGCGTGTTGAAATTTAGCTTCCGCGATGATGCCACGAACAACCAACGAACCGTGGGAGTGACGAACACGCCGCGAGCAAGCGAGGTGACTCTTTCCGACGGCAACAGATCGAAAACATGTCCGACGGGAAACCTGAAGCTTTGGTTTTAGGCACTAATGCCTTATTAATTATTGCAAATATTCTTAAGAAAAAACGAAAGCCTCGACGATGGTGCCGAAGTGAACTGTTAAAAAAATCTAGGCACAAGTTGTTTTAATTTTTCATTAAAATCAACAGAAACAGTGTTTAGACCGGTTTATAGCTTTATGTTTTATATTAATTACCTAGATGCCAGATGCAAATAATGTTCTCTGGGTTTAATTAAAGCTGAAAAATTTCAAAGATCCAGTCAGTATACATTCTAATTTAAATGATTATTTGTTTTTAATAAAGAAAATTATGATATATGAATTCTTAATAATTAAAGCTGTAATAATGAAAATATTTCTTGACTGTGCTTTCAACAATCTATACTTATTGTTTCATACATTTTGAAAATATTTTGTTTCCTACTACTATTTATACTTATATTAAAAAGAATAAATTATTTGTATGAAACGAAATCTTTTCCTTCTCCATGTTCGTCGCGATTAATAAAACACCACGAATGCCGTCCCACTGCGCACTGCGAATCCCTTTGTGTTCGTCGCAAAAACCGACAAGCTGTCGATCGCAACGAGCTCCGAACAAGCCATTCGCATCGTGTTCGCAAGACCGTCCCAGTTTGACGAATCTATTGCATTGCATGTTACATTACATGTTCGGTTCGCCAAGCTTATACGCACCTGTAGGCAAACCAACTTTGTTTAAATTAGATGATATATCAATGTTACCCTAAAATATGGACATGGTATTATTAATAAGATTATTATGAAGTTAGAGTTTGTAGGCCTCTGGTTATCACCATGTATTACAGATATGGCCCAATTTCAATAGGGATTATTGTAATGTGCTATTTTATGTTCCAAATTATAATTAAATATTTTAAGTCTAACAGAAGTTATCGTGTTTACAAGAAACGGCATACATGAACACATACATATACACGCACGAACATACTTACAGACGCAACGACATTTTTTATTCGATATTTGAGATCAGTCTGCTGTGAAACGGATATATGTACAAGAAATTTTTTTCTACGATGATTATTAAAATTTTTATTCAATTTATAATAATAAAGTTAGAATACAGTCAAAAGATATACAATTCATTACTAAACTATAACAGATACGAAAAAAATTAATAGAAACTTTATTCTAGAAAATTTAGTCAGCTTTAATTTTGCATATAGCCACTTTTTGATTAGGGTTAACCGTTTTCGAGATATGAGCAAAAACCAAAAACCGGGAACTTCTTTGTGCCCCCCTGCACCCCCGCACCTCCTATGTTCGGGAACTTTTAGTATATTTACCTACTAAATAGTCCAAATACAGCCCTCAAGTCAAAAATTGTAATCTCGGCATTTCCCTCTAGAAACCATTCATTGACAGGTCTACATTGAATTCCTTTTATCAAAAATCACAGCGATGTGTTTAAAATTGTTAAAGTCGATGGAAAACTTGATGATTAATAAAAGGTATCGTACATTAGATTTGATTTAGAAAGAAGTTAGTTAATAGACTTTGACCATATAGATTATCTATGGTGCCCCTGTTATGGTTTTCCTTAGAACCGATTATTCAGCATTGTTCTTTGTATCAGATTCCACAGCCTTTCGCATACCTATACTATACCAGTATACCAATCAGCCCTTAGTTTTTACTCGCTTTTCTCGCTTTCTTTACTTTCCTTGCGAAATTGTTAGAATCTCATTCTAGCTAGACCTTCACAGTGAAATAGTATATTGACTGAGGTTTCCTCTTGCTCTTAGTAAGAGGAAACTGCGTCCTCTCTGCGTCCTCTGTCTGATTCATTAGACTTATATGCTTACTAAATCAACAGTGTCTGGTTAGACTACCCGCCATCATCCTAATTGCCTTTGTATTTTGGCGTAGTAATTCTTCCGTATATTCGGTCTATTTTTCTTTAATTAACCCTTTGGTCTGTCTATCTCACAGGAATATCTTCCACAGGATGCTCACATGCATGGCTTAATTATACTGCAAAAGAGTTCGGGTCCTACTAGGGGCCAGTTCGTCAGACAAAAAAAGGGAACGTATAATTTGCTGGTTATACATTTTGATATTCCAAGACGGTATTAATAGTTTCCGTAAGTCTGGAAAGAGCATCATTACAGGATGCGCAGGAAAATTTTAGGCTGATACCGAAGATGAAATTGTAGAGTTTACAAATCCTATGAAGCCTCCGGATGAGTTACGCACATATTTCGGGTATTTTTATATAATTATTAAAACATTGAAATAATCAAGTATTACCAACATACGTAAAAATCTAGAAGAATTAATAGTTGATTTTTAACTAGTCTCATCAACTATTTCAAAACATCAAAATGAGTAAGACTTAAAATCCACCGAGTCCATGATGCCATCCCTGAGCGCTTAAAGTGACTCTTAATGTGGAAAGCGATGTAAATATTTCGAAATTTCCAAAAGTGACTCCATTGTACTGGAGCGGTATGGGATTAGAAATTTAAAAAGTTTAAATTTTTACGAAAAAAGGTACTGACAAAAATTACCGTTAACAACATTGATGAAAAAAAGACAATGCTAAATGTTAATGTTATTGGCACGAAAACTCATGTGGGCAGAATATTTATTGTTGTTGATGGAAATGCAACCCTCATTTCAGTTGTAATTAAAAATACCTGGCTCTGCGATACCCGCATATCCTACCATAATTACCATAACATTTAATTTATACCTTTATTAATTAATAGTTTATATGAGAATCATCATTGCCATGGATGTTGGATTTAGAAAGCAGTTATATTAACATTAATTCAAAGAATTATATTTTAAAGATCTATATTAAATAAAATGACACAATTGGAATCTGGAACTGTGGGTCGTTTAGGAAAAACTCGTCATTTATTCGCCCACTGTCATTTTATTAATAAATTTACAAAATTATCATTTTTAGAAATAACATGAAAGTGCTAAAAATACTCCGATTTTATCAATTTTCCAAGAATGACGACATAAACTTTGAGCTTTGATTTCTTAAATACGGTTGCCTTAACTTTGTTTGATATTCCTGACCCTCATTATACCATTATACTAAAGAAGAGCCACCTTTATATAACTGGCGCCATTAAGAAGATTACAGATGTTAAGAATAAAACTTTAATGAAATTAAATACTCTCCATATTTTGAACCATTTTAAAGATCTATGCAGCTCCTTGCGTACCTTATATAATCTAACAGACAGTTAAAGACAGCCACCCAGACATTTTACCGAAATTCCATATCGGATATCATATCAGAGAATATTGTAATGTATATTTATAAAAACAAAAATTTTACAACAGAAATTTATACCTATAATTTATGATATTCAAATAACAGACCACTTTCCAATTATTTTAATTGTAGAAAAATAAAATACTTATCAAAACCAATTATAAAACATACATAGATTACAAAAAACTGAAATTAGATTTAAATTCTGAAAACTGGAGTGACTTTTATGATACACCAGATGTCAATGCTGCAACTAGGCTATTCATAAATAAATTAAAAGTTAATATAGAAAATAATACCAAAAAGGTAAAAATCAAGAATAATGAAAAAAGAAGTCAATGGATTACCAAAGGGTTAATTACCTCAATAAATAAAAAGAATGAATTGCATAAAAAACCGAAAGCTCAACCAAATGATACTAATTTAAAAACTGAATATAAAAATTACAGAAATAAATTAAATTTACTTATAAAAAACACAAAAATTCGCTATTACAAAATGCAAAAAAATAAAAACTTCTCAAAAAATATATGGCAGTGCGTTAAAAATATTTGCAACGAAAATTATAAAAAGGAAAATAAGATAGATATGACAAAA
Source organism: Rutpela maculata (assembly GCA_936432065.2). Lineage (NCBI taxonomy): Eukaryota > Metazoa > Arthropoda > Insecta > Coleoptera > Cerambycidae > Rutpela > Rutpela maculata. Next base: position 54,654,395 of record OW386285.2, read on the forward strand.
CTAGATGACAATTCTATAGTAAAGAACAAAATAGTAATGGCTAACTTATTTAACAACCATTACGCTAACGTCGGGAAGAATCTTGCAAAAAAATAATCGTCCCTGAAAACTATATCGACCACCTTGACAGGAAAAATAATTCCATATATCTTTACCCAACTAACCCGGTCGAAGTAAAAGACATTATTATGAACTTAAAGTTAAATAAAGCTCCAGGTAAAGATGGTTTAACAGCGGAAATTCTAAAAGAAATCAATGATATAGTGTCAATACATTTTGCACATTTAGTAAACAAGGTTATTGCATAAGGGATATTTCCTGATGAATTAAAAGTAGGAATTATTAAGCCACTTTATAAAAAAGAGGATAAAACAAATATTATAAATTATAGACCTATTTCATTGATTTCAAACCTCGCAAAGGTTCTGGAAAAAATTATAAAAAAACGAATTACTAACTTCACAACGAAATATAAAATCCTATCCGATATGCAATTCGGTTTTCAAGAGGGTCACTCAACACAGGATGCTATAGCATACGTTACGCAAAAAAAATATCAAAAGCTAGATAGTAGCGAACCTACAATTTGCATATTTGTTGACCTAGAAAAAGCGTTTGACACGGTTAGTCATTCTAGATTATTAAACAAATTAGAACATTTAGGGTTTCGTGGTAATGCACTTAAATTAATGGAGAGTTACCTTTCAAACAAAGAACAATATGTACAAATTGAGCAGTCACTAAGCCAACAAAGAATTGTAGAATATGGAGTGCCCCAAGGTACAGTTTTGGGACCTATACTGTTTAACCTCTATTTAAATGATCTGTTGACATTACCATATAAAAGAACAATACTTAGTTTCGCGGATGACACAATCATTATGCATAGCGCAAAAACCTGGACACAATTAAAGCAAGTAATCGAAGAAGAATTTAAATTAATAAAGAATTGGTTCGATAAAAATCTACTAACCATCAGTTGCGAAAAAACTAAGTATCGAAGAAGCCGAATATATTAAATACTTAGGAATAATAATTGATAAACATTTTAGATGGGATATGCAAGTAAACTGCACTATAAAAAAAATAAGAACTTTACTTTCAAAATTTAAATACTTGAGACAATTTCTAGACTTACCACAGATGTATGTGTTGTGTTATGCTCTTATTCAATCTCAACCAACTTATGGCATTATTGGTTGGGGAGGAGTTAATAACAACTACCTAAAGAAATTCTACAGAAACGCTTCTTAAAAATTATTTTCCAAAAAGATAACACCTATCCATCCTATAATTTATATAAAGAAAGCAAAATATTCGACATCAGGCAGCTTTACTGTCAAAGCATACTATTATTTCAATTCAAACATAAGAACGAATTAAAATATAAAACACATAGCCACGACACTAGACACAAGAATACCATTAGTGAGAGAATAAAGGTTAAAAAAACAATAGGAGAAAGAAGTTATAAATACCTGGCACCTAGAATATTTGATCTTCTTCCATTTGAAATAAAACATATAAACTCACTAACAAAATATAAAACAAAAATAAAAGTATGGTTACAGGAAACTCCGCGAATGTTTATACATCAGATAATCGATTCAAAGAATACTTACCATTTATAAAATTACAATACTCTGGCTTATATGCATTACCTAATTGACTATTCCGTTCTGTATTAACTCTATAAAATAAAAAGTTCAAAATTTAGTTATAGTAAAATAAACCTTTTCTATGTTCCTTTAACTTATTTAGATGTTACATTGTTAAATATGCATAAAACCTATACCTAGAAATACTAAGTACACCGAAATGTTTACTCCAACTCTAGTTTTAGGGTTATATTTTCTTGTTTTAATCAGTCACAAGCTCAAGAACAATGTTCTTTTAGTGAAATGATTGAATTCATCATTATATAAACTCTGCATTACTTGGAGCTCGTAAATAAATATTTAATATTAAATAATTAGGCGAAATATGTAAAAATATGTATGTGTGTATTATGTGTATTCAACCCACACATAAGTACATCTGTACTTTCGTGGGTTCTACAGGTTTATTTTTATACAAAATTATATTTAATACTAATTTATAAAAAATGTTAATTTTATGCTTTATACTAATAATAATAATAATAATAATAATAATAATAATAATAATAATAATAATAATAATAATAATAATAATAATAATAATATTTATTTTAAAATGTATTTTACATGTTACAATATTTTTTTAATAGTATATACTAGAGCTAAATATGCATTCACATGGTTTTTACATTTGGGATAAATATTAAGTAAGCCCCGGGTAAGTTGTTAAAAACTTGAGTGCGGGTGTTGTTTGAATTGTCCATACATATATATACGTATGTATTCATATATGTTCAAATGTATGGTTAATTAATTATGTTTATATCTGTACATATGTAATAGTAATTTTAGGTATATTGAATAAAAGTTTAGTAGGGTCAGGTGGCACAGCAATGTAAATATTTACCTGAAAATACTAGTTTCCATAGTTTTGATTTAGGTTAGTAATGGTTCTTCTTTATCGTGCTATAATTTGTCCAGTGTCAATGAAGTTTTCTAGGTAGTTTTTTGGTAAATCTATTATCCATGCCTTTATAAGTGTTTTTAGGGTTGATTTGTTTTCAGTTTGTTTTAGTTGCTCTTGGGCTATCGTATATAATCTAGGAGCTAGATATGAGAATGATTTTGTTCCAATCGTTTTATGTGCCCTCGGGATATGTGTCGTGTTCTTATGTCGAGTTTCGTAGTCATGTCTCTGTTCGGTAATTGGAGGGTTATATTTTATTTGGTATTTTAGCAAGTTTTGGCAATATAGTTGACGAATATTTAGTATTTTATACTGTTTGAATAGTTGTTTACTCGGAAAGGTTATGGGTTTTTTAAACATTATTTTTATTATTCTTTTATGGCATTTTATTAATGGATCTAAATTTATTTTATTTACTCCACCCCATCCGATTATGCCGTATTTAAGTATTGATTCTATAAGGCCGTAGTATATTATTAACCGTTGTTTATCGTCAAGGATTGTACTGACTTGTTTAAATGTATAATAGAGCCACCTCAGTTTTTACATAAGTATTTTATTTGGTAGTTCCACTTTAGATGTGCATCAGGTATAATACCTAAGTATTTCACTTGTGTTCCCTGTTCAATTTCAGTATTAGTGTTTTCAATTTTTATCTTGGTGTATGGTGGAAGACTGTTTTTATATGAGCAAAAGGGTAGATATTTGGTTTTTGTTATGTTCATGGTGAGTAGATGTTGGTCAAACCAATTTTTTATAATTTTAATGTTTTTGGATACTTTCGACCTAACCTCGTCCCACGTTTCTCCATCAAAGAGGACAACAGTATCGTCCGAAAAAGAAATTATTTCTCCGTCAATTTTTAATTTCAGCAAGTCGTTCAAATATATATTGAATAGGACCGGAGCGAGGACTGTTCCCTGTGGTAGACCGTATGTGACAATTCTCGAGGTGCTCTCATGATTGTCTATGTTGACTTTCTGTGTCCTGTTACTAAGGTAATCTTTTAGAACTGCATATATCTTTCCTCTGAAACCTAGGACATAGAGTTTAATAGCATTAAAGGGTGGCTAATAGTGTCGAATGCCTTCGCTAGGTCTATAAAAACACATAGCGATGGTCTTCCTTTATCTACCAAGTTATAGATTCTTCCTGTTACGTGCGCAATTGCATCGTCTGTTGATGTTTTTTCTCTAAAACCATATTGTCTTTTTGACAGAATATTGAATTTATTTAGAAAGCTATTGATCCTTTTTTTTAATGCTTTCTCAAATAGTTTTGATAAATTGGATAGTAACGAGATAGGTCGATAGTTTTTTGTTTCTAATTTATTTCCACTTTTGTATAGAGGTTTTATTTTCGCAATTTTAAAGTGTTGTGGGCAGTTACCGGTTTCGAAGATTACATTTATTTGATGTGCCATTAACGGAGCGATAATTTCACTTGCACTTTTGATTAGTTCAACGGTTACTTCATCAAAGCCCGGGGCTTTTTTGTTTTTTAACTCCGATATATATATTTTTATTTCGTCGCTATTTACATTGCTTAAGAAAAAGCTTCTCTCTGACGTTGTATTTTCATATTGAGTATCAGGTGGTATTATATCTTTTGCCAGTTTCTCTCCCACTTCGGAGAAAAAGTTTACAAATTCATTGCAAATTTTTGTTTTGTCGTTTGTTCTATGTCCAGTTTTTTGGATATTAATTTCTGTAATGTTTGTGCTGTTTTTTTGTAGTTTTACTATATTATTTATTGTATTCCAAATTACTTTAGAATTATTTGGGTATGATTTTGTTTGATTTTGAAAGTATGCTCTCTTTTCTTTTTTAATTAGATAATTTATGTTATTTCTGCTATTTATATATTGTTGTTTTATTTGTGTGTTGTTTGGATTGTTTATTGTTCTTTGATATAATTCATCTCGTTGTTTTATTGCATTTGCTAGTCTTGCAGAGATCCATTCCTTTCTTTTTTTTATTATAATTTGTTCTAATTTTTTTTTGAGGCTTTTTCTTTTGCTGTATTGATATATCCTATTAATATATTACTTAAAATTTCAGGATCGTTACATGTATAGTAATTATCCCAATTTTGTAGTTTTAAGTTGTTTGTAAAAAGTTTTTTGTCTACAATTATTTTATGTTTACTTCTCTTTATGTAGTCAAATTTGTTGACGTCTGTAAGGAGTAATTTTAGGATTATGCTGTAATGGTCAGTATAGTTTGTTTTTAGTACTATTGGGGTTAGATGATCATCTGTTGCACTTCCTTTATAAAAAATGTGGTCTATACAAGACTCGTTTTCATTTGTTACCCTTGTGGGGCAGTTTATGAGTGATTTATAACCATAGTGGTATAAGATGTCTTTATATTCATTTGTTATTTCATCGCTATCTAGAATATTTATGTTAAAGTCTCCGAGTAAAATATTATGGTCATAAAATTTCATGTTTTGTAAGTGATGGTAAAGGCCTAGGTTAAAATTGTTTACATCCATATTTGTGAAAGGTTTGTATAGGGCCGTAATTGAGATTTTTTTATTCGAAATTTCTATGACGGCTTTTAGTGCTTTAATTTCATTTATTTGTACAATGTCTACTTTTTGTTTTATATTTTTTTTTATGTACATTACTGTGCCATCGTTCCTATTTAACGTAGCTTCATTATAATATAGGTTAAAACCATGTGTGTTGAAACTATTTATGTTTGTTATGTAGAATGTTTCTGTTAGGCAGATGATGTCACAACAATTTTCAAGTTGCGACATATATACTAAAAATTCCTCAAAAATTTTTAAGATACTACGAATATTACAGTGATAGATTTTTATGTTATTTTGACGGTTTTTGTGATTTAAAATATTTTTGCAGTCATTGATTGATTGGGTTGTTTGCGTTGTTATATCGCTAGGTGCAAAATCGCGTACAAAGGGATCCATTTTTTAATTTAGATAGCAAATTTATGATATGATACTTATTCTATACTATTGTGTTTTAGTTTTATGTCTTCAGATATAAAGTTTTATATTACATACGTCTTTTCTGCTTAGTCATACTAGAAACACTTCGGGTGTGGTAGCGATATGTGCTTGTTCTTTCTCGTGGAGTTGTCGGTCTGAGGTGTGATGCAGCTGATGTGGAAGGGTCTTGAATACTTTTAGTTGTCGTCGGTGCTTTTTCACTTTTTTTTTCTTCTCTAATTGTATTATACTCTTATTTTTTAAAATAAATATTATATTATTATTATTATTATATGCGGTTTCGTATTACCCCAATCAATAGGTAAAAAAGTGTGTTCGTAATACGAAAATTGCTTAAGTTAGTTTTTCTTTTTTAAAGTGCTTGGGGGTTCATTCTGAGTATTTTGTCGAGTTGGCGGGGTAGACGGTGGCTGGGGTTAGCCGCCATCTTTGCAAAAATCAAAGCGAACCATTAATGCTACCACAAAAACGGTAAGCACCTTTTTTTGGCACTAAATTCTTTATATAACGTCCTTAACAGGCTTATTTTCGTAGAACTAAACATTTACGAGTTCAGCGCATCAAAGTTTTCAAAACGTAGTTTTTGCGGATTATTCCATAAAGTATTGATCGTACATTAAAATCTCAAATGAAAATCTTAAGGAGCACTAATTTCTGTACAATTTCTGTCAGAGACACTATTTTGTAGAACTAGTAGTTCACGAGCTAGAGCCAGTGAAAATAGTTTTTTCGAAATATTTCGTTAACTAATGGTCTGATATAAAAATATGAGTTGCCACCTTGTACAGCATTAATTAATTAATTAATATACCTTGGTCGACTCTCAGTAAAAAATACCCAATAAATAATATGAAATATTCTAACGATCGGTGAATATTGATTTTTCTGTCCTATTACGGTGTTATAAAATTCAGATATTATCTTACCTCGATTTAATCAGTCCCATATAATTTGATCAGTAATTTATGTGTAATATTTTTTAATCCTGCATAGTTGTTTTCATGGTTATTTAATAAGTAGCTATAATTTAGTGTTTATATGTGTTTTGCTTTTATTTTTACTTATTTATGTTTATAATATACATACCGGGTGTAACAGGTACACTGCCCTTCTCTCCTATTTGAAGATAATTGATTGACATTTGGGATATGTATATAGGACATAATAAGCAGCACTTTCCGACATACAAGTGATTTTTTTTTCATTTGCGGTTTCGCCGGAAGTGACACTAACTTTCTATTTTTAAACAGAATACCCTGTATATTATTGCACTTTTGAATTCTGCATAATTTACGGAATCCAATGATACCAAATAAGTGACATTTCAAACGTCAATATTTCCTATAATATAATTTTTAGTTTTCCATTTAAGTGTGCCAAGACGCGACGGTACCGATTTATTCTAAATGATCCGTAATGTTAGAAGAATCAAAATCTCGTCAAAAATACTAAATTACGTGATTTGTGAGCAAATAAATTTCATTAAAATGGTTTTTGGGGCAAAACTCAATTTTTTTTCAAATGGAACCATATTGGTACCGTGGTACCATTTATTAGAACTATTAATAAGGAATTTATTCATATGTCGTATTAAAATGTGCGATAAATACAAACAAAATTACAACTTAAAACAAAATAAGAATATACAATTTTGTATAAATTTGCGGCATTTTGAACACAATGAACAAGAATTTTAAACAATTTTTAAAGACAATAAATAGATCGGTAAACTAACAAATGTTTGACAAGCTAAATATTTCATTGTTTTCAAAGCCACCTGAGTTAGTTACTTCTTAACATTTAATTAGAACAAAATTGTATTTTCTTATTTTCTTTTAGCTGTAATTTTGTTTGTATTTATCGCACATTTGAATACGACATATGAACAAATTCCTTATTAATATTACTAATAAGTGGTACCACGGTACACATGGCACACTTAAATGAAAAACTAAAAATATTCCAAGAGCAGCGTATCTGTAAATAGACCCTCAATCGTAAGATATTTTTTCTACTTCCATCTTTAAAATGGCGTTTATCGTATACGTTTCCATGACGCTAAATAATCCTTTAAACACGCTTTCGACAAACCGTGACTTCGTGCATTTTAGTCACAGGCTGAACTTAGCAACGAGATATTAGTCACGGCTGAGGTTAATTCTAGATATTTTAATGGCAAAAATCAAGTTAGTTTTCCGTAATTCTTGTCATCAATCTGTCAAAATAAATCGACGCGTTGTGACAAGAGACAAGTAATTTTGTATTTTTTGGAAAAAAATGAGCCTAAACGACAGTGAAAGTGAAGAAGATGTTTTCATTGGTAATCCGCCCGAAATTACTCAAGCAGCGGCATCGGCAACTGCTAGTTTGCTGCCAGAAAAATCTAAAAGTCAATACGAACGTGCATATAAACTTTTCCAAGATTGGCGTCAAGAAAACCAAACAAATTCATTTTCTGAGAATGTATTACTTGCTTATTTCCAAAATTTCTCGAAAAAGATGAAACCGTCCTCTTTGTGGGCAATCTATTCAATGCTGCGGACGACAATTAATCTAAAAAACAATGTTGATATAGGCAAGTACCCCAAATTGTGCGCATTTCTGAAGCGTAAATCAGACGGTTACAGACCTAAAAAGTCGAAAATATTGACACTCCAGCAAATTAGAGAATTCTTATCATCTGCTCCAGACGAAGAATACCTATTTACAAAGGTAATAGTATAAAACCAAATTAAATAAAAATAAACAAAATTATAAATATTTTAGGTAGGGTTACTTTTTGGAATAATGGGGGCTTGTCGGCGGGAAGAATTGACGAAAATTCAAACAAGTGATGTTGAAGACCTTAACACGGCCCTTTTAGTTCACATTCCTGACACGAAAACAAAAACGGAACGTCAGTTTGTTATTGGAGGTAATTTCTATCATACATGCAAGAAATACATGGAACTTCGACCTCCAAACCTGACAAGTACTACCCGATTTTTCTTAAACTACCAGCGAGGAAAATGTAGAAAACAGCCAATTGGAATTAATAAATTTGGCAGCCTCTCTAGCGTAGTAGCAAAATTCTTAAAATTACCTGACCCTGCTGCTTATACTGGTCATTGCCTAAGAAGGTCTTCAGCGACGATTTTGGTGGACTCGGGTGCGGACATCACAGCATTAAAGCGTCATGGAGGGTGGCGCTCCACAGCTGTTGCAGAGAGGTATATTGACCACTCGTTAAACAATAAAATTGAGACCGCTACTAAAATCATGAACACTGTTCAAAATAATGCAATGCAAAAAAATAAAGAGAATATTGATATTGCAATTGCTCAAAGTTCAAGCATTGATAAAAATGAAAGTGGACCAAGTATTAGCTTCAATTCAAATCATGAAGCAAATTTAACACAGTTCGATGGAACGCATTTAGGAAAATCACTTAGTTTTTTTAGCAATTGCCAAAATGTTTCCAATGTAACCATTAATATACACAATAAGTAGAACAATAGTTTAGTAATTTTTTACTGTTACCATGTTATTGATACGTTAATAAATGAAATATTAAAATAACTTCCAAATTTTTTATTTAGATATTTGCTGTCGTAGAAAAAGTATAGTATGCAGCACGTTTTATAAACTTGTTAGTCACTCATTTTATTAAACACTCGCTCCGCTACGCGTCGCTCGCGATTAATAAAACTCGTGACTAAAATGACGTTTATAAAACTTGTTACATAATATACTATAAAACAAATCCATACAACTCCAGAAGAAATGCTTGCTTAAGTACACGATTTCGTCCAGCGTGACGTTTAGAAAAATGTGTTGGGGGTAATTGCAAACATACATTTTTTACAATAAATCTATTTTGGTCAGTTCAAATAAGAAGGAATGGAAACCCAAGCAGAGGATAAGCTTTTTAATTGTATTTTGACTGCGATATTTAAAAAAGCTTATTTTGTAATATTCTAATTAATAATGCATGTTACATTTATGTCCTTTAATATTAAAATATTAAGTGCCATCAGAAAGAGAACGTGGCAAATTTCTTAGGCAAATAAACTCCGACGTGCTTATATTATTTTTAGGTATCGAGCATTCCTATTAGGGTTTACCAAATCGTAAATATGTCATCTCAAAATCAGCTTCCAAATTGGGAGGCAGTAAATTGTTTCATTCAAGACAGGACCATCTCTCTACCACAATTACTGTCAACAGTCAATAAGTGAATCTAAATTCAGCTCGCTATATTGCACTATCACGAGTATATAGCGTTAAAATTGAATTTTTTCAGTGAAAAATACGTGATCACTTTCTTTCAGGAAAATAATATGTTCTCAGAAGACAAATGGATCTATTACAACATGTAGGGACAGAAACTAACAAAACACCAAACAATAATTGGAACGTCTCCTACTAATCGTGAATAATTCCAGAAGAAAGTCCACGAGGAAATAAAAAACCTACTAGTAGAAGAAAAACTAGACTAGACAGAAAAATGTTAAAACAAAAATGTTAAACAATAATGAATATGGACCATACAAGTAAAACTAAAAGGAAAATTGAAAGAAAACAGACAGGCGAAGAGAAGCCGTGACGAAAAAAAAAGCAGAAAAATTTTCAAAAATGTGTAGTAACTATCCCAGAAGGACAACGATGAAACCAAGTTTTCAGAGAAAGTAACAATACGCACACGAAAAAATACACATCACTGCAATATTTGGTCAAGGAACTGCAAGGAGGAGAAAACGCAGAGAAAAAGTAAGCAGAATAAATTCAAGAAACAGGCCACTGTCCTTAGACAAAGATCATCAAAGGATCAACTGTTAGAATTAATAGTTAGAGCTTGAAGAAATGGTACATCTGGAACTGATAAAATGATTAACGAAGAAACGTCAGAAAACGTCAACATTAATAGGTGGAAAAACAATAATGAAATAGAATAGGAACGTACGAAATGATGGATTGGTGACATGTTCAAAGAAGAAACCCAATACAACTACTAAAGAGAGCGTTAATACTAAAACAGCAACAAATTAAAAATAAGGAGATTATGCTACTTATAGATAACACCAATTGGGAGGATAATGAACAAACTAGGAAAGTTTGAAGACGAAATCTCAAGGTGCTACCGAAGCCAGAAACGGGGGAAATACAAAGCAGATTTAGGAGGTGAAAAATTCTAGAAGCTAAAATAAAAAAGAGGAGCATAAACATTCTAGACTACATGATTTTTAAGAGGTTAAGTGACCCAGCATGAATTATATCCAATACGTTGCTGGTATATTAAACCAGAACTTCAGGCACTATGCCGTCACTTTTGGTCGGCACAGGTGAGTACGCAGGTAAATTGAATTTTCCATCTGAAAGTGCGCTCTTCAGACAAAATATTTTTGTGCGGCATTCCTCATGTTTTATAGTTCATAAAAAAATAATCACCTTAAAAATCACGATGGGCTTGTAGTCTATTCCATATCACGACACAATGCGGCAATACATCTCACAAACGCCTACCCTTTCAATCCCATATTCCTGTGTCGTCATAAAGCCCTCGCTGCTTGCAATAAGCATTACCAAAATCCAACGCAGCGTAGACGTAGCCGGTTCCGCCCACAGTGGGACGAAAGCCTACTGTGTCACCCAAATCACTCTACAGGTCGTCAAGTTAAAGTTATTAGAAACTTTTTTTCTTTTAATGTTCGGTTTGAAATTCACTATCAATATGTCGAGCCGGATTTTTTTTAGCTATAATTTTTTATAATTTTGATCTAAAATTGAATATTCACTAGAAAATATAGGTTTTTTTTTTTTCAAAGAAAATCTACAGGTCTACAGGTCACAAATATATAAAGAGTCGCACAATTTTAGTTTTAAATCTTTATTTTACAAATACCTACATAATTGATCTGACAAAGTAGATATTTCATTTTCTTTTTTTTATTCTTGACAGCTGCCAAAATCGCTGTCATTTAAAAATTTACAAGTGTCTCGTAATTTTGAAAATAATGTGAGTTTTTATAAGAGAAGAGATATGTGTTTTAAAACTTTCTAGTTCCATAATTGATATTAAACCAAAGTTTTCACTTTTGGCAGCTGACAAAATTTCTGTCAACTTGAATGAACAGGTCTACAGAAAAAAAATTTATAGCCTCAGTTTTCGTCTACCACCTCTTTTATCCCTAAAAAAAGGTCTTGTGCGAAGGTTCTCATAACTTTTCTAAAGTATTTTGACGCGTTGAAGCCAATTTTGTACAAAAAAATAATCCTATAGTGTCAGTTTCTTCCTACCCATTTTATCCCCTAAAGAAAGTGCGAAAAAAGGTCTTGTTTGTCCTAAGGTTCTGATCTAACTTCTCTGAAGTGTTTTGACATGCTGAAGCCAATTTTGGACACAATTTTTTTTCTATCATGTCAGTTTCTCGCTTCCACCCCCATTATCCCCTAAAAAAAGAGCAAAAGAAGGTTTTCAAAGGTTCTGTCCCAACTTTTCTGAAATATTTTGACGCGCTGATACCAATTTTGCACACAAAAAAAATAGGGGATAAAAGTGGGAAACTGTCCCGACAGATTTTTTTTTATTAGCGTGGGATTTCATTAATCATCAGGTAGCGCAGCGAGCCAAAGCGTGATAGCGACAGGTATGCTTAGTTATACTGTCTGCCGTATATTGGTTCAATCCCCAGGTCTGACACTGGCAATATCGGTGAGTGATGTTGTCTGCGTCCTTTCAAACGTGTAGGTAACCCTCTTCAGGACAACCTTAGCTTTGGATTTGCAGATAGTCTAATATGTGTGGTATGTTATGTTATTTGTCAGTAAATTGCTGTATTATTGTTTTCTGGTAAAATTAAAACATTGCAAGGCCTTTTCCATTAACTCATTATAAGCATTATTTAGTGTCTTATTTATGTTTCCGCAGGTAAAATAAAAATATAATTAAGCAAATGCTCGCTCAACCGTACATATACGCTGAAAATAATTTTTGCGATATTATCTGAGTACCAATTGCATGTAATTGATAGTAAATGGAGTGTAATGATCTAGAGTCAATTAATTACGTATAGATGTCGGCGTCCTCCGAATAAGATAAATCAAATAAATCAACTAGTTAACCTGGTTTAACATGATAAATTAGCCGTATGGTATACATTCTGGCTCCCTAGAGATGAACTGTACATGAACCTCTCTCGTTAGTGGTGAATATTTCATAACTACATCTAAATAGAGTAACCTGTTGACCTTAAGTAAAACCGCCTGAGTCACTTTTAATTGTAGTAATATTGAAGTCATTGACTGCACTCACTTGCAGTGACCTATAGATATAATAGTTGCAGCATTAACTACCTAGAGTTTTACTAGTAAACTAAGTAGGTGGTATTACTAACATAAAATGAAATTGAATGAAATGTATCCGTTGACGCCGTAGCCAATTTAAACTTTATGTGAAGATAATGGCTATAGTTTCTTTATTTACTACTATTTCTTTGTTTATTTTTCACATCGTAAATCCAAAATTTGTAGTTTTATATTTTTATTTTCCGTCCACTGGGTTTTTCATACTAATAAACTTAATTGTTTAATTCGTATTAAAAATTATTCTAAAAGTTAGTTTTAAGTTTTGTTTTTCATTCTGAACTCTGAACTATATGAACTCTCTTCAAGAAATAATGCCCGTGGAATCTCCAAAATATTGGAATTATCTATTCTTATTGGAAAATAATCCCTAAGCCCGTAATTTTTACGTCACGTTTCACATATAATCACACACTTTCACATATAAAATATTTCATAGTTATCTTTAACATCGAAATCTTAGGTAAAAAAAAAATTGAAAATTTCATTTATTAATGATATACCAGTTAAGAAATATATAATCATTGTATACGCAAGTCTTACAGCCATTTAAAGATAGTATAACTAGTTGGAGGTCAGTTTATTTTAAACCATTTTTAGATAAAACAAAACTATGTATTTAAAACTACGTCAAAAAATAAAAACCTTGTTCAATAATCTTGCTTCATAAACAATGCAACATTCATATACACTGTGTGTATATACACTGTGTGTAGTGGCGGTATAGGGAGTAAGAATTACAACATCGCGTGTGCCAGCTGGCTGAAATGAAATAACTGAGAGCTGAGATCTTCGCGGACGGGCGACTTTGCTCTGCTGTGTTGTCATATCTCTCGCGCTACGTGAATGTACATACCTAATGGGCAATTACACTCACTGTATCTATGCTACTTTTGATGCATAGTAGTAGTGCAACACGTACCATAACAATTAAAACTATATTGAATGGGCACTTAAATTATATTAATTATTATGGGAAATATAAATGGTATACTACTCAAATATAGAATAATTTAGGACAACATTATATAACTCTGACCCTAAATTTAAAAACAATCTTGACAGTAAAATTTAAAAACGAAGTTTAAAAATACGTGCTCAGTGACATTATACAGTTCATACAGACAATATGTCGGTGCAATATTATAGGTACCTACAAAAAAAAGCATTCTTAAGGTATTCAGTGTTTATGTCTCTCAATATACTTCGATGACTCCGTCCTCGAGATTACAGATCACATTTTAGTTTATGTCTCTTTACAAAATAGTAGATATAAAAATCAATTTTTTATTGGAGCTTTATGTTTACCGCCAGGAAGTGACATTGTCAACAGTTAACTAGCAAGTGAAAATATTCTAAAATACTTTTAAATTAAAAAAAAATTGGAAATTAACTCGTCCATTTTGGTAAAAATTGGTGACTGAGTAAACAACTGTGTATAACAAGTCCAGGTAGATTCAGATAATCTTAGAAATTGGTGTTTATGCTTCAGTGTAATTATCGCATAGATTAAAAGAGTCCAAGTTTTGCTTTCGTATTACTCTTATTTAATTGGTGAATAGAGTATTTCAAAAAATAATCGTTGATATTTGAGGAGTATAGATGCAAAACTGGACATGTTCAGTATGTTCACGTTATACAGTTTTATGAAAAGTGCAAACATTTGTAGGATACGATATATTTAGAGTTGTACCTATCATATTTTGGCACAATTAAAGGATGCAGTTTAGAAAATTTATTTTTTTGAAATTCTCTCAAGAGTAAACTACCTTTATTACTTTCACATCCAGTGGAAGTATAGTAACGACAAAAAAATTTTTAAAAATTTTTATTGTTCAAATAAGCTTAGAATGTCACGAAACGTCGAGATTTTAAGTTTGAGAGAGAAAAAAATTTTTGTCTGTCGGTCTGTCGGTCTGTCTGTCTGTCTGTAACTTTTTTTGTGCGCACGTTTACTCTGGAACCGTTTGAGATATTGACTTGAAATTTGGTACACATATGTACTTTAACGAGATCTAGAACTAGATTATATTTTCATCTTGTTCCGTCGAAGGGTTGGGGGGTAAATTGGGGTAAATTTGGGGAAAATAGGTAAATCAAGCAGGTAAGAGTCCATAAAATTGGTATTTAGTATATACAAGAGAAGCTAAGGTCTCAAAAAAAATTTTGGCATTAGCTACCCCCATTACCACCCCCACCCCATTATTAAAGGGGATGAAAAAAAATTGTGATTAAGTGTGTGTAAAAGAACCAGAAACATCAAAATGTTTTTTACTTCATCCACCCCCACTACCACCCCCTATCACCACCCCCACCCCGCTACCGATGTGGGGTATCGTTTTATGGGTTTTTGGAGTAGAGGATTTCAAATATTATATTATATTATTAACGTTCCATAAACAATTATTTCCACATACAAAATTTTTTCGTTGTGAGATACTTGGATGGAAAATCTGAATGTGGAAGTAGTGATTCCTTGGGCAGCGGTTTTTTGAAGATATCGAAACATGTTATTTATACTTATACCTAAAGCATTGAATGCGTCTTCCAGTATGTTATTTATTTCGATGGTGTTTATTTATTACACTGCAGCCATATTAAATACAAAAACATGTTCCCCAATCGTTTTCCTTTTGGCTCTGCTGGATATCTCGCATTTTGCGTCTAAACGCCCGGTTCCCATGTCGTATTTTGCATTTGACCGGGAATTTTAAATCTGTGTTATTACGTTACTATCTCGAATTTTACCCTTTTAACACGTAGAGCGACAAATCCAATGATATAAATATCTTAATTTGGACCAAAATGGAACATGTCGAGTTACTTCATTGCCGTATATTAGTACCGTACCGTATAAATTACTTTTTCCTTTTAAAGTTGTTTTTAAAGCAAACAGTACTATTACATTTACTTCTACACACTATAAAATACTCTGGCGTAACATCTTTAATAAGATATTAAGTCTTGCTTACTTGAGTGTATGTATAAGTTCAAAATCGATTATAATTTATAAATAGCTTATTCTCGAGTATACAGTTAGATGTTAATGTCAAGTTTATTAATTTATATTTGCAACTTAACGTACATTTCCTGTTTCTAAGTTGACATAAAAGTTTATAGTTAATAATATATAAGAATGGTTGTGGTTACTAGCAACTCGGGGATTAAGCTTATTAATAAAAAATTGTTATATCGATGTACGGTGACAGGAAATGAGTTAGTGACGGAGAAGGTATTCTAAATATTTAATCTCATGTGATTGAGTACAGTGCTAAATAATCAAATTGTTTTTGCTGCAATTTTATAATTAAAAGATCAACTACAGATACTACAAATGATAACAAGAAGAAAGAAAGTACTTCTTTCTGTAGCCATAGGACTCTTGAAGCCTACGCCCCCCATTCATGGTTGAAATGTTTAGTGTAACACTGGCACTGAAGTAGTTTATCAAACCACTACTCTTTATATTTGAGGTAGACTATATTCCTATGACTACGGCGTGCTGAGATGTAAAATTCTCCTATTAGATCCAGGTGGAAGATAAAGTAAACCCAGTGAGTCAGCAAGAAGAACAACAGTTATTTAACAATTAAGCTGCGATATCAAAAAAACACAATATAAAAATAAGAGAAATGCACACTAGATAAAACGCAAACCCACGGCACGAATTATCGGGGCGCTCTCAACTAGAACCCCTTTTTGTGTTTGGATAAACACTCTCCATATTTAATGACTTCATTGTGTAAGTAACCTCGGTCACCTGAGAAACGTAGTGGAATCAGCACTTTGTAAATGCAAGCAGGTTCAATATTTACTGACACTCACTTTGCTTATGGAGCTAAAATCTGAGTGACTATGAATACAAATATATTTAAATAGAGTTGAATTAAAATAATTTCTAACGATCAAATATTGAAAATATTAGTTTTAAATGTAATCATCATTATTACTTTAATTTTTACAATGATATATTACGAAGTGAATGAAGCCTAAGTCACGTCAGTATGTTCCTTAAATCTAATCATAAATTGGGCATTTCGTTTGACCAACATACTTTGCATTACAATCCTTACAGTTAATTTAATTTGATAAATCGAACTTCAGTTCAAGAGATTGCCTGAAAGTTATAATTTATTTAACTTTCAAAACTCAAATGGGAACCCCAATTTCTTATTGGAGATGCAAATTCTACACCAAGAATTACGTAGGTTGTGTTCGAAACATTTTTTTCGATTCGTGATAGATGGCCCTGTAACCGTAGAAAATCAAATAAAAAAATACGTGTTCAATATGTCAAATAAATATATCCACTGATACCAAAGTTGATCCTTCCCTTCCCCTGGTGGAGGTGACTCTCAAATTTCAAACGGAAACCCCCCTTTTTTATTGCAGATTTGGATTCTACGTGAAATATGCTAGGTTTTGATGGAATAATCTTTTTGATTCCTGAGAGATGGTGTTGCAACTGCAAAAATCAATTCTTTCGCGGTTACACACCCATTACTAATCAAAAAAATGTTTCGAATAAAACCTGCGTAATTCGGTGTGTAGAATTTGAATCTTTAATCAAAAATGAGGGTTCCCATTTGAAATTTGAAAGTTATCTCCCGCCCCACCCCCACGGGGTGGGAAAGGGGACTCAACTTTCGTATTACTGAAGAGTTTTGTAAAAATATTGAACACGTATTTTACTATTTTTCGATCCGAAGTGGATTTCTCGAGTTATTCGACTATTCCAGACTTTTCGGACGCCAGGTATATCATATTAATGCCATGTTAGTAATCGAAAAGTTTATATATTTTTTTTGCCTTTTCAGTTAATTTCCGCAAACCATAAATGCATGACAATATTTAAAGCGGATAACAAACCTGCTTTTATGTAAAAAGTTCCAGATTTACTATGTAAGCTTTCTCCCTCTTGAAAGCGTAAATAATAATGATCAGGGGGTAGCTTTATTAGTACACCTTATCTCCTCGGATTACGGCGCGTCAGTCTAGCTTTATGGATGGTGTTGGAAGTCTGAAATTGAATCTCATCTGAGCTTAGGCCTCAAAAATAAAATATCTCTGAAATCGACTGGCATAATTGGGCCAAGCAGAGGCAATCGTTAGCTGTAAAATAATAAGGCCTGTGCCTCGTGGAATGAACTCACATTTTATAGTCCAAAAGGTTAGATAGCGTTGTGCTTGTATTCGTATTCCTACTCGAAAATAGTTCGAACGCTACATATTATTATATCCGAAATTAAGAAAAACACACTCTCACTAAATTAGAGTAATATCAGCGCCAGAGATCGAGGCTTACTCACAGCTGGTCATCATACCATTGATAGATAGAATCAGTTGTTCGTGTAGTATGTATATATGTGAGCTCCAAAAAGAATTCATGTTTTAAGTTGGTTAAAGTGATTCAAAAATTGTGGGATTTTTAGATGGAAAAGCGGAAATACCCTAGTTCTCAATTACAAAAGGTATTTATTACATAAGGCAATAGATATTCCCAAAATCCGTAATCTAAATGTATTAACTGTACACTAAGTGTAAATAAAAACTGATACTTACAAAAAAGCCAGGACAACTAAAAACCAACCTTGATTAAACAGTGAGTGATATTCGTAGTTCCGGTTTTTAAACACTACATTACCCAGAATTTGTTGTGCATTTTATGTGCGTGGGGCCACGTCTATTCTAAATCATACAAAAAATGGGAAATACTGAAAACAATGATGAACATGAAATCTCAAATAAAGACGTATATGAATTGTTGAAGACAGTAATGGAAAAAAACTCTGAGCTACAAATACAAAGTGAAAATATAAAAGAAGAAATAAAACAGGAAATACGAAATATAAATATACAATTAATTAATGAAATGAAAGACCTAAAACAGGAGAACAAAGAACTTAAAGAAAAATACCAACAAATGAAAAACAGACTCCTAGCTAACGAGCGAAAATCTAAAAAATACAACCTGATTATCTACGGCAAACCAGAGGAAGAAAACTTAAATCTAGAAATTGAGACACTCTTAAAACTAATAGTCGAAATACTTGAATTAGATTGCAATTTCAGTGATAAAAGGGACCTTTATAGGATTGGAAACAGAGTGGACGGAAAAAACCGACCCCTGGCCATCGAATTAATAAGCTACCTACTGAAAGTCGAGATACTAGCAAATGCAAATAAACTAAAAGGCACGGGGATTTATATTGCCAAGGACTACATTCCCGAGGATTATATAAAAAGAAAAGTTTTATATGGGCATTTGAAAAAAGCAAGAGAGAACAAACACGAAGCAATCATTAAAAACAACGTCCTAATCGTAAATGGAGATAAATTTACATTTGAAGAATTGAACAATAAAAAAGAAGAACAACCTGAGCAACTAATTGAGCACGGAAATAAACCGCAAGGTTCTCCACTAGCTACAGCTACTGTGCAAGCAAAGAAGAGCCACGAATATTTTACCACTATAACTCCAACGGAAAACAAGAAGAGGAAGCAGCTCATCGAAAACGAAAGTGAAAATCCCGTAAAAAGATCCACCCGTACAAGAAACACCGAGCCGAAATTATACACAAAATAAATTTTGTAAAAAACTGTTCTTTTCTTCACTGCAATATTTTTATACGATTTTATCAACTTATTATCACAATATTTTTATACTTTTATCAATTTTTATTAGAAATTATTTATTGTCTAATTTATTTTGTACGTTTTAATTATATTTATTAATGAACTATGGATCCTTACATAAGAGAGTACGAAAATGAATCTATTAAATCACATTATTTCAATAATTTAGTACATCTCAACACTTCCTGCAAAACAGCACATTATAATATTTCATATTAATATACGAAGTATATATAAAAACATCGATGAACTATCGGTATTCTTGAGTCAATTTCATACAGAGTTTGAAATAATAATACTTACTGAGACTTTCCAAATATATGATAAGAATATATTTAATATAAAAGGCTATAACATGCTGTATAACGAGGGTAACCTCAACAAAAATGACGGAGTCGTTGTATTTATTAAAACAAATCTTAACTACACTTACAACATCATTAATATTGGAGAAGTAAAGGCAATTAAAGTGACTGTAATTAAAGAGAACAAAAAAATAATAATAACATCAATATATAGATCCCCCACTACAAGTATAAACTTATTCAACCTAGGATTATTAGCTTACTTAAAAATAATAGAAAAAAATGATATGCATATTATTACCGGTGATATGAACATAGATATTTTGTCCACGTAGTCCACGAGACCACGTAGAAGAATATAAAAATATATTAAATTCGCATGGATTCATTTCATATATCAATGACTACACCCGTCCGCAAAGTAAAACTTGTCTTGACCACTTTTTTATAAATAGTAGAACTCATAAAAACGAAGACGATATAAAACCAATTATTTTTGAACAAAACATCACAGACCATTATCCTATAATAATTTTATGTAGAATTAAGAGTTACAAAAATCGAAATGGAAGTGATAACCAGCCGGATACTAAAATTCATAAAAAGTTTATCAATTACGATAATTTACGATCTGACCTGCGTGAAGAATATTGGTATGATATTTATGAACAAGATGATGTAGACTTGGTTGCAAATAAATTCATTAATAAGCTTAAATATTATATCGACAAAAATACTAGAATCATTACAATAAAAAACAAAAATAGGAAAAGAAAAGAATGGATATTACAAGGTCTAATAAAATCTACTATTACAAAAAACGAAATGTACAAAAAACTCTTGAAAAATCCAAATAATAAATTACTGGAGACACAATATAGAACTTACAGAAATAAACTTACTCAGTTAATAAAAAATGCTAAAACAAAGTACTACGGATCTATAATTACTAAAAACAAAAATGTATCAAAAAATTTATGGAATTGTGTAAACAATATTTGCAATAAATATAAACCTAGAACAACAATAGACAAAATCAAATTAGCAGATGGTAAGATATTGTCAAGTAAGGTGGATATTTCTAATAAATTTAATGAACATTACAGTGACCTTGGAGAAAATTATGCAAAAAAAATTAAAACTCCTGACAAATTCACAGAAAATATAAAACTTCTGGAGAACACGATGTATCTATATCCAACTAATGAAACAGAAGTTATAAAAGTAATAAGACAACTAAAACCAAAAAAATCTCCAGGCGATGATGGTATACGCTCTGAGACCTTGAAGGAAATATCTAGTGAAATAGTATCCTCGGTTATGTATTTAATTAATAAATGTTTTGATACAGGGCGTTTTCCAGAATTACTAAAAATTGGGACAATTAAACCATTACATAAGGGTGGTGATAAATTAGAAATAATTAATTACAGACCGATTTCCTTAATTTCTAATGTTGCCAAAATAATTGAAAAAATCATAAAATGCAGACTAATAAATTTCTTCAACAAATATAATTTAATATCTGAACATCAGTATGGCTTTAGAGAAGGAAAATCGACAGAGGACGCAATACACCATTTAACATCTTACATTTATAATAACTTAGATAAGAAAGTACCTACTTTGTGTGTCTTTATTGATCTTGCTAAAGCCTTCGACACTGTTTGTCACAGAAAACTACTGGACAAATTAGAATGCTATGGTATAAGGGGGAACACTTTCAGTTTAATAAAAAGTTATCTATCAGACCGAAAGCAACACGTTAATATTGATGACACTATTAGCAGTTTTAGACAGGTAAAATACGGTGTACCTCAAGGGACTGTCCTAGGTCCAGTCCTATTCACTATTTATATTAATAGCTTACTTTCTTTTAATACGACAGGCACAATACTCAGTTTTGCAGATGACACGGCAATTTTATATGAAGCAGATTCCTGGCACAATTTAAAGAAAAAGGCGGAAAAAGATCTTAAACAAATAAAACACTGGTTTCAATATAATAAACTTACCCTAAATTGTGAAAAATCAAAATATATGCCATTTACTTCTTATTCCAATCATTTACCCAACATGGGTTCGCTAAACCCAAATACCGGAAGCAACATCAATGAAATACCTCGGCATAATAATTGATAGACACTTGAGATGGGACTTACAAATACAAAATATAATTAAAAAATTACGTGGCCTACTTCCGAGATTTAAATATCTTAAAAGTATTTTAAACGAAACCCACCTCAAGACTATTTACTATGCCCTGGTACAATCGCAATTATCATATGGTATTGTAGGTTGGGGAGGAGTGAGTGACATTTACCTGGAGAATTTAAATGTCATCCAAAAATGGATACATAAAATAATATATGGAAAGTGCTTTGCTTATTCCAGTGACGATTTGTTCCTCGAAAGTAAATTAATGGATGTCAGACAACTCTTCTGTTTCAATAACATCATTAACATTTTCAAACAGAAAATACCAGTAGAACACATAACTCACAATTACCAAACCAGATATAAACAAAATAACACAAATGTTCCTCGATGTGAGAAGACGATAGGACAAAAGCACTGTAATTATTTAGGTCCTAAACTTTACAATATGTTACCTAATGAACTCAAGAATATAGATAGTTTAAACTTATTTAAATCCAAAACTAAAAAATGGCTTTTGAACACCCCAAGAAATATATTTCATAATATAATTGACCAAAGGTTACACTAATTAAAGAATGAATCCTTTATTATATGTATACCACTCTCTGTTTGTTTGTCCACAGTTGGTTAATACATTTATACATTTATACACCTATATAAGCTATGAACATTAGAAAAATAATGAATTACTTAATTTAATTACCGTAGATCATGCACAAGTAGCACCAACTACTTACAGTGATATACATGCTTGTTCACAAACAAATTTTGTTATTTTTTTATTATTTTTTTATTGTTATTGCGTACTTCTTTACTGTGCAACTCTTTATTGTAAACCTTTATTATTATATATTATATTACTATATTATTATATGTATATGTGTTTCACGTCTAATTATTACCTTAATTCATTTATAGCTGTAATTAACCATTATTATTCATGTATAATCTTAAAATTAACATTGAATGAATATTATGGTAATCCCCACTTACGAGTTTTCTTTTGTGGGTTTCCTGTAATGTTTATTTACATGTTATTGTCACTTATATTCTGTCAAAAAAAATGTATGTCTTAAAGTGAATAAACATTATTATTATTATTATTATTATTATTATTATTATTATAGACACATCTGATATGAGGCTCTTGGTTTGACATCCTGTTTACTAATGCAATGAAGGCATTGCTGTCACTCTCAGAAAGGACACCGCCTCGCCAGGCTTGCTCCTTTTACGCTGGGCCGGATGGAGGCCATGCTTGTTGCTAGCAATGAGAGCCACGTGGCGCATCGAACAGGAATATATGATGGGATGTGTAGGTGTTTCTGAGATGCGTTGTCATGATTTGGAATGTTTACGCTCCTCTACTTGTGCTTTTTTTTCTGAAGCTCTTCTAAGTCTTCCATTTCCACAAATTATGACTTCGGCAGCGTATATATATTTTCGATTTCATTATGAAATTCCTTTTTTTCCCTTGCTATGCATTCCCAGGGTGCTTGGTCCTTTTCTAATTCTTGCATGTTCCTCTCAATTGTTGTTATTCACCATAGTCTCCTTTTTAGTTTGTTGTTGTTCAGTAATAGCGTGTTTTTCAGTAGATATGTTGTTTTTTGATATGCCCCTAGTAGTTCATTGCTTAGGTACGTTTCTATCCTCTTTTTTATAGTTTTCTCTCTTATTAATGCTCATGTTTTCTGTCGTTCGTTTGTTTCTATTGTTTTTGTGACTAGTTGAATGAAGCCTGAGTTCCTCTCTTGGCTTTTGGTAGTGCACATATGTTGGTCCATTAAAAGCAAATCACTTTTAGTGAATATCACCTGGTAGCCTGGTGGTTTCAAGATATTTCAAGATATATTCTTCTCACTGTTCAAGCAGGAATTATGGTAATATTTGTATTTTGAAATCATCTATATTTTCATTGAGTTGATTTTGGGTTAGAGTACTTGTATGGCCGTGTACTCTTCTGTAGGCCGAGGTGTGATTTGCCTTCATGCTCCGGTGGTAATTTATAGGGTTTGCTCCCTTGGTACTTTCTGGTCCATAGTGCATTAAATCGTTGTTTATTCTATCTATTCCAAGGCAAGTATCACTTCTAGCTCTAACCATTATTTCTAGCGGTTGATCCTTGGATAATGGCTGGTTCAAACTTAGCTAGCGGTCTTTTCTTTTACTAATTCTCGTTCTTTCTTTGCATTCCCGCCTTCTTCCAGTTTCCTTTACTTGGTCCAATGTTATAAATGTATCTTCTAGTGTCCGTATTGTTGTTTCTTCTCCATTTTACTCAGATATCTGAAGGTTTGATTTAGCCGTTGTCCTGCTGACAGAATTTCTATACTTTCGATGAATTCTCTGGTTTTTTTTTCTCCTCTTATCTCCGCCACCTACTTCAATCACTTTATTTGTTGTGCAGATAGGAAAACTTAACATGTAAATACAGGGAATCTTCAGTACTACATTACTTTCGAAAAATACTGCAAGCAGTTTCGTTAATCTCGTGTATCTCATTGGCTTGATCCGAGTGACTTCGAACTCAGGCTGCCTCTGACGGTTTACCTCCACCTTGCTACATCAAAAAGTGAATATAGTCGTTTGTAAATGTCCCTCTTTATCCGTCAGTCCCGACGGCCGATCGTTGAAATTCCTGTACATTTGTGACTATTGAAACCTTAGAAGTTTTCAAATTTTTCAATAGTTGTCGAAAAAATATTTTATACACATATGTGTACATTAGGATCAAATAATAAATGTCGAAACAATATAACACATATGGGCACATCAAGATCTAACACCAATCTACACTTGCTTCAAATAATACACAAAATTAGTGAAAAAGAAACATTTATTGAAAAAACTAACAAAATAAATTTAACTGCATGGATTGACAACTACGAGCAGTTTCGGTCCTTCATTACGCAGAAAAGAGCGTTGCAGCCAATGCACTTCACTCGATATCAGCAGCCAGGTTTTTTCTACACCGGAACGCGGAAGGCAAATTTATTGCTTCTGGTAAATGAACGGCACCAAAGTTCCTGCGTTCCTGCGGTGGTAACGCAACTGTTGGTGGACGACCTTTGGCTTTCTTCCTCGGTGGTATATTTTCATCATTCTCTGTCCGGTCTTCCCCACCTCGAATCTTTCGATTGGATCCTAGTACTAAGCATTCAGAAATTATCATCTTAAATGCTAGAAGGTTCAATATTTCACGTTTGGGCATATTCAAATTTTTGCAATCTCTGCTGTACTGTATTACAATTAACCACCGTCATGTCCATAAAATGTTCAAACGTACGGACTGGCCATTTTTTAGTACGATGATATGAACGGTAGCATGATATCAGGCGATTTAGCAGATCTTCCCATATTTATGTTATAACTTTCAGGAGGTGGAATTTCTTATCAAGCTTTGAATAGCGTCTGGCAGTTCCTACACCAGTTAGATTGTGTTTTGAGGATGCTATTATCACAGACCGATTGTCCATCCATTTTACTATAGCTAACTTCTTATCTTCCCTAACTTTAAAGTTAGTGGAACCCCGGCCATTTTGCTTCAAGGTAGAATCAGGTTTACTTTACGTTAATAAGTTGCTTTACCATTATTGTGCCCGTTCCGTATATGCCTTTCTCCATCAGTTTTTCGAATAAAGCCGTGCCTGTGAAGAATCTATCAAAGTAAAGGTTGCTGCCAAGTTGGCACTTTTCTGCCAGACACAAAATTGCCCGACCACCGGCTCCTAACTTAAGAGATCCATCTACTTCTGGTGGTAGTCTTGTAGTGGCGCCCTGATACACTTCAAAGTCAAGTGTCTGCCCTGAAGCACCTGCTAGAATGAAAACTTTTAGGCCCATTGGATTTTGCTTACGTGGTACGTACTGGCGGATAGCCACAATACCAACAAATGGGATCATTTGCTCATCTATGCACATGTTTTCTTCTCGAGGCAAAGTGAGAACCACTCTTCGAAACCTATCAATCAATTATCTCACATTCCAAATTCGATCAGCATCACGTTGTTCTTTGGTGACATCAAAATTATTGACCAGATGAAGATAATTTGTTAATGTGAAAAAGCGATCTCTATGCATTGCTGTTGAAATAAGCGGCACTAGAAAAGAAGCCTGCCAGTACATGACAATACGGAGGTAGCCCAAAGTGCTCATTGCCAAAGTAATGTCAACGAATTTTCTCATCTCAGTAATATCTGTATTTAGTAATCTTCCTTTTTGTTGTAAATAGTGGATGTTTGTTTCACTAGCCAACAGAACAAAAAAATCGTCAGCATAATAATTTGAAAAATAATCAATTGGGGTCCAGTTTTGACGTTCGCCCATGTCATAATCAATTGCCCCATAAGCCGGGAATTGTGGTGAGAGATTCCAATTTCCCCATTTTAGTTGATATTGCTTTAGTTGTACCTTCCGATTTCCCTTAGTTGCAGGTACTTTACTCTTTTACATTTACTTTTTATTATTTTGTTTCTTGCGGTTTTTAATTTGTGGTTTTCTGCTGGTACTAAGTTCTTCCTCAAATTCATTTATTTCTTGATACCTTACCTCAGGTTTATTATTTACGTCAGTGTCCTCCTCATTATTTTCTTCTTGGCTTTCACTGCTTTCCAAATCTGAAAAATTTGGGTGGAAATCTCCATCAGCCACTAAATCCATTGAATGGTCCTCATCAAAATCAACATCGCCATTGTCGAGTACCTCAAGTAGTTATTTCTAGGTTAATGGTCGCTTTCTCTCTAATCAACAGGAAATGACTTTAGAGTATAGAATTTCAAAGCAATACAAAAGAATGACGTTGAATCTTAAGAGCCACATCTGTGCACAAAATATTTAGGGATATTTATCTTAATAAGGCCCGAAGTACACATCCGTGTACAAACAACTTTTAACCTTTTCTCTATCTAAATGTTAAAACATTATAAAAAAATACATCAGTAATGCAGAATTGGATTACTTGATAAGAGTTTAGAACAGTTGCTGATCCTAAATAAATAACTTTGTGGTAATAAATGATACTACTTACCATTTTTGCGAGCCAACTGGCTGACACCACTAGCACTTGTTGACGTCATATTTTACACTGACCTTCTGCTTCCAGCTTAGTCGGTCGAGTAAGCAAAAAAACTGCATTTTTTGCGGAAAATACAAAACTTGCCATGCATCCTGTCCAGACCCATTGTCAAAGTTTAGGAAGGGAAACCACCTGAAACCCATTCCTCTAACAAAATGGCGGTCACGTTTCCCAAAATGGCACCCATAAAATTTAAAGTTTTTAAATTATTTTAATATAATAAACTTAGGTGCCTAATTATATGTTTTTATGGATGCTGAAATCAAAAAAGACGTTGTCAGAAGTCCATAGGACAAAATATCTAACATGGCGACCAAAATGACCACAGTGTAATAAATTGTAACGTGAATTTTTTTTTTTTTTTTTTTTCGTTTTCGGCTGATGAATAGTATTTAATGTTTTTCTATACATTTGAAATTGTATAACGTTGGCAATAGTTGTCTTCTAATTAGAGTGTGTAGTAAATGAAAGACAAATATTTTTTAAAAACGCCACAAAAATTTGGAAAACAAAGTGAATTGTTAAATATTGGTTTGTATGCAAATCTAATCAAAACCCAGATTCTTCTACAATTCTACATCATCTACGAGCATGTCGTCTATAACCACATCATCTATCACCATATCATGCGGCGTATCTTCTTTCGTCTGTCCTTGGCTGAAAATAAAAGTGAAACCATAATACATTGCATCATTGTTATCAAAAGAATATTTAGCATGTACCACTATAGTTTGTAAAATTAGTTTATTTGTTTCACACTGAAAAGAAAGAACCTACCTAGTCGTGGTGGTGCAATTTTTGCAATTGACACACAAGAGAGGAACACATTCTGAACCAAGCGCCAGGGCAATGGTGTGAGCAGGAATGTATCTCTGTTTTTGTCCAAAGTCCAATGAAATTCATAGTTCTTCAAGGCCCAAAATCTTAATACAAAGAAGAAAGATATGGCAAGAACCAGAACATGAGTATCCACGGTTCTTATGACAACGATTTTAGCCCCATGGATGACTGTATCTCTCGTGTGCACTATAATCCTCCCATACGCCTCCTCAGAAGGAGTGCAAGTAACAAAAGATGTTGAAGCGGTATCACAACTGTCAGTATTCCCCAAAGGTACGCGACACACGTGGCTGAATTGAATAAATGAGAGCAGCTCCATCATACACATTGTGTATGATGGTACATGTGGAGTCATTGTCAATGACATCACATGTACCAGGAAATTTACGATCATTTTTGTTCACCGTTTCTTTGAGAGGACCAAGTCAATCTACCTTTCCAATTGCATGGCGAAGGTGACCAGCAGAAGACAGCCTTGGAGGATAGGGAACGTTTTCATACTTGAAAAAACTTTGCATGTCAAGTTTTCTGTTCATACTAGCAGTAAGACATCTCTGAAAGAGATGTACGTCACTTCGCAGATTCTGAATAGTACTTTCTCAGTACCGTTAATTTTCTTAGGCTTAAAAATTCTCAGTATATGTGCAAAGATGCTCACAATGGATCCTTGAACAAATCTTTCAGAAACAAATGATTGGTACAGTGCAATACCTTTTCATTCAAAATCTCTCAGAATTTTTACTGATTCTGCATTAGAAACAGTGCGATTTTTCGGTGATATTAGGTCACCTGAAGTTCCCTCAAAAGATTTACCAGCTTAGAAGCTTGTCTTCAACTTATCGATCTCATCCATGAACTTTTCTTGAAACGATGCAATGATTTGTATCCGGACCGTGATTTTGTTTGACTTATGAATTCATTAACTAATCTATGTATTTTGAGACCTGTCATAGCCCACCCCGCAATGCAGCTGGATCCTGAAGAATACCGACAGTACCACCGTCATATTTTACATTCTTAGTATGTTATTCATTACCCTGGTCTACTGCAACAGCAGAAAATGGGTTGGACGACTTCCGTATCAGCCATTTTGCATAGTGAACATGGTCTAGAAGAAAAAACCACGGCAATATTGCCTTGATACACTCCATGAAAATAGATAAATTAAATAAATACATTTAAATAAATTAATTGCTAATGAAATATAAAACTTAAATTTTGTGGCGGCCATTTTGGTCGCCATGTTAAATATTTCGTTCTATGGACTTCTGACAACGTTTTAGAGCCATTTTTTAATTCAGCATCCCTAGAAATATATAACTAGACGCCTAAGTTTATTATATTAAAATAATTTAAACTCTATGGGCGCCATTTTGTTAGGAGGATAGGTTTCAGGTGGCTCCCCTTCCTAAACGTTGACAATAGGTCTGAACATGATGCACGGCAAGTTTGGTGACTTCTGCAAAAAATGCATTTTTTTGTAAAATATGTTGCGTAAATAAAAGACTAGCTGAAAGATTCAAACTTCGAATTATTATTGTTAACACTAGATGGCGTAGTTCAACAGTAACAGAATACCTCAAGGGCATTGAGTACTTATATTATATTAATTTCGATATTTAATTAGATATATGGACAAACCATAGTTCTAGACTTACTGAGGACTTTCTGGGTTTTTGGTTGTTGAATTTTGGATTTGCACTACTCTAAACAATGATGAAATAAACCTCGCCCAGCCTCAATGATACATTATTGCCCCTAGGGATATGATATCTTTATCTTTATATTGTCGAACAGCTTATGAAATCTTTTTGATTTTATAATAATCTAATTAGTTTAAAGTAGCTCCTTAATTACATCTACGTTACGTCTATGCTACGTTACGTCTACAGCTACGTTACGTCTATGTATAAATAATTACAAACAGAATAAAACAAAAACCGTTTCGTTCAACTCGCTATAACTCAAAACAGAGAATAGGGCACAATCTTTTTTCGTGTTATTAACACATATTTGTAACAAGGCTAATATGAAGATAAAAAAATAAGTGTAGAAAATATAAATTAATGATAATGATAAAATGTGAGAATTGGAATCCTTCTTCACTGTTGGTAAATTGTTTATAATAGAAAATTAACCAGAGACTTAAAGGAATAATAACTTGAACAAAAACCTAATGTTATGCGCATATTGGGTAAAGCAACATGCGGGATGTGCACTTTTGTTTTACCAACGGTTGTTGAATTATAGCAACTTTAATGGTCAATATTAGATGACGTTCTGAGATAATTTAGCAAATGCCCATTCTCCAGGACAAAATTACCTTATTCTCAAAAAACTAAAAAGAGCCTACGAAAAACAAAAGTAAAATGAAACCCAATTTAAAGACGGAGCCATAAATTGTGATAAAGTAGAATAATTACCATATAATCAAGGTTTTACTCATAACAATGTATCAGTGACAAAGACAAGATATAACTTGGAAATTGCTGCTGATAAACACGCAAGCAACCAATCTGGATTAACAAAGTAGACTTCATATTTTGTGCCACAGCATCGAGGCGGCGTATTAAAATGTACCCTAAACAACCCCGGGCAACAAAACGTTCTCTCGATTCGATTTATATCGTTGTTGGGCGAACCATCTAATTGTGGATAATACGTAAAGCGGTCTTTTTGTTCTTTTTGTTTTGAAGATAAATATATTTTTTTACTACTGATTAAACTCGAGTTTATTCAACAAGAGTAAATCATTTAGAAATTATGGGAGCGGGAAATTTTAGCAAAGATAATTGGGTTTTCGTAAAAACATACTGTGTAATTGAAAACATAATATTATTTATAGGGGTAAAAAATCATATGGTCATTTGGTTGGAACAAAACCCTTTGAATTAATAGGGCAGAGTGGGAATGTAATTTCCATATTTAATGAATTTTATACATGGTTAATCTAACAGTTCTGGTGATAAAAAATAAGGGTTTATAATTTTATTTAAAAAACTGAATTTTCTCGTAATTTCTACTATGTATTCTCTTCTAAAACAATGTCAAAGAAATATACAGAACAATACAATTATTTACAAAATAAATTCTAACTCTGTACTTTTACATCAAAAGAACAGTTAGAGGGTGTTGTTTGACAAATGATTAAAGAATATGTGCTGTGTGTATTAAATACACAGCTATAAGGTTATGTTTGTTATATCCAATATATTTGTATATTTATTTATTTCAGAATATCTACAGTATATAATACCAAATGATATCAGTTTACAACATAGAGATCATATATATAGTAAATAGAGGAGCAATTCTGTGTTAATAAGTTGACCCCCAATTGAATCTGCGCAGGATATTCGTAAGCACGGGCATTGAACAAAGACAGAATCGACTCTTGAAAATTTGACCTAAGAACAGAACTGGTTTTGCAGATTTAAGCCCCAATGGGAAGAAAATTAGCGTGAAACGTGAAACTCTTTATATCTTGTCGTAAAGGAAAACAATAAATGCTATTATTTTCATAAACTTTTTCCTGCAAAGAACAGCGCCAATTTCATTTACATCCTGTGACATTTTACAGAAATTTTTGTTGTTATAGTCTAATTTATTCTGAATAGATTTCTTTGACAAAATTTCCAATAATGGGCGGATTCTCCGGAAGAGAGGCATGAGGAAATCAATACTTTGAAGTTTGTGTTACCAAAACTGCCTTAGGCCCACATTAGACTATAAAAGATCTTTTATAAAAGATATTTTATGAGAAATGTGATGGTGTAATCGACCAAATTTTATAAAATATCGACCATATTTTATAAATTATTACTCATATCGCATAAAAAATATCTTTTCTGAGAGATCCTTGTCAAATAACTTTTATAGTCCAATGCGGACCTTAGAGCTGTGTGACGTTTGTTCAATTTTCAGGCTAATTTTTATACAATTTGAGTAAGGCCCCCATTAGACTATAAAAGTTTTTTAATTTAATAAAATAGCTATTTATGCAACAATATAGAAAAAGTGTTTTTTTTTATTTAGGATTTATTGAGGAATATGCATAAATATGGCAAAATTTAATATAAGACATAATTTTTCGGTGATAAATTTATATCTAGACTGTTTTGAAATATATCATTCCAGTTTAAAGATTCAAAATAATCATTTCAGCCCCAACAGCTTAAAGTTACATTTTCTAAAGTTATATCTCGATCTTGTATTATCAATAGGTTCGGAAAGTAGATTATATTGATTGACATTAATAGTTAACTGTGGATGATACAAGTCTGGATCAACCTTAAAATAGTTACAATATTCAACATTAGCATAACAAGAGTTGTTACATAAAACTATATCATAGGTATTCTTTTCACAATTTTCTTATATAAACTATTAAAATTAACCACATCACAGAACAATTTTTCACGTATACTATTTCCAGAAGACACAAAATGATTATTTTCGTCGACAGTCGAATTGATTCCAGGCAAATTCACATATATATTCCATCGATCCACAGTGATTATCATACAGCTGATTATCAGAACATGGCGGGATGTAAACTAGCCCAATTTTAAATTGGGACGACCGGTATAACAAAGACACAACTTTCCTTAACATTATTTTGAGGGATCTTTATAAGAGAGCACGAAATATTCTTCCTTACTGCCAGTAAAATTCCTTCGCCATGATTTTTATTACTTGTTAAAAATGACTAACTACTTACACAGAACTGACAATATAGTTGATAGTTTATTTTAAAGAATGTTAAATTTGTTAGTTCTTCTTTTAACATTGGTAACCAAGTTGTACAAACATCTACGACACAATAATAGTCACGCATTTATCCTTATCCAACAATATTATTACGATTGATATTTTTCAGAATCATTAGGGTTCATTCTTTAACTTTGCTTCCAAAGGATGAGTGTCCACAACATAAGAAAAATTCCGCTGAACGTGCCAACACATTGTTACTGACATATGTTATGTGTTATTAAGAGATTAATAAAATATGTATATATAAAAGTGTATCAATGTGTACCAGAGCTCACAGTTAAAATATGACGAGAATAACGAAGAATAACGGGAAATCGTCATGTTTTAACTATGAGGACAACCCCGATATACTAATCTCTTAGTAATACACAGCATATATCAGTAACAAAGTGTTGGCACGATTTATTGATTTTCAGGAAAATTTCAATACAATTGTACTTTCCTTAAGTTAGTGCTTACAAGAATCATGACGGTCGGGCAGACAAATAGACAGACAGGCGAACGGATAGAGAGACAGACAAATAGACGAACGAACGAGCAGATTTTCGAGAGGTATTCAAAATTCGACTATCACACAATGGTGTGGAAAATGTTTCCTCCCCGGGCGATATTCACAGTTTCAGAAATGTGTCGATCAAATGCAATACTCTTCGCTTTCGCATAATAAACAATAAAATTAAATGTAAAAAGGACTTTTTAAAAACAAGCTTTTATTATTTAGGTGTACTGGAACGAAAAAAAATATAATAATAATTTTTTTAAAAGCTTGTACTTCTTTTCTATTCATGCGACAATTAATTTTATTTTCTTATTTTTTTCGTTTTAGTACCCCCAAGTAATAATAAGTTTGTTTTTAAAAAGTTTATATTTACTTAATTTTATTTTTAAATTTTTAGTTATGTCTTAACTATTTTATTTTATATTCGTACTTAATAAAATAATATCCAATGCGTCGCTGCATGGGTCCGTACTTAAAACCGAATTCTTCGCCATTTCTTAGAATATTTTAGAATACAACGTCTGAGTGAACATACTATGAGATCACAAAAAAATATAGTGTTAAAACTGAAAAACGCAGTTTTTGGTAACATACTATTTTGTATTGTCACCAGAACTAAAAGTGTATGCAAAATTTCAGCTCAATTGGACATCGTTAAATGGTAAAAAATTGACTTGCAAGGTTTGACCTAAACACAAGATTTGAACTAAACATCCTAACATATATACATACATACATACAAAACAAGTTAAATAAAAGCTTGTAAAAGGAAACCAATATGAACAGAAATTAATAGCCTTATCAACGAATAGTAGAGATAAGCTATATTTTATTTAGACAAAGAAATTTTTTGCTAAACTGTAAAATATCACAAAAGTTTTACACACTTACTGAGAGCACAAGTTATTATGTAGATAACTCTTTCAACCTGTCGCTTAAATTAACGGTTATTTTATTATACCACTTATATTGTTTTATTTACGAGATATTTACCACTAATGATTTTTAAATTGTTGAATTTTAAAAACAAGTTCTATCACATAAATAGCTAAATCGCGAGCATAAATATCTAGACAATAAATCTCACATTACAACCATTACCGCCAATGTAAAAATATTTAATGGAAAATATTAATCAGATATAATACGTTAAATAGCGTAAAAAATACAACCAGCTATACCGGGTGGCTCAGCCGATATGGACAATCTTGTTACTTTTGAACGGGCCAATGGATTTTTTTCAAATTTGGTGTAGTGATATGGAATGAAATTTCCAATAGGGTCGTTGACAATTTTTTAAAAATTTTATACTCAAGTACTTTCTTAAATTTTATTTGACTCTTATTTTTTTATTTTAGAATCTAAAGTCATTTTAATAGTGAAAATAATTATTTAAATTAAGAAATTTTAAATTCGCGCCCGTCGCGACGCCAGATGTGAGAGCGTGTGCAGTTAGATAAAGGAATAATCAACGGGCGTCGTTTGCTTTGCTTATTTGCTGTTAGCATATATAGTCCAGTCAACGGGGGTTACAACCTTTAATTTGAGTGTTAATGAATGGATTTTGATGAAACCTTGTGCAATGTGTTTGTAATGACGTTAATAAAAGAGTTGGAAAAAGATCAGAGTAGGAAATTATTGGAAGGGGTATCACGGGTTTCGTAACTTGTAGAATTAGGTCAAAAATGAAAAGGAAATAATAAATTTACCCTTTTTGACTCAAAACAAGATGTTTTTACTCTTGTGATTTTTTCGAAAAATGCATATTTTTGGAGATATGGCCACTCGAAGATTCCTAAAAGTGGGGGAGGGGAAATGTAAAAGTTGAAAAAAAAATCTGGTGAATGTGTTATCGAAATACAAGATCTTTTTTTATTTACAACTTTTCTGTAAAGTGCGTTTTCACAGAGTTATTCCGGAAAAACATTGAAATTGTAGTGCTTTAAAAATATGTAATTTAAAATTTTTTAAAAATTAAGACGTATGCATTAAGGTCTTCTAAATATTTTTTGTCTCTTGTAATTTTTTTGTAACTTGCCAATTTTCCGAGTTACAGGCAGTTTTCACGACAAATAATGTACTATATTTTTTGCACAAAAAATACATGAAAATTCGAAAAATGAACGTCATTTACGTATATTATTATAAAAAAAATATGAAACCTATATAGTTATACCATTTTTAAAAGTATAATTTTTAAATTTTTATGCGTTTTTTAATGTGGAAAAAATGTAGTACATTAGTTATCTTATGTAATATCACTTGTGCTTAAAATTTTATCGAAAACTTTTTCGAAAGCGTATTGCCTGGTAATATAAAGAGTGCAAATTGGCAGTCTATTATCTGATTAAATCCCGACCGCTTTAGCGGGAGGGATTTAATCTTTGATAATAAACTGCCAATTTGCACGAGTTATATTAACTAGGGGCAACTTAGCTTGAGAAAAAATTGTTAGATAAAATTTAAAGCACGAGTGGCATTTGTAGAGAATATTTCACGATTAAATAATTCATTAAGTATATCTTCAGTATTATGTTCAGTAATTAATTGCCTTCAGACGTTTCCTTGTTGCTTTTTAGAGATTATTCACCTTTATCGTCACATAAAGATGCATTTCCAAAGCGACTCATCTAATAAAAAACAAAGTAGGCTTATATTATGACAATCAAGAAAAACAATATACGTTAAACCATAGGTACTGAACTTATAACACTAGTCATCACAACAAAGCACGCTTCGACCAATCACATTACCGGTGAAATCACACAAATTGCATATTACCAATCTATCTCTTTTACGTTCTAAGGCTGCCGGCTTACATGGTATGGTACCGCCATCTAGTAACGCTAGCTTAACTTAGTTACTAGCCTAAACAGTGAATTGAATTATTATATTAAAGTGTTTATTAATATATATTTATGTATTTAATCCTTGTTTCTAATTTGAGAAGTTTGATAGTTAAGTTAAGGTTTACTTGTTAAGTAGAGGGACTTTAAGTACAACGAATTATAATGTATATAGTGATACTGCAGAGTTTTGATTTTCCAAATAAGTGTTAGCTGTTTTGTAATGATTGATGAATTATTATACATAAGTACCTACATTTGTGTATTTATCATGAAATAACTGATTTGTCTGCTTCGTAGATATTCATATTTAATTTTAGTTGTGAAAATTATTTTGTAATCATGTTAGGTATTAAGCCATTGAAAGCTGTGTACCTATAACTTGTCCCGAACCTATATGAGTTCCACACAGCATTGGCTTTTTAGGTTATTAATACAATAATACAATTTACAATTTACATTAACAATTAGTAATAAGCTAGAGAAGATATTTATAGATAACATTTAAAAGCACGATTTGTCCTATTTGCCGAAAACATGTCACGACACAAAACGTCAAAAAATTTTCGCAATATTTGCCGCTGCAGCGACCTAAAAAATTAGAGTGATAAATTTTGCATGTTGGTCCTATCAAAAGCAGATCTAGCTTGAATTACCACTAATTTTGACGTATGATTGGTGCAATGTTGTGAAAAAACGGGCTCTCATTGGCTATAGTGTTAATGAGTGAAATAATCGTGAATAACTGCCTTTAACTCGGAAAATTAGCAAGTTACAAAGAAATTCCAAGAGACAAAAAATGTTTGAGAGGACTTAGTGCATATGTCTGAATTTTTTCAAATCTTTAAATTACATGTTTTTAAAGCGCTACAATTTCAAAGAAAGGGGTAGTTTTTCATGTTTTTTCGGAATGACTCGGTGAAAACGCACTTTACAGAAAAGTTGCAAATAAAAAAAGATCTTGCATTTCGATGATACATTCACTTGAATTTTTTCAGATTTTACATTTCCCCTCCGCCACTTTTAGGAATTTTAGAGTAGCTATATCTCCAAAAATATCAATTTCTCTAAAAAATTCACAAGAGTAAAAACATCTTATTTTGGGCCAAAAAAAAAAGTTATTGTTTCTTTTTCATTTTTGACCTAAATTCTGCAAGTTACGGAACCTGTGATAAAAGGTGTGCTTTCTACCCCTTCCGGTTATTTCCTACTCTAATAATTTTTTCAACTTTTTTATTAACGTCATTACAAACACATTGCACAAGGTTTTATTAAAATCCACTCATTAGCACTCAAATTAGAGATGTTGGTTATTTTAGCGATTGGACTAATAGATTAAAGAATATTATATGTAGCTGTTAGTGTTAGTAGCGATGTGCGTCGTAAAAATCCAATATGAGTAAATTCTCTGAAGTACCATTCACAAAATTAGGTTCTATTATAAACAAATATTAAACACACAATGTAATAGTATATTACGTAATGAGTGTTGTAAAAACCGCTGCCCAAGGAATCACTACTTCCACATCCAGATTCTCTATCCAAGTCACTCACAACGAAAAAACTTTGTATGTGAAAATAATTGTTTATGGAACTTTAATAATATAATATTTGAAGTCCTCTACCCCAAAAACCCATACAACGATACCCCACATCGGTAGTGGGGTGGGGGGTGGTGATAGTGGGGGGTGGATGAAGTAAAAAAATATTTTGAGGTTTCTGGTTCCTGTACATACACTAAATCACAATTTTTTTTCATCCCCTTTAATAAGGGGGTGAGGGTGGTAATGGGGGTGGCTAATGCCAAAAATGTTTTTGAGACCTCAGTTTCTCTTGTATATACTAAATACCAATTTTATGGACTCTTACATGCGCGATTGACCTATTTACCCCAAATTTACCCCAATTTACCCCCCAACCCTTCGACGGAACAAGATGAAAATATAATCTAGTTCTAGATCTCGTTAAAGTACATATGTGTACCAAATTTCAAGTCAATATCTTAAACGGTTCCAGAGTAAACGTGCGCACAAAAAAAAGTTACAGACAGACAGACA
This sequence comes from Rutpela maculata, assembly GCA_936432065.2. Taxonomy (NCBI): domain Eukaryota; kingdom Metazoa; phylum Arthropoda; class Insecta; order Coleoptera; family Cerambycidae; genus Rutpela; species Rutpela maculata. Next base: position 54,692,473 of record OW386285.2, read on the forward strand.
GACCGACAGACAGAAATTTTTTTTCGCTCAAACTTAAAATCTCGACGTTTCATGACATTTTAAGCCTATTTGGACAATAAAAGTTTTTTAAAATTTTTTTGTCGTTACTATACTTCCACTGGACGTGGAAGTAAAAGCATATTACGCACGAATGGAAAATTTACGCACGATGCCGCGTAGCGGCGAGTGCGTATTTCCATGAGTGCGTAATTGCTTTACAACTCGAATTATGTACTATACTTTACCTATGATCATATTTATTTATTTATTTAGTAAAATCTGAATTTAGTTTACTTGTCAACAATATTATTCAACAAATATTATGTCAGTTTTGACAGCGTTTGAAAATTACGTAGGCGCATTTGTTTTTTTAAACCTCACGTCAGCGAACTAAGCCACCTATATTTACGTGTCCCGTGCATTTTGCTTACCGTGCGATTTGTTTACAGTGCGTTTTATTTACAATATGTAAAATTCAAGTTACATAGATGGCAAGTAGTGTGTTTTTTACTATTTACAGCAGTGATCGTAGGTAAACATAAATAAATCAACAGAGCACTACCACCCACATGATAAATGAAAACATGCAAATTCTCTAGAATTGATTCCTCATTATATACGTCATCATTTATCGCCTTTTTATTTTCAAAACCAATTTGTTCTTGCATGTAATGATTAGGACTTTTTTAATATGATATATACAATGTATACAGGGTGTTTCGAAAAGATTGGGACAACGCTTAGCCGTATATATATACTTGACATCAAAACAAGTCGATTTAACTCAAAAAGTAGTGGTCTAACTCTTTTCGTTTTCAAGATACAGGGTGGCAAAATAAAAAAATTGTATTCGTAATTTGTCTCTATCTTGGAGACTATTATACATATCTACTTCAAAGTTGGTAATGACATATTTTTCAAGTCGCTAATTACAATGGTTATATTGCCGATGCCGTATTTTACAGATGGCGCTAGTTACAGGACTTTTACGTGACACTTTAAGCCATAACTTTTTTGAGGTTAGGTTTTGGACATCGTCTTCTAGTACAATCGAAACGAAATTTAGTTTCCTAAAGAAAAGGTGTACTTGTATAAACGTGATAAAATGCACCCTTTCAGAGAAATACGCGATTTACAACTTTGTCACACACCAGTTCGAAGAAATTCAACACCTCGGGTGTTTTGAAAAGATTGGAACAACGCTTAGCGTAGACTCTTGACATCAAACAAGTCGATTGAATCCAAAAAGTAGCGGTCTAATTCTTTTCGTTTTCAAGAGGTGGTATAATAAAAAAATTGTTTTCGTATTTTGTCTCTAACTTGGAGAATATTATACGTGTCTACAACAACACAGCACTATTGACGATTTCAAGACATCATACTTGAGGTACACCTACTAGGTAAGAAACCGCTTTTAGGTACAACTGAATTTCCTCGAACTGGTGTGTGGTAAAGTTGAAAATCGCGTATTCCTCTGAAAGCGTGCATTTTATCGCGTTTAAACAAGTACACCTTTTCTTTCGGAAACTAAATTGCGTTTCGATTATACTAGAAGACGATGCCCAAAACCTAACCTCAAAAAGTTTATGGCTTAAAATGTCGCGTAAAAGTCCTGTAACTAGCGCCATCTATAAAATATGGCATCGGCAATATCACCATTGTAATTATCGAACTTTGAAGTAGATACGCATAATAGTCTCCAAGATAGAGACAAATTACGAATTCAATTTTTTTACTTTACCGCCCATCTTGAAAACGAGAAGAGTTAGACCACTACTTTTTGAGTTAAATCGACTTGTTTTGATGTCAAGGATCTACGGCTAAGCGTTGTCCCAATCTTTTCGAAACGCCCTGTATTTAATATACTTTTTTATCATGTAACAATCTTTTGTAAATTTTGTTGAAGGAAACGACCCTATTAAGTAATGTAAAGAACCAAGATGGATGACTTCCGGTTTCGATGCAATTTACATGAAAATCAAATTTTTAAATGGGACCACCTGCACATTATTGCATATTTGAATCCTGCTGGGCAAAATACATATGATATGAGCCTCAAATATTATTTTGGTTTTCATAAAATATAGACTTTTTTAATTCTTAGTTTTAATAATAGAAGGTCGCCATTTTGCCAAAATTGTTAAAATCGGTTCAACGATATTGGTTTTTCAACGAAAACTATGTTTTTTAAACGGAACTCCTAAGGGAGTTCCATTTAAATTTAATTAGATCTTTAAATTACGAAAGAAATGGTATGTATAATGTCTACCTTCTCTTTGTAATAAATTTATAATTAGAAAAAGAATGTTTTAATTAAAACTAAAAATTGAAAAATCTATTTTTTTTTTTGAAAATCAAAATCATGTATTTTGGCCAGCAGAATCAAAATATGCAAAAGTATACAGGTTGTCTCTTTTAAAAATTTGATTTTCATGTCAATTGCGCCGAAACCACTCAGCCACTTTGATTCTTTACATCATAAAATTGGAAATTTTGTCCCATATCACATTTGAAGAAAATCCATTCGTCAATCCAAAAGTTACAAGAGCGTCCCTATCGGCTGAGCCACCCAGTATATAATATATCTGTCGTAGGATGCGTTTCTATTGAAATCAAATTGTGGACAATCTAAATTTTGTAGTCATATTTCTTTTGCAATTAAATACTTATATTGACAATAATACTATAATTTTGCAAAATAATATACATGACTCAGATCGTAACTGGGAGTATGATTTAATTCTACATAAAAGATGAAGAAAATTAGAGGTAATATATTGTATACATATTTGTTATTTATTTATGTCGATTTTCATCAATTCAAGAATAAGTTTATCGTCTTTATATGTATTGTTTTACGAGATAGCGTTTGGAGTGTCTACAAATACAGGTCCAGGCGGATAGACGGGTGGACGGATGAATGGACAGACGCATGTTACAGCGTATTAAAGTTATGATCTTTCTTCACCATTTTGAAGCAATCAAATGTTCTATTGTCGCAAAAATAATGCGTCCCACTTCAAAAAACCAAATAAAGTTCAAACTTATTCAGTTCTCTTTAATTTGAGATCTGTCACAGCTAACTTCTATTATAAAATAGAAGTTAGTAAAGATACAGCTAAAATTCAAAAATACTTTGTAACACATGATACTACAGAATCATGATGGTTGTATATTAAACACATATTTTTCACAAAAAGCAGACCAGCCATTTTAAAAGAAGAATTGATTATCATAGTACCGCGACGGGTTAACAAAATAAAGTTTTAATTACACCCAGACGTGTGTCAAATCACTTCAAACAACTATTGCCAGCGTAATTTTTTTGAAAAAAGAGACGGTATTTAAAAAATATACCTAATATTCCACACCGCCTTCACACTCTGTATATTATAATATAGTCAATTTTGTTTCATATCTTTTTTGATACGTTTTAGATAAAATTTTATGCATTCGGTATCTACATCGGTATCTAGGTATGCGATATATCTATGTGAGCATCAAATATGAAAGAGCTGATGTTAATCACAAAATAAAAAAAAATTGCCTGCTTTTACCCTGGAGTAAATTTATCTTTTTATACTCGTTATTTAACACGAATTTAAATTATTAAATAATTAACATATAATTTTGGCCTTTGCCTTAAATATTTTAGCAATTATGTTTTGTCGAGCGTAGCAAGCGTTTAAATTCCTATTATTACATTCAGGAGACCTTAAAAATAAAGTAAATTTAATTAATACTTCACTGTTTCTATTTTACTACGAGGAGAGGCTCGAATATTTAATGCGACTGACAGGAACACCGAAATGGTTCTCAGAAACACCAAAAAACACTTAATACTATAGCCGATTCAGGTCTCGCTAACCAAGCTGTCATCCTCTAGAGATGTTTAAAGATTCGCCCATTTTCTCGCCCTAGAAAATTCAAACTAAGTGCTAAATTATTTTTAATGATGAGAACATCCTGAATAAAAAATTTGAAGACGAGCATATCTTTGGTTTTTGAGATATAAGGGATTAAAGTTGTGATAAGCGATCTGGCTGTCAGAATATTACATTAAAGTAAATTCTGTTACAAGGATAGTAAAGGGCGCTTTCCATAAAATTAATGTCCTAATGGTCTGTTTCCAAACTTTAAGTGAATTTTATAAGGAAGTGGGGGTGCGAGGGGGTGAATATCAGAGACATCGCAATCGTTGTATTTCATTAGCGAAAATCCTGTAGCAAGGGTTTTCAAGAGTGCCCCTTTGGAATGTCATGGCTTCGTGATTCTTTCTCATCGCTCTAGAGAAATCCAAAGGGGTTAGAGGGTGGAAATCTGAGCAATTTTAAAATCATTATATTGTATAGAAACAAATTCTGACATAAAGGTAAGCATCTCTTTCCTGGACGCCATTATCTAGAGGTTCGTTTTTAACCCATAAGTAAATTTTATGATGGGGTAAGGGTGCGAAGGGATGAATAATGAATATCGGAGCAATCTCGTAATCGCTGCATTATATAAAAAAATAATGATGTAGCGGTTTCCAAGAGTATTTTTCTCTTATGTCAGGGCCTCTTAATTCCTTTTCATACCCCAAATGACCCCGACGTCCCGTTCTCTTACCCCATCATAGGTGTGTCATAAAGTAGTTACAAAAATTCTAGTTATCGCCCCACATTCATACCTACTGCAATCAAAATGCGATATCTGGTACATTCACTATTTTTTCCCTGACCCAAATCCATAATTCAAGATAACTCTAATGGTTTGTTTTCGTGTACTAGGTCGTAACAGATTTATGATTCATTTCTATTAATAAAGCTTAGAGGATTCAAGTTTTTTCACCAGTTATTGGAGCTTTTATGCAGTTTGATATTGTATTGGGGTAGTTTTCACACCCTTAAGGGCGTGTCTCGATTTCTTTGTGTGCGCTCTAGTCAACATGCTTCGTTTTGTACAATTTTCTTCTTTTATGTATTCCGCCAAAAGACTTGTATTATATTTCTGTTCATGGAAGCTCTATAACTCAATATCATCATTTTTTCCTATTTTAATCCTTATATAGGGCATGTTTTTGGCCCTTCTGAATTAAATCAATGCATATACTGATTTTGCGATTTTAGATTTGAATTCTGCGTCAAAAAATTTTAAGAATATCTTGATTGCTCTGCCATAGCTGATGAGTATTCATTTTTTGTGGGGGTATTTTTTGATACACGCATCAATCATCACAACTTCAATCCCTCTATCTCAATAACCAAACATGTGCTCATCTTGAAATTTTGTATTCAGGATGTTCTCGTTATTAACAATAATTTAGCACTTAGAGTTTAAAACAAAATTTGAAGGCGAGAAAATGGGCGGTTTTTTGCCTATTTTTGGGGTCACTCTTTCAACCGCTATTTCATGATTAAAGTATTCGCCTTGTTTTAAAGAAATAGGAATCAATGGTTAGAACAGTATTTTTTATACGAGTTGCAGTCGAAAGAAGTATGTGGTATGAAATGAACACCAGTAAGTTAAAAATTTAATAGAGTTTATTATTATTTTATGGTGAAGAACTACCAAAGCCGCTTTGAAAACAGAGGTAGGTAGAAGCTTTTCTTAGTCGATTTCAACAATTCTTGAAATGGAGGATGTTTTCAAATCCACCCGTATGTATGTTTTTTATTACTAGTTTAGATTTGGTTCTGCGAAATATTTGAAAACTGTAGGTTATAACACTCGACGATTGTAGATTGTAGATTGTTTAAGGGGTCGCTTGGCCCTGAGTTGGCCTTTCCTCACATTGACCTAAAAGATATTTTGTGATTTATCCTACAACTAGTTGTTGCCCAGGATCGCAAGACTTTTTACAAAGCTTGTGTGTTTTGTGGGGAGCTAATTTCCCTGTGTCTTCAGGCGTTAATTCCGTTAGTTCTAGATACTTTAGTCTAATGCGGATTAGTACCTTACATTCATAAAGTATATGTTCCGCAGTCTCAGTTGCAGCTCCACAGTGTCTGCATTTGACATCTTCTGCCATGCCCAATGCCCATATTCTTTAGGTGATATCTTATGAGACAATGGCCAGTCAGAAGGCCTGTGATCAGCCTTAGGTCGAACTTATCGAGTTCGAGAAGTCTTGTGGTATTCTTTGTCGAATAGGTTATAAACCTTTTCGCTTGTTTCTTCTTCCGTTTTGTGTCCCTTATAAAGCCACAGAATGGTTCGGGTCCGAAAAATGTCCCCCAGCCTCTTTTCTTACGATGCTGTCAACTAATTCATTGCCTTCTATTCCCTCATGCCCTGGCACCCACATCAAGGTAACCTTGTTGGTTTTTACCAGTTGCTTCAGGGATTGTCTGCATTCCCAGATAATTTTAGACTCGAAGGTATAGGACCTGAGAGTCTTTAGTGCTGCCTGGCTATCTAAGAGTATATAGATCTTGGCCCTTCGAGTGCCTCTGTTAAGGCATTCTTGGACCCAGAGATCTATAGTATAGATTTATGCCTGGAAGATGGTTGGTGTGTTGCCAAGGGCTTTAGATAGCCTCTATTTAGGCCCCGCTACGCCCACACCAACCCCTTCATCCATATATGTACCAGATGAGTGACCCTTTCTCCAACCGTAGTGCTTCGATCCTACTCGCCTAACGGCTCTGAATCAGCACATCAAACGGGCAGTCAAAGTCGTGCTTGCTTGGCATTGAGTCAGTGGGTTTGGTCATGGATTTAAGTTGGATTAGATCCAAAAACCTTAAATGACCAACCGGGTCTCCTGAACTAAATTTACGTGCCTGATGCAGCCTTAGGACACAAGTGCTGCCTACTTCCTCACATGCAGATGCAGAGGAAATAAGTACAACATTGCCTCCATAGTTGCTGTGGGGGTAGGAGCATATTGCTCATATAGTCCCTAGACAGGCAAGGCGTTTCTGCGGCTTTCCTTGTGCTAGAAAGATAGGACCGGACCTAATATATCATTTTTGGCTTCAAACTAAACAGCCTACGGCATGTCCAGATAGCCGTAGTTGCTTTTCTAAGTGTCCTTTCCAAATGCGAGTTCCAGGTAAGTTTTTGATCCAGGATTACTCCTAGATACTTGACTTCAATAAACGGCAAATTTGACGAATGCGCTACTAATAATAAAAACGACTTATAATAATATTATTTTTTACCAACTACAGGGATCATTGCATAGCGGCGGTTCCACTGTAGTTTTTCATCAAACTGCGACAAGTACACCAGGGGGTGTGATTCTCAGAAACTAAACAAAATTCAAATTTCTGCTGAATTCTATTATAATTTGGTGGTTATGTATTTTCGGAGTAGTTGGTACCTTTAGTGAAGTCGTTTTGTGCAAATTAGTTTAAAAAACTGTCAAAAGTAAGGGATTTTACATATACAGTACGTAGCCATCCAACTAACATACTCAAAAAAATGGTAATAATAAAAAAAATTCTCAATTTCATGCCGAACAAACTTTATTTGAAGCTTTTTCCGATACATTGAAAATTTTTTTGAAAAATTTGCAAAAAAACTGAATTTCGGCCGCCATCTTTCAAGATTCAGGCTGTTGCATAGCTTCGATTTTTAGGGACTTTTTAATGTTAGCTGGGTGGACACGTACTATATACAGTGTCCGTCAAAAAGTCTGCATTATATGGGAAACTCCGTTGTTATTGACCTTCTGAAAAATTTTATGTTTGATAAAATTTAGTGCATGTTCTCAAACAAAAAAGGAGCTACACAAATGTATGTTAGTTCTGGCGCTTAGGTCGGAGAATTAATTTTTTTGAAATTTAAAGAGTTTCATTTAGCCATTTGTATTAAAAAATTTCCTTGCTTTTAAGAGTTTTTTTAAACTAATTGCAAAATTTTGGCATAAAATTAGTTCAATACCAATCTGATGTTAAAAGTTAAAAATTCCAAATTGTAAACCCAATATGGCTGACATAATTGCAATATTTTAGGTGATTTATGTGAAATTTGGCGCATGGAGATTTTGGGATTCTTTGAAAATGAGTCTGATGTTGAAGCTTGAAAATTCAAAATAATACGACGGATATATTTCTCTTTTTAATATGTAGAAGCTGTATGAAAGACCACGATAATGTTTTCCAGTGGATGCACTCTATGAAACTGAGGTTAACTTGTATATACCACTGAAAAAGTAAAACGTACTTTGAGAGTTTCTTATGTTCCACTGGGAATACTGTTTTTCTTCAAACGTCAGAAAAACATAGACATTTCTTAGCTCATTTCATGACATTAAAATTTGACTTTTAGACGACTGTGCATTGCCACTAACAACGGGGCTAAAAGTACTTTTTCTGATTCTGCGAGCGACAGAAAAATAATATCCATAGCAATGCGTATTTTATTTAATACGCCGGCCAATGCATTTTTGGTGGTCAAATTCGAGATTTCTTATTTTTATTTTTTATAGCTAATCGACGTTTGAAGGAAAAATAGCATATTTATTCTATTCGGAGTAAAAGCCATTTATTGTGACTCGTCTGTAATACCTACAAACTCGTCACCAAAGTATAACTTTCCCAACTAGCACCAAAGTAACAGTAACTGAGATGGGAACTTCGAATGAGTAACCACTACGAATCCGTCACTAAATTTACGACTTGATAGTGGCCGCGACGCTCTGAGAACTTTTCCTATCCATTTAAAGTCGTGGACTTTGTTAGTAACATTTATTAGTGTTAATGACGCTACCGCTACCTGCTGAACTGAACTTCATCGTGCACGGCTACTACGAAGTGCGTATTACCTCTTAAATTCACCATGAAGTAAATCTCACCATCTAGTTCCCATTGTTACATATATAGGAAAGGAGGGGCGATATAACGAGAGGAATGAAATACCTAACCTATATAATTTATGCTTGTTTTGTGGCCTTGATCTTTTCCAAATTGGAGTTGTTTACCCTTTTAAAGTAGTAACATGCTATTTTGTGTTGAATTTCATATATTTATATTTTCCGTTCAACACAACTCGTTAAGTGGGGAAAACAACTAGGTATTTTTCGTATCGTTTACCTGTTAATGTTTTTCAAAAGATAATAAATGTTCTATATAGGTAATATGCAATAGTACGAAGTTGCTCCATAATATTAATTAATGTTCTAAAATAACTGGTAAGAGTAAAAGTTATTATTCAGTGAGTGCCTAAAGACAATAAAAATTCGCAGTAAGTGGATAATAGATTTAAGAAATTGGAAAACCACCTAGCAAATGTATGTGTGTATATACTCAACATTTTCTACAGGATGATTTTTTCACTAAAGTAAGTTGTTCATATTTGTATCTGCATTTGTAGATATCTCTTGGGTTGGAATTTATTTCACTTTACATAATTTGCTAGATGGTTTTCCAATTTTTAAAGCTATTGGCCACTTACTGCGAAGTTTTCTATCTATTTTAGAAAACTGTGCATTAACACGACTTTTAAACTATACGCACTGTTACTGAAATCGTCTTTTACACTTACCTGTCATATTTCAGAAAGTTAATTGATGTTGTGAAGTAATTTTGCACTCTTAACTATGTTGAACTTGTATTGTTTTTTGAGAAACATAAACAGGTAAACAAATACAATAGTACTGAAATAAAACATAATTTAAAAAAATCATGTATTCAAATTTTTCTTCTTTTTCACAATATACATGTGCATATGGTTAAAATAATTCCTAGTTTGCTTATAATATCCGGATTGGCCTTCTGTACAACTACACATGCATTTTCATTTATCAACATCTCCTTATAAATTCATTCTAACTTCATGGGAGCAAACAAAGGGCAAATATTTGTTTTTACACGGCGTCCTCGACTTAGCAAAGAATTACATGTCCAGCTCTAAATACCACTTCACCTTCCTTGATGGGTCTACTTCTGCATGCAATTTGAGTAAAGATATCACACAATTCTAATTCTACCTTCGGCATATTTGAAAACAGTTCACAAACGTAAGAAAATTATTAAAATAACAGACGTAACGTTATGACAACTACATGTTTTCGTCACCATTTCGATACCATCTGCTGATGTGATTTTCCCCTATAGACAAAAGTCAAAATTAGGGGCGCGTTCAGGTTAAACGTCGCGCGTCGGACGTATGGCAGCATACCAGGGCGCGGCGTTCAGAATCAATGTTGGAAAAAATGTAACTATAAAGTGGAGCGGGAACCTTGCTGCAACTTTAAAGTGACACTACAGTCCCATTCGGTACTTTGTAATAAATTTAACTTTAAAGTCACATATTTTCAGTTCCTGCCACTATCCTCAAGTAACAATTACTTTCAAGTCGCATTTCTTAGTAAAAACGACTTCAAAGTGATTCTTTCTGAAATACGCCATCTTGTTGGCCAAGGCTTATGACGCCATTATTACAAGACATGAACCATAACTTCATAAATAACTTAAAAATTTAATTTATCACTATTTCTGCACCAAATATAATAAATTAATGGATCAAAATTATTTTCAAGTTTCAAAGAACAATATAAAATAGCTTTCAGCATTCACGTTGACACATTCTCGCATGACGTTAAATATTTTAAAGACAATTAAAAAATGCAAATTATAAAGGCGCGTGCCAGATTCGGACCTTTATCATTATGTTTGACAATAAACTTGCATTCATTTTAATTTTGATGCTTAGCCATTGGGAAATTGTACAAGTTGCCTTCTACAATTATACTATTCTATTATTCTATTAAGTTTCTGAGTTAGGGAAATGGATAGCAATAATCATGTAGGAATGAAACACAAGTATAATAAAATCAGTTGCAAGACAAAGCAGGCAACATTCATTTGATAGAGTGGGGCGTGGTAAAGTTCCCCGAAAGTCGCGGTTTACACTCCGCGACGTCACCGCTACATAACCACAACGCTGTTGAAACGTAACCGGACTAGTTCCGGGAACGTAACCGGAACGTTGCGGTAACTGAAAAAATATTCCCCATTTTGGCCGTACTCACGTAATGGGAACGTTCCTGTTATGCTCCTGTGACTAGTAACAGAACACTTTAAAGTACCTACAATAGTCGTTGCTACGTTCCAGCAACTAATTGTGCTAGTTGGGTTGACTCCTAATAAAACAATATAATATTTCGTGCAGTGTGTACTGAGTGCAGATATTTAACGCGAGCTCTGGCAGTTCTTGCAATCGTAGATTGCAATATGATTAATCTAGAAAGAATAAGAACATTTACTATAACCGATGGAATTTTAAAGAGTTCCTCCGATAGTAGTGAGGACGAGATTATAGTAGCCTGCATAATGAAAGAATAGGCTAGTGTAGAAATAATTCCACCAGATTACTAAATCACGAGTACGTTCCAATGGGCCAGTCGCATTATGTTACTACTGCAATATTCAAAGAAAACAAACGTATTTTTAATCGACCGAATATCGATATTTTCGGTGTTTTTTAAATATTCTAATCATTATTATGCTGTAATCACTATTCATTGCAAGTATTAAGTATTTAAAGACAAGAACGAAATTAGAACATTTTGTCTGTTCGAACCTAAATTTTGCTAGTTCAAACGTAAACAAAATAGAGACGAAGGATTGGCAGTCGCACGATCTTGTATATAATTGATGTTAGACTACAAATAGCCCTCCCTTGAGTATTGTCTTTTCTAAAGGATCTGCAATGGGATAAAGTTTAGGTCCTGAACAAGAGGGTCGGTATTTTCTGGGTAATGAAAGATCAAAAGATATCTGAATGTGCTCCTTATAAGATATCTTATAGGAGTAAAATACATATAAAGTGTATAAGGGTTGTCAAACTCACGTTTCTCTGCATCGCGTTTGTTCTTAAGGACATATTCACCTAGTAGTTTTTGTGAACAAGGACCATATTATAGTCAAATAATGATCTGGAAACAATACACTGCAGCTTCATAATATTGTACTTCCGATCAACAGAAATTTGACGCCAACTTAAAATTATGAATACGTTAGACCGTAACGGCCAGTCAGTTTTGCAGTGTTCGATCACCGCCTGAAGTTGACATTCCAGATGTTTACTTAAAGAAGCATTTCATTTATTTGCACTGTTTCCAATGTCCATTGAATATTCTGATGAATAATAGATACTTTCAGTGATATCTTTCTTATTACGTTTTTATACTCCTTGCAAAAACGAAGAGTATATTGCATTTAATCAGCACATTTCTAAAACCGTAAATATCGTTCGTAGAGAAAAAATTTTCATATTAATGCGTTAGTGAACGAATCCTGAAAAACTTTCAAAATGTTCGTCTGTCCGTCCGACTGTCCGTCCGTTCGTCACGTTTCTTGTAAGCACGATAACTTACGAAAGAAAAGTCCGATTGTATTGAAATTTGGAAAGTAAGTTAGTGCCAGCTAGAGGAAGAACTCTATTGTTTTTTAAGAAAATCAATCAGTAAATAAGAAAGTTATTAATCATTTAATTAAAAAATATATATTTTCTTAATTTTTGTCGCTTGTACTTAAATAGAAATCTTGCGAAATGTTATCTCTATAATATTTTTTTTTGTTTGTGCATTTTACTAATACATATTTCATAATAATATATCTAATGAGTTAACATATGATTCTCGAAAGATATATATATCACAAACATTCAATTTTCGTAGCAACGTGTCGCCAAAGTTAGAGTGAATAATAAACTCTCAACTCGGCAGGACATTCGTGCGGGCGTCCTCCAGGGGTCGTGCCTGTCATATTCCCGAATTCGAACCTTGCCAAGTAGGCCGACGACACGGTCATGTACGTGCATTCGCATAACGCGCAAACGGCTAATATGCTGCCGACAAGTGGAAGGTTCGGATCAACGCCGAGAAGTCTCTTTACGTGCCGGGGCAACAAATTCCAATCAAGCAGTGTGTAAAACATCTGGGGGTGAACTTGGACAAAGGACTGACGTTTAACACCCACGTGAACGAAACGGTACGCAAGGTCTACTCCATGTCCAGGAGTATGTATCTGCTCAACTATTGTACACGATGGTGATCAGGCCGGCCATCACATACGTGGTGCTGATGTGGTGCAGCATCCCGGCGACGACAATGCGGAAACTTAGAGTTTTAGAACATAAATTTATGCGCCTTATTTTAGACTGCGATAGGTACACCTCCCTCTCCCTCTCTATGCACGTTGACACATAACCCTACTAGAGAAGAAATTTCACAGAGATTCTACCAGTTCAAACTGGACGGTAGTCCGCTAACGCGTAACTTTACCCGCATCAGACAGCATAACGCAATACTCTTCGATATTCGACACACCCTATTATACCAGGCGTTGCCTATCTTCCAGTAATCTCCCTAGCTACACCTCCCCTCTACCATAAACTATATCTACCCTATCCTTTATCTCTCACCAACTTTACATCTTTCAATCCCTCTACACCCCCCCCCCTCCTTTTTTTAAATATTTGTACAATTTTGTTATTTTATCCTTTTTGTTCTTTTTGTCCTCTTTTGTTTTTTCCAAATCCCCTCTAGGCCAATAACATCTCGTAAAATTAAACTTTTGAAACCATACCCTTTTAATCACCCTATCTTCCTCGACGACGCACAGTGGGGAAATAGCTCATTTTTTGGACAAACGATAATTCTCAAGCCTGGGATTAATGAAACTTAATTTTTTTTTTGAACTATTTGTTATAAAATTGCCTTTAATGCTATCGAGCCCGAATTTTGAAATTTCAAAATTAAAGATGGCTAATCCAATATCGCGGACATAAATTTTGAAAGTAAATAAAAATTTTATCAAAAGATTGTTTAAAATTATAAAAAATCGTTACTTAGGGTTTTTTTTTGGTTTCTTATCACATTTCTGATCCCCAAATTTTGCGATTCGAAAAACCAAGATGGCGGATCCAATATGGCGGCCATAATATTTTTTTAAATGAAATGTGCATGCACAAACTGTTAAAAATTGTTACTTAGGACTTTTAAGGGTTTCTGATCGAGAATCTGAAATTTAAATTACATAATATCGTAATCCAAAATGGCGAATCCAATATGGCGGCCGTAATATTTTTTTAATTGACATGTAAATGCGCAAATTGTTAAAAATTGTTACTCGGGGGTTTTAGAGATTGCTGATCATGAATCTGAAGTCCAAATTACGTAATATCCAAATCCAAGATGGCGGATCCAATATGGTGTCCGTAAGTTAAAAAGGAATGACAAATTAAGAAGGAAACTATTAAAATTTGTTTTTCGGAGCTTTCGCAGTTTGCTAATCTCGTTTCGGATATTAAAATTTCGATATTTTGCAAACCAGAAAATTAAACTCAATATGGCTGCCATAAATTTTTTAAAAACTATGATGTACATGCGAAAATAGTTAAAAATTGTTACTTGCAGGTTTTTGCGATTGCTGACTACGCATTCGTAATTTCGAATTCTAAGATGGCAGATTCGAATACGCCATCTTATAAAAAAATGAGATAACCAATAAAAAATGTTGACATCTTTAAACCTAATTTTTAATAATTTGCGTATGTACATTTCATTTAAAAATATATTATGGCCGCCATATTGGATCCACCATATTGAATCCGCCATCTTGGATTACGATATTACATAATTTAGACTTCATATTCATGGTCAGAGACCCTTAAAAGCCCTAAGTAACAATTTTTATCAATTTGCGCATGTACATTGTACATCTCATTTAAAAAAATATTATGACCGCCATATTGGATCCAACATCTTGGATTTCGATATTATGTAATTTGGACTTCAGATTCATGATCAGCAATCTCTAAAACTTCTAAGTAACAATTTTTAACAATTTGCGCATTTACATGTCAATTAAAAAAATATTATGGCCGCCATATTGGATCTGCTATCTTGGTTTTTTGAATCGCAAAATTCGAGGATCAGAAATGAGATTAGAAACCAAAAAAAAACCCCAAGTAACATTTTTTTTATAATTTTAAACAATCTTTTGATAAAATTTTAATTTACTTTCAAAATGTATGTCCCCGATATTGGATTAGCCATCTTTAATTTTGAAATTTCAAAATTCGGGCTCACCGTCCAGCCCCACACCCACCTCGGCGATATTCGCCGTGGTTGTCTGGCTGACTCCGGCCTGGGATCCAATAAGGCACATCCTTGTACTGAGGAATATTGAATACATTTTTGTTGTTGTTGTTGTTGTTGTTGTTTGTTTTGCCTTGCAATCCAAAGATCGTGTGTTCGAATCCCACAGAGGTTGGATGTTTTTTTTTTCAATTTTTTTTCCATAAATTTTTATTTTCATTAAAAAGTTGGTATCACGAAATTTAGGATGTTCAAAAACTTTTACAAGAAAACTGAGAAGAGGATCCTACAGAATGTGTAACAATAATATAAAAAGTTCAGTAAATTGGTGAAGAGTACGTTTTTAGCTTGTTATCTATCGCTTTGTTCTTTGAAGAATATCAAATCAAAATGAAATTTGTCATAGACCTTCGGTCAGAAATGTACACTGTTTGGCTGCAGTTCTAATTCTAGAGGCACTCCAACTCTAAAGGTATTTAGATGATCACAGAAAAGTTTTGGTTTTTCCACTATAACTTGCGAACTGGGGCATTTTTGTATTCATTCTTGGATTTAATGTCGATACAAAAAAAATATGTCATTCTTGAAAGACCTTTAGCTAATTCTTCGGTTGACGTTCCAGGAAAATGAAATTACTTATGTTTTGCATGAGAGTTTCTTCTCAAATGTTGGATTTGTTATTCTGTTTATTCTCTTTGATGCTTCTTTATATATCATCTTGTCATATTTCTTGCATCGTCTCTTTCTTCCTGTACTGATATTTTTCATTTGTTGTCTGCGAAGTCGAAGGTGTAAGCCGACTTTCTATCTTTGAGCCTGCTTGCTTGCTTGCTATCGCACTTAAGGCGTCCTTGTCTCCTTTATTTTCTCATGCAAAAACTCATAATTTCTTTTTAGTAATCTTCTGCTAATAGATTCTTATTTTACTTTAATGTTTCATACTTTTCTTCCCGTCCACTGATAATTCTTTTCATGGATTCGGTTCCCTGTATTAGCTTTTCGAAATATCTTGTTTTTCTTTTAGTTCATGTTCAACAGAATTGTTTTTATATTTACTGACGATACCAAACAACTTGGTTGGAAATAGTATGAATAGTGAAAAGGCCTATCCTAGATAGCCCGCTATACTGCTTGTCAGGTCATGATTCGTAGACCCGAGACAACATTTAGGTAGAGGTATAGGCAAGGATAACAGGATTGGTTGAATTCGTTCAACCATGATATTGTTTTAATTAAATTTTTAGTTCTACTTTAATTTCAATCAAATCCAGATGATGGTATTCGAGTGCAGTGTTCAGGTGTTTTGGTGTTTGCGGAAACTACTTCAGAGCCAGTGTCACACCAAAATCCTGAAGTGGATGGCTACATTCTAAAGAGTCTTTAAAGAAACTAGCAAGAAATTTATTAACATAAAAATTGGAGATCATTGAGTCATAAAAGAATCCATTTGTTTTTTTTTAATTTGAAATTATTAAGGACCGAATTTTAATTTTTGCATTCAATCAAATTTTAGCTTAAGCCACTTAGAGTGAAGTTAAACAACTATTCTTAGTAATATTCTTTATTAAAAAAAATGACTAATATGATTGTCTCCTTTTGGCATTTATTTTAAATCATAGTAGACCATCTCTTTAACATGTATAACTTGTAGATTAGATGGAACTGAAAAGTTCTACAAGGTTGTTCGAACTCGTTAGTTTGAATTATTTTTTATTTGCAATTATCCTATCATGTAATTCAATACTTCGTCAGTATTAGCTAGAAGAGTAGTTGTTTTAATTGGTTCTCCAATAATGAATGTTTTAATGTGTTTACCTAATTAGTATTATATTAGCGTGACCAAATTGAGACACCAAAATGCAGAAAGCAAGTAATCATATTAAATAAAAAAGTGTGAAAATGTGATTTGCATAATATTTAAATAATATTTTCTAAGCATTTACTGTCATGTGTCTATATAGGCACGTACTTACATATGACTACATATTGGATACAATTTGAATTCTTATTTCTAATATTGATATTCGGCATAAGTTGACCACGTATGAGTATCTCGAGTACATTGTAACCAAAATACTTTATTTAACTCGAGTACACGCTCGTGTCAAAAATCACCCACAGTTAACGGCAAGTACACATATACTTTATGGACAAAACAGAAGAAGCTGTTGAAAATTCAACCTTGTGAAAAAAATTTATACATCTTGGCTCATTTAGGAAAATAGAAAATTTGTGCCTAAAATGAAAATATATGGAAACAAATATCTTTTTGGTTTTTGGTAAAACGTGGGTGCACACCTTTTGTGCATATTTTAGATACACAGTGCGTATATGGTGTCGACACGATGTATCTAAATTGTATTTAGTGTTCCAGAATAGGCTCAACATAGAAATATTGCGTGCACAAATAACCAAAATGTTGTAGAGTAGATATTATATTACTTGTTTAACCTTTTACAGAATTCAAAATTCAGAAAAGTCAAAAAATAAAGCTTGGATATTTCTATATTATGAAAAATGTTATGGAACGTAAAAAGAGTCGCTTTACCTGCAGCAGCTGCACAATACAAAAATATTAGATTGAGAGTCTGACCTTGGATATACCGTGTATGTAACACACAGATAGTAAACTGTTAGGTTGAAAGTACATAGTTACATTTTACATGTGAAAATCTCATATAGTAATAATATTGTTAATAAGATACGTTTTAACTTTACTAATATTGATAATCTAGCCACTTAAATTTAGTTCACGTCGAAAACCGCTGTCTAAAATAAAATTGAAAATGCAAAATGAAAGCAGAATTGAGAAGGCAAATTTACTAACATAAGATAACCCGCAATCTTCCCGAAGAAGTTCATCTTGGTGTTTCTGAAACGAAATGAAACTGTTCTTTACCTCATAATGTCTTATTCCTTTGTTTTTTAATGAATTTCATAGGAAAACGTTTATACTGTTTGAGGCATTGTCTCGTATACGTTAGCGAGTTCCTTTAAAAGTGAATTTGCATTTTATTGTGCTTGAAGTAGAAATTGATGTCTAAATGGAAACGGGGAAATCTAGTTCGTGAGAGAGTTGTTACTTGTCAAATATTCAAAGGCATTGTTTTACGTTATATATCTTATTGCTTTAGACGACGAAAATACAATATCTCAAGTATTATTAACCACAAATTCTCGTAATGTCTTGCTTGGCTGTAATAGTGGTTAATTTCTTTTAAATGCATCGTTTAATATGATTTCTTGGTATAGAGATTTGTGAAGAATCTGATAATTTTTTTACTGTGGATATTTGTGAATGTAGCAGGAATTATAAGATTAACAGGCAGAAAGGGTTTAAAGGGCCTACAAAATGTTGCTCATGATAATTCGTGGTGTTTTATTTCTTAAAGTCTTAATTGCAAATGAAACTAATCATAACTTATTATTTATTAAGCTGCACTGTTGTGATCCTCCTTGTGATTTTAATTTTGTTTTCTTCGTCACCATGATATTTTACAATATTTATATTGAAATATTTTTGTAGCCGAGGCTTGTATATTTTGAGATTAAGAAGATATTGCTGACATCTGACCTGAAAATGTTGTTTTCTATATATTAAAATTCATTTATTATATGATTTGGAAAATGATGTTAGATGGCACGATAACATGTGTCGATGTTTTGATATAAATACCTTGGGCATACATAATAGGGCGGGCCGAAAAAATAGAAATTGTTCAAATCAAAAATTAATAGTGCGGAAAACTTGCATTTGGTGCTCAGTAGTGTTACTGCAAAATTTCATTAAAATTAATTAGGTCTTGAGGTTCCACAGAGCACTTAGAAATTTAAAATTTTTTATTTTTTTTTCAAAATTGATGTTTAATAAGATTCAAAAGTTATATTGGGTCTTTAACAATGTGTTTCCAAATATTCGCTAAATTTAAGTGATGTTTACAAGTTACAAAAATTACTTAACCCTTTCGCTCACGATTTTTTTCCATTTGAGAGAAAAATCTGATATTTAGGATAATGAAAGAATGATTTTTTTGTAAATTTTTGACGTCAGCCAATTTTTTTAAAAATAGCCCATTTTTGGGCTACAGCTTGTATTCAATTGAATACACTTTGAGTCAAGGGTATATAAAAGAAAGTGACTACAAAGAGTAGAAATCCTACATATTATTTATTGAATATTTTTTTCATTTCGTACGATATTCTGTTTTCAGATTTTTGTTTCTTTGCTGATTTATGTTTCTTTGCTGACTTCTGTTTTGGATTATCCAATTCTTCAGATTGTTTGTCTGTTTCCATTTCCACATCTTTATCGTCTGAATCTCCAATTTTTTTTTCTGCTTCTTCTGGTGCTTTCTGCCAATCCATTTCCGTGACTTCCAGAGTTTCATCCTCATCGACATCCTCATAAAGTGCACCCCCATCCCCTAGGTCGTCTTCTTCATCGCTTAATAATTCAATATCCGAAAGCCCAGATTCTATGATTTCCAGCAGCTCCATATCAGTTAGGGACCGTTTTTGATCCCTGAGTTGATAAAAATTAAATATAAATGGAAATTAATTAAAAAGTGAGGTTATGTCTATCATGCTTTTACCGGCCTTCTACTCAAAGTGTATTCAATTGAATACAGTGGTTTTGAGGCCCTATATGCTTCAGGAAAACAAAAATATCACTAAAAGTCACTTATACAGTTCAAAAGAACAATGTTTTTTGTACACAAAACTATCTTTATTGGGCTCACACGCTTTGCATTATGCCATTCAAACACACATTGCAGCGGCACTTGCAGGGTATAGCCATGAATCACACAACACACATTTTTCTGGGTTTCACAATTTATCTCGCAGGTGGCAGCACATACATTAAATAAAATCATAATAAATGTATAACTGGTTGCAGAATGAATAAACGATTCAAAATCCCCTAAGTTAGTCAGAAAAAATGATAAATTCCATGTATTCAATTGAATACACTATGAGCGAAAGGGTTAAGTTTCGAAAAAATCAAATCATTTGAAAAAACCGCTGCCCAAGGAATCACTACTTCCACATCCAAATTTTTTATCCAAGTCACTCACAACGAAAAAAATTTGTATGTGGAAATAATTGTTTGTGGAACTTTAATAATATAATATTTGAAATCCTCTACCCCAAAAACCCATAAAACGATACCCCACATCGGTAGCGGGGTGGGGGTGGTGATGGGGGGTGGTAGTGGGGGTGCATGAAGTAAAAAAATATTTTGAGGTTTCTGGTTCTTGTACACACATTAAATCACAATTTTTTTTCATCCCCTTTAATAATGGGGTGGGGGTGGTAATGGAGGTGGCTAATGCCAAAACTTTTTTTGGGACCTTA
Organism: Rutpela maculata; assembly: GCA_936432065.2. Taxonomy (NCBI): domain Eukaryota; kingdom Metazoa; phylum Arthropoda; class Insecta; order Coleoptera; family Cerambycidae; genus Rutpela; species Rutpela maculata. The sequence continues at coordinate 54,712,862 of OW386285.2, forward strand.
GCTTCTCTTGTATATACTAAATACCAATTTTATGGACTCTTACCTGCTCGATTTACATATTTTCCCCAAATTCACCCCAATTTACCCCCCAACCCTTCGACGGAACAAGATAAAAATATAATCTAGTTCTAGATCCCGTTAAAGTACATATGTGTACCAAATTTCAAGTCAATATCTCAAACGGTTCCAGAGTAAACGTGCGCACAAAAAAAGTTACAGACAGACCGACAGACAGACAGACCGACAGACAGACAGACCGACAGACAGAATTTTTTTTTTCGTTCAAACTTAGAATCTCGACGTTTCGTGACATTCTAAGCCTATTTGAACAATAAAAATTTTTAAAAATTTTTTTGTCGTTACTATACTTCCACTGGATGTGGAAGTAAAATTGACTGCTGAAATTTAAAAAGTTGTCTAAATATGTTTAACGATTGGATGAGTAACTGCGTAGCTCTTAGTTTACGTTGAAGTTTTTCAAAGCAATCCAGAGTCCACCACGAGGAGGTAGCTGCGCCTCGAGCCAAGCCCGTACCCTCCCAACCTCCCTTACCTTTGGGCACCTTTAGAGAATATTGGATACTCTGTATTTTGCTTTGTGCACAAACTTGGGCAGAATGCAATCTGCTTCTAATGAAACCATCTCGATTTTCGGTTCCAAAAACTGAGGCAGCAGGTTCCGTAACAATCTTAACACATCTTTCCACACCCTGTGTGTGGCAAACAAATTCCAGTATATCAATTTCTGCATTCCCTAAAATACACAAGTATAGAACCTCATATGAAATACTACGTAGGATGGGCGATTCAGTTACTTTGCATTCATTCCATTCCACAGCACGTCTCAGTCCCAGCTCTTTTATGTGTTTACGATCATCGGCAATCATGGCTAGAATAAAATTTTCAGGATGGGCAAAAACGCGTTTCGCTGAATAACCGGGTCAATAATATCTCTGATCTCATTTGGAAGATATCTGGAATAGTGAATCACTTCCCATAGATGTACTGCTCCGTTTGTGCAAGAGGGCTCAGTTTTCATTTTAAACCATACCCTGGCATACACGTTCACTATGAATTCTGCGAGAATTTTAAGTTCCGCAAAGTAGCAAAGTAAAGACGCAAAATTCTGTTGGCAGCTGTTACCCATCTACTGTGAGATAATTATCCAGGATCTATATGCGAAAGATCTTCTGAGCAAGAACCGGCCTTACACATTTGTAATAAATATTTCTGATCTGAGCTTAGATTATCCACTTTGAAATTATCAAGTTCAGGAATATCTGTTGCAATTGCTTAAAAATCAATAACAGGAAGTTGTTCATTGGACAACTTCCTATTATTAAGTTAAGTAAGACAGTTTATAATTCCGAAGCTTAACTTTGATGCAACGGATTATACCGAAATGATTCAATGGAATGAATACAAAGTAACTGAGCCGCCCATCCTACACAATATTTCAGATGAGGTTCTATACTTGTGTATTTTAGGGAATATAGAAATTGATACCGGAAGTGTGGAAAGATGTGTTAAGATTGTTACGAAAGCTGCTGCCTCAGTTTTTGGAACCGAAAATCGAGATGGTTTCATTAGAAGCAAATTGCATTCCAGAGCAATAATGCCCAAATTTGAGCATAAAGCAAACTTATATAGTATCCAATATTCTCTAAAGGTGCCCCAAAGGTAAGGGAGGTTGGGAGAGCACAGGCGGGGCTCTAGGAGTAGCCACCTCCTTGTAGTGGAACCTGGATTGCTTTGAAAAACTAAGAGCTGCGCAGTTACTCATTCAATCGTTATTTTTTTATTTCAGCAGCCAATTTTTACTTCCACATCCAGTGGAAGTATAGTAACGACAAAAAAATTTTTAAAAATTTTTATTGTCCAAATAGGCTTAGAATGTCATGAAACGTCGAGATTTCAAGTTTGAGCGAAAAAAAAATTTCTGTCTGTCGGTCTGTCGGTCTGTCGGTCTGTCGGTCTGTCGGTCTGTAACTTTTTTTGTGCGCACGTTTACTCTGGAACCGTTTGAGATATTGACTTGAAATTTGGTACACATATGTACTTTAATGAGATCTAGAAATAGATTATATTTTCATCTCGTTCCGTCGAAGGGTTGGGGGGTAAATTGGGGTAAATTTGGAGTAAATAGGTAAATCAGGCAGGTAAGAGTTCATAAAATTGATATTTAGTATAGACAAGAGAAGCTAAGGTCTCAAAAAAAATTTTGGCATTAGCCACCCCCATTACCACCCCCACCCCATTATTAAAGGGGATGAAAGAAAAATGTGATTTAGTGTGTGTACAAGAACCAGAAACCTCAAAATATTTTTTTACTTTATCCACCCCCCACTCCCACCCCCTGTCACCACCCCCACCCCACTACCGATGTGGGGTATCGTTTTATGGGTTTTTGGGGTAGAGGATTTCAAATATTATATTATTAAAGTTCCATAAACAATTATTTCCAGATACAAAATTTTTTCGTTGTGTGACTTGGATAGAAAATCCGGATGTGGAAGTAGTGATTCCTTGGGCAGCGGTTTTTAAAATGATTTGATTTTTTCGAAACTTAAGTAATTTTTGTAACTTGTAAACATCATTTAAATTTAGCGAATATTTGAAAACACATTGTTAAGGACCCCCTATTAAGTATCAATTTTGAAAACAAAAACAAAAATTTTAAATTTCTAAGTTTCCTGTAGAACCTTAAGACCTAAATTAATTTTAGTAAAATTTTGCAGTAATACTACTGAGCACCATTAATTTTTTCGGCCCGCCCTAATACATAACTTATTTAAATTTAGCGTTGAGATAAATTATTGTTCTAGGTTCTATAATTTTTAAAACGCGAACTTATAAAGTGATCTCAGTAATAAACTTTTAAGCGACAGAGTAAACCTCATATCTTTATGTATTTTCTTAATCTATATTAAAAAACCGCTGCCCAAGGAATCACTACTTCCACATCCAGATTCTCTATCCAAGTCACTCACAACGAAAAAACTTTGTATGTGAAAATATTTGTTTATGGAACTTTAATAATATAATATTTGAAATCCTCTACCCCAAAAACCCATATAACGATACCCCACATCGGTAGTGGGGCGGGGGTCGTGATAGGGGGGTGGTAGTGGGGGTGGATGAATTAAAAAAATATTTTGAGGTTTCTGGTCCCTGTACATGCACTAAATCACATTTTTTTTTCATCCCCTTTAATAAGGAGGTGGGGGTGGTAATGGGGGTGGCTAATGCCAAAAATTTTTTTCAGACCTCAGCTTCTCTTGTATATGCTAAATACCAATTTCACGGACTCTTACCTGCTTGATTTACCCATTTACCCCAAATTTACCCCAATTTACCCCCCAACCCTTCGACGGAACAAGATGAAAATATAATCTAGTTCTAGATCTCGTTAAAGTACATATGTGTACCAAATTTCAAGTCAATATCTTAAACGGTTTCAGAGTAAACGTGCGCACAAAAAAAAAGTTACAGACAGACCGACAGACAGACAGAAATTTTTTTTCGCTCAAACTTAAAATCTCGAAGTTTCATGACATTTTAAGCCTATTTGGACAATAAAAATTTTTTAAAATTTTTTTGTCGTTACTATACTTCCACTGGACGTGGAAGTAAAATTAAACTTTTCTGTTTGTGAGTGTTGTTTGGAAAGTTGTAAAGCCTGGCAAAATGTTTGTATGTACAACCCCCACAGCAGCTCTGGGGTCCTTCTGGATCTTGTGCTCCTTCACCTAGTGGTTGAAATCCAGGCTCGAAAGATAGGCTATAGGCTGAGGTGTAGCGGTCAGTGGAAGGAAGGAGCAGAACAGATGGACCATACAGAGGCCCCGTCCGACGTGATATAGAGGCACTCACTTCTGAAGGCCAGGGGTGATGCTATAATGCCTTCGCACTTTTTGTCAAAACCCGATGAAGTTGTCCTCCCCGAAAGAGATAACTGGAACTCGCTCAGACCTGCCGATGTCACCTAGTTCACAGATGGATCGAAGTCTAAGAAAGGTACTGGAGCGGGGACATACGGTGAGAGACTCAGGACTAAATTCTCTTATACCCTGGATACATTGGCCGCGGTATTTCAGACCGAGATCTTTACGATTTTAGTCTGTGCACAAGAGAACATTCGCAGAAAATATTTCAACAAACACATGTATCAGTTAGAACCAAATTGGCATTGGTTCAGGACTGATAACAGGCTACGAACTTGGCTCAACTAACAGTCCTCTGAGTGTTTGGGCATAGTAATATTAAGGGTAACAGCAGCCCTTACTTTATCTGGAACCGGCCCTCGGTTACCCTAGATGAAATATCAGGAAAGTAATAAAGAACTGAATTTGTTCCCAGTTGTTTTCTGGGTCTCACACACAAGATTTCGTCAAACGAAGGTCAGAATCATAGTAAGTCTTTTGACTCTACAATGCTCTTTCAGGAAACACCGGTACCCTATAGAGACAATTGATAATAACGACTGCAGGTTCTGTGTGGAAGTGGATAAAACTTCCATCCACATTGTAACTTCCTGCCCCTTGAGCTGTAAATACTTCGTCATTTTCATGCGCTGGAAGAAATAAGGAATTCTGCAATGGTAAGGATTCTAGCCTTTGGGTGAGAATCAGACCTGAATGGGGAAATACCCTTATCTTTCAGCAGAAGCACAAGAGAAGATTATAAACTTCACGAATTACCAATGATAATAGTGGTTTTATACATGCAAGTGCATAAAATCATACCTGCGGCACAAACTAATGAGAAGTTAAATATATTTAAAGTTTACCCTACATAACAGAGCAGCTGTTTTATCGATGATGCCACCATACAGCCGCCCACCAGAGGAATTTTGTAACTCACTTCTCTGAGACACTTGCGTTATGTTTGAACTAAAAATATTTATTCGCACTCTTCGGGTAAATAAATCCTAGTGAGGTGCTGGGACTAATAGGAATCACATTTCCAAAATTTTAAAGTGATTAGTCAAAATATGAGGTAACTTTGAGCAACATGGTACCTATACGCGTTTTATATATCTCCTTCTTATTGACATCTTAGCGGATGTTTTGTGATGAACAAATTATTCTGGTTGGCCTTTTCTCCCTGTATGGCACGTCTGACAGCATAATACCATCTGTCGCGATTGCCTGATGGTCGCACGACCTCACCAAACTCTTTCTGATCAGCTACTTGGTGATATCAGCACATTATTTAAGACGGCGTCCTCTTTGCCTTTGCGATCTGGTTTTTCCTGAACTATCAACCGATCTATACTGTCCTCCCTCCACTTGATGTGACCATAATATACATATTTGTATAAATTATATATACCTATTTACATACTTAACTATATCTACGGGTTTTGTATTTTTATCGGGCGAATTCTTTTGTTCATTTTTTTAAAATTTTATTTCCTAAGCTCACACCTATTTCAGTTACTAACATTACTACTAACGTGGTAATATTCCCACCACCCCCTAAAAAATGTTTTTCCTGTTTTCTGAGTATAATAACTAGAATGTTAAGAATTTGACAATAAATAATACTCACTGGGGAAAAAGAATTGATATTTAGGCAGCATCATATTAGAGCTTATTTAACTATAAATGAGATACATACTTTATAATAACTTAAAATATTATTCTCATAAATAACCTAAATAAATGAACATGAAATATGTAACTTGTAATTAATTAAACAAAAGCGTGTCTTTTCAACTTACGACAACATAAAAAATGAACACATTTAAGACTTAAAAGCACCAAGGCTAGAACTGTTTTAGTAGTGCTAGAAAGTCCCTCTCCTATTCAGTTTTCTCAGGAATGTCAGGTACAATATAAATGAATACTCTTTTTACTGTGTAAACGTTTTACACTTCTAGAGCCGTGTGCCAGATTCAATGCAGGAACTTTTATGGAAACTGCAAGTTTTAAATTGTCACGTCGGTTCTACACTTTTTATAGAAACGTTTTTAATGCTGAAATGGGTAGAGGGATTAAAGTAGCTAGCCAAACACGAGGTAAAATATGTTTTCTGCATTTTTACTTTTCTCATTGAGTAGATAAATACTTTCGTGGGACTTCGAAATTTGCCAAATAGGGCTATAAATATATTTTATTCTGATAATGTAATATAATGTAATTTTATTCTTTTATGGACAATATAAAGGGACTGTCTAGAATATCAGCATATTGCTATAACGCCATAAAGGGCCTTTGTTCTTTTTTATCTCTAGGCAGTTCTAGACGAAAAACTCAACACTAAAAAATGTCCTTGCTGGCATATTAATGGCGGGAGGGAAGGGAATAAATTATAAATACTAAGCAAAAACAGGAAAAAAAAGTGAAAATAAAAAATTCCCAAAAATTATCAGCTTTAATATCCCAAGGACGTTGATAATACGAAATAATTTTATCAGTTTCCGAAAGCACTTGCTTGAGGAAGTTGTGATAAAATTGTTTATCAACATTCGAGGGGTATTCGCATAGAACATTTTTTGCAATTTATTTTATTTATTTGTTCAAAACTATTTATTAAAAACACAATTATTAAAAGAGCAATTTTTAAAATTAAATGTATTATTTGGTGTGTTTTCCTCTATTATTATATTCATTAATTTGCAGTTCCAAATCGACATTGTAAAAAATAAATTTTGAATTATTGAACTGTCAAACTGGATGACATAAGTAAAAAGATCCCTAAGGGATATTATGAGCTATAATACCCCTAGGACATTGATAATGTACGAGATAATTTTATAACAATCGAAAGCACGTTGCTTGATAATAGCCCGAAGCAACGTACTTGAGATTGTCATAAAATTATGACGCATTTGGGGGGCGAGCGTAGAGGCGACTTCAATGTGAATGTGTCGAGCGCGGTTAGTACTTGGATGGGTGACCCATCTTGGGAAATACAGCGTTTTCGTCCCAACTTCTAGCGGCTTGTATATCAGTGTATACGCGGAAGTTACGTAATTTCAGACGAGGATTACGTAGTGGATATACCATCCTTCGGAGGGGATGTAAAGCAGGCGGTCCCTTGTCTATTAAATGTTAGGCAAGTAAAAGATCCCTACTCTTCTTTAGGGAGAGATTCGGCAAAATTTCCAGGTTGGGGGTAGCTCGTCTCCTGACGTCGGTGATAGGCCCTGGTAGCGGAAATAGGCCGACGTTAAATAGTTAAAAAAAAATGACGCATTTGTCAATATCAGAGGGATATTCGGTCGGAAAATTTTTTGAAATAATTTTATTGTCATAGTGGTTAAAAATTTCCCTGAATGGTGTTATCAATGTAATGTTAAAATGATTGGGTGATTTGTGTCACATGACAAGAAATAACGAAATTTAATTGGTTGTTAGAACTGTCACAAAATTTTCAGTGTAATTTTGTTCTGATTGGTTGTTTCAGCACACGTGATTAGAAGTGGGTGAATTTAATAGGATTGCTATTTGAGCTAAAAATTTTCTAGGAAATGAAAAAATTGTATATTTCTTACAGTTCGTGTTCAAACACAACACATCCTCAAGCACCCGAATTTAAACACGAAGACTTTACTAATGACTTATTATAATATAGTTTCATTGAAACGTCCAGCAAATAATGGTAAATAATCTTTCCACTAAAAGATCATTAGCGGTTAATACTTAGATGGGATAACTCATCTGGGGAAACACGGGGATCTTGTCCCACCTTCTAGTGGCTTGTTTATCAGTGTATACGTAGAAGCTATGTAATTTGAGATGAGGATTACGTACAGGATATACCATCCTTTGGAGGGGATATAAAGCAGTTGGTCCGGTAATCACTGCAGCAGACTTACTAGTACCTTACACTCTAAATGTTTCTAGATTATAATTAACATTTAAAAAAGGCTTGGTCTATTACTGTCTTGTTTTGGAGAAATTCGTCCTAGGTTATCTTATCACCATATGTACATAACAAAAGCGCATTATAAGGTGTATGGTGAGAGCACCACTAATTAATTCGTAACATAACCTTTTTTCGATAGTATAAAATTCTCCCTTTACCAAGTATATATATATGTTATATAATATTACACGCTATCTTATTGCGACTTAGCCATAATAAACCTTCACAGGTATATCGTATTTCACGATAACAGCTTCTCTTATTAATTGCTTATCTTCAGGATATCATATTACACCTTTGTTTCTCATAACTTGTGCAGACTGCAGAACTGCAATTCCTTTGTTATATATTTTGCTTACTCAGGTTCTGTATGTTATAAATATGACTAAACACGCTTTGTTGAATCAGTTATTAAACTCACTTAGAATGAAACACTTCTAATTATTGTATTATTCCTTTTCCAAGAGCCAACGTTGGCTCCATTTAAGTAAATAAATCTTTTTAAAAAGTCACTCATGTAAACCGTGATCTAACATTGGCGCAGTCGGTAGGATCCGTAAACATCATCAGAACAAGAAGCCTAACTGGTAGTGAAGCGCAAAAGAACAAGGACAACATCTGCAGAAGGTGCCTAACTAGTGCGTGTACACCTGCGAGAACAAGGAGACCTTCCTCACTGGTGGTGGCGGATCCCAATCCCTTGACGGACAAAGAACCTACCCATGGAAACGAAACTAACGTAAGTCATTTTTAAGAATCATCTCGTTATTTCATTTTACAATTATTATTTCTCAATTATTTACGTGTATTATACCGCTAATACACTCGGCAAACAAGCCAGTTCTATTATCAAAGAAATCCTGTACAAGCTACAACGCAACAATTTTAATTTTAAGTTATTTATTTTCGTATTCACGAAACGACTGTGTATTATACAGTTAATACACAATTTATTAACGTACGCAACATAACAAACAATTTTAATTTAATTCTCGTATCATACTGCTGATACGCAGACAATTATTTTAGTTCAAAAATCTCTAAATAAAAAAGCAAAATGCCTGATAGAGCTCAACCAGAGACTGTTCAACCAGTGCCACTGGCACCAGCCGAACAACAACAACAACAACAACAACCACAACAAATTGAGCCTTACAAGCTCTCTGAAATTTTTTCACTAATACCAGAATTCGATGGCAACGCCATAAATTTACAGACATTCCTAAACTCGTGTTCCTGTGCACAAAGTATGGCAATTCATGACCAAAAAATTCTATTAACCATGCACATCAAAAATAAATTAAAAGGCAGAGCCGCCGAACTTATAAATTCACGCAACCCTAGCACATGGCCAGAAATAAAGGCACTACTAGAAACTCACTTCGGAGACTCCCGAGATTTAACGTCCCTAATTCAGGACCTACAACGAATTCACCAATTACCTAGTGAATCCGCCTTAACATTCGTTTCGCGTTTACAAACGCACAATGCGAAAATGCACGCTGCAGTGCAAAAACAAAATTTAACTTCAGAGCAAAGAACCGCGCAAACAAACTTGATCGAAACTATGACATTAAATAATTTGTTAACGGGTCTAGAACCAAATCTAGGCAGAATAATACGTGCCAGTAACCCTCCGACTATAATGAACGCAATTATTAGAATTCGTAGAGAGCTACAACTCTCTTATTTTGAACAGCAAAAATTCCCAAAAAATAGTCCAGTCAAAAACCCAGTAATTCAACAAAAGCGACCACAGGGTCCAAATTTGCAACAAAAGTTCTGTTCCTTCTGTAAACGGAATGGACATGTAATAAGCGAATGCCGCACAAGGCAACAGTCTCAAAACTTCCAGAGACCAAGTTTCCAAGGAAACCCAAACTCACAAAATTTTTCTCATCAAAACTTCGCACAACCGAGTAATAATCAATTTGGTCAGAGGACATTCCCTCAAAATAATCAGCCAAATCAATCACAGCAAAACAGGCCCTCAGCCATAAGGCCGAACCCTAATTTTATGCAACAGCGACCATCAGCTATCCAACCTAACCCAAATTTTAATCGCTTTAACCAGCAAAAAGCTCATCATTTGAATTACGAACCCTATGACAATTATGACAATCAATGTAACTATAATCAATATAATGACTACTCACCCGATTATCAAAACGTAAGTGATAGTTATGAAAATTACGATTCAGGCAACGCTCAATACTTTTCAGATAATTATACGGCTAATTCTCAATATGAGCAGTACGAGAATTATACTGCTAATTCTCAAACACTACAGGAGGATTATACTGCTAATCCTCAGGATTTTCGCTTAGATCCGGAGTACCCCGCGGATACTCCAACACAACAAATAGACCAATTCGACCAAATATCAAACCAAATACAAACAATGAATCTCAACGACAGTTTCGATCCAATGCTGAACTTCCCAGAACAAACGTTCATGTAAATACACTTTCTCACACCTTATTAACTGTAAATTCAAAAAATCTTTATTACATCAAAGATGCAACCGGCAAATTTAAAATTCTTATTGATACAGGCGCAGGTATATCAATTTTTAAACCAAAAACAGCTGAAAATTATAGACGTAGATCCCCTGAAAATGTAGTTATACAGGGTATTACTGATCAAAAAATTTATATCAACGAATCTGTTCTCATCCCCTTTTCAGAGGAGTCACACAAGGTTTATATCTATAATCTAGATATAGATTTTGATGGACTACTAGGCGCAGACTTTTTAGAACATTACGAATGCCGAGTAGATTTCAAAAATAAACAACTAGTCACAAATTTTAAAACCGTACCACTATTTAAAGTCACGGAAGAAACTACAGTAAATTTACCCGTACAACCAACTAGTAACATCAGAAACCAAAATCCAAATTTAAGCAACATCAAAAATTTAATTTCTATCGAACCTCGCATGGAAAAAATCTGTAAATTAAAATGTAATTTGCAAAATACCGAAGCTATACTGTTAGCCCAGGAAAACGAGAAAGTACGCTTACCAAATGCTATTGTCAAAATCGATAACAATGGAGAATTTTTAACCTCAATTATAAACGCGAATGCAATACCAAAAACGGTAAATTTTTCTAACATAAAACTAGAGCCAGTACAAAAATTCAAATCAATTTTCAATTTAAACACTCAAAATTCTGACTCACACCTACAGACGGACAGATCCTTCGAAATTAGGAACGAATTGCGCTTGGATCATCTAAACGAAGAAGAGGCCGAAATAGTAACGCAGCTTTGTTTAGACTTTCAAGATATATTCTATTTGGAAGGAGACAATTTAACTTTTACTAACGAAATTAAACATTCCATTGACACGAACGATTCAAAACCGGTTTTCACAAAGTCATATCGCTACCCTCATATCCATAAAGAGGAAGTCAAAACACAAGTCTCTAATATGCTTGATCAAGGCATCATTAGACCTTCGATTTCTCCCTGGTCCTCTCCGGTTTGGGTTGTACCAAAAAAACTCGACGCCTCCGGTAAACAAAAATGGCGAGTTGTAGTGGACTACAGAAAACTCAACGAACTGACTATTGATGATAAATACCCGCTACCCAATATTTCCGACCTCCTCGATCAATTAGGCAAATGTCAATATTTTACAACTTTGGACTTAGCCTCCGGATTTCACCAAATCGAGATTGATGCGAAAGATATTCAAAAAACTGCTTTCACAGTTGAAAACGGTCATTTTGAATTCGTAAGAATGCCTTTTGGACTTAAGAATGCTCCATCAACATTTCAAAGAGTGATGGATAACATTTTATTAGGTATCCAAAATGAACGATGTCTCGTCTATATGGACGATATTATTGTTTACTCACCTACTATTCACGAGCATATTTCTCGATTAACGGAAGTTTTCAAACGATTACAGAAAGCCAATCTAAAAATTCAACCCGACAAATGCGAGTTTCTCCGCAAGGAAGTCGCTTATTTAGGACATCTCATTACAAAAGACGGCGTAAAACCGAATCCTTCGAAAGTTGACGCTATTCTAAATTTCCCTCAACCAAAAAATCAAAAAGAAATTAAATCATTTCTAGGCTTAGCCGGATATTATAGGCGCTTTATCCCTAATTTCTCCAAGATTACCAAGCCCTTAACAAAACTCTTACAGAAAGACATACCATTTCTCTTCGACAATGATTGTGTAAATTCTTTTCAAAATTTGAAACAAACATTAACAACAACTCCGATATTAATTTACCCTAATTTCGATGAACCTTTCGTTCTAACCACTGATGCGAGCGCATTTGCCGTCGGCTCAGTGCTGAGCCAGGGGCCCATTGGCAAAGATTTACCCATTGCCTATGCTTCTAGAACCTTGTGCAGTGCAGAAACTAAATATTCAACGATTGAACGCGAGCTTTTATCGATAGTATGGAGTGTAAAACACTTTAGACCCTATCTGTACGGTAGAAAATTCAAGCTTGTAACCGACCACAGACCACTCACCTGGCTATTCTCTATAAAAGATCCAGGAAGTAGACTTGCCCGTTGGCGACTCAAATTAGAAGAGTACGACTACGAAATAATTTATAAACCTGGTAAAATCAATAAGAACGCGGACGCACTTTCCAGAATCAAAATTAATCATTTTTCCGAATGTTCCAAATTCTATTCAAAGGTTCTAGCCGCGAACGACGAAGAGTCAGACGACGACGAAAACCCAGACGATAATAACGAAATCACTAACGAACAAATTTCCCAAGAATTTGAAACTTTCGCCAACTTATATAAAACAACATCTTTAATTGACTATTCGAAAATCAAAGCCTCGAACAAACAACTTTTGTATCGAGAACATAAAGATATTATAACCTTTTTCCAACAAAACAACTTACAAGACCTACATCACAAAATTATCGAGGACATATTCGAAGAAAACCCCGAATTTCATAACGATAAAATCAATATTGTATCAAGCAAAACAGTCAGACATAGGAGATATTTTATCATCCCTCTACCTTTTGATATCGAATCTGTAATTGAACATCTATTTTTGGTACTATTTAAAAATCAAGATGTTCTAGATCTCTCTAAGACATACTTTGTCGAAAATAACCTAGACCCCCCCATACTCGAAATTCTATCATTCATTTTTGCAGAAAAAGACTTAAAAGTAGTAATTTGTCAAGATATCGTCAGAACTGCCGACGAAGATGAAATTCCAATTATATTGGAGCAAAATCATTTTGGTAAAAATAATCTACACCGCGGAATAAATGAAACGATTCGAAGAATTAGAGAAAAATACACTTGGCAAGGTTTAACTAAAGACGTCGAAAACTTTATAAAAAAACTGCGAAACGTGCCAAAAGACTAAAGTATGCCGGAAAAATCTAAATAACCCTCTAGTAATCACGGAAACCCCAAGAACACCTTTCGAAAGAATTAATATCGATTTATTTGAATTCCCCACTCGAAATTACGCTTTAACCATTCGCGACGAATTAACTAAATTCACGCAAGCCTATGCAGTCCCAGACAAATCCGCAAAATCTGTCGTAAATACTTTGTTGTTATACTTTCAACATTATGGTACCCCATTGAGAATCCATTGCGATTACGGTGGCGAATTTGACAACCATTTGCTCAAAGACCTCTGTACCCTCTATGACATAAAATTAACATATTCAAGCGTAGGACATCCCCAATCAAACGGATCCATAGAAAGATTTCATGCTACTTTAGCTGAAATGATAAGAATTCATAAAACCGAGAATCCGAACGAACATCCTTTCACAATTTTACCATATGCGGTAATATGCTATAACAATTCGGTAAATAAAACACACGGTTTCACCCCATACGAACTTGTATTTGGACATACGTCCAACAGACCACCCGAAACCTTATATAACCAAAAAGAATTAATAACTAAATACGTTAGAGATCTAAACAATAGAATATCTCACTATTATGAAATCGCCCGCAATCGAACACAAGCACAAAAGGAGAAAGCGAAAGTTCGCTTTGACAGAAATGTTCCCCAGAAACGATCTGAGTACAAAATAGGTGACTTAGTTTATGTAAAAGAATCACAAATTAAGAACAAACTACAAAATAAATTTAACGGCCCCTTTAAAATAAAAGAAATTTTTCAAAATTCTGCTACCCTATTAAATCTCGAAACAAAACAAGAAACTAAAGTAAATTTTGATAGAATGAAACCATATACTGAAAATTAAATTTATTTTCAGGTTTATCCTGCTGTTCGGATCAGCACTCTGTCAATACAAAATTACCCCGATCAATAACACTGTTGGTGTATACTATCACCAAGACACGGACATCGTGGTGACAAATGACAAATGGACCCTGCTAGTGCATAAAAATATTTCATCCCTCAAACTAGCTTTTGACAAAAACCAAAATAATTTAGACAGAATCTTGAACACCCTCGATGGTGCTGACCAAAAATCAATCCTGTTCAGAAGCGAAGTCAAAACAGAGTTTAACCTTTTAATGCAAATAGCTAGTTCGATAAAAACGAAATTTGACGAAGTCTTTTCAGACACAAAGAGATATAAACGCGGAATACTTAACGGTTTCGGAACAATATTCAAATCAATTACCGGAAACTTAGACGCCGAAGATGGCGAGTACTACACTAACTGTATAAACAAATTAAATAATGATGAACATCAATTAGAAAACTTAATCAAAAATCAAATCTCAGTTACAACTTCTGTTATCAAAAATTTCAACTCAACTATACAAAAATTACAAATTGATGAGGAAACATTTAACAAAGATATCAAAGAAATTGAGCACACGATTCAAACCATGACTCAAACGATCCAAGCTGCCGAAATAAAACTAAAATTTCTATACATTTCCGAACAACTAATGGCCAGCTATTTGTATATCGAAGACAATCTAAACGATATTTTAAATTCAATAACATTCGCCAGATTAGGAATTATTCATTCATCAATCATAACACCTGATCACTTAGTAACGGCGTTACAAGAGATTTCACAGAGTTTGCGAAGGAACAATTTACCTCTTCCGATTAAACTATCAGCAGTTGCTCAATATCTGGATATTATTGAACTAAAAGCTTTTCAACTAGACTCTAACCTAATATTTGTTTTAACAATACCTCTTATTGAACCTCAAAATTATAACACCTTTCGCCTATACCCCATACCTATACTTGATAACAGAACTGGTCTACATCACTTTTTATCTATTTCACAAAAGTTTATCGCGAGAGACGATGATTCTTTAATGTACATACCTATACAAAATTTGAAAGAATGCAAACCACTCTATTTTGGAACCAAACTATGTTCGAACCTGTTTGCATATCCTATCGACCAAAATGCTATTTGTGAAGCTAGAATATTAAAACCATTGCCGAAACTACCAGAAAATTGTCAAACTTCCTTCATCATTAGTCAAGGATACAACGTCCAAGAACTTGAAGACAACACATGGCTAGTAATTAATTCCGAACCACTTCACATTACCATCAACTGCCCGAAGAGAGAATCCATAACAGAGCTAATTAATAAAAATTCCATCATAAAACTACAACCAGGATGTTACGCCTATGCAGGCATTACTCGAATACAAGCCAGTGCTAAAGACTTTTCCGAAATTAAGGACAATTCACATCCAATCCAAATTCCTTTTGAATGCTGCAATCACATGCCCGACAAAATCGAAATCCCAAAATTAAAACCGCTTAAATTAAACAGTCTCGACGTAGAAGATTTAGATATTGCTAAAAACAAACTAGAGCAATATTCCAAAGACCTAGACGACCTCATAAACGAACCTTTTGTGACCAAACATGTATCTTGGTTCACATACTTCATAATCACTCTCATCATCCTATTAGTTCTACTTTACATAACTTGTAAATGCAGAAGAAGAAGATGTGGAGCATTGCGAATCCAACCCTCAACGGATAACCCTCCTTCACCTCCTTCAGAGCGAAGCAGAGTATTTACCAAATTTCCTAGACTGATCCCTCCAAGAAAGCGACCCGGTATTAGACCTCAAGAAGAAGAGGACATCGAGTTAACATAGACTTTCATGTGGAGTTTTACGCTTGTCTATTAATTTAGACTATTGTATTTTATCCTTATTACGTTATGTAATGTTTTATTATCGCTTACCAATTTTAACTTTTACATTATTTTATTATTTTGCTTTGTATTCATTCAACATTGTTTCAATTTATTTTTGCATTATATTCATTTAACGGTTTAACAATTTTCAAAAGTTGCTGCATAACATCAACTTTTTATTAAGGGGGAAGTTGTTATATAATATTACACGCTATCTTATTGCGACTTAGCCATAATAAACCTTCACAGGTATATCGTATTTCACGATAACAGCTTCTCTTATTAATTGCTTATCTTCAGGATATCATATTACACCTTTGTTTCTCATAACTTGTGCAGACTGCAGAACTGCAATTCCTTTGTTATATATTTTGCTTACTCAGGTTCTGTATGTTATAAATATGACTAAACACGCTTTGTTGAATCAGTTATTAAACTCACTTAGAATGAAACACTTCTAATTATTGTATTATTCCTTTTCCAAGAGCCAACGTTGGCTCCATTTAAGTAAATAAATCTTTTTAAAAAGTCACTCATGTAAACCGTGATCTAACATATATATATTCTAGAATTACAACTATTAGTCCAGTCGGTAAAGTAAAAAATACACCAGAAGCTCGCAAAAAATGTTATCTGAGATTTTCCTTCAGTAACTGTTAGTTCTGGGGGTGCCGCGCAACCTCCCCAAAAAACCACCCATTCGGTGAAAAAAGCCTTATTTTACTAATAACTCGATAACCGTTGAAGAAATAAAAAAATTGCTCATCATAAAAAGAAAGCTTGGCTAATTTCCTAAAAAAAAGTTCTAGTGTAATTTTGTTTTATATGCCATGGTTTTCGAGAAAATCGATATTGGAACAAATTCCAAAATTCGTATTTTTAATGCGCGCGAATTTTCGTTTATTTGAAATTTATTGCGCACGGCCTATAGAAAAAATTGAATTGCTGGAAAACCATACAAGCTAGGAAGAAAAATCAAAGTGGGTTTTAAAGGGGATATAAAATACTCTCTTTTGTTGCCATTTTTGATGGCTATTGATAGTATATAAAAATAATAATTTAACAATAATTTAAATTAATTTTTTGCGTCTTTAACTATTCACAGGCCCATAAAAAATAACTAACTTTAATATAAGTTATAAATGCATTATCTTTTAGTTCAAGGTAGTAGGTAGTAGTAATGCAGAAGAAGTTAGAAATAAAAATATTCACTTTTACAAATTTACCAGCATGTTGAATTTAGCTCAAAAAATTATTCAATAAAATGGAGGAAATTGAAAAGAGAGGAGAAACGGCCAAACTTTAGATTACCTATATGAAAATGGTTATATTAGCAAAATCAAAATAAAAAATGAAAAATTGGCCAAAATTAGCCAAATTTTGGCCAATTTGGCCGTTTCTCCTCTCTTTTCAATTTCCTCCATTTTATTGAATAATTTTTTGAGCTAAATTTTCAAGATGTTTGGGTATTTTTTTTATTTTTAGGAAGCAATAAAAAATTGGCGAAAATTTGGCTAACTTCAACATGCTGGTAAATTTGTAAATGTGAATATTTTTATTCCTAACTTTTTCTGCATTGAAGTACTACCTTGAACTAAAAGATAATGCATTAATAACTTATATTAAAGTCAGTTATTTTTTATGGGGCTGACAAGAGAGTGTTTTATATCCCCTTTAAAACCCATTCTAATTTTTCTTCCTAGCTTGTATGGTTTTCGAACAATTCAATTTTTTCTATAGGCCACGCGCAAAAAATTTCAAATAAACGAAAATTCGCGCGCATTAAAAATACAAATTTTGGAATTGTTTTCAATATCGATTTTCTCTAAAATCATGGCATATACAACAAAATTACAATAGGACTTTTTTTTAGGAGATTAGTTAAGCTTTCTTTTTTATGATAAGCAATTTTTTGTATCTTCAACGGTTAACGAGTTATCAGTAAAATAAAACTTTTTTCACTGAAGGGGTGGTATTGTGATGTATAACCCCTCCACTAACAGTTACTGAAGGAAAATCTCAGATAACATTTTTTGTGATGGAAATTTTTAATATTATTGGACTATATATATGTTTATAAATATTAACATAAATTTGATAAAAATCAAACAATTCAAATATTTAAATATGTCGTCAAAAGCCCACAATATGTTAGGCTTGAAATTGTATAACCATTATTATAAATCTAAAGAGCATCTTTATTTTTAAGAAGAATGTTAGAAAATATCTTTAAAAAATTTGTGTTTATTCTGTTGAAGAATATATTGATAGTGATATTAATGTTTAAGATAATTATCATTATAATTTGGAACGTTTGTATGAATTTTACATAAATTTTTATCATTTTTTGTATATATATTTTAATTGTGTACCTAGATATACGTATACCGGGTGTAAACGAATAGTGGGCCACCCCAGTAACTTCATTGTTTTTGAAGATATCGGGATGAAATTTTGTATGGTGAAATTAGGTAAGATTTCCAACTTTTTGAGACCTATCCGCCATATTTATAACTTCCGGTTTCACCGGAAATGGCCCCAATATTCTTTTCTAAATGGACCACCCTGTATGTTTTTACATTTTTGAAATAAAGATCACATTTTGGATACATTTATACTATTTTGAACAATTTATACAGTGTTGCACGAAAAATAATTCGAATTTTAGTTATCAATCTAGATGGCTGCGAATATGTTAAAATGAATTTTGTTCCAATGTAATTCATATAAAAAATACGAAAACGTCAATATGTCCAATAATACATCATACAGGGTGCTGTAAACTCATTAAAATCACATTTTTCAAAATGACTCATTTGTTTTAAATATTATGATATGGGCCACCCGGATATTCAGAAAGCTCTATTTAGTAGGGGTTAAACGGTACCAAAAGTTCCGTAATGTGTAATCGTTGCCGGCAGGAATGACAATTTCTCTTAAGAAATTTATGATTTATATCTAACTTTAATTAAATTTTTATCAACCCTGTATATTTGTATTAATATTTTATGATATGAAACAAGAATGAGCCAGAGGCCCATTCTGTCTCCTGAGGAGGGTGGCATATCATAAAATATTAACACAAATATACAGAGTTGATCAAAATTTAAATGAAGTTAGATATAAATCATAAATTTCTTAAGAAAATTTGTCATTCCTGCCGGTAACGATTACACATTACGGAACTTTTGGTACCGTTTAACCCCTACTAAATAGAGCTTTCTAAATATCTGGGTGGCCCATATCATAGTGTTTAAAACAAATGAGTTATTTTGAAAAATGTGATTTTAATGAGTTTACAGTACCCTGTATGATGTATTATTGGACATATTGACGTTTTCGTATTTTTTATATGAATTACATTGGAACAAAATTTTAACATATCCGCAGCCATCTAGATTGATAACTAAAATTCGAATTATTCTTCGTGCAACACTGTATAAATTTTTCAAAATAGTATAAATTTATCCAAAATGTGATCTTTATTTCAAAAATGTAAAAACATACAGGGTGGTCCATTTAGAAAAGACTATTGGGGCCATTTCCGGTGAAACCGGAAGTGATAAATATAGCGGATAGTTCTCAAAAAGTTGGAAATCTTACCTAATTTCACCATACAACAGGTATATTCGTTTACACCCGGTATATTCATGTATTTTAATGATTTTTTATGTTTTTGTATTACTAACTTATCTCATATTATGACTAATGGATCAATAAATATTCCATTCTGTTCTATTCTATTCTAATATTCGAAACCCCCTCTTGGACGCAAAATATAGGTGCGAAGTTTTCACGTGAATACGCGTGCCTTGATTTAATCTAAAGTACAACTCTTCTGTCATGATATACAACTAATTCCTACATTATATTATATAACTTAGTTGCATTCTACTTCCAGGTGTTTAAGTTATACAAAAAGACACAGCGAGATGTGCAAAGTTTTGTACAAAATAACTAAAAAACCGAATTTAGATCAACCCGTCCCAAACTTATGAATACGTTCTCCAACAAGCACAGATTAACTTAATTTGCATTTGCTATCTTATCATCGCATATCTAACTTATTTTAGCATATAGATTGAATAGTTCGTTGCTTCCTATAAACATAAACGAAGAGCGAATTAATATATTCCTGCCAGTCTATACGCCTTTCAACAGGAAAGGTTAGAAGAGCAGGTGCGGTTGTCGAACTGCCTGGTTGACACAGAGCAACTTTTCACGTACACAGCTGTTGTGACAATCTCAGGTAGGATGATGCGAATTGATAGAATTTACACAGATACGCAAAAGATATTTAAGAAGTATGCCTTAGTCTTGTAAGATACATTTTATTCGATTTTATTTAAAGACAACAAACATACTTTTTTTAATATAAAGCGAGTTTCTTGGGGTTAAAGGTAAAATAAATATTAGGTAAACTATGATAATATTTAGCAAATATTTTTAATAATTTGGTACCAACGTAGTTTCTGTATTATTAAAATGTTTCTTAGCATACAGCGGTACGATAAGAAATACACTGAAGAGTGATATTGTTGCAAATATTTTTAGTTTGTCAACATTACCACTAAGACAACACAAGAAAATCATCAATGCGCAAACATAACGTCTTTATGCTCCTCTATTTGTGTTTTTGCTTCAAGAGCTCTTCCATGTTTTATGCTTTCTCCATTCCTGATTCCGGAAACGTATATGTACTTGTGATTTCTTTATGGGATTCTCTTTTTCCTTGCTATTCTTTCCCAGTATGCTTGGTCCTCTTTCCTAGTTTGTTTGTGATCTTTTCAATTGTTTTTATCCGCGTGTAGTCTAATCTCTCTAAATTTAGTTTATTACCGTTTAAAAATAGTGCTTCCTCATGTTGGTTTCTTTCTTTGGACATCTTCCCAGAACAAAAAAGAAACATACCCATTTCTATCACATTCATTTATGGGGCCCTAATATCTCATGCCATCTTTTTGTTCTAAGCCAATATGCGTTATGAAATTTAAAACATTATTTATTGATTTGGTGATATTGGACAGTGTGACATTTACTAGAATTTTATAAATTTGATAGAAATCATTGTTTTAATGGCATATTTGTAGAATGTGTTCAGTGGTATGTACTGTATTACATTATTAAGAAAATGGTGCTTCATTTTTTAATAAGTGTAACGAAGTGACATTGATGTGATCTATTCTAAGCCATGTTAGGACCACTTGGTCTCCTCGGCATAATTTTGTTTGATGTGTTCAAAGGTTTGATAGATATCAGTTATTTTGACTCAATTGCTCTTTTCAATAGTTTATAACTTTACTCGTAATATGTACAATTGCATCATCTGGTTGAATAAAATCAAAATCTATAGGAGAATCTTTATTTGCAGCTTCATTTGCAGTTAGATCGACAGTTTCATTTCCTGGTGTTCCAATATGATTTGGAGTCCAAATAAATATGATGAATTCATTTAATTCTACTGAGTTGTAGACGGTAGCGTGGACAAGCTGTATCAATATATCAGTGATAAATTAAGTTTTGGATAGAGTTGAGCAAATCAGTACAGATAATAAAATTCTGATGCTTGGAAATGCTAGTGGATTTCAAGATATGAGTATTGCATATGTTCAGCGGTATATACTGACGCAGAGTGGACAATTTCCACAAAAGAGGTATTATCATTATGCCTTTCGTAGTTTTGAACCGTCTGTATACATATTGACAGCATCTGGATATTCTGCAATAATACTAAAAATATTCTTCCAGAGGATAGTAGGGAGGATTTATTTAGTTTCTGGGATTAAAGCCAGTCTAGTAATAATATTTGGTACTGTCTTCATATTAATGTTAAAAATTTCTGTCGTTCCTTTGGTCGTATTGTTTTTGCGAGTAGTTGGACGATGTATCTTTCAGCTTCCGTTAGTTCTTTTGGTTTTTCGTGGTGTATATATGTTTGTTCGTTGCTCTATCTGCCTTTGTTGGGCATTGTCTGATGCTTTCCTCATGTGTTTTTCTAGTTGGTCGAGCACGAATTGTGCGTATCATTGTGTCCTTCTATGCCCTGTAAGTTGCTGTTGGGAAGGGGTACTTGCGTGTGGTCATGATCCTTTTCATTAGTATAGATGCCATTTCCATTCATGTGACAATTTTTAGACTTTCCTCCTTTAGTCTTTCCGTACCATAGTGCATTACTATTATTGTTTATTTTGTCTACTCTAGGTGCAGTATTTTTTCTAGCGCAGCCATTGTTTCTAGCAGTCGATCCTTTGGTGATGACTTGGGACAGTCGTTTGTTTCTTGTATTAATTACATTCTTTCTTTCAAAACATTTCCTTCTTCTTCCTGTTTTTTGGTCCACCGCGGCAGATGTCTGAAGGTTTGGTTTAGTCGTTATCCTGATGACAGGTTTCTATGTTTTCGAAAAGTTCTTTATATTTTTCCTCAAGGCTTCTCCCCGCTTCTGCCTTTCGTTCAATGCTTCTTTTAGTCTTTCATTTAGTTCTGTATCCATTTTTGTTGATCTGTGCCCTTCATATTTGTCAAATGATTATATTTGTTATTTGTTTCGTTTTTTGTTGGTGACGTCTTCCTTATTCAAAGATTTCCGTTCCGCAATTTTTATCTTTGAGATCATTGACGTTCAGTCTGTTTCTTCTCCTGTTAGTTGTTTTTTATTTGTTCGAGATATTTCTTCTGGTATTCTTCGTGCTAAATCCTTTATTATATGTTTCACAGTGTAATGGACACGAACTGAATATCAGTTCTGGATCCTGGATTATTTGGCAAATGATGTGCTTGAGCTTAGATGCACTAATACAATGAAAATGGGCCCACTATGCTCCCTGTGGTTAGCGGAACTCCTGCGGAACTTCGGAGCTTCCCATTTCTCCAGCCAACTAACACTTTTGTCATGAACTTCTGAAGAAGGGCTGATAGGTTGCCACCTATACTAGCCATATAGGACCACAGAACGTCAGTTTAATATACAATAAGATTTAATATAAAAAATATCCAGATTTCTCGAAATAGATTGTCCCTGAAGACAATTCGTGAAGTTGGCTCAAATACATTCAATTTCCTATGTAACAGTAATGTAAAAAATACGACCCCTTATCACAAACCGCCTGGCAAGGCGTTGTGAATAATAAGAAGATAATTAATAATCTTCTGTACTGACGTATTAACTTTTTAGTTGGTATTATTCATGTCAAATTAACATATTTTTTTTTCTAACAAAAATAGACTTTTTTTCACTGTTTTCAGAAAATCTAAGCAAACCAATTTTTATTTATTATAAGCCATTACTTGTGACACATATATTTTTAACTCAACAATGAATTTTGAATATTAATAACAGTTTCATCAAACAATGACAAAAATAATGTTTTAACACAGGCACACAAAAAAAAGAATGTCGAGTGCTACAAGGCAGACCTATTAGGAGAGCTGGCAAACATTATGGTGAACGATAAGATTCAAAATTTTCACTGATGGCAGTCCATTCTTTGGTCTTTGGATATGTCAAAACCGATCGTCTGCCGTTTCAAAGTGGCAGCATTAACTTGGGGGGTGTATTCAAAAAGGGGTGATTTTAGGTTTTAGTGAACCATATTGTTCAAAAAAAATTTTTGCAGGGGTGATTAATATAGTTAGTCTAGACGGCATTTCTACCTAGGCAGACGATTTTTTTGGTAGCATTATCATAGCAGACGCAACTCAAAATGGCAAAAAATCACATTTCGGTGAACTATATTGTTCAAAAATAATTTTCGCGTCCTTATATTTGTCTACTTATGGTTTAATAAATAACGAATTGGCAAACGAAAAAATCGGTAGCATCGCCCTAGCAGACGCTGTCAAAGTGACAGATCCAGTTTTAATGAATGACATTTATCAAGCAAAATTATGTAAGGAATGATAAATACAAGTCAAGATTACATTCTCGTCCGGGCAGACGATTTTTTTCGTAGCTATGTGTATGGCAGACGCCTGTCAAAGTAGCAAAAATCACGTTTCGGTGAACTGTAGTAGTGATCAAAAATAATTTTTGCGTCTTTCGATTAGTCTATCTATGGTACAATAAATAACGAATCGGCAGAGGAAAAAATCGGTAGCATTTTCCTAGCAGACGCTGTCAAAGTTAAAAATTTTAATTTTTTTTTTCTTATATAAATAAGTTTGGAATGTTGCGACGAAATTTTAAGTTTGAACAACAAAAATCTGTCTGTAGGTCTGTCTGTAATCTTTTTTGTGCGCACAATTACTCTGGAACTGTTTAAGATATTGATTTATGGTGTATCTATGTACTGTAACGAGATCTGGAACTAGATTATATTGTCGAAGGGTTGGGGGCAAATAGGGTTAAATAGGCAAAGCAAACAAGTAAGAATTATTAAAATTGGGATTTAATGTATGTACGAGAAACCAAGGTCTTAAAAATTTGTTGGCATCAGCCATCCCCACCCTACTATTTAAATGAACCAAAGGTTTCAAAATTTTTTTTTTTACATCAGCCACTGCCGCTACCCCCACCCCATATTAAATGGGCTAAAGAAATAAAATTGTGATCAAGTGTGTGTACGAGAAGCAAAACTATCAAAACATTTTGCCATCGACCACCGCCGGCCACCGTTACTTTCGTCCCATTATCAAATTACCCTCTTTGATGGTATGTGGAAATAGTGATTCCTTAGACAGCAGTTTTCAAACAAAGAATTTTTCTGCATACAAAAAATCGGTGACAGTTCGTTCGTTATATTTCCTGTGCGAATAAAATAAAAATCTGACTTTAAACAACAAATTTATTACTTCTATACAAATAAAAAATAACATAACAAAAAGCCTAGAA
This sequence comes from Rutpela maculata, assembly GCA_936432065.2. Classification (NCBI taxonomy): domain Eukaryota; kingdom Metazoa; phylum Arthropoda; class Insecta; order Coleoptera; family Cerambycidae; genus Rutpela; species Rutpela maculata. Next base: position 54,737,695 of record OW386285.2, read on the forward strand.
CATAATAATCTAAAAGTAACAAATAATATGTATAGCCATAAGAATATCAATCTATCATATAAGGCGATACTGTAAGGAACGTGCAAATGACTTATTGATAACAGTAACTTATATTACCAAACGGAAGATTAAATACGATATCACAAGCAACTTATAACTTAAATATTCATTTTAAAAAAAATCAACATCCTTACTTAACAAAAAACATAAACTCTGATATATAAAAATGCCTATATACCTAGAAGGTAGTATCACAATATGGTAATATCGCAATAAACAAATAAATATTATTTGAAAAGTAACAAAAAGGTGGTCTTTTTTTAACTCGCTACCTACAGATTGCATGGAATATGCTTTTGCTCCTTACCATAGAAACTAATTATGGGGATCCGAGGGGAATACATCTTTAAAGTTTCCCAAAATCGATGGACCCTTTGGGATATTAAATATATTTCCATCCTGATAGTTTGAAGTATCAAAATTCTGGCGGACAAATTGTATGACTTTATAATAGATAATCGACCTACAGGCAGATTTTTGTTATTCAAACTTAAAATTTCGTCGCAACATTCTATTTATATAGAAAAAAAAAAATTAAAATTTTTCACTTTGACAGCGTCTGCTAGGAAAATGCTACCGATTTTTTCGTCTGCTGATTCGTTATTTATTGTACCATAGATAGACGAATCGAAGGACGCAAAAATTATTTTTGACCACTATAGTTCACCGAAACGTGATTTTTGCCACTTTGACAGGCGTCTGCCATACACATAGCTACGAAAAAAATTGACTGCCTGGGCGAGAATATAATCTTGAGTTGTTGTATTTATCATTCCTTACACAATTTTTCTTGATAAATGGCGTCACTTTGACAGCGTCTGCAAGGGCGATGCTACCGATTTTGTCATCTGCCGACTCGTTATTTATTAAACCATGAGTAGACAAATCGAAGGACGCGAAAATTATTTTTGAACAAAATAGTTCATCGAAATGTGATTTTTTGCCATTTTGAGTTGCGTATGCTATGATAATGCTAGCAGAAAAATCGTCTGCCTGGGTAGAAATGCCGTCTAGACTAACTATATTAGTCACCCCTGCTAAAATTTTTCTTGAACAATATGGTTCACTAAAACTTAAAATCACCTCTTTTTGAATGCACCCCCCCAAGTTAATGCTGCCACTTTGAAACGGCAGACGATCGGTTTTGACATATCCAAAGACCAAAGAATGGACTGCCATCAGTGAAAATTTTGAATCTTATCGTTCACCATAATGTTTGCCAGCTCTCCTACTATATGTATTCCCATGCATTTCGACCCGCTGAATACGAATCCGATGCCCGCTTTGCCGGATTAGCTCTTGCATTTTTCCTAACCCCAAAAAACACCCTTGAGACTGCCCGGAAAATCTCAAACAAGTAAATTAAGACCTTAAATGAGCTGACCACCATTTCCATACGTATTTTGGGGCGTTGAGACCGAATCTGAGGTCAGAATTGGCCGATCAGTTAGGAATTTTGACAAACCTCAAAAAACAGCTAAAAAATGCCCGAAAAATCCCAAACAAGTAAATAAAAAACTTAAATGAGCTGATCACTAAATCTATACGTAATTTGAAATTGACTTTGCTCTACATAATATCTGAACATATAATTTCCGACGGAGGGTGCAGGTAAATGTTAAGGTCAAACAATATTCCTCTTTCAATATAGTAAACTTTGTCCAAAAAATTTTTCCTAAAAATGTCACTATTCAGTAATATTTTCCGTTAGATACTTAAAAATTTAAAAGTTACCCATCTCCGCTTACTATTGATGAGGATTGATGAGAATATATGCTGAAATGATATTTCTCTATGAAGTTTGCAGATTGCGCTTTAATTTTGACTACGGTATTGTGTTCAGCTCGTGAAAATACATCGGAAATTATATGGACCTCATATTCAGTTTCAGCGCCTCAAATTACGTATAGATATAGTGATTAGCTCATTTAATCTTTTTATTTACTTGTTTAGGATTTTCGGTCATTTTCAAGGTGTTTTTTAAGGTTGGCAAAAATGCAAGAGCCAATCGGGCAAAACGGATTCGTGTTCAGAGGATCAAAATGCGTGGGAGTACATAGGTCTGCCCTCTAGCACTCGACATTTTTTTTTTTGTGTGCCTGTGTTATTTTTGTTTGCTTATAGTATACAGTCGCATAGTTTTTTACAAAATAAGAGTGGTTTCATGTCTTTCTGAAGAGCTCAAAGCAAGGACGAAAATCGTTTCAAAGACTAAGCATTTGACAAAAGTAGAAAGACAGTTTAATTTTTCGAGATGAGTTGTGTTGAATTAAGAATTTTAGATAGGTTTTCGTAAATAAATTCATTTTTGAGCTCCTTGCATCTAGCACAACCAGATGTGAGTTGTCAGAGAATTACAAAAAGATTAAAAATTGACATTTATAATTATTATTGATTAAAGAGAGAGTTATTTTGTAAATAAATTCATTTTAGAGTTTTTTAGTTTCTAGCATTACCAGAAGGACTTAGATTCTCTTTTTTGATTTTTCATACATTATTATTTCTATTGTTTGCGAAATCCTACAAAAAACATTCTTTAATGACAATAAAATTAATAATTTCAGAATATCAGAATTTAATTTTTAATTTTATTCTATTACAGAAGCGCAAAAAATATTGAATACTATACGTTGCAAAAATGAGTATTTTTGCCACTTGTTGCATAACTATTTTGAACTTCACTATTAACTTTTCCTCTACTTGGTATAGTTAAGTTTGACAATTTTTTTAAAGCAATCCTCACATTGTTTATTTCTTTTTATAATATAGCATATTTTTAATAATAATTCATTGTAACTGACCAAACAATGCATAAGATTACATAATAAGCACACAATAAAGAGTTTCGTCATGATAAATATAAGATGTCGACATCTACCTTTGTATATCAATAGTAAGAACGACGTCCACATATTCTCACACCGCTTTTCAGCACTCTAAATTCAATGCCAAATGCCAAACACCACATACTGTGACGCCCTCAGCATGCATCGGTCGACAAACCAATCTGGAATAAATAGGAGACGTTTGCATGTGGACAGATAGGTAGTCAACCTGCATATCAGAGATTGTATGGTGACTTGCTGCTGACACACATTACAGCCAATCCTCGGGGATTCTGCGGTGTGGTGTTACTGATGGTAAACAAAACAAAACGTGTGTGACATCTCGCTCCGAACCTGCCCTGACTAGCTTTATGCTGGAACGCCAAAGTAATTATTACCTAGCTGCGATCAACAGGATGCATGTTGAAAGGCTGGGATTGCATGTTGCTAACCTGGGTATTAACTAGAGCGGCCTTATAGTGATAATGAGAATAAAAATAACGAGACTTCCTATTAAATTTTAAACATTCTCATCCAGGATTTTACCTCAGTCGTGTCGTGATGTTTTATTGTCATCTTATTTAACACTATAAATATATTGTCAATTTTCTAAACTAAATGTTACTCTCTTAAATCGTTTTATTAACTTACTCTACGTACGTTATATTAATTCGTTCAGATGAATCCTAGAGGATTAGAAAGAAATAATAATAATTTCACAGAAAATTTAATTTTTTCGAATCGTTATGATCATAAGTAATAAAACTTTTTGTGAAATGCCTGCAGAAGGCCTGAATAAAAGATAAAAATAACTACCTATATGAAAGAAAAAGATTACCACATGAAGTTTTTTCTTAAATCTTTGACGATTTCTTTTATTTAGATAAATAAATAATTAAAAAAAAAATAATAAAAAAATTAATGTTCACTATATACCCATACTCCAGTCAGTATGTCTGAAGAGGTCGACAGCCACCCGACGTCAGCGAGCTATTGGGGCTTGGTGGGAGGCTCATTGGTGAGCGTATTGTCGTCACGTTGCACAACCGACATCTTGAAAAAATGATTTTTTTCAAATATCTCGGCGTCTTTTGAGGCTACATAGAAAACAAGTACGGTGTTTTAAAGAGTGCAAAATGTCCCATGCTTTATGTGCTATACGTTTTTTTTTTTCGCAGGGCTGATAGCTTTTTGTTTATTGTGACAAAACTAAAAGCTCTCAGTTAGGATGCCCACTATACATCTCAGCTCTTTTCTGCTCAACTTTAGCAATTTATTGGCCGTTGTGCTGGATGGTCCGTCAGTGATGAACATACGTGACTGTCTCATCTCTGATGCCTCAGTCCAAGACAAATTGTGTTCTTTTATCAATCCTATTGCGATATTATATGATATTCCGCAGGTTGGCTCGTGTCCCATCAAGACTCGTTTTGCGTCGTCTTTGGTCAGCTTATCTGCTCTTTCATTACTGTTATTACCCTGGTGTCCTCACGTCCACTCCAATTGTACACTGTTGTGTTCCACCAGTTTCGCTAGGGAATCAAGGCAGTCTTTTACTGTTTTGGAACGTGTCTCTACTGCATCCAGATCTATGAGAGCTGCTTATCTGTCAGTGATGTTGCGGATTGTCAGTGTACGACTTCCATATCATTTCTCAGATTATATCTCACAAATTTCTGTAGCTGTGAGCTCTGCTTAGAACACTGCTGTGCTACATAGAGGTTCAGACTAGCCTCTTAACGTTTTTGATCCGTCAGTATACCATTAGACCAGGCAAATCTCAGTGTAAAATGGGTTTGGCGTGAACTATTTGGGGACAGTTATTTGTTTATCTCAATGGATAGCTCTATTAATGTAGGATAAGTATATAAAATCGCAAAAAATCCCGACGTGAGCTAAAGCCGCCATTTAGAAAAAATGACCGCCAGAGACATTTTCTTTAAAATCATATATCTTAGTAACCGTTGCTCCGATTTTAGATTTCTTTTTTTTGTTCCATTCCTCACTTCACATTTTACAGAAAGTATGATTACATATTTTACGATAAATTAAACGATAAACTTAGGAATTTAAAAAATAATTTAAATATTACAGAAATTTAAACTTTTATAAACTCGAGACGTTTGTACTGAAATTTCTAGTCAATTTTTGAAAAAATAATTTTAATAAAAGTTCTGGAGCACACAATTAGCTTTCATTTGTTTTTTGGCCGATGTTACTAACTCAAATAATAACGAAGTAATAGTTATTTATATATAAAATTGTATTCATTTTTAATAATGTATAAGGTATAAAGGGTGTCCAGTCAGTGTTCTCTCGGAAGATTGTGCAAAACGGCTAACTTTATAAAAAAAACTTTCTTATCAAAACTTTCAATGTTTCGTCTCTACTACAACTTAAAATTATTTTCAATTATACAAGGTGTCACAAAAACGAGTCACACAAGAAAGTATAATTTTTTTAAATAGAACAGCCTATATTTCCTTAACGCCAGTTAAGCCTCCAAGAGCCCTGTATTACACCCAAAAATATTTCGCCAAGTTATTTTTTCGTGTTTTTTTTTTTGGGGCAGTTTACAAACATTTTTGACTGGCATATCTCCGCGATTTATTAATCGTTATTTCTAAAAATGTGGGATGTTGTTTGATAATGATGTATTTACTGAAAAACATTTTTGAAATAAATCTTCAGTATATCGGGTGTCCGAAATATTTGCGTACATTTCTTGATATTTAATTATTATTTTTCTCATTTTTTTAAATGGAAAGCCTAGGTATACTTTTTTACATGAATGAATAAAACATACATTTCCTCACATTTTAATATCTCTTTATTTCTATTTCAAACGTTTTTGAGACATGATTATATCAAATAATTTTTGCGTAAATTAAGGTGCTCTTTATTTTAGCATTAAAATCTATATTTTGCTTTACATTTTTTTCAATTTTTTTTAAATGGAATGCCTATAATTTTTAAACGGATGAGTAACGCTTACAATTTCTCACATTTTGATATCGTACACTTTCTTTTATGGACGGTTCTTGAACAATAATTTTTTTTTTCACGATATTGAAACTAACCTAACAACTGCTCAAAATGTCCACCATTTTGATTCAGGTAACACTGAGGTCTCTTGATAAATGAGCGTCTTACACAGTGTAACATATCAACATTTATACGATTGAAACACCGACGAATCCTTTCCATCATATCTTCTCGAGTCGTTGGTTCCACTTTATAAACGTCTGACTTCACAAATCCCCAAAGAAAAAACCCCACTGAAGTCAGGTCGGGTGACTTAGGCGGCCATGTAATGAGACCTAACATAATTTAATAGAATGATAAATTAGATATTATTTAACAGTTTATTAAAATATTGGACCTCCTCTTCCTATCCACCTTTCAGGAAATTGATTACTAATGGCCTGACGAACATTTCTACTAAAATGTGGTGGTACACCTTCAAGTTGTAATCACACATTATTTGTAATGTAATCAGGAATATGCTCGATTATTTGTGGAAACTTATTTTGCGTAAAATCTAAGAAGACTGCTCCATTCACATTTCCCTCAAAAAAGCGAGGATGAATAACATAATCATGTACAATTCCTCCCCTTACATTTAAACTCTGTTTCTGATTTTTCTGTGCAACATGAGGGTTTTCTTTGGCATAATAATGGAAATTGGGCCTATTCACAAATCCGTTGCGATGACACGTTGATTCATCCGTGAACAATACAAATTTGAAAAATACTTCATTTTCTCCAATTTGGTTTTGAGCCCACTGGCAAAAATTTAATCTACGATTTAAATCCACATCCCAAAAGTCTTGATGCAGCTGAGCTCGATGGGGGTGAAACTTATTTTTACGAAGACATAGGGAAACACTAGATTCACTGACCTCTAAATCCCTACTTAACTCCCAGACACTTGCCGTAGGATTTTCGATTACGGCTAAAGTTATAGCCAACTCATTTTCTTCATTACAATACATTTCGTCGTCTCGCCTTCTTTTCATATGCAAAATTTCCAGTACGTTCAAAACGTTCTTTCAAATTTTCTAGAGACCTCACATTAGGATATCTTCTATAGGGATATTTTTTACCATACATTCTTGATGCCAATAAACAATTTCCATTACATTCACCAATAACATAACATTTACCATAGGTATTAAATCCTATTGACAATAATTATAATTCGTATTTTTAAATATTAACAATATTAATTCAACTTAATCACGATAATCTTAAACACATCAGAGAAATGCCATAGAGTGAAAAACAAACGCAAAACAAAAGGCCAAAGCCATACTAGATTTAAATGTTAAAATAAAAATCACCTCAATTTACGCAAAACTTATTTGAAATAATCATATCTCAAAAACGATTTGAAATAAAAATTAAGTGTATAATATTAGAATGTGGGGAATTTTATGCTTTATTCATCTATGTAAAAAAATATAGGCATTCCATTTAGAAAATTCGAGAAAAATAATAATTAAATAACAAGAAATGTAAACAAATATTTTGGACACCCGGTATAATAATAATTTATTTCAAAAATGTTTTTCAGTAAATGCATCATTATTGAATAACACCTTACATTTTTAGAAAAAACAATTAATAAATCGCGGAGATATGGTAGTCAAAAAAATGTTTGTAATTTGCCGGAAAAACAGGAAAAAAATTATAACTTGGCAACGCTGCATCTGATTGGCAAAAAATTTTAGAGTGTAATTCAGGACCCTTAGAGGCTTAACTGACGCTAAAAAATTAGAGGATATTCCATTAACAAAATTATACATTCTCGTGTAACTCCTTTTTGTGACACATTGTATAATTGAAAATAATTTCACGTTATAGTAGAGTTGAAACATTGGAAGTTTTGTTAAAAAAGTTTTTTTATAAAGTTACCCGTTTTTACACAATCTTCCTAGGAAGCACTAACTGGACACCTTATATATGTCCAAGAACTCAAGTCTTATTTTCTTCAGTTATCTTCTATTTTATGCCCAAAGATGTAATAACACTTTCGATTGTACATGAAAAGAGGAAGAGAACAAAAAAAGGAAATCTAAAATCGGAGCAATGGTTACTGAGATATGTCCTTCTAAAAGAAACGGTTCTGGCGGCCATTTTTTCTAAATGGTGGCTTTAGCTCACATTGGGATTTTTTGTGACATATATATCCCCATTCTACATGAATAGAGCTATCCATTTCGATAAAGAAATAGCTGTCCCCAGATAGTTCATACTCAAAACTGGATTTGCCTGCACTACATATAATATCATTTGATCATGTCGTCTTGTTGTATTCCCTCCTCTCCTCTGTGAAGTATGCTTGCCCTGAAGGTTTTTGTGAATTTATGGCTTGTGCTGATTCTATCTGACTGCATGTGTATTATTTGATTGTTTTCTATTTGGAGATATTTCGGTATGGTATCCTATTCTTGGAATGGTTTTGAATCCTTTGCACGCTGCTAGCAGTGCCTCAATCTCCACCACTGTTACACTTATTTGTAACAAGATATTTTTACTTTCGTCAAAATTGGGCCAAGCAAAATTCTGTCACAACCAGGTGGAAGCAGATGAAAGGTTGATAATAATACGGAAGGACTAACCAGATGAAGAAGCCATAAAAATTGGATAGCCCACTGGCAAAAAGCATCGTGACGACTGGTAAGGAAACTTGAAAATGTCAAGGACCTTAGAGTTGAAAAGTACTACTGATGATGATGAAGACGATAACGAAGAGATACCTTGAATCGGGAGAGAGAATGCTACTAAGTTAACTAGCCTTATTGTGTCGATGTAGGAAAAAGAAACTATTCGAATATTCTTGAGGGAAGACAACATAATAGAAAGAAATTTAAAATATTCAAATCGAGAGAAAACTGGAAATCAGTTCACAAATTCCTAAACATACGGGCATACATAAGATTCTTAAATTATTCTTAAATATTCTTTTAAAACATTCATTATATCATAATTTACATGGCTACATCTTTTATCCCAAAACTGCATATCAAGTATTTCCCTCTAATTGATATATAACGAGTAACGTTTACTTAGAATTATTTTTGACGCGAACTGTACATATACTTAAAATTTTGTACGCTCCTATTCAAACTTATACTACTTAACATTTCTCGGACTGTATACACAGGGCTTCGCGTACTAACTTCTCTCATTAGAGCTATAAACACGGCACAAGAACACACAATTCCGTGAATTGAGCACTATGTATTATTCTTCCCACCTACCCTTTGGTATTTGTTCCAAGTATATTCGTGAAAATACAACGCTAAAGTCAGCCAGACGTGACACTTGTAATAAATATGTATTTTGTTCCAGAAAGCTTTCTTCTGGATTAATTAATATTATGTAGGTTATATAACAATTGATGTTATTTTTTTGTGATCAATACTTGCTCCGGTTATTTGTTAATCAATTTTTGCTTTTTAAACATATAAAGCGTAAAGTTTATTTAAGTGCATTTTTAGTTAGCCATTACGTAGTTCACAATATTGTTCCTGAGTAATACGGCCATTCGTGCTGTTTAATAGACTGAAGGAAAGCAACGTAACGTACCATGGGTCATTTTATATATCTACAGAGTCGTAATTCCAACAATGAAACATTAAATATTTTAATTAAGTACTTTTCAAATTAGGGTAACATTCCAAAAAATCAGTTCAAGCAATATAAAAACAGCAGACACACATTGTACACTAACCTACATAAATAAGCTGGAACTTGCATATGTTCTTATAAAGCGTAGTTAGTTCTCGAAAAACTGCAATTCTGCGAGACAAACTCAAAAGATGATTACAAATACCTACTCTACTTTCAAAAGTCATATCTCACGAACTACTGGGGTTAGAGAGATATTTTAGATTCTTTGCAGTACCAAATTCTATCCATATGTCCTGATTTTCATTTTGATATTGATAAAAGAGTGCTAGTGCCAGAACAATCAGTATCCACAGTCTTTATTAATATTTTCTTTAAATTGTTCTCATAGCAATCTAAAATATACATCTTGTAAAGATGTATCCAATCAACTTCAAGAAAAATGTCTTGCTCTTCCCTTTTTTCATTCATTTACGGGTTGTGACACCATTTCTTCTTTTTTTTGGGGAAAGAAAAAAAGAAGTGTTAGGAAGCTCCGGATTCTTTTCCGGATGTCACCGCCACTTTCGTAGATTTGGTTACAGATCCAAAGTAGCCAAATAATGGTCAATTAAGAATGCTGTCAAAGTTTGTCATAATAATCTGATAAGTATTCCGACACAGATGCTATCGACCTATGTCGAATGCAATTATTTTCACAAAAAAGCCGTACTGATGAAAACTTACCCCCAACAATGAATGCCTTGTCAATTCATATCAATAGATGTATTTATCAAGCAGGATTTGTTTGGGGTAAACTCAGTCAATCGATCATAGATCTCCTGTGTCCATCCAAATGGGAATGGACTATGGATAATGATAAATGGATGTCCCTCCGGAATACTTCCAAAAATGAGAACATCTCATCAAATGCATTGTTAAAATGTAAGTGCAAAATTTGTGGACCTAAGTGCAAATGTTTTTTAAAATATTTAAAATATACAAAATTATGTTGATGTGTAGAATGTTGCAATTAAGTTATTTAATTTAAAATTTACTTTCATTAAGTAGGTACTATAATTTAGTTATTTTAAATGTTTTTTGTTAATTTTACCATTATTTATATATTTTATTTTGTTAATGTGCTGTAGAATAAAAAATAGTTAAAATATTGTGCTTCCAATATAATATTATTAAGAATAAGATAGAATGCAACTATATGCATTATTTTGCCTATGCACGCCACTGGCGACTTTATTTAAATAAATAATATTTTAAAATTATATACCAATTGACAGAAAAGGTAATAATGCAGTTTTTTTATCTACGGCCTAATTTATTGGGTCGTTTGCGTGACAGCCAAAAACTTGTTATAGCTAGAATGCCGTCACCATATTTTTTTGCTAAGTGGTTTTGTATAAGAAAAATAGTAGAACAAGTAATGTGAAATAATTTTGAAAAGGTACAATCAACATTTTTGCAGTTTGTAACAGCAACAATAATAAATTATTTTAAATAAATTCATTATGCACATGTGCAGTTTTCTCTTTGTACGCCACTGACGGCTTTATTTAAACAAATAACATATACGAATAATATACCAATCGACAGAAAAAATAATTTTATATCTTGTAGAATTTTGATTTATTGGGCCGTTTTAGAGATATAGCCAATCACGTGTCGTTGTTGGAAGGCTCCTCCCCCTTTTTTTTGCTGTGGGACCTTAAAAAAAAATAGCTAAAAGCAAAAGAAGGGACTTATGCAAAATTTTATACTCTGTCGAATGGCGCCAAGATTATTCCTCTAGCTCCCACCATTTTTGAGAAAAAAAATACAGGCAGATACAGGTAGCCCCTTTGAGAGGGGGGGGGGGGCAGGAGGAGCAGGCATGATTTCTCGAGGTGGGTCTGTTCGAAAATCTACTTATTTTGACTAGTTCTATTCATGGTTAAAAGGATTTGCTATTAGGTACTCAAAAGTGGAAGTATCGAGGCATTTTCGAGACGCAAGTCACTACACTATAAACAATTCTATATTATTATATCCTCTCTCCGGTTATTGTGGTCAAAAAATTGAAAAATTAAAGGAGGATTCTGTAGAATACAACGCTGGAGAGTCACTTTTGGTGACATAATTCTTGGAGAATCGAACTATTAGTGTAATAAGATGTCCATGAAATTTGTGAAAACCCACACCTAATACGCCATCTGTCTGCTTCCCTAATGATCCATGCCTCAGAGGCCACAGTCGAAATCAAAATAATATTTGAGGGTCATACTATCTGTATATTGGCCAGCAGGATCCAAATATGCAAAAATATTCATTTAAAAATTTGATTTTCATGTCAATTGCAGGGAAATCCGAAGTCGGCCATTTTGGGTCTTTACATCGTCATACGTATGTAACTATGTGTCTAACGGGTTGTAAGGAAATGTTCCAATTTAATTAAGAAATAATAATTGCACAAAAGTATAGTGCTTCTTCCTAAATAGCTAATTAAATAACACTTTAACTTGGCTGACTTAAAATAACATCGTGGGAGTAACGGAATGGGAAAAGGATAATTAGCTATGTTTATCTTAGAAAAAATATCTTGTCCCGTCCTTCGCTAGATGATGATGCTGAAAGGGAATTGCCCCGAGGAAATATTGTAATGACTGGAAAAAGTACGAAAATGATTAATTTTACGAAAAATCTCAACTTCCGAAATTGATAAGAATTAATTCTAAAATCAAATTTGATAACCTATGGCAGGTTATAAAATTAAGAAATTAGCTTTAATAATTATTATTAAATTTTAATTTCGCGTTCAAGCTTAACTCTATCTTGACGGTTCTTGAGTTATTAAAGGAAAAAGTGACCTCCAGAGAAACAAAGCAACCTGCCTCACCTTCTAGCAACGTATAAATCAACTTAAGCTCCAAAGCTACGCAACTATAGGCGAGTATTACATAGTGAATTTGCCATCCCTCGTAGAATGTAAATCAGTCGATTCCTTACCTATTAGATGTTAAGTAAGTAAAAAATCTCTGCTCCTTGATAGAGATAATTCTGCTTTCCCGTATCAACAATTATAAATCTTGTGTAGTGCCAGTGCTAGTTTTAAGTTTTATCAAGTAGTTTTAGGCTCATATGGGCACATTTTTATTTAGCAACCTAGTTTTAAGTCTGCCGTGGCCGACAGGTGCCCTTAGCTATTTAAACATTGTCGTCACGCCGAACCGGACCCGCCCTACCCAATCGCGCCGTGGTTGTCTGGTTGGCACCGGGTCGGGCTGTAGCTAGGCGCATATTTGTATCTTAAATAGAAATAAATACTTTCTGAATTGAAAAATTGAAATGAATTGATAGATAAGAAGTCCTGGTGCGGCGTCGCGCGTCGGTGATTGGCCTTAGTCGCAGAAGTAGGTCTACATTAAATAAATGAAATACATAATTACAATTTTAATTCGATTATGCCATGAGTTTACATGTTACCTAATACCATAATTAGTACTTCTGCCTCCTAGTGGCAAACCATGGCAACTACGTGCGGGTAATTAAAAAAAAACGTGGATAGTTTGTCGTTCGATGGATGTAAAAATTACCACTATCTGTAGCATAGCTTATTTTTAACCCCCGGCCTCAAAAGAGAGATGTTATAAGTTTGACGCGTATGTTTATATATTTGTTTGTCTGTCTGTTTGTCTGTCTGTGGCTTCATATCTCTTCAACGAGTGATCCGATTTTGATGTAGGTTTTTTATTTGAAAGAATATTTTGTCGAGAAGGTTATAGGCTATATTAGATTTTGATGTTTGGTTGCCATCTTGAATTCGCCATGTTGAACTTCTCTAAAAATTGTTCGATTGAAGTAAAATTGAAAATGTGCAGACAATTATGGTAGCCGAACATGATTTAGCCCTCATTTTGATTCGGTCATATGAAACTGGTACGATTAGATACATTGATCGGGGGTTTTTAAATATTTTTAACTTTACTTGTTGGTAAGTTTATAACATGTTTCAGAGGCTTACGGATAATCCTGTACTAGGATTACATACAATGCAAAATTGCCAGATAAGGAAAAACATCGTACTTAAACATAAAATTGACACTAAAGAGAATTTAAATAGCGACAAAATTGCTTTTATTAAAAGTACATATTGCCAAAAAATTTTGGCAAGACGTTGGATCCCCTAACTAAATATGTACTTGACCTAAAGAAAAAGTTAATTTATAACTTTTTTAGACAATGTAATATGGCTTCAATAACAATGTGTCGATTTAAATAAAATTGTGGAAAAATATGCTCTTTATGGATGTTAAAAAACTTCGGAGTTTTAAAAAAAATGTTTCATTACGACTTGATGACATGATTTTTTGTCCGTCTAAACAAATATTTTGACTTGAAACTTTCTCTGGTTGTAACCACCCGCAAAGGGCATACTTTTCCAAAATTTTACATAAATCGATATATTATATTATTGAAGCTGTGTTAAATTCTTTCAAAACACCATATATTTTTGAATTCTTTCTAAAAACGTACATGATTGGTGTAATAAATTTATTGCGCCAATCACGTACGTTTTTAGAAAGAACCGGTGGGATTTATCTGCATTCGGCGGCTTCTTCATAATTGGCGAGTACAGTACATATATATAAAGAAGTATGAGAGCAAGTTTTGAACTAGGTATGAGATCGGAAACATTTTTTTTCTCGTTTTTTTTGCAAATATCTCCAGATGCATTGGTCGAACTGCAAAATAAAATATGGAGATTATTAACAATAAAAGTTTGAACAGACCTAAATATAAAACCTTTATTAAATATGAAGAAGCCGTCGGACGCAGATAAATCCCACCAGTTCTTTCTGCAATCCAAGTAGAATTTTTAGGCAGTTTAGGAACAAATTTAGTGTAGTGGGAAAAAGTTTTGTAACTGTTTCGATACTTGGGGGGGGGGGGGGGTACAAAGGTTTCCATACATTTCCAACATTTTTTCTGAAGTTTTTACCATTTCTTTACGTTTTGCAGATAGCACAACAATATTATGGAACAGTTTAGCAACTGTTTCCACTTTTAGATATAATTTCTTCCCAAAACAAGTGTTTGAACACATTTTCGAAACATACTGCAGCATCTGTTAATCATTTCTAAATTATAAACTTGTGTCATACATTATTGAAATTGTATGAAACACATTCTTATATCTCCAAATGTTTCCAAATTGTTTCCATTTTTTCCATGAAACAAAATAGATTATCAAAACCGTGAACTTTCCTAAGACAGTTATAACCTCACATTTTATTATTATTCAAGAGAAGTTAAGAGATGCAAAATGGGAAAAACCAAACAATTTAAACATTCTTCCAGGTATTACAACCTGTTAAAGTATACAAGAATTGTGAAACCAAAAAAGTTGCTGTGGAATGTCAAAAGACAAATAACCAATTAATTGGATACTGACTTTGAAGAGGAGATAGCAGAACCAAGATATGAATTAATGGAAGACCTCAACTAAAAACCGCCGAAAATGCCACAATGCATGCGCAACACAGCCGGCTGCCGACCATTGTTCACGTGTTGCCAACTTTTCCGAAACCAGACCGAAACAAAGAGAAAATTGTTTCTGTAAGAAAATGATTGTTAACATTTCCAAAAAAGTTTCGAAACAAGTTTCCTTCAGAGCTAATATGCTACAGTAACCGGAACCGAGTGGATACACTAGAGAATCAATCAAAAGATATAATTTGGTATACTTATTATTACCAAAATAATATAAGGCATTAAAAAAAAAGCGAAAATAATATATTTTATAACGAGAGGCAAACTGCGAAGGAAATCTGGTATATACTCAGAAGGAAATGGAAATCCGAGGAAATCTCAGCGGATTTCTCCCCCCCCCCCCCCGCTCTTCAAAAAAAATATTTTATCAAAGAGAAATCTGAGGGAAATCCGAGGATATTTGGTGGGTTGACCCCTTGGCGCGAAAAATGGCGTATAAAAAAATAAAATTTTACCTAAAAATAACAAGTGAAAAAATATTCGGTCAAATTGGCTAAAACTTTTTTACGTAAAGTTTGTGTCTTCCTGATCAAGAAACTCTTATTGAGAAACTTTCAAAAATGACTCCTTTGGCCTCTATTACCTCATCAATAAATTAAAAGTTCGAGAAGATACAGAATATTACAACTTGACCGAATATTTTTTCAGTTCTTATTTTTAGGTAGAATTCCCGGCGCCTTTGCCAATACTTTTCAAATTTAATTTTTTCTACACTATTTTAATTAAAACAACAAATCTTCTTAATGAAAAATATTATAAAAGGCTATTAGAAAGTATTACAATATAAAAGATATGAAAAAAAAAAAATCATGAATTCGGAAATTTTTTAAATTGACCTGTTGTACATTTCTTGAGCTGCATCTCGAAAACTAGATGTAGGATCGAGTTAAGCTCATGAGAGCTTTTGATCAGAAAGTCGAAATCTACAACATATTAAAACTTCAGCTAATTTTATTTTATAACAAAAAATATTGTTATATACCCGATTTAGAAAAAAACACCCAATATTTGCCCACCTTTCACTAGACATAGCATATTTATTTAATGGAGATGCGCATTTATACACAAAAAAACAAAATTCTATTTAAAATTTTCACCGCGAGTCTTCAAATTTCAATTTTCAATTACATTGAGAACAATAAAAAGGTATCATAATGTAATGATCATCCTCTCACTGCTGTGCTGTATCCATGTCCCATGTAAATATTGAGAATTCTTAAAACAAATACTTGTGTGCCAAGTTTTTTAAATAAATTTGCATTGACGAGTTTTTTTTGTTCTTGTAACAGGAGAGAGTCGGGGTCATTAATTCATTAAATTAAATTGTTTCCAGTACCAAGCCCAAATCGTTTATGTTTATGTGAAATATAATTAATTGTAAATTAAAAACTCACGTTTTTATTTATCTAATAGCTGCGAAGTGGGCGGCAGATGTTCGGAGTTAGCGTTAAGACAGTTTTTATGTCTCGTCGAAGATTTATCTCGTATCAAAAAGCAATCAGGTAGGCATATAAGATGCTCAGAGCTATAAAACATAATCTGAAATTTACATTAATAAAATAAAATTTTCGGTTATTGGTGTTACCTTTACATAATATATAGGTATAGTAGAACGAAAGATAATTGAACTAACAAAAAATTATACAAAAGTGACTAATGTAAACAAAGTTGTACGAAAGGTGGCTAAGTTTATTGTGGGCGATTTAATAGTTAGCGTCTACTGCAGGAAAGCAGAGTTGGAATCGGGTGTCGTACGTATGAAACTTGTCACGAAATAATTATTTTATCTTTTATGTTAACAATTTTTACATGGGGAATGCAATTCCCCTTTATTGTATCTTAGGTAGAATTACGTTGTGCATCAAAAGACACAAAGAAAAGATCAAAATTAAACAAATGTATTATTAACTTCTCAGTTTTTATCTAACAATGGCAACAGTCATAATGCATTGGTATCAAACACCAACGAAAAATACAATGGTCAAATAAATACAGCTTCTACAGCTACTGTTCCACTCGCACCCGCCAATTCTCCACCTTTTTAACTTCCAGTGTTTCAACTTACAGCAACAGTACTTATTTATCTCTGGCGTCACCTCTTCAACTAATATTTATGTAACTTTCCCTTTATTTCGACTCTCCACACACAAACGCCTTCGCCTTTAACTCCTTATAAACCCCATTCCAATTTGGCGTCCTTTCTTCTGACAGTTCATCGATTCATCTACTTGATCTCCGCTCTCTACAAATTTGCATCACTGCCCCAAAATTTAGACAAGACACAATACACTCTGATACAAAAAAAATGTACCTATAAGTTGGGGTACCACAATATTTTTGATTCGCTATATCCTGTGATTGTATACATTCAGGGACTATTAACTAGTTTCGACGTCATCACTAAGGTTATCCATTGCAGTGACACGTCTTTTTGTGATGATGTAGTTCTTGCAATTTTTTTAAGGCCAAATACCGTTTGGTCTACTATACATAGCTGAACGTTTGTTTTAATTAGCTTGATTAGTTTCGTTTATTGCGCAATAAATAATGAAAGTTATGTTGGAAAACTTATTTACAATGAAATAGGTGGTATTAATGCCACAATAACTAGGCCATATATTACAAACGTATCAGATACCAGGGACGGCCAGATCTAAACACGTAATTTTCAAATTATTTTGCATTAGAATCCTTAAGTAACATAATATTTCCGTACGTTCCACCCACTTTGTCACTGATTGTAATTTTGATTACCGTTATAAATTTGAAATACTAAACGAACAGTACACTATGGTCTACACTAGAGATGATAATCTGAAAAGTTATCGCACTTAACCTTTGTGGGCAATTCATTCTTTAATATTAGGTGAGAAATTGTGTTTTTTTGCAAATTACTATTAATTTGTTTTTGTTCTGGAGAAACGGAGGAGGCTTTTACATAAAACAATTTGAAAAAATTTAACCTTCAAAAAAAGTCACCAAAAATTGTGAAATAAAATTTGACCGTCAACGTCACTTGTTTAATTGAACCTTATAGACCAGTGTGTCATACGTTTATGCAGAAAATGTGTGAATTGTTGTTACTTTGAGGTAGTAGAGCTCAGAAATATTCATTGCATCTCTTTTCTTGGTACAGGGGCGTAGGGCAGGCTCCCAAATGTGTAAGAGATATGACTTGTAAAAGTAAAAAAACTGCCACAAAAATGTCATAGGTTTACGCATGGGAATTGGAGGGATTTCTTAATTTACCCCCAATAACATGAACCCAGACTCATACTCATTTTGGGTGGTACAAGGAGGTGCTTCGTTCGTCCAATTTTGAAAAAAAGTGAGGTAAAAAAAAATGATAAATTTATGAATGGCAATCAGGAACTTGGTAAGGTAGTGTTAGTTGTCAGTTAGTGTGAAAATATATTCACCTTCTCTGAAAAGTGGTACGACAGCCTTGCCATTCACGATAATTGATGGCGAACTGTTTACGTGTGTAATTCGATGAATATCATATATTTACGACTGACAATCAGAAACTTGGTGAATATGAACCTCCTGAGTACGAAAATACATTGGCCGTCTTTAAGAAGTGGGGCGAAGGTTTTGCCTTTCACAATAATTAATGGTGTATCGGAGCTTCCTACCACGTAAACTGGTTACCCCTGTAATTCGATGAATATCATAAATTTACGACTGGCTACCGAAAACATGTATGCACCTCCTGAGTGCGAAAATACATTCGTCATCTTTGAAAAGTGGGGCGCAGCTTTTGCTTTTCATGATAATTGATGGCGTATCAGAGCTTTCTACCGTTGTAGTTCTGATTGTCAGCGGTAAATTTAAGATAGTCATCGAATTACACGAGTAATCAGTATATGTGGTAGGAAGCTCCAATACGCCATCAATTATCGTGAAAGGCAAGACCTTCGCACCACTTCTCAAAGATGGCGAATGTTTTTCGCACTCAGGAGGTTCATGCTTACCAAGTTTCTCATTACCAGTCGTAAATTTATGCTATTCATCGAATTAAACGTATAATCAGTATATGCGGTAGCAACCTCCGATAGATCATCAATTATCGTGAATGGCAAGGCTGTCGTACCACTATTCAGAGAAGGTGAATGTATTTTCACACTCAGTAGGTTAGTACTTACCAAGTTCCAGATTGTCAGTCATAAACTTATCGGTTTTTTACCTGACTTTCTTTTTCAAAATTCTGGATTCATGATTCATGATTTTTGGGGGTAAATTAAGAAATCCCCCTCAACCCTCATGCGTAAACCTATGGCTTTTTTGTGGCTGTTTTTTACTTTTACAAGTCATATTTATTACACATTTGGGGGCCTACCGTACGCCCCTGTACCAAAAAAAAGGGCTGGTATGAACATTTCTGTGCTCTGCTATCCCAATTAACAACAATTCACAAATTTTGGGCGTAAACTTATGACACATAATTAGTGGTCGACGGGCTCCCGGTCTATTAGCTAATATTGATATTGAGGTGGGTGTAAAAATAAACAAATAACAAAATCAAACATATTTTTCATTGTCTTGCATACGGCGAAATTCTGTTTCATAATTTTTATTGATTTTCTTCTGAAAGAGGTTCAATTTTGTCAAAAATATATTTTCAATCATTTTAGTGGTCTTCTAATTAGCTTCTTTCTATATAGTAGTATAAAAGCTTTTGTACCTAATGTCGTGTAAATTTGCTAAAGTTTTACAATCGTGGCAGTCATATTAAATTCGCCGTTTTGAATTTTCAATTTTTAACTTCAAATTAGATGTCAGCTACTCCAAAAATAGCTAACCAATTGCTGCTTGAAAGAGCTTTGTTGAGCCCTACACCTAACAAATAACCTCGACAGATGTCATGACACCGTTAAATGTGACAGTAAAGTCTGAAATAATTTATAGTAAAGACGTTATGAATAGGAAGCTAAAAACATATTAGTTTCTCGTTTGATTTTGGCGTGTGAGCAAAAATTTTTTAATTTAACGCCAGCGCGTAGGCAATTTTACTTCCACATTCAGTGAAAGTATAGTAACGACAAAAAAATGTTTAAAATTTTTATTGTTCAAATAGCCCTAGAATGTCGTGAAAAGTCGAGATTTTAAGTTTGAGCGAAAAAAAAAATTTCTGTCTGTCTGTCGGTCTGTTACTTTTTTTTGTGCGCACGTTTACTCTGAAACCGTTTGAGATATTGACTTGAAATTTGGTACACATATGTACTTTAATGAGATCTAGAATTAGATTAAATTTTCATCTTGTTCCGTCGAAGTGTTGGGAGGTAAATTGGGGTAAATTTGGGGTAAATAGGTAAATCAAGCAGGTAAGAGTTCATAAAATTGGTATTTAGTATAGACAAGAGAAGCTAGGGTCTCAAAAAAAATTTGGCATTAGCCACCCTATTACCACCCCCACCCCATTATTAAAGGGGATGAAAAAAAATTTGATTTAGTGTGTGTAGAAGAACCAGAAACCTCAAAATATTTTTTTACTTTATCCACTCCCCCACTACCACCCCCTATCACCTCCCCCACCCCACTACCGATGTGGGGTATCGTTTTATGGGTTTTTGGGGTAGAGGATTTCAAATATTTATATTATTAAAGTTCCATAAACAATTATTTCCACATGCAAAATTTTTTCGTTGTGAGTGACTTGGATAGAAAATCCGGATGTGGAAGTAGTGATTCCTTGGGCAGCGTTTTTTTCCAAAATTAGCTTGGAAAAATTATTTAAATGAAAAGTGAAATTTTATGACGAGTTTTTCGCTCTCATTTTTGGTCATAAGCCTGAAAATACTGTGGTAACTGAAAAAAATATTTTCTATTTTTTAGTAAATACTTGATAAAAGCGTGCTTTTAAAAAGTTTTTTGTATATATTCTGATTTACGTAATTAAATAAATGCGGATCTGGTTTTGAAATGAAACCAACTTAAAAAAAAAAAAAAATTCAATTCGTTTACACACGTTCTTTTATCATGTTATCAAGTTAGTTCAGCTTAACCACACGGAGTGGCAAAAACACGTTTTTCCACGTTAACTTTGTTATTATTGATTTGACGAAAAAAAAGTTAAATTAAAAGCTGAAGATCTCGTGGAAGCACATAGTCTGATTTTTTTCAGATCGGACGGTAACTTTACGTGAAAATTTATTTTGAAAATTCGCGTTTCTTTGCCGTAACACTGATATACAAGGAAGTAATTCCTTAATTTTTTCACGAAAAAAAAATGAGTTACGGGGATGAGGGCTAATTAGGGGGGGGGGAGGCAGGGAAATGAAAATCATTCAACCCTCTATAACTTTTTTCCCTGTCATGCGATTTTGAAAAACCAAAATGGAATTTATTCGCTATTATCTCTATTTGACTCATTAATTTTTATTTTCAAATAAACAAACTTGAGGCAGGGGAAAAACCTTTCGTATTTTTTTTTCAAATACGTTTTTGAGTACGAAGGAGAGGGTCCAGAGGAGAAATATTTTAGGTAAGTGAGAATTTTTTTATCTATCTTTTAATTTTTTATATATCGCAATCCAAGCAATAGGAAGGGAGGGAGGGGACGTAATGCGTTTGTGGAAATAAAGTGTTAAGGAAAAGGGATAGGGACTTCGGACTTTGATATTCGGCAATATAAATGTTTTTTCCATCTTAATACTTTATCAATCTACCCTTTATCGAATATTAAACTGCCGAAACGGCAGTTTATAAATAAGTTGCGCTGTTACTATAGTGTACACATTGCACAAACCTTAGATTCAAACGAATACTTTAGCAACTAAGTTGGCGTTATAACATTAAAAATGCTTAAAATAAACATAAATTGTTAAAAGAAGAAGAAACTATTGGTAAATAAAAAATTTATTAATTATCTAAAATTTAAGTTAATCAGATTATGCGCTTTCGCGAGATCTTCAATTTTTACTTTAATTTTTTTTTCGCCAAGTCAATAATAAAGAAGTTATTGTGGAAAAACATGTTTCTGCGAATTTTAAATGCGAATTCCTCTCCCACCTCGTGCGAATAAGCTGAACTAACTTGATAACATGATAATAAAGAATGCGTGTAACCGAACTGTCCAATTTTTTTTTTTAAAGTTGGTTTCAAAACTCCTCTTTTTCTCGCTAGATCCGCTCCATTATGTGGCTGTAGTTCCGATACCCTGGAGAGAAGTCAAGTGAATCGTTTTTTCTTGTTTAGCTTATTTAGGTGAAGGTCATAGGCTAGAAAAACCTAA
The DNA here is from genome assembly GCA_936432065.2 of Rutpela maculata. Lineage (NCBI taxonomy): Eukaryota > Metazoa > Arthropoda > Insecta > Coleoptera > Cerambycidae > Rutpela > Rutpela maculata. Next base: position 54,759,973 of record OW386285.2, read on the forward strand.
GGAAATTGTCCTTTGAATGGTTGAAGATATAGAAGTAATTATTCGTTCGCAATTTTCAATGTCTTCATCTACGCTGCACAGTAATAATTTCTCAACCTACGATGCACAGCGTTAATTTTTAATATCTACACCAGGGCTGGCTCTGGGGGGCGAAGCGGGCGGCTGCCCGGGGCGGCAAAATTCTAGGGGCGGCAAATTCTTCAAATCCACAGTTACCAAAAAATATAAAAAACGTTTTCCATTAATAACTAACACAGAATATAACTATTCTGTATAAATACTGTCGCGTGTTTACAACCGTAGCAAACACTCCCGACGCTCCCACGTCTTGATAACAACTGTCACCTGTTTACAACTTCTAGTAAACCTTTCAGAAGTAATTTCACTTCTGACACCAGTTGTCGCGTGTTTACGTCTCTAGTAAACACCCTCGAGCGTGGGTTAGATAATTGCAACAGCAGGATAGCAGGGTAAACCACTGATTTATTAATCAGGGCTAATTATTTACAAGAATTGATACTTATAATCGCAATACTATTAGTTGAAAGATTCGACTTTTGGTGAAAATTCATGTCAACACTATAGTTTCACAACCATACCACTTGTTTTTTAAATTTTCACTGGTATATTAAGTCAACATGACAATAATTGTTTCGCTAAACATTAGCTTCATCAGATGTGAGTACAAGACTACTTACAATTAAAACAGGTGGACCTTAAATACCTAAAAGTTTATGACCTGAGAAATAATTTATTCTATAGCCTGCCTGAATTAATAATCTGTTTTAATTTCATTTCCAGTAACAGATTATTAATTCAGGTTAGGCTATAGAATAAATTATTTCTCAGGTGAAACTTTTAGGTACTTAAGGTCCACCTGTTTTAATTGTAAGTAGTCTTGTACTCACATCTGATGAAGCTAATGTTTAGCGAAACAATTGTCATGTTGACTTAATATACCAGTGAATACTTAAAAAACAAGTGTTTTATTTGTGAAACAATACTATTATTACTATTATTTTATAATTCACTACTTATCCACTTTTCACCACTTTATTCCTTTTCCGTTACCTTCACTTTACTATTCCAAGACTATTGCTGTAAACCAGATCATTCTCGAACACAATCAGCTTCAGCGAGTATAGTAAAATTTCAAAAATTTAGAATGTGTTCTAACCCATAATGATTCATTTGATATTAACGCTGCCGAGCTAGCAGATGAACTCTCTATTATATACGTCAGTAGAACCCAACCATTCACCTAGTGATGTGCTAAAATTAGCTATCAAAATGGACATTGCACCAAATGTTGTTGTGGCACTTAGAATATTATTAACATTGCCAATCACAGTTGCAAGTGGTGAACGGAGTTTCTCGAAACTCAAGCTAATTAAAACGTACTTACGCTCATCTATGGCTCAGGAAAGATTGAGTGGGTTAGCGATGATTGCTATTGAGCATGAAATCGGTGCAAAATTGAATATGGACGATTTAATAAGAGATTTTGCAGAAATAAAAGCTAGGAAACAATTGTTTCACTAACATAGTAATACTAATATTAACTTTATGTAAATAATTTGTTATTGTTAGTTTTTTTTGTATACAAAGTAGGTTACATACATACATTCTGTTTCTTATATGTGATTTTATTTCTTGTCTAATTTCTGTGGTGCAGTATTTTTTTTAACCCTTTCCAGTCCAGTGATGCCATATAGCGTCGTTGTGGTACGAACAGAAATAATTATTGCTGTAGATTTCGTTGAAGTTAATTCGTCTATAATCTTATAGATGGCATACACCAAAAACTTCAGTTCTATTACGAAATTCTGTATGAAATGGCGTATTTCTGTCAGCTGTGAATTGATAGTATTGTCAGTGGTGTAACAACAGTTTGTAAAAAGTTTTGATTCTTCGTGTTTTATCACTATATTATTAAAGTTTTTGCATAAAAGGTAAGTTAAAGTAGCAGCTTATAAATATTTTATAACAGCAAGCTAAATTTTTACCATATTTCGACCTTCATGATGGGTCAAAATTGTGTGGCTCCATATTGAGTCAGTGGTCATTTAGAAGGAATATGTATTCAACCATAAAATTGTGATTTTGAATAAAATCGCCATGAGTTTTTTGTCAGCTTTTGTTTTTCTTATTTTTTTTTTAACTTTTTTTACGTCATATTTTATATCAACGTATTGGCGAAATTTAGCTAATAGTTATTCCACCACCCATGTTGAATTACTTTCAACATTTCATTGGCGACAATTTATAATTCGAAGCACATTTTAGATGACTAGAGCAGGATTGACTGAAGAAGATGAACGACATTTAGTGTTACTTCTAGAAGGAGATGTATCTGATTTGGATATTGAAGAATCAGATGACGATGGTGAGATAGAAATTACTGAAGTACAAAACTATTCAGTATCTACTGTAATACAACGTGGAATGAACTATGAGGAAAGAAATGAGGAAGAAAATGACTCTGAGGACGAAATACCACTGGCTGTCCTTTTTGATATTCAAATGTCTAATAAATCAAATCGTGCTCCTAATTCAAGAAAGAAAAAAAGGAGGAATATCACTGGAGGCAGAAAGACTTGGATGAAGTAGCTTCAGCATGTGAAATTAATTTTTCAGATCCACCTGAACCAGAACTAACACCGATGACTTATTTCAAGTATTTCTTCGATGACAACATAATACAGAATATTGAACATCAAACAAAGGGCATAGCAGGATAAGCATGTGTTAGGTGCCCCCGCACCAATCGGGTCGAAATTTTTAGCACAAGTTGATAGTAGTGTTAGATGAAATTTCCCAAAATATTATTTTTGGAAAATCATTTTTACGGGAGTTATGGGGGTAAAAAGAAAAATGAAAACAAATTTTTTTCTCGAGAACGGGTAAACCGATTTTCATGAAAAAAATATATGTTATGGCTTTTGATGGTGCAAATGTGGGAAAAAATTATTGGACCCATTCGTCAAAAAAAAGTGGTGAAAAAATTTTTTCAAAGTAAAAAAAATTTTTTTTTAGGGGATGTTCCAGAGGCACACCCACCATTTTCCTTCCAAATAAATGCTTATATGCCCCTTTAAAACATATCCAATTTTCAAAGCGATCGGAAGGGTACAACATACTCAAAATTGATAATCATTGGCAGACTGCGGGCGGCGTGTAGTCTATGTAATGAAGCATTATAAGACGAATTTTTTGTAAATATTTCGTGCAAAGACGAGATTACCTCCCCCATTTCGTTTTCGAGGGTGCTGAACACGATGCAGGTGGTGGGAGAAGTTTTTGACCGCCGCAACCCCCTGAAACTGCCATCCCTCTTATGGATCCCTTTATGTTTTCATATAAACGGATTTGGGGAGTGATTTATCAACGGGTTATACTTGAAATAATATGGAAGGGGGTTATAGAGCAAGTAGAGTCCAGACTGCAGGCCTAGGGGGTTGATTAAACCCTCTCGAGAGGTGTAGTTTTTTTTTTTCAGATGATTCGGTTCAAATACGTATACCCCTTTTTTGGGGTCGCTGATCACGGGAAAAATATTTATTTTTAGCTCCAACCCCCTCAAACGGGCAGAAATCACCTCTCACTCACCGTTTGAGAGATGAAAAGGGGTTGGAGCTAAAAATGAATATTTTTCCCATGATCAACCCAAAAACGGGGGAAACGCGTTTGAACCCGAATTATTTGATAAAAAATGATTTTCCACTCCTCGGAAGGGTTTAATTAACCCCCTAGACCTGCTGTCTGGACTCAACTTACTCTATAATCATCTTCCATGTTATTTCAAGTATAACCCGTTGATAAATGACTCTCCAGACCCGTATAGAAAACAAAGAGATCCATAAGGAGGTTTTCGGCGGTCAAAAACTTCTCCCACCACTTGCATTGTGTTCAACACCCTCGAAAACGGACGGAGGAAGGTAATTTCGTCTTTGCAAGAAATATTTACACTATTTCTGCCTTTATTACATAGACTAGCGGTTCATTACTACATCTTACTACATCTTACTACAACGGTCACTGGCGGCCATTACAACCCTACCATTTAAATCAGTATCAAACTTCAAGAAGTGTGGTGCAAAAATTCTCTGACGTCAACTGTGGGGTCAAACAAAATCTAGTTTGAAAATCTGAAGATTTTGCAAGGATGACGTCCGCAGTCAGCCTACGAAAGAACTAATTTTCAAAGTCCACTACGAGGAGGTTACAGTGCCTTTCACTAGTGAAGGTGCCTGTTTATTGTGAGTCCTCTTGCCTCTCATGAGTCGGGGTGTTTATTTATCGTGAGTCTCCTTGCCTCTAAATAGTCGTTTGTTTATTGTAAGTTCCCTTGCCCCTCATTAGTCGAGGTGCTTGGTTATTATGAGTCCCCTTGCCTCTCACAATTCGGGTTGACCTTTTTGCGTGAGTCCTCCTGCCTCTCACGAATCAGGTTACTCTATATTGATGAGAATTTTATTTTGAAAAAATTTTTCAAAAAAGTTGCAGGGGGTTGCGGCGGTCAAAAGCCTCTCCCACCACTTGCATCGTGTTCAGCACCCTCGAAAATGAGGGGGAGAAGGTAATCTCGCCTTTGCACGAAATATTTACAAAAAAGTCGTGCTTCATTACATAGACTACGCGTCGCCCGCAGTCTGCCAATGATTATCAATTTTGAGTATGTTGTACCCTTCCGACCGCTTTGAAAATTGGATATGTTTTAAAGGGGCATATAAGCATTTATTTGGGTGGGTGTACCTCTGGAACATCCCCTAAAAAAAAATTTTTTTTTATTTTGAAAAAATTTTTTCACCACTTTTTTTCGACAAATGGGTTCAATAATTTTTTCCCACATTTGCACCATCAAAAGCCATAACATATATTTTTTTCATGAAAATCGGTTTACCCGTTCTCGAGAAAAAAATTTGTTTTCATTTTTCTTTTTACCCCCATAACTCCCGTAAAAATGATTTTCCAAAAATAATATTTTGGGAAATTTCATCTAACACTACTATCAACTTGTGCTAAAAATTTCGACCCGATTGGTGCGGGGGCACCTAACACATGCTTATCCTGCTATGCCCTTTGTATTCTGTAGAGAAAACTGGCTCATCTATCAACACAACATGCAGAAAAATACAGCAGTTCCTAGGTATTCATATTTTGAGCAGCATTGTGAAAATGCCAAGTTACCGAATGTATTGGGCCGAATCTACGAGGTATTCACCTATCGCAGATATCATGTCTAGAAATAGATTCGATAAACTAAGAAACTATATTCATCTAAATGACAATAGTAATGTGAAACCACGCGATCATACGGAGTATGACGAATTATTCAAAGTTCGACCGATCATTGATGCAGTACGTTCAAATTTTTCAACAATTGAAGCAGAAGAGCACATGTCAGTGGATGAAATAATCATTCCATTCAAAGGCAGAAGCAGCATGAAACAATACGTCAAGAATAAACCTCACAAGTGGGGGATAAAGCTGTTTGCTAGAACTGGTGTGAGCGGAATAGTGTATGATTTTGAGGTATATATTGGCAAAGGCACTGTCAAAAATACTTCTCAACTGGGGAAGTGGTGACATAGTCATGAGGATGGTAGATAATATGCCAAAACATAACAATCATAAATTGTATTGTGATAATTGGTTTACGTATGTTGAGCTCTTCTGCAATCTGAGGAGTTTAGGCATCCTTGCTACAGGAACTGTCAAGAGCAACCGAATTCCTGATTGTAGTATGAAAACAGATGATACATTGAAAAAATCTGGTAGAGGATCTTACGATAACTATACATATCAAGATATGATAATAGCTGTAAAGTGGTCTGATAACAAAGCAGTGCATTTACTTTCCACATGTAAAGGAATTCACCTTGTTGAATCTGTTGAACGTTGGAGTCTTGCCGAGAAAAAGTACATTCAGGTACCACGACCAAATATAGTGAAGGAGTATAATATGTATATGGGCGGTATCGATCTTCACGATATGCTGGTATCACTGTATAGAATAAATATTGGTGTGAGAAGGTTTTACTTGCGTATTTTCTGGAATATGATAGACATGTGTATTGTAAATTCATGGCTACTATACCGAAGACATATGAGTCAAAGAAAAAAAAAGTACAAGCCATTGATTGTTTTTCGTTCAGAAATAGCCCACGGTATTATGAGTGCGGGGAAAATTGATCCCCGTAAGAGGGGCCGACCTCTTTCAGATGTAAGTAACACTCCATCACCCCCACCTAAAAGAAATGTTACAGCAGTCCCTATAAATGATATACGCTATGATGCTGTAGACCACTGGCCTGTGCATATCTCAACAAAGCAAATATTTAGGTTTTGCATTTATGCATATTCCCGTATAATGTGCAAAAAATGTAAGATGCCCTCATGTTTAACAAAGGATAAAAACTGCTTTAAATTATTCTATTGTAAATAACTATTATTCATGATAATTCAATAAATAATTTGTTGTCCAAACTTTTTTCATTTTAGCATGTATTTGCCCAGTGATTCCATATGGTGTCAATTCATTTTGGCACTAAAAATGTAAATATTTTAGTTTTTCTTTGCATATATATGTTTAGTAGTATCATTGTAATTTAAAAAAAAATGCAAAAGAATTTTTTCTTGACCTGGATAATAATTCGGGCTGAAAAGTCTTAAGTTTCAATACGGTTAATTTTTTCAATTATTTTACCTTACCCTTTTAAATACAGTAATCATATTGCTGAAAATTCAAAAATTGCTGTAAGCCTTATAACTAAAAAAACAAACCATCAAGAATATTCAGTAGGTGACTCTTAAAAATAACGGACTGAAAAGATCATGTTATTTATATGGGCGGCAAAATGAAACTGTGCCCAGGGCAGCAAAATACCTGGAGCCAGCCCTGATCTACACAGCCATAATAATCTAAATAATGGGAGCACAAGTAGCTGAGAAGTGAGAATAATTAATGTTACTATAGTATAAAAACGAAACCAAGATCGCAGGACGCAGCGATATTTCGTTTTGAGAACTGAGTACTTATATGAATATTGAAATATATCTTAAACGGCTAAAAGTACAGAAGTAATTATTCTTCCACAGTTTTTAAAGTCTTAATATACGCTACACAATAATAATATGTTTGGTGAACGAATTACTACCCCCATTTTCATCCCTGTAGCTTCCAAAAATATTTTAAGACCTAAAAACATACATCTGAATTGTCAAAGACATTCATGACACAATGTTCCTGAAATGTATTTGTAAGAAGTGAAACAATTTAGAGTTTCACTCAGAGCCGTAACGAGCCAACTTTTTTGGGGGGGTTATTTTTCAAAGGGCATAGCAGGATAAGCATGTAAAATTTGCCCCAAACAAAATTTCGTTTGTTATCAACTATATGATTTTTCCAAAATTTCAAGCCTGCAGCTGCCATATTGGAGGAGTGGTGGGGGTTTTTTGATTTTCGTTTTTTAAAATTTTCTCGGATACCGTTATACGAAAAAATCCAAAAAAATTCACAGCTGTTACTTACATGTTGGACTATTTACACAATTTTCTTCATAATTTTTAAATGTAAATTTCGTATGCAAAAAAAATGTGCAAATTTTTGAACACAATTTTTTGGCACTTTAAGAAAGAAGTCCACTCTGAATTTTTCATCGTAAATTACTCATTTATCAAGACCTATTCTCAAATTTTTTCATATTTTTAAAAAATGTGGAAGATAGTTAAAAAAACGAAAAACTGCATTACCGACCATTCTCTTATACGCGCCTCACTATCAACCCTCTGAAACGACGACTCCTTTTATGGACTCCTTTGTGTTTTCAGATATAAACGGGTCTGGGAGTGATTTATCGACGGGTTATACTTGAAATAACATGGAAGGGGGTTATAAAGTAAGTGGAATTCAGACATTAGGCCTAGGGTTGATTAAACCCTCCCGATGGTTGGAAAATCTTTTTTTTTCTTCAAATGATTCGGTTCAAACGCGTATCCCCCCGTTTTCGGGGTCGCTGATCACGGGAAATATATTCATTTTTAGTTCCAACCCCTCTTCATCCCTCAAACGGTGAGTGAGAGGTGGTTTCTGCCCGGGGATTAATACGTATACTACTATCGTCATACAATTAGAGTTTTCTATCCATCATTACAGAAGTTGTTAATATTAACATGCCCTGATTTTTATAAACGTTATTTCTTGGAAACTGTTGATAACTAGTACTTACTAAACTTGTACGACTATCGGATAGTTAAATTGTAATGAATAAACCTTGAGATTTTCCATCGGACATTAATAGAAAAATAATTAATTCCACATCCAGTGGAAGCTCGGGTGGAAGTATAGTAACGACAAAAAAAAATTCGAAAATTTTTATTGTTCAAATAGGCTTAGATTGTCATGAAACGTCCAGATTTTAAGTTTGAGTGAAAAAAATGTCTGTCTGTCGGTCTCTCTGTAACTTTTTTTTGTGAGCACGATTACTCTGGAACCGTTTAAGACATTGACTTGAAATTTGGTACACGTATATACTTTAACGGGATCTGAAACTAGATTATATTGCTAAAAATATTCAAACGAGTTTAATTTGGATTAGATCAGAAATAATCAATGGGGCACTGTCGGGTGTGTAGCGACCAGACTGAATTCTTATGGCACCTCAATGTATGTATACGTGATACAGGTTTCTCTCAGGAAAATGGTTTTCAAGAAAATACGCACAGAAAAGAGCAATCTTGATACCTAGAGCAGCGGAAACTCAACTCAATAAATAGATCATATTCTGGTAGGCAGGGAGATGACTTATAGTGTTCTGTCACCAATGGAATTGAAAAAGTTAAATACAAAGTGTCAACGTATAGAAGTTATATTTAAGTTTGTATAAGTGAATGTATAAAATAATTTATACCTCGGAATATTTTCAGCTTGATAAGAAATATTAGTTAGTGTTTAATTAGGTACAGACACCAAAACTTTCCACAGTGCTTCCCTCTAACGCAGTAAATCATAGCATATACATAGTGCAGTGAAATCGTGTACCTGGAGACTTTAATGCACATATACTCCACACATGGTCTAACGAAAATGGAAACGCGCTGAAAAACCTAGCACACATGTTTGACTTAACAATAAGAAATACATGGAGTAAAAGTCAAATATGCATTAACACCTGACGTAATGGAAGCTCAGTCAAACAAATAGACCATATTCTGGTAAGCAGAGAGATAAGGGAAAGGATCAAGAAGGTTAAAGCAAAAAGGACAGCAGAAAACCTACTGAAAAAAACGCTAACACTGAACAGCACCAAACTAAAAATAGGGAGACCATGTTACACGTGGAAAACAACCATCGAGAGGATCATAAACAAACTGGGACAGAAAAGCGAGGGGAAAAATGAAAAAAGCATGACTCAAATCCAACCCAGCATCGGAAATCGAGAAATCAGAAGACTCAGAAAAAGAAGATTCGAAGAAGCAGAAATAAAAAAAAGAAGAGCGCAAACAGTAATAAACACTCCACAATAAGACACAACACATATTTCACACAAAGATTCAGAAGAGGCAGATACCCAGAACCAAAAGCACAAAAAAGGGAGCTTAAACGCTCCCACACGACACAATGCGGTAACGCATCTCACAAATACCTACACGTCCCATCCCATATTCCTTTACCATGCGCCATGTGGCACTCGCTGCTGGCAACAAGCATGACCTTAGTCCAACCCAGCGTGGACGTAGCAGGCCCAGCTGTATACCTGGGAGTGGCAGCAATGCCTACCGCACGCTGGTATCAATCAATCAATCAATCAATCAGTCTCATTCCGTTGAAGGGTTGGGGAGTAAGAGTCCACAAAATTGGTATTTAATATATGCAAAAGAAGCTAAGATCTCAAAACATTTTTTGGCATTAACCACCCCCATTACCACCCCCACCCCATTGTTTAAGGGGGTGAAAAAAAAATTGTAATTTAGTGTGTGTACAAGAACCAAAAAAAAATATTTTTTTACTTCATCCACCCCCACTACCACCCCCTATCACCCCCACCCAAGTACCAATGTGGGATATTGTTTTATCGGTTTTTGGGGTACACGATTTTAAATATTATATTATTAAAGTTCCATAAGCAATTATTTTCACATAGGTTGGCAAAAAGTAATATGATTTGTTTTTAAGAGTGATTTCCGAAGGCTTTCGATATAGTCGGTTGTGCCTTCGAAGCGAACGGTTGGGTACCTGAAACACTCCCACTATAAACGCAAAGTTGCCGTGAAAAACTCCGTCAAATTTGATAAAAATTAGGTGAATTATAGCCCAAGAATTTACGCGCAAATTGATACCTCATATCAAAAGAACAAAGTTGAAATAGAATTAATATTTGAAAACAACTAATACAGTTTTGTGACCAGTGCTGTGTATTAAGAAACGAAAAGAGCGTAATTAAACAAACAACCCAAGACAGGCAAAAGCAAGATAAGTACCTCCTTTTTCATTTTTAAGTACCTTCCCAGACAAGTATATTTATAACCATTGAAGGGTTTAGGCCCATCACCCTTGAAGAGTCGACATTGTCGACAAGTTTATGGCAATAAATTAAAGCATGGCATGATATCCCTCTGTAAACCTGTAAATTATTTTTTTAACCATTATAAAAATATTCAAATGAATTTGATCTGTCTGTAAAGTATGGTCATATAAATTTCTTTTCCTAACCTTCAAATAATCTTTTTTCATAATTATTAATTATTTATTTATTATTATTAATTTAATATAAACTGAACCCGTAATAATCAAACGTATATGGTCATAATATTCTCTTAGGTAAAATATCAAATGAGGGTTTTCAGGTCGAAATTACGCTCATTTTTAAGTGTAATAACTTAAAAATAAGTCAATAAACAATCCTTTCTAGCAAATTTACATATGAGTCTGGCCAGGGGCGTGTCCCATCAGGGTGACAGTGCACCGTGTGGAATTGAAGCAATTTAAGAATATAATGGGAATTTGGATGGAATTGGTGGCCACTGGCTTGGTTTCGGTGCCATTGGAATTTGGAAAGCCTCATCCATGCTATGGAAACATACAAATTGTTTATGCTTCTGGTGCGGCTAGGGTAGGACTGAGAAAGTTTATTAAAAAGTTTAAAAAGGTTAGAACCGTAATAGTGACAAGCAGGGGGTAAACGGGAGGTAGTAGCTCTCCGGAAAGCACAACAATGATGTATCTACTGCGGAGCGCGGGAGCGAGTACACATTGGCTACTGGTGCGAGGGATCGACGGCGACGGGAATTGTCTGTGTGGAGCGCTGGGCCATCGTTGGAAGGAGAAAACATAGAAAACACATTCCTTTTTGTGTGAGCGTTTGAGAGGTGATGCATACCTCGGGACGTGCGATTGAAGATTTTGTGAGTGGTGATTGGTTTTGTATATGATCCAGAGCTAGGTGCAATGTTTTTGGTATGGTGCGGTAGAGCATATCAAAAGGAGAGGGGAATGGAGGGGAGGAGAGGTATTACAGAGAAGTGTTGTTGATCCTGACTTTTTGTTGGTGTCTAGTTTAATAGGAGTGTGTTTTGTGGTATTGCATATTTTTTGACGTTGTGGGTGTTACAATATAGTGTTGTGAATCTGATTACATAATATTTTTCTTAAGTAAATTATCAAATGAGGTTTTCAGGTCATAATTACGCTCGTTGATAAGTGAAAAATTCTACATTAAATTCTACACTAAAAACAGGGAGACCAGGTTACACGTGGAAATCACAAAAAGAATAGAAATGTACGCAATGAAGTACTGGGGACACGTCCAAAGAAGGGAACCAACACACCTACTGAAGAAAGCACTAACACCGAATAGCAGCAAACTTAAAATGGGGAGACCATGTTACATGTGGAAAACAACAATCGAGAGGATCGTGAACAAACTGGCAAAGGACCAAACATACTGGGAAAGAAAAGCGAGGGGAAAGAACGAATTTCACAAAGAAATCGGAGCGATATATACTCTACCAGAATCAGAAACGGAGGAATCAGAAGCCTCAGAAGAAGAAGAAGAAGACTTGTAGAAACAGAAGTACAAAAATAGGAGCACAGATAGCAACGACACAACGCGGCAACATATCTCACAAGAAGACCCAGAATAGGCAGAAGCCCAGAACCAAAAATACAAAAAAAGGGGGCTTAAACGCTCCCTCACGACATAATGCGGTAACGCATCTCACAAATACCTACACCTCCCATCCCGCACTCCTTTACCATGCGCCATGTGGCTCTCGCTGCTGGCAACAAGCATGACCTTAGTCCAACCCAGCGTGGACGTAGCAGGCCCAGCTGTATAACTTGGGAGTGGCAGTAATGCCTACCGCACGCTGGTAAATCAATCAATCAATCAATCAAGAGTGATTTCCGAAGACTTTTTAGAAAATTGAGCCTAGACTGTATGTAAGAAACATTGTGTTATGAATTGAGTAAAAAAAGAATGTGCATATGAGAAAAAATACTTGCGCCACCTCAGTGCACATTCAAGACACCGATTTTGAGTTTTCCATGAATTTTCCTCTTTATTTTCTCAGGGTTTTATTTTAAAAGTTAATTTGGGGTATAAGAAAATGCTTGTAATAATTTTAAGTTACTAGGTAATCGAGAAGTACCAAAAAAAGCTTGGGACATTTTTTTGCTTGCAGGCAGAACCACACGTCAGGAAATTTATATTATAGTTTGTTGACCTTATGCAACACTTTATTATTAGATATCTTTTATGAGAAAAGTGCATTCTGCTCAATTAAATATGCAAGTGGGAATTAAACGTAAAAATAATTTTCCCAAGCATATTTTTATCTTCTCTGTATTTTCAGTGTTTTGACTTTCATAAATTTACTTTACTGCTTTAATTAATTTAACTGCAGACATAAAACTTTAATTACTGTAATCATCATTTAGTCCTGTTTAGTACTATCCTGGATTTGTGCTACACAACCAAAACACACCTATGCTTAATTCACAGTTTACCAAACACACGTGGTATTTTATTGGACCACTTTGCAGGCAATAAACTATTGTTCTGTGGGCGTTTTAAGTAGGCATAATTTTTATATTATAGAAGCAAGTATAACTGTTCTGATATATTGTTACAATCATTTCCTATAATTCGTTCTTAAACGCTCCTTAATGGTGCTATATATTACTGATTATTCATGCTTCGTTGGCTGACTCAATAAAAATGATTTTTCTCGTTAATTTTTCTCTTCTGTTCAATAGTTATAATTGCACTCGGCAGTTGACCTCGATTACTAAAGAAACCTATTCACATACAGTTCGTCTGCAGTCCAGAACTGCTGATTTGCATGTCGTCAATTAGAATTTGTCAATACACATACAGGCCGCCGACAGGTTTGAGCCTGCAGTTTAATTGAATCGTATGATAGACTGATGTGTATGGACAAAACTCGACAGTTTGAATGTTAAGTTCCCAACTTTAAACCTGTTGGAAGATTTCGTATTAATTTTGTAGCAAACTGACAGAATCGAGTAATGCTACTGCGTTTTTAAGCAAATTTATCGATTTATATAGGCAAGTGCCATCCATGCTGAGATAGTTTTTAAGGTCATTTTTGGCACTACTTCTTAACTTTCGCACCAATGTCATATGAGATAACGTATCACGTTGCAACAACCAACTTTTTACCCAAAAACGTTTTTTTTGCCTTTGTTAATAATAAAAGTACAAGAAGTGATGCTAGCTTTTTTCTTCGAAAAACATTGTTCACTACCGATCACTCGATGAGAACCGCTCGTGTGTGTGATGAAATCTCAGTTCGCCTGCAGTTCAAACACTGTCAGTCTAAAAACTGAGGGCCGCATCGTTTGAATTAACTGAATAGTGTGTGGCTCGAAGAAGTTTAAATCCTCAGTTCAGCTCGTACAGTCCCAGGACTGCAGGCGAACTGTATGTGAATGGGTACCTTAACATTGTACTCTTTTATACAGAATGTACTCGAATTAAAGGCCCAGACAGAATGCAAAAATATAAAATACTAGCAGAGGTACCCGTTCTTCGCACGTGATCTTGTTATTTTTTTATAAACAAACAAGTATATTTAGCATTACAAAGACTGGCTTACAGATTAAATCAAGGTTTCTTTATACTCAATACTCTTTGTTTTACCTAATATAGTTAAAATAAAAATATTGTTTTTGCTACTTACTCTAGAGTACAGGGCCGTGCCAAGTCTTTTAGCGCGGTCGTGCAAATACGAACATGCGCCCTTCGGTAGTATCTAGAATTCAGCTGAAAAGGGAAGTTGAGGAAAAAATATCTCAAATAAATCATGCTAAGTTGAATTGAATATAAAAAATTGAATATAAAAATTTAAAATTTTTCAGTTCATACCAGGGCCGGATTAAGGATTGGCGCGTTTTTAGGACAATGAAATATTTGCGTCCTCTTATTTACAGGCGGTGTTACGGAATTTCAAAATGCGCCGCAGGCGGAATTTTAGAATTTTTTAAGGTCAAACAGCCTCAAATTAAAAATTAAAAATTTTACTTAAAATTATATTGTATTCGAAAAGTTTCGTGGGTGCAAGACAAAGATATAAAATACTAATAAAAAATGTTTTATTATAAAAAAAATGAAGTATTTATATTTTCCCCTGAACCAAAATTAAATATAAACTTTAAATATAAAAATAATATATTGAAAAATATATCTTTTTTCGTCATTTATTGCTGAACTCCGCTATAATATCTCTTAAAAAGTCTGTAAATGTTGCTACAGCACAGAGGTAATAAATGCGACAATTCTATCAGAATAAAATAATCAAATAACAAATAAATAAGTTTCTTATACATTTTATTTTCCAACAGATCAATGGTAAACGATAAACGTCACCCGTCGCCCGTCGCCCGTCGGGAGATAAAATTAGTTAGTTTTGAACTGCTGGAGTGCCCACTCGCGCGTTGGGGCCTCTAGGCAATTGATACAACAAACAGGAAATTTTCAGTTTGCTAGATTAAATGATAATTAAAAATGAAAATAATATGCTGGTTGTCCTTCTCTCATTGAAATGTTTAACAACTTTTATATTTACCGGTCAATTTGATTAAATAGTTAATTCAAAGTTCAAATTTTAGGACGATCGGACCTTCCGTTCTCAAGTTACCGTGCTTACAAGAAACACGATCGGACAACAGACAGACAGATGAGAGTTTTGAAAGTTGTTGAACTTATTTCTCTATGAGCGATATTTATAGTTTTAGAAATGTGCTGATCAGTCGCAGTATACTCCTCGTATTCGTATATTGGCGAACGAAAAGTATAATGGTGGAAGATATTTTTAAGAAGAATAATTGTTCTAACTGTCCTCAAATAACTACAAAAATACTAAAAATTGTCCGACATTGATTTGAACCAAAGCTTTATTATTTTATAAATGTTCCTACAATAAGGGGATGAGGTACGATCACCGGTTTAAATTCCGACACTCGATCAGTGAAGCGAAGCAACGTTGAGTCCGGGATTTGGATGGGTGATCCAAGATCTCATCTAATAGTCGGTAGGTTACCAACAGAGACAATCCTGTGCCTTTAAACCCCCAGAAAGGTGGTGGATGACAGGTCTATATTTTTTAAGAATTTTATTTCAAATAAGACATTGTTTTTAAAAGTCCTATTCGATTACTACTAAAAGATATATTAAGCATATAAGCAGAATATCCGTCAAAACGCGTCAAAAAGTACATAATATAACCTTTGACGCACTAGAAATTGTTGGGCGCAAATATTTTTTTCGTGATCAGGAAGTCATAATACATGAGAATCAAATAACATTTCTAGTGGAAAGTTGTCGCCGGAAATAATAAATTCAACTGCACTATATGTTTTATGCACAACAGTCCTAGAAAGAATATATTTTTAGATATACATAAAATGCACAAATTAAATACGAATATTGTTCAATAAATTCCTTTAACTTTCATTTTTCACATTCACCTGCCGATTCTATATTACCTAAGTTTAATTAAACTCGTTAATTATATTGGTATTCTTAACTCCTTTCTGAGGCGAACTACTTTTATAAATAATTGGAGAGTTTAGATAATTCAATTGGTATACAAATAAGGCTACTTTAAGTGGGTCTTATTACTGCTGCTGTTTATTACCTAGTTACCAATGGGAAAACCTCTATGATGTTTATTTTGTAATATTTGCAGATTCCAGTTTCTTAGGATTATTTGCAGTACAGCGAAACAGCTGGAGGCAAAAGCTAATTTAACTTTAGAACTATTTTGTAGTGTATATACGAAACGAGCTTGTTGCCATTAACGTTGATACAACAAATAATCTGTCCTATAAAATAAAATAGAAAGTGTCAACATAATTAAATAATTGTTCTTTGATATCTTGGTTTATATTTCAGCGAATCATTATCTCGACAGTATACAGGGTTTTTGGTAGCGATGCTGACCCTGAATAGGGGGATACGGGGTTATTTAGCATCTGTATGATTAAACATTCCTATATGATCAATGCTATGTTGTTTTATAACGCCAATTTTGTACTTTTTTAAGAAGTCGCCATTTTTCATTATTTATGTAATTATTAAGCACTAAATTTGACTTTTGATACTTAAATATTTTTTTTCATTTATTCTAAATAAATGAACTACTAAAAGAAAATTAATTTAAAAGTTTCTGTTAGTTAGAAAAAATTAAATAATGCATTTATAGGAAAAAAATGTATGGTAATTTAAGGCGCCGAATTTCAGTCATAAAAAATTTAAAACAGTCGTCTAAATGTTACAATTATTTTGGAAACTTCTCGATTTTATTTTATTGGTATTAGCATGTATACCATCAAGTTTTATCAGTTACTAAAAAACAAAAGAATATCAATCGTCATTAATTCTTTATTAAATTGAAAGTTAAATATGTCAGGTCTTTGAATGAAACAAAGCTATCTTTTCAAAAACTTTATTTAAAAGGTTTCAAAATTATTATTTGTCGTGTTCGAAACAAGATTCATTATTTCCTTCTTATTTCAACCATAGTCGTCCTTAGTCTTATTTATGTTCAAAACTGTGGAACAGCTTGCTCTATTTTTGCTATCAGTTGAGCACAGCTTTGAATTTCCTCGTTATAGGAGATGTTTTCATTCTACCCGACACCAAAAAGTCCAGTGGCACTCAATCTGGGGACCATGCAGGCCACCGATTAGGTCCACTATGTCCGATTTCATGATTCGATTGACGGACTGTAACGCAATAGTGAGCTGGTCAACCTCCAAATTTAACGTCACTGGGTTTTTACGTGTGTGTTAGGATGAAAGATCTTATCTACGATGAAAAAAATTAATCTAATGCACTGATACGCATTAATAAAGCGACCGATAGCAAAAAAGTAACAAGCTGCTCATCAATTACGAACAAAAATTAAATTAAGGACGACTACGGTTGAAACAGGAAGTCAAGCACGGAAATGCATTAGAAATAATGGATCTCGTTTCGAACATAAAAATAATAATTCTGTAACCTTTTAAATAATATTTTTGAAAAGATAACCTTTTTTTGTAGCACTGTGGAACTAGTCCCATCAGCCAGAAAGATAGCCTTGTTTTTGTTGATAAATTCCACATATTTCATTTTCTATAAAATAAAAAATTGTTGCCGAATGATATTCTTTAGTCTTTTTCTGGTAACTGAAAAAACCTGATGGCATGTATGATAACACCAATAAAAGATGATAGAATAGAGAAGTTTTCAAAATACTTGTAACATCTAGACAGCTTCTATAAATTTTACTTCCACATCCAGTGGAAGTATCATAGTAATGACAAAAAAATTTTGAAAAATTTTATTGTTCAAATAGGCTTAGAATGTCATGAAACGTGGAGATTTTAAATTTGAGCGAAAAAAAAATTTCTGTCTGTCTCTATCTGTCGGTCTATAACTTTTTTGTGCGCACGATTACTCTGGAATTGTTTAAGATATTGACTTGAAATTTGATGCACGTATGTACTTTAACGGTATCTGGAACTAGATCGTATTTTCATCTTATTCCGTCGAAGAGTTGGGGGTAAAATGGGGTAAATAGGAGCAAATAGGTAAATCAAGCAGGTAAGAGTCCATAAAATTAGTATTTAGATGGCAGTGTTAATGTTTGGAGACGATGGTCATCATATTGAACTTGGGTCATTATTCTTACAGCTTTTTTTTCTATTTAAAAATTTTGCATAAATAACATAATGACCCCCATGCTGTCACTCCATACGTCATTATGCTGTGAAAAATGGAAAAATAGGCTACCCTTAAGCAGTCAGCTGTAATTTTGTTGCTGAGTTGTCTTATTATATAAATACAAGTCGACAACCGTTTTGATAAAATGTGAATTTGGAATCTGAAAGTTTAATGACTTAGGGATCCAAATGCACACCGAGGAGTTTGATAGATTCATTATTTATTTCTCTATTTTTCATTGCGAAATTTAAAGTTTTGACCATTTTTTGATTAAATTATCACACAAGTGCCCAAATTTTACAGTGTATAGTTTAAACTTCTCAAAAGCTTCTACAATGTTTCCCTACATTTCACAATGCGCCAATAGTGAATCTCTTCTGTCTATAGCCGAATTGGGAATCAGTTAGTAAGTTGTTTTTTTTTTCAAATAGGTTTGTTTATACGTATAGATGCCAAATGACCTCCTGTTCCTCCCTGTCGGCATCGCTCTACCAAACACCCTGTATAGACACGCTTAATAAATTTAGACTAAATTGAATTAAAAATGATATTGCCGCTACAAATCTATTATTCTTTAGACCATTTTCAATAATGTACATGATTATTGACTACAATGTTAAAATGTATACTTAGAGTACATTATTTATCTTGCGAGATCGAATTATTTCACTAATTTTTCTCCCTTTATCGAAATCCTGTTGATCAATTTTCAAAGGATGATGTATCCACAGCTTCCCTATAATTTTCTTGTGCGAATGTTCAATATTTATCGTAATAAATTGCCAACATGGCTTCCACACTGGACATTCTACGAAGACTGGCACGATAAATATCACGTAACATATTAATGATAGAAAGGACAGAGGCGAATATGTAGTAGCATTATCTTTTGACTTTTGATACTGTACATAACAAATTCGTTCCTGAAAAAATGACTAAACGAGAACTGCGTGACATAAACAAACCCCGGCTCCCACGTATTTATATTAGTCGGTCTTTACATAATGGATAAATATAATATTTTGAAATTAATATAAGCAAATAAATAAATTTTATACCCGGTGACAACGGATTCGTTTTACCGGGCGCCATTTAATTGTGTTTTAAGGTAGAAGCTTGAAATTTGGTTTGTAGATATTGCTTATTGGGGCTCATCTTTTCATGAAGAAACAATTGAATACCACTTTCGGTTTTTTCCGGAAGTTGGTCTAAGTCAAGGGTTTTAAATAGAACCCTGTATATTTTTTTTATATAGTTGGAATTCCTTTTTCAACGACATATCACACGTTTTCATTTTTTCTAAAAGGTATACAGGGTGTCCCGGATTTAAACGGACATACTCTAGTGGAAGGTAGAGCACACTAAGCTGAGTTCAAAACACCCCTATACTTACCGTTGAATGTGAACCGTTTTTGAGATACGGGGTGTTTTATGGTTTTTGACCAGAACTTTAGTCTGCCATATTTTTGAAATGACTGCACATATTTAGATAAAATTTGGTATACATATTATACTCTTTTAGGTTAATGAATAGCTTAAGTGATTTTGGAAAAATTCCATTTTTTTAATATGGCTCTTAGGGTCGTTAACATCACACTGTATATTATTTTTTGGTAAATGTTAGTAAACTTTTAAAAAGCCTATGGATCAGTTTATAAAATAATATCATAATATTTGATGACACGTTTATGGTTATTCTTCAATAAATTTTCAAAAGTATTGAAAGACCAAATTTGACATTCTACAAATAACACAATCCAGTTGCTAACATCATTATTTTATTAATTTTATCCAAATACCCCGCAGAAGAGGTTGTTATTTGTTTTTGTTTTGACATTCAGTGTTTTTTCCGTCCAAAAATAAAGCACATTCCATTTATTTCACGAATAAAAAATAAGTAATAAAACGATGCGATTAACACATGACATTGTTGCATTAAAAATCCCAAGTAGGCACATGTCAAATGTGTAACTTTACAAATAAGAATTGCTGTTTGCTCTTAGTAATTATTAGAATAAGTGATAAAAAAACAGTTATAAAACTAAAAATTTTAAGATGCCGTTTCAATTTAATAATGAAGATTATGTGGATATTATTTTTGTGTATGGCTTCTGCAACGGAAATGGGAGAGCTGCAAAAAGAGAGTATCAAAGGCGTTTTCCAAATCGCCGTGTACCAGATCATAAAACGTTTTCAGAGGTATACCAATTTAGTAGGGAACATGGACAATTACCGTCAATGACAAAGCATGAACATATTCTCAGAGC
This sequence comes from Rutpela maculata, assembly GCA_936432065.2. Classification (NCBI taxonomy): domain Eukaryota; kingdom Metazoa; phylum Arthropoda; class Insecta; order Coleoptera; family Cerambycidae; genus Rutpela; species Rutpela maculata. Next base: position 54,780,473 of record OW386285.2, read on the forward strand.
TTTTCCACAAGAAGAGCAAATATTACAGGTTGTGGAAAATAATCCATCCATAAGTATTAGAAAAATAAGTTATGAGTTAGCAGTACCTAAGACAAGAGTATGGCAAACATTAAAGAAGGAAATCCAATTCATGTTGAAACAGTTTAACGTCTAGAAGACAGCGACGATGTTCCCCGCTTAACATTTTGTAGGTGGATTTTGGCTCACAGAAGAACAATATCGAGAGTTCTATTCACGGAGGAGGCCCAATTCACACGTGACGGAATTAACAACATGTTTGGGCAACCGAAAATCCACATGCAGTGATTCAGAAACATTCCCAATACATATCTAATATTAATGTGTGGTGTGGTATTTACAATAATCATCTAATAGGGCCCCACATTTTTGAAGAAAGGCTAAATGGTGAAGTTTATTTAAACTTTCTTAGAGATATCTTGCCAGATTTATTAGAAGGCATCAATACTAGTACGATGGTGCTGGACCCCATTTTTCTGTATCGGTCCGGGATCATCTGAACCAGCAGTACACCAACAGATGGATTGGTGGCGGAGGTCCGGTAAACTGGCCACCGAGGTCTCCTGATCTTACACCTCTAGATTATTTTTTATGGGGTCATCTCAAGTCAAAGGTGTACAATGAAGAGTTCAATACACGAGAACAGCTTCTATAAAAAATTATTACTGTATGTGATAACATTAGAAATAACTCGGAAGTCAGGTCAGTGAAAAACATTAAAACGTTCTCGAAAATGTATTGACGCTGGGGGCATTCATTTTGAAAACCAGTTATAGCTTTAATTATTTACACAGCCCCACAAAAAAAAAGTTCAAAGCAGCGAACCAAACCCATGTATCCCTATGTATTTTCGGTTGCTGAATCCGAATCCGGGGTCAAAAAAAATCGCACATCCCCAAAATCATTAGCTAGAGCCAAAAAACACTCCTGAAATGGGATAAAAGGAGGATTAAGCTACGAGAATAGTTGTTACTTCTTAATCAATCGAATTATACAAATTAAGGTTAAACAGCAGCGTACGTACAATAGATATGAAACACACCCCCAGGGAGGGGCGAAAACTAGCCCCCATATATAAAAAAATCGATCCAAAACAGCAATGACTGCTGAAAAAGCTCGAAATGTCTAAGTTTTGTTAAAGTGTTAAGAAAATACATCAGGTCCGACGTAATCTTCATAAACTGCCCCTATAGGGTTGAAAACAACCATCTTTAAGTTCAAAGGACACGAGAAAAACAAGAAAAAACGTAAAATCCAACAGGATTTCTATTTTCATGGATGCTATGATTGGCTAAAATTGCGTAGTACCCTAAAATAGAACCAGAAACTTACGTACCATCAACATCCTACACTGCCAACCCTCAGAGGGTGTGAAAACTACCCCCTATGTAAGATTTAACTATGAAAAGTTACAGTGACTTCTATAAAAATTCGAAACACCTGCGTTGTGTGGAAGAGAGAAGAAACTAGACTAAGTTTGACGATGTGCTTGAAAACCACCCCCCACGGGGTTGCGAGATACTACCCCTACATCCGTAGGATGTTGGAAAAACAGAGAGAAACTAACCGGATTTACATTTTCATGGATGCTATGATTGGCAAAAATCGTGTTGCACACTTAGAGTTTGAAACTCATGTCCTATAAATGTTTTTAACACCCCCAGAAAGGATGTAAACTACCGTAATTCAAAATGTAACGAAAAAGCTATACAGTTGCTTATTCGTTTCATTTCCGTAGATTTTTTTGTATAGGGGTGGCGTCTCTCAACCCCGTGGGGATGGTTTTCAAGCACAGCGTCGAACATAGTCTAGTTTCTTCTCTCTTCCACACAACGCAGGTGTTTCGAATTTTTATAGAAGTCACTGTAACTTTTTATTGTCAAACCTTACATAGGGGGTAGTTTTCACACCCTCTGAGGGTTGACATTGTAGAATGTTGATGGTACGTAAGTTTCTAGTTCTATTTTAGAGTACTACGCAATTTCAGCCAATCAATATCATCCATGAAAATAGAAATCCTGTTGCATTTTACGTTTTTTCTTGTTTTTCTCGTGTCGTTTAAACTTGGGGATGGTTGTTCTCAACTCTATAGGGGCAGTTTCTTATCACTTTAATAAAACTTGGACATTTTGAGCTTTTTCAGGAGTCATTGCTGTTTTGGATCGATTTTTTTATATATGGGGCCTAGTTTTCGCCCCTCCCTAGGGGTGTGTTTTATATTCATTGTATGTACGCTGCTGTTTAACCTTAATTTATATAATTCGATTGATTAAGATGTAACAACTATTCTCGTAGCTTAATATTCTTTTTACCCCATTTCAGGGGTGTTTTTTGGCTCTAGCTAATTTTTTTTGTGGGGCTGTGTTATTTAAAGTTCTAAATAAATTTATTTTGTCATATATAATGTCATAAGTGATATAATTTTGTCGGCAAAATTTAGTGATTATTAAGAGCGTTTGTTGCTTAGCAATTTCAAGATAACAGATAAAAATTTTATTTTTGTCAGTCAAAAGCGAAATTGCCAAAGCAACAAACTCGAGTAGAATAATCATTAAATTTTGCCAGACGAAATTATATCACGAATGGTATTCGTCGTGACTATTTCATGAATAAAAATTCGGGCAAAGGAAAACGAATTTATAAGATGTAGAAGGTAAATTTAAAAAAATAAATAAATAAATCACCATCTTGAACACTTGGGGCCGTTTTTACAACTGACGTGAACTGACGACTGTAAAAATTAGTGTAATGACGCCGACTTGTTGAATCGGTTACTATGTTTTCAAAAAATAAAGGAAAAACAGGTTGATTGCTTCGTTCTGGCTTTTTATTGGTTGGGCAACCCTGGCAAAATTTTACATGTTAAATTTTGTCGATGCGAAACTATTTTTTGATTAAAATCGTCGATTTTAATTGGACGAAATGTATAGGAATGAAATAGTCAAAATAAAATTGCAAACTTTTGTCTTTAATATTTTCAAGTTATTCTCAAAAGGTGTTTAATATTTTTTAAATTGTGCTTGTTAATTCAAGCCTCTTTACTAACATTATTTTTCTTTCATAAAAGAAATGGAATGTGTATTTTTTGGATGAAATTTAAACTAAAAAAAATGCTTAGAAACACTGAATGTCAAAACAAAAACAAATAACAACCTCTTCTGCGGGGTATTTAGCTAAAATTAATAAAATAATGATGTTAGCAACTGGATTGTGTTATTTGTAGAATGTCAAATTTGGTCTTTCAATACTTTTGAAAATTTATTGTAGAATAACCATAAACGTGTCATCAAATATTATGACATTATTTTATAAACTGGTCTATAGGCTTTTTAGAAGTTTACTAACATTTACGAAAAAATAATATACCTACAGTGTGATGTTAACGACCCTAAGAGCCATATTTAAAAAAATGGAGGTCGGTCCAGGAATTTTTCCAAACTTATTCATTAGTATAATATCTATACCAAATTTTATCTAAATATGTGCAGTCATTTCAAAAATATGGCAGACTAAAGTTCTGGTCAAAAACCATAAAACACCCCGTATCTCAAAAACGGTTCACATTCAACAGTAAGTTGAACTCAGCTGAGTGTGCTCTACCTTCCACTAGAGTATGTCCGTTTAAATCTGGGACATCCTGTATGGTGGCAACCTGGCGTTATTAATGAAGCTGATGCCAAACAACTTGTTAAGATATCACTCAAAATGTGATTTCTTATTGGTTTTTAATTAAATTCGACAAACTTTTAATTTGTCACAAAATGGGACACATTTTAGATATTGTTTAAAATGTGAGACCGTTTTCATGTAGAATTGACCAGGCTAAAAAATGGTAAAAAATATCAGAGGACATGTATTCAGGGACGCCACTAGTGGAAAATAACCTGTTCTAACTAAAATATGTGGTTTTATATCCTATTAATACATACCAAAATTGAAAATAATATCTAAAGTACTTTCTGAGATAAAAAAATTTAAACAATTTAAAAAAAAAATCAACACCAAGACGTTGCGAACATAGTTCATATGAACTTTTCTTCATAAAATGACCTAAGGAATCACACCCTGAAATATTAAAATGCCATTAAGGAACACCCTGTAAGTAAATCCCTAAAATAATATATTTTGATTTGTTAGTTTTAATATATTTTAGTTCTGCTACAGTTTTTAAAAAATGTCATTTATTAGCTGTGATATATAACACTCATATTATTTTTTTTAATTTCATATTATTATAAAAATCCGTAAAATTTTATGTCTCTAAGGTCGTTTTTTGTATCTTATATTATTTATTTTATAGACAAAACTCATAACAAATAAAAATTATTATGAATGAAGATATTAATATTAATGTCTTGAATTTCATGTGAGGAAAGAAATAAATGTCACATAAATTAGATAATAAAAAAATTTATTATTATTATTATATAATATTCAGCCTTAGTGGACGACTCATTTGCTTGATAATAACAGATGCTAAAAACTTTGAAATAATCAGATTCAACTGGGAAGTAATTATTTACTATTATAGGCGTTCAGTTCCTTAAAAATTCACTAGTTATTAATAATAACACAGCACCACAAAAAAAAAGGATCTGGATGACTGACATAGTATTCTTATGTATTTTTCGATGCTGAATCCGAATCCGATGCCAAAAAAATCGTATACCCCCAAACTTTGGCGCTACAGCCAAAAATAACCCCGAAATGTAGAAAAACCGTCGTATACATCAGGATTCAATGGATGGATGTAAATTAATGGGGAAAAACGTGGGAAGGGGGAATATTTTATATTCAGCAGTCACTTCCCTGAATAGTTACTGGAAAACTACCCTTATAATGTGCTGAAAACTCCCCCTGTACAAGCAAGAGTATATAAATGCCAATAAATCGCGAAAAATGTTAAAGTTTTTTATTGTTTGGAATACAGTACATGAATCTGGAGTGACTGAGTGCGTTCCTCTTACTCGTGTCCCAAAACCGCCCCTATAACGGGGTGAAAACAACCCTTGTACAAAAATAAATTGCATGAATACCAATAGATCGTGGGAAATGTAGGACTTTTCGCTGTTTCAATTCCAGAATATTTATTTTACCCAAAATCATCCCTGAAAAATTACCCCTATATAGTAAAATATACATGTGTGGCAATAAGGCGTGTATATATTGCACGAAAAGGTTAATGCAGCTTGACTGAAGAATATGAACATTTTTTAAATCTTTTTTTCCTAGATTACCTTTTTTTTTCTTATTTTCAAATGATCTTCTCATTAGCTCCCTATTTGTTCTTTGTGTGTGTCTCTTTCTATAGATCAACAGTTGTCCATCATCCAGAAAATTTAGGTGAATACAGTAAGTGCAAGGCGAACGCTTTCACCAGGATATTTCGGAGATGGAGAAGCGGTATCAAGGAAGGTGGGATGTCCACATGATGGCCGACTACTGTTGGTCTATGAAAAGAGACACGCACGATGAACATAAAAGAGAGCCAGTGAGGAGATCATTTGAAAATGAGAAGAAAGGGTATTCTGAGAAGAAAAATTGAAAAACTGGCATATGTACATTAGACCAACCCAAAAAAAAAAAAAAATCTTGTCATATTTTATGTCTCACCCTTTGATTACAAAAAAAAAATGGATTTTAAAATGTGCTACCACGCTTTAAAGTACGCTATTTCAATCATTTTCAGTTATCTACAAAAATTAGGCTGCGGGCTTCATCTAATATATGTTTTTTAGTGCCAAAGTGGCTTTTCACTTTAAATATTATATAAATAATTGAAAATTATCGAGTAAAATTTTTTTGTAAGAAACCCGATAAAAACAATCTACTTTAAAATGCTAAAAAATGGACAAAAGGAAAATCTCAAATAAATCTGCTTTAGGCCTGCCGAAAATACTTTTTCAATATGTTTCAAAACATATCTAAACCAAAATTTACTATAATTACTTGCAAGCGAGCAGAAACTAGAGTGCGAAAATTAAAGTTTTCAGGGTGTATTTCACAATTTTACTAATAAAAGCACCAAAAATATATCATTAAAACTGTAAATAACTAATGAAGTTACTTAAATAATATTTTTTTTCTTGGAAAATTATATTAAATATAGAAAATATTGTTTTTTGAGGCCCGGGTTTTTAAGGATAGGCTCGAATTTATTTAAGTTATTCACCATTGTAATTTATTATTAATAATAATTTTTTAATTTATTATATTTTTTTGTTTGTTTTCGTACATTTCTTTGTTTCTGCACTTTGTGTTAACAGTAAAGCTTGTTTTTGTTCTTCATCTATTGTAATAACATTATTAAATTGAGAAGTCAACGCAATTTGACATTCAGCAGAATCATTGACAACTTTAAGATTTATGCATACATTTTTTCCACATATAATGATGGCCTGAATTCCATAGATAAACAAATACCCGAATATTTTTTTTTTGGATCTACAAAACCTCTAACATTACGTTGCGGCTCCCGTAAATTTTCTTTTTTTGAATTTTGTATCATTTTTATTTTTATTTCATGAGTCACTTTATCATCAAAAAATGCAAGGCACACGAGTTCCTCCGAAAGATACCAGAGGTGATTGGTGAATTTATTTAATAATAATAATATTTCTTGCCCTCGTCATGAACTTATTAGAAGATTTATATGAATATGAAAAAATAAATAAAAAATTGTCCCTATTATTATTAAATAAATTCACCTCTGGTATCGGAGGAACTCGTAAGCCTTGCATTTTTTGATGATAAAGTGACCCATGAAATAAAAATAAAAATAATACAAAAGTTAAGAAAAAAGAAAATACGGGAGCCGCAACGTAATGTTAGAGGTTTTGTAGATCAAAAAAAAAAAAATGATTCGGGTATTTGTTTATCCGATTTCATATCAAAGAAAAGTTTGAATTTTTTTAAAATTACAAATATAAACGTTCACTCTTTAAAGAAAAATCCAGATCTATGGAATTCAGGCCATCATTATGTATGTGGAAAAAATGTATGCATAAATCTTAAAGTTGTCAGTGATTCTGCTGAATGTCAAATTGCGTTGACTTCTCGATTTAAAAATGTTATTACAATAGATAAAGAACAAAAACAAGCTTTACTGATAACACAAGGTGCAGAAACAAAGAAATGTACAAAAATTAAAAAAATATTTAATAAATTAAAAAATTATTATTAATAATAATTATTTCCAATGGCGAATAAGTTAAACAAATTCAAGCCTATCCTTAAAAACCCTGGACCTCAAAAAACAATATTTTCTATATTTATTATAATTTTCCAGGAAAAAAAATATTATTTAAGTAACTTCATTAGTTATTTACAATTTTAATGATATATTTTTGGTGCTTTTATTAGTAAAATTGTGAAATACACCCTGAAAACTTTAATTTTCGCACTCTAGTTTCTGCTCGTTTGCAAGTAATTATAGTAAATTTTGGTTTAGATATGTTTTGGAATATATTGAATTTTCCTTTTGTCCATTTTTTAACATTTTAAAGTAGTTTTTTTTTGTCGGGTTTCTTACAAAAAAATTTTACTCGATAATTTTCAATTATTAAGATAATATTGAAAGTAAAAAACCACTTTGGCACTGAAAAACATATATTAGATGAAGCCCGCAGCCTAATTTTTGTAGATAACGCAAAATGATTGAAATAGCGTACTTTAGAGCGTGGTAGTACATTTTAAAATTCATTTTTTTTTAATCAAAAGAGCGTTTCTTCTTTTGCATAAAAAGGAACATTTTTACAGGGTGAGACATAAAATATGATAAGATTTTTTTTTTTTGGGTTGGTCTAATGTACATTTTATTATATATTGGTGGTTTTTAGGGATGATTTTGGGTACCAAGTGAGAATAAGGTAGATCGACGTCACTCAAGAGTCTATTCTGGAACTGAAGCAACAACATTTCCCACGTTTTATTGGTATTCATGCAGTTTATTCTTATATAAGGGTGGCTTGGCTACCACCCTTTATAGAAGAGATTTTGGTCACGAGTAAGCGAGGTGACCTGGGTGTCACTCCAGATTCATATTCTGAACTCCAAACTATACAAAAATTAACATTTCCCGTGATTTATTGGCATTTATGTGGTTTATTCTGGTATAAGGATGTTTTCCACCCTATTATAGGGGTAGTTTTTGTACCGACTGAGAATAGCTTAGAACAGAGTCACCCAAGATTCTATTCTGGAATTAAAATATCGAAAACTCCTCCATTTCCCACTATATATTGGTATTCACGCAGTTTATTTTTATATAAGGGTGGTTTCCACCCTGTTATATTATACGGGTGGTTTTGGGACATGAGTAAGATTCATGTACCGTATTCCAAACTATAAAAACTTTAACATTTCTCGCGATTTATTGGCATTTCTATACTTTATGCTTGTACAAAGGGAGTTTTCAACATATTATAAGGGTAAAACATTTCCTCTTCCGACGTTTTTCACCAATCCTGATGTATGGGACGGTTTTACCCCATTACAGGGGTTGTTTTTGGCTGTAGCGCAAAAGTTTGGGCGTATACGAATTTTTTTGACCTCGGATTCGGATTTAACATAGAAAAATACATAGGAATACTATGGTCAGTCATCCAGATCAAAACCTTTTTTTTGTGCGGCTGTGTAATCTATAGGAAGATTCAAAATTCTATTTTCTATAGTTAACCGTTTTTGAAGTATTTGTTTGCTATGATATGTAAATGGCGCTAAAGTTTATCTAACCTTAAAGCAGGTAGGTAGTTATCAATAAATTAAAACAAAAATTGTCTTCATTTTTTATGTTTTGAAATTTAGTAGAAATCTTGTGAAATACTATTTCCCATCACTATTTATAGTTAATCTGGCGTACCATAGATAGCGCACTAGACTGTTCCGACTTTTTCAGGCTGGTTATGATTACACTTTTTAGTGCAACAAACCATTGAACCAAAAGTGTTACGAGAGCCGGCTGATGCTCATTTTATATATATATTCAGTTCCCAACAGTGGCAGACGCGTCTCGCCTTCCCAGGCTCTTCAGTACCACATGGTAGAGAAAGAATAAAGCGTTTATATTTTCATTCCTTCTCTACCATGTGGCACTGATGAGCCTGGGAAGGCGAAACGTGTCTGCCACTGTTGAGAAACGAGTGGCTATATAGTGGGTTTCAACTAGTTCTCCTAACACTTTTTTTACTATTTATTTATATATTTTAGTAATATGATATGGTTTTCAGCTAGACTCATAATATGAAATAATATTAAAAAAAAATCCTTCTTGAGTAGAATTCAATGTATGTTTTTTAAATTTAAATTTAGAAATATGCATTGGTAGTAAAGGAAAATGTGTGAAATGTATCGGTTCACTCAACTTCTATTTTCCAAAATAAAATTTGAACCGACGTAATAATAGAATTTTTAAGCAAATTATTTAAACAATTGAAAATTAACATTTTTCTATGAAAATTTTGTTGCTTTTTTACTCAAATATTATTCCTTATATTAAATTCTCAAGAAAAAACACATTTGATTAAATGTCATTGAAAATAGTATATTACATCACTAGGAGTAGAACGCACTCTTTTTTTGTGTTGAGCCCGGGATTTGGGCGAAACACAAAAAAAGGCGTTCTACTCCGTGTAATATATACTATTTTTTCTTCAAGCGTATTAAAATGCAAAAATTCATTTATTTATCATAAATTTACAAATATTCAAACTACAGTCTTACATGTTGACACAATATGACAAGTGGCTAGTGGATAGCGCGCCACCGGTGGCTTTCGGTATTAACATTATGTTACTAGTAAAACAATACCCACTGCGGTGGCGCTTTCGGAACTAACATTATGTTACTAGTAAAACAATATCCACTACGGTGGCGTTCGGTACTAACATTTTGTTACTAGTAAAACAATGTCCTACTTCTACTTCTGTTTTTGGTGACATAATTTAAACATTTTAATACGCTTGAAGAAAAAAATTATTATTGTTATGACATTTTTGTAATCTTTTAAACAGTATAAATTCTTGATTCTGTCAGCCGAAATATTTATGATTTCAAATAATCTAATGTAATAAACTTTTTTTAAAAGTTTCATTAAAATCGATTCTGTTCTTGTGGGCTCTGACGTAAAAACTTGATTCGACTTTGTCTGAAGTCTGTCCAAGATGTATGCAAGCTCATCCTCGCTTGCTACAACTAAGGTGATATCATCTGCAAATCTCACATTAGAAATCTGCCAACTACTCCATCCTACCGTTTCTTCAGCTCACTTCGCATAATGTGCTAAGGATGATTGGTGACAGAAGACAGCCTTGTATGACGCCTTTGCCTTATATTTTTCAAATCATATCTTAAAAATAGACACCACCATATTGAATACCATTATCAACGGTTTGTAAAATTCGTGTCTATTTCAGGTGTACCTCAGAGTTCTGTGTTACGTCCATTATTCTTCAATATTTTCATTAATGGCATTACACTAGAACAGGGTGGCAATAGTCATACGCAGATAATATGAAGTTATACAATATTAAGTTATATAATAAAGTAAATGATGTTACTGTTTGTGTGGAACTACAAACTGCTCTTTAGAAAACAAATGAATGGTGTAATTTAAACAAATTACAGTTGAACATAAGCAAGTGTAATGTTATAACTTTTACTAACAAATATCAACTCAATTGTCATATAAAGACCATAGTTTTAGAACACTGGGATATATAACACGGTGTCCTCATGATTATAACGACACTAATACGCTGAAACTACTATATCAATCTTTTGTTCTATCAAAATTGGAATATTCGTCAATTATATGGTCGGGAATAGTCTCCAAACTCGAGAGAAAATGTGTTTAAACGTGTAATCTGAGGAAAACCAATAGCAAGATAGACACCAACTTACTTGAGACTTAAACTCTTTAAGAAACGCCTCTGAATTTTCTCTATATTTTCTATATGTATGTTGTAATGAGGAATTATAACATACATATACAAAATATAGAGAGAATTCAAAGGCGTTTCTTAAAGAGTTTAAGTCTCAAGTAAGATGGTGTCTATCTTGCTATTGGTTTTCCCCAGGCTACACTTTTAAACAGATTTTATTTCGAGTTTGGAGACTCGCCGAACTATTTAACAACAAATATTACATTTTAAAGTAATACTTAATATAAGTGATTGTAGTGCTATCTTAATTTTAATAAATGTTCGAACACCTAGCCAGGTCCTACGCTATCTGTTCTAGCTGCCGACCCCCCGAACTAACTTGCAGAAATTTTCGCTATTGTACAAAATGTGTGAGAGGTATAATAATCTTCAACACAACTGCAATGTAGCTGAGATAAAGAGATTAACTATAAATTAAAATTTTTGTTTGTTTTCTTTTTTTGTCGTTTTTATATGTTTATTTTACATTTTTATGTTACTGCATTTCTTTATATAAATGCAGATGTAGATCACTCAATTTTAATAACCAAACTTAAAAAATACGGCGTCAGAGAAGTATCTCTGCAGTGGATACAGTCCTATCTCTCGGATCGCACCCAAAAGGTAATAATTCAAAAAGAAAATATCAAATACTATTCCAAGACAAACAAAATTGTAGAAATCCTCAAGGAAGTATAATGGGGCCATTATTGTTCGTTATCTACCTGAACGATCTGGTCCACGCCCTTACAAATCAAGATATGGGCTTAGTTAGTTATGCCATTGACACAAATTTAGTTGCAGAACAATTTATGAATATAAAGACGCAGAGTAGTGAGACTTTTAATAACGTAATTAGTTAGTTTGCTCAAAATAAATTGATAGCAAATAAAGAAAAAACAAAACAATCAAAATTTAGTACCCCAAAAAATGATACAATAAACGGTGAAATTGTGACATTCAAAGAAAACATTAAATTTCTGGGTGTTTGTATAGACCAAAATTTGTGTTGGACCACATATATTCAACACTTTGACAATAAACTTGGACAGTCAGTTACACAATACGAGTAATGACTACTTAGATCTAAACACTTTAAAAACCATATACTTTGCAAACTTTCAATCTATCATGAGATACGGAATAATAATTTGAGGAAATAGTACATAAGACCTATCGAGTAGAGATACGTGTAGGGGAAAATTCAAGAATTTGAACATCCTAACCATAGTGGGTCTATACATATATGAGTGCTTGATATTTCTGTATAAAAACAAAGAAATATTTAGCCAATACAATACGATCAATGATCATTATACCAGATCCTTGGACTACAAATTTCCACAACATAAATTGACAATATTAAAAAAAAAATACTACTTATTCGTGTATAAAGTTCTACAACAAATTTTCCAACGACATTAAAAGGTTGAATTGTTTTAAACGATTCAAGAAACTAGTTTCTAATTATATTTTAAATTGTGAACCATACTCAGTAAATGAGTTTATGTCAACATAGTAATGTAAACCTATTATATTATGTTTATCTCACATTATGTTGTCTCATTTTTTCCCTTCAATTGTAATATCACAAGTAATTTCTACAGACTAGTGATACTTAAATAATTGACACTGTTTCATTCTATTGACCCTGCTAACAAATATTTTGAAATGAAGAAGGTATTCTATTCTATTCTATTCTATATATCCTGTGATAAACGAGAGCAAGAAAGAAAACAGAGAAATTAGGAAAAGAAAGACGGATGTATTGCTCCCAGCACGTTTCGTACTTCGTGAAATCTTATTTTTATCACCTTGTCACGTGTCAACATCGGTACCTATCGTTTCTGACTGCCTATGCATTCTAGTGGCAATAGATACCCACGTCTTTCTTTCCTAATTTACCTGTTTTCTCTCTTGCGCTCGTTTATGTTAGGACCCATATATAAAACTTTTGCCGAATCTATGTATTTATATGTACTTATTATCTTCTTCCCTGTAATGAGAATGCTCTGTTAGACAGTGTATTGTTAAATAAAATAAAATAAAATAATACAAGGTAAATTATACTAATTTTCTTGCCGAATTTATGTGCGATGTGTGATATAGTTTTTTTCACATTATTACAACAGAAATGAAGCAATATATTCATTTAATTTGTGTGCGCTTTTATAAGAATTTATTATTGAAAACATTATATAAAGTATGCGCTTTTACGGATTCACTCTATATGTATCAGTTTTGCATTGTTACAGAGTTTTTAAATTGTTTTTTTCCTGCTGTAATAACACAGAACATAATGGAAAATACGGTAAAATTAGGTTTATTTTACAAACAAAAGTTGAGTTTTTCAACGTGATTTGGAAAATATTGATTGGCTTCGACAGTGGCTTTCAAAACGAATCCCCTATAATAACGCGAGAGATAATTAGGTGGATTTTAATTGAACTGCGATGAATCGTATCTGCTCATGTCAGTTAATGTTTGCATTCTAGCAAAGCTCGATTATCTGGAGCCTTATAATAATGATTTTCAAAAGAGTTTGATTCGCATTTAACGAGGCCAAAGCCCTTTTGAAGTCCCAATCGCTGTTGTTTCATGACTTAGTTGGTGTTCTTCTGTTAAAACGAATTTTCAGGAGATCTTTATTTATCTTTCAATTCAAAGTAATTAAGAAGGATACAAGGAGTTAAATTTAGTGAAAGGGTGCTAGCTGCTCTTTTGTCGTAGGACAAGTTTTCTTCGCAAATAAGATAATAAACTGTTGTGCTCGATTTGACTTTTTTCTCCACTGAAAATCAGCAACTAGTGGAGTGCAACAAAACTTTTACTTCGCAACACCTTCTGTAAAGTTGAACTTTTGGACCATAATCTTAAAAATTGTAAAGATAATAATTATACAAAAAACTTACCGCTTTAGCCCTCTTGCTTTTTTGTTTATACAAGGTGTCAATGAATTGATGATACACACTTCGGATGCTGATTTGTGATGACATTTTTGCAATATTTAATGCCACAATCAATAAATTAAGATAGCGATGATTTTCAAGGGCCTATACTTTGAAAAAAAGAAATTATAAAATAGAATGTACTTCAAGTTTTGCAACAGGTATTTTTTACACAGAACTCTTCATCTTTATGTACATCGAGTCTGCTGAGCGTCCGTGTGAGTTTGCCTAAAGTTGCTGTTTATCGCGCTGTGATTTTTCAAATTACTCGGATAATTTGAAATACGAGAAGCGTCTTTAAGATAACTGTTGTACTTAACATTTTCAGTATATATATTTTTTTGATATCTAGACAATAATACTGGTTATGGTTATCTATTATTGGAGAAAATTCCGGTTGTATCCAATTTTAAATGGCTGTAATATCGTCTAGAAATATTCGATCGAGGCGTATCAAAAATCTATTATTGGGGAACTATTGAGGATGAATAACCTACATTCCTAAGATATGCATTTTCAGGTTATTTGCAAAGATTTGAGAATTTTGCAAAATTACTAAAGTCTTTCCAAAAAAGTGTTTTTCAAATACGCATTGTTGCAAAGAATCCAAACGGTAAAAAATAAAATCCTGCCGTGATCGTTTAATATACTTAAAGAAACTACATTCACTTTTTTTGTACGCCACAAAAATTTTCTTCTGACCATAATCAAATTTTGTTTACTCTCCATATTACTTCCACATCTAGTGGAAGTAGTAACGCAAAAAAAAATCTGAAAATGTTTATTGTTCAAATAGGTTTAGAATCTCATGAAACGTTGAGATTTTAAGTTTGAACAAAAAAAAATTCTGTCTGTCTGTCTGTAACTTTTTTGTGCCCACGTTTACTCTGGAACCGTTTAAGTTATTGACTTGAAATTTGGTATACGTCAGTATTTTAACGAGATCTGGAATTAGATTACATTTTGATCTTATTTCGTTGAAGGGTGGGGGGATAAATTGGGGTAAATGGGTAAATCAAGCAATAAGAGTCCGTAAAATTGGTATTCAGTATATATAAAAGAAATTAAGCTCGAAAAATTTTATATTTTCACCCCATTATAAAATGGGGTGAAAAAAATAAAATTGTAATTTAGCTTGTATATAAGAACCTAAGGCCTCAAACATTTTTTTTACTCCAACCCCTCCTACCTCCACTACCGATGTGATATACCGTTTTATAGGTTTTTGAGGTAGACGATTTCAAATATTATGTTATTAAACTTCCATAGACAATAATTTCCACACAGTAAAATGCATTTTAGCAGGTTGCTAAATTGACACCAATGTTTCAAGGACAGATGAGGAGACAGTGTCAGAGACGCGTCATCGCGTGTGTATCTTCTATCGTGTCTATCTTCTACGATTTCAATTTAGAATACCATGCAACCTGTACGGTGTTTATAGATCTTCTATTATTTTATTGATTCTATAATAAGTGTGTTATATCGAGTAGTATGGATACGCAGTAGGTTTCCCCGAGTATTATGGATGCGCAGTGGCTTTCCTCGAGTACCATTGATGCGCAGTAGGTTACCACGAGTAGTATGGATGCTCAGTGGATTTTCTCGAGTACTATAGATGCGCAGTAAGTTACTCCAAGTAGTATGAATGCGCAGTGGCTTTCCTCGAGCAAATTGAATGCCCAGTGAGTTACCTCGAGTATTATGGATGCGTAGTAGGTTTCTTCGAAGAAAATGCTTGAAGTGGAAGCTTTACTTCTATCGTGTAGTTCACGGCACAGAATGTTTTTTTATATCTTTGTCGTGCCATTTTCTGCGTATTATTTCCACATCCAATGTCTGTTGGTCTTATAACTTTTTAGTGCTTACGATTATTCTGGAACCGTTTAAGATATTGACTTAAAGTTTGGCACACGTAAGTATTTTAAAGACATCTGGAACTAGACTATATTTTGATCTTGTTCTGTTGAAGAGTTGAGGGTAAATTGGGGTAGATGAGGGTAAATAGGTAAATCAAGCAAGTAAGAGTCTATAAAATTAGTATTTAGTAAATATAAGAGGAGTTAAGGTATCAAAAAAATATTTGGCATTAGCCACCTCTATTACCACCCACCACCCCATTATTGAAGTTGTAAAAAAATATTGTGATTTAGTGTGTGTACAAGAACCAGTCATCAAGAATTTTTTCACTTCATTCACCACCACCATACACGTAAATATCAAAAGCAGTAATTTCAATAGGGCGCTTAAGCCTAGACCCACGTTCACTGTCGCTTAACAGCTTGGAATATGTATACATTATGTTTTGCAAATATACAGACGGACAGATAGGCAGTCTACTTCACTACTATATGTACATAATTAAACCTTTTCAGTACGTAAAATACAATAAATATAAAAAATGTGAAAAAGATATATATGTATATAACTTCATATTGTCATACAAAAATATAAAAGCAGAAATATGGAGAGTATCATAGCATTCTGTAAATATGAACATTTAAACACTTAATTGCGGATTTGCACCATAGGGTGCCCCGGAAAATTAACCGAGTAAAAACAATATGAAACTTTTCATATTCTTCTTGAAGAACAATAAGTTTAGTTTAAACGCGGTACTAGCTTCAACTGCATAAGAAAGTCTAGAATGGAAAAGAGAAAAGTAAGTATTTTTAGGATATGGAATTACAGAATGCTGTTTAATTTCCTAAAGAAGAAGCTCATGTTTCCGAACCTTCTATTTAATTGATCAATATGGTTTACCCAGCTAAGGTTTTCAGTTCAGACATTTACCTAGGATTTTAACGTGTACGCTTTTGGATACATTTCTATTAGAAGATATTATAAGTCTCTGAGTTTTTTTATTTATCTATTTTTTTTTAATTGCCTTATTTATTTTAACCTTCTGATCAAATTTAGCTAATGGTACTTTGTCACCTAACTAGGATTAAATGTAAGTTTGTTAAAGGTAATCCAGTTTCTTGGCTGGAGTTCTGTTATACAGTGATATTTTACAGACATATTTTAAAGAACAGCATTCTTATTTCCGATTATTAATTATTGGTGCATATATGCTTATTACACTCATAAATTTGTTTGAAAACCGTATTATCATTTTTAACAGATTAATAGGTATGTTGGTTATAATAATCAAAGTTTAAAAAAGTGAATTTCAATATTTTTGTCGTATCAAATTTAGGGTCAATCAAATTTAGTTTGCGTGTTAAAACGTCATTATAATATGTAGTTGGTGTTACTAGTCCATGAGTCAGTCTACAAAAATTACGATATATCGGCATATAATAAGGGTACCAAGTTTCCTTTTAAACCCAATTATGTTGGTATCACAAAAAGTATAATTGCCACCTCGAAACGGTAGCCATTCAGAATAGTGGCCAACTAAAGGAGGTCATTGCCACCATTATAAAATTGAAATGCCCCTGCTATCCATATTTAAAAAATGTATATTTTGCCTTAAATACTTATACATATTGTACAATATACAATATATATACAATTTGTACTTTAATTAATATTTTGTTATTTCAACAGTTACTGTGAAAATGAACTAAAATGGTATTTTCCTCATCTATAAAACAAATAGGCCTGAAATTCGCGTAGTCAATGCTGTATATAAATCATTTACTTACAGAATTGAATTCTAGTTCCGTGTTCTTTCCTGCTAAAAATTCAAAAAAATATATTTCCCTTAATAATTTTATTTATTGTTTATATTTCATTATGTACATAATTATTTTAAAAATAATATTTGTCTCATTTTCTCTCCTTGCCAAGTAGGTTTAAATTAAATTTTTGATAAAGTGGTACGAAGAAGGATGATTCAAATTTTGAATGCGAACTAGCTCTATTATAACTATCTCTACCTCTCTAAATCTATATATCTATATATTGCGTTTTCTCTTCAAGTGCTCATCGCATTAGATATATGGAACTTCACTAACAAATGTTAGTCTTGTGCAATGAAATCTCTACAATCCTCTACCAGATTCACAACAACCAGGTTCCTATCATCCACCCAATTTAGGTAAAGTTCTAGATCTTGTTAAAGTACATATGTGTACCAAATTTCAAGTCAATATCTCACACGGTTCCAGAGTAAACATGCGCACAAAAAAAGTTACAGACCGACAGACAGACAGAAATTTTTTTTTTTCGCTCGAACTTGAAATCTCGACGTTTCATGACATTCTAAGCCTATTTGAACAATAAAAATTTTTAAAAAATTTTTTGTCGTTACTATACTTCCACTGGATGTGGAAGTAAAATCATGCCAGCTAGTAAAGTTTTTACTTTAATATTTTCCATAAAATGTCAGAGGTAACCACATAATCAAAACAATTATATGCCGTGCTTTCACTAACTCGTAGAGGCTCTGAACGATTAGTTGGATTTTTGTACATAATTATATTTTTGTTTTCATGTAAACTGGAAGGGTTAAAATCGGTTAAAATTGGATAGACGATCTAAATATGCTTGTGTAAATAGGCTGTTCTTTTTTTAAATAATACTATTCCTAGTGAGATTTTTACCATCTAGCCTGTCTTCGTTTTGATCAAAATTATTGCTGCGATAAATGTAATTGTTTTCTTCAGAACTTACTGGAGGAACTCCAGGTGGTATAAAAATGTCACCAGTTTTTACTAATACGTGACTAGCTAAAGACGTTAAAAATGTACGTATTTCATCGTAGGAATAACCATAGCCAAAAGAATAAAACATATCATTAAGTTCTTTTTCTTCTGACGGCACGAAACACATGTAGTGATATGTAAATATTAAAAAAATGGCCTAAGCTGATTGTTTTTTTTTTCCATAAGTATTAATATAAATTCCATTACTATAGAAATAACGTTTAAATCAAATTTGTCTGTCCTGACATATTTAGTATCCACGACATAAATGTTTATAACAAATCTGAAACTTCTTTTTTACATTTATGTTCATTCAGATTAGTAGTCGTGTTTTTTTTATAGTTTTAAAACATCCAGCTATAGCTTCTCTTAAGATACCGGCAGCTTTATCAGGAATTGTCAATTCATTCTCATGAACCAAGTTTTCTTCGCCTGATTCACTTGTGACTGACAACAAAAATCCTTTTAGCTTTATTATCACTTGAATGAACTGTTGTTGTATTTTCTTTGTGTTCACAAAACACTTTGTTTGCTTAAATGCTTTTCTAATCTCTTTCTTATATTTCCACTGCTATAATAATCTAATTTTTCTTCCGTCATTTCTTCAAATATATCATGAAGGCGTGTTTTTAGAAATATTAGGGTTAAGAATTCTTTTTTGCAAAACAGCAAGATAAACCTCCTTAAATAAAATATTTAACGCTACTTTAAATTCATTTTTTTCTTTCAGTTGTTTAGTTTGTACACATTTAATTTTTTTTTGCTAATATATTTTGCATAATAAATTTTATGATAATTTCCATTAGCCCAAATAAATCTGAATAAATGTGACAATGCGACACTGCGACACTGCAGCTTTAATATATATATGCAGCTTTAATATATATTTTTTTCTAGTTTCCGCACCCGTTCCTGTACAAACTGGTACTAAAGATGTTCTTAATTTATTCTTAATTTTTCTGGATTTTCCACAAATCAGACAATGCCATTTTATTTTAAACTGATTTTTTTTCTTTATTATAACTACATGAAGGCTCACTTGCATTTTTTTTATCGCGTTACTAATATCAGAGACAATACGTATTATCTTTGCTAATGTTATTTATTACAAAAAGATGTCAGACAAGAATAATGAAATCGGTATCGAAGGGTGTGCAAATAAGTGCCACCACTTTGTTTTATAAAAATTTTAATGAAATTGCATATTTTCTTTCATTTGCACAATTAATAATAGACCTGATGCCAGTAACAGTTTGTATTTTACCATTAGATTTTCACTGCTTTCAGCAGTTTCGTAAAACAAACATGTAGTTTTTCTCCATTGATAAAAATGAATCTACAATATACATAAACTGTAATAGCCACATGTAAGTAAAATAGTATATACTTATTAATATTTATCCAGACAATAATGAGGCCAGCAGCCGATACGTTTCTTGATAGGCCGAGAAAGTAGCGGGGGCGGGAAAGGAAGCCTCGCGTCTTCGTCGCCGTACTGTGCTTCGTTGTGTTTCAAGGGCTGTAGCGCTTTTAGTTAAAAAATTAGATCCAGCATTAATCGAAACAAAATGAAACCTATTAAATTTGTCAGTTTTTGGTGAAAGAAAAAATTGAATACCTCGTTATATAAGCGAGTTATGGCGAGTTAAGAATTAGAAAAATGTTGCTGATTTGTGTATCTTTTTGAATTTTGCTGGTTTTTTTATGTTAATTTTTTAATTATTGCAATAAATTATACTTCAAATTAAAAAGCAATGTTTATTTGTCAAAACAAAAAAAAAAAATGTATTTTTATCTGTTTTAGTTCTAAAGTTATATTTGATTAAATCTTAAATTTCTAAATTTCTTTTTTTTTTAGTTTTTTTCTTATATCTTCGGTCTCGACCAATAGAGAGTGTCGTCAATTTTGATTTCCTATGTAAAATAACATGCTTTAATAAGTAGTGAAAGTCCCATCTGGTTATACTTCAATATTGGGTAGGTCAAGTAAGAGAAGGCTTTTCGCGCTCTGCCCGACAGGCTATACAGTCTATGTTACAATGTGACCTTTTATCTGTTTTACAAATTTTTTTTTTACAAATTTACATTTTCCCTAGAAACTTAAAATTCTCAGTCATTTATGAGAGTTTGACATTGGCCTTTTTTCAAGATACAATCTGAACGAATGTACTTCGTTGATGTCAATAAGTCATTTTAAAGAAAAAGTGACATTGGCCCTTTTAGAACCAAGCCACAGATTTTGTCTAAGAAATAACCACTTCAATATTAGTGCTCATTTAATATCGTGGGATATGACCTTATGACTTACCTAACTTGATCTTCTTTGTCGTTTACTATCGACTTGCATCTGTTTAACGCTTAACGTGCGATATGTAATTTGCATTTAAGTTGGCAAATAAATGACTTGATTTCATTTGGTATGCTTTTATTGGCTATTGGTCGATAAATCACATTTAAAACTACTAAGTATAACATGACTAAACTATTAAGATCTTGTCTGCTGTCGACCGTCCATTGAGAGGCAACTTCATCAATTACTAGTTCTTATAGAGTGCTTAATAAATCACGCAATGAAATTTTCGCCTTGGCTTCAAACCTCTTGAATTAAATGTCATCTTTGTCTTCGGTTTTCCAATAATTAGTTAAAAGAAAAGTTTAGCTCCGCTTAATGAACATTTTAAAACAACAGCGTATTTAATGCACGGAGTGGGTGTCGTAGAAAAGTGTGGTAGCTGAGTGGTAATATAATTAGAGAAGATAGCGGTGGAGCAGGCAGCGTTGCGGCTAGCCTACGTGAGGTCGTCCTTGCTCTGCACAGATCTCATTAATCAACTATGGCCGCGCCCGTGAGTTCCTGCAGCACGTATTCGCTGTATTAGTCTGAGGATGTCGGGCAGTCTGCATGGAGAGCTTTGCAAGAGTCTTTCGTAGATTTATCTCTTATTCTGGTCAAAGGATTGCTTAAGTTTGCGCAACATAATGTGCTAGCAAATAAATACAATTATTTTACCACTGGAGAATCAACTCGATAATCTTTGGAAATAACTAGTTTTAAATTATTTGAGTTTGAATATCATTGATTAACGAAGCAACTTCACTTTTAAATTCAAACACATTTTTTATCTTTTCAGTGTACTAAATCAATCGGACACCATTCAATACACAATATGTTTAAAAGCTTAAAAAACAAACACGTAAATAATAATAATAATAATAATGTCTTTATTTTCAGTAGCAGTATACAGTAGTTAGGAAACAAAACAAGTACAAATTCACAATTAAAAAATGTACTTAACCTAATGTAGTCGAATGAAGTATGAATAATATCTTAATCTAAAGGTAATAGTATATTAGTATAACAATAATAATAACACCAGAGGTAAAGTAGAATTACTATGAGAAGATGCCAGCAAAAAATATGCGCAGAAACGAGTTTGTGCGCTCCATCATTCTAAACCAATGAGAAAGAATTACGTGACATTCAATGTCAACACCAGTGGCGGCGGTGCCCTGCAGTAGAGCGGCGGCGACGGTAATAATAATAATAAAACAACTTTATTAGGCAAAGTTTAGTAGAACTTACTATTCTTACACTTCTCCTGAACAAAGGTTACTCGTAACAGTTGACAAGTTTTAATCTACTCCATTTTCACAGTTCCTTGACCGCGAAACTTTTATTGCAATTACACATTCCTATACCCCGGATAAAGCTATGCCACTGGTAAAAATATTCGCGCATTTTGGCTCCGCTCTGGCATCTTCTCATAGTAATACTAGTCTAGTACGATCCGCTTTATTCCTGAAGGCTTTGGAAGCACCTTGTGCGAGAGGGGCTGCACATTTAGAGACAAGGGACACACATCCAACATCCAAGTTTACTGGGATTAATTTCTCCTCCTGAAAAAATTCTAGTGCCACTGCCGGGAATCGAACCCGGAACTCCTGGGTAAGGGTCAAGAAAAGAAAAGAGATTTATTTTAAATTAAGTCTTACAATGTGCCTTACCGGAATCTGGTCCGGAGCCAACCAGACAACTACGGCGAGTAGCGCCGTGGTGAAATTAGCTCTCCTGTTCGTCCTAGATGAACAAATAATAAGATTAAAAATTGCTGCCTACGCAGAGACGTTAAGCTAATTAATAATAACACACTTGGCAAAGCACTTACAAAATTTGTGCAGCTGACTCGGGTAAAAGCTAAACGAAAAAACCCGTACGAGAACTGTCGCCCTGCCCTGGTGGTCTTCCTGCCTCCAGGAAGATATGATAAAGTAAAAGAGTATTGTTTAAAATATTATCATTTTCAAGAATTTTTAGGCCTAAAAGGAATTTGAGAACAAAGTGACGAAAAGAACAAGAAAAGATAATAAACAGAAGCAAAAAACGAACAAATGGAAGAGGGAAGAGGGATTTAAAGATAAAGTTTAGGAAAGATGATAAGATAGGGTTTTATAGAGATTGTAGTAGGGGAAGATTTGGCTAAGGGAGTTGCCGGAAAAAAGGCAATGCCTGGTATGGTAGATTGAATAATATTGCATTATGCTCTATGATTTGGGTGATTGCGGGTAGGCGAACTATCGCCCAATTTGGCAGTGTAAAATTTTTGGGAGATTTCCTGGACGCTCGTGGCAATGTGGTAAGTACTTTAAAAAACTCATTATTGGAGATTGGAGAACCAGTCAAAACAACTAATCTTCTAGCTAATACTAACGAAGTACATAATAGGATTCCTAGCATTTTAAAGAAAAAAATAGATTACAAATACTTAAATCATTTATTTAAATTCAGCCATTGACACTGCTTTATTTAACATAAAGTTATCTACTGTCTGTATATTGGTACCTTAATCTGGTCACGCTAATATACTACTTAGAAAAACACTTTAAAACACTCATCATTGGAGAACCAATCAAAACTACTAGCTAATACTAACGAAATACTGAATTACATGATGATTCCTAGCATTTTAAGACAAAAAAATATATTGAAAATAATTAAATCATTTATTGGAATTCAGTCATTCACAACAATTATTGAACCTTACATTCCATTTCAACTCTAGAAAAGTTGTACAAATTTTTTCGAACTCGTTAGTTCTCATCAGAAGAGTATAGAAACATTTATTCATTATTTACAAGTCTATTCTTGATTTATTAGTACAATTAATTATTTTTTATTTATTTGCTTTCATCATTATTAGAGAATATTATTTAGGTATTAAGCAAATCACAACTTACTTTTCTATCTATTATGAAATTATCTCTTTTCTGTACATTGTTGCTCTAATCTGGACACGCTAATATACTAGTTAGGTAAATACTTAACACTCATTATTGCTAGAAGAGTAGTTGTTTTAATTGGTTCTCCAATGATGAGTGTTTTAATGTATTTACCTAACTAATATATTAGCGTGCCCAGATTAGGGCGACGTATACAGAAAGTAGGAAATTTCATCATAAATAAAAAAGTGTGTGAGTCGTGATTTGCTTAATAGTGGATTGCATGAGTCGGACTAAAACCCGACTATTGTCTGATGCAACCAGATTAGTTCCCCCTCCCCCCCCCCGTTCTCGAGGATGATGAACAGTGTGGTGGTGGCAGAATTTCTCGTTGGGGTAACCCACCCCCGAAAACGGCCAAAAACCATTCCCAAACGGGGGTTAAAACATATTATAATTGTTTGAGGTACTCTTACTTGGTGATTCCCCCATTTTCGAGAATGCTGAACACCGTGGTGGCGGCATAATTTCTTGTTGGGGTGACCCACACCCGCAAACGACTAAAAACCATCTCCAAACGGAGGTTACCGCGTACTATAATAGTTTGAGGGACTCTTACTTGGTGATCCCCCGTTTTCGAGGATGCTGAACACTGTGGTAGTGGCAGAACCACCCCCACCACCGTTAACGGCCTAAAACCACCCGCAAACGGGGGGGGTTAACGCGTATTATAATTATTGTTTGAGGACTCTTACCGATCCTCCATTTTCAAGGATGCTGAACACCGTGGTAATGGTGGAATTCCTCCCCGGGGTGACCCACCTCCGTAGATGGCCAATAACAACCCTCCAAAGGGATGAGAGTGCGTTCTCGGCATATCCCCGGGCAAAATTCCTCCCCCCCAATTTTTGAGGATACTACACAGGAAGAAAACATTAAGATGTCACCTCGATCTCTTCAACAAAGTAGTCATTTTTATTTACTGTGGTGCTGAAAAAAGATACATATTTTTTGGGAGAAGTAGGTTTATATAATAATTGAAACATCTGATGTATTTAATTATAATATATTATATAAAATATTTTTATTGGCGCGAACAATTACTGCATATATTGTTACGCTGGCTGTTCTTACATTATAAAGTACAATGCTTAAAAAAAAACAATAAATTTTTTAATTTATTTTTACGATCTTTGAACCCATGCAGTTACACTCATGAAAATGCGAAGAGGTAAGGGTTTTTTTTGCCATTGAGGGGGTGAACGTGTGTCAAGCACTCGATTCGTGGTGCTCTCCGTGCTCCGCATGCTCGAAAATTTTGAGGGAAACCTTTTTGTCCAGTGGTATGAGAGCGCACTCGCACCCCTTTAGAGGGAGGTTATTGGCCGTCGAGGGGGTGGGCGGGTGTCAGGCATGCGTCCCAGGATCCTCCCCATAGTTGGCATGCTCAAAAACGGGGGATTAATAAGTTAGATTCTGTGAAATATGATCAATACGCGTTTGATCCCGTTTGGGAGTGGTTTTTAGCCGTTTGCGGGGGTGGGTCACCCCAAAGAGAAATTCTGTGTTTAGCATACTCGAAAACGGTGGGGAGAACTACTTTGGTTGCATCAGAAAATAACCGGGTTTTTCAGGTCTTTTTCCGACTCACACAATCCACTATAATACTTGAATGATATTCTTATCATGATGAAAGCAAAAAATAAAAAATAAATGAATTGTACAAATAATGCATAGAATATCGTCAAACATTTCCTGATACCAAAACAGCCACTTTGGCAAAGTGGTTTTAAAACGTGTTTTAACAGCTCGTTAAAATCATTATAACAAAAATCGTTTGGTTGTAAATGCGTGTATTTTTATATTTATATTACGATCAAATATAAAATTGTGTGATTAAATTACCTGCCGCATTTAATGATTTTTTGTATTTTTCCTCGTTTGCCCCATAAAAGTATATGTTCTTTATGTGAGAAATAATTAAGAACTACTAATTTGAATATTATAATTTATAACTCAGTATCGCAGAAAGAGTGCTATAGAAAGTAAACCTGATCTAACAAAATTAATTCATATTTGACATCCTTGAGGTTATTTATAGAGATAATATATTATGTGTACTATTAATTATTTAACGGAAAAGAAAAAT
Source organism: Rutpela maculata (assembly GCA_936432065.2). Classification (NCBI taxonomy): domain Eukaryota; kingdom Metazoa; phylum Arthropoda; class Insecta; order Coleoptera; family Cerambycidae; genus Rutpela; species Rutpela maculata. The sequence goes on from OW386285.2 coordinate 54,806,376, forward strand.
ACTTCTTCCATGTGTATGTATAATATTTTAATGAGCGTATCACAAACAAAATATTTTGAACAAATTAGAATATACACTTCCGTTGAACAATATAAACACGAATGAAAACTTTTCAACATAAAACAGTACTCGTATATTGCTAATTAACATGATTAGTTAATTCATTTAATGTAACAAGCAAAAGCACTTTTATGACTATTATTTATTTTTTAACAACTAAAGTTTCTTGGAGTTAATGCTTTATTCTTTGTTTCAGGTAAATGGTAATACTGCAAAATAGTTCTAGATGTAGCGACTTGAAAGGGATATAAAGCAAGTGGGTTAATTGACTTTTTAATAATTAGTTAGTTCACTAGAAAATTAATTTATTACAATATTATTTGGTACTTCTTTTAAATGAATTATAAAACAATTTACGGATATTTTATAGTATGCATTACCGTAAACATGTACAAAGTAATAGTAAAACATTTAAGAATTATCTATTTTATTTCTACTTCCGATATTATTAAAACATATTATTTTAGGCATTTAACAGGTAACTTTCTTACACTCCCACAACCTCTATATACTACTGTCATGACACACGGGTTGCCTGCCAAGCACACTGGAACTTTGACCCATAATCCATATGTTTATAAGGCCACATTTTCGAGGATAGAAACAGAGCCTAGAATTTTATTTTATTTTTCCCGTCTAATAAATATCTAAAGACTTCTAATACCTATTTCACATTTAAGAAATATGTTAAAATGTATATATCCATGTTTGATTTATAAAAACTTTATTTTAGTTTCATAATACAGTTTTTGTAATTCTTTATACTGGTGTATATTTTCTTATACCTTGTGCATGATAAAAGGGAACTGAAAGTTCTTAAATATTTCTTCCAGGGGAGAAATAAAATAAAATTCTACGCTATGTTTCTTTCCTCGAAAATGTCGCCTTATAAACATATGCGTTAAGGGTCTAGTTCTACTGTGCTTGGCAGGCAGGCATGTGTCATGAAAGTAGTATATAGAGGTTGCATAATAATGTGACGTCACACTAATGCGGTCCATATCCAATATTTAATATTAAGAAAAAACAAGAAATTACTCTTTATGCATATTGCTGATTGTAATTCCGTTACGTTAATGTAGTTATTATTTTTGAGAATAACAGAAAGGCATATTAAAAACTCGTTAAAAACAATTTGACAATTAAAGTTTTATTCAGTTTTTAAAATTATCTTGAATTTTTTTTTATATTCACTAACTATGTGTTTAATAACAAAATTATAATATGATATTTAACATTTCCATCATTCTCCAGGTTTGCAATTTAAAACAATAAAAAAAAAACGCTGCCCAAGGAATCACTACTTTCACATCCAGATTTTTAGACTAGTTCACAAGTTCAAAGCCGTATTAATGCTTGATAAAGCTTGTAAAAATATGAGTGAGAGCTCATTGGATTCGGAATGACGTCTTGATAAAATGCTCAAAAATTTTTTACCCGCACATAAACAATTGCAAAAGTTGTAAACAAATGAAGATTAAAAAAATAACGAGTTCCGTTTTTTGCAAATAACTCGAAAACTATTAATATTTAATAAATTTTAAAGAAAGATTATTAAAAGAGGAAGAAATTTCCAATAAAAAAGTCCCGACTCCAGAAACTCTATCCCCATTATTAATAATGTTGAAAATGATGCGCGCTGCGATCACTAAGCCGTTGCGATAATCTGAATCCGGCCATTACAAGTAAAAATATTTTTCTATATTATTAAATATTAATTTAAAAGATTTATAAAAAAATGAGCCTACTGAAGGGAGATTGTAGTGGGGATGGATGAAGTAAAAAAAATATAGGCCATTGGTTCTTGAACACATACTAAATCACAATTTTATTCCTTTGGCTAATGCCAAAAAAATTTTTGAGTCCTTAACTTCTCTTATTTACAGGATGCGTCACTTAAAATTCCCCAGGCTTGTAACTTTCTTATTTTTTAAGCGACGACAATGTTGGGCACATCCAATTATAGATATTTTTAAGGCATTTAAACATGTGTACAAGGTGATTTAAAAAAAAAATTTTGAAAAATTGTTAAGATAGAAAACTTAATTTCATTTTCCTTAATATTTTCTTACCTCACCCTGTACATGAACTGCGTTAATGTTTTCTTATAAATGTTTTAATTAGCTTCAATTTGTTATTACGTCATATTCGAAATTCTGTCTGGTTTTAGAGAAAGAAATTAAAAACACTCTTTCCGATTCCAGATTGATTTTTTTTGAAATAACTGAAAAGAATGTAAATCATAATTTTGTTTTATTTGTAAAAAACATATCTTAAAAAATATTCAACGTAACAAAACAGCAACAAGAAACAAAAGAAATAAATATTTTAAAAACAAATTTATATTAAATAGGAAATTTCAAAATTTTTATTTTTAAATTTTTTTTATTTTAATAACATAAATTGAAGCAAACCTTTATAAGAAAACATTAATACAGGGTGAGGTAAAAAAATATTCAAGGATATTAAGTTTCCTGTCTTAATAGTTTTTTCAAAAAATTTTAAATATAATGTAAATGTAAAGACGGAACATTCTTCGGAAAGGTATCATTTAATTAATTTAAATTGTTATCAAATAACATTCTACTTGAAGGAATTTTGGCTTTTAAAATGAATTACAAACGCTTGTAAGGAAAATATTGTACAATGTGTTTGGTACAGTAAATACTCTGTTTGTTTTTAATTGCCAATTTTGTACAAGATACATAAATTTCAAACAGGTTTCGAAATAATGTCATTAAAACTAATACTGATATTTCCTGGTTTATCGTTTTGCAATTAATTTTCTGTTCAATAGCAGCAAGTAACATTATTATGCTAACTTATGTTTATTTTTTTTTCGAAATGCACCATATTCGAGTAAATTATAAAATCCATCGCTATGTGTATATAAATTAATTGGAGATATATTTTAACAAATATCAGTCGGTAATCAGCTAATGATATCAAATATCTTAGCCTATCAAATAATCAATTGTTTTTTTTTTTCATAAATTAGGTCAAATATATCACAATTTTCATGTATTTGTCGTAAGAAGGCTGTGATTTTTCTAACTAATTTGTAAATATATGCAGAATAGCTTTTTGTAATGTACTTGAAGCATTTTATGAAAAAAATACCAAGAGACCAAAAATGTGCTAAATTGTATGCCTAAAAATTATTGATAATAAACTGCTTACCGGATGCCCATATTAGGGAACTACACGGTAAGGGAGTACTTCAGGAGAAACATTACCTTGTCCGTTTTCATCCTAATCTACGGCAGATTTTATAACCATTATTTTTTAAGATACGGTGTGTCAAATCCAAGGAAGAACCTATAAAATAAATATTAACAATATTCGTGGACATTCCTGCTTTACATATTTATTTCTGTACATTAAAAAATTTCTCAACATATTACGTTAATAACTTGACAGGTTAGTTAAGGCTGCTATTATTCACATTTTATCGTTTGTTTCTTTATTATTTTTTTTTATATTATTAATCTCTTCTTCCAGAACCGACTTTTGGATACGCCCATGAATTATTGTATTCCAGAAATTGAATCTTAATAACGTAAATTTAGGGTCTATAATATACTGCAATAAATTCTTATAATGCTAACCATCAAAGTGGAACATTTTCTGAAATAATTAATACCAGTTTTATCATGCGATTATCCGCGGCCGATGGATCGAAAGAAATAAATTCCTGATTTAGGACTTAAGTATTAAAAAAGTGTCATTTTCTGTTCTTCTTCGTTCATTCTCTTTTACAGACATTTCCATTCTTGCCGTTAAATAAATTCCGAGAAAAAATTACGGCATCGTGACCTTTAGTTAGTAAGAATAGTCAATTTTAGTAACAAAACTTTGTACATAATAGATTTTCCATTTGCCCTGTCTTGATGTTATTTGTAGTATTGCCTATACATGTAATTTGTCATGTGTTTTTAAGCTATAAGATTTTATTATGCAGTCACTGTGTACGAACTTTTATTTGAAATTAAAAAAAAAAGAATATTTTAGAAAATGTAAATATTTCTCTGAGATGTAAGGGTCTCAAATTATTATTGGAATTCCAGATACCAAATTTAAATTTTATTTTTAAGTTTTATTTTGAAAACTGTATTCTATTAGTTATTTAGAACATATAGAAATAAAAGCAATTATAATATATCAATATTTATTTAATGTTACTTTAGATCTTAAAATTTTACATTTCAATTTTTAGTTATTGCTTATTTATACAATAAGAATGAAATCAAAATCATACCTAGAACTTTTGTAATCCAGATTAATTTTGACATTCAACTAAATATATAACTTTCATTTATTTATATCTAAGCACAAGAAATTATTATTTTTCTACTACGATTCTAACATATATATTTTGAATATACTTGACTTCAATAGGACCATATTTCCAATGACGTCTGTCTGTCTGTCTATATATCCATATCCGTTGCGGTTGACACATGAAATTTGGTCAATGATGTACTATCAGAAACGATACTTTACGTGAAAAAGATTTCTGTTTTATGCAATTCTCTAGACATTTTAATGTGTTTTTGCGGGATTTTCTCTAAAAATAAAAATAATATGGTAGTAATACAGTCGAATTGTTAATATTTTTTTGTAAAGTTAACAATAGATATCATCTAATAATGTTTTACGGATAGTAACAGGTGTGTAAAATAGAATACTTGGGAAAATTGTTGGTCTCGGAGGCACATGTTAATATTATTGGATTTTGTTCAAATTTATTGGAGATATTTTTTTTGGGATTTTGAACAGATCTGGGGAGTGAGATAAAAAATCGAAACTGTTTTTTTCCCTGTTGCCCTATATATCTAATATACTAGTACTTCATCCAGGTGAAATGTGAGAACTAGTGAGGAACATCACACATTTCACCTAGATGAAGAACCAGTACTATATTCCATCTATGGGGCAACAGGGCAAAAAACAGTTTCGATTTTTTTTTGTCTCATTCCCCAGACTTGTTGAAAATCTCAAACAAATTATCTCCAATAAATTTGAGCAAAATAGATTAATATTAATACGTGCTTCCGAGACCAACAATATTCCTATGTATTGCTCATAGGAAAAATACATTTTTTGGTAAATTTCGCACAAAATAGTGAACTTATAGTGAAATAAGAGTCACACGCAACCTTCTACAAAATTGTTCAAAGAACACGAATTATTCTTTTAAATTTAACTCCCATAAGACTTTTATAGGATCCCATAAATGACCCATGGTGACCGAGTCAAAAACTTTTATTTGTTTCTCGCTTATTAATAAATCTTATTAACTCCAAACAACAAAAAGAGGTAATTTTAATAAGATGGATAAGACAAAATTTTACCAAACAAAATTAAAATTGCTAGTGCATTTAATTTAGTCTCCCTAAATCATCGATACAAAATCATATTACCTGTGATGTAAATACCTCTAAATCATCTAGATGTGAACCCTATAAATGACTCATATTTTAAATTTATTTTTGATCACGCGGCAAAATCTGAAATTGTCAATGACATAAATAGATTTAAAAAACTCCATTACGCCACTTAGTCAATTAATGATTTCATCCAGAATGTTTTCATAATGTACATATATTCTCTAAGGATATTTACTTCTAAAATAGTATATTATATTACTAGGAGTAGAACGCACTCTTTTTTTGTGTTGAGCCCAGGATTTGCGGCTGAGGCGAAGCCGAAGCCGTAAACTGGGCGAAACACAAAAAAAGGCGTTCTACTCCGTGTAATATATACTATTTTTTCTTCAAGCGTATTAAAATGCAAAAATTCATTTATTTATTATAAATGTACAAATATTCAAACTACAGTCTTACATGTTGACACAATATGACAAGTGGCTAGTGGATAGCGCGCCACCGGTGGCTTTCGGTATTAACATTATGTTACTAGTAAAACAATACCCACTACGGCGGCGCTTTCGGAACTAACATTATGTTACTAGTAAAACAATGTCCACTACGGTGGCGTTCGGTACTAACATTTTGTTACTAGTAAAACAATGTCCTACTTCTACTTCTGTTTTTGGTGACATAATTTAAACATTTTAATACGCTTGAAGAAAAAGGAACTTTAATGCACCTTTGTTGGCATACGCCTATTTCATTGTTGCTCCTTTTTTCAAAATTTTTGGGAAATTGTCAGGAAATAAAAAAATCAACACGGTTTTCGTAAAAGGCACTCAACTTTATCCGCTCTTACGAGCATTTTAAATTATGTTTGTAAAAATCGGGATTAAGGATGCAAAATGACCGCAGTATTCGTTGACTTATCTAAGGCCTTTAGTCGACAGATATTTTGTTACACACAAAACAAGTTGTTGAATTCTGCAATGTTAAATCAAGGGAGGTACCGATTTATATAGAAGTTCCACAGGGAGGTGCATTAGGGCCTTTATTATTTTTATTGTACATTGGCATAGTCAGTGTATTATTTTCTACAAGAATAGAAATATTAAATGCAGTAAGCATTTGACAGTTAAAGTCAAAAATTAACATAAAGCTATTACCAAGCTGAATGGAAATCTGTTCGGGCAGCAAATTAATTTAAAAACAATAAACTTAATCTTAAACAAGAAAAGTTATTCCTGTTTCAGTTTCATCTCATGGCACTATATTACTCGTCTAATACTTTATTAAAATTAAGCTTAAAGATATTCATGAAGCAATTTAAATTATTAGGAATATACATTGATCTTTTCCATGATTGGAATTTCCGCACCAATTCACTTTGCAGTACGGGTGCTGGTAACTCTTTTACGCTGAAAAGGTTTTCAAATATTACTTATGTTGAAATTTTTTTTATTATTCTAATTGTGTCACGTTTAAGATACAGTGAGGAAAATCCACAATGTCTGATTGCTTCTTTATATTACAAAAAAGGCCATGCATGCTATGTTTAGACTTAAATTATGCAAATCTTCATTTATCAAACACAAAATCTTAACGTTGCCAGTTTTGTAAAGTTTAGAAATATTAACATTTGTCAAAAAAAATCGTTCCGACTTCATCGAGCAACGTTTCTCGACTATGCCATACACTAATTGATCTCTTTCACGTTAGAAAGTGTAGTAAAAAGTGTCATGTCAAAAACTAGTTTGGTATAACTAAAAGTAGTAAAAAGTCACTGCACATGTTGACCAACTCGTCTAATTCCCAAACATTGTAGAAATGAAATACCTATAATATAATAATCATATCATTTTCAGTGTCTTTAACGTTAAGCTTACTAAGCTTACAATAAGTTTTAAGCTTACTTTAGTAGCATTAAAGATACTGAAGGCAACGAAGACATGATTATTATATTATAGGTACTTCATTTTTACAAAGTTTGGGAATTAAATGAGTTGGTCAACATGTGTATTGTGTAGTGACTTTTAATGATACCAATTTAGTTTTTACCACGACACCTTTTACCAAACTTTCTAACGTGAAATTGGTCAATTGAACTTATACACAGCAAGTCCTGCCCTGTGCCGTTTTGCATATTAGATAAACCATATTAGAAACATACTTTAAGAAAATAATAATTACTATTAAACAAAAGTTATTTAGGGAAGTGAATTATTATTATTATTTTTGTCATAAGATAATGGTTCTATAGATATCACTATCATTTACTGAGATATGTACTTGTGTATGTATTTTTCCTCTGAATTGATTAATTGCATATTTTTGCGACTTGTCTCATATCATTTTCTACGATCTCATGGACTAATAAAAAGTTACTATTATTATTATTCTAAATTATAATTATACAAATTTTAAGCAGTAATAACATGGCACAACAAAGGATTGTGAAACGTTAAATTTATATATCGTATTGTCTCTGTATTGTCCACTGGAAGGACATCGTTAGAGATGCCAGCACAATTCACTCATTTGTCGCCGTTGGACAGCATTGTAATTGATCTAGTCTGGATAAATCACTCAAAATTAAATTAGATGTGTAATTTTGTTACGTTGAGTGAAATACTGTTTTTGATCAAATTATCGTAAGTGAGATACAGAGTTACAGAATATCTCCACTTGCCCATCGAATTAAAATAGAATAATTTAAATGTACAGGAGTGTTCATCTCGCTTAAAAATTAAAATGAATAGAGAGGGAGCTAGGTGGCTTTTTCGGCAGCTCATCGTTTTATGAACTTTGAGATATTTTTATGGTTTAATGGATGATAACGATTCATAAAATCGACTTCTGGTGGGGCACCTACTGTCAGGAGCTACACGAACACTGTTTAAAAATCAGTGAAATCATGTCATCGTTACAAGGCTCATTTTTTGTGTGTGTACACATTTTATGTTTAGAATGAATAAAATATGATCTGAGGCACGGTACGGAGTCAAGTTAGCTGAAAGTGTTAAATTCCTGTATATTTAAGAGCCTATGGTACTTTTGTTGACACTAGAACTTTACGGGGAGGCTATTCTATTGTTGAAGGAGCTTATATTTACGTTTTAAAAAGGAGTCAGAACTTGTAACGATGAGCTTAGAGTTCTGAGATGAAATATGCGAAAAAAAAAATGCAATTTTTTTCAAAAATCCTAAACATTTTCTTTCTGGCTAGCCTTATTGGCGGGAGTTTCTTTCTGGGAATTTTTTTCTGTGTTGAAAATATTTAAATAAACATGCTCAACCTTAAAAAAGTTTGTAACGATGATGTTATATATAACTCCGTCTTTTTACCCTTTTGACCTTTCTGGCTGCGCCCCTGATGGCCCACACTTTCTGGCGATCTTATTTTATTCATTCTAAATATAAAATGTGTACACACAAAAAAAATTGGCTTTTGGCTACTGTTAATCTTACAGAAATTAAAAATTAAGTCAAATTCATCCACAGTTTTCTTTATGATCTAGTAATTTTTCGCTAAATGTGATCCTTTCAAATTATTCGACGAAAATCGTTTTGAGATACCTGTTCTCGCAACTAAAATTGTAATTTTCAAATTATGACAATTTAAACACTATCAATCTATGCGAAAATTTGTGCAGAGCCTTGTTTTCCATAAAATGACAAGTCTTCGCATAATATAGAAACGTTGCTTTCATACATTTACTATTAAATTGTATATAAAAAAAGATATTTAATTTATAGTCCAATGCATTTAGATTTTGGTTTAGGAATTTCTCTGAATTTGCTGAAAATTTGATAGGATATTCTCAAAAATAGTAGAAATGATAAACCGAAAAGAACAGATTAGGCGCACAAATATGGATTCCTGTAAATAATTTTGTTAATTTTATTTTTCTTGAAAAATTTTAAGAGAACGAAAAGAAAGATAAGAAAATTTTAAGTAGAAAATATGTATACGATTTTTTTCATTTGAGCAAAACAATCGGAGCTAGAAAAGACAATATAAAATAGTTGGAAAAGACTCAATAAAAATACGTCTTCGTGGTATCAAACTGGGGAAAATTCTATTTCATCCCCAAAAACATAAAAACAACCCCTAAAATTGCTTTTAATACTAGCTTATACTGAATATGAAAATTATATTTATTTTATGATAACTGTTAGGTATCGATTCACACACTATTCAGGGTGTGGAACGTCATACACAGCACCTAATATTAAAAAAATAGGAACCGAGGTGATTACAAATGTACAAAATGATTTTTTAATATTAGTTGAGCCAGACCTGCAACTGATCCCGACCTCAACCTAGTTTTCAAAACAACCCCTATAAGGGAATGAAATAATATTTGCAGCAAGTACTATTACAAAAAAGCACTTTAGTTAGTGACCCTAGAAACCACCAAACTACCCTATTCGGAGGTGCAATTCTGTTCACAGTCTCGAATACTAAAAAAATGCCACGGCACTTAATAATGCACCAAATTACTTTCTACTAGAAAAAGGGACAGACATCCACTTTGTCTTGAAGTGAGTATCCTTATTACGAAAAACTACCTCTATGTGAATATGAAAAATATTTACAGCACGAGATCTGTACGGTTTTAGTCAACACGTTTTTTTAATGAAGAACAAATAGCGAGTTATTTAGCAACTTCGAAAATAAACAAACTACCCTATTCAGGTGGTAGAATCGTATCCACCGCTTCAAATACTAAAAACTACTAAACTCAAAATCTACTCCAGTTTAGAGATGACAGGCACTTTAGATAAGGTAATATTAGAAGAAAAAAAAAAAGGTTCCCATTTTATGAAATATATAGAATCATAATAAAACATTATATCAACACTATACTGATTACTTAATACTTAATAGTATCCCTGTAAAGAAAAACTGCCGTTATTTAGAGATGTTAGAACAGCATCTAGTATAGAATATTTATGAGCAAATTAAAATAAAAACTATTAGTTCTTATGTCTGCATTTAATAGTTAGATATTAAAGATAGTCACTGTAAAGGGTTGAAAATGATATTAGTTTATTCTCTGTTATATTATTCCATGTACTTCTGGGTAAGCTATAGAACTTCATTTGTTGGACAAAAGGTAAACTGTAAATATCCAAAGGAATACTTGCAAAGGAGGATCATTTGGCCACTTATTTTGTTTTCCAGAATGCACCACGAGGAGGTGATCCTTTTCACATTCCGAGTTTTTTTAATCACCTTTGTACCTATTTTTTAATATTATTTGCTGTGTATGGCGTTCCTTGAATAGGGTGTGAATAGGAGTAGTTTTTACCCTTTTCTTATCTCTATTGAATCTATACCTAATAGTTATCATAACATAACATGGGCGCAGCCAGGGGGGGGAGGCATGCCCCCCCAAGCCGTCTTCTATGAGCCAAAAAATAAAGAAGCAGTACAAAGCAGTATCTAAATTATCCCTTGAAAGAAATATTTTGTAATTAATGCCAATATTGTCTAATATAGGAATCTACATACACATCCGTTTTCAACCATTTTCTGAAAAATTTTCCTCATCCTCTGGGGGGGGGGCGGTTCTATTGCGCCCCCCCCCCCAAGATGAATTTTCTGGCTGCGCCACTGTAACATAAATATAATTTTTACATTCATTATAAGCTATTATTCAAAGCAAATTTAAGGGGTTGCTTTTAAGTTTTTAGAGGTAAAATAGAATTTTTCCCAGCCACGAAGATGTATTTTTATTAATTTTGGTCACTTTTCAACCATTTTCTCTGGGTTTTATGTGTTCCGCAATGGGGGCCAAAAATCCGCTATTTTTAACATTGTCCTTTTTCAGTTAACGCTCGGAACGGAGCTCGAATACGCTTTGACAGTGCGAGCGCGCGCTCGCCACACAAAAGTGGTATAACTTTTGACTGACAAGACCAAATGACAAATATCAAAAAACATAAAGTCAATATTACCATGTAATTGGTGTAAATGTTTCCATAAAAGCATTTTAAAATATACCCATTAATAAATAAATTGCGCGATATGAAATTTGTTTGTTACTGCAAATGTTATGCGTATTAAATTTGTCGTTGTCAATCAACCCCAATCACATGCTGGTTTCTACTAATACAGTGAATAAAATAATCAAAAAAGGAAATGCAAGAGCGGATCATTTTGACGCGTAAAAATACCTGGACAATTAGTCGGAGAGCAGCCAATCTATAGGAAGCATTTTAAAAGTAGTCTATACAACTCGCGAACACCCACCTAAAAAACAGATGATATTATGTAAAATGACCTTCTAGATTTGATTTTTGAGTTCGCCCGTTAATTTGAGATTGCCAAATCGGCCAATTCGCAAATTTTTTGAAAAATTTTAAAATTATGTGTTAATTTTTGTTTTGCACATAACACATCATATCTTTTTTATTTTAATTCCGATTTAGACCAATATTTTACACATTATCCCTCCAACATTCTTGGACAGGCTGACGGCAAAGAATATAGTGTAACTAATAATATAGTGCCTAAAAAAAATATAATTACTCTCTATTGTCGCGATTTTTTAAAATTTGCATTGAAAAATACCCGATCGAGGTAACTTTTTTATTTTTAAAGAGAGAGTTATAGTATAAACGAGAAAAATGTTCCATATACTTTAAACAAACTTTTTTATAAAGAGATTTTTTTGAAATTCGGCTCATGTAACGAGATGACGCTGTTGAATGCAGCCGCACAACTCGTCCGCATTAATTTAAAGCATAACTTCTGTTAACGTCGCCCATCTGTGCGATCAAGTAAGTCTACGGAGTATTTAGTTTCTATTTGCAATTAAATGTTATAAAATTATGTAGATAATCTCGAAACATACACATTAAAAAATATGTTTTCATTAATTATAACAGCAAGTGGGTACTAAAGATTACTTTTTCCTTCGCATAAACAACTTATGTTACATTGCACTTTGCTTTGCTACACTTGCAGCTTGTAGTACAGTTATATAATTTACAGTTACAAAATGGAGTTAACTCAATAAAATTGGGTTTTGGGCTTTTTGAAATCATCTTTGGAAATAAGATTTCCTCCTTTAGGTACCATCCAAAATCTAAAACATTTGGAATTCTGGGCTTAATTTGGTAGGCTGTCTTGTAAATAGCACATTGCAGAAATGCCCTTTTTACTTGTATTCTCTCTACTAGGATTTACAATTTCTGATTTTTTTTTTATAAGCAGTTCGGGTATACGATCTTCTACATTGTGCATGGTAAACTGGATTTAGTGATAAAAATAAATTTTTCTGTTCTAAATATTGTTTTAGAGCCACAGAAATGTCATTGGATTTTGCATTTGATCGGTACATTTCTAAAATCGTAAATATCGCTCGCAGACAAAAAAATTTCATACCATTGTATTAGTGAACGAATTCTGAACAACTTTCAAAATGTCCGTCTGTCCGTCTGTCACGTTTCTTGTAAGCACGATCACTCAAGAAAGAAAATTCCGATTGTACGGAAATTTGGACAGTAAATTAGTGTTAGCTAGAGGAAGAACCCTATTTGAACAAATAAAAATGTTATTAATGATTTAAATTTGAAAAAAAAAATGTTTTAATTTTTATGTTTTTGTAATTGAATAGAAATCTGGTGAAATGATATTTCATTTTAATATCTAAATATTTATATATTTTACAAATATACATTTCATAATGTAATATACAAGCGTGAAAATATGATTTTAGCTCGTGTCTTATAATGTAAAAGTTTACACTCTTTTACGTGTAAGGTGGTGTAGTTCTTTTGACTCGGAATCCAAGGGTCCCGGGTTCGAAACCCAAATGGGGTTTGGTATAGCTTTTTTACCAAGTCTTTTACCAACTAAGATCGTACTATAAAATTAAAAATGTCTAAAAGTAACATTATTTAGAAAAAACTGCGAAAAGTATCCTATTGAATGTATAACAATTATATAAAAATCCAGTGAACAGGCGAAGAGTACGTTTTTAGCTTGGTTCCTTTGATTTCCTATCCGAGTAATTATAATTTATTATGCCAAACTATGTATTTATAACGCACTAAATATAATGACTGAGACAAAAAGCACTTTCAACTTAACATAAATGGACACTGGAAAATAATAATCAGCCGGTACGTGCCTGCGTTTAGCTCTAGATGCGATTGCGGCCGATTCATAGTAGCGCGCATTCGTTCGGACGCTGAAACAATCAATGAATAATATTTCGATAAGGGAGCAAAATTTCAAAAAAAATGTCTTATAAAAGATTTTATTTAGTTCATTCGGAACATTTTCTTCGGTTATAGTAGGCACCTAACTTTAAAAATAAAAAAGATACCTCGATCGGACATTTTACTCTGCAAATTTTAAAGATTTTGCGTCAAAGAAAAGTTGTTATTTTTTTTTGCCAACTAATTATTTTTTAGGTAAAGTTTTTTCCTTTCAACATATCAAAGAATAGTTAGAGAATATTATGTAAAAAAATTAAAAAATTCTGAAGTAAAATAAAAAATATATGACGTGTTATATGAAAAACAAAAAATAACACATAATTTTTATTTTTTTTAGAAAATTGCCAATTTGGTCATTTTGGCAATCTCAAATCAATGGGCGAATTCAAAAATCAAATTTAGCGGGTTATTTTACACCAGATTACCTATTTTTTAGGTGGGTGTTCGCGAGTTGTATAGAGGGTGTCGAATTCAGAGGGTCTGGTCTTCCACTAAATAGTGAACAAACAAATCGAGATTGCTGTTTGCAAAAAAAAATACTAAGGCTGAAATTGTAATTTAAAAAAACAACATTCGTGAAAGTTAGCTGTTGTTAAAATTGGAGGGATTTCCAAAAATATGTATTATTAAATAATTTAATTAAAACATAATATCAGGAAAAATAGAAAATGTGCATTGTCCCTATCTTATTTCTTATTGTCGAGTTGAACATTTCCTGTAGGATTTATGCCTTTGTATTACTATAATGAATTAAATATATGTAATTGCTGTTCCCGTACTGATGGAAGAGTAAGGAATAGATAGACGTTTAATGAATAGTATTTCATCATTTTCCCACATGAAAAAAATTGTGCGAATATTCGCTGTTTCATTTAAAGCTCCGTTAAATTAATATTGTCAGTATTTAGTATTGTTCTTGTAGATGTTCTCCATAATTTGTTTATAATGGCGCATATTGGTAAGATACATTTAATAGCTGTTATTACTCAGTAACTGCAATGTTCATTATGCTGCTGATTAAAATGAAAATTGCAGTTTTACGTTCCCGTATAATTTATTATATATTAAATATATTAATAATGTGGTGTATTAACAGAAAACACCTCTCACGCTATCGTAAAGCTATGCATACCTTTTTCTATAGTAGGTTCGTAGGTACATTATATTTTAATTAATTTAATCAATGCTTTTATGAAATACTGACAGAATATTTATTCTTTATATACAGAGTGATTCAGGTATGCGGTCATTAATTTCTAGTGGTGATTCTACTTAAAAAAAATATGAAAAAAAGTTCATACAAACATGGGTCCGGAAATCTCCCGCAAGGGCACTGCGGGCCTCTAAAGGGGGCACCCAAAATTAACATTTTATTTAATATCTCGAGAACCCTTTGAGCAACAGACTAGTTTTTGCACATATTCGATATCAATAAAGATCATTATTAAGTGCAGATGAATTGGAAGCCTCATTCAAACAAGTCCAAGGCACTTGCGAAAATTTGAAGAAAATGATAAATTCATTGAAAAAATTCTGTTTACACAAGAAAAATTAATTTAGGTTCAAATTTCTCAAAACCGATTGGTCGTACGGCGTTACAACAAGATAACCTTTTTTGTGTATTTATAGTCAAGGAATCATATTCCGATGAGACAATCACACAAAATTCACATTAAAAATTTGGGGGGGGCTCCAATTTTGTGCACCCCTGATTGAATTTAATGGTTCCTGAAATATTAAATAAAATGTTAATTTTGGGTGCCCCCTTCAGAGGCCCGCAGCGTCCTTAGGAGGTATTTCCGGATCCATGTCTATATGAACTTTTTTTAATAATTTTTTATGTAGAATCACCACTAGAAATTAATGACCATATACCTGCATCACTCTGCATAAGTAATGGTATATAGAGCAATGGCAAATTCCTTACGTAAAAACATTACGATTTAACCAAACTTACCTTAGTCCAAAAGTTGATATTAACAGAGATACAGGGTGTCAAAGATAAATTTTTATTTTGGTATTTTTTAAATAATTTCTTTAAAAATTGAAATATTTTAACAAAATTTGGTAATTGGGGATTTTTTGAGGCAAGGGATTCAAATCTATTCATACTTTTGCTTTTAATTGTAGAGGGCGCCTCCTACGGTAGTTTACGCGTCGTTTGTATGTCATATATTTTTGGAGAATTTTTAAAAATTTTTTTTTTTATAAAAATTCCTTTTTTACGTAAAATAGGTGTACCTTCTAAATGTCACTACGAGTAACCGTTTTCGAGATATTTAGTTTTAAAATATTCAGTGCAACCAATTTAAATTAAATAAAATATCATATTATTGTTTAATTTACAGAATAACTGATAGAGGAGCGAACAGTATAAAATTAAATTATCTTTTTTCGATTTTTTAAAATTTATTACATTCCAATACTAGTAAAAAAGTACGAAGAACAATGACTTTCAAATAAATAAACTTAAAAGGCCATGGCAGGTTAAGATAAGTGTCCGTGCCTTTGTAACCTTTTTGCGTGTGGTTCTTTCCAGTGATGTATCTTTGCGTAAGATACTACCACAAAAAGTTTTGACCTCAAAAATTTCATAATATCTGGGGAAAATTTTTTTTTTAAAGCCAAAAAAATTTCTTGTTCTTAATCAAGTGAACCAATTTGTTTGTATTTCACATATATTGTAAATATACTCAAGACCATTTATTACTGATATTTTCATGAAATCTTTTCATGAAGAAAACAAAAATTGATGCTTTTGAATTTTTCGAAAAATTTATATACGTACTTACCCGTTAGCGACCACCTCTATTTTTTTACTAATTATACACCATACAATAAGTTATAACATATATTTTTTACAAAACTCTATCGAAGGAGTAACGTAGTCAAATTGGCAAAGATAATGTTACGTGCTGTCACCCCCATTCGTAAACACCCTGTATCATGGGTTCGGAAATTATAACAGCAGGGTAACACTAAACAATAATGTATTTACGTACGCCCTAATTACAACGAATAAAGAAAAAGAGTATAAATTGATTAGAAATTCGATATATTAATAAATATATAAATGAACAACAACTGTTTGGATTAGACGTATTGAAAATGTTTTGGAGCAGCCTACGTATTTTTTTGAAACAACGAGATGTATTTTTCACAATACATATATTTTCTACAAAGCTCCATCGAAACGGTAAAACATAAAAAAATTATGTCTTTAATAATAAGGATACATAATAAAAAACATGGTAATGATATATGATAATATTAGTTGTCTTCATCACTGTCCTCATTTATTGTATCACTGATATCTTCTGCGAACAGTTTTACTGATGGTTTCGGAATAGCGTCGAGAAACCTTGCATATGATTCATGTTTAAGTTAAAAAAAATAAATTAGTTTTCTGTTACTTGGAGATGGATTTATCATATGCAAGGTCGGCGATATTCCGAAATCATCAATAAAACTGTCTGAATTATTCGCAGAAGATATCAGTGTTACAATAAATGAGGATGAAGTGATGAAGACGACTAATATCATATATCGTTAGCATAACATGTTTTTTTATTATAAATTCTTATTATTAAACACATAATTTTTTTATGTATTATCATTTCGATGGAGCTTTGTAGAAAATGTATGTATTATGAAAAATACATCTCGTTATTTCAAAAAAATACGTAGGCTGCTCCAAAACATTTTCAATACGTATAATCCAAGCAGTTGTTCATTTATATATTTATTAATATATCGAGTTTCTAACCAATTTATACTTACTCTTTTTCTTTATTTGTTGTAATTAGTACGTAAGTAAATACATTATTGTTTAGTATTACCCTGATGTTATAATTTCCGATAGCTTATTGTATGGTGTATAATTAGTAATAAAAAATAGAGGTGGTCGCTAACGTGTAAGTACATACATTTTTCAAAAAATTCAAAAGCATTAATTCTTGTTTTCTTCATGAAAAGATTTCATGAAAATATCAATAATAAATTGTCTTGAGTATATTTACAATATATGTAAAATACAAACAAATTGGTTTACTTGATTAAGAAAAAAAAATTTTTTTCGGATTTTCGAAAAAAAAAATTTTCCAGATATTATGAAGTTTTTGAGGTCAAAACTTTTTGTGGTAGTATCTTTCGCAAAGATACATCCCTGGAAGGAACCACACGCAAAAAGGTTGCAAAGGCACGGACACTTATCTTAACCTGCCATGGCCTCTGAGAAAGAGTTTTTATTAAAATACAAACTTCATGTAAAAAATAAATAAATAACAATAATTAATAAAAGGAGAGACGACCGCCTTATTTTAAATAATAAGTGTTCGTTTTGAAATGATTCGATTGCATTTCTAATTTTCTGCAATATAACTCTTCTCGATTATTTATTGCATCTTGATGCACAAGAGATTTCATGTACCCCCATACGCGAAAATCCAACGAATTAAAATCGGGACTCCACGCAGCCCAAGACATATTGCTTCCACGACCTATGCAACGACCAGGGAAATTTGTATTTATCTAGTTTCTCACTGGTACAAAAAAATGCGGTGAATCTCCATCTTGCACAAAAAACATATTTTGTCTTAAATGTAGTGACACATCATCCAAGAACTGGCCTAGCTGAGTTTTTAAAAAAGGGCCCCGCACACAATACATGGGTTTTGCGGCTCCGGTCAAATTTCGTAAAACTCTGGGAAATGGTAGTTCTCAGTGAGTAGAAAAAAAGTCTAAATGAGCGCGAAGCTCCATTGGTTCCGAGATAAGACCAGCTGAAGCTCTAGAAACAACCCGTACTACCAAACTACAAGTGAGCTAATCCACCTAACCCTGGGAACAGACAGTTTAGTCGCTTATTTTTCCTGAAATTATTGAATTTCATATCACAAGCGGCATAACCCACCTATCCACCAACCCCTTAACCCACTTAATCTCTAGAAACCACCCCTTCTAAACCAGAAGAAGGCTAACCCACCTGACCATGGGAACGGCGAGTTTAATCGCTTATTTTTCTTGAAAGAATTAAATTCCACACCACAAGCGGGCTAAACCACCTAACCACCAACCCTCTAACCCACCTAGAAACCACCCCTACCAAACTACCAGTAGGCTAATCCACATGACTCTCGGAATAGTAGTACAAAAGTCTGAATGGGCGCCAAGCTCAAAAATATACTGGTTTTGAGCTAGAGCTGCTTGAACGCTGCGACCAGCAAATATTCTGTTCGCTAAAAATCGCGAATATTCAAATACCGTTTTCATGGTTTAAAATCCGCCTATACTCGTACCAAGAATTTTCGAAGACGCTGATCACAAATCTGGGGTCAGATTATCGATATGGTGACCCATAATTGATCATTTGTTTTCTAAAATGAATCAAGGATCTCCCAAAATAGATCAATTTTCCGATATCTCTAAGAAACAGCCGAAGCTCGTATCAGAGGGTTTTCAAATTATAGTGATCATAAATCTGGAGTCACATCCTACCCTCCGGACACCCTAGCAGTGGGGTAGTTCGATTACTCTTGTTATTTACAATCATTTGTTATCAAAAAACCAACCTACCCCCAACCCCACCCCCTATTGTGTCATAATACTTCGGAATATTATAAAAATATTTTACGGACGTTCGCATAATAACAGAAATGTCTAGATAACCTACACTTCATGTGTTCAAGTGTCTGCATACGCTACGTTCCATATAATAGTATATTTACGCCCAACAGGTAATAAAGAGAAGACCGAGGGTTGTATACTATTTTTTTTTTCACAGTAGCCTATAAAATAGTAACTTTCTATACCCGCCCCGGGCATAAAGTTGCTACTTTAAAGGCTTCTGTGAAAAAAATATACATATCGATTGGTCCGAATTCAACTGGTCTTATCTCGGAACCAATGGGGGTTGGAGCTTCGCGCCTATTTAGACTTTTTTTCTACTCACTGAGAACTACTATTTCCCAGAGTTTCACGAAATTTGACCGGAGCCGCAAAACCCATGTATTGTGTGCGGGGCCCTTTAAGTAATGGACCGTTTAAATTAGGTGGTAACTCATACGGCCCAAATAAATAATCTAAAATTCCATTCCAAATGTTTATTTTAAATTCATGTTGAAAGTGGCGTTCGGCTACTAAGTGCGGATTGTCCCACGCATGATTTTGAACAGGCGTGAAATGGTACGGATAAAGCTTCTCTTGATAAAAAATCCTTGAAATCGATGACTTACTTATATTACTCCAGTAGCAGCAGCCATACGCCTCATACTTATTTCTGGGTTTTCTGCAACACGGATCAAGATTTCCTCCTCCTGTTCCACAGTAATACTTTTTGGGCGTCCCACGGTATCTCGTTTGGGACGAAGGGAACCAGTTTCCCCCAATCTACTGTAAATATTATGAAATAACTTAAAATCCGGCTGCTTCCCATTTGGATAAATTTCCAAATATCGACGATGAGTTCTGCGTCCATTAAAATTTCTTCGTTTGAAAATTATGCCTTGGTATTTTAAACTTATTTTTGTCAGATATTTTTTAACAACATACAAAACTGACAAACAACAAGTAGGTTTGACAGATATTAATTTTGAAAGCGTCTCTTATTGTTTTTGTTTTAATCAAAGCCTACTTTGAAATATTGTACATCCCTAAATCATAATTTAAATTGGTTGTATTGAATACTTTAACACCAATTATCTCGAAAACGGTTACTCGTAGTAACATTTAGAAGGTATACCTTTTTTACGTAAAAACGACAGCAAAATAGGAATTTTTATTTAAAATTTTTTTTAAAAAATTCGCCAAAAATATATGACATATAAACGACATGCAAACTACCGTAGGTGGCGCCCTCTACAAATAACAGCAAAAGTATGAATAGGTTTGAATATCAAAAAATCCCAAATCATCAAATTTTGTTAAAATATTTAAATTTTTAAAGATATTATTTAATAAAATCCAAAACAAAAATTTAAAGACATCCTGTATCTCTGTTAATATCAACTTTTGGACTAAGACGTGGTGTGGTGAAATCGTATTATTTTTACATAAAGAATCTGCCATTGCTCTATGCACCATTACTTATACCTATATGTATATATTACCTCTATACGATAGTTACGTAGTTCACGTCATAGTGTGACATAAATGTCTAGCTGTTCGTAGTTTGTTTTGACTTCAACTAGCACAAAATGGAGAATATTATGATGGTCATAATTTTAAAGTGAAATTTTGAACCAAAGAGAAATGAAAAATATATTTGGCCATCTTCCAGGTGATCCCAATGACCATCTTAAATTTAAATTTGTCTGAGTAAACAATTATTGAAAATCAATGAGCAACAGTTATTAAACATTCATTACGAACCCAATTCTTATGTTTGCCTGCGAAACCT
The DNA here is from genome assembly GCA_936432065.2 of Rutpela maculata. Lineage (NCBI taxonomy): Eukaryota > Metazoa > Arthropoda > Insecta > Coleoptera > Cerambycidae > Rutpela > Rutpela maculata. Next base: position 54,827,439 of record OW386285.2, read on the forward strand.
TTTCTGAGATTTTCGTTTCCGCACAATAAGATAGTATACAGTGTCCCCCTCTTCCACATCTCAGTTATTAATCATCCGATTTCAATCAAATTTGGATCGGTATCAAAGACCTTTATTATGTCCTTATTGAGTAAACCGAAACTTATTACAGGCGTGCATTTTCATTAAGAAAAAGGGGGTCGATTATTTCAAAAGACGTATTAGGCATTTTTTTATTGAAAAACGAATGCAATATTATTGATCAATATTGTATAGAACAACATTTTGTTTTATGGTTTTCGATTTAGGGCCCCTTTGCGGGTTTTTCGCAAAAAAGTAATTCCTCAGGATATTAAAATTTGGATATAAATCTAAAGTATGCTAGTCAATAATATTGCGATAGTATTTCAATCAAAAAATGTCTAATATGACTTTTAGAAAAATCCGCCACTTTTTTCTTAAAAAAATGCACGCCAATGACTAAACTAAGTTGTTTTATATGAAGAGGATATAATCTAGTCTTTGATACCAATCCAAGTTTGGTTGAAGTCGGATGACTAATAACTGAGATATAGCGGGAGGCCACTAAAAGTGAATAGCTAGAATATCTTCCAATATATGAGCATTTGGTTTATATCCATCTAGGCCAACATTCGTTTCCTCCTGAGTTCTGGATCCATTTGTGTACCATTGCAGATCTCTGGGACTCAGAAGTTACCCTTCATCGAGTTCCCAGTGATCTCGACTAGGGAACGCGACAGTATATGGAATAGTGAACATGTACACCGGGAGACACCGATCAGCCTCTCACTAACCGATGCGCGATGATCTGGTTTCTACCCGGTTGAGCAAAGCCTTTGTATACTCTAGACCGCCATATTCCACATTCCCCGGGTTCATAGCCACCCGAGAAAGCTGTAAAACCTAGAACACCTAGAAACATCGGGGACTTTTGAAATTGCCTAAAAATGTCAGGCAGAGATCAGGGAATTTGGAAAATTTATTGAGAAATCAGGGAATTTTAGTTATTCTCGTACCTTGCCGGTTGGGGTGAATTAATGATTGCACCAGTACCCCATTCTTGACTTTTCCAATATTTTTAAAAGAAAGGATGTCATGCACTAAGTGCCTCTGGTCATGTATGAAACGACTTGTGTTTGGTATGAAGATAACTTCCACGATTTTCTAGGAGAATGGTATGTATCCAAGAGCTAGGCAATATGTAGATGTGTGCCCCAATAATACCTCCACACCTTTTGTGTTAGAGACCGGTAGATACCGTCAGGTCCCGGTGAATTGAATGGATCAAATTTAGATATGACCCATCTTTAAACCTTCTCCCAGTCTGCAGTTGTCGAGGGCTTCGTTTTCAAAATCTCTGATCTTGGAAAATGAGTACCAAGAAGACACTCAACTAACTAATTGTTTGTGTAGGACTCATTTGGAAGTATCATTCAAACAAGTCCTGAGGATAGGCTTTTTGAGAGTCTAGTTACAGCCTCTATATTTCACAGAAGGTCCTCCAGTTCTTTATTTTCTACTTGCTTGTCAAGCTTTTGTATCTTCGCTAGGCCAACTTAACTTAATAATAAGATTAGATTAGTATGGCGCATGAGCAATGATTTAACACCTTTTATATTTATACGTCTGAAAATATAGAAAATCTATCAGGAATTTCGCAGAGCTCGATACTAGGACCTCTATGGTTCAGTATATTCTTAAATGATGAATCTTACTCTGTATATTGATTTTCTAATGTGTGCGGACGATATGAAAATTTTATACAATTCGAGTCATATGATAATTATTCTGCTAGATTACAGGTCTTATAATCATTGGTGTATTGCAAATAATCTACCTCTCAATATCATGAAATGCAAAGTGATATCATGCAGTAGCGAACTAGCCTTCTCTTATCAAATAGATAATGAACTCTTATCTCGTCCTAGCCTTATAAAGCACCTTGGAATAGTAATCGATAATAAATTAAATTGTTCTTTAACGAAAATATTAGTTTAATAGAAAAAACGACATACAGAATTCTTGGAGTTATATTAGGCAATAAAGATTTTGTTCATCTTAGCACCTTGATCATTTTATACAATAATTTTATAAGATACGAAATACACCTCCATACAATTGTATTCATCACATGTAATGTATATAAATAATTTAAAAAGCATTCAAGATAAAAAAGATTCATGCATTCGATCATCTTCCTGCATAATGTTATTGAATGTATGTTTTACTGTCCACAAATCTTGAATTATTTAAATCTGGAGGTACCAAAAATTTACTACAGGCTTCGTATATTTCAAACGCTCCATACTATTGATATGTTCCACTACAAAATGGAGAACATGGAGGACAAATATTTATTTTATGTTGAAATAATATTACGGAATTACTGTTACTCTTTACCTTTTAACATCAAATTTTTAGGTTTTGAGGTCCCAGGAACTCAGATAAGTGGTTTTTGAAAAATGTCTGGGTATGTGTATGTATGTTAGCACGATAGTGGCGAAACTACTAAACGGATTTGGATGAAACTTTGCATGAGGATTTTTATAGTGCTCCAGAAGATATGAAAAAGTTTTGGTTGAGATCGGGTTACGTTTAGTGCCGTTTTATTTTATGATTACTTACAATTTGTAATCAAACCATTGAAAAGCAGTAAAAATAACAATTTCAACGATATATCACACTTGCACCCTTTCGATTTGGTTTCCATGAAAAAAATTAAATAACTGGGCCCAAAATAAGTTTTTTGCCCAAAACTATTAAAAGTGACAGGGACACTAAAAGTCTGAGAAACTGAAATCCATTTCCGGCACAACGCCGGAAAATTTTTCGGCAATCACAACCTAAAAAACATTAACATAACCTAAAAACCAAACCAAGCGCAATACCAACCTAAAAATGTTCAACAACTGTTAAAAAATAAAATCCCCAGCAAAGTTTAGAATCAGAATTTTTGACAGCTGTCAGTTTGACAGATTTAGAACTAACAAAGTTTAGCGACAAAAAATTTGAGAGCTGTCAAGAAATTTTCTTCTCCTGAAACCTTTTGGCATCTGTCAGTTTGACATCTGATATTAGTGACAAGCAACCAAACAACAACCTTCCCCGACCGATTTAGTGAAAAATCGGTCGAGGCCAGAAGTTAAAAATAATATTTATCAGCTCAAATTGAAATGGTCCACTATGAACACTTCACCGGCCGCAGCTGGCAGAGAAGCTGTCCATAAAGAATTATATGGTTTTTAAAAATAAATAAAAAAATATAATTAAAAATTTTTTAGTGCTCTTTTTGGCTTCAAAGATGCACCGAGTGGGGAGGTTTCAGCCGCTTTCCGTAGCTGCCGATTTTTTTTATTTAATTTTAGTTTTCACTCGTTAGTTACTAATCACCTTATGTTATTTTTTCTATGTATCAATAATAGCTGTTCAATATTATATACCATTAATTATTTTATTATTTATATTAGGTAACCTTATAATATCGTATCATCTGCTTTATTACTTCCTGTGTTATATTGTTAAACGTATTGTGTTTCTAACCAGTAACTGCATCTATGTCTGTAGGATGTTGCATTGAAATAAATAAACAAAAGAATAAAAACTTTGGTAACCACAAGTCGAAAGTTAAAAGACACAATGCAATAAATATAAATGGGTTTCATTGCTTTTACAAAATATTTTATAGTTAAGTAGATACAAAAAAGCAATTGCAGAATTGTACAATTTTGTTTGTTAAAAAATGTTTTTCTTTTCCAAATATTTTCTTTAATTAATAATAATATTAATTTTCATCGAAATAAAGTCATAATGAAAGGGAGACAACTTTCGCGAATAAAATCGTATTTAGTGGTAAAAGTTGGCTTCATAATATAATCATAAATTATTAATGAATTTCTACCATTATCCAGATATAGTCGATAGTCAATAATAAAACGACGGTGGACTGCTGTAATGTGTAACCGAAACTTTGGTGAACTCATCAATATTTAGGAGCTGGATATTCGTCTCTCTATTTTCACTCCGCTCCAAGTTTATGGGCTCATAACTTAGGAATCTCGATTCAAACTCTGATTCCCCGGACAATGCGTCTCCTGTTCCTCCTTCCCGTGATAGATTGGCCCTAGTAATTACAATGGACCACTGTTTTATCAAACTTGCATATATTTTAAGCCGAGATTGTTGTGTTTCTCCTTCCTATTTCTACTTTTGAAGGAAGAGAGATAACTAGTGAAATTCGGCGAGATACAATTTAAAATAAGCTACACAAGTTTCCGGCTCTAATATATTTGAACGGCAACTTGGATCAGTTGCGGATTAGATTGTTGCGAGGTAGTTGATTTATTATTATACTTAGTTGATTTGTGTACTCGGGTTGGAAACGCTTCGTTTCGCGAGATTATACTATTTATACACATTTAATTATTTTACAAAATTAAATTGGGCTAGGGCTGACACTACTTTATTACCTACAATCAAACTAACAAGGAATCTTGTGAGAGATACATACATACTCGAGGGGCTCTTAATCTTAGAAGCACACTTTACCCTTTCTCTAAAATTCGGAAAAAACAACATTGCTTCGGCTTTATGTGCAAAGTGTAGTACACCTTTCATTTCTCTTATTAAAACATGTAAAAGTTGCAGGAAAATAATGCTGACTACTAATACTTAACCTAGGGTGACCATATGTACGGAATTTTGCTGTATTTTCCGAAATTTTAATGGGCTGTATAGCATGAATGGATATACAGCAAAGCTTACAGTATTGCGTATTGATTAGAATCATATCATTTTTAATCTGGAAAGTTTGCTTTGCTGAAGGATCGTCATTTGTTCTTAGTGGATGAGTCGGAAAAATATCCGAAAAACCCGACTATTGTCCGTTGCAACTAAAGTAGTTCCCCCCCCATTTTTGAAGATGCTGAACACCGTGGTGGTGACAGAATTCCTCGTTGGGGTCAAAACGGTCAAAAACCACCTCCAAACGGGGTCAAACGCGTATTGATAATGTTTCACGGAATCTAACTTATTGATTTCCCGTTTTCGAGCACGCCAATTATGGGGAAGACCCTGGGACGCGTACCTGACACCCGTCCACCACCTTCGGCCAATAACCACCCTCCAAAGGGGTGAGAGAGCGCTCTCATCATACTACTGGACAAAAAGGTTCCCCTCCCATTTTCGAGCATGCCGAACACAGAGAGGACCACGAATCGAGTGCTTGACAACCGTTCACCCCCTCAATGGCAAAAAATACCTCTCCAATAAAAATATTTTATATAATATATTATAATTAAATAAATCAGATGTTTCAGTTATTATATAAACCTATATTTCCCAAAAAATATACATTCATCTTTTTTCTGCTCCACAGTAAATGAAGATGAATACTTTGTTGACGACATCGAGGTGACGTCTTATGTTTTTTTTTCTGTGTGGCATCCTCCAAATCGGGGGGGGGGGGGGTAGCTTTGCAATGGGGGTATGCTGAGAACGCACTCTCACCCTTTTGGAGGGTCATCCCGGGGAGGAATTCCACCATCACCACATGGTATTCATCATCCTCGAAAACGGGGAATCACCAAGTGAGAGTCCCTCAAACAATTATAATACGCGTTTGACCATTTGGGAGTGGTTTTTAGCCGTTTTGCGGGGGTGGGTCTCCCCAACGAGAAATTCTGCCACCACCACGGTGTTCACCATCCTCGGAAACGGAGGAGAGAACTAATCTGATTCCATCATACAATAATCGGATTTTCGTCAGACTCACGCAATTCACTATCTGTAATGTATAAGACTTTGTTATTGAATAATCGGTCGAAGGTGTCCCCGGCTATCGGATGAATGCCGAAATTGTGGATATATGAATAGGTTTCGTATATATGGGTGTTGATAGTGTTGAGATTGCGTCTTGTATTGCGTATGGAGTTTCTAGTAGAGCAAAACTAAGATTTTTATGATAGAAGACTTGGAGTGATGCTTGAATCGTAGAGATTTTGAGATGACTTGGTAATCGATATAGGCTTCAGGAATATAATGTCACAAAGGAGTATTGCTTTACGGAGAAAGAATGTACAAATGGATTTAGTAAGAAAAAATTTCCTCCCGTAGAGGTAAATGAAATATTCCGAAGATTTCTATTATCAGTTTGGAAATTGCTAGCATTTAATGTATTTTGTTTAAGAAAATATGTGGTATTCGAAAAATTATCAATTCTTTGTAATAATTTCGTCACAGAATGATTGGCATGCAAGAAATGGTCCCACCCACTTGCAATCCAAGTATAAATTATTCAAACTACAAAGCGGCGTTGAGTGTACCAAAGAACCACACCGCTTGGCGGGTGAAGGAGCAAAAACTCCTTTCCCTAGCCCGAAGCCTGCCTTCGGTCAGCCAAAAAGCCAGATTCAATCAGAGCTGCAAAACTGGGCTAATGCACAGTCTAACAACTATTGGGATTAGGCCCCCGCCATGAAGCAGTCGAGGCTCCATATAAAGGAAGAGATGGTAGATCTGATACTGTCCTCTGAATAAGCACCTGCATACAATGCGGTTGAAAGATGATCTTACTTGTCGGATGTGTGGGTATGAAACCATCACCCACATTCTATGCCATTTTACACCAATAGGAGTGTCAAGGTATGATTTCAGAAGAGAGCTTCTACAGCCGAAGAAAATACGGGATCTATCCTGGAAAGGACTGCTCTCCTTCATGAAGAGCACTGATCTTTTCTAGGGGATCCTAAATGTCGCGAATGTACAATGGGCCGATAGCTGAATATTGAGAATCTTGAGATCTGCTCGCGTTTCTAATAATAATATAAAACCTGTTATTTTTCAATACAAGATTTGCATTAAGATCATGGCAAACATTTTGTCGCTCTGCTGGTGTAAGGTAAGTAGACAAGTTGTTACGTGCTGTGTAAAAATTTCCAGTTAATTACCCGTGCTAATGGATTTTAAGTAGGCCCTGCATTGTGCTATCCTCTGGTGTTGGAAATAGCAAACAGTTTTTAAGGTTTTCGAAAAAGAGGTGAATTAAAAGGAGAGAGGAAAAAAAAAGATCAGTTGCTCTGATATATGGCTTTTGGTGGCAAATGGCGATTGACAGTGTGAAATTACAATAATTTGACGTAATTTACGGATATAGTTCACACTAGTTAATTAATAGATGGTATGGTTGTTTTGTTTTGGTGTTTAGTGTTATATCATCTAGTTTTCTCCACGGGGAGGCTAAGAATCTTTGCCGCCAAGTTTGTAAATAACGTCTCCAGATCATTTAGGGTGTCGTAATGGTTGGAGGTGAGTTTATTTATTATATTGATCAATCTATGGAGGGTGGCTATACTTCGAAATCTCTTCTTTTTAGGCGTTTTGGTTTTGGGCTTAATTTTAGCTTAGAGCTTGAGAGTTGTATGCTTATTTGATACCCTGGATAGCCTATGAGGAGGTCCTACGCCACCTTTACTTAAGTTAAGTAATCTTGGGGCAGACTATTCTCCCATGGTATTGGTAACCGGATAATGTTCGTGAACCGTTACGTAAGCAGAAGCAGTCTTGTGGCACCTTCGGGAATTTTCACCACCCCAGGAGAAAGTATACCGCCTAGCGGATTTTCTTCATAATTTATCTAGTACCTATTTACTTGGGCATATGGACAATGTCATGTCGAATATTATTTGTAGTTTAATTAATTAAAGGTTAGGCGTGTGTATAGACATAAGTTTCTTAGAGACATAACGTTTCCGTGGTATATTTAGGATATTATCCCTACAGAACATTGTGCAAGACGTTGGACGTTGTTTTGTTGTTTGTTTATTAATAAGTCTTTAATAAGTTTAACGCGTCCAAGAGTCTTTGCTCTCGAGAGTTATATCGTGCACGATCCTGAAAATCACTTGTATTTATTACATAAAATTTGATGACCTGTGCAGGGGGATATTTAGGTATAAACATACTATTTGAATACTGATTTTAATATATCTCCATATGTTAAATATCTTGGTGTTTCATTATTGAGGACCTAGATTAGAGTCAATTTTAGGGATTCGGTTACTCTTATACACTAAACATTTGGGCTAAGGGTTGGAATTCCTTGGCGCCCCTCCCCTTTTGCTATTATAGTAACAACCGAATATTTAATTTGTGAACCCACGCTCGACTCCACTGTAAGCTAAGCCGAGAGCACTAGCCCAAATTCGGTCCGATTACATAGGGAGGAATAAAACACGTAACAAAGTCATTGATTTTTTAAAAGACTTCAAAAAATTTTTAAAAATCCGCATAAGTTTTTTATGTATGCTCAGTCATTATTCGGGATTGCGATAATATCGATATTACGTAATAAGGTTCAATTAACTGAATTTTTTAACGCTTTCTTCATATTAATGTCCTGTTGGAATATAACTATAGCTATTATAGACAACTTACATAGTAACCATTCTCTGCGACATAGCCATCTCCCGCAGTTAGAACTCGAACTCAGAAAAGACAACAGCGACTAGCCGTGTTGCCTCACTCAACCTCAATCTCAAGATTTGTAGAGTATGAGGTTCCCTAATATACAGCTTTGAGGCGAAAATTCAGTGCGGAGATGAAAAGTCAGACTATCCTTTTTCTTCGAACGCGCAGTAGCGGCGTAGTTATCTCACTCTAGAAGAACCGTGCGTACTGGCTCGAAATATGGTCTGACGTTTACTAATGATCTGTAGTGTCACATTCTACAACATATCCTCATTACCAGCATGCAGAACAGTGACTCAAAATGCTAGAATAATTATCCCCGACCTCAAAAGCGGGTCATTGCGAGCCCGTTCCTGTTACGAGTTCTTTGATTAATTAACATTACACAAATTCTTACGATATTTTGAATAAGGCCCCGCATCTGGTGTGATTTTACACCAGCTGCTCATTGGCTAATGGCATTTTTTGGTAGGGATAGAGAGTTGCTAGGCCAACTCATACTCCACAAACCTTGCCTTAATCTAGCCTACTGTTAGCGACTCGGTAATACATAAAGATGCCACTAGACTTCGTGATCTCAAGCATAACATATAGGTATTGAGCGAGTCGGTGTTAAAAAGCTAACATTGAACTAATGAAAATTCTACGCTACTCATGTTTTATTTCATAACAGTAGAAACCAGAAGACTTTTCCTCACAAAAATTCTTTTATTTTCTGCCGGTTTCGTGAACAAACTTCACATCCTCAAGCAACAAGACTACAATTAGGAAAAATTATATAAAATATAATATATAGGAAGTTAAATAACTTAATTTTAAAAATCATTGATATGTGAAAAATGTAAGGGTATTTTATAGAAATCAGCTTAAGGAAAGAAATTTTTGAATAAAAAATTTATTAGTTGGTAAGGTAATATTAATATTTTAAATAAAATGTGTAAATGTTAACTGAATGGGAAAGTAAGTGAAATTTATGAAGAAATGATTAAAATGCTTTGCCAAAATTAACATTGTTAATTAATATTTTGCATTTAATATATTTTTCAGATATTGATTCAGATATGAACTGAAGTTTCCGAAAATTTTGAAGACTTTGTATAACACCTATAACAGTAATTTATTAAATTATGACTCCATTCGAAAAATATCCTCACAATAACGCCACCAGTAACATAATATCAAGGTAGTGCGGGAACAGTTGGATCATTAAGCGAAAGTCGTTATCGAACGAGGAGTGAGATGTGACATCGAACCATTTGTCTTTATCATTTTGTTTTACGTAATCGTCTTTACTTCTAACCAGTGAGCGCTGATGTTCCTGTAAATTCTTATAGCCTTTATGTCTCAGTACGATGCCACGTCCATTTTAGTGTTTTTTATAGAGGTAGTTTCATAAGACTTTTACTGTTGAGGTGTAGAATATAAAATTTTTGCTTAATGTGCAAGTGTTGCATTTTTTCCGATCGAGCTGCTATAACTTTGATTACCACAAAATGTCTCACATAAAAATATATAAGCTAAAGTAAAGTTGTTAGGCATATTATAATTAAAAATTGAATTAATGTGTAATCTAGGGGGGCGAGCGTAGAGACGTCTTGACTCTCAAAAACTCAAAATAAGCTACTACGTCTATTAACGAATTCACCCAGGTACATAACTATAGAAGATTTGCATAGGCTTGGGGCTAGGGGTGCAAATGATGTGACAATAGATCGATGAGGCTTTACAAAAATTATTAATGTTTTAACCTCTCAACTCTGACTTAACACGAGACTTAACACATACAAGACGATACGATAACATCCCACATACACACAAATTATTACACGATCGATTACCACTATACGACATACCCAGAAATGACTGACGTAACTTTTTCCCCTAAAACCCACATTTCCCATAAACACAAATTTAACAGCCACAATTCCATACCTACTTTCCATTTCCTTATATCCCCCTTGAATCCCTCGCTGAAATACTATTCCATAAAAATCATGCACTTTGTGCAACAAAACGTTTTTATATATTGACTATCTTTTTTTATCATTTTCTGTATACGAACGTAAATGATAAAAAAGACAAAAGCTTGAGTCATCTCAGTATTTTAATTTATTATCAAATAAAAACGCAAGTGAGCTGCAAAGAAACTTGCATTATTTTTTATCACGATCGTGCCTGGAAACGTTTCTGCCACAACATCTGGCCGTCGCGTGACATCGCATGGTTCTCGCGTTTGTTGTCATGTAATATACACAAATGAAATATATGCAATATACAGAATAGCTGAATAAAATATAGATCTTCAATTGGAATTGGAATTGGAATTGTATTTCGATACTCCAGTGAAGCAACATTCAGCGTGGTTAGTACTTGGATGGGTGAAATTCATCTTGAGAAACACTGCGATCTCGTCCCACCTTCTAGCGGCTTGTATATCAGCGTATACGCGGAAGCTATGTAATTTCAAGACGAGGATTACGTAGTGGATATACCATCTTTTGGAGGGGATGAAAAGTAGTCGGCCCTTGTCTATTAAATGTTAGGCAAGTAAGAGATCCCTACTTCTCGAAAGAGAAGAGGTTCGGCAAAATTTCCAGGTTGGGGTAGCTCGTCTCCTGGGATTGGTTATAGGCCCTGGTAGCGGAAATAGGCGGTTCGCTCTATTTTTCTCAAAAATTTAAAGACCTTTTGTATTAGTCCTTCAAATATAGCAGTTTATTGTTTATGTATTACTATGTAAGGCGTTATTATTTATTTGCAGTAATTCTTTTCATACTTCGTTACTCAAGGTCGACAACCAGCTATGGAAATATCTGATACACATTTATCCTCTTTAACAAAATAATAGTATGGAATAACAATCATATGGTCCAATGGAACTCTGCGAGGATTTTGGAAAAATGAAAGCAACGGAACTAAAAGAAGATTTAAGGAATCTGACCTTATTTTGTTGAACAGGAATAACAGAATATTGAATAAAATTCAACATATCATTAACATAAATGATAAAAAGTATGCATCTTAATATGCCCCATTGAGGTACTCCTATACTGCCGCTTTCCAAGGCACACATAGCATCATCCTCAATATAAAATTGCTGATATCTATTCGACAAATGTGATGCAAACCAACCATGAGGAACAACTCTTCTCAAGCTTCGTTAGTAATATATAATAATCGACACAGTCGAAAGTTCTTGAAATATATATAACATGAGGGTCCTAAAGTTACTTCTTATTTTGAATTCTTCAAATCGGTACTAGAAAATAAAAACCAAAACTCAATATTTCAAAAACTACATTTCTGCTTTCTCTATGCTACTGATCAAAAAACTCTTCAGCTTTGTCTTTACTTAACCGTTACGATATAGTTGTAACGACTGTTCTGTATACAAGTGAAAATTTTCGACTAAACAAAAAACATTTTACATTAATGCACATAATCATACAATGTTTAAAAAATAAGTGTAATTTTCTTGAGTCAATTCTGTTAAGTAATGGTTTTAAAGTTGTAATGATTAGTGAGCATTGGTTAAAAGATGGAGAAACAGATTTATATCACTTAAATGATTTTAAGTTAGTTTCTAGTTTTTGTAGACTTAAACATATACACGGAAGTGTGTGTATTTTTCACGAAACGATGTCAATTGTATACAAATAGATTCTATAAATGAATTCAACCATGAAAAACATTTTGATAGTTATTGTATAAAAATACCTAAATTGTATTGTGGTTACTCTGTACTGTTCACCATGTGGTGATATAAATATTTTCAAAGACAATTTATATCATGCTCTTCAAATTTTGTGTGAAACATATAAGAACAGTAGATTGCTGATAGGTGGTGATTTTAACGTAAACTTTCAAGGTGATTCAAAAATCTCTAAAGATATTATCGATATATTCCAGGCTTTTGATTTAGAAAAAGATATTTCTGAGCCCACCAGAATACATAAAAGTTCTCATACATGCATTGATAATATTTTTGTCAATGTTGAAATTATAGATGCCGTTGTTTTAAGTTATCACCTTTCTGATCACAAAGCTCCAATAGTTAAATTTTAATTTTTATAAACAAAACAAAAGCTCTGAAAACAAAATAAAATTTTCTGTGAAAAATTATATAATGAAAGTACTCCAGATAAAGCTGTTGACATTTTTTATAATACAATAAATTGTTATCATGATTTATCCTTTCCTCCAATATATGTTAAAATCAAATCAAATTACACTAATAATGCAGTCTTTTTACATCCAGAAGTGGTATCAAAAAAAAAAGAAGATATTGATCGGCTCAGTAATATCATAAAACTATCCCCAGTGAAAAAATAAGCGCAGAAAGTAAAGTCAAGTGAATAAGGAAATATTAGATTCAAATAACAGACAAAAAACTATTTGGAACATAATCAATAAAAATACCGGTAAAAATAATAATAAAAACGAAGCAATGTCAATATCTCCTGATGAATATAATGCCTTTTTTACCCAAATTGCAGTCAAACTAATAAATCAAGTACCTAATTCAAATTCTACACACTTGGAATATTTACATAATAATGCTGAAACAAGTGATTTATAATTTTTCTTCACCCCGCTGGAGAATTAGAAGTGCAAAATGTTTTAAGATCTCTAAAGAATTCTCAAGTTACCGTACAATCACATAATTGACATATACAAAGAAAACTTTGTATCTTTATCTACCCCACTAACCCATATTATTAACCTTATACTTGAGACATGCGTATTTCCAAACAAATTAAAAAGAGCAAAAATTATTCCTTTGTTAAAATCAGGAGATGTTGAGGATTTATCCAATTATAGACCAATAGCGCTACTATCCATTTTAGCTAACATATATGAAAAAATTATAGCTATTAGAATAATAAATTATTTTGAATCTTGTAATATTTTTACAAACAGTTAATTTGAGTTCATTAAAGGTAAAAATACGTGACACTTTTTCTAGATCCAAGTAAAGCATTTCATTGCGTTTCTAAGGAGATTCTACTTAATAAGCTGGTGTAACACTTAAACTTATGAATGATTACTTATCAGATAGATATCAGCGTGTGTTTTGTAAAGACAAACTTAGCAACATGCTGCCAGTACAGCATCGTGTTCCGCAAGGTAGTGTATTGGGGCCGCTACTATTTTTAATCTACGTAAATGACTTATATGATGTTATGTCAATTTTTACGGTTCTTTTTGCAGATGATACTACTTTTGCGAGACAGGTAAAGGATGCTGGCACTAATGTTGCTGACATTGCAAATGACATTATAATTAAAGCCTCTGACTGGTTTAATGCAAACATGTTATGCTTAAATACAAATAAAACAAACTCATTACTTTTCTCTACGAAGAATAATACCTCGGAGAGCGTAAAATTTCTAGGCCTCAGGAATGGTGAATCTCACAGTTACAATACCCGTAATCGGGATAAAATGCAAACACCGCGCCAGAGATTCAGTGCTATTACCAGTCTCCATCGCTAAAAATATCGACCATCGATAACTTTAATGTAGATAATTTTTTTTATCGAGTTTGTCCTAAAAGTCAATTACAGAACCAGCATCGATAAATTCCACCAAGAGCGATTAATTTATATCTACTCGATAATAATGGAGTGAACTTAGCTCAAAATAATATGTAAAAGAATTATTTTTACCGATGCCATAAACTCGTAATAGGGTTTCTACAGACGAGTAGATAAAATAGGTTAAACAGGGTCGATAATTTTATCGACTGAACTGGTAATAGCACCGATTGACTTATACAAAAATAATTAACTTTGGAATTCAATTATTTAATTCACTTCCAAATACTGTTGAGGAATTGCCCATTGGACAGTTTAAAATTAAATTAAAACTGTATCTTTTAGCCTGTGCTTACTATAATCTAAAAGATTTTAATTATATGTAAATTTGTGTTATTATATGATATATATTATGTTGTTTGTTATGGTGTTGACTATATTCAGATCATATCCTAATGCTTGTTATGTAGTTGTGTCGTATGTATGTATATATTTATGTATATATGTTACATGCTATTTTTGACTATATTAGGACTCTATCCTAATGTTATATGTTATATTTTAGTCTTATGTGTTTTTATTTACATTTTTATATTATTTTATTTGACTTGCCAAAACACTACGGTATACTTACTGTTTGACTAATAAAATTATTATTATTATTATTATATAAAACAGAATTGGTCAATTAAAAGAATAGTTCTTATGTTATTCACGCTACCAACCGTGGTCGTCCCTGTAGTGTATATTTTAGGATGTCCTGGCAGATCCCAGGGCGAGAAGCGTGTGATCCTATTATACTCTCCTCTCTCTCTCTCTCTCCTCTCTCTCTCTCTCTCTCTCTCTCTCTCTCTCTCTCGTGTTGGGTTAGATGTAGGAGATTTTCACGCACTTATCCACAGTATTCAGTTATGTTGCATGAGCAATAAATTAATTTAAGGGTTTAATTGACTTTTAACAAATTACGGCTGGCAGTATGGCCCTTGACCGAACGTCATACTAAAAATAGCTTGAATTTATAAACAATAATTTGGTTAGAATGGTGAAAGATGAGACATTTATTATTTGCAAACACGCATCAAATTTCCATGGCTTTTAACATCGTCTCAACGTTAAATTCGCAGCCGATTTATAAAAATATATTTATATCAAAGCCAGATTTCATTTCATATTATTACGTCAACCAGATAATTTTAAAGGCAAAACGGTTCAGTAATTTAATAATACGAAAACATTGCTTACGCCCCTTTTTATTCATATCATCTGTCACCAGCACGCAAGGCCTTATCTGAGATACAAATGAGCCTGGTTCTATATAAACACTACCCACTTTGTCTTCCTAAATATTTTCAACCCCTTTTGAATAAAGAGAATGTCTATATTATTACAACATAACATACAGGCAGCTCCGCTTTCCACACACACGTACGTCGACCAGGCATGCTAAAATTGAAACGCTTTCGTTTGAAAAGTAATACAAAAGCTTGGTTCATTGTCAAGAATTCCAGACAAAAACCCTCGTCAAAAGTGTTAGGAAAACTTTACTAATTAAATCATTGTTGATTTTAATGAATTTCTCACTTTCGACGAAGTTTTTTTTTAATTTTTTAATATACTCATTTAAAATAACACAATGTTCGTGTTCTTAAATACAGGGTGTTTCCGATCTAACAACAGATACTCGACTTAACTTCTTTGTGGTCAAAATCTAAGCACATGCAATACCGAAAGTTTAAGACTGTGGTCTGAAGAGATAAATGGATAACTTGCACAATAGGGAACTTGCACAAAAAATAAAACTGAATTAAAACACTCAGTCTTAAAGTAACATCATTAAAAACCACATAGACAACAACAAAAATTTTCAAAAACGTATCTATTAGAAATATAAGCGATTAAATCTGCCTGATTTTATTTACTCTTGAGATGCGTTGCCAATGGTTGTGACGTCAGACCGAGCAAGTCGGATGGCGGCTGATACTACGCCGTGTAAAATCCCATAGCCAGAAACGTATTCGTTGGAAGAACATCTTTAATATTCGTTGAGTGATATTTGTTACTTATATATAAGCTTGTGTGGCAAACATTTTAATTAAAAATAACTGAGGCAGGTTTTTCAAAAGGACAATCAGACAATTTACTTAGTGTAGATATGTTTATGGTGACTTCATGCATTAAAAACACTGACAGTTTTTCTCTGGCTGAAGTTCGTGGTGTTAAAGCTAGTAAGTAAGTATTAAAGTGTTTATAATATTATAGTTTTACAATTAACTAATTAATAAATATATAAAACAAATATATATTGTTACCTTACCATGTATGCCTAAAATCTTAGTAAAATCTTAGTACACAGTGACACTATACAGTATTTTAAATAAATATTTTCCATTTGATATCACAAAACAGAATCATAAACTAAACAAAATCTACAAAATACGCCAAATAGCAGACGTGAATACACGACACAATGCAAATCAAATGACCACTCGAGCAGCCTGTCACTTGCCGTCTGGTATTCACTCGGAGTGACATCACAGCGTTCTTCGCAAGGATTTCAACTCTAATTATTTATTGCACAGTAAGTACTGCGATTTAAGAGCTGTTATTCGTGTAACGTGCTTTTATACATAAACACACACTTTAATGTAATTTAAAAAATGGGCAAAATGGGCAAGTTCCCTATTGTATGAGTTGCTTATTTTATTTCTATATTATCGAACCGAATCTTCCAAAGTTGAAGTTTGTTTCTACGTGCGGATCTCCAACGAGCTGAATTTTATACATTCGTGAACAATGAATATTTCTACTGAATGTTTAACACAAATCCGTTCTTAATTCTTCTTCTTATTCGTGACGTCTCAGCAAACATTTTTTGATCTATGGATTATTCTAATTGACCTCCCCTTGCTATATGACATAACGCGCCGTCTGTTAGACGCATAGTCCTACCAAAACTCTTTTCCATCAGCTCCTTCGTGACGTCAATGTTTTGAAAAACCTCGTCGTTTCTTGCCATCTGTTTTTCCATCAGGTATCATCTGTTCCGTATTGCCCTCCCTTCGGTTGATGTGTTAAAACAATTACAGGATTTGAGAGACAACGATGCTGGAGAACGGTTTTGGGGAACGTATTTCTTGGAAACTCGTACGGTTCGTGCGACGGGCTGTCCAAGGAATTCGCAGTACACCAACATCTCAAAAACACCAATACGTCGTCTGTCTGCCTCTCTAACGGTCTATGCTTCAGAGGCGTCAAGGGAGATTGAGAAAGTTAGTTGTACACCTTGTGAAATTATTGCCCTGCTAATTGGCTCCGTCTTTTACTCTTCGCAAATACGAAATCGATGATTATATTGCATTTGATTGACACATTTCTAAAACTGTAAATACAGTTCTTTGAGAAAAAAAAACATTCAACAGCTGAACATCGTCTAGCAAACTGGTAGCCTTCAATAGTAATACCAAGTACATAAATTTCGGCCAGCCGATTTCTAGCACTGAAGTTGTGAAATATCTAGGCAACTTGATGATCGCCGAAGCTCTCTCAAGCACGTTGAATATATAGTCGATAAGGCCAGCGCATTGTTTCTTAACCTTAGTCAGCTTGTATGTGATCTTCCCCATGAAACACCTTTCTTACCATCCACCAACGTGCAGTCCTGCCGATGCGACATTGAGCTATGGCTTGAACGCCTAGGCCTGCCGAATCAAAATTCCAGAGTGATCGGCAAACTGAGGGAAATTCAAGTACTTTACCTTAAAGTACTGAAAGTCTACAGAACGGTCACTGCTGAAGCTTTGTGTATACTATCTCATACATCTCAAACTTGCCAAGTTACATGTTGTTATGCAAATTCGATCAACAGGTGAAGGCGTTGTTCTTAAACAGTTTTGCTTTATAATGGATGCACTTCGATGGGCATATAGACCAACTTCTTCAGAATCATTGGCAAATTGACTGAAGGGATTCCACCAAGAGCAGACATCTCTTCGAGACTTTAGGGTTTGGTTGGGAATTGGAGAAATTATCCTTTAGCAGAGAATTGTTGAGCTTATAACCGAGCATGGTAAGATTGGAATGCACTTGCTGCGGATAAAGAAATCCCCTACTAGAATAACATCATAGTAATAGTTCTCTTCTGTCGCTTTTGACAAAGTTTAATTTCCAACAACTTATGCCAATTGTCTAAACAAAAGTTTTATTACTCAGGTTAATACTAACAATAGATGAAGTATTTATTTATATAAACTCTAAAGGCTATTACTAACATGTACTTTATATTGTTGTGACCAAGCTCTTCTTTCGGCCACTTCTAGTTATCACGTGGTACTGCTACGTTCATATCTAGGGAAAGAGGACCGCATCCTAAACTATTATTTCGCCTACCCGCCTATCCGTCTGTCCGCTTGTTCATCTGTCTCTGTTTTTATCTGTCTGTTTGTTCATTTGTGTGTCCGTTACGTTTCTTGTAAGCACAATAACTTAAGAAAATATTTAAACTTGGAGTGAAAGTTAGAGTGCTGGCTAGGGTAAGAAACTTGCCGTTTTAAAAAAAATGTATTTGTAAATAGTAAAGTTATGAAACATTTAAAAATGCATTTATTCATATGAAAAATGTTGTAACCTTTGATAAGATTTTATTAAAAAACACTGCAAAAATGCTTCATAGTATTCGAAACTATCGTCTCTTCAATCAAGATGGCATCACCGGGAAGTGTTCGACAATGTAACTTAAAATTCAATAATCCAGCGAAGGATATCAAATTTACGTCCAGTTTAATTATATTATTAAATTATTGAAGTATTAACAGTGTTTATAAAATCTCTAGAATGTCAGAAATAAGTAAAATTTTTTCAAGATTTTTATCTGTCCGTGCAGTACTATAACATATTATGATTCGACTTCAAATTATTCGGTTTCAAAAGCGTATATCGGAGGTATTAACCTGTACACAGGCATAATAGTACAGCAACTAGAGGTTTTTACTTCGGAATAATGCCATATTGAATGGATTTCGTTCATTCTTGGCAGTATTATAGTTAATGATTCACAGAAAAGTTTCTATATTGTATGGGAGCTTGCTAATTTTTAGGGGGTGGATGCCACCCCTTCTCAGGGGGTGGCACTGAAAAAATTTAGATATTTATTGGAGCTGAAAAAGAATCAAATTTTAAGAAGAAAAGGTTCTATGCAATTTTTCACATAAATTGATAGTTTTTAAGTTATAACGACTTCGAAATTGCGATTATAGCTTAAAAAAAAAAAGGTATTTCCAAACGGCTTTCGTCAAGTATCTCGAAAAGTACTACTTTGTCGAAAAAATGTTAAATTACAGAAAGTACGAACTGGGAATTAATTATATTTTTTGTTTATTGATGTAGGATTAATAATTTCGGAGATATTTAAGTTTATATTTTGCTTCCAAGTGTTTCGAAATTACCTTTAAAATTTAAAATGCATTCTTTTTTAAAGCAGGTGCTTTAAATGAGCAAAAAAAATTGAGCATCTAGGTAATACTACATTTTAACAAAAAACTGTATCTGAGATTATTTTTTTTTAAATTACTAGCTAATTAGAGTAACAAAATGGCGACCTTTTTATATAAAAAAATATAAATATGCCAATTTGTCCGTCATAACTTCTTTATCTCTCATGCTACAGAAACGAATAAAAAGTAATTTCAAAGTGCAATTAATTGTCTTTAATTTCATTTCTTAGCATGCGTGACATAGCGTCACAGTTTCTGAGATATTTAACATTTTAACTGCATTTTTCGTCACATAAACGTACGGACGCCATTTGTAAACTTTCATATCTCCGAAACTATTAAATCTATGTAAATAAATAATAATCGAAATTCATGATCAGTTTATGAGCTGTATTTTTGGTCTCTACCCATTTTTCAATAAAACTAATATTTATCGAGATATTTGAAAAAGGAAAAAAAAATACGTTTTATCGAAAATACCTTTATAGTTTAAACTGTAATTTTTTTCTAAAGCAAGTGCTGTATACAAACGAAAAAATTGGAGAATCTACGTCATGCTATATATTAATGAGAAACAGTGTTTGAAATTCCCTTTTTTTTTATATACTGGCTAATTACAGTAACAAAATAGCGACTTTGTTATTAAAAATATGTGTGGACGCACGTTGCTTCGGTCATAACTTCTTTGTTTTTTTATGCTACAGAAACAAATTAAAAAACAGTTTAAAGCTTAATTAATAACCTATTATTCTACCTATTAGCATTCTTGACGTAGGTGTCACAGTTTCTGAGATATTTAACTCTCACTCTAAATAATTATCTTAGGAACACTTTGATGCCAAATATAAACTTAAATATCTCCGAAATTATTAATTCTACATCAATAAACAAAAAATATAATTAATTCCCAGTTTGTACTTTCTGTAACTGATCTGTAACATTTTTTCGATAAAATAATACTTTTCAAGATAATTGACGAAAGCCGTTTGAAAATACTTTTTTTAAGCTAAAATCGCAATTTCGAAGTCGTTATAACTTAAAAACTATCAATTTATGTGAAAAATTGCATAGAACCTTTTCTTCTTAAAATTTGATTCTTTTTCAGCTTCAATAAATATACATATTTTTTAAGTGCCACCCCTTGAGAAGGGGGGGCATCCACCCTCTATAATTTAACAAGCCCCCGCACAATATATAAACTTTTCTGTGAAGCATTTACTATTATACTGCCAAAAATGAACGAAATCCGTTCAATATGACATTATTCCGAAGTTTTGCATATTTCTTACCTCTAGGTAGTGTACTATAAATGTTACTTTGATCTTGTTCAATATGTAAACAAGTATTTCACGTTTGTTAATCTCTGTTTTGCGTACAATTTGTTTTTAAATCGGTGTCGGTGATATTCCTGTCTGTCAGTAAATAGTACGAAAAAAGGTAAATAAGTTCTTTATGACATAACGATTCATATAGTAGAGCCTCACCGTTCTGTTAATTTGAATTTTGCCAAATATCTGGAAAACAATACGAGATATGAAAACATTCATAACCATGATTTCAACTAAAGAGAAGTTCCACCTTGCAACGAGGATATACACGACGTCACACGATGGTCATATTCAAATGAAATTGACAGTAGTTGTCAGTTATTAGTTGTTTTGGTGTGACTTTTGCCTCATTAGGGTATGAGTGGTATAAAAAATATATTAACAAAATTGTATGAAATTTATTAAAGAACCAAAATTGTCAAACATATTCTCTGGCGTAAATTGTTTATGCTTTGTTTGAATTCTAGAATGCAATTTTTTCAATATTATATCTTCAAACCGAGTATAATATTTATACCGGTGACGCAGAATCGACAAGATCCTGGGAGATTTCTTATTACTTGCAACACACTATACATTAATTAAATTTATATATAAATATACCGTCCCCACTAACTTTTGAAAGATTGTGCTAAAGCGTGTTTTAAAAGCAGATTTGATTTTAAAGATGTTATTTTTTGACGAAATTTGAATTTAAAATCCAACTAAAACAACGCCTTTCAGCTTAGAGACCAATTTAAAGCTCATTTCTATGTTCTGAAATAACGATATAACAAATATTTTAAAACTGCATAAATGCAAAAAATACATTTTCCAATTTAACTTAATTATGAAAAATGAGAAAATTAAATCAGTAAAAATTTTTTATGTATTTTGAACCTTTTCAGCTGCCAATAGGTTTTGATTTTATAATACCATTATGCTTGTACAATCCGTAGTTATGATTCAAGTCTTCGGTTATGTTCTGTAAATGACAGATTTTAAATTACTTCACACAGGAAGAAATCAAAAGGAGGCAAATCAAGCGAACGAAAAGGTTATATTGGTACTTGACTTTTAATCCACTTTCATAGAAATCTGGAAAGAACATCCTACAGAAATAAGGTCGATCGTCACCATGGCGGCGCGAAATGACGTAAGCAATAATCGCATTTGCATATTGAAAAATTAGTCAGTGTCTTCTCTAAGTAGAATGGAAATTTTTGTAAACAAAAATAAGGATTGGAAGAGTGGCAAGATTTTTTTGGTTTTTAAGAAATAATGTCAGTTGCTTAATTTATGCAATTCAGGGTGGCCCCTATTTTCAACTTTCAAGTTTCTTATCGACGTTCCTCAAAATTATCTGATAATTTATCTTCCCTTGAATGATCCTCAACATATTTTAATTGAATCTGCATAATTTTATCATTGTTGTTAACATCCACAAATTTTAATGTGGAAACTGTTGACATAAACATAAATGTACCATGTTGCTATTTCAAAGTTTAATAAAACAGAAATACTAAAACTACTTAAACAGGTTAAATCGAAATTAAATACCGATCCGGATAATCCGCATTTGTTTTGAGAGATTGTGCTTTGTGCTTTTCCATTGTCAGTTATTTTCAATTTATCTCTTGAAAGACAAGCTAACGCAAGGCACAACGTCCTTAAGGCAACAACGCGGAACAGAGCTCCAAAAGTTTTACTCAGAGCTGAAGGCAGATGCCATTCTGTGAATGCCCACGGACACTATGGTCCCAAAGTATAACTCGGCACAAATAGTCTGGTATATGGACGGCTCCAAGATAGAACACGCCACAGTATTTCAGGCTGAAGTGGCCGCTTTACAGTGGTATGCAAAGGAAGTAATGAGGCAAGTAACTGTCAATTGCAATTTTTTCCGACATCCAAGCAGTGTTAAAGGAAATCGATTCTATGCAGGTCGATTCAAGATCAGTACGGGATTGTATTAATGCTTTTATGGATCTAGGAAGTCAGAATAAAGTGACCATAGCATAGGTACCAGGACACAAGAGACAAAGTGGAAATGAAAAGTCTGATGAACTGGCACGGGAAGGCGCGTTTAAGGCACTGATAGGACCCGAACCCATTTGTGGTGTGGCTAAGCCATACATAGCATTATCAATTAATAAATGGGTCAAGTCAAATCTCTAGAATGGTGGATAAATTTGTCATGACAGAAACAGGCTAAAGAGTTCATTAAAGATCGATCGGCCAAATTCTCGGAAGATCTACTATGCCAAAACAGAAAGGCCATTAGGATAATAGTGGGTCTTCTAACTGGATACTGTAAGCTCAATAGACACATGAGTCTAATGAGCCTGGCACGAGGATGCAACATGCAGATTCTAGCAAGAAGAAGAGGAAACCTCAGTACATATGCTATGTCAAAATACCAAGAGCAGATAGCAATACTAAGGAGCCCCTATGAAGGCTATGGAGCCTAGTATAAAGGATAAAGCTGTATAAAGAACTCTAAATAAAATTAGATTAGGAGCGCCGCAATAGATCCACAGAGGTGGCGTTGGTCAAGACCAAGCGGCCAGCTCCAGCTCCACTTTTCTTATTTATGGAAGTAATTTAAAATTTGTCCTGTTTATAAAAAGGATGATAAATCCGCTGTTGAGAACTGTGGACCAATTGTCATTTGACATAATTTCAGCAAATTTTTTTATTGTAATATTTTATTTTTCCACGTTAATTCCCAAATGTATTTTAACTCTTTAAGAAAAATTTTTCAATTTCTACCTTACCGAAACATTTATTAGCCTATTTTATTCTACCTGTCTAATAGGAAATGCACTGTAAAACAGCTTAATTTTAAGTCTAACCGAATAACAGCAACTTCTGATGTTCCACAGGGGCCTATTCTTGGTCCCTTGCTATTCATAGAATTTACAAATAACAGTAGCTATGAACTTATAAATACCACTCTGTTGTACGCTGTTGATTGCAAACTGTATGCAACCATTAATAACTTGGATGACTGCCCTAACTTACAAAATATTTGCAACAAATTAGTACGTAATAAGTTGAATCTGTGTTATTCATTAGAGAATGGATAACACACCTGCTTAAATGAAGAGCCCTTCGAATAAATGCGGGAAATATAGAGCTTAGAATCATGGTCAATAGAGGTTGTACACAAGGTGGCGTACTGTCACCCCCACTGTGAGTCATGATCGAGGACAGCCTCATAGACCACCTAGACTCTGGCTTTTTCAGAATAGGTTACGCTATGCGAACTTATGCAAACAGCTCTCAAATTAGTGATAATTGGTGCATAGAACACTCACTCTCGGTTAACTGAGGTACTATTCACCAAGAATAGGAAACTGCCAAATATGAAGATACCCAAATTGTCGGGCACTGAACTCCACTTAGCGAGTGAGGTCAAATACCTGGGGATTATACTTGACAGCACCCTAAATTGAAAGAGACATATGGAAGTTAAAATAAATGGGGCATGTGCGGCCTTCTGATAGTATCGCAGAGCACTTGGTAGGTTCTGGGGTTTCTCACCCAGGATCTCTCACTGGATGTACACTGCTGTGAAAAGACCCATGCTTTGTTACGCAGCCATAGTCTGGTGGCCCAGAGTAAGGCACAAAACAGCAGCATCTCAACTGGAGCATGTTCAAAGATTGGCATGCCACTGCATAACTGGTGCGATGAAAACGAAGCTGCAATGGAGACTATACTCTGCACCCCCCTCTAAAGCTATGCATAGAGAAGGTGGCGTTGAGGACTGCTCTGAGCTTGCAATCTGTGGGCCAATGGTATAATAAGGGCATGGTATAATAAGGGTATGGCTACCAGACAAACACCCTAGAAGAGGCTAGAAAACAAATTCCTCTTCTGGGGATGGGGACCGACCGTATCCCTCCTCTATATAATTTTAACAAGAACTTCTAGATAGGTTTGAACGTGTCTGAAAATGATGAGCCGGATATATCAATTTACACAGATGGTTCAAAAATGAACTGCGAATCAGGAGCTGGGGTCTACTCAGAAGACCTAGATTTACACTCGATAATATTGCTAGGCACACGCATGCTACTATTTTCTAGGTGGAACTAATAGGGATCCTGAAAGCGGTAATAGAAACCATGAAGGCAAACTTCAGTGAAAAAACGGTGCACATAACAACGGACAGTAGAGAAGTCCTGCTTACCCTAAATAACTATAGGGCTGTTTCTGCAAATTAGAAAGGCCCTAGATGTGCTCGCACAAAACAATAGCTCCGTTGGGTGAAAATACACGATGGAATTCAAGATAACGAAGAAGCGGACGTTTTAGCCTGCAAGGGATCTGAGAGCGCCCTTCATGGTCCGGAACCTACAATAACGCTCTCAGATTCAGTCCACAGTTTCCTGTTAAAGAATTATACACTCAAACACCACGCGGGCTATTGGAGTGGTCTAAGCAGCTGCAGACCTAGCAGAATGACTATGGCCACATTCAGTCATAATCTAGACAAACACTCTCTCCAGATGTCCAGGAGTAATCTGCGCACCTAAATAGGATTACTAACAAGACACTGCACACTAAACAAACACCTCCATACACTGGGAGTTATAGACAAACCCAAGTGTAAATCTGGATGACGAGACTGCCGAGCATATGCTGTGTCGCTGCCCTGTTCTCTCTACGAAAAGAGGATCCATACTGGAGGACTTGTAGCCCAGTATGGCCAGTATAGGTGGCCTATCCAGATCTAAAATCCAGTTACATAAAAATCTTAATAGATATATACATGGTATACATGGTTTCTACAAGAAAACTTAATTAATCTGAATTTACTAACATTTTAAATGATATTCACTTATCTAGGTGTAATCAATTTAACGATTTTGAGGTCATTTATGACAGTAAGTTGACTATTTCTATCAAATGATATCAGGGCCAGTTTTTATGGAATTGCAAGTATTGAATTCACTCATTATATTTGAAAGGTCAAGGAGTTCCACAGGGTTTAAATTCTGCGTTTCCTAATTAATCCATCAGATAACTTTACATGGTATCCATTGCTCTTAGCTATATCCTTAACTAAAACTTTCTTTTTTGTTCATTCAGAAGAAAACCTAATAAAGGATGAAGAAAGAAATTAAGACCACCCATCTTGTACCGTGCACAATGGTGTGAGTCGTTAGAATATGCCATAGAGCGCTGTCTTTTCTGTGTATATCATGTTCTAATATATTTTCACTATTTTCAATTACTAATCTATCTAAATATGGTAGTTGCCCATTGATTTCTGTTACAAATGTTAATTTTACTGAAGTGATATGGTTGTTTTAATTTCAAAACAAAGTTGCCTGCATCCGCAACCTTTGTATCTTATACTGCAAATTCAGACATATCAAGTATATTCTGGTAAACTGCTCGAGTTCTTCATGTATTTCTCGTGAATAGTAACAAGGAGTTTCCTATTTTAGTCCCCTTATATTGCTCGATGTTGCTCATGTTACCCTAGACTTAGTCATTTACGTGAGCTACCTGGCGTCGTTTCTTTTTCTAATGCTAGCTACCACAATTAGATTTAAAAAAGTTATCTGCTAGCCCCATTAAATATTTTCATTTAACTAATGTAGAAGATATTTTTTTTCCTAAATTAAAATAATTTGTCATATGTATAAGAAAGTGAAAATAAGCATATTTCCTACACAATTCCACATTTTTGAGCAGCATGTGCTATTTGTGAGTCTTATAATTAAGGACAGGATTTTGCAGAGTGAGAGGGAAATGTACATTTATTTTCGGTTTAGTATAAATATTTATAAAATCTTAAATGGTATAATCTCTAAAATAGCTTCAGGTTTCCCATTGCTCTAAAAAAACCGCTGCCCAAGGAATCACTACTTCCACATCCAGATTCTCTATCCAAGTCACTCTCACAACGAAAAAACTTTGTATGTGGAAATAATTGTTTATGGAACTTTAATAATATAATATTTGAAATCCTCTACCCATAAAACGATACCCCACATCGGTAGTGGGGTGGGGGTGGTGATAGGAGGGTGGTAGTGGGGGTGGATGAAGTAAAAAAATATTTTGAGGTTTCTGGTTCTTGTACATACACTAAATCATAATTTTTTTTCATCTCCTTTAATAAGGGGGTGGGGTGGCAATGGGGGTGGCTAATGCCAAAATTTTTTTTGAGATCCTAGCTTCTCTTGTATATACTAAATACCAATTTTATCGACTCTTACCTGCTTGATTTACCCCTTTGCCCCAAATTTACCCCAATTTACCCCCCAACCCTTCGTTAGAACAAGATGAAAATATAATCTAGTTCCAGATCTCGTTAAAGTACACACGTGTACCAAATTTCAAGTCAATATCTTAAATGGTTCCAGAGTAAACGTGCGCACAAAAAAAGTTACAGACAGACCGACAAACAGACAGACCGACAGATCGACAGACAGACCGACAGACAGACAAACAGACAGACAGAAATTTTTTTCGCTCAAATTTAAAATCTCGACGTTTCATGAGATTTTAAACCTATTTAAACAATAAAAAATTTTAAAAATTTTTTTGTCGTTACTATACTTCCACTGGATGTGGAAGTAATACAAGCATATACAGTTTTTCTCATAAATTTTGTGTGTAGTTAAATGCCATGCTGTAACAATGATATTAGGAACTATTTTCATTGACAAACTACAATATTCAAGTACAACAGAAAACAGTAAAAAAAACCGCTGCCCAAGGAATCACTACTTCCACATCCGGATTTTCTATCCAAGTCACACAACGAAAAAATTTTGTATCTGGAAATAATTGTTTATGGAACTTTAATGATATAATATTTGAAATCCTCTGCCCCAAAAACCCATAAAACCACCCCACATCGGAAGTGGGGTGGGGGTGGTGACAGGGGGTGGGAGTGGGGGGTGGATAAAGTAAAAAATATTTTGAGGTTTCTGGTTCTTGTACACACACTAAATAACATTTTTTTCATCCCCTTTAATAATTGGGTGGGGGTGGTAATGGGGGTGGCTAATGTCAAATTTTTTTTTGAGACCTTAGCTTCTCTTGTCAATATTAAATATCAATTTTATGAACTCTTACCTGCTTGATTTACCTATTTACTCCAAATTTACCCCAATTTACCCCCCAACCCTTCGACGGAACAGGATGAAAATAATCTAGTTCTAGATCTCGTTAAAGTACATATGTGTACCAAATTTTAAGTTAATATCTCAAACGGTTCCAGAGTAAACGTGCGCACAAAAAAAGTTACAGACCGACAGACAGACAGATAGACAGAAATTTTTTTTTCGCTCAAACTTGAAATCTCGACGTTTCATGACATTTTAAGCCCATTTGAACAATAAAAATTTTTTAATTTTTTTTTTGTCGTTACTATACTTCCACTGGATGTGGAATTAATATATATTGTTGTATTTGTTAGAACAATAGAATAGCAAGTGTCTCAAACAGTATTTCAGATTATACTATATTTGGCTTTTTAAATATTTATAATAAATCGAAAATAAATGCATATTTCCCTATCACTCTGTAAAATTCTATCCTCAAGTTCATTTATTTGTTTAACAGTAAAAAAGGTAAAAATTTTATCTTCGACAATACATAGACATAATTTTGCAAACCTTCATATTTATTAGCATTCGCTTCCTTTGAAGATGACAATTTGCCGCAATTAATTGATTTCAGCTTTTCATGATTGCTATTATATAGTTATTACTATTTAATTTAATTACTATAATTTAGTAATATACGACTTAAGCGCGGCAATAAATTAAATAAATGTATGACCATCGATATACCTAGAAAGTGAATTTAATTTGTAATTGACCTCTCATTTAACACGGCTTCAGAAAGGGACGCTTCGTAACAACAAAATTACTATGCATTGCGCAATACTTACCAGAATTTTTAGATCGTCAATCACAAACGGATGAACTTTACAACCATTTTTCCAGCATTCGTAGGATTTGATCACAAATTTCTACTGGTTAAACTTGTTAATATTGGACATTCTGAAAACTTGACATCTTCTGCTCGGTGATATTTGTCTAAAATATACTACGGAGCCCATTCTAACTGTCCGTGTCCTTTAGGACAATGTTTTTCATAAAGATTAGAGCCTAAGGAACAATTTAAGACATGTCCTAAAAAAAACTGGCTGTACTTTCAAAACGGCGTCCGTTTAAAAAAAAAATTGCAAATATTGTTTTTGTCAATATAATATAAAAATATGGAGAAAAACTTCCTGCACAAAAAACAAAGTGCATAAAATTTTATACAGTTTTGTTCCTATACAATATTTGGATAGGAGTTACCATTTTCCAGATAAACGATTCAGCTCTTAAAATAAAATATAAAATTCAATTAAAACGTAAGTAACACCTCATTCGCTTTCAGATTCACCATCGCTGTCTCCCGATACATCGAATATTTCCTTCAAGTCTTCTTCCTCTATTGCTTCATTTATGATATCGTTATTATCCTCACTTTCGTCTATTATGATTTGATTTGGAATCATCTCCTGAAGAATTTCAGGAAGGATTGAGGCAGTATTTTATCTGCTGAACACCAAACAGGTTCTCCATTTTCTTGCCATCCATAATCATTCCAAAGCTTTGGAATATTGTGAATACCTTCATCGGATAATCGCCAAATACGCATTTGGTAAATACTCCTTTTAATATGTTCGAGCATCAAGCTCTTTATGGTGGAATCGAAGAAAAATCAACCTTAGTGTCAATTGATAAAGACAAATCTTTGTCACTACTTTTCTGTCTAATGGCAATTAGTAAATGAATGAAGGCCCAGTAAAGCCGACCATTTTTGAGGTCCATACTCTTCTGCTAATGCGGATATGTTATCGAGCCTTCATTTATTGCCAACTCCAATATCAAAGAGTAATTTACATTTAATTTTATTGGAAAGAGCCAGCAGAATCCAAAAGATGTCACTATCAACACTTTTAACCCTAATCTGTTCATAATCCATTGTTACCGTTTTCGAGATACTTAAATGCCTGCAAATTATAATATTATTATTATTATTATTATTAATTTTTTTCAGTTTATTTTATTTTTTGTTATGTTAATAATATAAAATTATATTATACGTCTTACCATAATTTTCAAAGTTATTTCCTCTAAATTTTATTTACCGATATATGAATTTCCATGTTTTCTTAATTTTGGAAAATCAAAATATTGTATAGGAACAAAATTGTAGAAAATTTTATGCACGTTGTTTTTTGTGAAAAAAGTTTTTGTCCATCTTTTTTAGCTTTTGTATACAAAGGGGGAGGGTCAATAAGGCCGGTGTTTCGGCCCCCCTCAAATTTGGAAAAAAGAAAATGTTTTTTAACAGCCTAGGGTCAATTTAGAATCGATTCGACCACAAACGGAACCAACCCTACCCTCCTCTTGGGGTCATTTCAAGGTCAAATTATGAAAAAGCCGTGAAATAAACTCGCCTTTTCGGAATGAGTAGGCTTATTTTGGGACTTCGATTTAATATATATATATAGGTTTTTTGGGTCGCTGATTCCGGATCCGAGGTCAGTTTGTCTACAGTGTGTCCCAGGATAGATGTAACAAGAGGTGTAATGGACCAAAAATTTTGGAATTTTGGAATGGTATTTGGGGATTGAATCCTGCTTGTTATAAAACTAAAGTATACCAAAAATGACTTGATTTGGTGCGTCTTTATAAGAAATCACCACTAATAAAGTACCTTTATTTTTCAAAATATGAAAAAATTCCACTAAGAAAAGTTATTTAGAATGCAATTTTATATCTCTATACCTTTCAAGAATATAAAATTATTTTTTTGAAACTTCCCATTTTTTGAATAAATTATTTTATTTTGAACCATTCAATTAAAACTGCATAGAAATTATTTTTCGCGAATTAATATTTAAAGTTATGTAGAAGCTAAAAGTAGGCTATGAGAAAAGCAGATGATTAACATTTGCTCCTACACAACTTTAAATATAAATTCAACTCTTAATTCGCAAAAAATGGGAAGTTTCAAAAAAATTATTTTATATTCCTGAAAGGTATAGAGGTATAAAATTGTACTCTAAATAACTTTTCTTAGTGGAATTTTTTCATATTTTAAAAATAAAGGTACTTTATTAGTGGTGATTTTTACAACACCCTGTAGAACACCAAATCAAGTCATTTTTGGTATACTTTAGTTTTACAACAAGTAGGACTTAATCCCCAAATACCATTCCAAAATTCCAAAATTTTTGGTCCATTACACTTATTACATCTATCCTGGGACACACTGTAGACAAACTGACCTCGGATCCGGAATCAGCGACCCAAAAAACCTCTATGTATATTAAATCGAAGCCCCAGAATAAGCCAACTCATTCCGAAAAGGCGAGTTTATTTCACGGCTTTTTCATAATTTGACCTTGAAATGACCCTAAGAGGGGGATGGGGTTGGTTCCGTTTGTGGTCGAATCGACTCTAAATTGACCCTAGACTGTTAAAAAACATTTTCTTGTTTCTTTTTGCCAAATTTGAGGGGGGCCGAAAACCGGCCTTATTGACCCTCCCCCTTTGTGTTAAATGACAAAAACAACATTGGTAACAGTTCTTTTAACATATGGCCGCCATTTTGAAAGTACAATCAGTTTTTTCTTGGGACATGTCTTAAATTGTTCCTTAGGCTTTGATCTTTATGAAAAACATTGTCCCCAAAGATCGGGGGGGGGGGGGGATGCACGTACAGCTAGGGAGGGCTCCCCGACTATATCAATATGTTGCATTTAATGGATTCAAATATATTACATTGCAACCTCTGGTATCCCGCAAGGGTCAACCCTTGGTCTGTTATTTATTATTATATTTATTATATTTGTAACTGTTGATATTGTGTATCATTCAGTATTATTGCAATATGCAATCCAAGTTTTTAGCGTACATATAGAGGAGCCGAAAACTATCCACATACGCTCTAAAAAAAAGAATCAACTAGAAAATGGGCATACCACATAAAAATTATCTTATTGAAATGCGGATAAAGTTAAACCCAAACAGATTGTGATTACCTAGTACTAATCAACCATCCTTAGTTGGCGAGTAGCCGCGCAGAGAAACAAGCTTTTTAAGCTTTTTAAGCTTCTTAAGCTAGCTAGCTGAAGAAGCTTGTTTGTCTCTGTCCAACAGTGACGATATTTCTTCTCTCTCTGCGCGACTACTTGCCAACTTAGGATGGTTGACTAGTATAGTGTTCCAAAATAATTTGCCTATGAATGACCCCCCCATAAATGAATGAATTTGCATCATTTCAGTTTTCTTTTACAACGTACTATTCTGTGCAAAAAAAAGCGTACAAGCAATGACAGGACCTATTTTTGACATTTGTAGGTATTTAAACAATTACAATTTAGTTGCTATGGAAGTGAAGTCTGACTTATACAGGCAGATAATAGATATACGCTTTTTATTGCACAGAATAGTACATACATCTTAATATGGAGGATACCTATGCATACATAAATGTAGCACATCTGACATTTCCTACATATGTTTTAATTTCTTTTACATTAACTTAACCGAGGCGTTTAAAAAGTATATTAGATTTACCAATAATTGTATCTTAAAAAATTAGTTATTTTTAAAGGCTAAAAAATGTGATTTGCACATTCTTTATTGGAACAAAATTAAGATCATCATATAGAGTTGATTTTAAACTATAAACAACAGTGTTCCAAACATTTTTACTGAAGATCCTAAAACTTGAGAGAACATCGTCATGTAAACGCGTCCATTGAGTGAGCGTACCCTAAGATGAAGGAACTCCCCTTATAATTCGTATTTGGTCACTCATTTTTGAAACATGATATCATTTTATACTATAATACAAATTTTTTCATAAGTACATATATATTTAATAATTTAAAAAATATAATTCTTAAGTGTTAATTATTATTAAATAATAAATATATTTTTTCTTCTATTTCATCGTATCGGAACAGAATTTTTCTAGGACAGAGTCACCTTCGTGTTGCGCGTTACGTCGATTGGACAAACTAGATACGAAGATAAAGGTGATTGATTGGCTCTGTACCTAGTTATTTATAATAACTCACTCATTATAACTCACGCTATTTGTTTATGGATACTTTTGTTTTTGAATTTGCGCTGCAGCTTGAATCAGTGCATGCACGTTGCTTACTATGTGCATATATATAATGTTATTTAAGCTACTTCACATAATTTATTAACCTTAATAAGCCTAATTTATACAAGAAAAAATCAAATTAAAGATCATTTTAAAAGCTTTAATAACCTTTAAGCAACATTTTTTGAAATAATCAATACTTTCGGAGATACTTAAGTGCGAGTACATTATACATGCTTCAGTTAAAAAGGCATATTTACAAAAAAAGACTTTGTCGATAAAGAACCAAAAAAAGAACTAAGTAATTAAATATATTATTATATTCTATTTACATTTTTCATAAAAACTAAAATGTAAAGAATATTTAAAAACATATTTACTAAAAAGCGTTCAAAAATTTAATGCCACCCCTATTTATTCCACCCCCTACATCCGGCAGGTTGGTAATTCACTTAACATTTTCTTTTTTATCAAATGTACGTAATCATGCAGCTACAAAGTTCTACACAGCCAGGTAGTTTTATGTAATTGAAAATTACTTTTCATGTACTACAGGTAATGTTAAATTACATGTTCCAGCCGTCCATACGCGCCCAAAAATCTTTTGTAATTTAAAATACGTCATATGCAAATTTAATTACCTCTTCACCATTACTTTCGATTTATTCATATTATGCATTTATCAAGAATAATATTGATAATACTTTGAGCTAGTATTAATGAAATTTAACAATCGCATTTACATTAAAACAGTAATTATGTTTATGTAGAAATATCTAATGTAAGTGTTACTTAAGTTTTTAATGTTATAAAACTCTGTCTGGGCAACTGTATCTTAAATAAATAAATAAATAAGTTAATAATATGATCATCTTTCTTTCTAAACAAGTGTGCCCAGAGGACTACAATTATAAAGTAATTATCCATCCAAATAGCTAGGTTTAAGGAGCATTAAATTAAAGAAAAGAATAAAAAAACTTGGCAACGTCGCTAACGAAAAAGAAGCGTACTCAGGAAAACAGTTGGTGGTAAAGAAGTCGACAGGTGCAAAGTCAGTTGGTTGAAACAGGTCTTATGCCTTCTGTTCAGACTATTTGTTTCTCTGTTATTCGATCGGTTTCTGTCTTTAACTCTTTTGATGTGTACATGCATTCAACTCAGTTGTTCTCAATATTATCATCTGTTAACAAAGCAACTTTTATGAAACATCTTGCGTTTGTTCTGATCTGTTTACTGTGCATTGAGAGCCATTGTGTACGTTTAACCGATTTACAATTTTGCATAGTTCTCGTTATACAGGGTGCGAGAGGACTTATTAATATCTAGAACGTCGTAATTTTTGTCTATATCGAAAAATACCTTGATGAGAAGTTAGAACATATTTTTGTAATCATGAATTTTTCAAAGTTTATTGTTTTTAGTAACAATTTTTTTGAAGTTGTTTGAAATAGGCATTTTTGGCTTTCTCCGATTACCTATCATATTTTGTATCATTATATAGGAAAATGAAGTTAAGATTTAACGGGCAAGTTGAATAAAATTAGTCATTCGTTATTCAACAAACCTCAAAGTCACTGACGAATTCTGCAAAGCGACAGGGACATATGCGCTTATTTTTTATTTACTACGAATATTTAAAACCAAATATGGTTATAATAATTAGAACAGCTGGGTGGATGAAGTAAAAAAAATATTTTGAGGTTTCTGGTTCCTGTACATACACTAAATCGCATTTTTTTTTCATCCCCTTTAATAAGGAGGTGGGGGTGGTAATGGGGGTGGCTAATGCCAAAAAATTTTTTGAGACCTTAGCTTCTCTTATATATACTAAATACCAATTTCATGGACTCTTACCTGCTTGATTTACCCATTTACCCCAAATTTACCCCAATTTACCCCCCAATCCTTCGACGGAACAAGATGAAAATATAATCTAGTTCTAGATCTCGTTAAAGTACATATGTGTACTAAATTTCAAGTCAATATCTTAAACGGTTCCAGAGTAAACGTGCGCACAAAAAAAGTTACAGACAGACAGACCGACAGACAGACAGAAATTTTGTTTTCGCTCAAACTTAAAATCTCGACGTTTCATGACATTTTAAGCCTATTTGGACAATACAAATTTTTAAAAATTTTTTTGTCGTTACTATACTTCCACTGGACGTGGAAGTAAAAAGACACTTTATGTATGAGTTTCATACAAGTCCTTAATTTCCATATTTAGACAGATAAATTTCATAATTAGCTTAAACGTCAAAACACAAATTCATAATTGGACGTTTCTAAGGCGAAGATTGTGAGACAATTTCAATTATTTTCAATGCACTCATGGATCCGGCTAGAATAAGAGTGAAATAACATTACTTTTTTAACGCGTTTGACTTTTTCTCACTATTACCGTAAATATATGTTTTACGCACTAAAAATTATAAAACAAAGTACAGTTTTTTTAATAGTCGTAGAAAATACAATTATTATATCTGTACCAGTTGAAAAAATTACTGAAATTATTATCAGAAGACAAAATACATCAATTAGAGTATTGTTATTAATTATTGTTGGCAAAGTATAAAGATTAAAATTTTTTCAAAAACTGATGTTCTGAAAACAACATCTTTATTTGTTTATCAAAACGGGTCTACAGACGATCCAACCAACCAACCGACCTTCTCGATACACTTTGAAGATTGCTATGTGAATTCGTAAAAGTGAGCTGGTCTGCTGGAGCCAACTTTGTCGGTACGCTTTGAAGACGCTGGAGTTCCAGCATACCAGCTCACTTTTACGAGTTGTCATGGAAATTTTCAAAGTGTACCGAGAAGGTTGATTGGTTGGTTGGTTCGGTCGTCTGTAAACCCCTTTATAGTACAGTATAAACAATTATTAACTGTGATGAAGATATTCTATCGCTCGTTCTTCCACGCAACCATCTACGGAATGTATTTATTCATATTATCTGCAAATAAAACAATACATGAAATGTGTTTTTGGTACAGAAAAATGTAAAGTAGAAAACATAAAGATTTTGATAGACAAAGACAAAGAATTACGAAATCTGTCGTAGCAAATATTTTTTTACATATTTACAAAATAAAACTAGCCTGGAGCATGTTTTGATGTCTGAAGGAAGTTTATTATAGAACTTTGCAGCATTATAACACTTCAGTCGTTTTATGATGCTCAACTAGGCTATAAAATATGAGTAAGACAGGAAATGTCTTCTTATTCATGTCAACTCATGAGCATCAGTCATTGAGGAATTAGTTCTGTCTTGTAAGTAGAAGCAGGTAAAAAAATACATCGCGTCTTAATCTGTTTCATTGCCTACTTCGACATCCAAATATGACTGGAGATAGATATTTGAAACTGTGTAGTTCTGTGCTTGGGGACAATATATAGATTAGAATTTCGAGTGTAGCAGCTATACATGTATGAGCCTCTTAACAGCTTATTGAATATATAAGACGGTTCCCGATGCAAGCTTATCTTAAATGTTAATCAAGAAGAATGAAGTCAGAACCTTTCATGTAAGGTGAGTCAACCTTCTGCAACTTTCGCAGGTTTATGATGATACTTTCTAAGGTTAAAACAATAACGAATGCGAAAATTTAAGATTTTTGTGGACTTAAGCGATGTCTCAAAAACTGGCCTGAGAGTGCAACACCATAGAAATGAGTTCTAAAGGTCAAGGAATCACAGAAACAAGTTTACTAGAAGATATATTTTAATAAATGAGTGACGTGATTTACAATTCTTGGCTGTACATCAAAATTAATACCTAATTTTTGCATTCCTGGTTGGGAGTTGACATTTGGTCATTTAAGGTACCTAATATTAAATAGTGGATTATCTTGTGTCAAGTTGTTTTGTTTACCAAATACTAATAATTCACGTTTTTTTTGCATTCAGGACAAAGTTATGAACTTTTGAAATATTAATAATAGCGTTTAAATAAAATTAACATAATTTATTACGGTACCGATTTCGCTAAGAGATAAATTGAAATATCATCTCCATATTAACAAACATCACATGATCGGAGAAAGTTTTTAAAGTTGAAGATATAGATAGAGATTAGGAGTGGGCCTTAAAATACTGCGCTACCGAGCGCCAGCAACATATTTAGAAATATGATATTTGCGATTTAAGTAACTATGAAAAAATAATACATCACTGCCACCTAGCCTGAAATACTTAAGCTTTTTA
This sequence comes from Rutpela maculata, assembly GCA_936432065.2. Taxonomy (NCBI): domain Eukaryota; kingdom Metazoa; phylum Arthropoda; class Insecta; order Coleoptera; family Cerambycidae; genus Rutpela; species Rutpela maculata. Next base: position 54,864,596 of record OW386285.2, read on the forward strand.
CTTAAGGTATAATAATCCAAGATGTCAAATGTTTTGGTAAAATCCAAGAAGATTAAACAAGTATTATTCTTTCTATCATTAACTCTAAATACGTACTATGATCGGAATTGCAATCTGATTGGATAAATGGTAGTATACTCTTTCTAGTTTATATTTGTTTGACTGACAATTATTTTAGAAACCTTAAACAACATTAGCAGAATGCTAATCGGTCTGAATTGGCACAGCTGAAGAAAAGCCCAACAATATTCTTGAATTGGATAGCATCTTTATTAGCAACAAATCGGTTTATAAAGTCAGTAGGTAGTTATTTCTTATATGGAAAAAGGTAAATATGTAGTATTGTTTCCATTTAAATAGAAACTATTTTTCCACCCAAGTTTTCTGAGGGGCCTAAAATAGGGTCATTGGGTACTTCTGTATCATTCTTACAATTATCGTTGTAAACATTGTTGATATTAACAATTTTCGTCCTATTATATTCTAGATATGAACTGAAAAACTTTAGGTAGACAGAATTTCATATCTATCTAGTTTCTCTAATAATAACTCATGATCAGCACACCAAGACACTGCCCAATGAGAACACAAACGTTTAAAAGACGTTAAAATTAACGATAACCGAACGTTTAGTAACCATTGTACTACGGCGTTGAATCAACGGACGAATGTCCCGCGGTTCAACGTGTATTTCAAAGTATTTTATAACATTTTTTAACGTTATATTTAACGTTAATTAACGTTATATGATGACGTTTTTGTAACGTTGCATCTATAATATTACTTAACGTTGAAGTTGACCGCTAGTGAACGTTATAGGATGACGTTTTTGTAACGTTATGTATATAATATTACTTAACGTTGAATTTGACCGCTATTTAACGTTTCAACAACGTTAACTAACGATCAAATTCAACGTTAAGTAATATTGTAGACATAACGTTACAAAAACGTCATCCTATAACGTTCACTAGCGGTAAAATTCAACGTTAAGTAATATTATAGATGTAAGGTTACAAAAACGTCATCATATAACGTTAATTAACGTTAAATATAACGTTACAAAAATGTTATAAAATACTTTGAAATACACGTTGAACCGCGGGACATTCGTCCGTTGACTCAACGCCGTAATACAATGGTTACGAAACGTTCGGTTATCGTTAATTTTAACGTCTTTTAAACGTTTGTGTTCTCATTGGGATCAGTATTAACATTATTATTGATATGATTGGAAAACAACTGAAATAACCACGTTGTATCCCGAGCCACAAAATAATGATCTTAAATCTGATCCCTATAAAATCCGTCCATATAAATCGTTGTTCCCTGAAAGAATTATGTTTTTTAATTTCTATAAATTCATAAGGGTATAAGCTAAAGCATGACAAATTATTGCCAGTGGTTTGTAGGTATCGCCATCTACAAATAACTTCTGCAACAAACTAAGTGGTAAGCAGGCAAATTTAATGCATTAAGATAGATGTGTAGAAAAACGTTAAAAAAACGTCAACATCTACCATTTATTTTACTTGCAGATTTAGAACGTCAGTGTATTTTAATAAGTGGAAAGCATCAGTTATTTTAACGTTGTATACGGTTAGTGGTTCCCCCTATATTTCCTTTATATTTTAACTTATCCACTTGAAATTTGGGGTGCATAAACTACCTGTAAAAATGGATTTTTCGGCATAAAGAATGGTATAAGACCATTTCCGGTTTACCCGGAAATGACCGCAACTTTCGATTTTTAAATGGAACACCCTGTGTATTTTTACATATTTGGATTCAAGACAATATTCTAAGTATACCCTGAAATTTTCGCGAATTTTTAAGTCGATGTTCAGTTTTTTTTGCGTTTTAAGACATTCGTCTGGAGTGCTTTGGAATACCAAAATTTGCTCTAAGGCAGGTAAAGTCCAAGGGAAAAATATAATTTTTCCTTTAATTTCATTAATAACTATTTACGAAGCCTCCAAAATTGAACAAATCACTTTTTTATCGAAAACTTTTTTTTTTTCAAATGGGAAGATGGTGGCTCCTAGTGTTCATTAAATTATAGATTTTTTTCTGATTTCATTGATATACCCATTTCAAATCTATGCTATTTGTTTTTCTATTTTATTAAATTTATTTAAAAATAAAAAATCACTTTCAATATAATTCTTCTTGAACTTTAACATTGTTGTCTTTGCAAAAATCATATGTCTAATAGTGAAATGTGAATAACTACCTTTTTTTGTGAATAATAGCCTTTTGGTTCTCTCTTTTGTTTCTTGATAGGTATAAGTACTAGTGCAAGGTATCAGAATCAATAAAAATGATTTTGAAAGTGATTTTTTATTTTTAAATAAATTTAATAAATGAATTCAGAAAAAAAATCTATAATTTATTGAACACTAGGAGCCACCACCTTCCCATTTGAAAAAAAAAGTTTTCGATAAAAAAGTGATTTGTTCAATTTTGGAGGCTTCGTAAATAGTTATTAATGAAATTAAAGGGAAAATTATATTTTTCCCTTGGACTTTACCTGCCGTAGAACAAATTTTGGTATTCCAAAGCACTCTAGACGAATGTCTTAAAATGCTTAAAAAAACTGAATATCGACTCAAAAATTCGCGAAAGAATGTTGTTTTGAAACCAAATATGTAAAAATACACAGGGTGTTCCATTTAAAAATCGAAAGTTGCGGTTATTTCCGGGTAAACCGGAAATGGTCTCATACCGTTTTTTATGTTGGAAAATCCATTTTTACAGGTAGTTTATGCTCCCCAAATTTCAAATGGATAAGTTAAAAAATAAAGGAAATATAGGGGGGAGCCACTAACCTGTGGCACCCGGTATAATGTAACTTCAATATATAATGGTTATTAATGATACTAGTTTGATATGAACATTATATAACGAAACGCATATGAAGTTAACCAGGAGGCGGAGCCGAGTGATTTTTTCACACTAGTTTCATTAATTGTCATACACTTCTATCATTCAAAATTTAATACATTCATCTTTAAACTTTAAAATAACATTTAGCTTTAAGATATGGTATATTTGTCATTAATTTCTTACGTCAAAAACACGTAAAAATTTAATCATTAAATAATTAATATGTTAACGTAAAAATTGCATTTGATTTTCACACAAATTTATTTTTGATATAATTTTACAGTCAGTAAAAATGCTTGTAATAAGAGTTATTTAATAATTTACTGAATATGTAAAAATAAAATTATATTTTATAGCATGATTCATTAATATCTTACGTTTAAAACTCGTCTAAACAAAACGTGTTTTCATATGTTAATTTTTAACGTTATAGTCAGTGAAATTTTACGTAATTCGAACGTTCATAACAAACTTCGCTAAATAATTAGCTTTGAACGTTAAAGTAACGTCCAGTGTTAACACATGGTATATTTATCATTAATTTCTTACATTAAAAATACGTACAAAATTAAATTGTTAAACGGCAATATGTTAACGTGAAAATCACATTTAACTTTCACGGGAAATATATTTTTACTGGATTTTTGTCGTTTCCAGAATATCTTAAGTTTAAATCTCGTCTAACCAAAACGTTTTAAATTTGTAACGTTATAATCACCAATACATTTTTACCCAATTAGAACGTTCATAACAAACGTTGATAAACGTTTAACTTTCAACGTTAAAGTAACGTCCATTCTTAATACATGGTATATTTATCATTAATTTCTTACATTAAAAACACGTAAAAAATTAAATTGTTAAACAATAATAGGTTAATGAGAAAACCACGTTTGAATTTCACGGGAAATTTATTTTTAGTGGATTCTTGTCGTTTTTAGAACGTTAAAAATTTACGTTATTTGATAATTCACTGAATAAATTAAAATAACGTTATGTCTTAAGGAACGATTTATTTTTCGTTAATATCTTACGTTTAAAACTCGTCTTAACAAAACATTTTTCCATACATTATGTATAACCTTATATTCAGTAAAATTTTACGCAACTAAAACGTTTAAAACAAACGTTGATAAATATTTAACTTTGAAGGTTATGTAACGTTAATTTTTAACACATGTTGTATTATCACTTATTTCGACCATTAAAGACACGTAAAAGATTAAATTGTTAAACATTAATATGTACACGTGAAAATCACGCTTGAACTTCACAGATAATTTATTTTTAGCAAATTTTTGTCGTTTTTAGGACTGTAAAAATACACGTTATTTGATAATTAACTGAATCCTTTAAAAAAACGTTAATACTTGAGGTATGATTAAATTCTCGTTAATATCTTACGTTTAAAACTCATCTAAATAAAACGTTTTTTCATATGGTATTTATAACCATATATTCAGTAAAATTTTACGTAATTAAAATGTTTAAAAACAAAGTTTGAAAAGCATGTAATTTTGAACTTTACGGTAACGTTTAACACAACGTTTTTAACGTTTTAATACAAGACGTATTCATCATTCATTTCTAACTTTGAAAACGCGTAAAAAATTAAATTGTTAAACAGTAATATGTTAACGTGAAAATCACGCTGGAATTTCACAGACAATTTATTTTTGATCAATTTTTATCGTTTTTGGGACATTAAAAATATACCTTATTTAATAATTCACTGAATACGTTAAAATAACGTTGTGTCTTAAAGTATGATTTATTCTTCGTTAATATCTTACGTTTAAAACTCGTATAAAGAAAACGTTTTTTTTTATATGTTGTTTATAACCATATATTAAACGTTTAAAACAAACGTTGATAAACACTTAACTTTGAACGTTACAGTAACGTTTATTTTTAACACGTGCTGTATTTATCATTCATGTCTAACATTAGAAACACGTAAAAAATTAAATTGTTAAATAGTAATACGTTAACGTGAAAATCACGCTGGAATTTCACAGACAATTTATTTTTGGTGAATTTTTGTCGTTTTTAGGACGTTAAAAATATACGTTATTTAATGGTTCACTCAATACGTTAAAATAACGTTATGTCTTAAGGCATGATTCATTTTTCGTTAATATCTTACGTTTAAAACTCGTATAAAGAAAACGTTTTTTATATGTTGTTTATAACCATATATTCAGTAAAATTTTACGCAATTAAAACGTTTAAAACAAACGTTGATAAACACTTAACTTTGAACGTTACAGTAACGTTTATTTTTAACTCATGGTGTATTTATCATTCATGTATAACATTAAAAACACGTAAAAAATTAAATTGTTAAATAGTAATATGTTAACGTGAAAATCACGTTGGAATTTAACAGACAATTTATTTTTGGAGAATTTTTGTCGTTTTTAGGACGTTAAAAATATACGTTATTTAATAGTTCACTCAATACGTTAAAATAACGTTATGTCTTAAGGCATGATTCATTTTTCGTTAATATCTTACGTTTAAAACTCGTATAAAGAAAACGTTTTTTATATGTTGTTTATAACCATATATTCAGTAAAATTTTACGCAATTAAAACGTTTAAAACAAACGTTGATAAACACTTAACTTTGAACGTTACAGTAACGTTTATTTTTAACTCATGGTGTATTTATCATTCATGTATAACATTAAAAACACGTAAAAAATTTAATTGTTAAATAGTAATATGTTAACGTGAAAATCACGCTGGAATTTCACAGACAATTTATTTTTGGTGAATTTTTGTCGTTTATAGGACGTTAAAGATAAACGTTAACCCAACATATTAGTTTAACGTTTCTTAATAGTAATTTTAACACTTTAGGTTATTTTGTGCTGTTACATTAACGTTTAAAAAACGTTCAGTTGAAAAGGCGTTTAAAAAAAAACGTTGTTTGTTTAACCATTAACGTTATTTCAACCAAGGCAACGTTATTTTAACGTTTTTTTAACTATTGTGTTCTCATTGGGTGCAGTACCGTTATTGCGAGAATTGAAGTTAATTTTGATAAGATGACGGAACTATTAGTAGGAAAAGAATGGGGATACAGCAGCACGAATGTTAATTTAGTGAGTAAATTATTTATAGACAATATCATTTCTTCACTAGATAAAGTGGCCCCAATGAAAGAAATTAAGGTTAGATCTAAGCAAAATACATGGTTTGATAATAATTGCAAAGAGGCTGTAGCAAATAAAAATAAGGCATATAAAAAATATTCTTTCACTAGAGAGGAAGAAGATTGGAATAACTATAAAATATGTAGAAACAATCTGGTTAAAATAATCCGGAATGCTAAGTGTAATTTTTATAAGAAAATGATCGATGATAATAAAAATAATAGTAAGCAAATGTGGAAACACTTAAAAGAGATTGTTGGTAGTAAAAATGTAACGTTTAGTAATTACCAAAATGGACTAAGTTGCAACGGGACAGTATATAATAATGTTGATGAAATACCAGATATATTAAACAAATATTATATAGGCAGCATTGAGAGTATAATTACAAGTATTGATTCCAATGTCGTAAATAGCAATATTATTCTGGATACAATACCTCAATATGAGTGTTCAATGTCCACTTTTACTAAAATATCTTTGCAAGATTTATATAAATTTATTACCAGCCAAGTTAAAAAATTCAGTACCGATGAAGTTAGTTTACATATTATAAAAGAATTGTTCCATGTTCTAGGATATCCTTTTCTAAATTTGATTAACTTAAGTTTAGAAAAGGGATTAGTTCCTGAATGCTTCAAATCTTCAACTATAGTACCTATTCCTAAAATTATTAACACAAATCTTGCGGAAGAATTGCGGCCAATAAATATGCTTCCATTTTGCGAAAAAGTTTTGGAATTAGTAGTATTTGAGCAAGTCATAAAATATATAAATTCAAACAACATTTTATGTAGCTATCAATCCGGATTTAGAGGGAACCACTCATGTGAAACTGCTCTTCAGTTTGTGATTTCGGACTGGAAACATAAAATTGACGAGAAAGGTGTCGGCGTTTGTGCAGTATTTATAGATTTAAAGAGGGCATTCGAAACTATAGATCGAAATATATTATTACTTAAACTTGAAAAATATGGATTTACTGGAAGTGTATTAAAGTGGTTTAAAAACTACCTTTCTAACCGAAGTCAATGCACAAAAGTAGGTAACACCAAATCTTCATTAGAAATAAATAACTTCGGAGTTCCCCAAGGAAGTGTGCTTGGGCCACTTTTATTTATATTATATATAAACGACATAGGAAATGTCCTAAATAAATGTAAAATTCATCTCTTTGCAGATGACACCCTAATATACTATGCCCATAATAACTTCAATGAACTGATATCAACTATGAATGAAGAACTTAAAATGTTTACTACTAAATTTAGTCATAACAAACTGAAAGTAAATGAATTAAAATCCAAATGGATGTTTATAAGTAATAATTACTGGTTTAATATATTTAGAGAGTTAAATTTAAAAATAGAAATAAATGAGCAGGCTGTCGAGCAAGTAGATCAAATGAAATACCTGGGTTTTGTAATTGATAGAGAATTAAAATTTGGTCATATAGATTATATTTCGAAAAAAATTGGCAAAAAAATTGGATTTTTAGGACGGGTAGCTCCCTATTTATCAACTCCAACAAAATTAACCGTTTACAATTCTTTGATATTGCCTCATTTTACTTATTGCTGCTCCGTACTATATGTTACTTGCACAAATTTTGATAGACTGCAGAAATTGCAAAACAAAGCAATGAGAATAATATTGAAATGTGATAGATACTCTAGTATTCAGAATATGTTGAATTTGCTAAATTGGCTCGATATTGAGAATTTTTACTTTACTCAAACAATGATATTCATCCACAAAATGAAAAATGATGTGCTACCTGAATATTTAAAAGATCAGCTAATATTAGTTAACGAAATACATTCTTATCATACCAGGTCTGCCTTAAACTTTTATGTTCCACCAACTCTAAAAAATTGTACAATGAATAGTTTATTTCATAAAGGAATTAGTCAGTACAATCTTCTTCCTCAAAACCTTAAAGATATTAAGAGTATTCATGTATTTAAAATACATATAAGAAAACTTGTTAGCCAAATATAAGATATTTATGTATGTACATGTCGAGGTATATGTGTATAAGTATTATATGTCAGGTCATTTTATGTATTTTATTTTTAGATTTTTAATTTTAATGATTTAGTCTCTAAGCTTACATTGTAAGTAATGATAGGTATTCAAATTTATATTTTATTATCTGTTTTCTGGATAAATAAAGACTACTTTACTTTACTTTTACTTCGACATTTTATGCCAAATTTTTCAATTAATATTTCCATACTTATTTTGTAGTATTGTAGTGTTAAGTAAAGATGTTATTTATTATTAATATCTGTATCTAATCCCAATAATGTATTTAATCGCCCTTTATATATGTTATAAATAAATAGATAAATCAATCTGAGTAGATATTCCTTACCTTACAGTGGGTAAGATTACTTGCAGAATTTAAGCTACTATTTACGATTTTTCTCGTTGAAAGAAGGGAAGTTTATGACAGCTAGGGATGTTTTATGGAACGCTAAGGATAATCTCAGAAAGAGTATAAATACGTGGCTTAGATATTATTTCAGAGTCATAATATATTATTTTTAAAAGTCGAGTCAAAGAAAAATTTAATTTAAAACAATATTATACATTCTTGACATACCATATCATTCATTACGCCGTGCCGACAATATTTGATTTCATTTATTGTGGTAAGATTTTTAAATAGTATGTCTGAGGACATTTTATATGTTGAATAATACTCGACTGGTTGGTTCAGTCAGATACGTTGATCTTTAAAATCTACTATAACAAATATAATTTATTCATAAGATATATTTTTTTGCAAAGCAGCTAACTGACTAAATGTCAACGCTGAAGGATGGCACTAAATATAACTTGATGTAAAGGTTATCTTCTTTATCGCAGGTTAAGTTTTTATGTATTTTTTTTACATTTTGTAGGAGACTGCGCAGTTATTTCAAATAAGTAAACTGCTTCGGACTAATTGCTATATTTTACTTCTACATCCAGTGGAAGTATAGTAATGACAAAAAAATTTTTTAAAATTTTTATTGTTCAAATAGGCTTAGAATGTCATGAAACGTCGAGATTTCTCTAACTTTTTTGTGCGCACGTTTACTCTGGAACCGTTTGAGATATTGACTTGAAATTTGGTACACATACGTACTTTAACGAGATCTAGAACTAGATTGTATTTCCATCTTGTTCTGTAGAAGGGTTGGAGGGTAAATGGGGGTAAATTTGGGGTAAATAGGTAAATCAAGCAGGTAAGAGTCCATAAAATTGGTATTTAGTATATACAAGAGAAGCTAAGGTCTCAAAACAAATTTTGGCATTACTACCATTACCACCCCCACCTCATTATTAAACGGAATGAAAAAAAAATGTGGTTTAGTGTGTGTACAAGAACCAGAAACCTCAAAATATTTTTTTACTTCATCCGCACCCCACTACCGATGTGAAGTATCGTTTTATGGGTTTCTGGTGTAGAGGATTTCAAATATTATATTATTAAAGTTCCATAAACAATTATTTCCACATACAAAGTTTTTTCGTTGTGATTGACTTGGATGTGGAAGTAGTGATTCCTTGGGCAGCGGTTTTTACATCCAGTCTGTGAAATTCTAGTCATTATCACAGGTCAAAGAACTACATGAAGAAGCACGTAAAATTACACAAATACTTTTTTCAGTGTAGATACTGAGATCGGTGTTAACAAATAACGAAACCAAATGTATTTTGAATAGACTTCAAAATCGGTATCAAGTAGTTAACCGAGCGACTGTGTGAAATTTTATTCGTAATTTTTTTGTGAAAGCGGGTAACTTTTTTGCAAAAATAGATTTTTTAATCATTCATTTTATTTCAATTTTATTTCCATACAATTATGAATACATAATATACCAATGCTTCTCTGCATAAGGATGAAATGCTTATTTGCATAGAATCTTGGAAGGAAAAATCTATTACTCGCTACAATACGTCCAATACTAAAACAATAATTTTTCAAGAATCATCAATCAAGATCGTTTATCAGCGTAACCTCCCTTATGTGTGCATAGAGACTTTTGCGTATGGGGTGCAGCTTTCTCGAGATTTGTGCACCTTCTTGAGATTTAAATTCACTGGCGCTGGTGATGTTAAATTTAATCGATTATTTGAATAATTTGTTTCATCGGATTTATTTACAAAGTTTTAACGCAAGATTAAAAACTGGACCTAATAAAACAACAACATGAATGCTTGATGTTAGTCTTACTTAAAAAAACAATTTTTGACTCTCGCACTTTTCTCTTGAATTAATTAATAATTCAAAGTAAAAAAATCTTGAATGTATAAAACGATGGAAATTACCTAGTTTTGACAAGCCATGTCTCAAAAACTGTCGATTATCTCAGGTCGTGCCCACTAAGACTTTTACGTAGATGGTCGAAATTCTACAGCCTGTCAAATTTTCAGTTAATTCCACAGAAACTCAATTTCCATAAGAATTGTGTGGGGTCCTTTACCAAAAATACACACGTAAATGTAAAAATTTAATCATCATTAGTATTTTCTTATTAGCCGTCATGGGGGTAACTTAACTGGAAAGAGGTGAATTTAAAAAAAAAATTTAAAAATCATGGAGGCTAAAAGTAATAACTAAAAAAAATTACATTTTCCTCGTCCATATTCACACCAAATGGGGAATTAGGCCCCCTGAGTAAACACTGTTTAAACACAAACATTGATTTAACTGCGGAACTATATAAAATAAATCATTTTAGTTACAAACAACAAGCCTAACCCATTATTAGTTTAGCTAATTACGAGTACATATTGCCCATTTATCGCTTCAGGGCTTAACTCTCGCAACAGTCGCTTCAAAAATAACAATCTCCTATCCTCTTTTGGCTAATATTAAAATGAATTTAAGTATAGACCTTAAACTTATAAAGAATATTTCATAAGTATATATACAATAGATTCGTGGTTTTCATCCGATTTTTCATATGACATAGGCCCGGATTGGGCCAGCGGCTTACCGAATAAAACTCGGTGGGGCGGTTAACTTCTGCCCCCATTAATTTTCAGTTCGGAGCGAAAACTTTTTTTACCTCGTCCCCCACCGCTCTTCAATTTATTTTGACCCAAAATCAATTCCCTCATTTGCCTTGAGCGGACATATGTAAGAAATCAAGCTCGGGCATATTGCAAGTGAAAGCGATCGCCTTATAGCCCGGGAGATACCTACAGAAATTTTAAGCCGAATGTACTATTTCAGTGCTATAAATAGTGAAAATGGTTGTCAGCCAGGAAACGCGTGATACAAGGCTCAACAGAAGTATCTCAATTATGTAAAAAAAAGTAATTCGTTGGCTGAAATCATGAACGATCTCATTTTTTTATAAGTTATATCACGAAATGTTCGAAAAAAGACTGTTTTCTTTCATACTTGAAATACTCGTACTTGGTTTTGAAAAAATTATAATTATTTATACCTGGGAATAAATAAAAATATTTCAATCGAATCACAAACACGGCGTCTACCGACTAACTGATTTTATGCGGGGCTGGGTTCGTGGATCCAGTTTTTATGTGAGTTAGAGAGAGAACCAATAATTTTACAGGTATTTGCCCAACTAGTTTGCTTCGTGATCAAAAAGGGAGTAAAAGTATAGATCTTAATAAAAATGGCGCCATCCATAGTAAAATTGATAATAAACTACCCTCCTTTAGCACAAAACCGACTGCTGTGGAAAAGCCTGATAAAGACAGACACAAACAAATAGATTAAAAAGATGTAAATTTTAAGATAAAATATATCATTTATTAAACATCCTTCAAATAACTTGATTGACAATATCAATGGATCAAAAATGTTAGAATATATATTTGACCATCAAGGTCCAAATGATCTTGATTAATTAAAGTTATATCAAGAAATTACTAAAATAGTAAAGGTAAGCACACCATAAAAATACGTGACCTAATGATGGACATACAGAGGGTAAATCCTGACGAGGCAACTCAACTCCTACCAAATTGTCGCATATAACGCCAGGAAACTGCATAAGATTGCGACGTGGCACGTAACTGCTATTCTGGAACACCTGGATAACGCTAACAGTTTTGCTAAACGCGATTTGAACTTGGATAACTCCAATAGACTATTCTCAACTGGACTATATGGTACTCGAACTTAGTAAATGAATAATTTCGATACAAAAAGATTAAGATCGACAGCAAAACTCTGCATTAGGAAAGAAAGAAAAACACTTATTAGCACATGTTTGTAAGATGAAGGTTATGATATGAAATAAATTAAATTAGTTTACACAATTGACAAATATGGCTTTTAATTGCAAAATATCGAGTTGAGGAATGAATTAAATAAATTTAATTACCGTAACCTTGTTGGATGCACTATGTAATTTCAGATAACTATAAAAGTGACAGGTATGCGTCTATCGATTATTTTATATTTGAGTTTAACTTATTAATGTTGATGTAGAGTTGGAAATTATTTGCAGCCTATGCGGCTGATAAGAAATAACCTACCCTAAGTACTTCGCAAAAGTGCCATATTAATTTAAGTCAGGAAGAAAACTGAGCATTGAGGCAACTCATAATACTAATATGTGTAAAATAAGTCATGTTAACCTTTATCCACAAATCGAAAATGAAAAAAAAATCCTTCAAGCTGGGCGTTGACAAGCGAGGGGGAGAAAATCGAAACAAATTTTGACCCACCCAGAAACTCCCGTTTGCCGATGGGCCAATAGGCGCCAGTACTCAACAAAATATAACGACTCACGACTTGCCTTGCCAACTTCTGCCCAAAATTTCCAACTTTTGATTAATCTGACAAAGTTGGGGGGAATTGTAGCCCCCCATGCCCTCCAAAACTACGGCCCTATCCTCAGTTTCCATATTTAGATGAATAAATTTAAGAATAAACTGAAAACAAATGTATAATTTGACATTTTTAAAACGATGATCGCGAAACAACTTCAATTGTTTTCAGTGCACTCATGTGATGCGGCTATACACCCGAGCGGAGTAATGTTACTTTTTATACGCTGTTAGCGTGCATTAAGCATTTATCATACGCTGTGTGAAATCAATAATTTTCAGGCGTACATAGCAGTGCGTTTTTAAATACTTTTCAAAGCAGTCGCTTTACAAAGTTAATGAAATGAGTCAACCAAAACTGTCGCTGGCTCCCGGTCTATTACTGTGAGCAAAAGTTATAGAACCCTGGATTTTGTCATTAGACACTCTGCACATTTTAAAAACTTAAATTAGTACATTAAAGCAACCATAGACTACTTTTGTTAGGCCACATATGTGTATAGTTCGTTTCATTTTTACAGTGCGCATAAAAAACTCAAAGCTGCCGACCGACAAGTTTAAATTTTGAATATGACGGACTCGGATTTGTAAATATTTGGGCATTCTCTACATTTTTCCGCATTTTCCTGACATTTTTCGGCAAGGCGAAGTAGAGAATCATATTCTACGAAAAAAATACTAAAAGAAAACACCATAATATAAAGTAAAATATAATGGATCTTAAAAGTTTAACTTGTGAATATCTCAGACATGACTTTGCAAATTCTCAAGCATTTTCTTAACTTTTCCACACTTTTCCGCCGTATTTTCTCAAAATCGAATACGTCATCGCATTCTACGGGAAAAGTGCTATCAAAAACCGTGTTCATTTTCCGTTGTTCAGCTTAGGCCAAATTAGCCACATCTTCCTTTAGAGTTGCAGATAAAGTGTTCCCTGGCGGTATGACAAGAATCAACTTAATTGGTATAGAAAAAAATTGAACTTTGAGTGGCCGTAACTCTGTTCCTATTGAAGTTTACATTTTTTAAAGGAACTACCATTCTCTTAACTCGTATAATCACCAAGTTTCTTGATGCATTTTCTGAACACCCTGTATATAAAAAAATATTTACTTGTTTATTCGAATTTCTTACCCTATCCTGTCTATAAATGAAACAGCATGGCGATAAAATCTTATGTTTAATACGATTCTCAAAAATTTCCTTCTGTCTACAGACATCACAATTCTGGAGTTTATAACAGCCGTACTATTCAGTTAATAGCTGTATCTGACAATGCATACGCGATGTCGATGGAACTATTTGTCAAACCAACCCTCCGGAACCGGATCTAAGATATCTTTGGAAGCGCGTTCTATGTAATCTCACCTCTTTTGTCTTACCTTAATTCATCACTGGATTTCCTCCCTCCTACGGCCCTACCATATAACAGACATAAATCCTTCAGTGAAAATGTCGATATACCATTCAACATAGATTAAGGTTTATGTAGTCGTATATATCGAGGAGAGAATGTCTTGAAGTTTAAGAGTTCTTCAGTAAAATTTAAGAAACAAGGAAATGGAAAACTCTGGAGACGAACTTTAATTTGAAGGGATGCGTGCCATTGGATAGACGGTTAATAAATAATGTTAATCAAAATAAATATGAATAATGGAGGTGATATATTGACATATGAGTGCGTAACTGGAGCACACAGAGTATTTCATAAACATAGGCAGATACTTCGCCAGATAGTACAATCTGATTCCTGGAATATTCACTGATTATACGTTTGGAAAATTTAATTATTCCTAAACATTTTTTGAAATATTCCAGATATTACAAGAATATTCATTTATGTAAATGGCGCAGTTTATAAATATTGTTAGATTATCCAAAACGCATATTACAGGAATAATCAAGTTAATCTAGGAATATTTTAAAAATGTTATCATAATATTTTTCCCCAATAGAATATCTCTAGATTGTTAGGTATATCCTTGTATTATTATCTTGTCCAAATTAATTTATATTTGATAGAACTCTTGCAACGTTTTAATACATAAAATTGAATAACAAATCGACAAGTAAATAACCAATTTTAAACGTTAAAGTTAATGATAAGAACGACACCAGAATGGTACGAAACTACAAGAAACACGATAATTGTTTGCAACTACCGATTTCTAACTGTTAGTTTTCATCAGTATCATCAACGTAGCGCAGATTTCAAGGAATATTCTGCCTGAAGATATCACACCGGAGAATTTATGTTTTAGGCTGCCGATACGAATGCTCATAGACTAGAGATGGGCGCGTGTGTCGATTTTGACTCACGCTCACGCACGCTCACGTCTTTAAACATTTAGCTCACGCACACTCACGCGCGACTGATTTGTGTTAAGGCAAACTCACGCACGCTCACGCACGGGATCTTTTGACTCACGCACACTCACGAAATCTTCCGTGATTTGGTACCTTAAATGTACACGCTCACGCCGTGACACGGCGTGACACGGTGAAATTCACGTCACGTGTCCATCTCTGGACCAGAGTGATCAGACCAGGCCAGGAGGGCTAGGCGACTGGCGAATGCAGTAGAGAGAGATTGCAATTACGCAGTTTGATTTGAATATTGCGTCATTCATCCTGTCTCCTGTCCTTTTCCCTCCCTTCTCGCGCTCGTATTCCGTCTTCCGTGTATCGATTCGCTTCTTATTCTTGTCACGACACGACAGGTTGAAGTTTTAAAGCAGAGATGGGGCGTCGTGTCACGGCGTGAATATTATCTCACTCACGCTCACGCACTGGATCTTTTGACTCACGCACACTCACGAAATCTTCCGTGATTTGGTACCTTAAATGTACACGCTCACGCCGTGACACGGCGTGACACGGTGAAATTCACGTCACGTGCCCATCTCTATCATAGACCAGTAATAGGATTAAGTCAGCGACTTATAAGCAAATCCCTCTACCAACTCTATCTGCAAACTTGGAAGGGCCTCGAAAAGAGTCAAATATGCGATTAATTTTAGATAAACGTGACTTATAATAGTTAATTGCCTTCGCTGTAGCGGTATTGTAAATAGTAAGTTTTCTCATTATTAGAATATAACGAGTTACTGGGAAACCATTGTATTTAGATTAGAAATAGTAGCATTGCATGAATCTTCCAGTCTAATATTATATTCACAAGAGACAAGGACAGCTTCATCATTGGTATATATGATTAAGTTTGTATTTGGTACGGGATTTTCTACATCATTAACGTAAGATATGTAAAGAATAGGACCTATAACTTAATCCTGAGTTACTACTATTTGAACATTTTTCCTTTCAGACCGCGAAAAGCTTTTGGAGCCATGGAGTCATAAGTTAAATTAACCTATTTAAACCAGTTATTTAAGTAACAGTTTATTCAGCTTAAAAGTGAATATGCTTCAATAGAATATTAAGAGTGTTTTAAATTACTGTTTTTAAAAAATTTGTAATAACATGAAAACTATTTTAAACATTAGTCTCAAAATTGGTAGAAAAACGTTAGTTTCGAGATCGCTCACAGAGAGTGCACTAACACTCAGTACTATCTTTTTTTCTAAGTTATTTTTACTGCCAATTTTATAGTAAATCAGAGCACACCATCGCTGTACATCTTCGTCGATTTGGCAAAAGCATTCGACACAGTCAGCCATAAAAAATTATTATTAACACTACAAAACATCGGTTTTCGAGGTATAGCATTTAATTTAATGACCAGTTATTTAACAAATCGAAAACAGCAAGTAGTTATAGACGATATAAAAAGCACCACAAGGAAACTATTCCTTGTAGTCTACTAACTACGGTGTACCCCAAGGAATAGTTTTGGAGCCCATCCTATTTAATATTTATATCAATGATCTGTTCACTCTCTCTCTACAAACGGCGAAATAATAAGTTTTTGAGGATGATACGGCTGTATTTTATAGAGGTAATAATTGGTCAAGTTTAAACATTTAGGCTAAGAAGGATTTAAAAAAAATTGCTGTATGGAAGAATCGTAGGTTCTTAACCATAAATTGCACTAAAACATTCTTTATGCCGTTCACTTGTTATAAAGATAAACTACCACTACACGCAACTCGAAATTGACTTAGGTAAAATATTAATACATGTGAATTCAAGAGAGAAAATGAAATATCTGGGTGTAATTATAGACTCACATTTAAGAAGGGACCACTATATCGACAACGTGGAAAAAAAATTAAGAAGTTTGCTAAGTAAATTCAAATACCTTAGGGAGATGTTCGATAATAAACAACTTAAAATATTATACTATGCCCTAGTACATCCTCACAATAATTATGGAATACTTGGATGGGAAGGTATAGTCTTTCGAATTGCTATATTAAAATATCATATTTGATTGTAAAGGTTTATTTTGTATTCTATTTTAAAATGTTAACATTTTGTGTATCTTGTTAATAACATATATTTTTTGTTATCTTTTTTGTTTCTTCAATTTTCTTAGTTACGCCGCTAGACCTCCAGTGTGGGCGCTCGCAATTATCTTCTACTAGTGTAAACGAGTCGCTACAGAAGGTATAATGAATAACTATTTTAAAAAACTAGAATCTATACAAAAATGGTTACTCAAAATTATATATATAAAAAAAACTATACTTACCCAACATTTTTTTAAGAAACCGAAATATTTGACCAGAGACAACTTTTCTTCCTAAGCATGGCCATTAATTTATATAAAAATAAGGAACACATTAGTTTTACCACCCATAGCATTGAAACAATGCCAAGAGTCAATTTGCAGCCTGTAGTCCCTAAAATGACTAAACGGTTAGTCAGTTATAATTATTATTTGAGTTCATTTGTGTACGCAATTATTTCAATAAATTTAAGAAACGTTAATTGCCTTACCTTATAGAAACGAAAAATAAAACACTGGGTAAAGTTAACACCAAGATCAAAGATTCATGAGATCATTGACAGGAAAAATTATACTACCCAAATGCCATAGAATATATAATTTTAATGCCTCATGGAATGTTTTCTAAAATTCTACGTGTAAATATATATGTGTTCCTTTCTTGCTACTTTTTTATTATAAGTGGTGGTAATTTCTTGTCATAATTTCTATATATGTAATTTTCTTTTATTATATTTGTATTAAATTGATACTATTTAAGAATAATTGTTGTTATAAATTAAAATAATTTAGCTGTTACCCACGTAATCTTTGTGGGTTTGCCCGTTTATTTGCCTTTATTTATATATTTTTTTGTGTGTATTTTATATACTGCTCTTTTGGTAAATAAATATTGTTATTATTGTTATTATTATTATTTCTGCTCGCCTTAAACTAGGCGTAGCTTCATGAAATTATTGTGGGACCACTGCCGAACCATACCTTGCAGTTTGAGAAAGATTTAATAAAAATCGCTAAAGTCAATCCAGACTAATGATTAAACATATACTTATTAAAAAAGAGAAAATACATACGGGCCGAATTGAGAACCCCCTCCTTTTTAATATATTTTTTAATCGGTTAAGAATCCTGCATCCGCTAGCTCAAGTATTGTTGGGTTCTACTAATACATTGAAATATGTGTGTGCAATATGTAATAATTCATTAGATAATATTACCACTGCTTAACTATCCCTTTGTTCACAAATCAATGCTGTACAAACTTCCAAACGTACTACATATGATACACAATTAAGCTAGCTAGTAATAGATAAACTTGCATTATTATTATCTGTATACAGAACAGTGTTTCATTTACACAACATCAATGAAACCGTGTTTCCGCATACAAAACATTAAAATCAATAATTTATTTTCTTTTGATAGAATATTAATGTTGAATATTACATAACCCGCTCGATGCATGCTCTACTTTCTCTCAGGGAGTTTTGCTAAAAGAAAATCATTTTTAAATGGTTAATTCTGTAAGAAATTGATTTTCATTGTAGCTTTTTGGGAAGGAAAGATTCTATTCTAAAAACAGGTGGGTACCATTTTTAGATGGATTTGAACTTTTATTAAGATCTAAAACGGCTATAGAAAACAAATTCAAATTAAAATTTTCAAATTTATTGGTACCCAAGCATACATAATTGAATTAACATGTGTATTACAAACAAGAAAAAGACAACGTATTCTGACACCAAATTTGTGATGATACAGACGCCTAAGGCGGTTTGTCCACTACATCCGATTCCGAGAATCGAAATGACGGACCGAAGTAGCTGCCTATAGGTAAATTCGGGTTCTGAAAATAACCGTCCCAGAACTATCAGAGAACTGTCAGGAGTTTGCGCAGTGCAAAATCCGACCGCATCGAAAGCAACTGCGCAAACTCTTGACAGTTCTCGAACGATAATTTTCAGAACCCGAATTTACCTTATGTAATCAAATTGGCTGTTTGTCCACACGACGTCCGACATCAGAGATACGTCATCTCGGACTCCGAATATTCTGCTACCTCGGATACACCGCTTGATCGAATCCGAGTTATTGACGGTTCGACGCATCAAAGAGCAAAACACTCGTTTTTGTGTGTTGTTTATATTTATGAATGGTTACTAGTGGTCCGAGAACGACTGTAGTGGACAGATATCTTCCGTCACGAACTTTCGACATCACATGTAAATGTCCGTCATCCGAGATCGGATTTCGGAAACGGATGTAGTGGACAAACCGCCTAAGCTCGATATGGCTTGATTTTCAAAGTATCAACACAACATTTTGCGTCTTACGTACCTATTAAATTATTATAATATTGTAAATGTCACCCTCTTCTTTTTTTTTTTATTAAAAAAAAATAATTTCAATTCAGCTACTTACAGGAGTTTTTTTTATGAAATGGGACAGCTAAGAAACATTCATTTTTTTTACTTAAGTACGTACGTACGTAGTAGTACACATTGAAACCATAAAACAAAAATATTTAAATTAAATATAAATGTTCTGACCTATCTAATACACAGTGAAAAATTATTACTAAAAAAACAGAACAAATTTTATTATTTTATTATTAATTTAAAATAATATCGATCATACTTGGTTATCCAAAATAAATTTTTTTATTTCTTTTTGTATTTGTTTACATTTTTTATATTCCTTATATTAAGGGGTAAAATGTTATATAGCTTTGGACCATAGTATAAATCGATGCGTATGCGCTTTTTTGTATAATGGTATTATGTTACAGATCTTTTGTTGAGTATTCATGAGAGATATATACGGAATTTCGTATTTTATAATTCCACATAACAGTAAAGTATGATAACTAAGTATTTTTTTATATTAACAACTGTTGCCTCTTTATATAAGAGGGTGGTATTATACAATCTACTTTTATTTAGTATTATTTTTAGTATGCTATTTTATGTGACTTGTAAACTGTTTAAACAGTTCTTAAATAACCCCCCCATGCTACAATACAGAAGCTAATAATTGATGCATCTAACGAGTCATAAAAAATAAATAAATATTTTTTTTCTATTTAATATGCTTTTTAATACATAAAAATTGTGAATAAGAATTCTAATCTTTTTTGTAATATATTGGATGTGTTGACAATTTTTTTTATGAATGGTAAAAAATCTCTTTTCTGATTGATCATCAGCTGAAAGAGTGAAAGTTAAAAATTTACTTTTATCTATATTTAAGCTAAGTTTATTAATATTCAAATATTGATAGACTATATTTAGACTACTTTCGGCAACAAATTAAACATTTTCCCAAGACTCTCCAATAAAAACCATAGCCGTATCATCTGCGTAAGATGTTATGTGACCCTGAAAGTTTTTTATATTAGCTATGTTATTAATATATACAAGAAACAGAACTGGACCCAGTACTGTTCCTTGTGGTATGCTCATGGTAATAGTCTATGCTTCACTTAAAGAATTATGAATTTTTACTCTGAGTTCGGTTTATAATATAATTTTTTTAAATTTCATAAGCAAAACCTCGTACACCAATACTTTCTAGTCTCATTAATAGGATACGATGTGATACTGTGTCAAAGTCTTTAGAAAAAAAATCCAGAAAATCTGCCAAGCATTTTTTATTTGCATCTAAATTAGAAACCGTTTCATAAATTATGTCCAGAACGGCATATTCAGTGCTCTTGTTTTTTCTAAAACCAAATTGCCTATCGGTAATCACATCGTACTTATCAAAAAAACTTGTTAACCTTTTTTTAAGACATTGTTCAAAAATTTTCGTGCAGTTATTTATAACTGATAATATATAATAAGTTGCTCTGTATGTATGTATGTACGCAAGCATCCTTCAGATCGCAATTCTTAATGGATCAACTTGATTTCTTTCTAATTGCTTCATCTAGTATCAAAATAGAACCTTATTGGTTTCATAATGATTCGTCGCGTTATTTAATTATTTTAAATAAATATTTAACAACGTCATGAGTTTACGTGAACCATTTTTCTCGTTTTCGGAGCTTATTGGATAAATAAAACAATTATTTTGATACTAACTAGCTCAGTTGCTATTACTACATGTTTGTTAACAAAGTGTGTTAACATGAAGGTCAAATTTTAATAAGCATAAAAAATATGATTTTCTCTCTAAGACCATATCGATAAAATGTGAGAATTGTAGGGGTAAGTATAGGAAGAGAAAAACTTTTATCTTTCTAAATAGATACTAATGGGGTTATTTCATAATTTGTATTTACATCAAATTGGCATTCTAGGACTAGTAGTAACTAATTATATGTAATGACAATTTTTTATGGACGTTAAATAATTTTAAATTCAATTTATAGCTAAAAGCCGTGACGTCAATGGTTATGCATGCGCAGTATAGTTCAAGCAGTAAATTTGCATGGCATGACATATGAGACACAAACTTCACCTCCTTTTCGATGTGCCCTGTGCAATTCACAATGCGGATCAACTAGAGCTCCTTCTCTTTACATCGCGACATCATACGGCCACCCCGCTGGTGTATTTCGAAAAATATGAACGTTTTAAGATTGCGTGTTTTTGCGCTATTTTCGGTTCCGAAATGCATGCTGTTTTTACTATTTTTCACCGATATCTCTGAAACGGTAAGAGCTAGCCCAAAATAAAAATATCGTAAAACGAGTTCGCTTCATTGCGAATCTTTTGGCTGAATCAGAATTTTGGTCTTTTTTGTGGCGATGTACGGCAAAAATCGCACATTTTTTGTTTAAAAAGTTGGTTACTTCTTAACTTTGGTTCCTAGGCTAAAAAATTATCCTAACGAATTTAAGTAGAATTAAATTTGCTAAAACTCTTTTTTTTGATTTTTTTGTCTTGCGACAAAAATGAGTGAAATAGAAAGGGCGGAAGTGAGGGCTTTTTTTCGGTAAAATTTCGCCATTTTGTCACCGTAATTAATAGAAAATTTTAACTAAAATTGATCTCAAATACGATGTCCTCTTAATATCATGTATTACCTAGACGCACCATTAATGTCGGCGCTTCGAAAAGCGTTTCTGGAAAAAGTATTTTTTTAAGATTTACATGCATTTTCTAGGAAAACGTGAGATTTCTTCCATTTTCCCAAAAATATCGATAATTATCAGTTTTTTCAAAATATTTGTAGACACCAATTCTAAAAAAAAATAATTGAGCTTTCCGTCGCTTTTAAAATATAAAAGCCACATAAAACGCCACATGAAAGCAGGAGTACTGCAGGGTAGTGTTCTTGGGCCATTCCTTTACTAGCCCTTTAGTTCAGATATCGCGTTATCAAATATTATTACGGTAGCTACCTTTGCGGATGATACGGCGATCCTATCTTTAGATTTAAATCCAGATGGAGCATCAGAATATTTACAAAACCACATTAAGTCTCTGCAAGACTGGTTGAAAAGATGGAAAATCAAAGTCAATAGTGGAAAATTCACTCAGGTAACTTTAACTACAAAACGATAAGCATACCCTCGATAACTGTAAAATCTGAAGTCAAATATTTCGAACTACACCTTGATCTAAAGCTTGCATGGAAAACTCACATTAAGGTGAAAAAAAACACAACTAAACTTATAGGTAAGGAGCATATACTGGTTAATGTCTAAAACGTTGCAAATTACGAATAATTGGAATAGGATTTCTGTACAAATCGTTTTCAAACGGACACTACATTAAAATTTGTTTTATGGAATACTAAGCTGGTTAAATATTGCTCAAAATTATAAGAATTGTATCTATGGAATTCGTTGTGCATGCAGTAAATATTATGTACGTGTCATCTGGCAAGAATCCCGCCTGAGATAACAATTATATGACCCAATTGGTCTCTGCGAAGATGTTGGAAAAGTAAACCAAGGGAATTAAAAGAAAACTTAAGCAATCCCCAAACGAGAATAAATGTATATCCAATTATTTCACAAATCTTTGTATCGTCTGCTGCTGATTGTTGATTCTCAAAGACGAAGTAAGCAAAAATGAAAAAAAAATGTAATTTACGTGACCCAAATAGCCTTCAAAATTTCCAAAACGGAAAGTGAAAATTTGTTCCCCAAACGTTAATAGCTTTTTAATTTATTTCTGAATAAGTATATAATAATTAATTTCATTGTCTTGCAATAATTTTTAGGTACGAGGCATTTTGCAATAATCAGAACTATTGAAAGACCAGCCTCTTCTGTCTGATTCATTTGGCGCAGAATGTTTTTTCATTTAATTTTTAAATACTTTACATCCGGAACAATATACCCAATAAAGAGGGAAAAATTCCAAAATACACTCATTTTGATTACAATGTTTCAGTCCACTTCTTCTAAGTACCTCAGTAGGTATAGTTCGTTTCATCTATATGAAACAGTTTGCAGGCGGCCTTTCAACCGTGCCGAGAATGAATTAGGTACCTAAAGATCAAACATCGCCGCGTTTGAAAACCCATCAACTAGCGTTGAGACGAACTATAGTATACTTACATTTTTTAGGCTGTCAAAGAAATAAATATATTATTACTAATTAATATCACAGCCCCACAGAAAAAATAATTTTCGGACCAGCGAACCAGGCCCATGCATCCCTATATATTTTCGACCTGAATCCGAATCCGGCTAGAGCCAAAAAACACCCCTGGAATTGGGTAAAAAGAAGATTAAGCTACGAGAATAGTTGTTATATCTTAATCAATGGAATTATACAAATGAGGGTTAAGCAGCAGCGTACAAACAATAGATATGAAACACATCCCCAGGGAGGGGCGATATATAAAAAAATCGATCCAAAACAGCAATGACTGCTGAAAAAGCTCGAAATGTCTAAGTTTTGCTAAAGTGATAAGAAACTGCATCAGATCCGACGTAATCTTCATAAACTGCCCCTGCAGGGTTGAGAACAACTCCCAAGTTTAAAGGACACGAGAAAAACAAGAAAAAATGTGAAATCCAACAGGATTTCTATTTTCATGGATGCTATGATTGGCTGAAATTGCGTATTACTCAGAAACTTACGTATCATCAACGTCCTATAGTGTCAACCCTTAGAGGGCGTGAAAACTACCCCCATTCAACTTGACAACTAACCCTCGAAAAAGCTCAAAACTCCGAAAGTTTATAAAGGTGAGAAGAGTCTGCAGTAGTTTTGGCTCAATTATTGAAAGCTACCTCAACAGCGCTGCCAAAAATCACCCTTTATCTCAAATGACGAAATGATGAAAAAATTGCGTAGTACTCAGAGTTAGACTTAGAAAGTCATGTACCACTGTTTTTATTCAATTCCACTTTCCTAGGGAGTGAAAACTACCTTTCTGGTTGTGTTACTTAATAATATTGATGGGACATACTCTAAGATTTTTTCCAATCATAGCATCCTTAAAAATGTAAATCCGGTTAGTTTTTCTCTGTTTTTCTAGCCACCCTCGTGGAGAGTGGTTTTTAAGCAGAGCGTCGAACATAGTCTAGTTTCTTCTCACTTCCACACAACGCAGGTGTTTCGAATTTTTATAGAAGTCACTGTAACTTCTTATAGTGAAATCTTACATAGGAGGTAGTTTTGACACCCTCTGTGGGTTGACACTGTAGGACGTTGATGGTACGTAAGTTTCTAGTTCTATTTTAGAGTACTATGCAATTTCAGCCAATCATAGCATCCACGAAAACAGAAATCCGGCTGGATTTTACGTTTTTTCTTGTTTTTCTCGTGTCCTTTAAACTTAAAGGTGGTTGTTCTAAAATTTATAAAGGCAATTTATGAAAATTGCGTCGGACTTGATGCAGTTTCTTATCACTTTAACAAAACTCAGACATTTCGAGTTTTTTCAGCAGTTATTGCTGTTTTGGATCGATTTTTTTATATATGGGGGTAGTTTTCGCCCCTCCCTGGGGATGTGTTTCATATCTATTATATGTACGCTGCCGTTTAACCTTAATTTGTATAATTCGTTTGATTAAGACGTAACAACTATTCTCGTAGCTTAATCTCCTTTTTACCCTATTCCAGGGGTGTTATTTGGTTCTAACTAATGATTTTGGGGGTGTACGATTTTTTTTGACCTCGGATTCGGATTCAGCGACCGAAAATACATGGGGGTCTGGTTCGCTGGTCTGATTTTTTTTTTGTGGGGCTGTGTATTTTCATACACAAATTTTTCATTTTTGATAGGTCATTTATTGTATTTTCAGCCAATGTTGTGTGATACTGTTTTGAACTATAGTAATACAGTTAAATTGAATTTTTTGTAATGTCTCTAATAGAAAATACCTTATTTAATTGATATCAGAGGCATGCTCCCATTTTTCCCTTTACCTACCCCGTTGTAATGTCAATGAATCGCTAATTAAGTTCTATTATCAGTACTAAGGCGACGCACAACTAGCGGTAGAGAATCTTGTGGTAATTGTCCAACACATTGGTCGCATAATAGTGTTAGCAATATCAGTGAAACCATGTGTCTCCGTACACCATGTTGAATTTACATCTAAAAGGCCAAAACGCCCCAACCCCTAACCCGTAGACTGAATGGGCTCCGGCTGTGACGCGGTTAGATTTGATACCCGATAACTAGTTATGCATATTCATCATTTTACTCAAGTAATGCGGAACCCATTACACACTAACTGATGGTAATTAGAACTAGTAAGGCGATTTGTTCGGTGAGAATGTTTATACGTACGAATTTAACTATCAGAAGTTATTAAGGCCTGAGTTGTTAATTGTTAAACACAACTTGGAACATAATATACGAGTAGATGGATTAGGGAGTTTCTTGATGCTGTTGAGGTTAATTAGTTCCCCATTATTAGATTAATTCAGACGTTTCATTTTGTGAGATTAAATATCCCACAAGAACATAATATTACCTAAATGATAATAAATATGTTCCATTGTGGAAGTGTCACATTTTTAGGTGAATTGAATTAAAAAGTGTCGTTCAAATATCTCCCTTCACGTTCAATTAACACTTTTATTAAAATGAATAACATCTCAATATAACAGGGTGATTCATATTTTGTAAAAAAATGGAAGATATACGTACGTTCACATATATTTTAAAATATTTACTTGCACGTCAATGGTTTCTGGTCGAGTGTTTTGAAATGAAATCGAATTGAACAGTTGCTAATACATTTAAAATTTCTTAACGTAAAAAATTAGCATAAATAGAACCGATAGAGGCAAGGTTAACCACTGAAGTCCGAATTTCTTTTCGTCAACTCTTCTTGAAATTTTTTTATTCTTTTAATTATCTTCAATGCAACTGACAATAAAATGCGATTAAATACCCCAATTTTTGGTGATAAGCGCGTTGCCATGTGACAACACAGATATTGAGGCATATGGTTGCTTGCATCAATTTTAAACACATTTATTTTAGTGTAAATTATTTAGTATGAAATATCATAGTTACATCACGGTATTGTCCGACGTTACATTTGGAATAAATTGCAAAATACGGAAAAAATTAATTTCTTCGCATTATCTGACTTACCACTTTATTTTGCATATCGGGAGTTCCAGTAGAACCTTCTTCCTAGATAATATAAATATATCAAAGAAATATTTTGTCTTTTTCGGTGATGTTATTGTTAGCGCATTTTTTAAAACGGTGTCATTTCTCGTTTAATTTACCAACAATATGCATGACTTCGGAATCGAAAAATAATTCAAATAAAACATAAACATAAACACACCACATATAGCAGACAACCCCCAAATCCAAAGTCAAGGCTGTCCGGAAGGGGCTTACAAATTTGAAAGAACGCAGACATACCTCCATACCCACTGATATTGTCAGTACCGGGGCTGGGGCTCGAACCCAAAACGCGATAGACAGTCGGTCAGCATATTCGCCACTCAATACTCCTTAACCGACTGAGCTACCGTGTTGGCTTAAATCAAGTGAGCTCAAATGAGCTTATGCTTATGCATAAATATGCATAAGCACGGTAGTGAAGAGGGAAACACTGTTTATATAGTTCAAAATCACCCCGTATCTAGAGAAAATTATTGCCAACAGAAACACGAATAGATTTATTATCAGTGAGGTTCCTGGACAATTTTCTATTTCTTCAGCTCAATTACCATCATCATCTTCACCACCTATCCTTTCACCATCATTATCCTCTTCACCTATCTTTTCACTTTTACTCAATACTATATCTGCTCTAGACGACGATTATCTCCCAGGAACTCTATTTATTTTGTACTCATTTTTATCATCACCCGATTCTTCGTCTGTTAAAACATCCGGTGGTTTATTCTTATTACCATCCCTCTAAAAACCATCACACAAAGGAATTTTTTTACTATTTTTCTATTGATTTGAAGGTCAAATTCTATATGAATCCAAAGTGTTAGAATTCCGTTCTATTTATTTCGATTTACACGACCTGAAGCTATCTTATTTCATCAAAGTGATTTTATTCACTAGTTTATTCTTTGATCGGTGGTCAAATTCTTTACGAATTCGAAATTTTAATATTTTATTTATTTATTTAAATGTCAGGCCGCTAAAACCTAAAATTTATCAACTGGATTTTAAAAATGATTGTACCTATCATCAAGAGCTTATTCTGGATTAGTTCCATAAGTTTCAGAATGTTGACCAAAAATTGTTAATCTATACGCAAATTTGATTCGAGAAATTGAAAGAAGAGTTTTTAGAAAACAGTTATTTTATTTTACGAAAGAAAATAAACAAATCGAGAGAAAATAAGTTGTCCAAAACTTAACTGCAATAGTACATTTAACTGAGTTTGTGGTTGGTTCCTTGTGAAACATCTTGTAAATAATTCTAATTACAAGAAGATATTGCGTTTTAATATTTCAAAATACTTTAGTGTCCGAATGCTGGATGATCTGTCCCTCGATATGTGGCTTGTAGCACTTGAATCGATAATACACCCTTCTTTATTACATTCTTCACTAAACCAGACCTCCTCGAACTCATCTTCTCGAGCTACACTTGCCTGATTAGTCTCCTATTTATCGCTCTCTCACTTTGCTTTCCAGTTCAAGAACTTTGTACACTTCTGTACGATAAAATCCAGTACACTTATTTTTCGCTATATTAAATCATTCTTTATTTATTTGTCAGTGTCAGTGTCGTATTTTCGCAATGCCAAAATGGACTAAACATGAAAAAATTTTAATTCTTTCTAAAATTGAAGAGATGGTCTATCAGAGCAGTTGTTAACCATTATCAATTGAATAAAAGTACTGTTATGAGTGAGAAGAAACATGGGAGGAGGAAGGTAGCGTAAACAGAAAAGACAGGCAGATCGAGAAGTTCAAATCTCGTTCAAGATGAAGCACTCCTTGGCTATTTGAGGAAAAATCCGTTTCAAACAGCAGGAGACGCTGTGTTCATGACAAATTTTCCAGCATTGAGGTCAACAGCTAGCCGAAGGATAGAAAAATCGGAAATAAAAAACTACACAAGTGCCAAGAAGACCATATTAACAGAAGAACAGAAGCAAGCCCGCATTATGTTTTGTTTAAATTATGTCTATCGCCCGTTGGAGTTTTGGAAAAATGTTGTGTTTACCGATGAAAAAGTTTTTCAGTCTTGTAATGACGGACATATGTACAAAATATTAGATTACATTATTTACACAATAAATACAAACGCAGTTATGTGCAGTCGTATCTGTGAATTTTTCAACGTCAATTTTTACATTTGTTATAAATCGAAATCATTCCCATCGAATGGTGTAAAAAAGTAAAAAAAAAAAACGAAAATACGTATGTTTTTCTTCTGTATTAACATTATTCAAATACATTACTTTTGACGTTTCACAATCAATGTCAGTTTTTTATAACCTATATTATAATAAAAAAATCTAAATTCCAAAAAGACTAATTCACATCACTTAATATTAGTGAAAACAGAATTACTTGATTTTTCAAGTGTATGGGATTTTATTGCACAAAAGTGTACATTTGAGTTTAAAAAAAAAATAAACAAAATTTTCGATAAAAATTCTTTTTATATCTAACCTGCCTGATGGCATTTCCAGAATCATCAATTAAGTCAGAGTTTATTCGACGTTTGTATTCATTAATTAGCTTGCCTTTCACGAAGTCAGCTTCTGTCCTGCTCTCCAATGCCGTGTTAAGGCTACTGTATGATTCTGGTAAACTTGCAAGAAGTAATGCAATAACTAAATGATCTAATAGTTTTTCTCCTAATGCTGTCAGTTTCACCAAGTCAGGAATCATACTGATATGTTCTTCTATATTACCATCATCAGTCAATTGCATTCTGCAGATTTTCTTCAATATGAATACTTTACTGCTTAAAGTAGATTTTTCGTGAGAGGTTTTTAACGACTTGCAAGCTTCTTTTGCCGATGTCGTATCTCTAGTATGTATAACTTAGTTGTCTTCTACAAGTAATCCAATTGCTTACTCATCATGTCTTCTCCACTCACTAGTGGGTAACTCGGGCCTGTTTCCATTAATACTGTACCGCCAACTTTCTTTAATAGGCAGCAACTCAGCCTTGAATTTCCAAATTTGTCATTATTCAATCTTTTAATTCCACCAATGCGTGTTTCTGCCATCGAAACCTTTTCTAAATTTTAACTACCGGAATTTTGGTATGTTTACACGACTGGGCTCATAACCTATTGGAGGCTAATAAATGACGATATTCTCGTTGATAAACTATACTGTAGTTTATTCAAATCAATATAACTGTCTTTATAAGAGTTATACTTTTTTATAAACATGTGTCATATAAAATTAAAATATCACAATAATATTTGTTAAACAAAAAATACTGAGTACACTTAATGTGAGATAAGGACAGGACTACGTATAAACTCTATCGTTGCATATATCCAACAGTTTCATACACGATAAAATTTGCAGAGTTTTCACTCGAGAGATTGGATGATTGCCCTACCAATTTGTAAAAGTAATAGAACAATCGTTCCTATTAACCTACCCAACTAGCACCAAAGTAACAGTAACTGAGATGGGAACTTCGAATGAGTAACCACCACGAATCCGTGACTAAATTTACGACTTCGATGTGTAAATAACTTCATTTGACATATCCGTAGTCACTGCCTCGTAGTTTTTACCACTAGCGGTTACTTTAGAGTTATGTGACTTCTACGTAGCTTTTTCGGTGCATGGGGACGCCCTAGTTACCAATGGGATGACCTTCGAAGTTGCCACCTCTTTCAAGTAGCTTTGATAGTGGCCGCGGCATTCTGGGAACCTTTACTATCCGTTTAAAGTCGTGGAACTTGTTAGTAACAATTATTATTGTTAATGACGTTACCGCTACCTGCAGAACTGAACTTCACCGTGCACGGCTACTACGAAGTGCATATTACCTCTTAAATTCACGATGAAGTAAATTTCACCATCTAGTTCCATTGTTAACCATATATAGGAAAGGAGTGGTGATAACGAGAGGAATGAAATACCTGACCTATATGTTTATGCTTGTCTTGTGGCCTTCATCTTTTCCAAATTTTGGTTGTTTACCATTTTAAAGTAATCACATGATATTTTGTGTTAAATTTCATATATTTATCTTTTCCGTTCAACACAACTCGTTAAGTGAGGAAAGGAACTATGTATTTTTCGTATTGTTTACCTGATAATGTTTTTCAAAAGATAATAAATATTCTATTTAGGTAATATGTAAGAGTACGAAGTTGCTCCATAATATTAATTAATGTTCTAAAATAACTGGTAAGAGTAAAAGTTATTATTCAGTACCTAAAGACAAAAAAACTTCGCAGTAAGTGGATAATAGCTTTAAGAAATTGGAAAACCACCTAGCAAATGTATGTGTGTATATAGTCAACATTTTCTACAGGATGATTTTTTCACTAAAGTAAGTTATTCATATTTGTATCTGCATTTATAGATATGTTTCCAAATACCTATAATAATCTCTTGGGTTGGAATTTATTTCACTTAACATAATTTGCTAGATGGTTTTCCAATTTTTAAAGCTATTGGCCACTTACTGCGAAGTTTTCTATCTATTTGGAAAACTGTGCATTAACACAACTTTTAAACTATATGCATTGTTACTGAACATTGTCTTTTACACTTACTAGTCATTTCAGAAATTTAATTGATGTTGTGAAGTAATTTTGCACTCTTACCTATGGTGAACTTGTATTGTTTTTTGAGAAACATAAACAGGTAAACAAATACAATAGCACTGAAATAAAACATAATTAAAAAAAATCATTTATTCAAATTTCTCTTCTTTTTCACAATATAATACATGTGCATATGGTTAAAATAATTCCTAGTTTGCTTATAATATCCGGATTGGCCTGCTGTACAACTACATATGCATTTTCATTTATCAACACATCACCTTATAATTCATTCTAACTTCACAAAGGGCAAAGATTTGTTTTTCACGGCGACTTCGACTTAGCAGAGAATTACATGTCCAGCTTTAAATACCACTTCACCTTCCTTGATGGGTCTACTTCTGCATGCAGTTTGAGTAAAGATATCACACAATTCTAATTCTACCTTCGGCATATTTGAAAACAGTTCATAAACGTAAGAAAATTAATAAAATAACACGTAACATTATGACAACTACATGTTTTCGTCACCATTTTCGATATATTGATTGAAAATATTGAAATTCACTGATAGATACCATCTGCCGATGTGATTTTCTCCTATAGACAAAAGTCAAAATTAGGGGAGCGTTCAGTTTAAAAGTCGCGCGTTAGACGTATGGCAGCACACCAGGCGCGGCGTTCAGAATCAATGTTGGAAAAAATGTAACTATGAAGTGGCAGCGGGAACCTTGCTGCAACTTTGAAGTGACGCTACAGTCCTATTTCGTACTTTGTAATAAATGTAACTTTAAAGTCACATATTTTCAGTTCCTGTCACTATCCTTAAGTAACAATTACTTTCAAGTCGCATTTCTTAGTAAAAACGACTTCAAAGTGATTCTTTCTGAAATACGCCATCTTGATGGCCAAAAAAATTTAATTTATCTCTATTTCTGCACCAAATATAATAAATTAATGGGTTAAAATTGTTTTCAAGTTTCAAAAAACAATAAAATATAGCTTTCAGCATCCAGTTTGACACATTCTCGCATGACGTTAAATGTTTTAAAGACAATATTTTAATTAAAAAATGCAAATTATAAAGACGCGTACCAGATTCGGACGTTTTATCATCATGTTTGACAATAAACTTGCATTCGTTTTAATTTTTATGCATAGCCATTTGGAAATTGTACAAGTTTTGCCTTCTAATATTATATACTATTTTAGCATTCTATTAAGTTTCTGAGTTAGGGAAATGGATAGCAATAATTATGTAGGAATGAAACACAAGTATAATAAAATCAGTTGCAAGACAAAGCAGGCAACATTCATTTGATAGAGTGGGGCGACGTCATCGCTACATAACCACAACGCCATTAGAACGTAACCGGACTAGTTCCGGGAACGTAGCCGTAACGTTGCGGTAACCGAAAAAATATTCCCCATTTTGTTTGTACTAACAAAATGGGAACGTTCCTATTATGCTCTTGTGACTAGTGACAGAACACTTTAAAGTACCTAAAATAGTCGTTGCTACGTTCCAGCAACTAATTGGGCTAGTTGGGACACACGGGCCAATCTACAAGAATTTCTACAGATTGTTTCCTGCAAATTGTATCGTTTAGTATACAGTAGGTACAGTAAATTAAGCTTTTAAATCCCGGAATGAATTTTCATGTTTCGTTCTTCAACATGCTTCATAAAATATGCACATAAGAATCTATATTGTCATTTGTCCTGCTTTTGTTTGGGGTGATTTTCCTGCTTTTGTTAGGGGTGATTTCCGCCCCTTCTTAGGTTGTCGCAAGAAATAAAAAAACACATGGTCCGATAGAGAATATAATTATAAGAAAGGTCGTATACACTTTTTTGCTAAAATGCATGTTTTTCGAGATATTGCTAACTGAAAATTGCAATATTCACCCCCTAAAATCCGTATTCCTAGACGTTTTTTTTAAATTACTCGAAAAATATGGACATTAAAAAGAAAATGTATGGGTACAAAATTAAAGCTTTTACGAAAACAAATCGAATGTTTTTTTTCTTTTTTTATTCTCCGATGTTTAGTTTTGGAAATATGGTATTTTCAAAATGGCGCCGAATCGTTCAGAAAAAATATACGACGTTAAAATCTAAAATAACTCAAAAACTACAACTGGGAGAAACGTTTTTGTTCTTATAAAAATTAAAGATATTACAATTTTCTTTCGAATGCGATGTATTAGGACCTTTTATAATGAATACTAAAAAAGTTACAAACAAAAAAGTAGCTCATTTAAATATTTGGGCCCCATTTTTTTTGTTTTATTGCTTTAATTTCTTATTAATTCAAAATTTTTAAAAATCCTTCTAGATGTTGTTAATGCTTATTATTATTAACTTGTTCGAATTTTTTGGAATTTTTAAAATAATTATTTTTCATTCTGAATGCATTTTCAATGTTAAAATTTTCATAATTATTTGAAAAAAATGCTTTTTTGGAAATTGCTCAGGAAATATTTTTTTATAAAGAGCACAAACTGTTCAAGATATGATATTTGGAATAATGTTGATACTTTTCAGTTTGTACGCGCATTTTAAATGTCCTTTGTATGTAGAGAAACGAGCAATAGCCATCTATTTTTCGAAGAATATGCAGATAATTTTTACCTGACTATCATAAACGTCACTTTGCATAAATTTTATAATACAGCTATGGGGAACCATTCTTATTTGTGTATTATATGTGTAAAACTTGAAATTCTCATGAAAGGGGAAATATAAAGAAGCATTTCTCCATCAAGGACAGCTACGAAATTTTAGAGCGTTAGTTTATGAGTTTGTGAAAGAAAATCAAAGTGAAATACACATTTTTGAAGCTGGAATCGCTTGAACTATTGCACAAAAAAAACGCGATCCTTACAAGCATTACGATATAGCTCATTCATTAAACCTACGTCGGTGCAGCTAGCCTCGCTAGTTCTAACATCTGACGCACTATCAGAACACATTAAAAGGGTCTAATATTTCCAGGTTCGTTCTTTTGCCTCCTTGGTTCCAAAGACCATGAATCAAGCACCATCGCCAGACAATTTGTTGCAGATGATTTTTTTGTACTTGCAATAAAAGCTGCGGCAACGCTTGTGGGTATGCAAAAAGTGGGTTACATTGCACTTTAGCATATTTAGAGTGCAATGGGACCAGCTGAAAAAATACTGCCCCTTGAAAAATATGACGTCAAAGATGATATCATTGAGGAGTCAGATTAAAAATGTTATTTAATTAGTTTACTTAATTGTATTAATTTGATTTATTTATACCAATCTGTATTTTTAATAAAATCTCTTGTGACCATTTTTAATCCACCATTTTTCTTTTTTATAAATTTAAACCTCATAATCATATTCAGCGACCTCAAAAACATAAGAATATGGATTTTCATGAATTTGTTCGTAACATTGGAATAATGATTAATTTTTCAGTATTTAAGAGTAGTTTCAACCCTTAATATTTTTAGTACAGTAACTAGAGGTTTTAACTCGGAAGAATGTCATATTGAACGGATTTCATTCATTTTTGGTGGTATAATACTAAATGCTTCACAGAAAAGTTTCTATATTGTGCGGGGGCTTGCTAATTTATAGGTGGTGGCTGCCACCCCCTCTCAGGGGGTGGCACTTAAAAAATATATATATTTATTTGAGCTGAAATAGAATCAAATTTTAAGAAGAAAAGGTTCTATGCAATTTTTCACATAAATTGATAGTTTTTAAATTATAATGACTTCAAAATTGCGATTTTAGCTTAAAAAAAGGTATTTCCAAACGGCTTTCGTCAAGTATCTCGAAAAGTATTACTTTAACGAAAAAATTTTACAGACCAGTTACAGAAAGTACAAACTGGGAATTAATTATATTTTTTGTTTATTAACGTAGGATTAATAATTTCAGAGATATTTAAGTTTATATTTGGTATCCAAGTCTTTCGAAATTACTTTTAAAGTTTAAAATGAATTTTTTTCTAAAGCAAGTGCTTTAAATGAGCAAAAAAATGAGCATCTAGGTAATGCTACATCTTAACGAAAAACTGTATTTGAGATAATTTTTTATAATTATTGGCTAATTAGAGTAACAAAATGGCGACCTTTTTATATAAAAAAAATATAAATACGCACATTTTTCCGTCAAAATTTCTTTATTTCTTATGCTACAGGAACGAGTAGAAAATAATTTGAAAGCGCAATTAATTGTCTTTAATTTCATTTCTTAACATGTGTGACGTAGGTGTCACAATTTCTGAGATATTTAACATTTAAACTGCATTTTTCGTCTTATAAACGTTCGGACGCCATTTGTAAACTTTCATATCTCCGAAACTATTAAATCTATGTAAACAAATAAAAAATCGAAATTTATTATCAGTTTATGAGCCTCATTTTTGGTCTCTACCCATTTTTCAATTAAACTAATATTTATTGAGATATTTGGAAAAGGAAAAAAAATTACGTTTTATCGAAAATACCTTTATATTTTAAACTGTATTTTTTTGTAAAGCAAGTGCTGTACACAAATCAAAAAATTTGAGCATCTACGTCATGCTATATATTAATGAGAAACAGTGTTTGAAATTCCATTTTTTTTAATTACTGGCTAATTGCAGTAACAAAATGGCGACGTTGTTATTAAAAAAATGTGTAGACACGCATTCGGTCATAACTTCTTTGTTGTTTATGCCACAGAAACAAATAAAAAAATAGTTGAAAGCTTAATTAATAACCTATTATTCTAATTAGCATTCTTGACGTAGGTGTCACAGTTTCTGAGATATGTAACTCTCACTCTAAATAATTATCTTATGAACACTTGGATGCCAAATGTAAACTTAAATATCTCCGAAATTATTAATCCTATATCTATAAACAAAAAATATAATTAACCCCCAGTTTATACTTTCTGTAATTGGTCTGTAACATTTTTTCAATAAAGTAATACTTTTCGAGATACTTGACGAAAACCGTTTGGAAATACCTTTTTTTTTAAGCTAAAATCGCAATTTTGAAGTCGTTATAACTTAAAAACTATCAATTTATGTGAAAAATTGCATAGAACCTTTTCTTCTTAAAATTCGATTCTGCTTCAGCTCCAATAAATATATATTTTTTTAAGTGCCACCCCCTGAGAGGGGGTAGCATCCACCCCCTATAAATTAGCAAGCCCCCGCACAATATAGAAACTTGAAGTGAAGCATTTACTATAATACTGCCAAAAATGAACGAAATCCGTTCAATATGACATTATTACGAAGTTTTGCATATTTTTTTACCTCTAGGTACTGTACTATTTCGTCTTTATTAAGTTTTGACCTCATAATCATATTCAGCAACCTCAAAAACATAAGTATATGGATTTTTGTGATTATATTCGTAAAATTAGAAGAATTATTAATTTTTCAGTATTTAAGGGTGATTTCAACTCTTAATATTTTCGTCTCATAAGTTTTGACCTCATAGTCATATTCAGCGACCTCAAAAATATAAGAATAGATTTTCGTTAATTTATTCATAAAATTAGAAGGGTTATTAGTTTTTCAGTATTCAAGGGTGGTCTCCACCCTGAAAGTTAGAAGCAGGTAATGCGACAATGTAAGTTGTGATGTACGTATTTTATAAGGCATATTGCAAAAAAGATTAAGTAGATTCCTTTTTTTTTATTTCCTTTTATTTTACCATTTTTACAGCTTCGCATGCTGTACTAATAGATAATTTTTGACACAGCATGAGACCATTAGATTCTTCCATGTAAAAAAGTATCTTGTAACTATTATAATCCACTTAAAACTTAATTTATCAAATCATAAATTTTATTTTATTTTGAACATTCAAGTAAAAGTCACGCATATAACATTCTTCATGAAATCTTCCTACGTACCTTTTACTTCAGTAATTGCCTTCTTAGTTCTCAGCTTCCTCTTGCGTTATTTTGTGTTATTTTTTAACATGTCCGAAACAATTTTGTGTAATACAAGTTGAGTGTGACTAGGATTTACGAAGTGGAAGTGCCAGGATGGTAGACGGCTGAGATTAAAAGAAACAGAAAGAAAACACTGAGCGTACTTGACGAACTCTTTCAGCTAGGGCTGAAGTTGTTGTTAGGGATTAACAGTGCGATAGAACTACGCTGAAGTGAGTTGAAATTACGGTGCGGAAAGGAATGGTGGGACATCCATTAGTTATGAAGTCGACTAACGCTTACGCCGCCAACGCTAGACGAGGCATTTGTGCGAATCTCAGA
Organism: Rutpela maculata; assembly: GCA_936432065.2. Lineage (NCBI taxonomy): Eukaryota > Metazoa > Arthropoda > Insecta > Coleoptera > Cerambycidae > Rutpela > Rutpela maculata. Next base: position 54,902,212 of record OW386285.2, read on the forward strand.
AATAAAAAGTACACAACCAATCGCGAAGTCCCAATTCTGTAAAGTCGAATAGTGAAATTAAAAATAAATTTTACAATTTGAGTTATTGCTCGTTGCCTCAATTTATTTCGATACTACAGGGTGTTTTTGAAATAATTACATATATTTTAATTTGTAAGTCCTTATAGTGCATTCATTTATGATGATTAGGTAAAAAAATCTTTAAAAGCAAGGTATTCGGCATATATATACCGCGTGTAACTGCGTAGAAAATAATAGATTATGTGATTTAGGAGCAAATAAAGTTCATCAATATGGTTTTTGGGACAAAACGCATTTTTTTTTAAATGAAACCATATTGGTACCAAGGTACCATTTAATAATACCATTAATGAAGAATTTTTTGTATCTGAAATAAATACAAATGAATGTACAGATCATCAAAATTCGGAGAAAACTTCATTGAAACGATTGGTCCTGTACGATGGCCTCCAAGGTCACCTGATCTAACTTTTCTGGATTTTTTTCATTTCACCTTAATTAAAAAATACTGTTTACGCAACTCCCATTATAACCCGCGGGCAACCTAGAGCTACAAGTAAGACGTCTAGTAAATAGTATATCACCCAAGAACAATTTAAAAGTCATTTGGACTTGAGGAGGTTTTAAGAAAGGTTTGTCAGGGTTAGGAAATAGTCATGTGCTTTATTGATGTTCTAGTTAAGGCCTTTTACATAAAACTCTCCATAAAGCTAATTAGTTTTATGAACGTCTTAATTTCCATTTAGATTTAAAGAGGCTTTAAATTATTCTTTATGGTTTTAACATATTTGCAATAAATGCATTTTAAATCCTTTTTAAAACTAGACATTTTTAATGCCTATTAGTACTTATCAAAGACCATTACAAAACTAGACTCTTAAAACATCCTTGATAAATGTTGTGATGAAACCGTTATGAAGAAAAAAAGGCCTCTATAAATCTAAAAGGCAAATTTTAATTCCATAAAACACTTTCCAAAACCTCAATAAAACATTTATTATAAAAATAATAAACAATATGTCTGCCTGAAGTGTCGTTGATGCATGTGTGTGCGTATGTTAACTAAAAGCATTTCACGACTTACTGATGTGTAATTAAGTCTTTTTTGGAAAGGTGGAAGAAAATAAAAAAGAGTGGCCATTTTAAAACGACTGTTAAAACACACACACATACAAATTATTTTGAGGTTAAGTTTTAAGTTTTTTGTATCAAATGTCAACGTCCCAAACGTTTTATTACAGCTTTTATCAAGTCCATGTGATCTTCGCCAAGTGCATTTGCATTTTTGTAAGGAAGGGATTATTTGTGATAGTATACAAAAAGACTAAACGGGCTTCATTTAGAGTACATGTTCTAGGTCATTACCATTATTAGAATATATAGTTTAATGAGAGGACAGATCAAAATTTTAAAAGTTATCAGACGACGCTTTAAAAAGTTACTAAATCTTACTAAAATTTCACTAGATTTGAAATTAAAACTCTCATCTTTAATTTTCAAAAGTTGCAGTGTCTGTAGGACACGTAATTTTCTTGAGCTCTCTGAGCACAGCATAGCTTTGAGCGTCCTCTATCTGATTATTTCGTTGCCAGACTTCGTACTCTGTATTGTATTAAATGGTTTGTAACTAGAAAGTACTGTTTGTCTACGAAACGCTAGAGAGCAACGAGCCCAGGCTATTCGATTGTAGCGATTCGCGGTCAATAAACTATACGGTTACCTCAATTAGCAGCTTTTAGACGAGAGAGACGCGCGGAGCGGGGAATCGAATGAAAGATATTATGTTAGGGTCTACAGCCTACGTCAGCTGTAGACACTACAGGCATCTTTGTCTGTGTCTTTTGCACGGAAATCAGATATGTCTGTCTCTTTCATTCGATTCCCCGCTCCGCGCGTCTCTCTCGTCTAAGAGCTGCTGATGGTAACCGTAGAGTTTACTGACCGTGGTAGCGATTAACGTGAACAGTTCTGTATTAAATGGATCGCAACTGGAATTTAATGTTTGCCTACCTACCAGTAGAGGGCAATAAATTGGATGATTCAAAAATCATTAAAAATGGGCATTATCATAAAAGTTTTCACTAAATCACTAGATTTAAAAAAAATCACCAGATCTAGTGAAATTTCACTAGACCTGGCAAGACTGGAGAGGACTGTAAAATGACAAATAGGTTTTTAGTTTGCCGGCCATGTTTTTCTTGTTATATAAAAATATTCAAGGTCAATCTCACAATTATAATTATCAATAATTATCACTTTTTCGTTAGCAAATTAAAGTAGAATTACAAGAAACGACTGAAAATTACCGTGGGAACCGAGAAGCAGCTCACTTTTTTTAAATTTGCTGATTACGTGTGTCTATGCAAATTTTGTATGGATATTAAAATCATTATTATTTCTGAGGGGCTCTTGTTTTTTGGGCCTTTCTTATGTAGTTTTAACGATAAACTGCCGTTGGTTTTAATTTTTTTGTCATACCTGATGGCTTTTTATTACCTTTTAAATCGGCCTTAGAGAGGTTATAGTGCTCTACGCTTTATACATTTCAAATTCCATTTTATCTTCAATAAGTCTGATGGTGTGTTTGCTTAAATCAGTTTAGAAAAAATAAATGCAATAATAAAATTATTTGGATTCCTTCGTGGACATTCTTATAGCTTCTCAGTTCTAATATGGTTTTAAAAACCAGTTTTAAGGTAGCCTTCTGGGTGTTTTCTAGAAATGCAGGAAGCTAATAGAAAAGCTTCTGACAGCTTTAAAATAGGTTTTAAGAAAGGTTTGAAAACGGCCCGAACAAGGTTTTCAAGAGCAGCACTATGTCTCACTAAGGAGTTTTATGATGGAATTTAAAAAGGCCTTAACAACCTTCATAAAGGTGGGCCCTTTTAGTCTACAAGTCGCTTTATGATGGTATTAAGGATATTGTTACAGCAAAATAGATTTTTCAAGGCATTTTATAAATAGTTTTATAGCACCCTTGCATACATTTAAGAAACTAAAATTGTTCCTTGGGCAGTCCCTATTGGTCTCAGTTATTCGAGACACAGAAGTGCATTAACGTCAATGTATAACATTTTGAACAACTATTATAGTTCTTTGTGCTTCTTTTTTGTAATTTGCAGCCATCTTAATGTGTAATTGTAATTCAATTGGAATAAAGTAGATTTTTTCAGTTTCTCTTAACTACCATTTTGATTGTATTAGTCGCGCATTTAAATAAGACAGACAGTAGATACCTTATCAATAGTACTACCGAATGGCATCTTGGTACTAATATGGTTCCGTTTGAAAAAAATAGTTTCATCTGGAAAACCATTTTCAATATTTTTTATTCACTCATAAATCACATAATTTAGTACACTCGACATGTATTCATTTTTTAGCATTACTGAGTTGATTAGAATAAATCGGAAGTCATGAGACATTTGAACTAAGAAATAAAAATTGAATTTAAAAAAAAATTACATTTTTTGTAGTCACTTATGTGGTACCAATGTATTCAAAAAATCATGTAGAACTCAAAATGTAATAATATACAGGGTGTTCCATTTGAAAATGAAAAGTTAGTGTCACTTCTGGTGAAACCGGAAAAAAAACCATTCGTATGTCAAGAAGTGACGTTTATTTAGTTATTTGCAAAATACGATTATTGAGAGTTTGACGCAATGAATCAGACAAAGGCTGTATTTATTTTTACATTCTAAATTACTCTAACAGAAACTCATCACAAAATTTTAAATACTTATTCTCAACTGCATGTACTTGGTTACTCTTTAATTCTTTTCCTAAATAAACGTTTTAATTTCATAATATCTCTTTTAAATAACTAAAATTCAGTAAGTTGACAATTAATGACTTACATAATTATTTAATTTGGGTCATGAACTACTACACATTTTGAAAGCTACTGTGAAATAGTTTCAAACAAGTTGTTTTAATAAAATTATAAGAACATTGCGCTCCTCAGCACTACATTTCAGATCTCTGCTCTGGTCTAACCTAAATATTTAAAACTAATATTTTTTGTCCATCCCAGTTGTTTCGTGTATATGTGCATTCGATATTACACTGTCTGTCTTCCTGTTCAAATTAACAAATGGTTTATTTATTATTTTTTGTCTTCCTTTTGTATGTCTAAGTAAGCTATTTTAAATATAGCCTGACATCAAAGGTTTTTACATCGCATTTTCAATCCTGGAATATATTTTAGTTATGTAAAACCAGGAAAATGTTTAACAAAATTTATAATCCTCTGTGATTAGACAAAATAAGGAGTCGTTATTTCGGAATAACTTCACGTTCCTTTCATCAAACTTTATGAAAACAAAAATTACCAATTCAACAGATTATCCGTTAAAAGAGTGGTCTTCAACTTTTCTTTTAACCATGAAAATTATTTTTTGTGCATAATTATTTGTAAATAGGCATAATTCATAGGGTATACCTAATTTAGCCAGGAGCAACTTGGGGTTGATGTTTAAAATGTCATCTAGTGGAAATTCAAAATGGGGGATTCAATATGGCCGATTTAAATATCGACACATGGTTCATGTATGAAACTATATTTTAATTTTTATAATAAAAATAACAGAGAACTAAATTATTTCCTTCATACGTCCAACATGCAACCACTAGAGTGACGCATGTATCACAGATCTGCCGAAACTTTGTAAATAAGAAGAGGAAAAAATTAGTAATTCCTCATGGAAGTTATTGTCATCTTTAATTTCCACGAAAATATATGCAATTGAAACAAGTGTCAGCTGATGAGCAGACTCCGGCTCCGAGGTAGTTATGAAGTCAAAATTAGAATCTGCTCAAGGCGATATAAACAATATAATTATTTTCACTCCCAGTAGTAGAAGAGCTTACCATGTAATGGGCATGTCCACAAAAAAATAATATACGTTAATATTAGTTAAAACCATTCATTAGATAGTAACAAAATCAGAAATTTTTTTATTTATAAATATTGTTATTTTGCAATTATTCGTAATAGAAATCACCTCAACGCAGCGATACTAAGGTAGACATGACGTCACTTCATTGCAGTCACATCAGCCTGTGTGTATAATGCGGCCTATTCTTTTTTATTGAAAGATTAATGTAATACTATTGCTCAACATGCATTATATTCAAAATCTAAATATTTATTGATAATTTATTGTTTTCGAATTACTGCCCCTTAAAATTATATTTTTCAAATATTAAATAATTAATAAGCCAAAGCAGAATCGGTATTGCTTGACGCCGTCGTCCGACTTTCTCTCTCTGACGTCACGTTTTAAGACTAGGTAAAATGAGGCAAATTTGAATCACTTATATTTCCGGAAGAGATTTTTTTAAAATTTTTGTTGTCTATGGGGTTTTTAATGATGTTAGTTTATGATTTTGAGTATTTTAATTCAATTTTATTTTTTGGGCAAGTTCCCTATTGAATGTTCTGAATTTTCGTAATCTACTTAAATAGAGAATGACTTTTTCACAGTTACAATATTTCCCTTCGGTAACCGAGTAAAAAAACAAACTAGCAAAGCTATTTGGAAGAGAAACCATTTCACACCTAAATTATTAAATAATAGCCGTAGCCTTTTATATGGTCATTTCTTTCTTTCAAGAATACCTTCTCAAACATATAGGAAACGACAAATATTACCTTATTTCATTGGATTAATACGACTATTAATCGATTCATTTCTTTTTGCTTGCATTCCTCATATTTTTATTTTTTAGACTTGAACAGCACTAAATTTTAAAGTAGCGGTAACGACTTCTAAACCAGTAGTTCCTGTCGCTATTTCCATTAGTTCTCCTTAGAAATTTCTTGTAAATGAGCAAAGCAAACGATGAGAAATCGTTACCTAGCTTTACAAAAAGACTACCAAAATATTTGTGTTCAACGAATTACTGAAATATAAATCAACAGCATTTTACATTGTAATATTGATAACAGCAAATATAATGGTTTTAAAAGGGCATTTTTTAAGTGCTCATAAGCCAACATTATTGTAGTACAAAATTCGTGTATGCAAAATAAAGGCATTTTCCGATAAATATTTTTGTTAATGCTTTTCTGTTTGCGTTCCAGGCTTTCCATAAGCGTATTAAGTAATTAAGTAAATGATTTTTCAATCAATTAATTACAGTTAGCTTGACTTTTTTATTTATTCTTTGAAAATGTTTTGTGCGTCTCATATTCAAGTAACTTCATTCCCAGATTAATTTAAAATATATTTTTTGTGCAACCGTATGCGAAGTGAGTATTTCGCATTCTCAAAACAGTCCGCGAAATTCAATTTCCCGGCCGCCACCCTTAGTAACGGCCGCCAAACTAAAAGTCACTTTTATAACTTTTGATTTCTGCGTCAAATAAGCCAATAAAATATTTTAAGACACCGTCTTAACATTTTGTTTCTCATAGCAATCTTTAATGTCGCTGTAAAATTTTTCTATATTGCCGTTTAGATTTTTCAGGCATTAATCAGAAAGCTCCGAATTTACGATACATTTTAGCTCTGGAGGAGTGCAAGTAATTGAAATATCATTATTGCTGACAGACATTTTTACGATTTTTCAAGAACTGTCAAAATGTTTTGTATACATGCAGAATGTACCATTTCCATAGAAACGCTGTGATCGGTCACCGCTAAATATAGCATAAGCGATGGTGTCATTTTCACCATCTAACTATAATTTATGGCTACACAAAACGTAGTTTTTATACCATGGCCGTGAAATTCCTTAGCGCCCTCGAGATTAGCTTGCCTCTGCCGCAAGCGGTCTAGGCGATAATTACTTCCACATCCAGTGAAAGTATAGTAACGACAACAATTTTTTTTTAATTTTTATTGTTAAAATAGGCTTAGAATGTCATGAGACGTCTAGATTTTAAGTTTGAGCGAAAAAGAAATCTGTCTGTCTGTAACTTTCTTGTGCGCACGTTTCCTCTGGAACCGTTTAAGACATTGACTTGAAATTCGGTACAGATATGTACTTTAACAAAATCTGGAACTAGATTATATTTTTATCCTGTTCCGTCGAAGGGGGTAAATAGGTATATCAGGTAGGTAAGAGTCCAGAAAATTTTTATTTAGTGTATACAAGAGAAGCTAAGGTTTCAAGAAAATTTTTGGCATTAGCCACCCCCATTACCACCCCCACCCCGTTATTAAAGTGATTTAGGGTTTGTACAAGAACCAGAAACCTCGAAATATTTTTTTACCACATCCACCCCCACTACCACCTCCCTATTACCACCTCTACTCCACTACCGATGTGAGGTATCATTTTATAGGTTTTTGGGGTAGAGGATTTCAAATATTATATTATTAAAGTTCCATAAACAATTATTTCTACATACAAAATTTATTCGTTGTAAGTGACTTGGATAGAAAATCTGGATGTAGAAGTAATGATTCCTTGGGCAGCGGTTTTTTTCTCTCGGTACGCAAAAAGGAATTTCGCAGCCTTGGTATAAAAATAACTGTTTAATTGATATATTGATATCATTTACGTAACGACTGATATAATACACTCCAAAATGCTGTGATTTCAAGTCTTTTTTTCTGAACATAGGTTTACGTATTCTTAATGAAGATAGTCGTTGAGTAAGCTGGATATAATTATTCAGTAAATACTAATACTCTACCTGCCAATTTTTCGAGGGGCAAACCGCAAAGAAAATCTAGTGTACACTCAGAGGGAAATCTGAGGTAATCTGGAGGAAATTTGAGGAAATCCGAAGAAATCTTTCTTTTTCGGATTTCTCCCCCCTGCTCTTCAAAAAATTTTTTTTCAGCCACTCTTCTGTGTAATCTTCGTCAGAGAGGAAATTTGGTGTACAAAATTTTAAGTGCGGTAGTAAAGGAGATAGTCTCCTCTACTTGCGGTTGACCCCTCGCAATTTTTGTAATTAGTTGTGGTTAATCCGGAATAATAATATTAATAATAATAATAGTTTATTGGTGCTAGTATACAATAAGTATTTACACAAGTCAAGGTACAGTTTGAGAACAAATTAAAAGAAGTAATATCAAAAAATATTACATAAGATGTTATAAGTAAAAATCATAAAATTATTATAACACAGATAAAAAACAAACGAAATACATAACAGCGTACATAAGTGAGAACTAACACACGTCAAAGTGACTAAAATCTGCACACAGAAATTCCTCAAATGAATAGAACGCTTGCCCGAGCAAAAAACGTTTCACCGTTTCTTTAAATTTCTTACAGTTTGACTGTTTGATGTGGGTGGGTAATGCATTAAAAAACTTTATACCGTAATAATTGATGCTGTTCCTAGATTTAGTTAACCTCAGATAGTCTGGCAAAATTGAGTTACACCTTCTTGTGGAGTAGCTATGTAATTGGCTATGGGTTGCATATTTGCTTTCATTTTCTTTTATGTGCATTAGACAATGAAGAATGTACGTACAAGGCAATGTAAGAATTTTAAGTTTAATAAATGCGTTTTTGCAATCATCTCTATAATTCAGACCAGCGATCACTCTAACTGATTTTCTTTGTAATGAGAAAACGGAACTGGCAGATGGGGCATGACCCCAGGTCAGAATTGCGTAAGAAAAAGTGGTATGTATTAATCCATGGTAAGCAGTTATGAGAGTTTTTTGTGAGACTTTGTAAGACAGACTCCGTAATAGATATACACTTTTCGATACTTTTTTACATATATGCGTTGTTTGAGGTTCCCACGATAATTTTGTGTCAAGGAAGACTCCTAAAAATTTAATTGTACTACTAAAAGTAGAGTTGTCTATGTCATTTGCATTTTTTAGGCTAAATATTACTTTCTCAGTTTTATTCTGATTTAAACACAACTGATTGGCTAGGAACCATTTCTCAACTTTTGACTGTGATATATTTACATTATCTATTAATTCATTAAGATTGGAAGATGGATTTGAAATAGTGGTGTCGTCGGCAAATAGAGTAAAGTGGCTGTCAGCTAGTGAACTCGGCAAATCATTTATATATATATGAAGAATAATATGGGGCCAATTATAGACCCTTGAGGCACACCATATTTTATAGGTAATAAGGCCGAGCTTTTACTTTTGTTGGTAACAAATTGATGACGGTTGCTGAGGTAGGAGGCGATTAGGTTTTCACTGTTTTTGTCAAAACTTTAGCTTATCTAATAAAATATCGTGGGATACACAGTCAAACGCTTTGGTAAGATCCAAGAATTGCGAATAAATGTATAAACCTTTTTCAAAACCATTGTTTATGAAATCAATTAAGGACAGGATAGCTAATGTAGTGGATTTATTTTTCCTAAAACCGAACTGATGTTGACTGAAAAGATTATTTTGCTCAAAATAGTCCGTTATTTGTTTTTTTAGAACTATCTCAAAGATTTTAGCTAGAAAAGGCATTATTGAAATCAGACGATAATTCGAGGGCTCATCCTTGGAGTCCTTTTTATGTATGGGTACTACCTTAGAGATTTTAAGTTCATCAGGGAAGATAGTACGTATACATAGATTAATCAAGTCAATTAGTGGGATTAGTATTATATATTTTATTGTTGTTAAGATTTTCATGTTAATATTATAGGCATCTTTGCTGTTTGTTTTTTTAAATTTGACATTATATCAGAAACTTCGTTGTAGCTTACTTCCCTAAATTGAAATTTAGTGTTAATAGGAATTTGAAATTTTGTTTTATCTAAAAAGCAATCATAATTTAATTCACTTTGTGGTAGATTTTCTATTATCCCGTTTGCAATGTTCACAAAATATTCATTGAACTTATCGGGATGAATACAAGGATCAGAGTCACAATTGGTTTTTTCATTATTTATCAAATTCCACATAGCCTTTTGCGGGTTATTTGAGCTGTTAATAGTGGAGTCAATATAGATTTTCACTTCGGAAAAATTCCGGGAAGCGGTAACTTTTGAGAATACATCTCTAAACATGTCCGGAACAACATACCAAAAGTTACCAACAATAGTCCTTGAGCGTAATTTGTTATTAAACAAATTAATTTAAAATATCAGTTTTTGTCAAATGTATCTTAAAATATTTTGTTTCTTTCAAAAACTAATCGCGCCATTCGAAAGTACGGGAAATTTCACATCAAAAATGTACATGAAGTTTTTTTGTACGATCAAAAATGTAGGCTCCAGATTTTTTTGTTTAACGCACGAAAATGGAACATGGAGACAGGTAAGTACGGCGCGTTTGCGCGCGAGGCCTCGAGCGCGCTACATTAAATTTGTTGCAACTTTTGAATTAATTAATGAAATTGACCTCACAAAAGCTTAGATGAAAGAAGAAATATGTAGCTATTTTTTTTTAACTATTTAACGTCTGCCTATTTCCGCTACCAGGGCCTATCACCGACGCCAGGAGACGAGCTACCCCCAACCTGGAAATTGTGCCGAATCTTTTCCATTAAGAAGAATAGGGATCTTTTACTTGCCTAACATTTAATAGACAAGGGACCGCCTGCTTTACATCCCCTCCGAAGGATGGTATATCCACTACGTAATCCTCGTCTGAAATTACGTAACTTCCGCGTATACTCTGATATACAAGCCGCTAGAAGGTGGGACGAGAACGCTGTATTTCCCAAGATAGGTGGGTCACCCATCCAAGTACTAACCGCGCTCGACGTTGCTTCAACGGAATATCGACTGATATTCACATTGAAGTCGCCTCTACGCTCGCCCCTTATGTAGCTATTGAATTATTATATTTTCAAATATAAAAATGAATGTATGAAGGAATAGTACATATTATATGAAGACTGAACATAAAAATATTTGCGATAAAATTGGTAAAAGCTCTACCATTTCTAAAATTTTTGAGATAAAATCTGGGTCTTTCACGTTTTACTCTTGAAGTAATGTATAAACAGATCACATGAGTGAAAAAAATCTCAAAAATTTATTTTTCAAGATGTACTTCCAAAATTTCAACATTTTGTGAAAATGATAAAATGTGATATATATAACTAATTTTAACCACCTATTACTCTGGTTTAAATCGCGTTATTATATCTCTGTAGGTGTGATTTTTAAAGCCTGAAATGTATACTTTAAGATGCTTCAAGAGGATTTACCTTAAAAATTAAATTAACCCTCTTTTTTACGAAAATAAAAAAAAATATTTTTGCTCGAAAATTCGTGAAATTATGGATAAAATAAACGTTAATAACTTTTATAAAAAATTGATTTAGCCTACCTATCCAAAATAAGTAAATCTGATGTAAAAAAAATGTTTGGAATATATAATAAACCTATACTTTTCACGAAATATTGGAAAAATCAAGTTTTTTCGGTAAATCTACTCAATGTTGATTGTTTCTAAAATTTTTATCCTGTTTAAAATATCGATAACACATTAAAAATATTCACGTGGTACAGGGGAGGGACATGATTCAAATTATTATGCCGGAATTACAGAAAGAGATTGAAAGTAAAACATCTTCGCAGTACGCATCTAAGCAATATGTATCACCTGCCGCTCACGCTGCGCTGTGCGTGTGTCCGCAGAGCATTGTAAAAGTAGTTTGGGCACTTTTTCACAGATCATCTTGTAATGCTATGTACAATATCACGTTTTCTCAGCTTCTTTTTAAGTTTTTATTTGAATATTTAAATTGTGTTTTTAATTGAATAGTGTTTTGAATTATTTTATTGCTTGATGGAAGTCGGCCATATTGGATCATCCGTTTCAGCGACCTCGAAAATCCCTTATATGTCAATTTGAATTAAATTACTTTAAAATCTCTCAACTCATAATAATTTTGTTAAAAAAATTTTTTTTGTTTTGTTTAAATAATTAATAAACAATATCCTCACGATTATATGTTTATAACTTTTTATTTTAAGCTATGTAAAAGTGATATCAAAACTGTTTTCCTTGTAGTACTTCTCCTCTGCGTATTTTGGCTAAACGTTGCCCCAAATAATTTAATTGATGACTGATATTCTTCTTCTGTATCCCGAATTTCCTGCGAAAAGAGCCAGAGCTAAATTTTTGCCAAAGTATCGTACCGCTATAGGCAAATGAAATAACTTAGATGCAATATCAATATTACCTATGGAATGGTTTCCGGATTTTCTCCCGTGTTGACTATTTTGAATGCTTAACGTTTCTACCATTTTATCATGATCTGAGCACTCGGAGGTAATGGCACATTTTGAAGACGTCCAATCGCTTACATTAAGCCTCAGTCAGTATTCAGAATTTTATGCCGTATAAAAAGATTTAGAATATATGGCACCGAAGGACTCAAAGTCGTATCTACATATTTTGAGTCCCAGATTACCAAGTACCTTTTTCATATAATTAGAAGATTTGCGGCTTTCTCTATTTTGCATCTTATTTCTTTTACGTGATCCTAAATTTTTATTAACATTTTTTTTAGTTCTAAGGCCTTCGCTGAACTTTAGAATCATGTTCAGCATTTCTTTTTCCTTGCACATCTAAAGCGAAACCACTTCGTGTTAGAAGAAGCCCGGCCCATGATTAAGGCTTCATGTAGGTGAGCCGAAGTCTTGGAAATGGGGTGTTACCTTCCTGTGCTCAGGATAGCCTGCATCTGTTATATCGCCAACGACGCAGTAACGAAATTGATGTAAATACTAGCGATACTCAAGACTAGAGAGCCAGTATGTTCTGATTATGTGATGCGCTGCGAAAAGTATCGCTTTCGGCAGATAATTGTAAAGGAAAAGATTAAATTCAGAACGATCCGGGTCCCAGTAGAACATCATGATTGGAAAATCTTAGACAATGGACTGGAATGACAACCACCATCCCATTAATCTTCTTCTTCTGATTAATTTTCTTATAATTGTTCTTCTTGTTGTTCTTCTTGTTCTTCATTTTCTTATTCGCAATGTCTTGACAGTGGCTGTGAATAAGAATTTGTCTTCTACATGGACGTTGCTCTTAGTAGCCTATATACCTGAAATTATTTGGAGGGGAGGGGGTTATTCTTAAAAATTTTAATGCAAATATTAATACAAAATGCATCGTACGCCTGGCAAAACAGGTGGTGCGTTAGGTCGCGTTTAACGAGACATCTTTCCCTCAAGAAAATATTAGTGACTGATGCATGACTGAGAACCTAATATTCATTTACAAGAAAAGTTAATAAAATAGTCAATATTTTTCTCATAATACATTGCATGTTTTGGGGGGCGGACCAGACCCTTCATATGCCACTGGTTGACCCATGTAAAAGATAATGATAGAGCGAATGCCTTTGTTGCCTATTAGTGATTTTCGTAATGTTTCTATACGTTTCTGATAATTTTTAGAAAAGTTCTTTTCGAAGTCGTGAAAGCAGACACTAACGCCACAGTCAGTCTCGTGATATTTGAATAAGAATCTATAAATACCAGATTCTTAAGTTCTTTTCTCTACCCAAGGTGGGTAGATTTACTTCAAGCTTTGTGTATGAACAATATTGAGCATGGTACTCAGGCTGATTATTCTATAGTCCCTTCATTTTCCGGCATTTTTTCTTTTAGGGAGTAGTAAATGTCAACTGTAACCAATTTTTCGATAAGGGATTAGTTCCATATTTGTTCAACAGTATTGGAGGTACTATTCATTTGATCGCTATCTTGTATTTGTAATAGTCTTCGGTCTTCGGTCTCTCTCCCATGAGATGTAGAATTTCCTCTGTCATTCATCCCTCCTTCTGTATCTTTTATCCACCGTCAGTCTAATTTCTGTAATGAAGGTGATAGTATTTGTAATCTTACATCATGATTAATTTATGTCGAGATCTCAAGTACTTTGTTCGGTATTTGCTTTGATTTTATTAGCTCTTGTTCGACCTCGGTCCTCATAGTATAGCTCTTACTGAAATTTGTGCCTCAGCTGCAGTTTTAGGTCGTATACGAAGAACTGCACTAGTACTAATCCGATTTCTACAAGTACCTTTGTAATGTACCTGCCTGTCGATAATATGTCACCTTTTTGTGATATTGGCCTCCGCTTTTAGAAACAGATTTACTTTTCCGATGCCTTTGCAACAGGCTATTTAAGACGCTTCCTTAGACCATAGAGATTTGCTGCATAACATTGACGTACACCACTGACTACTATCTCGAATTCTGGATCGGGTTAATTTTCCATTACAGTGTAAAAAATATGAATGCAGCTGTAACCAGCAAGAAGAGTAAATTAATTTACCTACTGGTGCATGCTAATTTTATATAATTTAATATTAGCTATTAAAATACTACTGTTAATTCTACCTAATTAAATAGAGCTTCGCAAAGCCAATGTAATAGTGTATAAAACAAAAATTACATGTATTTTATGAACAAATAAAGCGCAAATATATGTCAAATGTATATTTTGATATATAACTAATTTAAAATATTTCCTTTTTTATCCGTGCGTGTGTGCTGTGTATCAATTAAAATTACTTTTTGTAACTATTATAAACATTATATTTTAAATCAAAAAGGATTAAAATTAACCATTACAATTAAATCGCTTCCTAACCTAACAAGTTCCAACGAAATGTGAATGCACTTTATAAATCCAAACAAAAAATAAAAATTCTTGCAGTATCGGAAAATCTAGGTAAAGCATAGAGCATTTCAAAATGCAGAAAAATATCAGAAATGAGACTTTTTTTCATTTAATCAAGGTGTAAATTAGTCATATATGAATTTTTTATTCTTTTATTAATTTTTCTTACACTTACAACCTCTAAAAATAATCTAATCACACTCATCAACGAATTCACATCAAATTCGCATCTCACCATGTTTTTACTCTTCAAACTGTTAATTTTCTCGCAAAATATCATCGACCCCCAAAAGAGTTGGGTTTACTCGGAACCAAAGTGGCTGTAGTCTTCTTTCATCCAAGACCCAGTAACACCTTTCGGCATCCAATAAAGCACAGAGACACAAATTCCTCCGTGTTTGGTTTCATTGGAACAAAAAGTTAGGCGTACAATTTGCATTATGGCAATAAGGCAAAATGCAACACGTTCCTTTGTGCTTTGATGGAGGGTAACGGTCTTCACAAAATCACTTCGAATGGCATTAAGTTTATCTTTCTGGAACAAGACTATCGTTTTTTTTTTGGCGGGTCGGAAGTAAATCTTATTTTTAGACCCTGGCTGGAACTTTCCACCCACTAGGCTCATTTTGGATTCAGCCAGGGTTAAATTGAAACTTGACATGTCAAATGTGCTTTTGGATTATAAAGGCGAAGTTACACGGCGCGTGATGAGGTGAGCCTGGCTCGGCGAGTCACGAAACACGCGCCGTGTGACATAGGCAACTTGGCATGGCTTGCGACTCGGGAGACGTTGCTCGCGTCTGCTCGCGTCTTCCATCTAGTTGTCGGTAACTGCACCTGAAGATCAGTCATCAGTCGATCCATGCAGTTCTGACGAGCCTACAATCCACAACCCCACACGAAATCTGCATTGGTCACGGGCCGTATTGACACATCTGGCTCGCTATCCGTTACACGGCGCATGGTTTGCCGAACCACGCACCAGGTTCGTGGATCGGCGAACCACGCGCCGTGTAACTGCGCCTTAAGGCCCTACGTAACTGCGCCTTAAGGCGCAGTTACACGGCGCGTGGTTCGCCGATCCACGAACCTGGTGCGTGGTGTAACTGCGCTTTTAAGGGAGACTGACTATCATGGGCTCCTAGATTATATGTATGCCCGGTTCGCCGTATTTCTCTTAGGATGGCATCGGCGAGCTAACTTTCGCATAGATCCACCCTAAATTATTATACATTCATAATGATACCTTCCTCAGAATATTGTTTTGGAGTAGAAGAATATATCAATTCCGCACCTAATGCTTGTTTACTTCGTCGCTGTATTCTCTGTTCTCACAAATGCTATTTAATTTAGCCTGAGGGCCCGGGGAAAAATTTTACGCCATTCCTCTTAAAAGGTTTAAGTATCTAAATCCATAGATAGTAACATCTTGAATGAAGAAATAGTTGTCTGCTTGTTTGCCGCAGCGAGTTACTTTGCAGCGCATCAGAAAAAATGCAAGTTTTTAATGCTAATTTACCTCATAACCTTTAAGGGTAAATTTAGAAGGAATTGTTTCACTAGGATGAGTTTACAAAAAAATGTCTGCCAGGTACCAACAGAAGGAAAATTAGTGGAAGACACGTTCAAAATGTTAGAAGTTTGGGTTTAGTTTACATCATTGCCTTTAAGAATGGAATTTTCCTCAAGTCGAGCATTACAATATGCGCATAGAAAATATATAATGGCAGATAGATGGAGTTTTCTTAGGATCAAAACCTGGCAGACAAGTTCGCACTGGGTGAAAATCATATAAATATTAATATATATTAATATTTTATGGAACTCCTGTGCATAGGGACGTTAACATTGATTAATTAAAGAGATAATATAAAAATTTAAATACAATGTTATAAATTTTTGTTATTTAAAGTACAAGCTTGCATTATTTTTTGTTTAGGCAGGGTAAGTACTACAAAATTTAATTTGAAAAAATAAACTTACTTCCACGTCCAGTGGAAGTAGTAGTAATGCAAAAAAAAATTAAAAATTTTTATTATTCAAATAGGCTTAGAATGTCATGAAACGTCGAGATTTTAAATTTGAGCAAAAAAGAATTCTGTCTGTCGTTCTGCCTGTCTAACTTTTTGTGCGCGCGATTACTCTGGAACCGTTTTAAAAACTCACTTTGTGTTATTGATGGCTCACCTGTATATAAGCGCATATTTTTATCAAAATATATATTCTGATGTTACGGGAATGATATTCGCGAAAAAAAGATTAATCAAATCCTTCAGTTACCATGAATATATTTTATAAAAATAGCCACTTTTTAACTTTAACACCCACCCTGTATCTCAAAAACTAGTCACAGCATTAGATTGAGCCCACGTTACTTTTAATCAGGAGATCGAGATCTACAACACTAAAAATTCAGAAAATTTAACCGAAAACCATTTTATATGCATTTTAACAAGATCTGGATTATATTTTGATCTTATTCGTTGAAGGGTTGAGAGATAAATTGGGGTAAATGGGGGTAAATAGGTAAATCAAGTAAGTAAGAGTCTACAAAATTGGTATTTAGTATATATAAGAGAAGCTAAGGTCTCAAAAAATTTTTTGGCAGTAGCCTATGATCACCACCACCTCTTTATTAAAGGGGGTGAAAAAAATAAAATTGTGATTTAGGATTTAGTGTGTCTGTACAAGAACCAAAGGCCTCAAAAATTGTTTTTACTTCATCCACCACCACTATCACCCCCTTTCACTACCGATGTGGCATATCGTTTTATGGGTTTTTGGGGTAGACAGTTTTAAATATTATATTATTAAAGTTTCATAAACAATTATTTCCATATACATTTTTTTTCGTTGTGAGAAACTTGAATAGAAAATCTGGATGTGGAAGTAGTGATTCCTTGGGCAGCGGTTTTTTACATTAGAAATAGCTATTCATCTTCACTGTCATCAGTACGTGAAATGCATTCATCAGATTCTGAAATAAAAAAACCGCTGCCCAAGGAATCACTACTTCCACATCCAGATTCTCTATCCAAGTCACTCACAACGAAAAAACTTTGTATGTGGAAATAATTGTTTATGGAACTTTAATAATATAATATTTGAAATCCCATGAAACGATACCCCACATCGGTAGTGGGGTGGGGGTGGTGATAGGGGGTGGTAGTGGGGGTGGATGAAGTAAAAAAATATTTTGAGGTTTCTACTTCTTGTACATACACTAAATCACATTTTTTTTTCATCCCCTTTAATAATGGGGTGGTAAGAGGGGTGGCTAATGCCAAAAATTTTTTTGAGATCTTAGCTTCTCTTGTATATACTAAGTACCAATTTTATGAACTCTTACCTGCTTGATTTACCCATTTACCCCAAATTTGCCCCAATTTATCCCCCCAACCCTTCGACAGAACAAGATGAAAATATAATCTAGTTCCAGATCTCGTTAAAGTACATATGTGTACCAAATTTCAAGTCAATATCTTAAACGGTTCCAGAGTAAACGTGCGCACAAAAAAGACAGACAGACCGACAGACAGAAATTTCTTTTTCGCTCAAACTTAAAATCTCGACGTTTCATGACATTTTAAGCCTATTTGAACATTAAAAATTTTTAAAATTTTTTTGTCGTTACTATACTTCCACTGGATATGGAAGTAATAGTGTAAAATCTTACATAAATGTATGTGATTTAGCTTAGCCCACCCAAAGCCAATTAATTGGAAAAAAAGTGTCATTTTTGTATTCTTATCTTCTTCATTTTCATGTTCTGATGGAGAACGTCTGCGACTGTTGAAGGCGCCGGATCACCTTCGTACCATAAATAGATTAATTTTTCGTTGAGGAGTAGTCATCTACACTTTTCCGGTGTCAGATTTGTAGGCGACTGCTTATCGGCTCCAAATATTTGAAACATAATGCGCTTTTTAATTTTTTTGCTGTAACACTCGAAAGCAGGGAGGCATATTGCTGTAATTGAAGCCTTTTAAACTCTTCATGAACTTTTCATTTTCCTTTTTGAGCTTTTATATATTGTTCAACATAATTTCTCTTTCTTCATCCACTGAAGCTGCGAATTTGTCTGATATTTCTTTTACAACATTAATATTTTCTTGCAGTTTTCCTATGTAAAATGCAATTTTTGGGTCGGTCTCCTCATGTAAACAATAAAGAACATGTTCTTCCTTACAGCAACTTTTTCCATTCAACGATGTAAATGAGTAACACCGTTTAGCATATTTGTAATATAAACGATTTTTGATACTATGATGGTGGTCGTACTAGAAAAATCTAGGAGGGCTTCTTTAAGTGTGTTGTTTCTCATATGTATGCAAAGAGGCATTTCTTATTATATTGGCCAAATATAACGTGGATGCTGCTTGAATTTGATTTACAGATACTAAAACTTTCCAAATGTTTTAGGTATATCTCGTGGTAGGTAAATGAAGTAAAAAATCCATCCAAAATTTTAACGTCAATACTATCAGGAAATTCATTAACAATTTGGCTTTATAAAACGTGCATGAGAGTTTCATTGTCAGTTATATGCATAGCAGAGCTGGGCAAATACTTTGAAAAAGTATTTAAATATTAAATACTAAATACTTTAAGAAAATTGAAAGTATTTGAATATTAAGTATTTTCAAAAGATAAAAGTATTTAAATAATAAATAACAAAAGTAATTAAATAGTTTAAACTTAGTATTTAAATACTTTCTGAATATTTAAATACTTTGATAACACTGAAATATTTTGAAGCATAGTTAATTGTAAAAATAGCCTTTAATGGCTAAACTTGTATTTTCTATTTTTGTAGAAATCAATAAAGACTTAATATTATCATTGTCATTATTATTATTATATTAAATACTATTTGACTAGTCAAAATTTTAGGTTTCATGACTTTCATGAACTTATACAACACTATTTTAATACCTCTGTACTTAATCAGTTCTAGTTGGGTATTGGACTTTTACTTATCCGTAGAGCCTAGACCTTTGCGTCTTCTGCAAATACCCAAATAAAGCACAGAGACTATGGCACTAGTTCAACTGTTTTCTGTCACAATTACAAAACATATAAATGCAGAGTCAGAGGGAAACATCCGTTTAGTTTCGGTTTATTATAAATATTTAAAAAATCATAAATGGTATAATCCTTAAAATAGTTTCAAATACTCCCCATTGCTCTAAGGAATACAACCATATACAGTTTTTATCATAAACTTTGTATATAGTTAAATGTCATACTTTAATAATGAAATTAGGAATTATTTTCATGGAAAAACTACAATATTCAAGTACAACAAAAATTTACAATCAAAAAAATATATAGTTGTATTCGTTAGAACAATAGCAATTATTTAAAACAGTTTTAAAGATTATAGTATATTTGGTTATTTAATTATTCATAATAAACCGAAAATAAACGTATATTTCCCTCTCACTCTGTAAAAGTCTAACCTTAACAGTTAACACTTACTGTCTATGTCTGCTCTCAACCAACTTTCTGGGAATTAAGACGTGAATGACTGAAGACTGAATGATGCAATGTGTTTATTAACTACATAGTATAGTACACGTCTTGATTCTTGACGAGTATCTGCCTGTCTCCCTGGTGTATTTGATTATATTTGTTGGATTTACTTAAATACTTTTGAGATTCAAATACTTCTGAAAGTATTTAAATACTGTCAGAAAAGGATTTAAATACTTTTTTAGAAGTATTTAAATACTTCTCAGTTATTTAAATAGTTTAAGTACTTATAAATACTTTAGGATCATTTTCACAAATACTAAGTAGTAAATATTTCAGATAAAGTATTTGCAAGTATAAATACAAATACCTGTTGCAAAAAGTATTTAAATACTTGGTATTTAAATACTTTCTAGTATTTAAATACTTATGAGGTATTTGTAAGTACATATTTGCCCAGCTCTGATGCATAGTTTCATCATTGTATCATAGTGCAGATGGAACAGATGTGGGCGGATAAGTCAAAACATGTGATAGATCAACATTTTTGTTTATCGAGATTGCCAGCATTCTAGCAAAAATATCAATTTTCAATTTGTGATTTTGCTTTGGCCGGGGTTCGGTTTTATTTTAAACATCCTTTTGAGATGTTATGAATGTTCTGACATGATATAGCTTTCTCGAATCTGTTAAGATCAGTAGAGTACTCAAATGTGAATTCTTGTAGTATCCCCAGAAACTTCAATATTTAGGAGAAATAATGATGTCTGATTACTAGCCAACGGGCCTGTTGCTACATTGTACAGAATATCCTTGTCAATAGTATCATCGAATGCATTTACAAATCCTTTAATTGTAACCAAAAATTATCTACAACGTGATCTACCATGACATGCGGAAAATTTAACAGTAGGTTGTCCCCACAGAAAGGAGTTAAAAAAATGAAAAATTAAAAAAAAATGACCAAGAGAATTACCTTATTTTTTGTGAAAATGCGCTGCCAATGACTTTAATCAATCTGACGTAAAGCGGTACAACTATATCACTTTATCAGATTTGGTATTGACACTATTGACACTATTGACAGCAAAGCTGGAGCGGGTAGAAGTGACTTTTTGGTTTTAATCAAATCACACTACAAAAATAGTGAAATAAATCGAAATAAATCGGAATAAATCGAAATTAATCGAAATAAATCGAAAAGACATTGACAACTCTGCAAAAATAAGTAGATATAAGAGATATTTACTTAAACCTGTCAATAAAACGCCGGTGTCCTAATTGTTCGACTAAAAGTAAAAAACGTGGCACTTTAACCGCACTCGCCGGCTTCACTTTTTATACCAATTAAGGAAATGTAAACATCTCAAATACGTTCTTTCACAAGTAAGTTCGTCGACATATTACTAACCTAATCAATGACAGTAGTGTATCTTCGCTTTACTAATAATTGATATACTAAATTACCTCAAAAGACCCACATTGAAGACTAGTACACCATTTTATTTTCCGCATATCATGGTAAATCACGTTGTATACTCTGACTGTCTTTACGAATGAAGATTGTTTTGTCTTGGAGGTTATGTCTTGTACTTGAGCAGCATCTTTGAATAAATGCGTCAAAAATTTCTGTTCTCTGAAAGTGACTTTTTGTCCACTTTTGTCGAGCAGATAAACCATTTGTAACTTGAAATATATCAGTTAATTTATTAGTGGCGCCTGCATTTGTTGTTTTTAAAAATTTCTTCTAAGCCGAAATGTGTGTCACTTATTCTAAGTAAATTATTGGTAAACTTGACTGTCCATCTTGCATAATTTTGATGATAAATGATAATGCAACTCGTTTTCATGAAGTACAGCATTGCAAGATGTCTATTGTATAATAATTATGAAATAAGTGGTTTTTAAAATTTTGTAAATTATAAACGGATAATAAATCATAATTGCAGCAATCCCCGTGTATAATTGTACAAAGAAACCTCATTCTCTATTTATATACTTTAGTACTGTACTAACCAAGCACAATATTTAAAATAACTAAGCCAAAATACATCGATGTATAATGCCAAAAAATAGATAGAAAAAAATAAATCAATCATTATTGGAGACAAAAGATCTAAACAATTTTCATATCCTTCCGATCATAAGGCCTTGTCTGTAAGATAGAGATAGATAGATAGATAGATATTTATTGTCCCATTATTTAAATACATTCTTGTACATATGGTAAGTCAAGCAACATTAAAAAATATTAAAATATATCCAAAAACATTAACACGTATAGATTAAAAACAGACACACACACAACATCATTTATATACAAACAGATACGCTTAAAAATAAAAACAATAGATATTAGTACAGATAGATTATAATGTATTTATACAGAAATAAATTATATTTATAATACATATTTATGTAGATAGAAACTCTTGTACAGAATAAAATGCCTTATCCAGGAAATATAATTTTGTTTGCTTTTTAAAACTGGAGAAATCTTTTAACTTTTGAGGCAGCGTATCAAATATTTTTATGAAGTTGTAGGCAGGGGATTTTTTATAAGCACTTGTCTTATGAGTAGGTATCATTAAGTTGCTACCATGTCTTGTACTGTAACTGTGGCATTTTCCAACTTCTTCGAAATTATGTTTAT
Source organism: Rutpela maculata (assembly GCA_936432065.2). Classification (NCBI taxonomy): domain Eukaryota; kingdom Metazoa; phylum Arthropoda; class Insecta; order Coleoptera; family Cerambycidae; genus Rutpela; species Rutpela maculata. The sequence goes on from OW386285.2 coordinate 54,924,895, forward strand.
GTTTAAAAACATAAAGCACACATTTCCACATAAATACAGAAGGTACCGTTAATATATTTTCTTTTTTGAAACAACTGGTTGTAGGTTGTAGATTAAAAATTAGCCTAATCAATCTTTTTGGGATATCAGTACTCTGCTTATGCCACTACCAACTCCCCAGGATACAAGGTCTTAATCCTTAGAAACTTCTATCTGCCACAATGTATTTGTTATAAAACTATGATAGTTTTATTAAGGCAAATTTCATTCTTAAAGGTGATGACGTAAATGGGGCCCAAATTTCGCATTTTTTGACTGTCTGATACTAGCTTTGCCTTGACTGGTACCCTTTTCTATAAACTACTCATCATAAGGAAATATTTCGTTAAATTTCTCTTCTTAAAGGTTATAACGTAAATTCGTAAGAAAAATTTTAATTCCTTGCGAGACGCTGATAATGTAGAAGAATGCACTACCGTGCGTCAAAATGACACGACACCAATTTATTTCTCAGGGGGCGTCAGTCGCGTATTACCCCGTTCTTCTACCTCCCAGGCGGGTTCGAGATAAGATGCACTTCGATAGCCGAATAATGGACCAAGGCTGCACTACCACAGGTCGGTAACGATGCTCTCTCTGGACATGAAGTTCCTCGTTAGGGGTTTAGGTACCCTTTGAAATTCTGGATTTTTGCATAAAAAATCCCAACCGAAGAATTTCTCTGCGGAGGGATTAATTTTTGTACGTGGTATCCACGTTTTTATCTGTTAATGACGGACTCTACACCTTAGGGATTTCTCAAAAAATGCATAAAAAATCCCTATCGAACCTCCGTAAGGCAACCAGAAGGTCGAGTGTTAACGTGAGTTAACTCGATACATCCGGTTTTCGATACGAAAGTTCCAGGGATAATAGACCGTCAACAGGCCTCAAGATCAATCAAGAAACAATAGTTCAAAGAATCCGTTTATTTAGCAGAAATGGTTATACAAAATTCTCAAGATAAGAATCGTGCCTTCCCCAATCAAGGTAATGGCTTTCAGACCATACAAGCGAGAGCGCTTACGCTAACGATCGATTAGGTAGAAAAGATTCATGCATACCTTCTCAGAATCAAAATGCGAGCTTTTTAGAGAAGTCTGAGACCATTTGTAATTCATAATTACGGCTGATTGATTTTAACTTAAAAAAGTTTTACTAAATTAATTTAGTTTCGCTAGAGACTACTTAGCTTTAAAGTTCTTGTATCGTGGCGGTTGACGTACTAAAGCACATTCGTGAGGACTTATAACTGCATAAGTTTAATAGCGTTCAATCAGTCCACAATTTACTTGCTCCTATGCAGTTGTTCAATATTATCGATATGGCAACAACCCACCTTCGAGCGACTTTTAGGCAAAATTGAATTTTTGGTTTTTTATGCCTCTGTAACTTTGTCATTTGGAAAGCCTTGCTATTGGCTTTCCTACCATTGCTTCGTCTGGACCACTCAACGCGCTCGACCAAATTGCGAGCCGCTGAGTCAATCCAAACTCTTTCTATGCGAGAAACCGGTCTTGTGCATGTGCATTGTTTTAGTCAATTTTTGCTTATCGGCACTATGCCGCGCCTGCCGGCTTTGTCAAAATCGTCTATTTTGCCTTTGGGATGCAATGCATCGATAAAATTTTATGCTCATATTTTAGAACTGGGCTTTCAATGACCGTACCTCAAAGGTCAATGTCTTTGGTGGAGGAATAAAAATGAAAAATATCTCAAAGTATATTTTCGTGGTACTTTTTAAACTGGCTTCGTGGTACTTTTGAAAAACTAATCTTTAAGTCCAACTTTAGCGTACTTTTAAAAAATCAATTTTTATGCCAAATTTCGACGCAGTTTTGAAAAATTAATCTGCAAGTGAAATTTCGGCGTACTTTTGATAAATCGATTTTCAAGCCAAATTTCAACGGAGTTTTGAAAAATTAATCTGCAAGTGAAATTTTGGCGTACTTTTGATAAATCGATTTTCGAGCCAAATTTCGACACACTTTTCAAAAGTATTATTTTAATTTGTGGTACTTTTGAAAAAGTATATTATTCATAAATCTTTGTCATTATATACTTTTGCTCTCATATCCTGAACCAAAAACATATTTTCCTAAGTGAAAATTCGGTGTTTCTTCGAATTTTCACCTGGTCATTTCCAACGCCTTATAGAACCCAAAACGGTCCTTATGGACTGATCTGTGCCTCTGAAGACTCATAAAAATGTCCTTAAATGAAATTCTGGCCTAAGTCGAATTTTGATTCTGTCTTCAACTTAGGACGATTTTGGAGAGTTCTACAACAAAATTAAAAAAGTGTAAATTTTCTGAAGTTTCACATATATACTCCCATGTATTTTTGATCGCTGAACACGATCTCGATGTCAGTTTTGCTCCATCAGGTCATGATTTTCTTTAACCACGAAAAACAGGGGAAAACAGGCCAGAATGGGGTTTAAAATATAAATTAAAGATTTTAAATAAGTAGACCATGTGTTCGATGTATTTTTGGCCGTTGAATACGATCCTGATGTCAATTTTGCTCCATCAGGTCAGGATTTTTTTTAACCACGAAAAACAGGGGAAAACAGGCCAGAATAGGATTTAAAATATAAACCAAAGATTTTAAACAAGCTAAAAACGTACTCTTCGTCTGTTCACTGAAATTTTTATATAATTGTTACACGTTCTATAGGATACTCTTCGCAGTTTTTTGTAAATAATGTTAGTTTTAGACATTTTTAATTTTATAGTACGAACTTAGTTGGTAAAAGACTGTAAAATAAAGTAAAAATAAAAAACCATACCAAACCCCATTTGGGTTTCGAACCTGGGACCCTTGGATTCTGAGTCAAAAGCGTAAGAACTACACCACCACCTTACACGTAAAAAATACAAATTTTTACATTATTAGACACGAGTTAAAACCATATTTTTATGGTTGTATATTACATTACGAAATGTATATTTGTAAAATATATAAATATTTTGATATTAAAATGAAATATCATTTCACCAGATTTCTATTCAATGACAAAAACAAAAATCAAAAAAAATTTTTTTCAAATTTAAATCATTAATAACATTTTTATTTACCGATCGATTTTGTTCAAGAACAATAGGGTTCTTCCCCTATATAACACTAACTTACTGATCAAATTTCAGTACAATCGGATTTTTCTTTCTCGAGTTATCGTGCTTACAAAAAACGTGACGGACAGACGGACGGGCTGACAGACGGACATTTTGAAAGATGTTCAGAATTCGGTCACTATCACAATGATATGAAAATTTTTTGTCTGCGAGCGATGTTTACAGTTTGAGAAATATGCCGATCAAATGCAATACACTCTTCGTTTTCGATTTGCGAAGAGTATGTATTTGCTGAGAACTGTCCTGACATAGCCTTTGATATATTTGCAAAAATACTTTTACATTATTTTGAAATTTGTTTCCCGATAAAACGTTTTCGAACACATGTCAACAAAAAGAAGAATTTTAAATTAACACCTGAACTAACAAAGCTAAAAAATAACGTGACTCTTTACAGTACATTAGCTGCGCATGATGCAAATTATGAGGAGATTAGTAAATATTTTAATAGAGTTTACAGAGACAAATTACAACTTGCAAATAGGGAATATTATGATAATCAGATTTCAAAATCGGACAATAAATCAAAAACAATGTGGACCATAATTAATAATCTACAAAAGAAAAATAAACAAATGAGTGACATAGTTATGTATGAGGACAATTGTCAAATAGGTGACCAGGAAGCTGCAAATAATTTTAATTTACACTTTACATCAGGCAATGAAAATAAAGAACACGCTCTTGACTTTCTTCAAGCTACTGTACCCCATGTTCTGTCATTCAATTACTATGACTGAAATAAGCGAGGCAGATGTTATATCATCGATGGGTAAATTAAAAAATTCAACTTCTTGTGGCTTGGACAATATCTCAAATACTTTGTTAAAAAAATGTAGTCATGAGCTATGTAGACCTCTTACGTACTTAATAAATTTAGCTATAAATAAGGGCATTTTCTCCAGCAAACTAAAACAAGCCGTAGTAATCCCTATTTTTAAAAAAGGTGATCTAAACGACTACGATAATTACAGAGCAATAAGTTTACTCTCAAGCATTTCAAAACTTTTTGAGTTTATTATAAAAGAACAATTAACTTCATTCTTCTATCAAAACAAATTACTTTCCTCGTCTCAGCACGGTTTCACAAAAAATAAGAGTACCGAAACAGCTCTTTGTGAATTTCAAAATGTAATCGTAAATGCCTTAGATAATAAAAAACAAGTATTAGGTTTGTTTATAGACTTTTCACGCGCTTTCGACTGCGTTGACCATTACCTATTGTTAACAAAATTGTCAAGGTATGGCGTGAGAGGAACTCCGTTGAATCTCCTGACTTCCTATTTAAAAAATAGAACTCAGGTAGTTAAGTTAAATAATAATGTAACAAGTACCAGTATTGACATAAAACAAGGCGTACCTCAAGGGTCAATACTTGGACCTCTATTATTTTTTAATTTTTGCAAATGATATAATAAATTTCTTAAATAACAGTTCTCCATCAATTCACACTATTTGTTATGCTGACGATACTAATATTATAATAGTCGAAGAAGATCTGGTATCTCTTAAAATTGCAGCCGAGCATGTATATGAAAATGTAATTAAATTGTCAGAAAAGAACTTTTTGAATGTAAATAAAAATAAAACAAAATCGATACTATTTAGAATGCGGGGACAGCTACAATAATTTTGCCTTTTTGAAAACACTGAGTTTCGGGTGACTTCCACCGACTCGACAAAAATATTGGGTATCGTATGTGACTACAAACTAAATTGGGTCTTACATATCGATGCACTATGTATTAAACTACGCAGGAGTTGCTATGCTTTAAATTATATGGCTAAACATTGCAGTCCTAAGGTACTATTAACATTGTACTACGCCAACTTTCATTCTCATTTAAGATATGGAATAATTAACTGGGGAACGAGTACACAAATAAGTAGAGTATTTCTAATACAGAAGTACGCTCTCCGAATTATTGCAGCACTCGAATATCGTCAGTCATGTCGTAATACATTTCAAAATCTTAGGATACTAACCGTTGCTGGAATATACATACTGGAGGTTTGTACTTATGTTTACAAAAACCTCACCACGTTCTCGGCAAACCAACTGAACCACGATCATAATACGAGATCGAGAGGGCACCAAATAATTTTCGAACAACTTTTTACCAAAAGTGTTTTCACTATATTGGCTGTAAACTTTACAATGTACTGAATGCAGAAATTAAAGGTTCCCCCAATGTTTATGTCTTTAAAAATAGGCTGAAAGAATTACTACTACAAAAAAACTGTTACACACTACAAGAATTCTTCTTACCACCTTCTATTTCTACTTGAATTTTATTTATATGTGTATATTGACTTATACACGGGTACGTGTTCCTATATATTTTTGTTTATTTTTCTTTCTTGGTGTTTGTTATACACATTTGTTATACTTACATCTCTGTATGTTTAATTTTCTGACTTACACGTCTGTTTGTGACTATACATGTGTATGTGCGTGTATATGTATGTGTATGTATGTGTGTATATGTTCATGTTGATTACGTTTACACTCATCTATTTTATTTTTGACTTGTACTTGTACTTTTATATGAAAGAAATAAATAAATATTCTTATTATTATTATTATTATTATTATTATTATTATAAGTAGACCATGTATTCGATGTATTTTTGGCCGCTGAACACGATCCCAGTGTCAGTTTTGCTCCATCTGGTCAGGATTTTTTTTAACCACGAAAAACAGGGGAAAACAGGCCAGAATGGGATTTAAAATATAAATTAAAGATTTTGAATAAGTAGACCATGTATTCGACGTATTTTTGGCCGCTGGACACGATACCGATGTCAGTTTTGCTCCATCAGGTCAGGATTTTTTTAAACACGAAAAACAGGGGAAAACATGCCAGAATAGGGTTTAAAATATAAATTAAAAATTTTAAGTAAGTAGACCATGTATTCGATGTATTTTTGACCGCTGAACACGATACCGATGTCAGTTTCAACCAATCAGATCATGACTTCTTATTTAGCCCGATTTATTCTTTTCTGTGGTTCCGTACCCTTTTGTCTTCAAATGATTGCGTAATGGTTTTCTTTTTCGTTTTATTCCTTTCGTTTTCACATCCCTTTTCAATGTCCAACAGCAGTTTGCCATCATATTAACATCCCATCATATTAACATCCCGCTCCATTTCCTTTATGTCTTGGTGAAAACGTTCACTATGCTCTTCACTATAATCACCTAAATTTTCTGGAACCTGGTATATATGAGAATGCAGGATATGCAGTTATAAATTCAACAATTCAACAACCTAATTTTCTTAATTTTCCTGCCATGTTGGATACTATTTCCTTGTAGTCTTCGTTCTTATTGTTTTCTAAAATTTTACCAACAACTTCTTTAAAGCTCTGCTAGCTCTCTTTTCCGTATCTGACATTGTAGTGATAAATTTCTTATCTCTTATATCGAATACATAGTCTACTTATTTAATATCTTTAATTTATATTTTAAACCCCATTCTGGCATGTTTTCCTCTATTTTTCGTGGTTAAAAAAAAATCCTGACCTGGTGGAGGAAAACTGACATCGGGATTGTGTTCAGCGGTCAAAAATATATCGAATACTTGATCTACTTATTATACTCTTCGCAAAAACGAAGAGTATATTGTATTTGATCGGCACATTTCTAAAATCGTAAATATCGCTCGTAGAGAAAAAAATTTCATATAATTGTGTTAGTGAACGAATTCTGAACAACTTTCAAAATGTCCGTCTGTCCGTCTGTCTGTCCGTCCGTCCGTCTGTCCGTCTGTCTGTTCGTCCGTCCGTCACGTTTCTTGTAAGCACGATAACTTGAGAAAGAAAAATCCGATTGTATTGAAATTTAGAAAGTAACTTAGTGTTAGCTAGAGGAAGAACCCTATTGTTTTTGAAGAAAATCGATCAGTAAATAAAAAAGTTATTAATTATTTAATTAAAAAAAAATATTCTCTTAATTTTTGTCGCTTGTACTAAAATGGAAATCTTGCGAAATATTATTTCCATAATATATATTTTTTTTGTTTATAAATTTTACTAATATATATTTCATAAAAGTACGAGTTGAAATACCTATGTATGATTGTCGAAAGATATATATCACAGACAATCAGTTTTTGTAGCAATAGCTGGTGGCGCAGCGGCTAAAGTTTTGCGTTGCAATCCAAAGGTCCCGTGTTCGAATCTCACACAGGTTGGATATTTTTTTTCATTTTTTTTTTCATACAATTTTTTTCACAACAAAGATGGTATCACAAAATTTAGGATGTCCAAAAACTAACATTATTTACAAGAAAACTACGAAGAGTATCTTAGAGAATGTGTAACAATTATATATAAAAAGCTCAGTAAATTGGCGAAGAGTACGTTTTTAGCTTGTATAATATCTTTAATTTATATTGTAAACCCCATTCTGGCCTGTTTTCCCCTGTTTTTCGTGGTTAAAAAAAATCCTGACCTGATGGAGCAAAACTGACATCGGAATCGTGTTCGGCGGTCAAAAATACATAGGAGTATATATGTGAAACCTAAGAAAATTCACATTTTTTTTATTTTGTGTGCCTGTGTAATTATTGCCTCAATGGCAAACCGGCAGACAATTTTTGTATTATTCAGGACATTAGTATCTACGATTTTAAATGCCCAAACGTTTTAAAGGCGACACCATATATTTCCGGCTCTCACACTATTATAATCTAGTTTAGTTGTCATTTTTTGAAACCTATTTTATGACGTTGAATTTACGTTGTTCTCGGTGAAGAGCTGTATATTTTCATTCCTATTATTTTCTGCAAGATACATAAACGGACGACAATGTGAGCGATTTGACAATTACGTTCCACGTTAGTGGTGGAGAACGCTATTATTTCGACAAATGCCGTATTTTTTCCATATACCACATCCTATTTTACGAAATAACCTAGAATGTTTAAACATACATTGCATTTCAAAGGAGATACCAAGTCACGTCCTCGCTGACTGCGAACACTGTCTATACTTTGTAACATGGTTTGTGTATTACATCAAAATCGAGTTTTATATATTCACGGCCTCGCACTGACGAATATTTTATCTTGCTTTGTTCACTACTTTATAAACTCGTTATTCCTTGCAAAATAGTTTTATGGCAAAATATTGCTTTATTTAAATACTACTTTGTGTATTATGTATACAAAGAGAAGATTCATTATATAGTCAAAGCAAAAATGTATTCTGTAACTTTTGATGTTTCCCTTGTTTCGTATTACACTTTAGGAATAGAGTACATGTATGTTGTTGGAGGATTTATAATAACTATATTTTTTTTAACTCAGATATAATGTATGTCAAACCAATATTTTGCCTTTTTTATTCCTGATTGTTTCAGTGCACTTGCATTTCCAGACCTTCTATAGTGGTTGTGGTGACTGATAGTCTAATGCATTTCGATGAAAAGGCTGCATTATTACAGAAATACTTTGAACTTAAGGGATTTGAATGAAACCTTTTGCAACGTACTTTAAAATTTACCAATTTAAAAATGTATCCATTAAAAAATGTGCAAATATTTTTTTTTTGAAAAAACTCCAAAAAATCAATATTTATCAAAAATTATTTTGAAACTGTGATAGCTCAAATCATTTAAATGATAAAATTACAAAAAAATCATATACGGGTTTTCTAAACCACTGATTATAATTTTGATATTATAATAGCAAAGTTCAAAATTATGGATTCAAAATAGCTAGCTTAAACCTGAACATTATGCAAATATCGTAAAAAGAATGCATACAAATGTTGCATTTATTACAATACACACATCAAAATAAGAACCCTGCCAAAATGAAATATGAAAAAAAAATGTGAAAGCAAAGTTATAAAGAATTAAATTGTCTACATTAAAGTCAGTGAGAGCATATGTCTATCTTTTATAGAATGTGCAAAGAAAGCATGCAGAATGTGGTATCGTATAGATTCATCGAATTTAAACGCATGTATTGCCAAAACAATAAATTATATATAATATGCTGCCACTCATTTCTTTATGTGAAATCTCGTGTGAAATTTAATCCTCTACAGCTTTTTCCTACAGTTTTTTTTCAGCTTTTACTTCTTTCGTCCTTATGTAAATGTGTATATTATATATCTACGAATTGGTAGCCATTCGGAGACGCTAAATTTAATTTTACAAATTTCTGAATTTTCTGGGGGCTTTCATGATTAAGTTCAAGTTCCTAGATCATCAAAAAGTACCCAAAAAATTCACCGAATAGATAAGAGGTAAAAACTTTGTTACACTCTGTTTAATATAAAAGTGTAATGTAACTACATACGGTATTTATGTCTGTCAATTATTTGGGTTCTTCTCGACGAGCTAGGAACTCGATGGTGTGAAGATAGAAAGTACCTTCACGACACCTGAAATACACAAGAACTTGAAAAATTCAGAATAACGACTCCAATATGGAGTCCAAAATTTGAGTAACCTTTTTAACGATCCCCGTCGCAGAGTACGGGCATTTTGTTAGTTCTTCTTAAAAAGTAAGAAATAATAACAGCAAATATAGGCTTCGATAGAGGAGACCCTATCAGCTTCAAGATTCTGGTATTTAAAAAAATGTAAAAGTTAAGTACAGCTTTGGAAAAATTAGTAAATTTAGCAAATACGATTTTCGGCACCTAACTTTTTCTCAAATTTCGTGAAAACAATATAACCGCCTTACAAAATGATATCTTATTTATGTCTTTTGTTTCACACAAATTAAATATGCTACGTATTAGAGACAACCTAAATAAGTGGATTGTATCATACCTCACTGATAGCAAATTCAGAGTCAAAATAGAAAACTTTCTTTCATATGAACCTGAGCTAAACATTAGAATACCCCAGGGTAGTGTGCTGGATCCTCTGATATTCCTGCTATATGTAAATGATCTACCACACTATATAAACTCTGCAAATATTTACATGTATGCGGATGACACATCTTTTATAGTTACGGCAAGAATTCCTGAACAACTAGAGGAAAATGTGAACAATATTTTACATTTGTTCAGTGAATGGTGCTTTAGAAATAGGCTTATAATAAATTATGGTGAAACAGTTTGCATTCATTTTACTACAAAACAAAAAAGAACGAGTACAATTTTAATATAAAATTGCATATTCATTCTGTATCGCTTCAATCAGAAATAAAGTTTCTGGGAACTATAATAATTGATGCGAAGTCAAGTTTATTTATATACATTTATATACAAAATTGGGATAATCCTGTTTCGCTATCATAAATTTAAAAAATTGTTTTTTACAAAAAATAATTCCTAAATGTCTATTATGCCTTAGTATACTCTCAAATTTCCTATAATATAACTTCATATGAAAACAGTAGTACAGGCATGCAAAGAATATTTATAATGCAAAAAAGAATCATAAGATTAATATTTAATTTAGGTTAATAGAATCATGTAGAGATACTTTTAAAAAAGAGAAAATATTGACTGTGGTATCTATATATCTCTATAAGTTTTTAATTTACATATACCCAAATTAAAATAAATTAAAAACTTACAATCACCGTTATCAAACTCACAACAAAGACGAGATATATACAGAATCGGAAAGCGTTTGTTTTAGTATTGCACTAGTTTCAATGATTTAACTGACCGCCCACAATAAAGACGTCTACCAATACTCTAGCGGAGGTAAACAGTGACACGCCCATCAGGAGAAGCATGTACAAGATTGCATGCTTCGCTCTCGCTTGCTCTTATTGCCATCCCAAATCCAACACTTCCTGATACTGTCTTTATATAAGAAGTCCTCATTATGTGCAGGTAGTTATTTGTTCAATAAATTGCCCTCATATAAAAAATTGCATGCCAATAAAAAAGTTCAAACAAAAACTAAAAACGCTTCTGGTCGATAATTGCTTTTATTCTGTAGAAGAGTTTTTGGAACTCTAAATTAATTGTTTTTATATATTTTTACCTAAAATGTGTTGTAATTTTTTTTGTAATGTTTTTATTTTAAATTTTAATGCATTAAATCAATTAAAGTTAGCTAGTTTAAATTATATTTGTCCATATTTATATGTCATCTTGTTTTTAGTAACACTTTGACAATATCTATACTTATGTAAATAAGTCACAGAAATAAATATCTATCTATGAAGAAATTAATTTCTTAAAAATGTATGTTTCAAACGGCTTTACAAAATATATTATTATAATTTTATTCACTTTCTACATATTGTAACTTTGTGTTTTGATACTACGAACCTATAGTATGAGGTCGTTTAATAAGAAAATATAAGACTGACAGCTGTTTAACGAAAATTAGAAACAAATTTCATATCTCGTAACTTTATCTATTTACTGCAGTAAAATTAGACATTTTATGATAAGTTAGCGGAAATCATTGGGAGATTTTTGAAAATTAATGGAGATGTTCATTTTGATGTTCCGAATAATACTGTTGCCATGACCTACGCGATTTTACAAAATTAAAATTACATTCAAAATACATTTCAGATAAGTAGAGATTATTCCCCAAATGTGCAAAAGATATTCTAAAATCTGTGCCCGTTTCGCCTACTGCGACTTTAATCAGGGAATGTCCTATATATGTATTATTATACAAAAAATAACATTTTTTTGCTCAAAATAATTTTACAAGCATCATAAATTATAGTTCTTCTTAAAAAGTAATAAATAATTGCCTAGAATGTTATAAGACACGTAAAAAATCACAAAGCTTTGCCGCGAATCCCCTTAGTATAGAGCGGGGCATGCCTTATTTTTCTACATCATATTAAATAATAAATATAATGTATTACTTAATACATAAAACATCATTATTCTCATGTAAAGTATGTTCTGGCATGATTAAAATAAGAAACACACGGAAACACACATGTATCAATTATAATTTCAAATTATTTTGATATAATTACGCAACTCCCTCCTAACGGTTACTATAGCAACGATAACCGGCGTTCGGGCATCAAATATTTTAGGAGGGAGTTGCGTAATTATATCAAAATAATTTGAAATCATAATTGATACAGGCGTGTTTCTGTTAATTTCTTATTTTAATCATGCCGGAACATACTTTACACGAGAATAATGATATTTTATGTATTAAGTAATACATTATATTTATTATTTAATAAACTGTAGAAAAATAAAGCATGCGCCACTCTATCCTAGGGGCATGGCGGCAAAGCTTTGAGATTTTTACGTGTCTCATAAGTCAACTATACCATTGAATCTTTCATTCATTTCTAGTTATTAATGGAATTCACATTCCATTGATAACACGAATTATTCCAGAAAATTAAAAAAATTCGACATTTGCGGGAAAACTGTCAATTCTACAAACAAATTTATAAGAGCTGTTTTGAGCAGAATTTTAAGAGGTACATTTTTCATAATAAGCTCCATTTTGTTATCTCTAAGCGTTCTTGATTTACAACCAAGAAACCGTTCTGGAGCACCTTTCCCACTCCCTCCCATCGGGAGCACAGCCACCACGACGAAGAAAATCTTTCTTATATAATAATATAAAAACTTTCCTTATATGACTGGCGTAGTAATAGAACACTTTATTTTTTAATTTAAAAGTGCTTTCTGGAAAAAATTATAACAATTACATGGTAATATCGACTTTAAAATGTTTTGATTATTGTCATTTTATCTTGGCAGTCAAAAGTTATACTACTTTTTGTGTAGCGTGCGCACGCGCTTGCACTGTCGAAGCGTGCTCGAGTACAGTGCCGCTGAGTTGCTTTCCAATCGTGGAATATCATTCAACCCCATATAATTTTTTCACTGTCTTACGGTTTTGAAAAACCAGAATGGAATTTGTTCGCTATTACCTCTAGTATTTGACTGATTGATTTTTTTTATTTTTTTCAAATAAACGAACTGGTAGGAGGGGAAAACCCTTTTGTATTTTTTCGCAAATGGGTTTTTGAGTACGTAGGAAAGGGTTAAGAGGAGAAATTTTTTTACAGATAAGTGAGGATTTTTTTATCTTTATTTTAAAAGAATAGTATCGCAATCCAAGCAATAGGAAGGGAGGGAGGGGGTATAATGCATTTGCGGGAATAAAGGGTTAAGGAAAAGTGTTAGGGACATCGGACATTAATATTCGACAATATGTATATATTTTTTCCATCTTAATATTTAGTCAGTCTACCCTTCATCAAATATTAAACTGCAGAAGTGACGCTTCCGCGAGATCTTCAATTTTTAATTCAATTTTTTTTTCGTCAAGTCAATAATAACTATGTTATCGGGAAAAAAGCGTGTTTTTGCGAATTTTAAATGCAGATTCCTCCTTCACCCCATGTGATTAAGCTGAACTAACTTGATAACATGATAACCGAGCACGCGTGTTTTTTTTTTCATTTGGTTTCATTCCAAAACTAGATTCGCTCCACTAGCTCTCCTCTATCTTTTTGTTCTCATCATTTTTCGAGAATAATCAAATTAACAAAATTATTTACAAAAATCCATAATTGTTAAATAAAGAAAATTGGACAAGAGTTACCTCGGTGATCCTTTTGCGGTTTCATGTTTTTTTTTTTCATATTTTTGAGAATATCCTCTCAAATTTTCAGCGAGTTCAGAGAGCTTCCGAAGCAAAAATCTAAATGCATCGGACTATGAATATACTTTATTTTTTAGATATCAAGAAACAAAGAAATCCTTGGGGGTCGGGTCGGAGGAATATATAAATTAGTAATAAAAAACACATGGTTTATTATATCTTTCACATTAAAAAGAACGGTTCTAATTTACATATTTATCAGCTTATTGAGAGATTTATATTTGTAATAGGCCTCTACTCTGTAATTTGGGCCCTCACTATTCCTTTTTTGGTAGTTAAGCACCACTAAGTGTTGTTCCTTTTAATGTATCCATTCTAACTTTATCAAGAATCACCGTTAGTAAAAGAACATTAGGAATATTAACGTAAATATTAAAGTTAATCTTGTGATTAGGTAAGTTAAGTCATGAAATATTTGTTTACGTAATTTGTCAATTTTATTTTTCTTCTTACTTTCGCACCTGTAGAAGATAACGTATTGGAGCCGTGCAGTAATAAGAATTAAATATGTACAAAAATATATAACCATTTTAGAGTTGGCCTCAAAACAGGAAAAGAGATATAAATCTAATGGTAAATTGAAACAGTTTTTCGCCACACATTTATTCTATTCTCTCTATGAATTCCTAAAAATACCTGTCACTACTTCCACAAGATTTCCTATTCAAGTTTTGCACTACCACCCTCACCCCATTATTAAAAAGTATGGTAGTGGGGGTGGGCGACGCCAAAACAGATTTTGATGCCTTTGGTTTTGTACACACATTAAATTACAATTTAATTTTTCTTACTCCATTTACTAATGGGGTGGGGGTGGTAATGGATGAGATAGTGTGGATGGCTGTTGCAAAGTGATTTAGTGTGTATGTACAAGAATCAATGGCCTCAATTTTTTTTTGACATCAAGAGGTTCTTCGGTCAAGGATTAAATCCCCTCTTATTGCCATCCCAAATCCAACACTTCCTGATACTGTCTTTATATAAGAAGTCCTCATTATGTGCAGGTAGTTATTTGTTCAATAAATTGCCCTCATATAAAAAATTGCATGCCAATAAAAAAGTTCAAACAAAAACTAAAAACGCTTCTGGTCGATAATTACTTTTATTCTGTAGAAGAGTTTTTGGAACTCTAAATTAATTGTTTTTATATATTTTTACCTAAAATGTGTTGTAATTTTTTTTGTAATGTTTTTATTTTAAATTTTAATGCATTAAATCAATTAAAGTTAGCTAGTTTAAATTATATTTGTCCATATTTATATGTCATCTTGTTTTTAGTAACACTTTGACAATATCTATACTTATGTAAATAAGTCACAGAAATAAATATCTATCTATGAAGAAATTAATTTCTTAAAAATGTATGTTTCAAACGGCTTTACAAAATATATTATTATAATTTTATTCACTTTCTACATATTGTAACTTTGTGTTTTGATACTACGAACCTATAGTATGAGGTCGTTTAATAAGAAAATATAAGACTGACAGCTGTTTAACGAAAATTAGAAACAAATTTCATATCTCGTAACTTTATCTATTTACTGCAGTAAAATTAGACATTTTATGATAAGTTAGCGGAAATCATTGGGAGATTTTTGAAAATTAATGGAGATGTTCATTTTGATGTTCCGAATAATACTGTTGCCATGACCTACGCGATTTTACAAAATTAAAATTACATTCAAAATACATTTCAGATAAGTAGAGATTATTCCCCAAATGTGCAAAAGATATTCTAAAATCTGTGCCCGTTTCGCCTACTGCGACTTTAATCAGGGAATGTCCTATATATGTATTATTATACAAAAAATAACATTTTTTTGCTCAAAATAATTTTACAAGCATCATAAATTATAGTTCTTCTTAAAAAGTAATAAATAATTGCCTAGAATGTTATAAGACACGTAAAAAATCACAAAGCTTTGCCGCGAATCCCCTTAGTATAGAGCGGGGCATGCCTTATTTTTCTACATCATATTAAATAATAAATATAATGTATTACTTAATACATAAAACATCATTATTCTCATGTAAAGTATGTTCTGGCATGATTAAAATAAGAAACACACGGAAACACACATGTATCAATTATAATTTCAAATTATTTTGATATAATTACGCAACTCCCTCCTAACGGTTACTATAGCAACGATAACCGGCGTTCGGGCATCAAATATTTTAGGAGGGAGTTGCGTAATTATATCAAAATAATTTGAAATCATAATTGATACAGGCGTGTTTCTGTTAATTTCTTATTTTAATCATGCCGGAACATACTTTACACGAGAATAATGATATTTTATGTATTAAGTAATACATTATATTTATTATTTAATAAACTGTAGAAAAATAAAGCATGCGCCACTCTATCCTAGGGGCATGGCGGCAAAGCTTTGAGATTTTTACGTGTCTCATAAGTCAACTATACCATTGAATCTTTCATTCATTTCTAGTTATTAATGGAATTCACATTCCATTGATAACACGAATTATTCCAGAAAATTAAAAAAATTCGACATTTGCGGGAAAACTGTCAATTCTACAAACAAATTTATAAGAGCTGTTTTGAGCAGAATTTTAAGAGGTACATTTTTCATAATAAGCTCCATTTTGTTATCTCTAAGCGTTCTTGATTTACAACCAAGAAACCGTTCTGGAGCACCTTTCCCACTCCCTCCCATCTGGAGCACAGCCACCACGACGAAGAAAATCTTTCTTATATAATAATATAAAAACTTTCCTTATATGACTGGCGTAGTAATAGAACACTTTATTTTTTAATTTAAAAGTGCTTTCTGGAAAAAATTATAACAATTACATGGTAATATCGACTTTAAAATGTTTTGATTATTGTCATTTTATCTTGGCAGTCAAAAGTTATACTACTTTTTGTGTAGCGTGCGCACGCGCTTGCACTGTCGAAGCGTGCTCGAGTACAGTGCCGCTGAGTTGCTTTCCAATCGTGGAATATCATTCAACCCCATATAATTTTTTCACTGTCTTACGGTTTTGAAAAACCAGAATGGAATTTGTTCGCTATTACCTCTAGTATTTGACTGATTGATTTTTTTTATTTTTTTCAAATAAACGAACTGGTAGGAGGGGAAAACCCAGAAGTGACGCTTCCGCGAGATCTTCAATTTTTAATTCAATTTTTTTTTCGTCAAGTCAATAATAACTATGTTATCGGGAAAAAGCGTGTTTTTGCGAATTTTAAATGCAGATTCCTCCTTCACCCCATGTGATTAAGCTGAACTAACTTGATAACATGATAACCGAGCACGCGTGTTTTTTTTTTCATTTGGTTTCATTCCAAAACTAGATTCGCTCCACTAGCTCTCCTCTATCTTTTTGTTCTCATCATTTTTCGAGAATAATCAAATTAACAAAATTATTTACAAAAATCCATAATTGTTAAATAAAGAAAATTGGACAAGAGTTACCTCGGTGATCCTTTTGCGGTTTCATGTTTTTTTTTTTCATATTTTTGAGAATATCCTCTCAAATTTTCAGCGAGTTCAGAGAGCTTCCGAAGCAAAAATCTAAATGCATCGGACTATGAATATACTTTATTTTTTAGATATCAAGAAACAAAGAAATCCTTGGGGGTCGGGTCGGAGGAATATATAAATTAGTAATAAAAAACACATGGTTTATTATATCTTTCACATTAAAAAGAACGGTTCTAATTTACATATTTATCAGCTTATTGAGAGATTTATATTTGTAATAGGCCTCTACTCTGTAATTTGGGCCCTCACTATTCCTTTTTTGGTAGTTAAGCACCACTAAGTGTTGTTCCTTTTAATGTATCCATTCTAACTTTATCAAGAATCACCGTTAGTAAAAGAACATTAGGAATATTAACGTAAATATTAAAGTTAATCTTGTGATTAGGTAAGTTAAGTCATGAAATATTTGTTTACGTAATTTGTCAATTTTATTTTTCTTCTTACTTTCGCACCTGTAGAAGATAACGTATTGGAGCCGTGCAGTAATAAGAATTAAATATGTACAAAAATATATAACCATTTTAGAGTTGGCCTCAAAACAGGAAAAGAGATATAAATCTAATGGTAAATTGAAACAGTTTTTCGCCACACATTTATTCTATTCTCTCTATGAATTCCTAAAAATACCTGTCACTACTTCCACAAGATTTCCTATTCAAGTTTTGCACTACCACCCTCACCCCATTATTAAAAAGTATGGTAGTGGGGGTGGGCGACGCCAAAACAGATTTTGATGTCTTTGGTTTTGTACACACATTAAATTACAATTTAATTTTTCTTACTCCATTTACTAATGGGGTGGGGGTGGTAATGGATGAGATAGTGTGGATGGCTGTTGCAAAGTGATTTAGTGTGTATGTACAAGAATCAATGGCCTCAATTTTTTTTTGACATCAAGAGGTTCTTCGGTCAAGGATTAAATCCAGATGAGGGTTTACATGAGGATGTCGCATACATGAACAACCGAAGAACACGTGAAAGTTGATTTGCTTTAGAAGTGGAGAGAAAGAAATGGAGTAGACTAAAATTGTCCTTTCAACAAGTGTCATCAGCTCTCTTTCTTGAGTTCTTCCAAATGACTGAAAGGGATCTAAGAATATTTTTACAGGTTCTTATCAACTATCTCACGTGGTACCTCATCTCATAGGAGTAATGGGCGAGGAACGGAAGAGGTATGTTTCATTTTAAATTCCTAACCCATCGGGTAGTATCCAATCAATTTGCCTAACAGGTAAATAGAGATCGGCCCTTTAGTGCTAAGAAGCTCAATATCTTTTTTAAATATAAAAGAATATTTTAAATAAAGGTTATAGGTCTTACATGGTTGCCTATTTATAATGTACTGTAAAATACACAGGGTGTTCCTTTAAAATGACACATCACGCATATTTTTAAACCATTTGGTTTCAGTGAAAAATTTCACGTAATTTTTTTTCAAATTGCTGCGGCCGAGTTATTGCGGAAAATGTGAAACACGGAGGAAGAGTACATCACAAATATCATCGAAACTTTGTTAATGATAGGTAATGGTAAGCATTTGAAAAGTGCAAAGATGAGGGTTAGCTGAAATGTTTGAGACGAGGGGATTTTATACAGTGGCATAGGCCTCCCGCAGTCCATTCCATCGTCTGCGTTCATCCAGTTCGTCTTTACCCTTCTTATATCATCCGCCCATGTTATTGGCGGAAAGAGTCTTGTCGCGATCTCCTCTCTAAAATTTTTCTCATCCATTGTCCGTCTGTCATTCTTGCTTTATGCCCAGCTCAGTTCCATTTCAACATTGTTATGTGCTCGATTGCATCGATTATACCAGACATTTGGCGGATCCTTGCATTTGAAACTCTATCCCTAAGGGAAGAACCCATAGTTCTGTGTGCAGCACGTACTATGTTAACAGTCTTCTTTGTTAGTGTGAGCCTTTCTGTTCCATAAGTAAGCACAGAAAGTAAACATTGATTAAAAACTTTCTTCTTTAAATAAGTTTGAATGTTCGATTTTGAGTGTTGCTAAGCTTTACAAACGCTGCCCAAGTTGGACCGATTTTGCACCCTGTTTCACAGGTTTGTTTGTCTCTTCCTAGGCGTGGCCTAGATATTTGTATGAGCTTACTTGTTCTATGTGGTTATCATCCAGGGATATTTGTTCGCTTATTACCAAAGTGATGTACTGTGTATTGCTGGTATTAATCTTTAGACCGCCTGCTTCAGAAGCACATGTCTAGTTTCTTTAATATTTCTTTTGCTTCTTCAATACGTCAACTATTATGACAATGTCGTCCGCGAATCGTAGATGGTTTAGTCCCTGGCCATTGATGTTTGAACATATATTCTAAAAGCATCGTGAAAAGTTTTGAGGATATAACATCATCTTGCCTCACTCCTCTTTCTGTACGAATCTCTTCGGTGTAGTCATGCATTTTTACATAAGCCTTTGCTTTCCCACACTGGTTTTATTTATGTTTATATATATCTGTAGTAGGGTGGTCCTTATTTATACTTGACGGAAAAAAAATTATCGAATTTAGTTTGCGGCACCCTCCACAATTGTTCCAATTTCTAAAAAAGTAATCCCTTGAAAATCTGAGTCAAATCGGTCAAGGGGAAAACGTGCCGCAAGCACCCTCAAGAGTCTGAATTTCTTGAAATACTCCATATAAACAATAGATAGGTAGGTGTTAACTCATAATAGGCAAATATAAAATAGTTTATCAGACCTTTTTCCCAAGAAAGCGGAAAGTCGTTGCTAGATGGAGTAACAGTGAATCATCTGAAAGGACTTGTTGTAGTAAAGACAGTACAGTTTTAACAGTATCTCACTGTCTCTTGTACTGTGAAGAGTGACTATGAAATTCAGTGATTTTAAGATGAATATTTTCAATTATTTAATTTCGATATGGCGGGAATTACTTTGCATCATGATAATCGAGCTTATCTTCTTGGACATTACACTCATGCGTCCACTAGTAAACTTTCATCTAATAAACAAGTATATTTTGATAGCACAGTCACAAATACAGGAGTTTTTAATGGTAGCTGTGTTCTACTAGAACAATTCCTAGAAAGAGACACAATATTGTTTTTGAAAATTCTAGCATCGTATTCCTCATTATACGACAGTTAGCCACAGTTAATGTCAAAATGACACTAATTCAGGGTAACCATTGACCTCCATTAGAAAAATATTCTGAGACATACTAAAATGTCCTATTTTAGAACATGTCCTAAAATGGGACATTATTCTAAAAGGTACATTCACTTCTCTATTTACTTGACGTACGAGATATATAGGTACTCTATCCTGTCATTTCATATCCCGATTGTGCCGTGTGGGACACACGTGTATTTCACTTTTAATAATCTTTAGGGCACAATTTTGGATTATAAAATTCAAACCTTCAGTATATATGGCGCTTAGGTCTACAGTTGCTAATTGGTTTCAAATAGAGGGACTGTACAGTCGTATCTTGGTTTTTAGTATGGAAAGCGTACAGTGACATCTTGTAGTAGTGTCTATAGAGTATCTTTTCTGTTATTGAGCTTTACTGTAGCTTTATCAAGTTTTACAGTGTCGATTTCCTCTTAGGTTCTCACAAGTTTATCTAAATTTAACAAATAAGTAATAGATGAAGAAATGTGCAAATTGGTAATCAAATTAGGATTTTAATATGAATTGTCTAGTCTGGGTAGTTTTTTGTTTTAAAGTATTCAGGTTGTCAAGTTAAGTTTGCATTCAATTTTGCAGGGTCGGAGAGGTCGGACTATTATTTATTTAAACAATAATTTTTTTAGTATTTTTCTATCGGTTTTTTTATATCTCGATATCTATAAGCATTTTCAACAAATTATTGTTCTTTCGAAAATAAGGATGCATTCCAGAGAACTTAATGACAATGTAGCTCTTCTAGAATACAATCATAACATACAATTTAAAAATTAATATGCTTATTAAATCGGCTAAAAAGCGTAATTGTGTCTAAAACTTTGCACCCTTGTCAAATTTTAGGCTGAAAGTTTATTTTGTTTGTTAAGAAAAAGACTTAAACACGAAAAGTTAGATATCTCGGCAAATAGATATCACAAAAAAAACTTCTTAAAAAAATTATTCGTGTTTCCTTAAACTTTTAAAGTGTGTAAAAATTTTCTATATTTAAGTCTTCCTTGGTTACAATTGTATTTATTTATAACTATTTTTTTAACACAAAAGAAGTGGTCAAAAATGCAAGAGACTATCACTTTAAAGCATTCTTGGAAAGCTACAATTTACTCTGTTTGATGACTAGATTTCCCAGTTCTAGCAACAAATTGATTTTTTATTTTGTATGTTTCATTATTTTCAAAACAACATTGCTTAAAATTACTTAATTTTGAAATATTTAATTTTTTTAAGTAAGAATGACAATGAATTTTAATTTATATGCATTTGTGAGCAGACAATTCGCATTTTGATTTTCTTAGTTCCCATTGACTCCACTCAATACATGCGCCTCAATAATATATGTAGGTAGAATAACAAAAATATAAAATGCTTCGTCTGCATTTTCAAACTAGGAAGATAATAACAAAAAAATTCTGTGTTTCGTTCTAAATATGAATAGTTTTCGATATTAGTGTGAAAAATGGCAATTCCGTCACCATTTCCCAAGATGACGACCATAGCCAATTTTCTTTTTCGGAAACGATCATTAAATTATCAGTCAGTTGGTCCTTAGAGTTCAAGAAGAAATTTTGAGTAACAAGCGGTCAGTTAGTTTCAATTTTTCAAAGGTTCCAACAGGAATGGCCCCAAATTAATCAAGAATATTTCAAGTGTGGGTTTGAAGACCCGTTGTTAGCGACCACCTACAAAATACAGGTGAAATTTTTCCACTTTATACAGCGTACTTTCGAAGATTCAGAACGTCAACCCTGAGAAGATTATAGGGAGTTTCTGGAATTAGCATTCATACTGTTGGGAGAAGTTTCTCCACGAGACATCTTTTCGTGCTCTAGGAGCGATGCATCATGCCCGATGGAAGGCAAAAGCCATTTATACTTTAAAGATTTTTTTTGATTCGGGATTAATTCCATTCAGCGGCTTCAGAATGAAAACATATATGAGATATTTCAATTTTTGTTATTAAAGTTTACTTAGAAGCTTGGTTCTTAGCACGACTGACTGGCAACCTCAGCTCCATACCAAGATTAGTGTTTTTTAAAAAAAAACTCCATGAATATAAATCCACGGATCCGACCAACAGTACACAAATTTAAAAATCACTTATGGTACCTTGCCTTATCTTAAGTACAGATAAAAGTTATTTGAAATGTTATGATTTTGTAAAAAAAAAAACTGAAAGTCGTCAAAGACGTGGCGGAACTAGGTGTTAAATTATTCAGTGATTACAATAGTTTATTGACAAAAGACGACGAACAAAAACATTATGTGCTCCAAGCAGTGTCTGATTATAGAAAACGATTCCCCGACTTAAAAAAAAAAGAAACTTTGCCCAACATGTAAGGGATTGATGTTTCCTTTTTAATTAAGTATTCGGTGTTATTTTGTTATTTTTTTTTTAAATTTGTCGCAAGGAATTGATAAAAAAATCGATTCAAACTGAACGCGCATTAAACCCATAACAATTCTATTGTCTAAAAAGGGGGCGTTGCGTAACGTAATCCGATCAAGCTAAAGTTTTACACAGAGTGTTTTTTATGGCAAAAAAATATCTAAATTTGAAAAACTGGGACCACCCTAATCTGTAGTCAACACGGCATTCTGTTAGAGCATAGCGCATTATTGTTGGTTTATCATGTCGAAAGCTTTTTCGTAATCGACGAGCATTAGAACCAGAGGCTTGCTACATTCTATACATTTCTCGAAGAGTTCTTACCACTTGGAGGTGATCATTTGTTTCAAATCCGGATCTAAAACTTGCTTGAGCATATGGTTTGTAATCATCTAATTTCTTGGTTATTCATTTTGTGATTATTGGCATAAAAAGTTTGTAAGTATATATGAGATAGCCGGCTGATCAGACCAAAGTTTTTTAGGTTTGGTATATCTCCTTTTTTATGCAAAATTATTATTACAGCTTGGTCCTATTGAGAGGGTGTTTTTTCGCTTATTAATCATGCGTTGCAAAGCTTGCAAATCATTTGGTCTAAAGAAGCTTCTCCTTGCTTTACGCAACTTGCCAATCTTTAAACATCTATTTTGTGCAACTATTCTATCCCTTCAAATTAATTATTATATTAGTCCCTAAAATTGATAGTTTTTGAGATATTTTCAAATCAACTAATAACTTAAAAATTCGATTTTTTACAAGCTACTTTGTCATTTAGTAATTTCTGCCTTTAATTAATGATGCCAGAACAAATTTTGAGACTTTGCTTCTCGTACATACATTAAATCCCAATTTTACTTACTTACTTTACCTATTTACCCTCATTTACCCCCGAACATTTAATTGGAATAAGATCAAAACATAATCTAGAGCATATCTCGTTATAATACATAGGTGTACAAAATATCAGTATCTTAAACCATTTCAAAGTAATCGTACGCAGAAAAAAGTTACCGAAAGAACGGCAGATAGACAGACAGAACGATACAGAGAAATTTTTTCCCCCAAATTTATATTTCCACGTTTCATCATAATCTAAGCCGATGTGAACAAGAAAAAAGATTTGTTTTTACCGTTACTATACTTTCACCGCACTACGTGGATGTGGAAGCAATATCAATCAATAGAATAGATTTGTTAACAATATGTTTAATTAATTAATATGTTTAATGTTTGCAATATCCTCAATTCGACAAGAAAATTAAAACAAGTGGCGATTGTGAACGTTCAGAACTTTCAAGGCGATTGTAAACTCCTTTCTGCTCTACCATAAAATCTAGATCACTGTATTTGTGAAAAATGGTGTGTCCAGGGAATTCGAATAAAATCCAAACTTACGGCCAACAAACTTATTAGGTAGATTACACACTTTCATTTCATATCGATAGAAACACTCGTTTTCTTGCCAACGCAGTATTGACTAAAGGAGGTTATTGCACGATATTTCTATAGTTCTTAATGCCATTCCGTTCGCATTTGATAGAACTACGTTTACACAAACTGTCGAAGTATATTGAGTGAAGGCAGTATGCTAGCGGTTTTGTTTAAAGATAATCAACTTTGTTTGCCTTTGCTATATTGGTATAGAAAGATTACATTTTCCATTCCACAAATAAATTAGACAAACTAAACTTGATGGCTGAAGGATAACATCATACTGTTCCAGACGAAACAACATTTTTTTGTTGCATTGTAATGACTATAAAATATAGTAAACTAAAATTCAATATGTAAGAGTTATTTTCAGCTTTATTCACTATCAGGTAGCACTTTCACAAAATGTAGCTACAAATAAATTAGGTAGCATCTTCTGGCTGAATTCGATTGGTCGGAATTCGTGCACACTCCCACGTAGTTATCTTGGTAAATAAGCTCCAAGGATGCCAATTCTTATGTTAACTTATACAATAATTTAGATTAAAATTTAGTACTTCCTTATTCACGTATTAGTCTGTTGATCTGTCCATCTGTCCGTATGACCGTCAGTCCGTCCATCCGTCGGATTGTCGCTCTGTCTGTAACTTTTTTTGTGCGTACGCTTATGATATTGACTTGAAAGATGCATGCATCTATGAATTATAATTAGATCTGGAACTAGATTATATTTTGATGTCATTCCGTTGACGGGTTGGCTACATGGGTGTAAATAAGTAAAGCACGTTAGTAAGATCTCATAAAATTGGGATTTAATATTTACTATACAAGAAGCCAAGATCTCAATTTTTTTTGGCATCAGCCACCACAAATATAGTATCAAAATTTTCTTCGTTGTAAGAGACTTGATCAGGAAAGCCACCATGTGATGTCCGTCGTTTGCACGGACTTCAATAACTTGAATAATAACTACTTGAAGCTATTTATTTAATCAATGTTATAACATCAAAAACTATATGACATTACTGTGATACCAACTGTCGGAACTAATAAATGAAATACACGACAATTTGGTAGCGATTTTACTTTGTATTCTGTTTCTTTATGCCAAAATAAGGAAAATAAGTGATTCGTTCGATTTACCCCTGCGCAGGTAATTAATATTTTTGTTGCCAATAAATAATGTAATGAATTATTATTTGAGCTCTTAGAGCATGAAATAATATTTTGTCGTAAAAACAGAGCAAGGATGCTTTCAGGCTGAAAAACTATCTGTGACTTACTGTCTTCCGGTTGTACAGCGCTCGGCGGGGCATTAGTCCGGAGAATAGCTGTTGGTTTCAGTCTTGCTTTTTATTCCTTATATATTTAAGGAAACGTATAGAAGAGTTCGACAAAAATATTTCACTAGTAAATATTCTGCCCTCTAAAAGCATACCTACTAATTGTGCCCATGTCAGGGCTACTGCTGTTTCGATTGTAATGGAGATCAGCCGCTAGATGGAACCTGCTATTTTTGTTGCATGTCGTGGTTTTATAAATCTCGTCATGTACCAGGAATTAACAAGTGCCTCGTGCTAGCCATCTCATACCTACTTTGCACTGACGAGAGCCAATAGCTCGAAACTGCAGTCTGCAAGTGGTGTGGAGTGGCTGGCACGAGAGCTAATTTGAGAGGAATAAGTCTTTCGGCTGATGTCCATTACAATCGAAACTAGTGATGGTAAGACCCGGTTCATTTGAGTGAAGCGGGTCTTACCAGATCAATCACTCAAATGACCCGTTCACGAAGATTCGTTCATATGACCCGGTGGGTACATGGTTATGATTAGAGAGACGCAGTTCGCAATGAGATCTGTTTTGAAACTACTTAGTCGTTCATTCCCATGCAGCGGCGGGTCTTTTGATGTCTTTTCTTTTATATTAAGCACTTTCCGCAGAAAATAATTTAGTGTAAGTAGCTCGGAACTTTTATATTTTTTTGAATAAATCAATAAAAGGTACTGACATTATTTAAAGTCAACATTATCAATTTCCAAATTTATAAATTATGACTGCATTTGATCTCTTTGAATTATGAAACATTTTGAAAATAATAATATATTTTCTACAAATTCAAAACCAAAACACTAGACCGAATGTTCAATAATCAATAATTAATTATGTTTAGACAAGTTGATTTGAATTGAGTTCATTCTGTTAGTTCTCGTTCGTCGCGAACCGATCGTGAATATCTTAGTAGAAAAATATTATCCGAAGTTCCGTGTTCGGTCAGGTCATATGAACGATAGGGTCACGGAAAGTGATCGAATCGTTCACGGGTCTTTTGGAAGATCCGTTCATTGTGAATGGGTCGTTCATGAACGACACATCACTAATCGAAACCTTAGCATTTTGTGGCAATACATAGTTATTATACTTAACGCGGCCAGCTTGTAATTCGTAATTCAGCGCTCGGCGGGGCATTAGTCCGGAGAATAGCTGTTGGTTGCAGTCTGGCTTTTTATTCCTTATATATTAAAGCAAACGTATATAGGAGTTCGACAAAAATATTTCACTAGTAAATATTCTGCCTAAAAGCATACCTACTAGCCTTCTACAGTAGACCAAATCCAGCAAAATAGCTGGTGTCGACAATATCATGGCGTGGCGTTTACGTTAGTTGGTGAAGATGGGGGAAGAATACTTCACAGAATATGCCAAGAAATACAAGAGACAAGAATCTGGCTCGATAGTTAGACAACTTCTCTTCCTACTATTACAGAAGAAGGGAATGACAGATGTCTTTGATGACTATAGAACTGCCGTTAGTATCACATGCCAATAAAATAATGATGTATATTCCTCAATATAGACTTCAGAAAATGCCCCCTGAGCAAGGAAGTTTTGTTATGGGACGCGGTTCTGGAGAGTAATAACTGAAAGTACTGAATATTACATGTATGTACCTTCGTTTCGTAGACTATCATAAGAGTTTCAGTGACATAGAATGGAACAAACTATTGGCGGTATTATTGAGATTAGTCTTTATAATTCACCGACTGCCAAAAATTGCGAAAACAGGGATTTGTTGATTGTTGTTGATTTGTGATTTTTACATCCTATTCAAAAAAATTCTTGCTTCCGATTAAGTTAATATTCATTATTTTTTGAATTCCAGAAATTCCACCATTTTGACCTCGAAATAAATTCCGTCGATATTTTTACGAAAGAAAAGTCCTCTTTGAAGCATCTGGGACTAACCGTTTCCGAGGAAAATCAGCTTTATTTAGGTACCACATTATCAGGGGGAAAAAGTTGAAAACCAGAAATTGGTACTAGCAAAGTCATTATTGGGTGCGCAACGGTTGGCAACAGTTGTTGCGAGCAGTGGTTCCCTAAACGGCAGCGTTGAAAATGAACCAGTTGTCAACTGTTGGATGTTTCAGTCAGCGGCACTATTCACGCTGAGTGTAGACAGCAGTAAAACTTAACCTCACTTTCTTTCATCAAGCAGATTAATTTCGTCTTCCAAAAAGTAATTCAAAATAAATGAATCAATCAAAATCGCATGCACCAAACACAAGTTTATTTAATCGTTTTAATATTACGTTATTCAGTAGATAGCATAAAGATTTTCTTTGACATAACCTCAACTGTAGTGACATTTGGCATCCTTTACACCGTTTAGCGAACTCACAACAATTGACTAGAATTAAGAAGTAATCAGGTAAGTTGCATTCCATAAACGTGCCCATCAACACCTGTAGTTCCAAGAGCAAGTAACTTTTTTCACTTTTACTTCCACATTCACGCAGTGTAGTGGAAGTATAGTAACGGTAAAAAAAATTGAAATCTTTTTTGCAGAAAAGTTGGGAATAAAAATATTCACATTTACAGATTTACCAGCATGTTGAATGTTTTATTGCTTCCTAAAAATAAAAAAAAGAAAATATAGCTCAAAAATTTTTTTTTGGGTTTATATATCATATGACTATTGTTTCTAATCATTTAATAGTTAAAAAATTGCATAAAAAAATATCATCAAAAAATTGAATATGCAGCCTTTTTTGGATTTTTTTTCTTTAAATTAATCTAGCGTCTTTGTATTTTAATATTTTTGAATGTACCCGGTCTAAAAATAAAGGTAAGACTTTATTTGATGGTACAATTTAAAATTATACTATATTTCTCAGGTAAAAAAAAGTGCTATTGAAAGGGAGAGAATTTTAACGCTCCGTTTAGAATGGATGGAAAAGGCACGCGCATACCTGTGCATTGTATAGTATACTACAATCTGCAACAAACAACTCAAATACAATAGTTGCAATGAAATATTCTTCTGCTATGTGCATCGTTTTACAACCACGTATTTTTTCGAAATATTATTCTAATAAATTAACTCTTAAACGAATAAACTGGATTTACAATAATTTTGTATAATCATACAAATTTACATACGTATTTCTCTTTTTTAAGTGATAAAGTGTTTGTTATTTCGCAAAAATTAATACAGGAAAACATCAAAGTAGACCAGGATTTGGATGATGCTGATCTTCTCATCGTGGTGACTGCTAGTAGTGAAACAGAAAAAATACCAGTCATAGTATGTGAAGACATCGACGTATTAGTAATATTAACAGCTTTAGCACCAGCAGAAAGAGAAATTTTCTTCCTAAAACTGGGAAAAGGAAAAGATGAGCGAAAAGTTTATTCCTAGAAAAGCTTGGATCATATGCCATGTGATACGACATCGTGTTTCTATTTTAAGGGAAAAAAAGGCAAGTAGCGAGGTCAAGAATGCAGTAGAAATATTTAAGCAGAAAGAAATTTCAGAAAATGTCATTTCTTATATTCTACAAATCTACAACGCAGGGAAGAGAATTAAATGACTCAATGAGTTGAGACATGTAATTTTCTTGAAAAACATCGTCAAAGAAAAGGCTGCAAATCTTGCATTTCTTCCTCCTACCAATGATGCAGCAGCACAACATTGTTTCAGAGTATATTTGTAAGTTCAGAAATGGCTATCAAATGATTTATTATCAGAACAATGGGAATAGAAAAAAGGAAAAATATTAACTCCAAATATGATGACAAAACCGCCAAAACCGAAATTTAAAAAATTTTTTTTTTTTCAATTGTAAAAAGGGGTGCGGAAATGCTTGTTCTTGTAAAAAAGCTGGCCTGTTTTATACCGAAGCTTGTGGTTCTTGCAAAAACGACACGTGCACAAATACACCTCTCGATGAACCAGAAGAAGTTGATTATGATGAAGAAATAATATCCAATGAAGCTGAAGATGTAATGTAAAAAAAACGTTAATATTGTGAAATATGTTTTTTTTTTTCATTTGTAAATAAACTCATTACTAAAGTGTTTCATTTTGTTACTTTTGACGTAATCTCAAAATTAGTAAAAATATAGTGATTTTTATAATTTTTTATGATATAAAGTTATTAAATCTTTCATTTGCTTCTTTTCTCATAACATGTCAATAATTGGCAAAGATCTACTTAAAAAAATTTGAAAAGAAAAACATTTTTTACTTACACAATCTCCAAATTACAAAACATATAGGGACTTTTATTATTTTTTATGGTTACAAAATAAAGTTATTAAATGAATGTATTTCATATCTGATTCTATTTTTTATAATATGTTAACAATTGGCAAATATATATTCAAAAATATCGAGAAAAAGTCAATTTTTACTAATACGACCGTAGAAATCTAGTGGTGAAAAATTGAAGGTTATAAAAATATCTTTCGTTTGCTTCCTGATTTTCTTAGATATGTCGACAATTGGCGAAGATATTAACGATTATTATATAACGCATTTTCTAAAAATTCAATTTTTCTTATATTTTCAATATCGATTTTCTCGAAAACTATGGCATATACAAAAAAATTATATTTTTTTATCAAATTAGTCAAGCTTTCTTTTTTATAATGAGGAATTTTTTTTATATCTTCAACGGTTAATGAGTTATCAGTAAAATAAGGCTTTTTTCACCGAAGAGGTGGTTTTTTGGAGACTGAACTGATTTTTGTAGTTTTGTGATGTATAACCCTTCCACTAACAGTTACTGAAGGAAAATCTCAGACAAAATTTTTTGCGAGCTACTGGTGTATTTTTTACTTTACGACTGGACTAATTAACAATTATGAAATAAATTTCATATTGACCCAGTAATGGATCCATTACGCGAAAAACTCAACATTTTATATACTTACTAAAATAAAGCTGGTTCTCTTTTTAACAGCTATTATACATCTGGCACATAAACATAAACTTGAAAAGGCAATAATAAACATAGTCTTTTTGCATTCATAAAACAACTTCTTAATTTATTTCTTGGATATCGGGCACGTGCAAGCCGTTCTGGCCAGCCGGCGCCGATCCACCTGCCATTAACTCAGATGGGTCCATCCCTTTCTAAAACAAACGGTGGAGCGTCGAAAAAGATCGTATTATGATCCCAGTTTATCTTTCAGGCCGCATTAGATCTAGTAGGCATCGCTTCCCAGAGACCATAATTGATTACAGGACATGAGCATATTTCAGGGTAATGTAGGGTAACTTGGGTGACAAGATAAACTTACAATAAAGCGTAAATTAACGCATAAATTGGGATGGTGCACAATGAGTGGGTCCCTGGGGGCGCGATCCAGGTTCTTGCTATTTTTCAAGATCGTTCACTGTGCTCGAGTGCTGTAACTCTTTAAACCTGCTGAATTATGGGCCATTTTAATGTTGAACCTTGCCTGTCCGACAACCTGCACGCCGAGATTTGGGTACACCTGCTCCTATAATTTAAATAACAGCGACAGATTTTAAGCCATTAAAAATTTCTTTCAACCGATATTTAATTGGTGGAGGTTCAGGATGGACAGTCGATGAATGTTAATCAGAACGAACCATTCATTAGAGGATTAGAAATAATATTTAGGTACATTTACATGGCAATTTCAACCTACTGATTAACTTTTTTGGATTTTATTAATAATATTTTACAATAATTCTAAATTTAAATTTTATTAATTTTGGTTTAATGCTAGATAAAATTTACAGGATTAAGGTAGTAAATTAATTAATTAAGTGTGACGAATATATGTTAATAAAAACCTTTGCATAAAAAAGTCAATGTTGGTGTTACATTATATCACATATTTTTCAGTGCTCTTTTGAATGTATCTCGACCACTACTTGTCAATCTTGATGTAACCTTCAACATATTAGACAGGATTTATCAACGGAGTAAAAATCGTAGGTAGCATCAAGAAGTTATTTGATATAAATACAATTTGAAACCCGCCAAAAATGTTGAAATAATCATTGAAAGATTCCCACATATTGCGGTGATATTATATCTGCATACTCAATGGAGAAACAAAGGAGACGTGCTTTTTATATTTTTCTCAAACACGTAATAGAAACCAGTAGAAAAAGTAAAAGAATTTCAAATTCTTCATTTTACGGCTTAATTTATTTCTCTTTCCAAGTCGCATCAATCCAACTCATCACACACCTACGAAATCTACCATAGTTTCTATTATAGCTAGTCAATGGAAGTACAAATTTTCGGGAACTGTGCGAGCTTTCCAAACATTCGAGGTGGCTCTCTGTAGACATCGTCGTAAGATACCCTGGTTGGCAAGTCCAATCCCACCTGTCGCTATTTTTTTTATTCCACTACTCGTCTCCTGCTCCACGCGGAGCGCCAGAAAGTCAAACATATTTTTTGCCAAAAGCATGCGCCTACTTGTTGTTGAAGCTATTTGTTTTGGCCGTTTATATTAAATTACATTTTATTATATTTTAATTTGAAAACACTCTGTATGTTAAATATATCCATAACTCTAAAGTTTTTGTTTCCCAAAAAAACCTTATGTTTTTTACTAGGCAGAGAAAGCGCGGCGGACAGATCGAATAAAAACCTCGTCGTAGTAAGTTTACCAGTTCAACGCATATTTATTTTATCAGTTATCAAATAGTGTTAAATATTATTATTTATAATTTAAACGTGTCTTCGCTTCCTCCTGATTCCCCATATTTTTCCATTCCCGTTCTCCCATCGAGTGAAACACATTTGAATGACAGAAACTACCGCCGGATGAAGGGTAAGTCATTTTAATATCTCATAATTTCCATACAGTCTGCTTAAATTCGCCAAATACATCACATTTATTGTTCCTCACGAGCCGCATTGGGCCTTTTCAGGAATTTTTTTGTTGTAATACACCTATTTAATAGCTGATTATTGTTTCGTGTCAGTGTTCAGTCGGAAAATTGATAATAGCCTAGTACCATATTTATGCGTTGAATTTCGTACAAAATTTGTCTATAATTTTTTGATTTTATGAATCTAAATATTAATTCCGTAATTGATTTGTTAAAATTGTATTATAAACTTGCCTTTTATTTCATTATAATTAAGAAAATTGAAGCCTAATTTTCGATTTTTTGCCTAGTAAAAAACTTTGCCTGATATATTATAGAACAAGAAACTATTCATATTTAGAGACGTAAATTTTATTTCATATAAATTTAGCATTCTAATCTTATTCATAAAAAAAAAAATATATATATACCCAGATTTACAACCACTTTTTATAAATTTAATATTTTCAACGCTTTTAGTGCAAATAATAATCGAAAACTATACAGAATTCACACGATTTAATTAATTTGTTTGCTACTAAAACCAATATTATTATTTTTACGTGTTTTGATAAATTAATTTTCAAATGAACTGCTACACCATCTTTACGCACATACATACATATTGAGTATTCCAATATAGAATATTGTTTAAATTAATATTATTATTAAAAGTGACCTTTAGAATTTAATTTTGCTAGTTTAATCCAATTATTTCAATTTTATTTTGTTGCCCAATTTGAAAAAAAATATTTTCAAGATGCCAAAACCATCTGCCGAATCGAAATTGGAGAGATTAACTGCTAAACGTGAAAATCTTTTTAGACGAGTTCAGCGTTGCTTTGATGTTGGACAGTCTTTAAAAGATGATAGCCAAAATGTTGCCAAATTAGAGGAGTTTAATATTCGTTATATAACTTTACCCAAAACAATGTTAGATTATCAAGAAACTGTTCAACAAATTGTTGAAGTTAAGCAAGAACTTAAACCCGATGAAGCACCTAATTATGGTATGCTTGATGCTTTTGACGATTTATGTAGTCATGTTGAATATCTTGCTAAAAAATATAATAATCCAATTTCCCCACGTAATCTCAACCATGATAGTTCTAGTACATCCAAACTAAAAATGCCTAATATTCAATTAGTAAAATTTAATGGTGAAGATTTAACATTATGGCCTTTGTTTAGTGAAAATTTTAAGCACCTAGTTCATGTTAAACCCGAGTATTCTAAAGCAGAAAAATTACATTTTTTGTTGGGGAGTTTAGAAGGTAAAGCTCTAAAAACGTGTAATGCTATTGAAGCGATTCCAGACAATTATGAGATTGTTTGGAAACTTCTGCAGGACACATACCATGATGAAAAATTTTTATTAAATTTGTATTTGAACCGATTGTTAAATTTTCGTTGTTTAAACAATAACCCTGGTAATTTACAAACTTTTCTTGAAAAATTTGATACAAATGTTATGGCCCTAAAACGACTACAGTTAAAAAATTTAGATGATCA
This sequence comes from Rutpela maculata, assembly GCA_936432065.2. NCBI lineage: Eukaryota > Metazoa > Arthropoda > Insecta > Coleoptera > Cerambycidae > Rutpela > Rutpela maculata. The sequence goes on from OW386285.2 coordinate 54,958,787, forward strand.
TATTTTAACCCACATTGCTATGTTAAAGTTACCCCAAGAAACTGTCAATAATTTTGAACTAGTACGTTCTAATGAAAAATTGCCTAGTTATGACGAGTTAATTAAATTTATACGCCAACAGAGTAAGGTAATGGTTAAACACGATAAAATTCGTTCAGCTCAATATAACCCAAATAATAGTAACACCTTAAAAAATACTAATACCAAAGCTTTTCTAACCCACGATGGTAGCCGAAAATGCCTTGCTTGTCATAAAGAAGCACATTTATTAAAAGATTGTAGGTATTTTAAAGATATTCCTCAGGAGCAAAAATTTAAATTAGTAAAGGAGAACAATTTATGTATCAATTGTTTTTCGAATAAACATAAAGTTTCTTTATGTCCTTCCAAATTTAGTTGCATTAAATGTAAAGCTAAACATCATACTTTATTACATAAAAATGATCAAAACCGTAATGTTGACACCAAATCAAGTATTAATGATAGTCCGAGCAACTTCAACAATCTAGAACATAGTGTCCCATCCACCAGTAAAAGTGACGTCATTCATACTTTGTGTACCAAAATAAACAATAATGAGTTTAATAAACCCCAAGTTGTACTATTGAGTACTGCCATAGTTAAAGTTTCCGATAAATGGAATAATAAACAAAATCTTAGATTTTTAATTGACAGCGGTTCTATGTCTAATATTTTAACATATGACTGCTGTAAAAAATTAGGTTTGCCTTACCATAAAATATCCTCCAATATTGTAGGGATTGGTGATATAATAAAACCACTCAAAGGTCGAGCTAATCTTATAATTCAGTCTAATCTTGATCCAAATATTAAATATCCACTTGAAGTTTTGTTAGTCGAAAAGGTCACTAATTCCTTACCAGAATTACCCATAAACATAAGTTCATTGAAACATTTGAATTGCTTGCCGTTAGCCGATCCTACCTTCCATATTCCAGGGACGATTGATGGAATTTTAGGAGCTTCGTTATTCACTCAAATTTTAGGATCGCATAAAGTAACAGGAGCTGTTGGAACACCTGCTGCTATTCAAACTACCCTTGGATACATAATTATAGGTCCTGCCCCTCCTCTTCGAATACCTTTTTCCGAACAAACATATTGTTCTTTTTTAAATTTAGAATCCCTGGTTGAAAAAATGTGGGAATTAGAAAACTTTACCCCACCTGTTCCTACATCTGAAGATTCCATTTGCGAACATTTTTTCGTTGAAAATGTTAGTCGAGATTCTGTTGGAAGATATACAGTATCTCTCCCCTTTAAAGAGGATCCGATTCATCTAGGAGATTCATTTGCCTTATCTCAAAGTCGGTTGTTTTCTTTAGAAAAACGATTAGAAAAAAATCTGGAACTTCGAAACACCTATTGTTCTATTATCCAAGATTATTTAGATCAAGGTCACATGTCCTTGGTACCAAATTACAAAATTAATATGCCTTCTTGCTATTATATACCCCACCATTGTATTTTCAAACAAAGTGTTTCAACACCCTGTAGAATAGTCTTCGATGCTAGCCTGAAAACCGATTCTGGTTTTTCTTTAAATGATATTTTGTACACAGGCCCGAAGCTGCAGAACAATGTAGCTACAATATTGTTAAACTTTCGATTATTTCCTATAGCTATGGTGTCTGACATCAAGCAAATGTATCGTCAGATTAATATTGTCGAAGCCCATCGGCAGTACCAAAGAATTTTGTGGAGATTTGATACCAGTAAACCTATTTCGATTTATCAATTAAATACTGTCACCTTTGGTGTGAAATCATCACCATATTTAAGTCTACGTACCATAAAACAGTTGGCAGAAGACGAATCTTCACAATATCCCCAGGCCGTGTCCTATGTTCATCGAGACTTATACATGGACGACTTAATTTGTAGTTTACCCGATGTAAAAAATAGTATAGTAATTCACACACAATTGGTAAAATTATTTGAAAATGGCGGATTTCAAATGGTAAAATGGATGTCAAATTCTAGTGAACTATTATCCCAAATTCCTGATTTCTTACAATTAAATCAACCTATGGCCTTTGACAAAGAAAGTTTAAAGGTTTTGGGTTTAGAGTGGAATCCATCGTCTGATAATTTTAGTTTTAAAATCTCCATCTCTGTGTTGCCTTGCAACAAAAGAAATATGTTATCTTTAGTAGCACGCATCTTCGATCCTTTAGGTTTCCTAGCACCAATTACCCTTTTTGTAAAATTGTTGATAAAAAAATTATGGGAATTACATTTCGACTGGGATACAGAAGCCCCTAAAGATATGGTTAATTTGTGGATGAAATTCCAAGAAGAACTTAAACTATTGAATAATATACAAATTCCTAGACATTTGTTAGTTTTTGAAAATTCCTCGTTAGATATCATTGGATTTGCAGATGCTAGTTCAAGAGCATATGCTGCTGTAATTTATATTCGATCCACAGATATTACTGGCCATGTGAGTGTAAACTTTCTATATGCACAATCCAAGGTTGCTCCAATGTCCAAAGTCACCCTACCTCGGCTAGAACTTTGTGCAGCTGTACTACTATCCAAGCTTATATCGCATGTTAGAGATACTTATTCTCCTAGAAAAATTATTGACCAAATATTCGCTCTGTCCGATTCAATGATCACACTGAATTGGATCCATTCCTCTCCAGAAAAGTGGAAAAATTTTATTTCAAACAGAGTCACTAAAATTCAAAACTGTCTACCTTCTTCTCATTGGTATTTTGTAACCGGTAAACAGAATGCTTCTGACTGTGCTTCTCGAGGGCTTTCCCCTGATTCGTTGATAAAGCATCCCTATTGGTTTTCTGGTCCCGAATGGTTGTTTTTAGATTCCTCCCAATGGCCTATTAAATCGTTTAGTGATAATTTAATCACTATTCCGGAAGATGAAAGTTTAGTTTACCTCGTAGTTAAACCAACAATTTCTCCCTTATATATTTTGATAGAATATTTTTCCTCTTGGACTAAACTTCTTCATTCTACCGTATATGTATTGAGATTTCTCAAACTTTTACCTCGAAATCACACGATATGTAAATCTGACCTTAACCAAGCTGAATACACCTTAATACGAGCTGTGCAACAACGTCATTTTTCCGAAGAATACAAACTTCTTTCAGAAAACAAACCTTTACGATCCCATGTTCTACGAAAATTAAATCCCTTTATCAAGGATCGTATAATTAGAGTAGGTGGAAGATTATCGAATGCAAATATTGATTTTAATCATAAACATCCGATTCTTTTACCAAAATCAGATCCTTTTATTAACTTGTTGATTGATTATAACCATAGAAAATATTCTCATACCGGTGCCCATTTGCTGCAATCATTATTACAACAAAATTATTGGATTTTAGCAGCTCGTGGTATTATTCGCCAACGTATTTGGAAATGCAATTACTGTTTTAGATTAAATCCTAAACCGAATTATCCCATAATGTCAGATTTACCTTCCGAAAGAGTAAATCAAGCAAAGGCATTTTTATCCACAGGCGTGGATTTTACAGGAGCATTTTATATAACATTAGGCAGAAAACGCGGAGTTAAAGGCCAAAAGGCATATGTTTGCCTATTTATTTGTCTTGCTACCAAGGCCGTTCACTTAGAACTTGCCAGTAATCTATCTACAGATTCGTTTTTAGCGGCTTTCAAAAGATTTTTATCTCGTCGCGGAAATTGTACCACCTTGTTTTCTGATCAAGGAACTAATTTTGTAGGAGGAAAGGCTAGACTTGATGAAATTTACCAACTAACTCAGTCTCAACAATATAAAGATGCCCTATCTCGAGAACTTATTAATAACAAAATTGATTGGAAATTTAATCCTCCTTCGGCCCCCCACTTTGGCGGAATTTGGGAGGCAAACATAAAGTCTGTTAAAGCTCACCTCTTTAGAGTAATTGGAAATCAAATTTTAAGTTACGAAGAATTTAATACAGTACTTACCCAAATCGAGGCGTTACTTAATTCTAGACCTCTGTGTCCCTTAAGCTCTGATCCAAAGGATCCAGAAGCTTTAACTCCGTCACATTTTTTATATGGATCCCCATTAAATTCATTCCCTGCAGAGGATTTGTCAACAGAGTCTCCTAATTGTTTAAATCGTTATAAATTATTAGACTCAATGGTGCAACACTATTGGAAACGTTGGCATATAGAATACCTTTCTACTCTACAAGCCAGACAAAAATGGAATACTCCAACTAATCCTGCTCAAATAGGTATGATAGTGGTTATTATGGTAGATAATGTTCCACCACTACATTGGCCGTTAGCCATAATTGAAAAATTGTGTGCTGGTAAAGATGGTGTCTCTAGAGTAGCAGTGGTACGAACAAAAAACAGTTCTTACACTAGACCAGTGGCAAAATTATGTCCACTCCCTAATCAATCATAATAGTTGAATTATGTTTGTAAAATCTAGTAGCTATCTCTTTTTGTTGTTTTGTCTTTTTACTAAATTGTTAATTTGATTATTACTTAGGTATCCGGTTAATGATAAATTCTAAGTGAAGTTTGTATAGTTTTAGTTTAGCTTATAGAATGTATAGATTTATTTTTTACGCATTGAATTAACATTCAATCTCCCGGGGGCAGGATGTTTTGGCCGTTTATATTAAATTACATTTTATTATATTTTAATTTGAAAACACTCTGTATGTTAAATATATCCATAACTCTAAAGTTTTTGTTTCCCAAAAAAACCTTATGTTTTTTACTAGGCAGAGAAAGCGCGGCGGACAGATCGAATAAAAACCTCGTCGTAGTAAGTTTACCAGTTCAACGCATATTTATTTTATCAGTTATCAAATAGTGTTAAATATTATTATTTATAATTTAAACGTGTCTTCGCTTCCTCCTGATTCCCCATATTTTTCCATTCCCGTTCTCCCATCGAGTGAAACACATTTGAATGACAGAAACTACCGCCGGATGAAGGGTAAGTCATTTTAATATCTCATAATTTCCATACAGTCTGCTTAAATTCGCCAAATACATCACACTATTGCTTGTGATTCTTATAAGACGGGAGGCAGTGCTGCCTTTGAACAAGTCATTTCATACCGACTGAAAATCATAACAATAATAGTTTTCCTCTAATACATCAGAAATCTGACCGTTGGCTACTCTGGTAGTGGTGGAGCTAATGGTGGGAGCATGTTAAAGTTGTTAAAAAATCGTGTTCCGTCGGTTTCTTTGAATATCTCGAAATCTATAAGTTCTATGGAAAACAACAAAAAGAAGGAAAATGTTAGTTATGAGCTGTACCATAAAAGTACATAAACTATAATTCATTCCAATTGTTATTATTATTTAAAAAAAATAATGAATATATTACCAAGTATGTCTACATGTCATATTATGTTCTTACAAATCGGGCCTCAGTCATTAGATAGCGGAGTGCACAGTAGGCTAGAACCACCTTTAAATGAAATATGCATACACTCTCTCATTTCCTACGGGAAATGGTAGCTTTATCTGTCCTGAAACAATTCCCGTAAAATCTGAAATCATTCCCTTGGCCGTTTTCTAAAAAATTGACTTTTAATTATTTTTTTTTAAACTGATTTTTTGCAATGATAAGCTTGTTAATATGTCAATCAAGAAAGTAAAATTAAACATTCCAATACAAATTTAAACTTAACGCAAGTTTGGGGAAATAACATATGCTCGATAAGTCCAGACGTTTTGATAATAATCGGGTTATATAAACTTTCCAAGTAGTCAATTTAGACAAAATCATTAGATCTATTCTTATGTTATTTTGAATGACAGCAATTTTTGTCTACCAATATATCCGTAACCAATGAATAACATTACTATTTGCGTAACTAGATTTGCTAGGGAAATCCGAGCGCCTCTACTGGCCGTCTGAGTAAACTTTCCATTCGCTCAGTGAGATAACGGGTCTGCACTTCCTCGAGCTACATAACTCATCCCTACCTAACCGATGACCTGGATGGCAGGATATCAATTGACATTCTGCGTACCGGCAGTCAATCCCAGCCAAAAATACCTCAAAGTTTTCGAACAGACAGATGACCCGGGGGGTGACAAGCTGGCGAAGAAAGATCATCAAGACAGAAGAGCGCCAGAAGATGAAGGCCTTGGCCAGCAAGGTCCAACAAGCCAGGACCCGGGGAGGTAGGTCGAAATCATCCACACCGCTCACATTTGTGAGTGGGGTTAATGTAAAGTAAGCTCGCCCACTCCGCACGAGGCCGGTCCAGGTCTACAGCGATGTACTAGGGTAAAGAGCAGTAGTCCTACTCGACCTTAGATATCTGAGACCGTCATCATTACCAAAGAATATTGGCGTCGCTCGGTCAGTTACTCTTTATAGAATTCACTAGGCAAACAATCCAAGACTCCAAGAGTGAAAATTTTTTGTGACCATGATTAAAATCAGCTAAGCAATCATGCAAAAACGCACGATGAAAATAGATATTGTCTTTGTCTATTGTATAAACGTAAGAATCATGGATTGAAGAAGATAACTGATACTTAACTGATAGGTTGTCTGAAATATGTCCGGGCATTCAGAGACTTGTAGTAGATTCTTGTTTTTATCAATGCAAAACATCAGTTTTCAAGAAAAAAAAAAATTAAAAGTGAGTTTTCTAGAAAACGGCCAAGGGAATGATTTCAAATTTTACGGGAATTGTTTCGGGACAGATAAAGCTACCATTTCCCGTAGGAATTGAGAGAGTGCATGCATATTTCATTTAAAGGTGGTTCTAGCCTACTGTGAGTGGATAAGGCGACTGGCATATTTTATTCAGGGTACCGAATACAAACCTTGCCAAGTACGCCGACGACACGGTCATGTACGCGCATTCACACAACGCACAAGCAGCGAACATGCTGCTGAAGGCGCACATGGCTCGTGCCACGGCGTATTACGACAATGGGAAGATTCGGATCAACGCCGAGAAGTCGGAATCAATTATCTTCACGCGCCACTTCACCGAAAATCGTATTCTTACACCACTTTCGATAGAGGGCCACCAAAATCCAATAAGGCGGTGCGTGAAATATCTGGGGGTGAACTTGGACAGAAGACTGACATTTAATATGCACGTAAACGAGACGATACGAAAGGTCTACTCCATGTCCAGGAGTCTGTATCCGCTCCTGGCGCGGGGTAGCGGACTCAACAGGACCAATAAAAAGATGTTGTATGCGATGGTAATCAGGCCGGCTATCACATACGCGGCGCCGGTGTGGTGCAGCATCCCGGCCTCGACAATGCGAAAACTAAAAGTACTAGAACACAAATTTCCTCATTTCAGCCTCTGATAGATACACCTCCCTCAGAGATCTCTATGCACGTTGCCACGACATAACCCCACTAGCGGACTTCGTCCAAAGTACATCGTAAAAATTCTACCAATTCAAATTGGGCGACAGTCCGCTAACCCGAGACATTACACGAATTAGACAACATAATGCCATACTTTTCAATATAAAACACCCCCTACCATACCAGGCGTTGCCTATCTTTCGGCAACCTCCCTAGCCAAATCTTTCCTACACCACAATTTCCCTTTCACCACATTTTACTTTCACCACCTTTTACTCTCAAACGCCTTTTCTATTCCTTCTGTTAATCTCGTTTTTGTTATTTTTGTCAATTTTTGTTCTTTTGTGCCTTTTTGTTCTTCTTCCAAATCTTCTTTTGACCAATAACCTCTAGTAAATCCAAACTTTCTAAAATCACAACTTCCTCCCACCCCACCCTTCCAGAGGCAGGCAGACAGACCGCTGGATGAATCTCGTGACTAGCTCGAACGGGTTTTTTCATTGAGTTTTTCTCGTATAACAACAACCTTATCTTCGTTAAAATTTAGTGCGCGTGTGCGACAGTGCGCGGATGCTAAAAATCCCAACTCATTCTATTTTAGCTTTAAGTAGTTCTAATTATTTTAAAATCTGTATTCTCTGATTATTCGTTAAATAAATTGTTAGGTTTAAGTTTTAATTTATCTTAAGAACAGTAGACCTAACACCACCATCTTATCTGTTGTTACAGCCAAAGCTGAACCCACCCCACCCGATCACCCATCTACCGCGACGTTGCGCGCTACGGTGAGGTGATCGGCTCTAGATCGGGCCCCCAGCCGAGGCGCATACATGTCCCCTAACATGAATAAATATTTTTGAATTGAATTGAATTGAATTGAATTGAATTATTCAGGGTACGGACGTCTCTGGTTCAAATCCTGCTCGCGAAATATATATTTTTTTATTGTATCACTGATATTAAGAGTTTTACAAAGCTGCATACATGAACATTAGGGTAGTTGTTCAAGTTAGGTTGGTTTTTCGAGTATGAAAATACTCGTAGCATATTTTTTTTTTAACTTTAACATGCTGTCACCTCTAGCTCCACCGCGGGTGCGGGTGCGGCGACTGACGCTCATTTTGATGAATATTGAATATTAATCAACTGATAAAAATGAAATTTATTCGGTATAAAATTCCTCGAAAAAATGCAGCGCTCCCTCCCGTACTATTATAATCTGAATATAAAAAAAAATAATTATTTATTTTCAGAATTTTTGGGTAGTTTTCTTATTAACGTATGCGATTGTTCTTATTCGTTGTTACAACTTTTATTTGTTTTTTGTATAATTGTGCAATTTTATTGTCCTGTTTTGCCTTCTGAGAAGAGTACTTAATAATTTTATTCAGCTTCTAATTCGTTTTAACAGATTTCTTAAATTAAAGCTTATATTACATATTATTATATTTTGGATATGACTTAGTACGCACAATATTTGTTTATTAAGTCTTCGTTGTCATTCACACTTTTCAGTTATTTAGATAGGTTAGTAAAATTTGCCTGGTAATATTTATAAATTTATCATAGAAGATTTTATAATGATATGAATACCTTATAGGATAACTATAAAATTATAAAAGCTCGAGCCTAAGATATACTTTTATATTTTAGACGTACATATTGACTTTGGCGACATTAAATTTGAAAATAATCTGGGGAAAATCTAAGGACAATAAAGGAAATTATTGCAAATGAGGAAATCTTGTGTACAAAATTTAAAAAAAAAGGTTACATATTTTTTATTGTACATGTGTAAAAATGTATTATATTTCTAAAGTTAGGCATCTTTGCACCGTTTATATAATTCCTTATTACGATCCACAAACAGGTAGATTGGTATATAATGCAAAACTGATCAAACTCTTACTTCAAATTTTAGATATATTTTCTATTTTGGCGATTCAATTTTCTTTCAAAATTTTGTGCCACTATAATTTCCACCAAAAATAACCAGATTTGGATTCTATAGAACATATATGTTTTGTGACCGCCCTCCTTACATCCACGACGATAGAGCTTGTGAAGTAAGAATTAGATAAGACTTAAAAGATTGCTAGTTTTTTTGGCCTTTCCCATTACTGTACTTTAAATTTAATTCACTTAAATAAGCAAATTTTTGTTCAGTTGTAACTAATGCAAACGCTTTCGGTGGATTAGAGAATAACTTTATTTTGTGCTCTCCTTTTATCGGGCAGAGAGAACGTACAATAAATGTTTTTTATTTCACTCTGGGGTAAACTTTGAACAAAGTCGCCTAAACAATTAAAAACACAAGAAACTGCGTTAGTAACGGGTTGTCATGGTGAATTCTTGGAGCTTTGAGTAAAAAGTATTTTCAAGCATTTACGTGTTTATTAAGTTGGAAAAGTGGGTAGAATTATCGCGGCTGTATTTTTTAGTACTTTACTGGTTTATCTAAGCCTTTGGTAGACTTTAATGGCGGTATAAACAAGCTTTATGTGTTTTTATATGAAACGCTCGTATATTTGTCCTAGTTGGCCAATTTGAGATTTATGTGGTTAGGTGGATTAACACCATTGATATAACAACGCCGTGACCACATATAATGGTTTCCTTTTATCGTCCAGCAGAGTTTCCTCAAATACTCATATATTATCTAATTACCCTCGTAAAGATTTTTACTGCCCAACTGATCCATCAAATTTATACCTGGAATTTATTGACGATAAAATTATTTAACCGAGGAAATAGTGTGCATATTTACCACGTGCATTTAAAACTAGTGGCCATAAATTTGTTTGTATTGCTAGAAACGTAATGATGAATGCTACTTGCGCTACAGGACGTTTTAAAATATTCCCTTGAAGATGTGTGTGATAAATAATAATAATAGTCTTTATTTCTCCATTTCAAAAAAATTATATACAAATGAAATCAATGTAGAAAACGCCAAAAGAAAAATTAACAAACAGTTAACAGAAAAAAAACAATACAATAAAATATATAAAACAGATGAACATACAAGATATCTTGTAGTTGGTCAATAAAACAAATATATTAAATTACAAAAATTCATTTATCGTATAGCAATTTTTGTCTAGTAATCTTTTTTTAATTTATGTTTGAAAATGTGTATGCTACCCGAAGACCTAATATCTTCATCTAATGAATTGTAAAGCTTACACCCTTGGTAAAGAAAACTTTTCTGGTACCAGCAGTTCTATGAGAATCAGGGAGTAGAAAATTCTTTGCTCTAGTGTCATGTAAATGACCCACTTGATTTCTTAAAAAGATTGATTTATGTTTATGAACATATAGGCGAGTCTGCCTGGGGTAAAAACGAGGTGATTTTACAAATTTTGTATACCATTTGAGTTAGCAACGGATTCTTATAGGAAAAATTTTCCTGAACCGCGAGCTTCATGGTCAAATAATTGTTTAAACAATTTCTTTTTTTTTCGTTTTTGTTTAATATAATGAAAACGGTTCGACGGATCCGAAAAAATCTTGATTCAATCGAAAGATATTTTTAATACGCGTCGTTTGGCGACAGGCGCAACTCATTTTGTAAACCCGTTCATTTGTTATAGCCAAAATAAATTTCTTAATTAACAAATTCATTACTCCGAAACTAATGAGGTCAGGATATTGTTTTTTTCAAAAAACATGCCTTTTATACCAAAGAATATACCGTTTTTTTGGCCCGATATCTTCAATACTTTCTGATTATTTAAACAATTGGCATAATTTGTTACTTAGCAAATAACTTTTTTTTCGAAAGTTTGATCGACTTCAAACCAACTTTAAACGACAAATATTGATGTCTGGCTAACCCCCATAGAAGTCTGTACGAATGCAACTTTTTGCTTTTGTTTATTTAAAGTTTAAATAAATTTTGCAAATTAACAAATGGAATATCTCGTCTCTGAGTAAGCGTATCGAAATGGGGTTTTGTGCATATGAAAGTGCTTGAAAAAAGGAAAATTTCGAGGCCAGAAAGAACTTGATCGGATAACCAGAACCGGAAATATAAGTGATATTGCGTTGGAGGTTCTAATTTGTTTATTAACAACTTTTTTGACAGGAGGTTTGGTGCAAATGAAAGCTAACAAGTTTGTCCATCAACCACAAAAAGTTCTACAAAAAATATTCAATCCCTGAAGAGTTATACGCGTTTTTGACCCTTAAAAAAATATCTCCCGCAACGTGAAAATAGTAAGATTTGACGCTAAATGTGGTGGCGGGTTCGATCCTTGGTGTGGGCAATTTTTTTTTCGGCAAATTTGCTTTTTTTTCGTGCAATAAAATATTTCCTATATTAAAATATTTTTTGAATTGTAAAAAATGCTATAAATAATATTTATTCTTGAGAACTTCATGGGCACCCCAGGCACCCCACCCCCTCTCAAATAAAGTAAAACAAACCTTCTCTTTCACAAAAAGTAGTAAAAAAAACAAACTACCGACAAACCCAAGAACAATCATATGTTTGTTACAAGATAGCCATTTATTTAATGAAAATTGCAAAAAAAAAATATTTACGACGTTTTTAAAAATGTCTCAGAAAATAAAAAGATTTATTATCATAAAAAATACTTGGTTACATGAAAAAAAAAGCAAATTTGACGAAAAAAAATTGCCCACACCGAGGATCGAACCCGCCACCTCATTGCGCGTCAAATCTTACTATTTTCACGTTGCGGGAAAGATTTCTTAAGAGTCAAAAACGCGTATAACTCTTCAGGGATTGAATATTTTTTGTAGAACTTTTTGTGGTTGATGGAAAAACTTGTTAGCTTTCATTTGCACCAAACCTCGTGTCAAAAAAGTTGTTAATAAACAAATTAGAGCCTCTAACGCAATATCACAAGCGCTTTCATATGCACAAAACCCCATTTCGATACGCTTACCCAGAGTCGAGATATTCCATTTGTTAATTTGCAAAATTAATTTAAACTTTAAATAAACAAAAACAAAAAGTTGCATTGGTGCAGACTTTTATCGGGGTTATGCCCGACATCAATATTTATCGTTTAAAGTTGGTTTGAAGTCGATCAAACTTTCGAAAAAAAAGTTATTTGCTAATTAACAAATTATGCCAATTGTTTAAACAATCAAAAAGTATTGAAGATATCAGGCCAAAAAAAAAATATGGTATATTGTTTGGTATAAAAGGCATGTTTTTTGAAAAAAACAATATCCTGACCTCATTAGTTTCGGAGTAATCAATTTGTTAATTGAGAAATTTATTTTGGCTATAACAAATGAACGGGTTGACAAAATGAGTTGTGCCTGGCGCCAAACGACGCGTATTGAAAATTTCTTTCGATTGAATCAAGATTTTTTCGGATCCGTCAAACCGTTTTCATTTTAATAAATAAAAATGAAAAAATATTTGTTTAAACAATTATTTGACCATGAAGCTCGCGGTTTAGGAAAATTCTTCATAAGAAAATCTTGTTCAGCGGAATTTTTCCTATAAGAATCCTTACTAACTCAAATGGTATAGAAAATTTTTGGGAAAAATCGCCTCCTGAACAATGTATAGCCCAGCAACTGTCAAAATTTTTAAATTTTTATAGGCATCACGGCAACTCTCTCTGTAATTTAAATTTAATGAAATATGAATTGCATGTTTGTGTAATAAAAATACCCTAGTAACATTACAACTATTGCCCCAGTTTCCAACGTATCTAAGATGCGAATGAAAATTAGCATAATAAAGTACTTTAAGAATTTCCTGGCTACAATGTTTTGACATAAATTTTAGAGTATAACAACTTGTTCTTAGCTTTATACATCATTTTTCTTTATGTTGAGTCCATTATAAGTGTTTATCAAAAGTAACAACTAAGAGTATACTATCAACACAAGTTTTTATTAGTCACGTGGAGCAAGACGGTTGACTACTCCCAGAAATCCGCAGCACGAAAGAATGAAATCATCCATCATGAATGAGTTATATAACATCATGGAAAAACTGAAAAACAGCTACTACTATTTTTAGAGCACAAGTAAATTTAGTAAAACTAAAAACCGAAAATATAGATAAGTTCTTAAGTGTCCAAAGAATCAGATGTAATAGAAAGAAACTTAAAAAATAGTGAAAAATATTAATTTTCTCCAGTATCTCGGAAATTATTTAATACTGTTGTTTTTTCTTTAAATTTGGGTTATAGAGTCAAAAATAGATGCACTTAATACACAAATAGTGAAAATTTATCTGATATTAGATGGTAATTCCTGTCTTTCTAAGACTTATATTTTAAAATCTACTCAGACCGAGGGGCTACCCTTGTAACGTTAGCATCTATAAAATTATATGCGATAGTAACTGTACACTAAATTAATTAATATATTAAAATATCCATCAAAACATTCTAGAGGTAATTAAAAAATCATAACGGCAACTAAGGAAAACACAAGAATGGGTATCTCTGTAAAAAAATATAGTTTAAGTTTCTCGTTTCATTAGGGTTATAAGTTATGTCTCTGTCAGAGAGGATGAGAATAGAAAAATATCCCTGATTTCATAATTTTAAACTTTATAATTATACTTCGAGAAAAGTTGAGAGTCAATTGAAAGATTCATAGAAGTTTTATTTTAAGCTATCAACAAGGCAGTTCAACTTTATAATTCATTAATTTTGTGACAGTTCTACTAGTTTTATGATTTTTAACGTTTCTAACACTTCTCACGCCAAACTCATTTATTTCTATTCCAAGTACGATCACTCTAATAATAAATTTGTATACAGACAGAAAAATTATAATATGAGGTACAAATAAGAAGTGAAATAAAATATAGTAAATAGAACTGTTTCCTAACTTTGATAATAATTGAACTTCTGCAAAATATAACAGCAAAATTATATAAAAAACAAGAGATTAAATTATAAGAAAACTGTTTGTTTAAAAACTTGAAATTGAATCAAATATTTATAGAAAAGTATATTTAGAAGTTTTTAAAACAGAGTTCAAAGTTTTGCTTAATATTGCTTAGATTAATTGTGTCAGCTATTGACTTTCCCAAATGGTAAGAATAAAAATAGCTATTTGTCTACCATCGACATATAAAGTCACATCTTGAAAGCGCAAAGTTGACGTTTGTCAAGTAGCTGTAAATAATGTCACTTTGCCACTCGTCTCCCATGACAAGGAGCGGCAAATTAGTCTTACGATCGACCTAATGCATCTGTCCTTACACAAGTTTGGTCGTAACATTAACAATATATTTTTATGAAATAATAGTGTCCTAAAATTGTTGTTAATATAATGAGAGTTGATGTAAAAGTAACAATTAATTGCCTAATTTATTTAAACGATGAACACGAACTTCATAATAATGAATAAAATTTAAATAAATTGACAGCGTTTGTGTTTTCTTTGTCTGTTTATTTTGATCACATACACAAGGCATACTCATAATATTTTGATGAATCGCTGTTTCCAGCCAACTTCATTTTTTGATATTTTCAAACGATCGTAGATAAAATCATGTGTGTAATTCGAATGCAAAGTGTCATTGTTGCTCTCAATTGTTTGACGCACTTGACAATGTAACACTCTTAATACACAAATAGCAATTGTGTATTAATATTGAAATTTGGTATGATGATTTAGCTCCACTAGAGGCATCGTTTCCTAAAATTTAATTAAAATAGTTGCATTATTGTTCAAATTATCATCAAGTGTTTAAAAATGATTGCTCTTTATTATTTTTATTTATTGCGTCTTAACAATCAATCAAAAAGGTTCGGATAAATCTAGTTTTCTGTGTAATTTACTTCCACGTCCAGTGGAAGTATAGTAACGACAAAAAATTTTCATTGTTCAAATGGGCTTAGAGTGTCATGAAACGTCGAGATTTTAAGTTTGAGTGAAAAAAAAATTTTCTGTCTGTCTGTCGGTCTGCCTGTAACTTTTTTTTTGTGCGCACGTTTACCCTGGAACCGTTTAAGATATTGACTTGAATTTTGGTACACGTATGTATTTTAACGAGATCTGGAACTAGATTATATTTTCATCTTGTTCGGTCGAAGGGTTAGGGGGTAAATTGGGGTAAATGGGGGTAAATGAAGCAGATAAGAGTCCATAACATTGGTATTTAGCATATACAAGAGAAGCTAATAGACCGCGGGATAGTGACAGATTTTGGAATTTGATTTTCTTTATCCCTGGAATCAATATAACTGTCACTTTCACATTCATAATCCCTCGATCGAATAATATTTACAATAAATAAGTTACATACAAGCAAAAGGACAAATATAAATTATTACATATTGATATATAATTTACAACTCTGCACTACACCATATCTGAAACTGAGAGTCCTTGTAAGTCCGTACCTGTTTCATTCTCCCTTGGCGTAGGTAGTCGACCACACAAAAGTGATTTCTTCTCTCACGTAAGATGCGATATGGTAGAAACATATGTGGTATGCATTGCTTGCGAGCGACGCTGCTTTTTATACTCCCCGCTCGTCCCGGAATGGTTTTTATTTATCGTTTGCTAATGGGGAACTTCCCCATTTTTTAAAATTTCATTAAAGTGTGTGTTTATGTATAAAAACACGCCACACCGAATATCAGCTCTTAAATCGGAGTACTTACTTTGCAATAAATAATTAAAGTTGAAATCCTCGCTTCTCCTCACGAAAAGCACTGTGATGTCAGATCGAGAAACTAGTCCTGCGTGGGGTCCCACAGATGGTGTACTTTAGCCGAGCGGTACGTCTTCACCTTAATTAATAGACTGGGTGGCGGTTGGCTTTGAGACGTCCGCATATTTGGTCTTTTGCTTTTTATGTTAGAGAAAAAATAAAAAAAACTGTCGGAAAGCTCAATCAATTCTCTTTACATAAGCTATCTACAAATTTTTCGAAAAAAACAATAATTATCGAGATATTCGAGGAAATGTAGGAAATTACACGTTTTCCTCTAGTGTATGTAAATCTAATAAAAATAATTTTTCTCAGAAACCTTTGTTTTGAAGGACCGAGATTAACGGAGCGTCAAAGTAGTACATGATATTAAGTGAACATCATATATGAGATCGATTTCAATTAATTACCGATTAATTACGGTGACAAAATGGAGAAATTTTACCGAAAAAAAAGTCCCAAATCCCGCCCCCCTATAATTCCTTCATTTAAGTTTCGTCATAAAAAAAAGCAAATTTTATTCTATCTAAATTAGCTAGAGTAGTCTTTTGGCGTAGGAGCCAAGATTAAAAAGTTTCCAACTGTAGAACCTCAATATTTGCGATATATCTACAGCTGCGCCCCAGATTTTTGTCTGGTACTTGAAATATGGTTTGTTTATTAACATATCTTTTTAAAAAAACAAATCCCAGACGAGCGTAAATCGTTTGAAAATGCATCGATTTTTACACGACTGTTTTTTGATTTTTCGATACTTTCGCTCAACATATCTACGTCTGGGCCCAAGGTTTTTATCTGGGACTAGAAATCTGGCTTATTTATTAACATATCTTTTTAAAATCCAAATGCCAAACAGGAATAAATCGTTTGAAAAATGGCATTTTTTTCGCGCTTTTCTTTTTGTCTGGTTATCCAGGGGACCCAGCCAATTCGTCTGGGAATCTTAAATTGAAACTACTCAATGCCTAATATTAACAAAAAAACAAATGCCAAACGAATGTAAATCGTTTCATTTTCGCGGAATAGTTGACAACTTGAACAATAATTTTTTCACTGTTGGGCCCTCGGAATTTGTCTGGCGTTTGTTATATCGCGATAATTATAATCTATTTACCTATATATACAATTCCCAGATACGAACCAAATCGTTTGATTTTGACTATTTTTCTTACAACTTCGGATTGAAATTTCGGGCCTTCCGGCCCACGGAATTTGTCTGGCGATAAGCTTCCGTCGGATGTCTTTCTTTAAAATGTAAGTCTAACTTGACGCCAGATAGGAACAAAAGGTTTGAAATTGCTCATTTTCATGAAATTTTCTTTTCTGTTTTCCGCTGAGGGGCCCCGGATAACCGTTTGATAAATACGAAAATGGTTAGTACAAATCAGGCACAAAAGGCTCCCAAAAGGCCAGATAGGAACCAAACGTTTTAAAAAATCTGTCACTATCCCACGGTCTATAAGGTTTCAAAAAATTTTTTGGCGTTAGCCACCCCCATTACCACCCCCACCCCATTATTAAAGGGGATGAGAAAAGATTATGATTTCTTGTGTGTACTGTGTACAAGAACCAACAACCTCAAAATATTTTTTTACTTCATCCACCCCCCACTACCCCCTATCACCACCCCCACCCCACTACCGATGTGGGGTATCGTTTTATGGGTTTTTGGGGTAGAGGATTTCAAATATTATATTATTAAGTTCCATAAGAGACTTGGATAGAAAATCTGGATGTGGAAGTAGTGATTCCTTGGGCAGCGGTTTCTATTATTGAAAAATTACAAATAGCTGTAGAATGAAAGTGATATACTATCATTTTAAAATTTTGTGAAAGTGATGTTATCAATTTTCGACCGCCGTGACACAATTTAATAACAAAAAACTTCCATACGTATTTTTCTGCGATTAATTATGAATATTAAAGCAATTTCTAACGGGTTACAGTGCACTAAATTAAAAATTAAAATTGGACCTCAGAAATTTCAAAATGACCTCTAGATTTCAAAAAATATACAAGTAGAGGTCAGTTAGAAACTTGACAGATGGATGAAGAAATGTCGTTTTGGTAACATATATGAAACATGTTTAGTTCTCAAGTCATTATGTTAGTTATCTTCAAAGAATATAAGCGTATTTATAGAAAAACAATAAATGCAGAAAAAATATTAGACAATTATAAATTATATAATGTTAATGGCAATAAATCAAAAGTGGCATGGAAAATTATTAATAATAGTCTAAAAAGTCGGAGATGCAGGAATATATAATGGAAATAAAATGCAATAATGTGAATACCAGTGAAGTTAACCTCATTTTAATTTCTACTTCATAAATATACCGTCGAGTTTCGTGCAAAAATTAAAATGAAACTCTGTCCAAAACCTTGAAAAAGGTAATTCTTAACAGGATGTTATCTTCTATTACAAAAAATAAGATTTTAGATAAAGCACAACATGGATTCAGGAAAAATGTATCGACTAAGACAGCTATTTCAAAATTTATCAATACATTTTACAGAAGACTAGATAGTAATGAAGAATGCGTTGGTATATTTATGGACCTAAGTAAGGCGTTTGACATGGTAGATCATGACTTGCTCTTACATAAGCTAGATAATTACGGTCTTAAAGGTAGAACACGTAATCGGTTAATAATTTATTTACTCGGTAGAACTCAACTTGTCCACATAAATGGTTACAAATCAGATATGTTAGAAATTAAATATGGGGTTACACAAGGGTCAGTTCTTGAGCCCATGCTGTTTATTTGTATATAATCTTCTCGATATAGTGCACGGAAGAAACCTTATAGTGTTTGCTGATGACAACAGCTATCTTTGTTCAAACTCGGATATGTCTGATGTAATCTTATAGACTCTACATATTAGTCCATGTAAACGCGGGGCTTGACGCTCGGAATGCCCCCCTCATCGGGACCACTTGTATTTTATGTTTTCTTGGGTCGCTTATCACGAAAATCTGGGTCCAGCGACTCTAAAAATAGTGCGTCACCCCTAAAAATGCCAGGAACCACCTCTTTTGGGGGGTTTTTCGAGGTAATGTGAATAATAATATAAAATAATGTTATGAACGTGCTAATTGTAATGATGTTTTGCCAGTTCAGTATGTTCATCGTTTTATGCATAGGGTTAACCAGAGGGGGTAAATTAAACGTAAATTGACGTAAAATGGAAAAATGATGGAATTTTTTTTCACTTTTTGATTTGAGTTTAGATCAATGGCGATTGTACAATGAAGAAAATTTTTTTCCAACCCTTCAGGGTGAAAACTACCCCTATATCGCCTTTAAATTGAATCAACGCTTAGAAAATAAGTAGAGATATATACTTTTTAGTTTGCTTGTAATTTCTGGTAAACTTCCGTCGAAAAAAATACTAAAAAATGTTTTCACCCCTTTAGGGTGAAAACTACCCCCAAGCTTGCAGGGAATTGAAAGAGAAGGTAGAAATATTCTTGATAAATGAGCACTTCATATTGTTTGTAATATTTTTAATAAAAAAATATAAATATGGCGCAAAATTAAAATAACTAAATTTTTTTATCAAAATAAAGACATTATATACTAGGTTTTCTCCAGTCTTAGTCTCATATGGGAGGAAATTTTACAATCCCCATTCATCCAAATTGAGATTTAAAAAGTAAAAAAAAGATTTTGCGTCCATTTATATTTAGATTACCACATTTATATTTTTTTATTAAAAATATTGCAAACAATATGAAGTGTTCATTTATCAAGAATATTTCTACCTTCTCTTTCAATTCCCTGCAAGCTTGGGGGTAGTTTTCACTCTTGAAGGGGTGAAAAATTTTTTGTTTGTTAGAAATTACAAGCAAACCAAAAATTATATATCTCTACTTATTTTCTAAGCGTTAGTCCAATTTAAAGGCGATATAGGGGTAGTTTTCACCCCTGAAGGGTTGGAAAAAACTTTTCTTCATTGTACAATCCCCATTAGTCGGGTAGCCCTCCCTAGCTGTACGTGCACCCCCCGATCCTTGGGGACAATATTTTTCATAAAGATTAAAGCCTAAAGAACAATTTTAGACATGTCCCAAAAAAAGTGGCTGTACTTCCAAAATGACGGTCATATGTTAAAAAAACTGGTGAAAATGTTGTTTTTATCATTTAACATAAAAACTAAAAAAGATGCAAAAAACTTTGGATGGGACGGATGGATGGATGTACATATTACCGATTTTTTATGCATTTATGAAGGCTCATGGATTTAGCTAGCCGAAAAGTTGTTTCAGCTTATTACCATGCACAATTTTTCTCATGGATCTTATTTTGGGGTGCCTTAACTAAGAATGTATGAATTTTTAAATTACAAAGAAAGGTTGTCAGAAATATAGTAGGAATGCAACGAGATACTTCTTGTCGTGAAATATTTTTAAATCTTAGATGACTAACATTATTTTCACCGTACATTCTGGGAATTTTGTTATAGGTCAAAAGTAATTTTCAATATTTTCACCAAAATAATTTTCTCCAACTGTTATAAAATCTGTTAATATAAATATGTGTTCCTACATATCATATGCACTGTAAATATATACAATTTTTATTTTTTATTCTTTTAAAGGTAACATACTTTTAATCAACTGACCTCTCTAATTTTAAACGAATGTGACATATTTGATCAATTATTTGTATTGTTTCTGTAATGTTATTATTGTAACTATTATTTTAATTTTATTTTATTGTATTTTATTTTTGTAAACTGTGTCTCAGTTGATTGTACCCATCCTTGTAATGACGAATCTAGTACCATTTTGTACTATTTATGTACAGGCTTTTAGGGATAATAGAGAGATTATTATTATTATAAATATCTGTCCATCCACCCGTCGGTCCGTGACGTTTTCTGTAAGCACGATAACTGAAAGCAGAACTGAAAGTCCGATTGTATTGAAATTTGGATCGTAAGTTAATGTTACCTTTCTTTTCTGACCTGACCAGATATAAGGTATAATTAGGTAAATACTGAATCCTATCAATATTAGAGAGAAAACCAATTCTGAAATATAAAAGTTAAATATTTTATTGAGGAAAATATACCTGAAGAGGGTCGCGATCGTGGTAAGTCTCAACAGACAAAAAAAGTGCATAATAAACTGATGATCGTTTCGCCAGTTAAGCTGGCGATGATTGAAATTAAAAACATAGACCTAAAGAATTACACATTTACGGAAAACAGCGGAGTATCCTATTAGTGGGTGCGGTACACAACAAATACTTGCAAAACGTGGCATTTTGTGATACAAATTTTTCCTTTGACATGATTGCTCCAGATATCCAACTAAGTGATTTGACCCGCAGTACACTCAAGATTTTTTATTCGTTCACCCTCTAGGGGGCATTTTTTCAAAACTACCCTAAATTTTCCAAAAACGTATTTATTGTGCAACAAAATTGATCTTGGAATCGATTCCGTATGATTTCGGTATGCTAAAACCGAATCCAAAAAAATAGTTGAATGTCCAGTGGCGTAACCAGAAATTAATTCTGGGGTTAACTCTGATCTGACTGACCTAATCTTTATTTTTTACTTGACCTGTTACGTCATTTTACTAAATTATTGGACTGCTGAGCGTAAATTATTTAATTAAACTTCATTAACGAAACATAAATCCTCTTATAGAATGGAACAGAAACAAAACGTATTTAAATAAAATATTTATTTAGTCTTCTTTTTACTTTTGCGAGCTTCTGACACATTTCATCGGAAGTTACAGAAACATAATTAAATATAAAGCAATAATTAATAATCAGAGAATCGTAGCTCTGGGGGGGGGGGGGGGCAATTACCCCCTTCCTATACCACTGAATGTCATCTTAAACAGCTTATGGACAGTTTTTCTCAATTTCAGATACTTTGTGTTGTTTTTGTTATTGAGTTACTGCGTTTGGTTGTATCTTTCTTTGGACAGGCGGACATGGCGGAGAGAGGTAAAGGTATACGGATGGCGATCACTGTTCCCCTTGAAACTGTACCCGTCAATATTAATTGGTCAAAGTGTGTCATACGTCAGTCCGGTAATACAACTGACCTTTGATGCCCTGCAACAAATTCTGTAGTGCCACAGAGAAATTTGGGCTATAAAACACTTGCTGAAAATTTAGAAAGTTTTGAACCTACTATCCTTGCCTTTTAGTTGCCTTGTTCCGTACCTGGACGTCGGGTGTGGCATTTACAAAACATTCAAGAATTCAAAAGCTAAATTCCACATTGTATGTGGAAATCCATACATAATGCCATCCCGATTTATGAAACCAATTGAAGATGAAAATAAAACTTTTAACAGTCCCCAAGCTAAGAGTTCATCAACGGAAGTTGAGTCTTTAGCCATTACTATTTCTGACCCGCGCTTAACGAGATCCAGGGCCCCAAAAGTAAATTTGAAGGATGGCTGTGCAACGAACATGTAGGTGGTAGCAGCAATAAAAGTTTGAGACAGTACCCTTTTGTTAGCAACTCTTCAAACTGGTGGCGATCAAGCAGCAATGAAGGCAAAGTACCATCTAATTTGTCTCGTCCGCCTGTACAACTGGTGCAGAAGGGCCGAAACAACGAAGTCCGGTGAATACTGTGAGAGTGCTGTCGTGTGAAGGAATAGCATTCATCGAACTCACGCTGTACATGCAGGAGAAACTTGAGACTCTGTTAGCACTAAGGTCAGTTGTATTACTGGACTGACAATGACATACTTTGGCCAATTAAGATTGACGGTACGGTTTCAAGAGGAACAGTGACCGCCATCCGAACACCTTTACCTCTCTTCGTCATGTTCGCCTGCCCAGAGAAAGAAAGCCCAAACGCAGTAACGCAAGAACAACACAAAGTATCTGAAATTCAGAAAAACTGTCCAAGAACTGTTTATAATGACATTCAGTGGCGTGGACAGGGGGGTAATTGTCCCCCTGCAGAGCTACGACTCTCAGATTATTAGTTATTGCTTTATATTTAATTATTTTCCTGTAACTTGCGATGAAATGTGTCAGGAGCTCGCAAAAGCAAAAAGAAGACTAAATAAATATTTTATTTAAATACGTTTTGTTTCTGTTCCCTTCTATAAAAGGATTTATGTTTCGTTAATGACTTTTAATTCATTAAATAATTTATGCTCAGCAGCCTAATGAGTTAGTAAAATGACGTAACAGGTCAAGTAAAATAAAAATTAGGTCAGTCAAATCAGGGTTAACCCCCCAGGATTAATTTCTGGCTACGCCACTGGACGTTCAAATATTTTTTAACGTTGGATTCGGTCTTCGTATATCGAAATCATACGGAATAGACTCCAAGATCAATTTTGTTGCACAATAAATACATTTTTGGAAAATTTAGGGTAGTTTCACCCCCTAGAGGGTGAATGAATAAAAAATCTCGAGTGTCCTGCGGACCAAATCACTTAGTTGAGTGCCTGGAGTAATCGTACCAAAGGAAAAATTTGTATCACAAAATGCCACGTCTTTTCACGTACCGCACCCACTATATGGAATGCTAGACAATTATATCAAATCTTCAATAAATCGGCAAAGCGAAAAGTATGTTTTTATCTAGGTTGTATTTGTTGAAGTTAAATTTAGAGTACAGTTTTATTTTATAGAAATATATGTATACTGCGAATATAATAGCTTCGTGGCTAAATAAAGTAGCTTTAAAATAAACAAAAGGTCTGTGAGATGAAACGAGGCTGGAGTTAGTACAGCACCGTTTGTTATTTTGTTTTGTGCAGGAAACTGCAATTATTTATATAATTAAACAAATGGTTGAACTGGAAGGTAGATAACGTTAAAAACCAAAACGATTATTATAATGAAGTTAAAATTTATAGCATATGGCGGAATGGAGTTTATGATACTTTATTTGTAAATTTTTCTGGACTTTCGGACGAATTAAAAGTTTTAACGTTAAACTCCAGTAGTAAGTTTAATCGGTCTAGTATATAACGTAAACAATGAGTTTTAGAAGTTTGTAAGATACTGGAAAGTCAATTATCTAAAAGTTAGTTTATAAATATTGTCCATAGAACATGTTCCACAAATCGTAAACAACTGCGAATCCCAAAGTAATGAAGAAAAGTTGGAAGATTATTATCATATCAAATAGACGTACCAATTAAAAGTTGTGGTTGCATTATACAGATACGTATTGTTGATACTTCTTCGGAATAACATAAAGTTTGCTCTATTGCATGCAGTATATAGGTTAACTCAGCTAATGACCTGAATTTTGTGGAGATAAGGTAGTGTAAATTGAAGTGCAGGCCAACAAAAGATTGTTTATCTCATTTTTGAAAGTGGATTAATTAATTCTGGATTATGTATCATGTTCAGTTGTGTAATCAAAGAACATTTCTTATCGAGCATGTAGCAAGCGCCTCGAATAAGAACTATATACAATATACATTTAATTGAATTTGTGGTTGGTTCCTTGTGAAACATTTTATAAATAATTCTAATTACAAGACAACTTGCTTTTTAATATTTCAAAATAAGTATATTGATACTCTAACGGCTCAGTCTTTTAACCTGCAATTTTATGAATTTAGTATCTTTATAAATAGTAGAATTTTGTTCTATAGCTTTAGTAATCTTTGTATTTACTCTTGAGAAAAGCCTAATAAGCCGAAACACATGTAGAGCATCAATATACTTATTTTGAAACATTAAAAAGCAAATTTTCTTGTAATTAGAACTATTTGTAAGAACTATATTTAAACATCGTAACTTTTTGTAAAATGTTGCTTTTTGTAAGAAAATAAGAGTTTTGCTAATGATAGAATATATTATATAATCCGTAGTAGATCTACAGATAATATTCACATTTTCTTTTACTTCAGCTTAGCAGTGCATTTTTTTCTTAAAGAAAATCTTGTTTAGCTGCAGAATAGTAGGTTGAGGTTGAAGTTGAGGTTGAGGTTGAGGTGAGGTATTTGTCGTCAAACATGGAGTGCTACATCGCCACAAAATTATGTTACTATAAAGTATTTAATTTAACGAAATTATTTTAAGTTAACTTTAACATGACTTTCATTATTTTTTCTCAGTATCTTAATTAATCTATAAGGTGACAATGATATATACAAGGAGTAACAGGGACACATATTTTCACGCCCAGGGGTCGATCAGGGCGACTTGTTAATAATATACAAACAAGACCTTGGACTGAAGGGGATTTTAACATGAAGAAAACAGTAGGTACTACATATATAATATACATATTAAGCTAAATATTCATATATTATTAACATGCATATAAATTCATAAATTAATATTTACATTTTAAAAAAAAATTATTAATGCCTTGTGAATTTTCATACAATTTTTACTTAATAGGATAGTTAGATTTATAGGTAACTCAACTTGCTCTTTAAGTAGTGTCGATATCAGTTTTGTGGTAGCCAGATAGTTATTTTTACAATTCAAAAATATATGATTAAGGTCGCCAATTGATATGTTATCACATGAGCAATAAGGAGTAGAAGCAATTCCAATACGGTGTAGATGATGAGGGAAACGCGCATGATTTAATTTTAGTCTAACTATTGTTGATGTGTAGTATTTAAGAGTTGTGTTCTCAATGGAAGTATTGGAAAGTAGATTGGGGTGAATTGGCATGCAGTGATTGTTGAATTTTGCAACAAATTCCGCTCATAAATTCTCCCACTTTAACCGGTTATGTTTTCTGAAATAACTTTGTAGATATTGTCTAAACATTGGTTGTGGCATTTTCTTAATTTTTCTCTATTCTTATTGGGATGCTCTGCCACACGTATTCTTCCAAACAATGTCTGAAATCTACAAAATAATACAATTAACCACTATTTTACTGGAAAATAACCTCTACGCCTGTGACTTTTACGTCAAAGGATCAGTTAGAGGGTGGTTTTGACAAATAATGAATAAGAACAAAAATATAAAAATGACGCATTTTGCTGACGTTTCGGAAAACGAATCTGTTTTCTCAAAGCGTATTATAATGTTTGTGGGCTGTGTATATTAAATACACAGCTTTAAGAATATATTTGTTATATTCAGTATCCATAGATACTTACTGCTTACACAGAACTGTTGATATCACTAATTGATAGTTTTATTTTAAACAATGTTGAGTTTGTTAAGTTCTTCTTTTAACATCGGCAGCCAGGTTGTGCAAACATCTACAGAACAATTCGACACGCATTTATCCTCATTCAATAGTATTATAGCCGCTTCTTTAATTTTTCTTTTCTTGCTATCTGTCTCTTTTGTTAAAATTTTTGCCGAGTCCCAGTTTATTCTATGTCCGTTCTCCCAAGCGTGTTCGCAAATCTTCGATTTCTGAATCTCATTTTTTCTAATGTAACCCTTGTGCTCACCCAATCTAACACTGAATGGTCTGGATGATTCACCCACATAATGTTTATTACACTCACACGGAATACTATAAATGCAGTTTTTTGAATTTTGCTCATGATTTAGCGGTTTTGTTTTTGTTAAAATAGATCTCAATGTATTGCCCTTTTGAAATATCGTCCTAATATCAAATCTATTGCCTATACGGCGTAGCTTTTCAGATAATCCGTGTACATAAGGAATTAACGTCGTGTACCGTTGTTCAGATTTTTGTCGTACATGATTATTATTTTCTATATATGTGGAAGTTCTATCAACAAAAGCTTCAGGGTATTGATTGTTTATAAGAACCTCTTTTATAAAGCGCTTCTCATTGTCTAATATTTCATCATTAGAAGAAATTATTTTGGCCCTATCATATAAGCATTTTATGACACCCTTTTTAACATGCATCGACTGATTTGAGTCAAAATTCAAATACCTGTTGGTGTGTGTTGGTTTTCTATAAACGCTTGTTTCAACCATATTATTTACTCTTTTAATTAAAACATCTAAAAAGGGTAGTTCATTTCTATTTTCTACTTCTAATGTAAATTTAATAGATGGTTCTTTATTATTTATATTTTCTAAAAAAATTATCTAGCAAATCGACTCCGTGGGGCCAAATTGCAAATATATCGTCAACATGTCTCCACCAGCTAACCGGTTTATATATACAATTTTGAATATGTTTCGTTTCAAAGTCCTCCATAAATATATTACTTAAAACTGGTGACAATGGAGACCCCATTGCCATACCAAAGTTTTGCTGATAGAAATCACCTTCAAACTGAAAGTAAGTCTTTTTTATACATAATGTTAGAAGTTCCATTATGCTATTAACAGTTAATTTAGTTCTAGCTTCCAAATTATTATCACTCAACAATTTATCCTTGACTATTTCTAAAGTTTTATCTACTGGGACATTGGTAAAGAGGCTAACTACATCAAAACTAACCATCAGATGGGTATCATGAATATTGTTTTCATAAATCTTTTCTATAAAGTGTCTACTATTTTTAATATATTAGTCGGTGTTTCCAGATAATGGATTTAGAATATTAAGTAAGAATTTTGCCAAATTATGGCATGGCGAATTCATGGAACTAACAATGGGTCTTAAAGGAATATTTTGCTTATGTATTTTTGGCAAACCATAAAAATGAGGTGGCTTGCTATGATGCGGTGTGAGCTTACTTCGTTCAAAGTCATTAAATTTATTTTTATACTTGAATAGAGTTCTGGCATTACCTTTGTCTGCTGGTAAAATTTTAATATGTTCATCTCATCTTAAGGAAGACAAAGGTAATGCCACGGTTGTTATAGATAAAAATGTATATGATACAAAAGTCATGACATTAATCAATAAAGGACCTTACTCAAAATTAAACAAGGATCCCACAAAATCAATTGAGAGCAAAATATATAGAACTCTATTCAAGTATAAAAATAAATTTAATGACTTTGAACGAAGTAAGCTCACACCGCATCATAGCAAGCCACCTCATTTTTATGGTTTGCCAAAAATACATAAGCAAAATATTCCTTTAAGACCCATTGTTAGTTCCATGAATTCGCCATGCCATAATTTGGCAAAATCCTTACTTAATATTCTAAATCCATTATCTGGAAACACCGATTCATATATTAAAAATAGTAGACACTTTATAGAAAAGATTTATGAAAACAATATTCATGATACCCATCTGATGGTTAGTTTTGATATAGTTAGCCTCTTTACCAATGTCCCAGTAGTTAAATCTTTAGAAATAGTCAAGGATAAATTGTTGAATGATAATAATTTGGAAGCTAGAACTAAATTAACTGTTAATAGCATAATGGAACTTCTAACATTATGTATAAAAAAGACTTACTTTCAGTTTGAAGGTGATTTCTATCAGCGAAACTTTGGTATGGCAATGGGGTCTCCATTGTCACCAGTTTTAAGTAATATATTTATGGAGGACTTTGAAACGAAACATATTCAAAATTGTATATATAAACCGGTTAGCTGGTGGAGATATGTTGACGATATATTTGCAATTTGGCCCCACGGAGTCGATTTGCTAGATAATTTTTTAGAAAATATAAATAATAAAGAACCATCTATTATTTTATTTACATTAGAAGCAGAAAATAGAAATGAATTACCCTTTTTAGATGTTTTAATTAAAAGAGTAAATAATATGGTTGAAACAAGCGTTTATAGAAAACCAACACACACCAACGGGTATTTGAATTTTAACTCAAATCAGTCGATGCATGTTAAAAAGGGTGTCATAAAATGCTTATATGATAGGGCCAAAATAATTTCTTCTAATGATGAAATATTAGACAATGAGAAGCGCTTTATAAAAGAGGTTCTTATAAACAATCAATACCCTGAAGCTTTTGTTGATAGAACTTTCACATATATAGAAAATAATAATCATGTACGACAAAAACCTGAACAACGGTAGACGACGTTAATTCCTTATGTACACGGATTATCTGAAAAGCTACGCCGTATAGGCAATAGATTTGATATTAGGACGATATTTCAAACGGGCAATACATTGAGATCTATTTTAACAAAAACAAAACCGCTAAACCATGAGCAAAATTCAAAAAACTGCATTTATAGTATTCCGTGTGAGTGTAATAAACATTATGTGGGTGAGTCATCCAGACCATTCAGTGTTAGATTGGGTGAGCACAAGGGTTACATTAGAAAAAATGAGATTCAGAAATCGAAGATTTGCGAACACGCTTGGGAGAACGGACATAGAATAAACTGGGACTCGGCAAAAATTTTAACAAAAGAGACAGATAACAAGAAAAGAAAAATTAAAGAAGCGGCTATAATACTATTGAATGAGGATAAATGCGTGTCGAATTGTTCTGTAGATGTTTGCACAACCTGGCTGCCGATGTTAAAAGAAGAACTTAACAAACTCAACATTGTTTAAAATAAAACTATCAATTAGATATATCAACAGTTCTGTGTAAGCAGTAAGTATCTATGGATACTGAATATAACAAATATATTCTTAAAGCTGTGTATTTAATATACACAGCCCACAAACATTATAATACGCTTTGAGAAAGGAAACGGATTCGTTTTCCGAAACGTCAACAAAATACGTCATTTTTATATTTTTGTTCTTATTCATTATTTGTCAAAACCACCCTCTAACTGATCCTTTGACGTAAAAGCCACAGGCGTAGAGGTTATTTTTCAGTAAAATACTGGTTAATTGTATTATTGTGTAGATTTCAGACATTGTTTAGAAGAATACATGTGGCAGAGCATCCCAATAAGAATAGAGAAAAACTTTGTAGATCTGTTGGATAAAAAGATTGATGTTCTACTCCTGTATACTTAAGTGCCTCTTTGGCTAGTTGATCAACTATTTCGTTTCAAACAATTTCTGAACGGCCCTTTACCCAAATGAACTAGATCATAAATCCTAAATTTCTTATTTTGTTATGTAAATGTGCGATATTAAATACGGTTCTGTTATAATATTTATAGGAGAAATGTGCTAAGGACTGTAAGACGACGGATTCAGAGTCAGATAT
This sequence comes from Rutpela maculata, assembly GCA_936432065.2. Taxonomy (NCBI): domain Eukaryota; kingdom Metazoa; phylum Arthropoda; class Insecta; order Coleoptera; family Cerambycidae; genus Rutpela; species Rutpela maculata. The sequence goes on from OW386285.2 coordinate 54,988,746, forward strand.
AATGTTGATATTCTTCAAGTCTTGGTAATCTTTAGAATAACATTCTAGTACCCAATATTACGCTTGTTCCATAGCAATTGCTTCAGCAGTATAAATAGAGCACTTCTTGAGAAACCTATATTTTGCAAAGATTTCTAATTGGGAATCATTGAAAGCACAACTCGTCCCTAATTTAGTTTTTGAACCATCCGTAAAGATATTTAGCGATGGCGAATTATTGTATAATACGATTTGAAAAGAGTTTGATTTAAATATATATTATCAGAATATATAGGGAATATTACTCTATGGATTTGTAGGAGTACTTTCAAATCATACTGAAAAATTGAGGGTTATTAAATTATTAAAATCATTAGTCTCTAAGAAAGCCTTGTTAAGTTAGACAATCTATACTGAGATGATAAATTTTTTCGTTCAAACAGCTGTCATTTTCTATGATTTCTATCATAAACTTTTTGCTTATTTGCGTAATTTTAGTGGAGGCTGCTGTGCTTCGCATTACAAAGCATCAGTAGGAGATGATGTCATTGCTCCGAGGCATATTCGAAGAGCTTTGAACTGTATTCTGTCCAGGGTTATAAGATTAGAATTTGATGCGGACCCATAGAATGAACATCCATAGTCGACAATAGATAGAATGTAGCTACTGTAAAACATTAGTGATGTTCTAGTGTCGGCTCCCCATTTAATTTTTGTGACAGCTTTTAGAATGTTGATACCCTCTTGACATCTAGATTTTATATATAGGATATGCTTTGTCCAAAGCAACTTCTTGTCCACTATAATTCCTAAGTATTTATACTCATCCACTATTGGTATTTTGAAGGAGCTAGGTCTCATGAAACCATCAGCTTGGGTTGTTTTATGTCTACTAATGAACATTATCGCTGATTTGTTTTCAGATAGTTCGAAATCATTAGTATTTAATCAAACTTTAAGACAGTAGACAATATACTGTAGTTGAGTTAAACATTTTTCGAATTAATTTTGAATTGAGTATAACACAATGTCGTCAGCATATTGGACGGTCCGAATATCATCAACAAATACTCGATGTAAGCTTTCAGTGTACATATTGAAGAGCAACGGGCTCAAAACCAAGCCTTGTGGTAAACCTTGACAAACAGTTCTTGGACCACGCAATTCGTTGAGATGATCTTTCAGAAAAATTTTTCTATTATTGAAAAGTTCTGCTATATTAATTGATGACACTAGTCATCTATTTTACTACTTTTCCACACAATGAGAAAAGGAAATACATATGGTCATACCAATACTTTTTTTAGGAAGGAAATAGTTGATGTCTTTCGATTTAGACACCTTGCCCTCATGAAGATCAAACAGTTCAAAACCGCTTTCGAATTACTTCGGGTTGTCAATCGTATTAGATCAATGTCTCATTTATCATTATGTTACTCTAGATCCCCCATTCACACCGTGGTATGATTAGGAGTTCGGGTTACGGACTGCTGCTTCTCTCGTTTGTTTATCTTTTTCATGTAGTTCTTTTGTAATTTTATCCTTGTTATCTCGTTTATGATGTCTCATTCTTTTTCGCTTCAAAGCATTATACCTATATCTGCTTCGGGTTCTAAAAGTTCGCTAAAATGCCCATACGTCTTTTCCCTATCCTCTTGCCATCTTTGACATTTAAACACTGTCTGAGCCACAGTATTCAATTCTCCACAGTATTCGCTTAACTCGTCTTCTGATTTACCCATGTTTTGTAAATAGTCCTGTGATGAATGAGATTAGATAATAATTCACATGTCTGTATCGTCCGTTCACCCATGGCTTCAGATCCAAAATCAATATACTTGTTGACTCTCCTTTTCATGCCAAGTGCCATCTTCTTTGCCACTTCAATCTTTTTGCCTCAATGTCCTTTATTATTGCCGGGTCTCTCTTTGCGTTCATTTTTGTTCCCTTTTTTCTGTTAATTCAACGGGTGGCATTTCTTCTATAACAAGCACAGGCTCCCACAGAATATTTCTATATGCGTTGCTTACTAGAATGACATTTTCTTTGTACGCTCTAAATTGTATTAATTTGGCTCGTGACTTCAGATTCATGTGTACAGCATTAGTGACTATACGCAACCGATTAGCAATCGACTTTTGTCAGCTAAGGGTCCTTCGCAATTAGGCACATAAGCTTCTACAAGGCATCTACTGTTCCTAGTGCTTTTTTACTTGTATGGTAAATTTTGATCTATAATAATCCCTTCTCCTTAAGTTAAAAGTTAATGAGAGGTAGGTATTTTTCTTCTACCAGTAACTGTCACCGTTTTGGTGGGATGGAGGCTGTCTCTGGAGTAGTTTCCACAAACACAAAGGCACTTGAATGCAGAGACAAGTATCACTGACTCAATCTTCTCCGGAGTTATTTTCAACATGATTACACAGGCACACAAAAAAAATAATTTTATTTTCTAAAGGTGACCGACACCTATGCTTTTTGAGCCGCTGATTCCAAATATCACGTCAATAGTATATGTTTCACTGCTAAATCTTTCGCAAATTGATATTTCATCCCCAAATTCGGGGTTAAATGGCTATTAAACCTAATAGAATGACACGCGTTGAAATAAAACTTCTGAATCGTTTAAAATGGCTCTAGTCACATGCTCCCAAGGTTCTGCCGTACCACGGAAATGATGGTGGTGTACTTTTCCCTCCAGAAAACTACTACTACCCCTTGTTCTGATTTTTCCATAATACGCTTTTGAGGGCTTGGCAGATCGGGGTTATTACAGGGAATATGTCGAGTATATTTTGACCAGGAGACGCCAAAACCACCCCTTCTCTGAATGACAAAACATTCGGAAAATACAGCTAAAGGACTGAAAAACGGTTTACTCCCGTTACCGGGGTGAGGAACACAATGGTTACAACATTTAAGCCTCCCTCTCCACCCTTCTAAAACTACCTCTAAATGGAAGATTTCTTCGATTTATTTAAATATTGCAATCATTGTGCTCCTCGCCTCGATAACGGGGGAAAACTGTTCTTCAGCTTTTTCGCAGTATTTTCCGAATATTTTGTCATTCAGGGATGGAGTGGTTACAACGCCCGGGGTTGTTTTGGCGTCTCCTGGTCAAGAGATGTTCGATTTATTAATATTCCCTGTAATAACCCCGATCTGTGAAGCCCTCACAAGCGTAGTACGGAAAAATCAGAACAAGTTTTTTCATTTAGAGGTAGTTCTAGAAGAGGGGGGGATTGCAATACTTTCCGTATTGCAATTATCGTGTTACTCGCCCTCGAAAACTGGAGGAAATCATGCTTCAGTCTTTTCGCAGTATTTTTGGAATGTTTTGTCATTCAGGAAGGGAGTGATTTCAACCCCCGGGGGTTGTTTTGGTTAAAAGATACTCGACTTGTCAATATTCCTTGTAATAATCCCGATGTGTCAAGCCCTCACAAGCGTATTGTGGAAAAATCAGAACAGGGGGTAGTAGTAGTTTTTCGGGGGGGGAAAGTACACCACCATCATTTCCGTGGTAAGATAGAACGTTGAGAGTATGTGACTAGAGCCATTTTAAACGATTCAGAAGGTTCATTTCAATGCGTGTCGTTCTATTAGATTTAATAGCCATTTAACTCCGAATTTAGGAATGAAATGTCAATTTCTGAAAAATTGAGCAGTGAAGCATATTTTTGACATGATGTTTAGAATCAGCGGCTCAAAAAACCTTTGGAAAATAATTTTTTTCATGTGTTCCTGTGTTATCTCATCCACCATTCTGTTATATCTTCTCTGAGTACCTTATTTGGCACTTCTTGCCATTTCTACTACTGTTTTGACAGCACCTACATGGATTTTCCTTTCTAGGAGCCGTGCTTATTTTTCGACAGACGTCTCTACCTTTGTATTTAGTATGGAAATCTCATTTGTTCAAGCATAATAGCAATAAGCTTAGTAGCCTATCGAACGCTTACTCTAAGTCCTGTTGTTCATCTTTTCTCATTAGTGTTACTTGAACCTGGATATATACCTACCCTTAATACTTCGTTCACAACTCTTAATAGGAATTGCACTTCTTTTGTTATTTCCGGAGGTATAATGTTATCTCCATAAATAATGGATATGGGATCTCTTTCTCTCCCTCTCTCTCACTTTCTCAGATACGGTCACCTTAATATAGTTTAGAGTAGACTCATTTATATCCTTTCTTCGATCATTAGTCTGAAAATAAGAAACGTCAGTAAATATACAGCTGTACGAGTTTTATTTTTTACTGAGTTAACAGGTCAACATTTTCCCACATAAAAAAGAGTCTGGTATTCCGAACCCTTTTAAAATATTTAAATCTTAAGAAATCATCCACGATAAATAGTCTACAAGGTATTATTATATCATTTTTATGTATCTAACCTATAACAGGTAACAAAACTCACTTCAGTCAGTTGGCTAATACACCCACCACAACTTCCCGTTTTAACGCTTCAACTGTGGTCGAAAGAGATTAAAAAGTATTTGTTGTTTACAGAGATTTTATTTTATTTAGCATTTGTTAAAGGAAATAGAGAGGTAAAAGTTCTTTGATAACAAATTTTTAATGGCCAATTAATTTGCGGCAATATAAATATAAGTACCTAAATAGTATCAGGAATAAATGTATTTCATATTTGTAATTCTTTTGAAAAATGAACTGACGCTAATTTTCATTTTGTATTGGCTACCTAATTGTAATAGTTAACGTACAATTAAAACTAAGTTTTAATTTAGAAAATGTGTTCTTAATTCATGCCTTTTTAATGTCTTGGGTTTAGTTCATCGAATTAGGCATAAAAATAATACAGCCACACAAAAAAAAATTCTTTCAGATCTGGGGATCAGACTGCCATATCCTATAGTATTTTGACCAGCTGAATCCAAATCAACCATCAGATTTGAGCCAGCACGTCTCAGCTTTGCATAAAATGCAAAAAACCCTGGGCTTGTAGCACTTATTTTCACGGTTTTTTGCATTTTCTGCAAAACTGAGATGTGCTGGTGCAAATCTGATGGCAGATTTGGGTTCAGCGGATCAAAATACTATAGAATATGAACGTCTGATCCCCATATCAGAAAAAAAAATTGTGTGTGCACAGCCAAAAAATATTTTTTATCTGGGGATCAGACTTTCATATCCTATAGTATTTTGACCCGCTGAATCCAAATCAGCCATCAGATTTGAGCCAGCTCGTCTCAGTTTTGAAAAAAAATGCAAAAAACCTTGGCTTGTAGTGCTTATTTTCACGGTTTTTGCATTTTTTGCAAAACTGAGATGTGCTGGCTCAAATCTGATGTCAGAGTTGGATTCAACGGGTCAAAACACTATAGGATATGACAGTCTAATCTCCAGATCTGAAAGAAATTTTTTTGTGTGGCTGTGTAATCAAAATGTTTGCAAGTAAATTTTGAACAAAACTGCATGGATCCAAATACGTTCTGTTATTTTTTTTCTGCATAAAAAAACAAAAATTACAACAATTTCTGATTTTTACAAAATATGAAATTACTGAAAAAATAATAAATGGTGAAATTATATGTCTTGCGAATATAAACTATTATGGGAAATTACAAATGAAAATGTTTATTATTTTCCCTAAAAAATATTAGATTTTTGAAAAATCTTTGCAGCTTTTGAACGTGCCTTACAATGACGAAAAAATTCAGTTGTTTATATTATTATAAAGATACATTTTGTATTATACTGTGAAACGCACTTTCTTGTTTTTTATGGAAAAATGCATAAGTCAAAAAAATTTATTGTCTGTTTAAAGTGCTTTAAAAAACGAACAATTAAAAATTAAACCCTTCTACATTAATTGGGAGCTGAGGTATCAACTTTTTTTAAACTCATGCAAAGGATAGGATTTGATTTTTATTTTTTGCAAAAAAAAACAAAACGACAGATCGAATTTGAGCCTATGCAGTTTTATTTATAATTTATTTACAAACATTTTAATTTTTTTTTACCTCATTAGATGAACGCAACCTGAGATATTAAAAAGAAACGAAACGATAGCACGTTTTTCAAAATTAAAACTTCATTTTCAAAAAACGTTCACCTCCCAGTTAGACAAAACTTTATTGTAACTTCCTGATAACATACAGATTGCATTTCCACAAAAAATGACCTCCCCCCTCCCTAAAATTATTGATGGAAAAAGGAGTTTAATTCAACTATTTATCAAATCAGGTACTTGATAGAAATTCGTACATTAGTATTAGTATAGGAAATAGCGTGCAAATTCGACGACGAGTGGTTACCGTCTGCCAGTCGGTAATCGAAGAGACCATATAAATACAAGGTATGGTGGGGGTTAGGGAGGGGGGGGCCATTTATTTTTAAATCGAATGATTATCGATATCTATCCGCATAGGTAGTTAGTACATGTACTTCACATACCCCACTTACGCTGGCAGACGAAACTTCCGAACTAACCGGAAAAAGAAAAAAAAATTTTAGTTTCTTTTTCCGGTTAGCGCACGCGCCGTTCGGAAGTTTCATCTGCCAGCGTAATTGGGGTATATGGAGTACATATACTAACTACCTATGCGGACAGATATCGATAATCATTCGATTTAAAAATAAATGCCCCCCCTCCCTATCCCCCCACCATACCAGAAAGTTTCAGAGAGAAAAAAAATTTGTATTTATATGGTCTCTTCGATTACCGACTGGCAGACGGTAACCACTCGTCGTCGAATTTGCACGCTTTTTCCTAGACTATATCAGAATTAAGTTATTAGATTACGGTTTGAAAACTTTTGACTTTCTTCCACGAAGAAATGTAGCTTAAAAGACTTACCGTGGAAAATTTTTACAAATAGTAAATAGTGTGTTTCTTCTGACTATATATGCATATTAGATAGAATCATTGTAATAATAAGGGAATTGTTGAATTTGGTATTTTACCGACTATTTCCCTCACATTATAAAACCAATGAAATAGCAAGATTTTGAAAATTTCGACCAATAAGAACAAACCTTCAGCAAGAATTGCATTCCAAGTAAAAGTTTTACATAAAATTACAGCGAAAATTTCACACCACATTTTTTAGCCAATCAGAGGCTTGTTTTTGTTAAGTTACCATGGCAACCCAAAAAATTTCCGGAAATTTTTTACATTCTGTCAAATTAATAAGTGGAAATTTTTCTGTCATTTTAAATGTCAAAGTAAAGACGCAACGGAGCTGGAGTGCTTTTAGAATTAAATTTATTTGGCGACGCAAAGGAGGATATTCACGAGGATATTATAAGTACAGAAATTAATATGTTAATATTTATTTTTTTGTTTACAAAAATAAAGTTGTGGGTATCACAATAATATATATTAAACTAACAAATTTTATTAACGCATGTAAGTAACATAAATGTCTATGTTTAATAAAATATATGAAATATTTCGACACAATTTTATTTAATTTTAATTTAGATAGTCTATTAAATTTACTTGAAGATATTCTTGGATTCTTCTGAATAGCTTTACATCCAATATTTCTTCATAATGAATATCCTCAACCAATTTTGACAAGTAGGTAAGCTGACGTGATATTTTTCAATGTCTGAATATTTTTTGCACAAAATAACAATCCATGTTTTAGGACCTGGAGCCATTTGTGTGATATATGCCCACGCACTTTATTCTTTTGGCTGATAATCAAATTTTGTTATGATTAGAATGTAAAAATTAATCTAATGGACGTCTTTAAGTGCGGCAGCCATTACTATCTTGTTACCTTTTATTATTCCATGGCCGCTTAGAAGTTGTTAATTATTGGCTCGGCGACAAGAATGAATACATTCCCTGTGCTCGCATTTAAGTAATATCAGAAATAAATGATGTTCCACCAATTTTAGTAGACCAAAGTTAACAAAAAATGGAAATATAATATGTTTTTAAGTTATTTATAAAAAGTTCATGTAACTAAACTTGGAGAATGATATGTTATTTCACTAAGAAATTTCTTATTTTATTAAACATATAATATTTTGAAAATTATCCCTGAGCCGCAGGCGAGGGATAATTTTCTTAAAATATTCATGAACGAGGAAATAATTTAAGCTCTAGGGATATTATAAGTGAAAATTGCACTGGGCTTGACAGCTAAGAGTCAGTTGAATCAATATAAAAATCGAAAATTTTTTCTTTCTTTTTTATTTTTCTGTGGAGATAGCAGGCTTATAGAAGCAAAAGGGACATAATTATTACCTACTTTTTAAATACTTTGGGTTTTAATTTGGATAAGAAAATAAACGAGGTTATTTTCACGTTTTGAATAAAGTTTTATTCTTCCTCAGGACTCAGTGAAATAAATCCACAAATAATATTCTTTGTAATAAAAAAAAAAATTTCTTGCTCTATGTTTTGTTCTGGAAATAGTCTAATAAATATATTTCGTACATTAAAAATAACACAGGTCTAAAAAAAAGTCTTGTCCTAAGGTTCTCATCTAACTTTTTAAAAGTATCTTGACGCGCTGAAGATAAAATTTGGGGGGGGGGGGGAAATTTTTTTCTACCGTCTCATTTTTTCTCTACCACCCCTTTTATCCCCTAAAAAGGACCAAAAAAAAAGGTCTTGTCCTAAGGTTCTCATCTAACTTTTCTGAAGTATTTTGATGCGCTGAGGCCAAAAAATTATATCATGTCAGTTTCTCTCTACCACCCCATTTTATCCCCTAAAAAGGGCAAAAATGAGGTCTGCTGATCTAACTTTCTGAAGTAGTTTGACGCGCTGAAGCCAATTTTGAACAAAAAAAAATTCTATCTGCTCAGTATCCCTCTACCACCCTCTTCATCCCCTATTTTTTTGTTCAAATTACTTCAGAAAGGTTAGATGAGAACCTTAGGACAAGACTTTTCTTGTGCCCTTTTTAAAGGATGAAGGTAAAGCCGATAGAAAAATTTTTTTTGTCCAAAATTGGCTTCAGCGTATCAAAATACTTAAAAAAAATCTAGATTAGAAACTTAGGACAAGACTTTTTTTTTTGTAGGTCTGTATAATCTGAGAATTCAGCATTCAAAGCGTGTTGTTTTTAAAAAGCCGCATTCATTCATTTTAATGTGATTTGTCTGAAAAAGTACCATCGACGGCGTTTCGAACACTTTTTGTCAAATCACATCAAAATGAATTCAAGCAGTTTCAAGGCAACACGTTTTCATGCGGTGAATTTTCGATCATTTTTAATGCACTTAATATATTACTACAGATAAGTGCAAATTATTTTAATTTTAATGATGCCAACAGAGTTGATGAAACGTGCACCGCGTTATAGTATTCAAATGTAGTATTCAAGTGTTTTGGTGTAAGAACTACTTCAGAAGCAATTTCGATTTTTTTTAATTTCGACTTAACCTTCCAGAACTGAGAAAATTCGTTTACTTTATGAAAATTGGCAATTTAGACTACAACGGAGAACGTTACAACATATATACCCTCACGTATACATAGACTGTTAACACATTACTCTTCTTTGCAAGGCATAGTTGGGTAAAAAGTTATGACATTGCGTCTGTTTTGCCTCTGCTTTACATACCGTTTACGTCTTTTTGTAAGCATTTCAAAATACCTACGTGCTATTTATTTATTTAAAAATACACTGCCCAATAGAGCATCCCATTTACAAGGCAGGAGACACTAAGTACATACAAATATATAAGGAAATGTAGAAATATAAAAATTCGAATTGCCGTATAGATATAAAACTTTACAAGCTTATGCAATTCTTGTAAGAATACAAGAATATGTATGATGACGCAGGTGGGAGGTAGTGTCAGGGACTCCTCATGGGCGTATCACCGGCGACTCCGCCATAAACTCGAATTTTCCACCACAGAGAGAGAAAATAAGTTACAGTTAAAAAAACAAAAAACACGTTTTTATGAGTAACACACTGAAAAGTTAAAAATAATTATTAGGCAATTAAATTTAAAAGCGTGGGTCGCACTTACACAGGTACAGATAAAGACAATGATAAAAAAAATCAAAACAAAAATCTTTATTTGTGCAGCACTGAATCTCTTTATCTCAGTTACATTACAGTGGAAGATATCAAACTGGTCGTGAAGATTATTATAGTTCTCACACATTTTGTACAACGGAGTGAATTTCTGAAGTTAATTCTGGTGGTCGGTGTATAGAAACATGAGTTTTGCTTAGAACCTGTTCTAGGTATTCGAAAATTTAGTGAACTTAATATAGCACCACAAATTATTAGGTATTACTTATAACGGGTTTATACGTGCATGGATTTAGTGGCGCCAGTAGATATTGGCTCGCCAGTAAAAACATATTGCACGTATAAACAGTTACTGGCGAACAAGTCTTGACCTCGCATGCATTGATGCATGCTCGCCAGTAACTGTTTTTTTACTGGCGTCCCAATATCTACTGGCGCCACTAAATTCATAAGTTTGCAAAGTTTTATATCAATACGGCAATTAGAGTTGGGTGAAAAGTGAGTTGTAAGTTTTGTTTACAATGTTACAGGTTAAGTTAGGAGAAGCGTGTTAAAAAATATATATTTATTGAAATAATTCTGCAAGTCTACAGACTCGAAAGTGAAAATCTGTTGAGGAGTGCAGTCTAGGGAAAACTAATAGCAGGATAGACATCATATTCCTTGGAACTTAAACTCTTTAAACTGTTTAAGAAACGCCTCTAAATTCTCTTTTTGTTTTGTATGTGTATAATGAGACCAAATAATTGACGAATATTCCAATTTGGGTCGAACAAAAGACTGTCTTAGTAGTTTAAGTGTGTGAATGTCGTTAAAATCATGAAATCACTGTGTTGTAAATCCCAGTATTCTAAAACCTTCATTGGTGAAGGTGTTTATATGACAATTAAAGGTAAGTTTACTGTCAATTCTTACACCCATATCACGGAATGTAGATTGAGGTGTAAGCACTGAATCTCCCAAACAATAATTAAATACGACAAGTTGATGTCTATTAGTACAACTTAGAAGAGTCTTAGCCAACTGTAATTTGTTTAAATTACACTATTTATTGATTTTATCAAGAGCACAAAGTTTAAAAACTTTTGAGTTCAATTGATTTATATCTTCTTAATGACCTGACGACTTAAACTAGAATAGATTGTGAACACGATTCCATTAACAAACTTTTGTAAAGCGTACAAATTCTACAATAATTTATTAATGGTATTGTTTGCAAATATAAATTTATTCAAAGTTTATGTAAACAAGAGCCCATTTGGTTTCTCGCTTTTATTTACAAAGTGTCACTGTTTAATATAAAACGGTAACGAGACCCAGATCAAGCACATCGACCAGTTAACAATCCCCTTAATAGGCTCAAGTAGATTTTCTTTATCTGTGTTCCCAATTTACCGACGAAAACGGATGAAATTTATGGGAATGCGTTGGCCCAAAATTTATTGTTTGTTGAAATTGTACATTGTGTACAACTAGTAGAATTCATAAAATATATTATTTTAACAATTCGACTACAATTTAGTTATAAAAGTATTTTAAAAATAAAAAACTGTTTAAAACAAGAAATTTTTTCGGAATTCTAAGTTTCGGTAAAAATATGTATGACATACTTAACATATATATTAATAAACGTTGAATAAAATCCTGAAAACATTTCCTGACTTAAATAAACTTTTTTTGACTTTTCAATTTGGCCTCTAAAGTTTAAGAGTAACAACTTCTTTAATATGTAAAATGGCGTAAATTATTTAGCTCTGACATGTTGTATCCCCATTTTGGGGGACATTTAGACATTTCATCAGAAACTTAGGCATTACATATAACAAAATTACAAAACGTTTCGCCTAAGCCTTTTAAGTATACAGGAGATCCAACGTTTTGGGGGCCCTATCACCTCTCCTCTCTAACTAAGCCACTGGTGAGGAGTTTTAAAAGTCCTAGAAGTGTAGTCAGTTACATTGGTATGTAACAAATATGTTGTTACTACTTTAAAAACAAATCTAGTACCCTGTACGCCAACTCCTTGACGCCATTTAGTTTTTAAGTCATAACTTTTTCTAATTAGATTTCACAGCTCATCACCATGTCCATTCGCAGACTACGTTTGTTTTCGAAGAGGCTCATTACCTGTGTCATTAAAAATCTCGCAGAAGTGCCCTTGCTGACAGACTATAAATTGTAAATACATTCTTGAAATTTACATGTATATGGTAGGAAATCTCATGATTTGGTAAATGTTGTAAGGAAAATTACTGGAAGTATAATATACTGTGTAAACTGTAACACCAATCTTGAAATTTACATATGTGTGGTGGGAAATCTCTTGTTCAGTTAAATGTTACAAAGTTCATCATCCAACTGCATGGTGGAATATTTTTAGGTTTTTTATATAAATAAATACGTATTGATAATTTAAATAACAGTCACATAAGATATCTCTTATATAACGCAGAGTGTAACTATGTTTTTATATACCTATATTTATCTCTATGGTACTATTCGATGAGTTATTAACTTGAAATTTCGTAGGAGGTAAGGAGTACCCTTTTTTTTGTTCTAGATCCGCCTATCAATCTTCTTTCAAGGTGGTCTTTTGATAAAAAATTTCTTAGTATTCTTTGTGCTGATTTTTGGCCCATTCCCTCATTTGACCTCATACTGTGGTTTTAGGCACTTCCAGGGCCGATTCTGGGCCAATATATGGAGCTGACGATCCCTTTCTTGCTAACTCGTCAGCTTTCTGGTTGCCTTCGATTCCTGACTGTCCCAGCACCCACTGAAGGGTTACCTTATAGTGGGCCGCTAGATCTCTTATTTCTTCTTCACATTCCTACATTAGCTTGGACGTCATCTTAGGGTTGACAATGTCCCTAGAGCCATCTGGCTGTCCGTCAGAATATTGATCTGCCTAATTCCTATTGTTTTCTGCTGCGCAATATATAATTATGTATATTTCTGCCTCAAAGACAAAGGTCTATTTTCCTAGTGATGTGCTGAACTGTGAGTTCCTCGTTTCACTATATATACCAGCACTAGTACCTTTCTCGGTCCTTGATCGATCTGTATACCAGACAAGGTCCCGCGGTCTGGTGCTGTAGTCGGTTACTGCCCATTCACTTCGATCTCCTATTTTTATGTCGAAGTTTCTGTTAAAGGTGTATTTAGGGATCACGTGGTATGTTCTCATTGAGAGATGTCATCACTCCCACTAGGTTCCTAATTCGATTGTGCCCCAATGATGCTTACCCTTATAGGGAGTACCCTTACAACAATCTTAAAAATTATAAAACTTGCAAAATTTTAATATAGTGGCCAATATACATACAAGACAAAACTCATATTTGAATTCTAGTATTTATTTAAATCGATTCATATAAAATTTTGGTCATGAAAAAAGTCAGAAATAGTTGTAAATAGTCCCCAATAAAAGGAGCAATGTGGCAATAGTTATAGTATATTTATCTGCTGTGTATATGGATATTGTTACATTTACGTTTTTTATTCATCAAAACTAGCCCTCCAATTAGAAAATTGGTAATCTATGCTGTAAACGACAAAGTAGTAACATACTGAGCTCTTTCCAGACATGATGTGAAATTTTGCACTTAGATTAAACTAATTTCGAGAAAATTATGGAAATTGGAAAATTCATAACGGCGGCTCCAATATGGCGACCTAAATTGGAGTTCATAAGTTGATCTTTATAAAAGTTTTCATAAGGCTTAAATTAAATAATTTTTGTAACAAGATCCAATATGTGTTAGGTGTTAGGAGGAACTAACGAATGTGGGGCGAAAAAGTAATCATGGGTGGCTGAGAAAAAAAATTTGATCCTCTATATTACCGCCCCTCTCGGTGTGTTAACTTTAAAGTGGTTGAATTAAGGCATGTTAGATGTAGATATTGTGTGCTAGTAAATTTGGAACAGACAACTGGTTGACGGGAGCCCTCCCCTGGCACGGGCAGGAAGCAATCCTAATTTATTAATTCCATAATACTGTGATTACTTTGGATATTGCTGTGCTAGGGTCTTTTGGGTAAAAATATTGTGTACTAGAACATTGGCGAAGAGTAAGTAACTGGTGTAATTTTAGGAGATGAGCTTGTTTGTAGTATGAAAGTGTTGTTCATAGGGCCAGATGTATAAAGCGTGGTAATACCTTGATCAGAGTTGAATCACTGTTTACAGTCAAAAGTCTGTTGTATAAAGGAAAATCAATGGTTTAAACTAGCTTCAGTAGTAAAATAATTGATCTCTGCAATTCGATGGTTTAAACCATGGTCAAACGCTGTTCAGTAATCTAACCTCACAAATGATTGTTTGATATTCATATTTGCCTTGTCAAAATATTTTAAAAAATGGAACCTATAACTGATGATGAAAATTTTTAGAATTAGTTGAATTAGTGGAAGCTGAACTGCGTAGAAATCCTCGAGTATTTAATTGTTTATCAAAATTAAAACTTTGACAGTTTAACTCAACTTACTTTTGTTAATCAAGTTATCTCTCAATTTTTATATATCCCAAACTATCCTTATCTGTAGTTAATATTTCTACACAAACATAAATAAGCTCCAAATACTAAAAAACCGCTGCCCAAGGAATCACTACTTCCACATCTAGATTTTCTATCCAAGTCTCTCACAACTAAAAAATCTTGTATGTGGAAATAATTGCTTATGGAACTTTAATAATATAATATTTGAAATCGTCTACCCCAAAAATCCATAAAACGATATCCCACATCGGTACAGGGGTGGGAATGGTGACAAGGGGTGGTAGTGGGGGTGGATGAAGTAAAAAAATATTTTGAAGTTTTTGGTTTTTGTACACTAAATCACATTTTTTTTTCATCCCCTTAAATAATGGGATGAGGTGGGGGTGATAATGGGGTTGGCTAATGCCAAAAATTTTTTTGAGACCTTAACTTTGCTTGTATATAATAAATGCCAATTTTATTGAGTCTTACCTGCCTGATTTACCTATTTACTCCCTATTTACCCCAATTTACCCCCCAACCCTTCGACGGAATAAGATGAAAATATAATCTAGTTTCATATCCCGTTAAAGCATATACGTGTACCAAATTTAAAGTCAATGTCTTAAACGGTTCCAGAGTAATCGTGCGTACAAGAAAAGTTACAGACAGACCGACAGATAGACAGAATTTGTTTTTGCTCAAACTTAGAATCTCGACGTTTCATGACATTCTAAGACTATTTGAACAATAAAAATTTTCAAAATTTTTGTTGTTACTATACTTCCACTGGATATGGAAGTAATTAGGTTAGGTGGCCGGCGCTCACGTCAAAAGTCAATTAAAATTATAGTGGAAAATTGAAAGTCCCTATGTAAATTAATAAACTTGGACCACCAACTGTTAAATGCACTTAGTATAATACTGGCCAGTTGACCAATCGCTGATTTTGGTATATACAACGTTTTTGCTTTGATTCACGGTCAGATCTTGAGCTACAGATCAACTGAACCAAGGGTTAGCGCTCTTTTATACAACTGGTCCATAGTCTTATTAGAGATTTACTGACGTTCGTGATTCAGTATATAAAACCACAATATCTGAAAGTAATAGAAGTGACAAACAACAGTTTCAGATATTGATGAAACATTTGTTAGCCTATGCCAGGGTGTATTAAATAGGTGGTCCGACGAACGGCACTTTCCTATTATAATAATGGCTTCATAAGTGCATGGTTACTATTTACTTTAGTAGATGGCGCGAGCAATAAGGTCCTACAATTACCTGGGCATGTGCATCGTATAACTAACATAACCACAAATTTTAAGGTTTTTTCGTTTATTCTCATTTTTAATGTTTGTATAGGCATTTTTAGCTTGGAGCCATACTGGCTCCAGGCAAATATTTAAAAATTCACGCAAATAATTTTTCAATATTGTTGATTATTAAAAATAGACTGCTAATTATAGGTTAGATTCCTAACCTGCAAAAAGTGTTTTATTTTATTGTGACAAACTGTTTAAAACTTTATACACATTGCGTTGAACTTGATTTTGGTTGAAAGTACAGGAACCAGGTAGAAATTTTAATAATAGCTACGTAATACTTGTAAATCTTAAGAAATATATATTTTTGAGGTTAGCTGTAGCGACACGTGCAATGCTGCTTGTAGTGTTGCATATATTCTTTCAATGTTTTAATTTAGCTACTTAATGTCAGATGTCACTGAACTCTTGTTTCACTAAACAAAAAACAAAAGGCCGGGAATGTATGCAACACTGTATGAACGTATGCACAGAACCTGTAAAATTATCTATCTATGCGTAAGTAATGAGAGAACTTATTGGTCCTGCCATCTATTACATTATGTACAAAGTAAGCACTTATGAAGCCACTGTGAGGGTTGTCGTCGCACCACCTATTTAATACACCCTGGCCTATGCCAAAGTATTTTAATAAATTCCCAATGTATTTTCTCTTGCTCAGTTGTGTTTAGAGATATTCAGTTTTATCCCATTTCAATCGTTTAGATACTTCTCGTTCTGGTTGATGGACACATCTCGGAAAAGTATTCTGGTATTTGATAATTTGCAAATATTCTTCTGCTTTCCATCCGTTTCTATGTTCATATTAATGAGCTTCAATATCCATTCCTATGTAGAATTTCTCTTATAAGATTACTTTCAATGCAAGTTTTTCAACTCAGAAATCAAGCAGTAAAGTTGAATTTTGAATCTCAAAATGTACGTAGACAAACTTGGCAAATTTGATCTCTTCCTAAAGTTGCATCATATAGAGATTCTCTGTTAACAAACCTGTATACTTCACACACTACATCGTGTATTTAGTTCTTGTTGCAAGAATTGACTATCTGTGATTATTTGTCACAAAAAATTCAACCGATCTCTTAGTGGAAGTAAGGAGTCGGGATTTTCTCGAAAAGAAGCAAAATCGTGCTAAAGTTATGAAACATATTCCTCCCCCCGTTTTTGAGGGTGCTGAACACGAATACCAGGGTGAAAAAAGTTTTTAGTTATGCGGACCCCCTGAAATGGCTAAAAACCACCCCCTTTTGCTTATTTCTCATATGATGTCGACTATTTTTGCAGGAATTCTTTGTTTTTTCATGGGGATATAACAGACTGTAAAAGGTGATGTCAGGTAGTAGACTGTAACCGCTCTTGTCTGGGGGTGTCAAATTGTTTCTTTTTTTTTTCATGTTAAAGTCGAAGGAAGGGCCGAACCAGTGTAAAATTATTTTTTTCTTGATCAGGATCCTCGAAAACAAAAAAAAGAAACAATTTTATGCCCCCTGACAGGATATATTTTACACTTGAGGGTGAGCAGTTGAGGTCTACGGGCGGTTGAGGTCTACTAACTGATATCACCTTTCACCATCTGATATATCCCCATGAAAAAACAAATAATCCCTGCGAAAATAGTCGATGCCAAGCTGTCATATGGGAAAAAAGCAAAAGTGGTTGTGGCCGTTTCAGGAGGTGCGCATGACTAAAAACTCTTTTCACCCCGTTATTCGTGTTCAGTACCCTCGAAAACGGGGGGAAGAATAGATTTCATAACTTTAGCACGATTGTTCATCCCAACACATGGTACCAAATCCTTTCGGTTTCGGTTTTGCTACGAACCCTTAGTTCCTGGAGTACACGCTGATACTAATATTGCTACTTCATTGGGTAAGGCTACTTTACATGGTTCTTTTAAAGTAACTGTTACCACACCGATACCATTTATTGGAACTGTAAACACCCAAAGTCAAAGAAACATTTGGGTAATTACTGGAACTAGGCAGTATCTTTTTTTGTTACTCTGTAGTGGCAAAAACTATATAGTACCAGTGAATCAGTTACTGCCACCCACCAGTGCCACTAAGATGCCTAAATAAAGTAACTGGGTACATAGAGAGGCAATCTAGATTCCAGAATAGTTCCAGTGACCATCACTTGGAACTTTAAAGTATCGTGGCATTTTAGTGGCAACATGGGTAGCGAAATAGTTCCTTTTGGTACTTTACAGTTCCAGAATAGAATCTGTTACTGTAGAGTGACATCAAGATAGTTGCTATTGGGTCACCAAAGTCACAGATCTTTTAGATCTACTTTATAGTGGAGGGCCTAACCTTATAGTAGTACCTTTGTTAAAATCGGCCATTATTAGTTGTTAAAATTTTTTGAAAAAAAAAATTGGTTTTAATCAAAAATAGAAAATGGTTATGTTAATATCTTATCATAAACTTTTACGACAAATGATTTTGGAAGTATTCCAAATGTTTCGCTAATAAATATTTAAATTTTTTAATCTTGCCTTTTTAAATTATTTTGTCAAAAAATTACAAAAAATACGAAATTTTATCATTTAATATGTCAACTTATATCAAAAAAGTAACTTGCGTTTGAAAAAATGGCTAAAGAAGTACTTTAAACACACGCCTAAAGTACACATCTTTTTAGTATAATATTATTTCACTGCTCCATTATTATAAAAGAAAAAAAACAAAGAAGTCGCTAAAAAATAAACACCATTTTAAAAAGTGATAGTGGCAGTTACTGGGCAGCCACGTAGCAGTTACTAGGCCGCGGAGTCGAGGAGTAGTACCCGCTACTACTCCGATCCTTTATAGTAACTAAAGATAGTCACATCTATAAAGGCCGGGACTACCCGAAACACTACCCGACGACTAAAAATTTTTCCCCATTTGGCGGCTACGTAGCTGCCACGTAGCAGGGATGTGGCAACCTTTGGTAGCGGTCCACTTTATCGTGGCTTTTATAGTCGCCGATACGTTCCCGCGACTTTATGTGTTGCTTGGGATACTTTCCGACTCCTTACTTCCACTATCTGACAAATATAGCGATGGTTAGAGCGAATTCGTTTGCATTTTTAATTCAAAGCGTTTCATTATTTGGTTACATTCTTCTTTTGTCAAGCTTCTAACACTTTTTTATGGGACGGAAGCTGCAATAATTGCTTTCTTTTTGCACTATAAATATTTCTAGCATGTGCAGACAACATCGACAAAGGAATCAAACATTATATTACAGTGAAAATAAATGGGCAGCTGGAACTTCCCCAGCAAATATTTGCGAAAATTCCCTAATTTAGTAAATAATTATGCTCGTTACCGCTGAGCTATGAGATGCAGACCTCCGCAGGCGAGTGCTGGAATTTATACATAACGATTCACCTTCGCGGGACTAGAACACTTCCTTTTTGACGGAAAATAAATGGAGTAGAGTGAAATGAGATATATCGTTGAAATAAAAATAACATCTATTGTAATTGTACAATAAAAAATTGATATCAAAGCCCATCAATTAAAACTAAAAGCTATGTACCTCCGTCATTTTTTCATGATGAATTATACATCCATGCAAGCTTTGGTACATTCTCAAATCTACTACATTATCTAATTTAAATGCATTGGGAATTATTTTACATTTTTCTTTTCCAAGGCATATCTCTCAATTTCAAACTTAGACATAAACATAAAATATCTTATTTTGCGAGAAAGAGGATAGATAAGAAAAATTTATTATGAGAATTACTGCGCTTAAATTAGATGTTTAACTTTAATAGTAATCTTGCTTCTTGCCACGAACAGGAAAATATATCATCGTGCCATAAATACATCGCTGTCAAGTAATTGTCTCTCCTGAAAACAAAACTTTTATCGTGAATTTGAAAATTGGATTTGGGTTTTAAAATAAAATATACACTCTCTTACAGACACAAAGATTTATAGTCATTATTAAGAATATTGGATTCTATATTGCAGAGCCTGAATGCTAAACAGCTTTCTATTATAAGAAAATATTTTTTACGTTCTGGAGTTGATTTACTGTGAAAAGTTTGTAACGCCTTACAGTACAAAATATGAAGTTGACTCCAAAAGGAAATACAAAATGCCATTTATATGTGGAACCTTTAATACTTTGGAATCTAAATTAAACGTATGTGTATTTCGTGGTTATTTATTTTGTTGAAGTTTAGATTTGTAACGAGTAATTTTGAGAATGTCAATTAAACATATTTAGATGATCTACCAAATAAAGACAAATCTCCTGCTATGATATCCAGTTTTCCTAAATCATAGAGGTAAATGGACTATTTTATCTTTACTTTCAGGCGACAATAGGAGTGAATAAAGTATTGTAATTATCCAAAAATCGACGTTGCTGACGAAATTTGATCTATATCAGGTTTAGAAATAAATAGCACAACTATGCCGACTTGCGAAATTTAAAATGTTTGTTCACCAGTAAATTACAAAAACCAATAATGGTATATTATTGGGTTCGTAATGAACTATTAATGCACGAGATTTGAGCAAAATCAATAAAACCATTTCGAGATTTTCGATTTTTTTGCATAAATGAACTACCCTTCTCTGAATTTTCCAGGAAAAATCACTAATGACGTATTGTTCAGTTTATAATGTACCATTAACCTACAAACTTGAGCAAAGCAGTTAGAACCATTTTAAGTAACTTACAAATATCTCCAGCCGCGTTTTTCCTTTTTTTTTTCGCTAAAATTAAGTGTAATTCGTTAACAAAAATTCTCGATTTTCTCATAAATGGCTCTAACTACATTCAAATACATCATCATTAAATTATTTTCATTAATAGTACACTACATACCTAACAACACACCATTAGTGTTTTTCTTTTCGGAAAATTCAAATTAGGGTAGTTTACTAATAAGAAAGAATCGAAAATATTGATTTTCTCAATAATGGTTCTAATGATTTTGCTAAAATTTTGTATGTTAACAGTATACTAAAGTCTGTTCGCTAGCAAGAATAAAATGTATCTAATATTGTTCTTAAAAATGACCTTTTAGTAATGACCTAAATAAGCATCATTCATCAGCACGAAATTCAAAGCACTTCTCCTACTATTTTTCCGATATAAATATCATATCACTCATGATTTCAAGTGATAAATACGAAACAGTTACCTTAAACTTTCCACAACTTGACTTAGTAATAGCGACATGTATCATTTAACTCCTTCAACAAAATTCATCATTTACCTATTTTTGATTTCGAATTTACTATATTTTTCCTCGCATTGACTTTGTAAACAATAAATAAATCCTACAAGTGGTTAAGACCATCCCAAGCAGGTATACAAATTTTGAAAAGGGGATGTGTTAGTTGTTAGACCGGAGATTTGTAATTGATTATTAATAGAATTATTTTACAGACTAGGAATACACATATTAAAGAGAACAGTACATCTAGATTTAGAGTGTTTTGGTAACATATCTCTAAAGAAGGCTCGATTGAATAACAAATGGACGCATTCAGATAAACTAATAAATAATCTCTTTAATAAATATCTCAATCATAATCTATCAACTGCTATACAAACGAAAGAAATAGTGCAGCCCATTTCAGCATTTACAAAGTTTCCGAATCAAAGACTACGGAAGAGTTCCTTAGTAGTAAGTTGAGTTATGATCTGTTAGAAGAAGAAACCGCTGTACAAATTGCGAAGGTAGAGCGGGCTATATAACTTTTTGTAAAGAAATGAATTCGTTACGATAAAAGTCGGAAACAAACTATCATGGGGCCTGACCAAACGGCTGTATATAACCATCATACTGCCAATTTTTTGTATTCTGCTCTTGCTTCACCCAAAAACTATTTTTAGTATCTTAGACTTTAAAAAATTTATAGAGGGCGCTGGTAACAACTTAAAAATAAAAATCACATTAGGTAAAGTGCCTTTTCTGGGCGAAATATTGAAAAATTTTATTGGAAAAACTTGCTCAGAATTAAAAAATATGACGTTGAACCAAATTACAGAACTTTTTTTTAATCTTTAAAATTTTAATTTTTTTTAATATTATAAAATTTGCAGAAGACCAGTTTTTTCATCGACATCATTTTCTCTGATGAAGCAACTCACCAATGGTGTTGTGTCTAGTCAGAATTGCCGCTACTGGAGTGATACAAACCCAAATTTTAGAATTGTTACAGGTAGTCAATATTCTAAAACAGTTAATATTTGGTGTGCAATATCCTACAATGGTATAATCGGACCATACTTCACTGACGGTAAATTGAATCAGAATAACTCTTTAGATCTACTGGAAACATTTTTTCATGAACATTTACATACCTTGCCACTGGAGGAAAAAGCACGTTTGTATTTTCAGCACACAGCACACAAATAGTAAGGAATTGGCTGAATAATAATTTTACAGAAAAATTATGATTTGGATCCTTTCCGTATCCACCCAGGTCACCTGATTTGACTATTTGCGATTTTTATTTATGGAAGCAAATTGTTTATTCCTATGATTTAACAACGGATGTAAATGTATTGAAAGCTATAAATGCTATAAATTCAATTGACCTCCAAGCC
Organism: Rutpela maculata; assembly: GCA_936432065.2. NCBI lineage: Eukaryota > Metazoa > Arthropoda > Insecta > Coleoptera > Cerambycidae > Rutpela > Rutpela maculata. Next base: position 55,011,073 of record OW386285.2, read on the forward strand.
ATTTAAAATAGCTACAAAGAATTTAAGAACAGAGTTGAGATATATGCTGAAAATGGAGGAAGATTATATTTATAATATTAAAAAAAATTAAAATTTTATAAATTAAAAAAAGTTTTTAGTTCTGTAATTTGGTACGACGTCATATTTTTTAATTCTGAGCAAGTTTTTCTAATAAAATTTTTCAATATTTCGCACAGAAAAGGCACTTTACCTGATGCGATTTTTATTTTTAAGCTGTTACCAGCGCCCTCTATAAATTTTTTAAAGTCCAAGATACTGAAAATAGTTTTTTGATGAAGCAAGAGCAGAATACAAAAACTGTGTTTCTAATCCAAAAAAAAATTGTTATTTACACCTGTAATACAGCTTTGCCATGGACATATTGTATACCATGCATCTTTAATTTTATTTTTTGATTTTGTTAACACTTATTTATTATATCTAGTTTTGCTTCTTGTATTATACATTCTTGTCTGTGGTTTTGCATTTTTTCTAATAATTTTTTAACAATCAGTCCATGGATATAAAATAAAGATCTTGTAGCTATACCTCTTGTAGCCAAGTTTTTTTTGGTTCACATTTTTTGTTTTGTTCTTTTAATATAAAACTTACCTTAGTATAATAGGCCGAGGGATAAACTGCAAAAAAATATCTGTACACTAATGCCTGTTTGCATAGTAATGCCCAATAATACCTAGGATTTTGTGATAATACCTAATAATACCTGAGTAAAATACCTAGGTTACAAAATGTAACAATACCCAATAAAAATACCTAATAATACAACGGTATTAAATTTTATAGTAATACCTAGATATTTCTTAGTAGTACCTTAGCAATTAATAATCTTATTCAGCTAGATTTGGAAGAATAGTACCCTTTAGTGGTGAAAAATACCTGGCATTACCTGGTAATACCGAGTAATCTCTTAATAATTCCTCATAATACCTAGCAATACCTCTGAAGTACCTACCTTGTAGTAAGCTCATCACGATGCTCATAATTAAACTTTACTGTTTTTTCAAAAAATATTTTATTCTTTTATTGGTTTTTATTGATTCTAATTTTCTTTTCCTACCAATTTTGCCGACCCCACAAATTTGCCGCTCTAGGCAGTTGCCCTGCTTGTGTCCCCTTAGATTGGGCCCTAGTATGATCTAGAATCAACTTCAAAAGAATTTTCAATGTTAAAAATAATGTTATATTCTAGTAGTATTGGAAAGTCATATTCAGTATTAAAATATGAGAAATGAATAGCTTCTTCTCTAAATACACTGAAAAATAATAATTTTATGTTTTATCTCTGACTGAGATGAACATTAAGGCTTAGAAATAATTATTAAAATCATCCAACTGTATGAAATCCTGGGGAATATAACGCAAACTAAACTAATTGCATTGCATTCTACAGTAATCCGTACCAAATTTACATGTTTGCTTTAAGTAGAGCAAACAAAGTTGGCAAAAAGTTTCAATAGTGGGAATAGTTTATGACACAAAAGTAGATTTTTAGAAGTTCCTCAAAAACAAATTAAGTTTCAAGTAAAGTTGGATGAAAAACAACACTGCCAAGTTATTCGGTAGTGTCGCTTTTACGACCAGAATTTTACAGCTCCATCTCGAAGCAACGAGATTTACGCCCGGACATTTAGTTTCGAGGTAATCTACTCCTCTCTTACATATGCAATTACGACGAAAGATACGAGGGGACTCCTACTTGATGCATGTCTCAAATTTATACCCAGGCTATATACTTTGCCGTCTGTTGTTCCTTTGTAGTCTAATAGTCCTCACAAGCCACCCAGACTTGATAAACACACGTTACTTTCTGTGTGTCTCTGATACTAAAAACTTGCGTAAGTTCTCAATATGGCTTTATTGCAAAAAATACGATTACGTCACTATACATTGGTTGTTTTATGATTTTCGCAGTATATAGAAACACAAATTATAAACTGTATAAAGTATCGATAGAATATATATACAGTTACAAACACATGCTGTTCCATTCACAGATGCCCAAAACGAACAAATTATAGACTAAAGAGTACCCAAGTTGCTCTACTAGGTCTGTTACTCTTCTCAATTTATGTAAATGATCTATTCTCTTTGAAAAGTGTAGGTGATGTAATCAGTTTCGCGGAGGATATAGCAGTTTTTTAAAAGGTGATAGAGAAGTCCAAGAGCAACGATAGACTATGTACGGTCCGATTCTGGATGATCTAAACAATTTTTTTTCGGCCATACTCTACCCTACGCTGAGAGTTTCATCACTGTGAAGAAACTAACTACTGCAGCGAGGTCTATTGGCGATAGCTAAATAGTGTACTTACCTAACTAAACACCATTCATTCAGTTATCATTATAACAATAGGAATTTAAAAAATCTTGCAAAATTTTGTGTAGTAATTCTAATGTAATGTGTTTTTTTGCTAAAGACACCTACGTCATATCTTTCCACGATTTCTCTCAAAATTTCGATTTCTTAATAAGTTGGGTAAACTAATACTTGTACCGGATGTACTACTGGGTACAGAGCGAAATGAGATTAATTCCAGGCGAACCTTTTTCTGTTGAGTATATCCTCTAGATCGACATGTCTTTTTAGTGATGTTTAATTGTTGACTAAACATTACATAAAACTATATAAAAAAAATACTTTTAAGAAAAAGCTTTTATTTGAAAAAACTGTACTAGGAGGAGCGAAAATTGTGTCGTTTTTTTTTATCAGCTTAGAACAAGATCAGACACAGTGGGTATTACCGACAACATCATTTTACACATAAAAACACGAAATACGACATTTTTTAGTGGTCACAGATATTCTTATTTAAAAAAAAGTGTAAAATTTAATTTTTTTTAAATCATGTTTTTTTGTACATCTATTACCATGTCTCAAAAATGAATTGAGCTATCGATGTGAACTTTTTTTGTTATAAAACACACACTTAAGCGCTTCCTTCTATACATAGGATTGCTAATAAAAAAAATGTGAACATGCCAAAAACGTAGATGACCCTGAAAGTTTAGAGAATACGCCATCAAATTTTCACTAAGCGAGGAACTTTTTTGTTTTTGAAAAGTTTGTGTAACATGCTATGAAGAAAATGAAATCAATAGACTAAAAAAGTTTTTAAAAATATTTTCATTATTAACAACAGTTTGCTAGTTACGATTTTTTTAGTATGGAGGAATTGTCAAAGCGTACGCGCGCGGCACTTAAGAATAATAATAATTATGTATTGTGTGTAACGAAACTTTTCATTATTATTTTTTTATGTTTAGGACTGTTTTATCACGTTTTAGGATCTGAAAGGATAACTTATTTGTTCCAGTGGCGCATTAAGGACTAAGGTTGAAGGCAAAAAGGAATTAAAAATCTCAAATAGAGTATCTGGGATAAAAATACATTGCATTGGGACCTCGAAAACGGTAAAAAATAATATTATAGTAAAATGCGCAACTAGGGGGCTAATAAAATTCCATAAACAGAAGTTTAGGAAAAGTAATCATTTTGGAGTGTTTTGATAAAAAGTAAACTATCGGGTTTTCCTTTTTTTTGCGTTATTATTGGAGCTAAATAGAAAAGACAGTTTCTTAAAGCACTTTTTTTTGAACGTGGCAATCTTAATATTTGTATCCGACATTTTATGTGTCAGAGTCCCTATCCGAAACTCCCATGCATTGCATTTTTACCCTAGATCCACACAATAATTGAGTAAACGTGTTATTTTCGCCTAAATTAGGTAACAAAAAAGAAAAAAATATCCTAAATTAAGTCTCTTTTAATTTCCGCTGCTCTAATTATGTTTCCATGGCTTGTGCACAAGTTTATCGTTCTCCTCTATTACTACGCTCTATTACTACGCCACATAAAATCCACTCCATTTTACAATCAAACTTAGATTGCTTTTTTATCTTAAATATTTTTTTAGCAGATAATCCACACACAATTCGCACAATGGCCATACGTTCTACAATATAATACAAGTGGTAATAAGGGAACGAATATCGTTACACATTTTACTTCCACATCCAGTTAAGTATAGTATCGACAAAAATAATTTTGAAAATTTTTATTGTCCAAATAGGCTTAGAATGTCATGAAACGTCGAGATTTTAAGTTTGAGCAAAAGAAAATTCTGTCTGTCGGTCTGTGCGCACAATTACTCCGGAACCGTTTAAGATATTGACTTGAAATTTGGTACACGTACCTATGTATTTTAACGAGATCTGGAACTAGATTATTCCGTTAAAGGGTTGGGTGGTAAATGGGGGTAAATAGGCAAATCAAGCAAGTAAGAGTCCATACAATTGATATTTAGTATATATAAGAGAAGCTGAAGTCTCAAAATTTTTTTGACATTAACCACCCCCATTACCAACTCCCACCCCATTATTCAAAGGGGCGAAAAAAATAAAATTGTCATTTAGTGTGTGTACAAAAACCAAAGGCCTCAAATTTTTTTTTACCTTATCCACCACTACTACCACCTCCCTTCCACCACCCTCAGCCCCACCACCGATGTGGCATTTCGTTTTATAGGTTTTTGGGGTAGACGATTTCAAATATTTTATTATTAAAATTCGATAAACATTCAAATTTTTTTCGTTGTGAGAGACTTGGATAGAAGATCTGGATGTGGAAGTAGTGATTCCTTGGGCAACGGTTTTATAATTTGACCTTCGACGAAAACGAATAACGTTGATCGTACACCGCCCTGAGACTAGTTAGTTTTAGTGGACGCGGGCGTATTAATATTCAATTTCTGCAATTCGCGCGGTCCAAAAAAATCACTGTACCTAAACTATCAAAGACACAATAAGAATTATGCTATCAAAAACTTTTTTAGTTTTTTGGCTTTATTTTCTTCGCAGCATGTTATACAAAATTTCGAAAAACAAAAAAGTTTGCAGCTTAGTGAAAATTTGACTGCGTATTTTCTGAACTTTCAAGGTTATCTAAGTTTTTAACATGCTTAAAAATGTTTTAATTAACAATACTACACACAGATAGAAGCGCTTAAGTGTGTATTTTATAACAAAAAAAAGTTCATGTGGATATCTCCATTCGTTTTGAGATATGGCATTAGATGTTCAAAAAAAACAAAATTTCACACCTTTTTAAAAATAACAATGTCCGTGACCACTAAAAAATGTCGTATTTTATGATTTCTAATGAACATCGACCTACTTAACGAAATGGTATGCGTCTCAGTTTGTTCTAAGATTAAAAAAAAACTCGAGAAGGAAGCGACGTTTCCCTTGTTTTTTACTCCACTAATAGTTACTTTGCTCAATTGACCACCCCCAAAGCTTTTGGTTTTCAGGTGTATGAATTTTAAAAAATTATTTTTACTTTTTAGTACAGTTTTTTCAAATCTCGTTTCAAATAAAAGCTTTTTCTTAAAAATATTTTTTTTATAAAATTTTATTTTTTACTTTTTAGCCTACTTATTTCTCAGACAAACAGACAGACAAAACCCTTTCACTTGATACAAATGGCAAGGGAGTCGTGAAGAAAAAGATAATTGGCCATCCTAGGGCTTCCGCCTTATTTTATTTGTAATGGCGTTACATAGTTTATCGTATTTTACTCATTTGATACCCATACTAAGGGGGTTGTGAAGAAAAAGATACTCCGCCATCTTGGGGCGTCCGCCATATTGAATTTAGAATGACGTCACATAGTTTATCGTATTTTACTCGTCAAACCCTTTCATTTGGTATCAAGGGGGTTGTAAAGAAAAAAGCGACCCGCCAGCTTGGGACGTCCGCCATATTGAATTTAGAATGACGTCCCATTGTTTATCGTATTTTACTCGTCAAACTCTGTCATTTGACACCCATATAAAGGGAGTTGTGACTAAAAAGCCGATCTGCCATCTTGGGACGTTCGCTATATTGGATTTAGACCGACAATGGCTATACTATGTTGCATTGTCACCGGACTTATACACGTGTGCCAAATTTCAAAGCTCTAACTTAGTCAGAAATAGCCGAAATTTTGATTGCAAGATTTGACCCAAACAAAAAAAATACAAACATTGCAAGTTAAAAGCTTTTAAATACAATTGTTTCAAGTAAAAAAAATATTTTGTTTTATCATTATCTCATTAAAAATATTTTCAATCCCCTTTAAACACGCGTTCTGAATGTTTGTTCCTTAGGGCAGTCCATTTTTTACGGGTTTCTACTCCGTGTTTGAGAAAAATAAAACAATACTGCTTTTTTTATTATGTATCCAAATATAATCACCCAAATTTGTAGATAGTGGATAATTAGGGTAAATATCTAATTCAATGGTAAAAATAAATATTTATTAACATTGAAAATGTTGACGTAGAAATAAATCTGTAAGTGAAAATGGTGGGAAGATGATTGATGTACAATTATGATACTGATAATATAAATAAATATGATATCGATGTAACCTCTACATTATATAGTTAAATTTTTTGAGGATTTTAAAACATAACTTCACATTATTTTTATTTTTCATTTCTTGCAGGACATGCTACTTGCAATTTTTATTAGAACGGAGAATAAAGCACAGATATGCAAACAAAATGGAAGTGGTTTATTGAAAATTAATATATAAATTAAGAATTTACTAAAGTTAGACGCTAATGACGCTTTCTGACGCGTAGGAGTGGTGAAAAATGTTTATCAAGGATTTACTTTAAGCGAAGTTAATATCTGAGAAAAGCTGCTATAAAAATGGCAAATAAAATGTGAATTAAGAAAATGAAAAAAAATAACAAAAGAATAATTTGACGTACACACAATATAAACGGCACAAGAAAAGAAAATATTATATATAAGAAAATGAAAACAGTAATTAGGACATGGTTTCAGTGAAAGAAGGTATAAAAATTCCAGTTAATCTGTTTTTTATATGAGAGAATCCGTAGACGAGGGTATTTCACTGGTGAATGATAGCGTACTTTTATATTCGTTAGTTTCAAAGTCTGAGTCATTAAGGCTAGGCAAAGTATGCTACTAAATGAAGATATATTCGAATAAAGGTCTTAATGGCGTCGAGGCAGCCATGGCACTCTTGCTGCTCCCCTATAGAAGCTAAGAAACTTTTTATTGCATTGTGTCCCTAACTTGAAATAGTTCAGTGTTTTGTACAGAATTCCACAGTCGTGGGTTTTTATTTATAATGGCCAATTACATGGGTAAAAACACGGTGTTTCACGGAAACCTCCACCATTTAATGGTGACTTTTACAACAACAAAGACAGTTACTTGCGTGCGTGTCACGATATTATTATTATTGGCTCTGCAAATTTCATCAGATTCCCTGGGAGCATATGTAGAAGACTTTTTTTTAATATAGCAATCGCACGTTTCGACCATGTCTCATAATTAATAATAAATCGTGTAAACTACTAAAATATTACTTTTGTTAAGTTTTGTTAATTAACAGATTATAAAAAAAAAACTGGAAAACGTCATCAGTTCTGTCCTCTGTGGGAATCCGTATATGTAGAAAATGAAATAGACTCTGCAACAAATAAATTTATCATTATTATTTAATAATTATTTAAAAAAGAGGTTTTTCCTACTCCAATTGGAAGCCGAAATATGTTTCGGCTTGCAATTGGCGTAGGAAAAACTTTTTTATTGTTTCTTTCTTTATATTGTTTTAACACGTGCCAATAATTTTTATTTTTGATTAAAATATTGATGACAAAAGCGAATTTGTTTATAACAAAAATTAAACAAATTAAGAAAATATGGTATAAATTTAAACAATCGACGATTCAGTTTTCGACTTTGCTTTTGATTCTTAGGTGTCGTTATAGTAGGGCCCACATTTATAACAGCGATATAAAAAAGCTCGCAAAAAAAACCTAAAGGATACCGACCATGTATCAATTTCAGTCTATCTACATAAAAGGCCATAAAAGTGTTCGGCTTCTTTTATTATCATCACAAAAAAATGGTCAAATATTTGCTAACAACAATGTAGGGCACTCCCACTGAATATAATTGGTTGAAATATTCTCTACCGGAATTATGATAGGTTGGAATAAACTACGTGAACAACGTGGACTAGCGATAGTCAACGTGGAGCGGCGGGCGGTACATTAATCAAAGGTGGGTCGGTACCTTTTACGTTTTTTGCGAGCTTTTTTTTATATCGCTGTAATCCCGATAGGCCAAACTATATCAACATACCAACTTGAAATTTGGTATAACGATTTATCTCCAACAGAGGCATCGTTTCCTAATATTTTGTCAAAATAGTAACATTATTGTTTAAGTTATCATCAATTGTTTAAAAATGGCTGCTTTTTATTGTTTTTATTTATTGCAATTTAACAAATTAACCAAAGAAGTTCGGATAGCAGAGGTTTCTGTGGAATTTTATTATAAACAATTTCTTTTTTTATTCATTGCGGGTAGAGCTATACAACCAGAGATATTTAAGACAAACTGTGAGAAAACAATTTTCAGCTTCCTTCTGTCTAAACAAATGACATGCGGGACAAAGATTTATTCCAAAACTTTCTGCTACATTCCTTGTAATGTTTCCGACAAGTTCCAGCATAAAAATTGCTATTGTAAGACAATTTCTTGGGCGAGAGTAGAGGAGACTTCAATGTGAATATCAGTCGATATTCCGTTTAAGCAACGTCGAGCGCGGTTAGTACTTTGGATGGGTGACCCATCTTGGGAAATACAGCGTTCTCGTCCCACCTTCTAGCGGCTTGTATATCAGTATATACGCGGAAGCAACGTAATTTCAGACGAGGATTACGTAGTGGATATACCATCTTTCGGAGGGGATGTAAAGCAGGCGGTCCCTTGTCTATTAAATGTTAGGCAAGTAAAAGATCCCTACTCTTCTTAAGGGAAGAGGTTCGGCAAAATTTCCAGGTAGCTCGTCTCCTGGCGTCGGTGATAGGCCCTGGTAGCGGAAATAGGCCGACGTTAAATAGTTAAAAAAAAAAAGGCAATTTCTTATTATGTGATTTAGGCTCTTAGTTCTACTCCACTAATTGTGAAAATGTTCCATTTTAATCGGAGCCTTGTGGGTGTTCATTCGTGGGTATTTATTTTTTAAAGTTATTTCCGCAGGCTCCGACAAATAAAACACAATTTACTTTGTTTGAAAAATGCATATTCCACTTATAAGGGTTACAAACATTTTTACAAAAATGGGTACAATAACATTTCATTATTCCAATTAGCTCTATTTATATAAATGAAAGAAATAAGCTTTACCTCATATATTTTTCTAATGGCTTTGTTTATCACAAATGTACGAACCTTTTGTCATGAAATATTCATAAAAAATTGCCCGCAGTTACTAATGGGTATTATCTTGTTTATAAACGACGTTAGCGATTTAAATACGTGAAAAGGTATATTCTCTAGTAAAAATTATACTAAGCAGTTTTCATAAACTCCAATACACTTGATTACCACATTCGCATATTATTACTCGACATGCTTTCGTCAACCATGATGACATCATGCGCAGATAATGAATAATAATTTACTTATTCCCTATAAAAGTAAGCTGAATAAAAATAATGGATTAGATAAACCCGGTATGTATATAGTATATCTACTCCAAAAAGTAAGCAGAAATGTCGCAGCTCATTGAAATCTTAAATTTCCCATGTTGAAGTACGGAACTACAAAATACATCTATGGTTTAATATGCTTTCTTAACCTTTTCTATTTCAGGTCATATTTTTGAAATATAACGTTGGAAAATAATGACTTCAAAACAGTATAGGTAATTGTTTTGCATTCTCGTATCTCGTCAATTTAACCTAAGTGTTTAAAAAATAAACTTAGTGAAAGTAAGTACACGATCGACTCAACTCACATAGAGAAAAATGAGCAAACGCTTGTGTATTGTGGAAAATGTACAAAATGTTCTTGCACCAAGTGTAACGTAGGTTTGCATCCTGGTGCCTGCATCGCATGGTACCATAATAGCCCGTCAGGCAGAGCGCGAAAAGCCTTCTCTTTCTTGACTCACCCAATACTGAAGTATAACCAGATGGGACCTTCACTACTTATTAAAGCATGTTATTTTACATAGGAAATCAAAATTGACGACACTCTCCATTGGTCGAGACCGAAGATATAAGAAAAAAACTAAAAAAAAGAGAAATTTTGAAATTTAATTTTCAATCAAATATAACTTTAAAAATAAGATTGTTGTTTGGTTTTGACAAGTAAACCTTGCTTTTTAATTTGAAGTATAATTTATTGCAATAATAAAAAAATGAACATAAAATAACTGGCAAAATTCAAAAGGATACACAAATCAGCAGCATTTTTCTAATTCTTAACTCGTCATAACTCGCTTATATAATGAGCTATTCAATTTTTTCTTTCACCAAAAACTGCCAAATTTAATAGGCTTCATTTTGTCTCGATTAATGCTAGATCTAATTTTTTAACTAAAAGCGCTACAGACCTTTAAACACAACGAAGCACACTACGGCGACGAAGACGGGAGGCTTCCTCTCTCGCACCCGCTACTCTCTCGGCCCGTCAAGAAACGTATCGGCTGCTTTCCTCATTATTGTCTGGATAAGTATTAAGAAGTGTATATATTATTTTATTTACATTTAGGCTATTACAGTTTATGTATAGGGTAGATTCATTTTTATCAGTGGAGATAAACTACATGTTTGTTTTGCGAAACTGCTGAAAACAGCGAAAAAAATCTAATAATAAAAAAGCCAACTGTTACTGGCATCAAGTCTATTATAAATTGTGCAAATGAAAGAAAATATGCTATTTCATTAAAAACATGTTTTTATTTATTTTTATTTGCACACCCTTCGATACCGAATTCATTATTCTTGTAGGACATATTTTTGTAATAATAATAATATTAGCAGAGGCAATATGTATTGTCTGTGATATTTGCAACGCGATAAAAAAATGCAAGTGAGCCTTCATGTAGTTATTTATAATAAAGAAGAAAAAAATTAGTTTAAAATAAAATGTCATTGTCTGATTTGTGGAAAATCTAGAAAAAATAAGAACAAATTAAGAACATTTTTAAGTAGCAATTTGTACAGGAACGGGTGCGGAAACTAGAAAGCTGCAGTGTCGCATTGTGATACAGAAATACAAGGCAGGTTACACATTTATTTTAAAAAATTAAATGTATACAAACTAAACAACTGAAGAAAAAATGAATTTAAAGTAGTGTTAAATATCTTATTTAGAGAGGTTTATCTTGCTGTTTTGCAAAAAAAATTTTTAGCTTTAACATTTCTAAAAACACGCCTTAATGATATATTTGAAGAAATGACGGAAGAAAAATTAGATTATTATAGCAGCGGAAATATAAGAAAGAGATTAGAAAAACATCTAGCAAACAAAGTATTTTGAGAACACAAAGAAAATACAACAAGTGATAATAAAGCTAAAAGAATTTTTGTTGTCAGTCACAGCTGAATCAGGCGAAGAAAACTTGGTTCATGAGAATGAATTGACAATTCTTGATAAAACTGCCGGTATCTTAGGTGAAGCCGCAGCTGGATATTTTAAACCTATAACAAGTAAAATTGAAAATTTTTAAAAACCCCCGATCAATGTGCAATGTATCTAATCGTACTAGTTTCATATGACCGAATCAAAATGAGGCCTAAATCATGTTCGGCTACCATAATTGTCTGCACATTTTCAATTTTACTTCAATCGGACAATTTCTAGAGAAGTTCAGCATGGCGAATTCAAGATGGCGACCAAACATCAAAATCTAATATGACCTATAACCATCTCGACAAAATACTCTTTCAAATAAGAAAAACTACATCAAAATCGGATCACCCGTTGAAGAGATATGAAGCCACAGACAGACAGACAGACAAAAAAACATACAAACATATGCGTCAAACACCTCTTTTGAGGTCGGGGTTAAAAAAAACGCGACTACTAATCTCAATGAACATAAATGTAAATAAGAAGTTTCAGATTTGTTATAAACATTTATGTCGTGGATACTAAATATGTCAGGACAGACAAATTGAATTTAAACGTTATTCCTATAGTAATGCAATTTGTATTAATAATTGGTATGAAAAAAAAACAATCAGCTTAGGCCATTTTTTAATCCTATACATATTACTATATGTGTATTGTGCCGTCAGAAGAAAAAAAACTTAATGATATGCTTTATTCTTTTGGCTATGGTTATTCTTACGATGAAATACGGACATTTTTAACGTCTTTAGCTAGTCACGTATTAGTAAAAACTAGTGACGACATTTTTGTACCACCTGGAGTTCCTCCAGTAAGTTCTGAAGAAAACAGTTACATTCATAGCATCGATAATTTTGATCGAAACGAAGACATGCTAGATGGAAAAAATCCCACATGGAATAGTATTATGTAAAAAAGAGCGATTTACACAAGCATATTTAGATCGTCTATTCAATTTTAACCGATTTTAACCCTTCCAGTTTACATGAAAACAAAAATATAGTTATGTACAAAAATCCTACTAGTCGTTCAGAGCCTGTACGAGTTAGTGAAAGCATGGCAAATAATTGTTTTGACTATATGGTTACCTCTGACACTTAATGGAAAATATTAAAATATACGAGGCAAAGTAAAAACTTTACTAGCTGGCATAAGTTTAACAATGACGTATCTGAAAATCAGTTAATCTCTGTCTGATACCTAATATTTTCCATTTATTAACGCACCACCCGCGTTGTACGACACCATACATAATGGATTACTAGCTGACCCAGCAAACGTTGTTTTGCCATATAAATTATAACTTTTTGTTCCAAAAATTAAAAGAAAATGTCTGGATAGGGCCACCCTTATCACCTAGGGGTATAAAAAATATCCTACGACCTATTCTCAGACCTACCAAATATACACCAAAAATTTTATAAAAATCGGTCAAGCCGTTTCGGAGGAGTTCGATAACAAACACTGTGACACGAGATTTTTATATATTAGATTACAACTAATATCATATTATTCAATTTGATTTGTTAATTTTATCATCTTACAATAAAGGAAAATTATTCTAAAGCTTTTGTTACGGCCACTGATGGAAGCATTGCGCGATTTATGGCGAACGCGGGATGTACCGGGAACGAGAGGGGAAGCCTCACGACTCCGCCGCCGTAGTGCGCTTCGTTGCGTTTAAAAGGCTGTACCGCTTTTATTTACAAAGCTAGACTCAGCATTAATCGAGACAAAATGAAGTCTATGAAATTTGGCAGTTCTTGGTGAAAAAAACATTCGAATAGCTCAATACATAAGCGAGTTACAACGAGTTAGAGCTTTCAAAAAAATTGACAATTTGTGTACCATCTAAATTAACGTCAATTTTCTAATGTTAAAGTTATTATTTTTGTAATAAATTATACATCAAATTAAAGAGAATCGTTTGTACTATAGAATTTTAAAAAATATATAATTTTATCTTTTTTCGTTTGAAAGTTATTCGTGGTTGAATTTGAATTTTATTGTTTTAATTTTTTGTGTGTTTTTCTTGTAACTTCAGTCTCGACCAATGGAGAGTGTCGTCAAACGTGATTTCCTATGTAAAAAAACCTGCTGAATAAAATGAAATAGGTTTTATTTGGATATACCTCGGTATTGGGTTGGTGAACGCTAGAGCCAGCCATCCGACGTACTATAATAGTGAATTTGTTTTATAGATGATAATTATTTTGTATTCATGTTTTTACATCCATATATGAACCAACGGTATATTACAAGATTAATATTTTCGGACATAAAAAATGGATTTCTTTAAAAATGCATTTTTTAGCTCCAAATATTCTATAAGTGAAAAGATAATACAGCGGTGAGTGCATAAATCATGGGGTTTAGACAGAATAAGTGCGGGAGTTTCGAAACTTTGGGAATTTGTAGATTTCGATGCCCGAATGAAGTAAGAAACATGGAAAATGTGATCTCAGCCGCCGGCGCCGTGCGCCGCCATATTGAGAAAATGTCGCACAAAAACCGTTTCTTTTATATATCTCGCTTCGATTGCCTCATATGGCAAAAAATGTCCTTACGAAAATAAAAGAGCATTCAATTTTCTATAAAATATGTCCTATACATTTTTTCGCTAAACTGAATAGTTTCGGTGCAGCAACCGATCGAAGTCAAGCATTCTTGACAAAATTATGATTTTTTGTAATTTGTCAATTTAGTGCGACTTTTATGAATTAATATTTGAAAATAACTAATACAGAGTAATTTAGTGGCAGAACCGATAGTGCAGTGCTATGCATGAAGGAACAAGCTTAAAGGACCAGGCAATACACAAGAGGAATAGATAAGCTAAGTATCTGCTCATTTTTAAAGTATTACCCAAGTTTATTTATCCAAGTTTATTTACGTCTTAAGGCTAGGATTTTGCAGAGTGAGAGGGAAATATGCGTTTATTTTCGGTTTATTATAAATATTTAAAAAATCATAAATGATAAAATCTTTAACATAATTCCAGATACTTCCCATAGATCTAAGGAATATAACCAAAATATAGTTTTTATCATTAATTTTGTATATAGTCAAATGCCATACTTTAATAATGAAAATCGGGACTATTTTCATTGACAAACTACGATATTTAAATATAACAGAGATTTATAATAAAAAGTATATATAGTTGTATTCGTTAGAACAATAGCAAGTATCTAAAGCAGTTTTAAGATTATACTATGTGTAGTTTTTTAAATATTTACAGTAAACCGAAAATAAACGCATACTTCACTCTCACTCGGCAAAATCCTAGCCTTAATGATTAACAAGTATCCGCCGCATAAAACCATTGCAATGCTTTTTAGGTCCAAGCCCTAGCTAAATACAAAGTGTAAAAAATATATATATATATATATATATAATAAATTAATAACTTTTGAGGTGTCAAGTGAATAATAGGTAATTTCGTACATAATTTATATTTGTATAAAAAAGAATGTGTTTTGTGGTGTTGTATATTTTTATGCAAATTTTTAAGGTGTCAAAAGTGAGTGATAGGTTTGGGGAATAATACATACCTGGGGCGTCCGATTAGTGATTAATTTCGTACATAATTTGTGTTTGTATTAAAAAGAGTGTGATTTTGTGGTGTTACATATTTTTTAGCAAACTTTTAAGGTGTCAAGTAAGCGACAGGTTTGAGGAATAATACATATCTTGGGAAGTGCAATTAGTGATTAATTACGTACATAATTTGTATTTGTATTAAGAAGAGTGTGTTTTCATGGTGTTGCATTCTGCATCATAAATGCTGTAATAAACTGGTGAGAGGCTGATTCAAACGAGTTTCTTCGAAAATATGAGAAGTGATTACACATCTAAACCCTTGAAACCGTCGACCGCCGTCACCGTAAATTTATACCAAGGCAATAATGGTGTTATTCCTTAAGAAAAACAGAGTTTCTTAGATAAACAAGCGTTGACTTGGGTAATAAATGGACAATCTGATCAGTGACGTACTATTGGCTTAATACGCCGGGGGCTGAATTTCTTGCAGTTCAATGAAAATGCATAGTTTTTCTCAGGAAATGGTATCTATACACAAGAATGATAAATCGAATACAGAACATAGGACCACAAAGTCAAAGAAACGGGGGAACGAGTCAGGGACAGTAAAGCGGCGGCAGGGGAGGCATACAGAAAAAATGATAACACATACACGAGAAGAGGTATACCACGGCAACAGTGGAGATAAACTGGAGGAAGAAGAGAAAGCAAAAAATAAATGAATCAAATTAATACAAAAAGACCCTTCAATAAGCCACCATCCAAGTAATAAATGCTAGAAATCACGGTAGTGATAGTAACTAAAATTAAACTCGAAATAATAAATGAGGTATTGTTGATATACTGCGTCAGGGCTGAGTTCGCACAGCACTTCAGCGGAGGTGAAGGTTTCTTTCAGAAAAATGGCGTTCTCTAAGAAAACACACACATACGTCGATAATCTCCTAATCGATGCAGAAGAAGAAGAAGAGTTGGACCAGCGGAGAGGAACACAAAATAGATGATTATTCACAAGGGTAATATACCGTTCATTGAGAAAAATAAACTATCTGTGACCTTACCAAATGTATGTACATAGCCGTCATACGGACAACGATGATATATGGAGCCAAAAACGCGGCAACAACAAAAGCCAACAGAAGAAGTTTTTGAGAAGAGCAGAAAGGGCATCGTCCAACTAAAGCAACAAGATGAAAACAGCGACACAAAACATCAACATTATAGAAATATACGCAATAAAGTATTGGGGACATAAACAAGGAAGGGACCCAACACATTTACTGAAGAAAGCGCTAGCACCGCACAGCAACAAACTGCTACAGTGGAGAACGACAATTAAAAGGATCAGGATCAACAAATGAACACCACTGACAAATCGCAAGGATATATACTCTACCACGATCGGAAACCGAGGAATCAGAAGAAAAAAGAAGATTCGAAGAAGCAAAAACGCGAAAAGAGGAGCAAAAACACTCCACATTACGACACAACACGGCAACATATTTCACAAGAAGAGTCAGAATAGGCAGAAGTCCAGAACCAAACACACAAAAAAGGAAGCTTAAACGCTTCCTCACTACACAATGCGGTAACGCATCTCACAAATAACTACAACTCCCATCCCATATTCCTTTACCATGCGCCGTGTGGCTCTCGCTGCTGGCAACAAGCATGACCTTAGTCGGACGTAGCAGGCCCAGCTGTATACCTGGGAGTGGCAGCAATGCCTACCGCTCGCTGGTAAATCAATCAATCAATCAAAGACATTTGTTTTCATACCTGAAAATCCTCAAATATAGTTAGATTTTACTTGTCTGCTACGCATAACTCAATGTTCAATACTCGTTTCCACACCACCTAGAGAGCATATGCTGAAAGATCCTGCTTCTGAAAAGCTACTTAAATGTATTTCCTGTAAATGCAAGAAAGGGTGCAGTGCAGCATGTGGTTGTAGAAAGGCAGGGTTAAAATATTCTGTAAATTGCAAATTTTCTAACGGACAAAGCTGCGACAATGCACCAGTAACAGTCGGCGAGCTTCATGACGACGAAGAAGTCGACTCTCCAGTCGAGACATTTCTCGCAAGCATGGAGAACAATCAATACGTAGAATCAGTGGAAAGTGCAACGGAAGTATTTTCAAGAAGAAAGTATTGTTGATGACTACAACGAACCTAAACCTTCGACATCAAGCACCCAAAACACCTCAACAAGCAGGCTAGTCGTGGATTGGGCCTATAGGGGACAACCCCAAAAAAAAAATGGGGCCATATACTCTACCTCCAGGTTGTAGAAACGAGTATTGAAAACATTGAGCTATGCGTAGCGAAACTGTTTTTGTGCGCCATTTTTCAATATGGCGACGCCGGCGGCTGAGATCACATTTTGCATTTTTTATTATTTGATTCAGGTCATCGAAATCTACAAATTACCAAAGTTTCAAAACTCTCGCACTTATTCGGCCTAAGAATCTACCTATCGACAGTACTAGAAATGTACTTTCTTTTATTTTTTTTATGGTTTTCGGTCATACTACCAGTCGTAATTTCTTGTACTTAGTACTAAACAACATTCTAAGAGTTCTAGGATCTCCCAGGCCGGGTGGATACAAATCAGTGTACAGTCATGTAACTGTGCTAGTATGACAAAATACGCGTGTAAATTATCTCGAAACAATTCCGGTTCTTTAAAATTGATACTTTATTATAACTATTTTCTACTTACTATTACGAATCAAATGTACTCCTAATTTCCCGTTTTCCCTAATACGTTCTGCACTTTTCGCCATTGTAATTGTTATACACACAATTCACAGAAACATAAATTACATTAACTTCATTAACACACACACACATTAACAATTTAATTTTACAAGGAGCAATGGTCTGATCTAACTTAAAACTTCTCGTAGCACTTATTATTATACCTACAAGAAATTAAAACAAAAAAATTGCTGCATCAAGAGAATTCTCTATTCACTTATTGTGATGCTTAATTTGACTCCACTATTAAGGATATTTTGTTCCTTAAAATATTTCAAAAATGTTCTGTATGATTATTTGTAAAATTTTGAATAAACACTTTTTTTTATATATAGTCGGAGAGCAGCCAATCTGTAGGAAGCATTTTAAAAGTAGTCTATACAACTCGCGAACACCCACCTAAAAAACAGATGATATTATGTAAAATGACCTTCTGGATTTGATTTTTGAGTTCGCCCATTAATTTGAGATTGCCAAATCGGTCAATTCGCAAATTTTTTGAAAAATTTTAAAATTATGTGTTAATTTTTGTTTTGCACATAACACATCATATCTTTTTTATTTTAATTCCGATTTTGACCAATATTTTACACATTATCCCTCCAATATTCTTGGACAAGCTGACGGCAAAGAATATAGTGTAACAAATAATATAGTGCCTAAAAAAAATATAATTACCCTCTATTGTCGCGGTTTTTTAAAATTTGCGTTGAAAAATACCCGATCGAGGTAACTTTTTTATTTTTAAAGAGAGAGTTATAGTATAAACGAGAAAAATGTTCCATATACTTTAAACAAACTTTTTTATAAAGATATTTTTTGTAAATTCGGCTCATGTAACGAGATGACGCTGTTGGAAGCGGCCGCGCAACTCGTCCGCATTAATTTAAAGCATAACTTCTGTTAGCGTCGCCCATCTGTGGTGTCGTTTAAGCGATCAAGTGAGTCTACGGATTATTTAGTTTCTATTTGCAATTAAATGTTATAAAATTAAGTAGATAATCTCGAAACATACACATTAAAAAATATATTTTCATTAATTATAACAGCAAGTGGGTACTAAACATTTTCCTTCGCATAAACAACTTATGTTACATTGCGCGTTTGCTTTGCTACACTTGCAGCTTGTAGTACAGTTATATAATTTACATTTACAAAATGGAGTTAACTCAATAAAATTGGGTTTTGGGCTTTTTGAAATCATCTTTGGAAATAAGATTTCCTCCTTTAGGTACCATCCAAAATCTAAAACATTTGGAATTCTAGGCTTAATTTGGTAGGCTGTCTTGTAAATAGCACATTGCAGAAATGCCCTTTTTACTTGTATTCTCTGTACTAGGATTTACAATTTCTGATTTTTTTTTATAAGCAGTTCGGGTATACGATCTTCTACATTGTGCATGGTAAACTGGATTTAGTGATAAAAATAAATTTTTCTGTTCTAAATATTGTTTTAGAGCCACAGAAATGTCACCGGATTTTGCATTTGATCGGTACATTTCTAAAGCCGTAAATATCGCTCGCAGACAAAAAAATTTCATACCATTGTGTTAGTGAACGAATTCTGAACAACTTTCAAAATGTCCGTCTGTCTGTCCGTCCGTCACGTTTCTTGTAAGCACGATAACTGAAGAAAGAAAATTCCGATTGTACTGAAATTTGGACAGTAAATTAGTGTTAGCTAGAAGAAGAACCTTATTTGAACAAAATCGATCGATAAATAAAAATGTTATTACTTAATGATTTAAATTTGATAAATTAACTCCTATATAAAAAGTCTATTTGACAATCACATTTTGTCACTTTGACAGCGATAAAAAAAGTGCATCGTTTCTTATCACGATAAAAATACCTGTTCCTCAAAAGCAGAGTATATCTAGTAGTCGCACGTCATATTAAAATCTGTACTGTCGGCTATAATTTTATATAATAAGTCTTGTGGAAATTATACTGTACGATATGAGTCGTTTTGAGAAAATTATAATTATTTTTAATTGTTGTTCGTTCACATATTCTGTCGTTAATTTATCTTGCCAAAAATCACTCGAGCTTTTCTTTTATGGATAAATTTCTTTTTTAACTCAATATTTTGTCAATCAGTAATTTTGCTCGAAAAACTGACATTTGACAAAATCGCTCGATCTCCGGTCTCGCGATTTTTTCATGTCAGTTTTTCTCATAAAAGAACTGATTGGCAAAATTATTTCGTTACAAAAAGAAATTTATCCGATAAAAAAAGCTCTTGGGATTTTACTGTTGAAAAATTTTTTTTTTAATTTTTATGTTTTTGTAATTGAATAGAAATCTGGTGAAATATTTCATTTTAATATTTCTAATTATTTATATATTTTACAAATATACATTTCATAATGTAATATACAACCGTGAAAATATGATGTTATAGCTCGTGTCTTATAATGTAAAAATTTACATTCTTCTACGTGTAAGGTGGTGGTGTAGTTCTTTTGACTCGGAATGGAAACCCAAATGGGGTTTGGTATAGTTTTTTTACCAAGTCTTTTACCAACTAAGATCGTACTATAAAATTAAAAATGTCTAAAAGTAACATTATTTACAAAAAACATTGAATGTATAACAATTATATAAAAATCCAGTTAACAGGCGAAGAGTACGTTTTTAGCTTGTTTCCTTTGATTTCCTATCCGAGTAATTATAATTTATTATGCCAAACTATGTGTTTATAACGCACTAAATATAAGGACTGAGACAAAAAGCACTTTCAACTTAACATAAATGGATACTGGAAAATAATAATCACCCGGCACGTGCCTGCGTTTAGCTCTAGATCCGATTGCGGCCGATTCATAGTAGCGCGCATTCGTTCGGACGCTGAAACAATTAATGAATATTTCGATAAGGGAGCAAAATCTCAAAAAAAACTTCTTATAAAAGATTTTATTTAGTTCATTCGGAACATTTTCTTCGATTATAGTAGGCACCTAACTTTAAAAATAAAAAAGATACCTCGATCGGACATTTTACTCATTTTACTGCAAATTTTAAAGATTTTGCGTCAAAGAAAAGTTGTTATTTTTTTTTGCCAACTAATTATCTTTTAGGTAAAGTTTTTTACTTTCAACATATCAAAGAATAGTTAGAGAATATTATGTAAAAAAATTTAAAAATTCTGAAGTAAAATAAAAAATATATGACGTGTTATATGAAAAACAAAAAATAACACATAATTTTCATTTTTTTTAGAAAATTGCCAATATGGTCATTTTGGCAATCTCAAATCAATGGGCGAATTCAAAAATCAAGTTTAGCGGGTTATTTTACATCAGATTACCTATTTTTTAGGTGGGTGTTCGCGAGTTGTATAGAGGGTGTCGAATTCAGAGGGTCTGGTCTTCCACTAATAACAGTTTGACATGCGTGGTCAAGGCTAGGCTCCACCCGAAATAAAATCAAATTTTTGTCTGTCGTCTAATATTCCATAACGTTATGCAAGTGGAATTTTATTAACTATCCATTATTTTCTTTAACAGGTGTGATTACTCGAATTTCTTAAAATGAAATATTAAAGGTTGATTATAATATTTTATCTAAATAAATGTAAATGTCTCTCTGCATAATTTTATAAATGGTCGTCCGTCAGTTTGAAATCCGAGTAGGTAGTTTATAATAGTCCCGATACTGTTCAGGATGATAATATAAAAAATAGACCCTGTGGAAATCTACGGCTTCAACCGCAGTACTATGTATATTTTTTGCGCTGGAGTGGCTGGAAGAAAAGTGAACAAGAGTGATTTTTGTAAACACTGAAGGATCGCTATCAGAAATTACAACGGGGAATAAGAAATAGATAAGACCTTTCAGAGAATAAACAAGCCATTTTTCACCGCAATTCTCTTTTGCTGGGCTATATCACTGTGTTTTGCCAACTATCATCTGACGCTTTTTCTAACTAACTGGTGAATAAGAGTTTTTTCATAAGGCAGTTTCCTTTCAGTTCTCGTTAATTGCTTCTTATATTGCGTTGATATCTAATAAGATCAAGATCGAACTGGAGCTGTGCTCACTGCTCAGATCGGTTTAATGAAAACACTTTATTTCTTGGTTGGCGTATATTGAGCTGGATATAAGCACAAGATAAACTGCATAAGGCACATACAGGCAAGTTTGTGAAATAAAATTTATAACTCGCGTAAATATAACGTATGAACTATGAATCTGTTTGTTGCGCGTTGGGGTCTCTATCTAAATTTTATTTTAAGTTACCCTCAGGACCCACAAGTTCAGAGAATTATTAATACAATTGTTACTGTTAAAAGAAAGATGAAATAAAATGGTGTGTGCCTCTTGTCGCAAGATTAGGTCAATTGTCTGTGATATATCAGGTGTACCAATTTGATTTAATCGAATAAGTATATTGGAATCGGACAAATAATTTTATTAATCAACGTAGACGGACGCGATCTTTAAACTAAAATATCTCCGAAACTATTCATCCTACATAAATATTTAAAAAATAAATTTATTCTATTTTTGATTTCCGTTATTTTTTCGCTAAAAGTAATATTTATTGGAATATTTTCAAAGAAACAAAAATTTCACGTATTTTCAAAAATCCCTTTATAGTTTAAAATGTATTTTTTTTATAAAGCAAGTGCTGGAAACGCACGAGAAAAATTGAGCGTCAAGGACATGAAATATGTTAACGAAAAATAGTATTTAAGAATTATATATTTTTTAATTACTGACTAAAATCAAATACCCTATCTCAATCGCTAATATAAATTCCTAATTTTTGCCAATTTCTTTTGATCATAGTAGGCGTATTTAACTTCGAAAAAAAAAAAATTTAAATAACTTTTTAATCACAATCTGAAAAAAAAGAAGTATACCAAATTTGATCTAAATCGATCAACAAATGGCCGAGATATTGGGGCGTAGTGGTGAAAAGTGAGACACACACTGTAGATTAAAGACTATCAATTAATATGAAAAGTTGCATAGAGCCTTTTCTCCTCAAAATTTGATTCTTTTTGTTTTTAGGTGCTACTCCCTGAAAAGAGGTGACATCTACCCCCTATAAATTAGCAACCCCCCCCCCCCCCCCCCCCCCATTATATAGAAACTTTTAACTGTGATGCATTTACTATTAAACTGCCAAAGATAAACTGAATCTAATTCAAATGACATTATTCCGAAGTGAAAACTTCTAGTTACTGTACTAGTCATTTTGATACAATTTTTCTATTAATAATATAAAATTATGTTTTTCTTTGACAAGCAGCAACAAGCAAAATCTGAAATTTTTATTGGAAGGTCCTGGAAAACCTGGAGAAATCAGGGAATTTTGATGTGATTTAATATTTGCACACCTTGCATGCTCACAGGCTTAAAAAATTCGGCCTTTAATCCTTATATTACTATACTAATAATTATTTTTTTAAATAATGAAATCGAAACGAATTGCGACTTCTCGTGTGACTGCCGATGCTAGCAGACCTATCTCACAAGTGCTCTGTCTATAAAAATATATAAAAGTTAAGTGTAGAAGATATATTTAAGTTCGCATAAGTTGATAGCATGTGTTTGAAAGTTAATATATATCTTGGGGCATTTTCAGTAATTTTATAAATATTAGTTAGTGTTTAATTAGGTACGCAAACCAAATAATTCCACAGTGCTTCTGGTCTACGCAGTAAATTATAGTATAGTGAAGGGACATCGTCTAATAACACCTGAAGAGAGAACCCCAAAACAACAAACGATAAGTGTCATTAATTAATTTTTAATATAGCAAATGCATGATTTTTAATTAACAAGCCCACTAGGGTATTATGTTATCACTTTTTGTGTTACAGTCTTGACGGTAAGAAGTACCAAATTTCTTAGAATTAGGGTCGGTCGGTCCTGAGCGGGCAAGGGCATAAATTACGGCCAAACCAAATAAATCCGATCTCTCATTCACTTGAGTGAAATAACTAATAACACTGCGTCATATTCATTTCAGATAAAAATAATAACAAGCTAAAAACGTACTCTTCGCCGGTTTACTAAACTTTTTATATAATTGTTACACATTCTATAGCATACTCTTCGCAGTTTTTTGTAAATAATGTTAGTTTAAGACACTTTTAATTTTATAGTACAAACTTAGTTGGTGAAAGACTCAGTGTAAAATAAAGTTAAAATAAAAAAAAAACTATACCATACCCCATGTGGGTTTCGAACCTGGGACATTTGGATTCCGAGTCAAAAGCGTAAGAACTACTTAACACGTAAAAAAATGTACAAAATGTAAATTTTTACAAGAATAAAAATAAAAACAAAATTCTCAAATTCAAATCATTAATAACATTTTTATTTATTGATAGATTTTGTGCAAAAACAATAGGGGTTCTTCCCTCTTTCAGTTCAATCGGATTTTTCTTTCTCGAGTTATCGTGCTTACAAGAAACGTGACGGACGGACGGACGTTTGAAAGTTGTTCAGAATTCGTTCACTAACACAATGATATGAAAATTTTTTGTCTGCGAGCGATAATTACGGTTTTAGAAATGTGCCGATCAAATGCAATATACTACTCTCTTCGTTTTCGTATTTGCGAAGAGTATAATAAGATGTAAATATTTGTATTGGAAAGAATAAATAAAAAATAGTTGTGCAGACGAAATTTCTTTTTAAGGTATTTGGTTTCAAATAAATAATCTTTAATTACAATGAAAAAAAGGTGACAAAAACCGTTACTGAGTGAAAAATTCTACAGGGTGGTATATATTAGCATAACGCACGTAAATAATCAAATGCATTACTCTTAAAATATGGTCATTATATTCTCTTATATTTTCTTAGGTAAATTATCAAGTGAAGTTTTTCAGGTCAAAATTGCGCTCGTTGTTAAGTGAAAAATTCTACATATTTCACACCAAAAAAGGGGAGACCGGGTTACACGTGGAAAACAAAAACTAAGAGGATCATGAACAAATTGGGAAGGGACTAAACATACTGGGAAAGAAAATCGAGTGAGAAAAATGAACTCCACAAAGAAATCGCAGCGATATACTCTACCAGAACCAGAAACCGATAAAACTCAGAAGGAGAAGAAGAAAATCTGTAGAAGCAGAAACATAAAAAGAGGAGCATAAACATTAAATAACGAACACAATGCGGCAACACACTGGACTTGTCATCTTGTTGTCGAGGCGACCAGACGTGCTTTATAATGCTCTGTCACCAATGGATACCCATAAAAGTTTATAAAAGTCAAATAGTGACAACATGTAAAAAATATAGTTAAAGAAGTATAAGTGGATGTGTTTGTAAAATAATACATATCTCGGAATATTTTCAGTAATTGATAAGAAATATTAGTTAGTGTTTAATTAGGTATACAAACCAAAACATTACATAGTGCTTCCCCTCTAACGCAGTAAATCATAGTATATATAGTGCAGTGAAATCGTACCAGGCGACAAAGAGGAGAAAGAAATTAGTAATAACCGAAGAGAGGACTGTCTATATGGAGCACTAAGCCATCAGTTAGAAAGAGAAAACCGGCACACACCAACGATATGAAAAATCAAGAAAAATGTCTATTATACTATTAGGAGACTTCAGTGAACATATACTCCACATATGGCCTAACGAAAATGAAAACGCGCTGAAAAACCTAGCACACGTTTGACTTAACAATACGAAATACATGGAGCAAAAGTCAAACCTGCATTGACACCTGGAGTAATGGAAGCTCAATCACACAAATAGACCATATCCTGGTAAGCAGAGAGATAAGGGCAAGGATCAAGAAGGTCAAAGCAAAAAGGACAGCAGAAGAAAGCGCTAACACTGAACAGCAGCAAACTAAAAATAGGGAGACCATGTTACACGTGGAAAATAACAATCGAGAGGATCATAAACAAACTAGAAAAGAAAATCGAGGAAAAAAAACATGCGTCATGTGGCTCTCGCTGCTAACAACAAACATGACCCAAATACAACCCAGCATCGGAAACCCAGGAATCAGAAGACTCAGCAAAAGACGATTTGAAGAAGCAGAAACACAAAAAGAGGAGCATAAACACTCCATATAAAAACACAGCACATATTTCACACGAAGATTCAGAAGAGGCAGATACCCAGAACCAAAAACACAAAAAAGGGAGCTTAAACGCTCCCTTACGACACAATGCGGTAACGCATCTCACAAATATCTACACCTCCCATCCCATATTCCTTTACCATGCGCCATGTGGCTCTCGCTGCTGGCAACAAGCATGACCTTAGTCCAACCCAGCGTGGACGTAGCAGGTCCGGCTGTATAACCCTGGGAGTGGCTGCAATGAGTACCGCACGCTGGTAAATAAATAAATCAATCAATCAATCAATTAAATCGAAACGAATTACCTACTATTAGAAGCTTTAGTGAATTTGTCATTTACATGATACATGTCAGTCATCATATTAACATCTCAGTGAATACAGAAGTTAAGGTAAATATTCCTTATGAAATAATGTATGTAATTCTTTACGCGTAACTGAATACAATGTTCTGTAATTATTACAGGCATTACACATTTATTCTGATTCAATGATATTCGTGTTTCTTTTGACCAAACGTCATGCCTTGATTAAATTTATCTACAATCCAATTCACAAATAAAATCCTTTTGCTAGTATGAGCTTACAAGAGTACATTTTGAAAGGAAATTAAAATGGATAATATTTCAAAATCCTTTATCTTTGATGTTTTTCAAAGTAGGATGCAGATGCTTCTCACACAAGGAATATTTCTATTCTTTAATTAACACGGCTTCCGTATCCGCTACATACCGTTAAACATACACTGTATTCTGAATTCTAAGAGTAGGTATGATTTTTTTTTATTTTTGAGTTGTTTATTTTTCCAAAAATTATCAAGAATTAGGAATATCTAGGTTCAATAATTTATTTCGAAATTTGGATGTCGTATTAAGCTTGGTGTTCTCGGAAGGAATACAATGCAGGCAATGGCAATGTTGCATGTTTGTACTTATATTAATAATAATTTTTTAGAAATAAGTAAATACAGCAATATGTCTCAAATACAAACAACAAATAAAAAACAAATTAATAAATCTTGAAAATTTCTATAAAAGGTTCTCACCGGCCACAACGGTCCGATGAATATAATAATTACTTACTATAAAACTCTCATAATTGTATAATGAATTTATTAGTGATGTCCTACCAGCATTCCAGTTATGTACCGTGACCTAGAGGAATATTTTACAGTTCGTATTTATGGACCACCTATGTGTTAAATGTGAACAAATTATTACAATTTATGATTTTGTTAAATTTTGATAATTTTGTATTAATGATGAATAGAGCAGAAATTGAAGAACTCTACCTTAAATAAAATAATGTACGATATGTTTGCTGATTTCTTTAGATTCGACTGGAAAGTTTTTTTGGGATAACTAGGGACATGATAAATGAATATTTCGGCTGGGGCTTATTGCAATCATTTCGTTTTGACTGAGCCCTTTGAAATAACGTGCGTTATTCAATGCATTTTGCAATACCGCATGATGCATTATTGCAAACTGTGCTCTTAAAAAAACTACTAGCAGTAGTTAGGGCTTTATTACACCAGGCCGCCAGGCGGCGCAACCGGCTGCGACACCGGTGGCTCAGTTGGCGACTCATGCCGGGCAACTGGTGGCGCAGCCAACAACTCGTTGTTCGGTCCTACGCTAGTTCCGGTTAGCTCCCAGCGAGCAGTCAGTTTTTTCTGTTTTCCTCGCACTCTGCACACTGTTTTATTTATACGAATTGTGTACTTCAGTATGTCTAGTGAACTGCAAATTGTCACTGCAGAAAGGAGTGGAATGGAAAGTGTAGACAAGACAAAAAAAGGGAAAAGCAAGAACCAGGAAGAAGCCCTGAAAGAGTGCCAGAAGTAATGTCAACCTTTATTAACGACAGTAATTCAAAGAAAGACGATTTAGACATTCTTAAGTAATTAAAAAACTTGTCGTCTGAACACAGTTCATCAAAAAGAGTATAGTACAACCATTTAGATTCCCTTAACGATAGCATAGGGTGTACATGCATCTTTCTCTCCATTCGCCTTCTCCTTTTCATTAAAAGTACAAGGAGGAGCATATATGTTGTCCGACATGTTCTCTCATCACTCACAGACTGACCATATGATGGCCAAACCGAGTGGTGGCGGGACTGGCTGCGCCGCCTGGCCGCCCAGTGTAATAGGCTCGGTATGATACAGTGCCCCGCCACGACTCTCCGCCACCCCTGGCTGCCGACGTGGTCGCGGGAAACGGTAGCCGGTCAGCCCCCAGTTTGTGGCGACGCCACCGGCTGCCTTAATCTAATAGGCTCCATAACAATAAATGCCCAATGACGAGCAGCGTCACCGGTCAGCCGGTTGCGCCGCCTGGCGGCCTAGTGTAATAAAACCCTTATTTGACGTATCGTTAGTTTTATAACAACTTACCATACTCATTTTTTATAGACCCTTAATAACAATAAACATAATAATCTTCCAACCTTCTATTTTAATGTATAACAATTAAAAGTAGTTGTAGATTTTAGTTTCATTTTAAAATTATTTTCGGTTGATAAGAATTTAACATCGTTCGTTAAACTATTATACGATTTGCACCCAACGAAATAAAACTTTTTTTGATACAATGTAGTCGGATGTACTTCAGGTTGCAATACTGTCTTAAATCTGGTTTTGTAGCTGTGAGTTGTTTGACTGACAAGAAATTTATTTTAATTTTTATGCACAAATGTGCATACAACTATTATATACATACCAGCTATTGTTAGAATGTTGAGGACTTGAAGAGAGCTTTCAAGAAAGTGCAAGCTATCGAGTATACGAGCTGCATATTAACCTCCCCATAATAAAATTGTGGGAGGTTACTAAAATTGGTTCAAAATAGAAAATTGAGATAACATCAAATCTGTATGTTATGAGGTCCCAGGAAGCCAAAAAAGTGGTTTTTGGAAAGCGTCTGTGTGTGTGTGTGTGTTACCACGATAGCGGCGAAACTACTAAACGGATTTGGATAAAACTTCGCATGAGAATTTCTGTAGTGCTCCAGAAGATCTGAAAAGGTTTTGGTTGAGATCGGATTACGTAGTTGTTTATTTTATTCTAACTTAAAATTTGTAATCGAACCATTGAAAGGTAGATAAAATTCTGATTTCAACGATATATCACACTTGCACCCTTTCGATTTTTGTTTCCGTGAAAAAAATTAGGAAACAAAATAACAATCTATAAATAGAGTCACGCTTCTTATGGATCATATATTTTACAACCTAAAGTAACTCTCTGAATAGCTTAGTGTGCTGAAACGCCTCATTTCTGATTCCGGCAGATATCTCTCTCAGAGATCTATACGCACGATGTCACGATATAACCCCAGTAGAGGACTACGTTCAAGAAATCTCCCAAGAATGCTGCACATTCAAACTGCGCGATAGTCCGCTAATCAGCAACATAATCCAAATCAGAATGCATAATGCCCCATTCCAAATCAAACACTCTCTACCATACCAGACGTTGCTATCTTCCGGCAACCTCTTCCCTAGCCATACTTTCCTATACCACAATCTCCCTACCTTTGATCTTTCCTCAACTTTACCTTTCCAATAATTTCTATTCTCTTTTTTTATGTTCTGTTTCTGTTCTAGTTTTTATTCTCTTTGTTCTTTTGCTCTCTTTTTTTTAACAAAAATTCCCTTTTGGCCGATTTTAAACCCTATCCTGTTTCCACTACAATCTTCTGGCATCAGGGAGACCGCCAGGTCGGCAGTTCTCGTACGGGTTTTTTCACTTAGCTTTTCACCCGAGTCAACAGCTCAAATTTATTCAGTGCTACAACCAGTGACTAGTTTCTAAGTTTTATATGAATTAGTTTTAGGTCCATGTGGTCAGCATTTCTTAATGTTATTGTTAATTTTTAAATCCGCCACAGGCGGATAGAAGTTTTAACATTGTTTTTTCAATTATCGTTTAGCCAAACCGGACTTGCCCCACGGTGCTACGCGCCGTGTTTGTCTAGTTGGCTCCGGGTCAGGTTCGGACGAGGCGCATTCTT
The DNA here is from genome assembly GCA_936432065.2 of Rutpela maculata. NCBI lineage: Eukaryota > Metazoa > Arthropoda > Insecta > Coleoptera > Cerambycidae > Rutpela > Rutpela maculata. The sequence goes on from OW386285.2 coordinate 55,040,938, forward strand.
GTAAAATTCAAATTTTATATAAATGTTTCATGCTTGCTTGCTTGCGCGAAACTATAAATTTTATACTTGAGGTTCGGAGGTTCAAATCCTATCGAAGATTTTTTTTTTTAATGAAAAAATTATTTCACCTTAATAAGTATAATTAAACGAGATCGTTGTATTTTGTGCTCTTTTCGGCTTCAAAGATCCACAGGGTGGGGAGGTTCCAGCCACTTTCCGATTTTTTGCATAATAGGGTGTTAAAAAGACATCTTGACTGCAATGTCTTGCCGTGAAACTTAATGAATAACAGTTTCTAAGCAGTTTACTACACAGATTGTCAATATGGCATCCCCATTGCAAATGACTATCGAAGCTGATTTCCTACATCTTAACGGAGTCACAAGATTTAATTAAAGTGGAGGTGAATAAAATTGTTGTGTTTTTTTCTGTATTTAGGTTTTTTGCCCAAGTTATTATGTTGTTATATACAAGTTCTGCAGTGGCCTGTAGCAGGTTTAAGTTTGTGTTAAATATTAAAATATTTGTGCCATCTGCGTAGCATATAGTATACGCGTTGGGGATATTATTAAGAAATAGAACTAGGTCATTGGCAAAAAATATTTAAGAGCAGTGGTCTTAGAATGGAGCCCTTTGGAACGCCTTGTTCGATATTGCAACTATCACTATGCATTTCATTGTTAATCATTACTATCTGGCTCCTATTTTCCAGATAGGAAGTCAAGAGATCTATTAGCACACCTCTTAGGCCGTATCTATGTAACTAACTAGTAGTAATTGGTGATTCACTAGATCAAAAGCAGGGGAAAAGTCAATAAATAGGATATATTGTTTGCTGTCTATAGCGATAATACTTTTATGTTGGAAATCACAAAGTGCGATTTCCGTACTTTCGTTTGGAGAGAATCCATGTTGGAAAGGAAAAAGTGTATTGTTTTTATAGAGAAAAATTGAAAGTTGATGTTTAAGACAAAGTTCATAGCGTTTCGAGAGACTACACAGTGAACTTAGGTTTAAGGTTTTCAGTTTGCAAGCCTCATTACTTAGTTAACCAAATCCAATTTATAAAGATGGTGTACCCTCGTTTCTATGTGTTATTATTGACATCTTGAGTTGTAATCCCAGCATTGCAATTATTCTTGATATTAGGTCCACGATTTTAGTATCTTCTCTGAAAGAAACTATTTTCAAGTATCTTCAAATGCCAATGAACACATTCTCATTAATTCGAGACAATTGCTACTTGAAATTTTATCAGCCTTAATCAAATGTTCAGTTAACAAATTGTCTTGTTTTTTAAATTTATTGGTAACTTAAAAATTGTTACTTTTGCAAACCAGTACCATAATCGATTGAGTTCTACATATTTTATAAATGACATATATAGACATATATAGATAGTATTTCAAGAGAATGTGCTCTAAATTATATTCTTCTTTTTCCTAGGCTGGCTCTAACCGAGTTATAGCCCTTAATGTGGGTAACCAGCTTGAAATGGCTTATATGTGGCATATGATGATCAAATTTAGAATCCAGCCCTTAATTATTAATGACTTAACATGCTCATTAAATCAAACTCACACCATGTACAGGGTAATGCGCTAAGGTTCAAGGTCAATTTTTTTGTGTCATGTTATAAATTTCGATAAATTATTGAATACCATACTCTGTTAACAATTTCTTCTGTCTCTTACAATTTTTCGTACAATAAACGACTTTCGGGTAATGCAGAAAAATCATAGGTATGTCCAAAAAATTTTATTCAAAATGTTATTTAAAAACAAACAGGATTTGTTAATTTGCCTAATCTAGACCAGAGTTTCAGTTATTATACCTCACCCAGAATGTCACAGGTTCTATTGATTTTTTACGATTTCGGTGAAAAACAGCAATGTTAACAGGGTTTCCTATTGTTTTTGAGACGTAGAATCGATTTCTGACTATGCGTACACTCACCATTGGCCCATTTTAATTATGATTGCTCGAAGTATTGAAAAATTATGCAGAAGAACTATTTTAATCATGATGAGTCACACTACATGATTTTTGGCTCAACAAGAAGAGATATTTAAAATTTATTGCCACTTGAAATTTTTCAAGAAAATTGGTTTTTCGACCACATATTTTTTATCTTTGATTACATAGGCCCACAAAAAAAAGTGGTCTGTGCTGGGGTACTGACCCCTATCCCTTGCAGAATTTGACCTTAGTTTTTCCCCAGCACGTCAGGTTTTTTTAAAGAGACTAAAAAGTCTGTTGGATCGCAATACTGCTTACCCATCTCATTTAAATCAGACTCCAAAAGAGATTCAACTTCAAAACTTTAACCTAATAACATTGTGGTACTTAGTATTGACTATATAACTTAAACAAAACTGTAAAGCCTCATAACTCTTTGACCCCATAACCCCCTCAACCCCTTGGAATTCTATGAAAACAGTGAGGAATCTTGATTGGGGAGTTAACGAGATTGTGACCTCGGATTCTCTACAACCTCATGATGCCATAACTTCAGCATTCCATAACTCCGTGGAACGCCTTGTTCGACGCCTTAACTCTGAAGGTTCAACGAAAAAAATGGAGATTCTAACTAGGTTGATTGCCATTGTGACATTAGAATCTTGGAAACAAACACCCCGTGGTGTCATAGCTCTTCAAAGGCAATTCCTCTATCCTCATAACGCCATAACCTAGGAGGTTCTCGCCTATTCCAGCAGCAAATCGTTCTGCTACATAATCCAGTAACCCCGTAAACCCGTAACTGCATAACTCTGGGAATATAATAGAAGAATGTGAAGAATATTAACAGGAGAATTCGTGAGATTGTGTTCTCGGAATCTTGAAATCGAGTAACCCATGACCCCTTAACTCTTAAACAGCAAAACTTTTAGCCGTCAATAAAATAAAATTAGGGAATCTTAATTGGAGATTCAGTGAGAATGTAACTTTGGAAGTGGAGTATCTTTTCAGATGATTTCTGTTTAGGTGACTTCATTTGATATCTTGCTGTTGCGAACTCTTCGAACGACCTATGTAAAGGATTTCTTTTACGTCTCTCGATCTACATCACATGTTCCCTCTTCAATATCCAACAAAAATCTGCCATCATATGGTCATCCCACCTTCCTTGATATCGTAAGGTAAAAGAATTGCAAAAGCAAGAGATCAAACGAAGTCAAACGATCGACATAAATCACCTTCCAAAGTTACATTATTTATCGAATACCCAGAATCACGGGGCTATACGGCTAAAAGTTTTGCTGCTAGAGCTAAGGTTCTTCACATTCTTCTGTTATATTCCCAGAGTTACACAGTTATGGGTTTACGGGGTTACTGGGTTATGTAGTGGAAGGGTTTGCTATTGGAGCACTATAGGCTTACTTGGTAACAAGGTAACAAGGTTCTGAGGGCACAATCTAATTGACAAGAGCCTCATATTCTTTTCATTGAATTCTCAGGGTTCTGGGGTTATGAGGATAGAGGGATTGCCGTTGAAGAGCTATGGCACCATAGGGCGCTTGAATTCCAACATTGTAACGTCACAATGACACGATTTTCCCTACTTAGAATCTCCATTTTTTCCATTGGATCTTCAGAGTTAAGGGATGGGTTATGGGATGCTGAAGTTATGGCATCATGAAGTTGTGGATGTATGATATTCAAGCACAAGGATCCGAGGTCACAAAATCATTAACTTCCAATCAAGATTCCCCACTCTTTTCATCGGATTTCAAAGGTTATTGGGTTGACGGAGTTAGGGGGTTTGACGGTTCCCTTTGAGTTACGTAGTCATTACTAAGTACCATAATGTTATTAGGTTAAAGTTTTAAAGTTGGATTTTGATTTAAATTAGATATTAATATTTCGATTCGACAGACTTTTTTTAGTGTTAAAAAAACCTGACATTCTGAGGAAATACTAAGGCCAGATTCATGTTCAGCGGCTCAAAATACTTTTTTTGTGGGCGTGTGTAATCTATTGTTTGTTTTTAGCGGTATTGGATTCCGCGGATAAATCTCAGAAGGGCATTTTAACCATGAATTTACCTCAAAAAATTACCGAGAAATTCGAACGTAACACATTAAAGGGGACGGACACCTTGTACATACAATAAATAATCTAATATTTAAAGTTTCTCGATGATTATACAATGCGTTCTTTATAAAATTATAAATATCATACCACTTTTAATATAATTGTAACTTTTTCTTTATTTACAACAGTGAGTACTTTAATAGACACGCATGAATAATAAATACCTATAAGTACCTTCATTTCTATAAATTTCTTTAGCTGCAAAAACTTGTTATTGTTATTAGTGAAATAAACGAACCACATGGCATATTGCAAATGTGGCATATAACGTACGGTTGGCAGATGTTGTCTATTACCCACTTATATTTAAGCAGTTGCATCTTACATTATGCGAAAGTTAGGTAGTTATTTTTATGCAATTGTAATGGTGATTCTATATAAAAATATCGTGTGTCGATGGACTGGTGACTCATAACATAAAAGCACACATAGCTGAAATGTTAAAGTGTATCCTAGAATATATTTTCTTTTATTTCATTAGATTGTTTATTTGTATGGAAAAATAGGCCATGTGTAGCATATTTACCTCCATATATAGGATTATGTTACTATAGATATAAGAATAACAAAAAAGATAGGTATAACAAAAATAAAACATTATTTTAGAAATTTAGATATTCCAATTATATATATATGAATTCTAAATAAAAACCTTAAAATTTTATTTTATATTTATTATGGATCATACTCCAAAAATTGGTGACCCCGAGAAAACGAACGCAAGAATACAAAAAACTCGTATGAATATTAAAAGAAGAATAGAAGAAAAGAAGAATAGAACTTCCTAGAACAACTAGAGAGGAATAGAACATCTAGAACTTCCATAGAAGAATCCACTGGATAACCCGTTAAATTAGAATCATCGCTAGAATCATCGCTTGATCCCCACTAGAACCCGACTCCCAAGATGACCCGTTAAATTCCCCTACCACAACCTGAAACTTTGGACAAGTCCATATTTATAACCAGAAGACTATATTTTTATTTGTCTTGTACATGTGTAGGTGAGTACTCTGCTTATACAACTCCCTGCACTATTAAGTCATCTTTTCAAAGTATCAATATTTTGCTTTTCTAATTTAACATTAACATCATTCAATAAGTATGTATAATCCCACTGTTGATGATGGTGTTTTACTAAATCTTTTACCCGTTTTACCAAATTAATAGCCAGAACAACAAATTTATGTGACCACTATATGTCTTCTGCCTTTTTGGACCTCAAAACTAGACATTTGGTTCGCTCAAGTCGAAACCCAATTTAAGTTCGCCAGAATCACTAATGATAGACGAGATCATATTTTAGCTGCTTTAACAATAAAAGTAATTAAGTAACAACATTTATGATGTAATTCAAAATCCACCAGTACAGAATTTATATAATCATTTACGCGATGTCGTAATAACACGTCCTTCTTCTAGTGATGAAAAACGTTTAGATGGCCTATTGACAGGCTACTAGATGGGCGATCGTAAACTGTCTTACTTTTATAGATATAGGCTAGGTATTTTCGGCGCATCACATATGGTTAGTCAAGAATTGTTAATTAAACTTTGGAAAAGACGTTTGCCAAAAAAAATGTATTCTAATAGCATTGATTCAAAATAATAATTTCAAAATATTGAAAATAATGGTATGAAATTTAGCTATGACTTGCTTCCATTTTTATGATAATATATTTATGACACGGAACTAAGCTTTTTTGGAAACAATATTACAAATATATGACTTCTAATATGTCAGTCTGTCTGTTTGGTTATAGTTCAAGGTACCTATTAAAAACAAAGAAATTATGTCATCGTTGCCAGAAACAAAATTTGATAAATTTCTTAAGAAAATGTTTACCATGGGCCTCCCATCTAAAAATTAATTAGTTCAAATAAAAAATTGGGCCCATATGGCACACCGGACTCCGAGTCCTGACGTCGCACACTTTCTGGCGACCTTTTAGACATAAAAAGTGTACGTACACGAAGAATGCGTATTGTAACAATGGCATAATACCTTTGATTATCAAACGGGGATCGTGACGTATCTGACGGTAGGTGGCCCGTCAAAAATGGCCACATCTTCTATCGTGCACTGGATTCGATCCCCAGCTTCGATACTGGCAATGCCGGTGAGTAAAGCACCTTATTTGTATTTTTTCAAATGTGGATTTGTAGATTGTCTAATATGTGTGGTTTGTTCATGTTTTACATCTATGTTAATAATGGAGACAATATTGTCCCTGCTGATGGTTAACATGGAATATAAATTTTTAATTAAGCCACGACGAGACTCATAAAAGGACCCACAAGTTACAAATATTTAGTTTACATGACGTTTAAATAAAATGACTGAGATGGTCTGCAAAGTGAACCAACAAGATATAGGTACAATGAACTAGGACAACAAAAAACTTGGAAATTTTACAGAAAATAAATTACATATTATTTTATTTGGATCAGGTTATTCCCAATAAATTACAAAGGTTAAAACCCTGATATGTCATCCCCACTTCTTATTAATCAAACATTTCTTATTTATAATTAAACAGTATAATTTATATTTAAACTAATTTAAATTCGTTTAGATAAATAATATATGTATCATAATATATATTTAATTGGATCCATTGAGTTAATTTGTATTTAATATAAATTTATTTGAAAAATATTCTTTTTTTAATGACATTAACTTGAAATGTAGGTAGATGAGTAGCGTTTCGTTAAATTATGTAAACACATTTTTTTATTTCGACATTTATTTCTGGATAATAAAAATGTGTTTTAAATAGAACTAAATAAAACAAATTAAGTAATTCAGTTTGTTTTGATGTAAGTATAAAATAACAAATTTCCTGTTTTTATTATTTTAACCTTCTTATATTTCATATTTAAAAAAACAACTTAAATATTCCGGAAGCTCTATTTGCAGTTGCCTGACTTTTGTTCCGGAAACTGTATTTTTAAATTTTGTTTACTTTACATTATACTTTCCTGTTTTAATCAATATATTTCCTTTTCATTAAATAAATGAAGAGAAATATGTCGCATTATTCCACCATCTCTCGGAGTCTTAGACCACAATTTTAGCTTTTCCATTTTAACTTTACTTTGTACGTGTCTCACAACTTGATGAAAGAAATAATTAAATGTCCCTTAAACTTGGAGCATCTTTATTTTTTGTAAGGCGCTCAACTTGAAGTAAGTTGTTTTTGTTATCTCGATTCGCCCTTTATAATACCTTCTGACATTTATATTGTGTTTTTGATTTTAATTCCACTCGAAGTTTGTTATTTTTTATATATTTCAATAACATTTTTATCGGTCTATTTATACTCTCTTCCTCCGCTGACTACAATTCTCTGTGGATCTTGGCCTCTCCTAAAATCCGTCATTAGCTTTCTCAGTTCCTGCTATTGTTTGTTTCTCAGATTTTAAAGTTGCTTATTATAAACAAATACTTTCCATGTCTCATACGTTTTAAAATATAGGCACACGGATTTTAGTGGAGTGCAATTTAATTTCGATCTTTCAGCCCGTTGGCACTTTTAGAGTAAAATGTATGACCTTACCAGATAAGTGACTTACACCAGATATGTAGATTAGGAATCCACTTGTCGTAAAAAAATCGTAATGAATATAAGGGCACGAATCAAAATTTTCTAACTAACCACACCACGTGATAGAGCCAATCATGAAGCATATTTTATTCAAAAATCATTAAATTCTCTGTAGAATTTTTATTTTTAAAATAAATAAAGAAAAGAACTTTTACATGGGCTTATATGGCAGGAAAAAATAAAAAACCTCATTTTCTCCGTTCGACTACAGCTGAAAATTAATTATTTTTCGAACACTTTTTCTTTCCCACGACGATATCTTCATAACTATTATATTTATATAAAAAATTCTTTATATAATGTTTATTATATTTTTCAGATTACAATGGTTTTTAAATCAGATTTTTTGAGTATCTAATAACCGAGATATTTAATAATGTGTAGCGTGATGTCAATTTTCGAAACTTATCGACGGATTGAGATTGTTTACGGCTCCGAGCCCCCACTCATTGCTACTCTGCTTCAACAACCCCCTCTAACTCCTGAAGCACCCAAGTTCCACTTAGGATAAATACCTACACAAGACCCTGAACTTTTCAGATTAATTTATTTTACTTTTTCATCTATAGGTAAACTGACGTGTAAAAATCCAAATTTCAGATTACGACGAAATGGACTTTCTGAAATTTTAGACATGGGAAGTTTGGGAAGTTTAAGGTAGAACGTTGTTGAATATTAATGCATTCGGTGCACCGGCGGCTCCAGAGAGAGCCTAAAAACAATTGTTGTCGGATCTAAAAATATTTCAAATTAAAATTGTTTAGGATGGGAAGTATCACTTAAAAGCGTTTCTTTAGTGCACTCGGGAAGGAATTTATAGTCGTATGTGATGAGGAACTACTGTCGAGGTGAATCTAACCGAACCTGATTTGTACTTATCTTTTACCAATTATTAATTTGAAATATGTATGTTATATAAAATTATACGCTTATTACCAAGACTTAGTCGTAACAAACCTTCACAGGCATATCATATTACATGATAACGACTTCTCTTATTAATTGCTTATCTTCAAGATATCATATTACACCTTTGTTTCTCATAACTTGTGCAGACTGCAGAACTGCAATTCCTTTGTTCTATATTTTGCTTACTGAGGTTCTGTATGTTATAAATATGACTAAACACGCTTTGTTGAATCAGTTATTAAACTCAGTTAGAATGCAACACTTCTAATTTATTATTATATTCCTTCTCCAAAAGCCAACGTTGGCTCTATTTAAGTAAATAAATCTTTTTAAAAAGTCACTCATGTGACCCGTGATCTAACATTGGCGCAGTCGGTAGGATCCGTAAACATCATCAGAACAAGAAGCCTAACTGGTAGTGAAGCGTAAGAGAACAAGGAGAACATCTGCAGAAGGTGCCTAACTAGTACGTGTACATCTACGAGAACAAGGAGACCTTCCTCACTGGTGGTGGCGGATCCCAATCCCTTGACGGACGAAGAACCTACTCATGGAGATGAAATTAATGTCATTTTTAAGAATCATCTCGTTATTTTATTTCATTTTTTACAAATATTATTTATCACAATTATTTACGTGTATTATACCGCTAATACACTCGGCAAACAAAGCCAATTCTGTTATCAAACAAATCCTTTACAAGCTACAACGCAACAATTCTAATTTTAAGTTATTTATTTTCGTATTCACGAAACAACTGTGTATTATACAGTTAATACACAATTAATTAACGTACGCAACATAACAAACTATTTTAATTTAATTTCCGTATCATGCTGCTGATACGCAACCAATTTTAGTTCAAAAATTTCCAAACAAAAAAGCAAAATGCCAGGCAGAGCTCAACCAGAGACAGTTCAACCAGTTCAACCAGTAGTGCCGACGACAGCCGAGCAACCAGAGCAAGTCAAGCACGAGGTAGAGCCTTACAAACTCTCAGAAATTTTCTCGCTAATTCCGGAGTTCGATGGTAACGCCATCAACCTCCAAACATTCCTAAACTCATGTCAGTGTGCCCAACGCATGGCAATTCATGACCAAAAAATCTTATTAACTGTTCATATTAAAAATAAATTGAAAGGCAAAGCTGCCGAACTAATCAACTCTCGTAACCCTGCCACATGGCCAGAAATTAAAGCACTCCTAGAAACCCACTTCGGTGACTCTTGAGATTTAACAGCTCTTATCCAAGACCTACAACGAATTCACCAATTGCCTGGTGAATCTGCATTAACATTCGTTTCGCGTCTACAAACGCACAATGCGAAAATGCACGCTGCAGTGCAAAAACAAAATCTAACTTCAGAGCAAAGAACCGCGCAAACAAACCTGATCGAAACTATGACATTAAATAATTTGTTAACGGGTCTAGAACCAAATCTAGGCAGAATAATACGTGCCAGTAACCCTCCGACCATAATGAACGCAATTATTAGAATTCGGAGAGAACTACAACTTTCGTATTTTGAACAACAAAAATTCCCCAAAAATAGTCCGGTCAAAAACCCAGTAATTCAACAAAAGCGACCACAGGGTCCCAATTTGCAACAAAAGTTCTGTTCCTTCTGTAAACGGAATGGAGATGTAATAAGCGAATGCCGCACGAGGCAACAGTCTCAAAACTTCCAGAGACCAAGTTTCCAAGGAAACCCAAACTCCCAAAATTTTTCGCATCAAAACTTCGCACAACTGAGTAATCAATTTGGTCAGAGGACATTCCCTCAAAATAATCAGCCAAACCAATCACAGCAAAACAGGCCCTCAGCCATAAGGCCGTACCCTAATTTTATGCGACAGCGACCATCAGCTATCCAACCTAACCCAAATTTTAATCGCTTTAACCAGCAAAAAGCTCATCATTTGAATTACGAACCCTATGACAATTATGACAATCAATGTAACTATAATCAATATAATGACTACTCACCCGATTATCAAAACGTAAGTGATAGTTATGAAAATTACGATTCAGGCAACGCTCAAAACTTTTCAGATAATTATACGGCTAATTCTCAATATGAGCAGTACGAGAATTATACTGCTAATTCTCAAACACTACAGGAGGATTATACTGCTAAGCCTCAGGATTTTCGCTTAGATCCGGAGTACCCCACGGATACTCCAACACAACAAATAGACCAATTCGACCAAATATCAAACCAAATACAAACAATGAATCTCAACGACAGTTTCGATCCAATGCTGAACTTCCCAGAACAAACGTTCATGTAAATACGCTTTCTCACACCTTATTAACCGTAAATTCAAAAAATCTTTATTACATCAAAGACGCAACCGGCAAATTTAAAATTTTGATTGACACAGGTGCAGGAATTTCAATTTTTAAACCTAAAACAGCTGAAAATTATAGACGTAGATCTCCTGAAAATGTAATCATACAGGGCATTACTGATCAAAAAATTTATATCAACGAATCTGTTCTCATCCCCTTTTCAGATGAGTCACACAAAGTTTATATCTATAATCTAGATATAGATTTTGATGGACTATTAGGCGCAGATTTTCTAGAACATTACGAATGGCAAGTAGACTTTAAAAACAAACAACTAGTCACGAATTTTAAAAACGTACCATTATTTAAAGTCACGGAAGAAACTACAGTAAAGGACAATGTTAAAAATAGCTGATTTTTGGCCCCTATCCCGGAACGCATAAAACCCAGAGAAAAAGGCTCAAGATTAATATAAATATATCTTCGTGGTACCAAAAGCCTGGGGAAAATTTTATTTCACCCCCAAAAACATAAAAACAGCCACTAAAATGCTATAAATAATAGCTTATACTAAATGTGAAAATTATGTTTATTTTATGATAACTATTAGGTATCGATTCAATAGAGATAACAAACAAAAAGGTAAAAAAAGGTACAAAATGATTTTTTAATATTAGTTGAGCCAGACCTTCAACTGTTCCTGACCTCAGCATCCCAGTTTTCAAAAACAACCCCTATAAGGGTATGAAATATTATTCGCAGCAAGTATTATTACAAAAAAGCGCTTTAGTTAGCGGCCCTGGAAACCACCAAACTACCTATACTATACTACCTATTCGGAGTGCAATTCTATTCACAGTATCGGATACTAAAAAAATGCCGCGGCACTTAGTAATGCTCCAAATTATTTTATACTAGTAAAAGGGACAGACATTCACTTTGTCTTGACGTGAGTATTCTTATTACGAAAAAGTACCTCTATATCAATATGAAAAATATTTACCGCACGTAATATTACAATAGATCTTTATGGTTTTAGTCAATACTTTTTTTAATAAAGAACAAATAGTTATTTAGCAACCTCGACAACAACCAAACTACCCTATTCAGGTGGTAGAATCATATTCACCGCTACAAATACTAAAAAATAAGAAACTAGGTGATTAAAATGAATCAACACCAACTCCAGTTTAGGGATGGCACTAATGATCACTAATGTTAGAAAAAAAAAGATTATTAATTTATGAAATATATAGAATCATATGAAAATATTACAGCAACACTTATACTGATTACCTAATAGTATCCCTATAAAGAAAAACTACCGTTATTTAGAGATGTTAGAACAGCATCTAGTACAGAATATTTGCAGAGCAAATTAAAATAAAATGAAAGGTTTCTATTAGTTCTTATGGCTGCATAGACGTTGAAGATAGTTAATCACTGTAAGGGGTTGAAAATGATATTAGTTTATTCTCTGTTATAATATTCCATGTAAAGGTACTTCTAGGATGAACCACGAGGAGGTGATCCTTTTTACATTCAACATTTTTTTTGCTATTTTTTTATCTTACTGGTGAACTAACTGTATATAGGTAGCAAAATGTTAACTATAATACAATGTGTATGTGCAGTATTATAGTATATAAGTAAATATTATATATAGATAGATATTAAATAGTGTAAAAATTAAATGTTCACACACTCAACATCTCAAACAAGTGTCACTAGAATACTTCTGCGAAACCGGAGTGTTTATTTGGTAAACATCTTTATTGTTACATTGTGTAATCTTTTAATTCCAAATAAACATTATTATTATCATTATTATTATTATTATATTATTATAATGTGAAACTCTCTAAAGATTTAATAAACATTCTTTTAAAAATATATAATTACTGCTACATATATGTATATAATAATGTAATAATTATAATATAATAATTTATTATTTATTTTTTATTATACCATGGGGGTTGTTTTTGAAAATGGGGAAGTTGAGGTCGGATCAGTTGAAGGTCTGGCTCAACTAATATTAAAAAATCATTTTGTACATTTTTAATCACCTTGGTACCTATTTTTTTAATATTACATGCTGCGTATGGCGTTCCATCCCCCGAATAAGGTGTGGACAGGGGTAGTTTTTACCTTTTTGTTATCTCTATTGAATCAATACTTAAAAGTTATCATAAAATACATATAATTTTCACATTCAGTATAAGCCATTATTTATAGCATTTTAGTGGTTGTCTTTATGTTTTTAGGGGTGAAATAAAATTTTCCCCAGACGTTTGGTACCATGAAGATGTATTTTTATTAATCTTGAGCCTTTTCCAACCATTTTCTTTGGGTTTTATGCGTTCCGGGATAGGGGCCAAAAATCAGCTATTTTTAACATTGTCCTTTACCTATACAACCAACTAGTAACATCAGAAACAAAAATCCAAATTTAAGCAACATCAAAAATTTAATTTCTATCGAACCTCGCATGGAAAAAATCTGTAAATTAAAATGTAATTTGCGAAATACCGAGGCTATACTGTTAGCCCAGGAAAACGAGAAAGTACGCTTACCAAATGCAATTGTCAAAATCGATCACAATGGAGAATTTTTAACTTCAATAATAAACGCAAACGCTATTCCAAAAACCATAAACTTTTCAAATCTTAACCTAGAACCAGTACAAAAATTCAAGTCAATTTTTAACTTAAACGCGCAAAACTCTGACCACCAACTAATGACGGATAGATCCTTCGAAATCAGGAACGAATTGCGCTTGGATCATCTAAACGAAGAAGAGGCCGAAATAGTAACGCAGCTTTGTTTAGACTTTCAAGATATATTCTATTTAGAAGGAGACAATTTGACCTTTACTAATGAAATCAAACACCCTATTAACACCGAAAATTCCCGACCGATATTCACTAAATCGTAACGATATCCTCAGGTCCATAAAGAAGAAGTTAAGTCCCAAGTATCGAAAATGTTAAGTCAAGGTATTATTCAACCCTCAATCTCACCTTGGTCCTCTCCTGTCTGGGTAGTTCCCAAAAAAACTGGACGCTTCTGGTAAACAGAAATGGCGCGTTGTAGTCGACTACCGCAAACTCAACGAGGTTACAATCGGGGACAAATATCCTCTGCCCAACATTTCCGATCTTTTAGACCAACTTGTCAAATGCCAATATTTCACAACCTTAGACTTGGCTTCTGGTTTCCACCAAATCGAAATTAATCCCGCAGATATTCAAAAGACTGCTTTCACAGTTGAGAACGGTCATTATGAATTCGTGCGAATGCCATTTGGACTAAAAAATGCTCCATCAACTTTTCAAAGAGTTATGGATAACATCCTGTTAGGTATTCAAAATGAACGATGTCTCGTCTACATGGACGATATTATTATTTACTCCCCTACAATTCACGAACACATTTCCCGTCTAACTGAAGTCTTTAAACGCCTTCAAAAAGCCAACCTCAAAATTCAACCAGACAAATGCGAGTTTCTCCGCAAAGAAGTCGCTTATTTAGGACATTTAATTACAAAGGACGACGTAAAACCAAACCCTTCGAAAGTTGACGCTATTCTAAATTTTCCTCAACCGAAAAATCCAAAAGAAATTAAATCATTTCTAGGCTTAGCCGGATATTATAGACGCTTTATCCCTAATTTCTCCAAGATTACCAAGCCCCTAACAAAACTACTACAAAAAGACATACCATTTCTCTTCGACAATGATTGTATAAATTCTTTTCAAAATCTGAAACAAACATTGACGACAACTCCGATATTAATCTACCCCAACTTTAATGAACCTTTCGTTCTAACCACTGATGCGAGCGCATTTGCCATCGGCTCAGTGCTGAGCCAGGGGCCCATTGGCAAAGATTTACCCATTGCCCATGCTTCTAGAACCTTGTGCAGTGCAGAAACTAAGTATTCAACGATTGAACGCGAGCTTTTATCGATAGTATGGAGTGTAAAGCACTTTAGACCATATCTGTACGGTAGAAAGTTTAAGCTTGTAACCGACCACAGACCACTCACCTGGCTATTCTCTATAAAAGACCCAGGAAGCAGACTTGCCCGTTGGTGACTCAAATTAGAAGAGTACGACTACGAAATAATTTATAAACCAGGCAAAATCAATAAGAACGCGGACGCACTTTCCAGAATCAAAATTAATCATTTTTCCGAATGTTCCAAATTCTATTCAAAGGTCCTAGCCGCGAATGACGAAGAGTCAGACGACGACGAAAACCCAGACGATGATAACGAAATCACTGACGAACAAATTTCCCAAGAATTCGAAACTTTCGCCAACTTATATAAGACAACATCTTTAGTTGACTATTCGAAAATCAAAGCCTCGAACAAACAACTTTTGTATCGAGAACACAAAGATATTATAACTTTCTTCCAACAAAATAACCTACAAGACCTCCATCATAAAATTATCGAAGACATATTCGAAGAAAACCCCGAATTTCATAACGATAAAATCAATATTGTATCGAGCAAAACAGTCAGACATAGGAGATATTTTATCATCCCTCTACCTTTTGATATCGAATCTGTAATTGAACATCTATTTTCGGTATTATTTAAAAATCAAGACGTCCTAGATCTCTCTAAGACATACTTTGTCGAAAATAACTTAGACCTCCCCATTCTTGAAATCCTATCATTCATTTTTGCGGAAAAAGACTTAAAAGTAGTAATTTGTCAAGATATCGTCAGAACTGCCGACGAAGATGAAATTCCAATTATATTGGAGCAAAATCATTTTGGTAAAAATAATCTACACCGCGGAATAAATGAAACGATTCGAAGAATTAGAGAAAAATACACTTGGCAAGGTCTAACTAAAGACGTTGAAAATTTTATAAAAAATTGCGAAACTTGCCAAAAGACTAAAGTATGCCGGAAAAACCTTAATAACCCTCTGGTAGTCACAGAAACCCCAAGAACACCATTCGAAAGAATCAATATCGATTTGTTCGAATTCCCAACTCGAAATTACGCTTTAACCATTCGCGATGAATTAACTAAATTCACACAGGCCTATGCAGTCCCAGACAAATCCGCAAAATCCGTCGTAAATACCTTGTTGTTATACTTTCAACATTACGGTACCCCGCTAAGAATCCATTGCGATTACGGTGGTGAATTTGACAACCGTTTGCTCAAAGATCTCTGCACCCTCTACGACATAAAATTAACTTATTCAAGTGTAGGACATCCCCAATCGAACGGATCAATAGAAAGATTTCATGCTACCTTAGCTGAAATGATAAGAATTCATAAAACTGAAAACCCGAACGAACATCCGTTCACGATTTTACCATATGCAGTAATATGTTATAACAATTCGGTAAATAAAACACACGGTTTCACCCCATATGAACTTATCTTTGGTCATACGTCTAACAGACCACCTGAAACTTTATATAACCAAAAAGAGTTAATAACCAAATACGTTAGAGATTTAAACAACAGAATATCCCACTACTATAAAATAGCCCGTAGTCGAACACAATCTCAAAAAGAGAAAGCAAAAGTTCGTTTCGACAGAAATGTTCCCCAAAAACGATCTGAGTACAAAATAGGTGACTTAGTTTACGTAAAAGAATCGCAAATCAAAAACAAATTGCAAAACAAATTTAACGGACCTTTTAAAATAAAAGAAATTTTCCAAAATTCTGCTACCCTATTAAATCTCGAAACAAAACAAGAAACTAAAGTAAATTTCGATAGAATGAAACCATTTACTGAAAATTAAATTTATTTTCAGGTTTCTCCTGCTGTTCGGATCAGCACTCTGTCAATACAAAATTACCCCGATCAATAATACTGTTGGTGTATACTACCACCAAGACACGGACATCGTGGTGACAAATGACAAATGGACTCTGCTAGTGCATAAAAATATTTCATCCCTTAAACTAGCTTTTGACAAAAATCAAAATAATTTATACAGAATCTTGAACACCCTCGATGGTGCTGACCAAAAATCAATCCTGTTTAGAAGCGAAGTTAAAACAGAGTTTAACCTTTTAATGCAAATAGCTAGTTCGATAAAAACGAAATTTGACGAAGTCTTTTCAGACACAAAGAGATATAAACGCGGAATACTTAACGGTTTCGGAACAATATTCAAATCAATTACCGGAAACTTAGACGCCGAAGATGGCGAGTACTACACTAACTGTATAAATAAATTAAATAATGACGAACATCAATTAGAAAACTTAATCAAAAATCAAATCTCAGTTACAACTTCTGTTATCAAAAATTTCAACTCAACTATACAAAAATTACAAATTGATGAGGAAACATTTAACAAAGATATCAAAGAAATCGAGCACACAATTCAAACCATGACTCAAACGATCCAAGCTGCCGAAATAAAATTAAAATTTCTATACATTTCCGAACAACTAATGGCCAGCTATTTGTATATCGAAGACAATCTAAACGATATTTTAAATTCAATAACATTCGCCAGATTAGGAATTATTCATTCATCAATCACAACACCTGATCACTTAGTAACGGCGTTACAAGAGATTTCACAGAGTTTGCGAAGGAACAATTTACCTCTTCCAATTAAACTATCAGCAGTTGCTCAATATCTGGATATTATTGAACTAAAAGCTTTTCAACTAGATTCTAACTTAATATTTGTTTTAACAATACCTCTCATTGAACCTCAAAATTACAACACCTTTACTCTGTACCCTATACCTATACTTGATAACAGAACTGGTCTACATCACTTTTTATCTATTTCACAAAAGTTTATCGCGAGAGACGATGATTCTTTAATATACATACCTATACAAAATTTGAAAGAATGCAAACCACTCTATTTTGGAACCAAACTATGTTCGAACCTGTTTGCATATCCTATCGACCAAAATGCCATTTGTGAAGCTAGAATATTAAAACCATTGCGGAAACTCCCAGAAAATTGTCAAACTTCCTTCATCATTAGTCAAGGATACAACGTCCAAGAACTTGAAGACAACACATGGCTAGTAATTAATTCCGAACCACTTCACATTACCATCAACTGCCCGAAGAGAGAATCCATAACAGAGCTAGTTAACAAAAATTCCATCATAAAACTACAACCAGGATGTTACGCCTATGCAGGCAGGCATTACTCGAATACAAGCCAGTGCTAAAGACTTTTCCGAAATTAAGGACAATTCACACAATCCAAATTCCTTTTGAATGCTGCAATCACATGCCCGACAAAATCGAAATTCCAAAATTAAAACCGCTTAAATTAAACAGTCTCGACGTAGATGATTTAGATATTGCTAAAAACAAACTAGAGCAATATTCCAAAGACCTAGATGACCTCATAAACGAACCTTTTGTGACCAAACATGTATCTTGGTTGACCTACTTCATAATCACTCTCATCATCCTATTAGTTCTACTTTACATAACTTGTAAATGCAGAAGAAGAAGATGTGGAGCATTGCGAATCCAACCCTCAACGGATAACCCTCCTTCACCTCCTTCAGAGCGAAGCAGAGTATATACCAAATTTCCTAGACTGATCCCTCCAAGAAAGCGACCCGGTATTAGACCTCAAGAAGAAGAGGACATCGAGTTAACATAGACTTTCATGTGGAGTTTTACCCTTGTCTATTAATTTAGACTATTGTATTTTATCCTTATTACGTTATGTAATGTTTTATTACCGCTTACCAATTTTAACTTTTACATTATTTTATTATTTTGCTTTGTATTCATTCAACATTGTTTCAATCTATTTTTTGCATTATATTCATTTAACGTTTTAACAATTTTCAAAAGTTGCTGCATAACATCAACTTTTTTATTAAGGGGGAAGTTGTTATATAAATTTATACGCTTATTACCAAGACTTAGTCGTAACAAACCTTCACAGGCATATCATATTACATGATAACGACTTCTCTTATTAATTGGTTATCTTCAAGATATCATATTACACCTTTGTTTCTCATAACTTGTGCAGACTGCAGAACTGCAATTCCTTTGTTCTATATTTTGCTTAATCAGGTTCTGTATGTTATAAATATGACTAAACATGCTTTGTTGAATCAGTTATTAAACTCAGTTAGAATGCAACACTTCTAATTTATTATTATATTCCTTCTCCAAAAGCCAACGTTGGCTCTATTTAAGTAAATAAATCTTTTTAAAAAGTCACTCATGTGAACCGTGATCTAACATGTATACATTTATGCTATTAATGTATACATATTTCAATTGATTTTCAAGTTTTATTAATTTTAAAATACAAATTTCACAATGTTGGCAGATAACAGAATCCATATCAAAATAGGAATGTCATGAAAAATGAAAAATAATATAACAAAATTTAAATACGAATTAAAAATATACACTATTCACTTTCTTCATCTAATTCAAATACATTTTTATTGATATAGTTGACAAAATTCTTATGCGTGTAAAAAATGTCGGCGTCTTTGATCTTTACCGCACCGCCAAAGAAGCAGACATTTCTTACACGTATAAGAATTGTGTGGTCAACTTTAAGTAGTGAAATTCTTGGAATCACCTACATCAACTTTGGAGGCTTTAGCTTTGTTAGGAAAAGTCGAATGTTTCCGTTTTTGAGGAGATTGAATCTTTTATTTGTGCAATATACTCTACAATTAACAAAAGCTTCAAAAACCTAGCAGAATTGAGATGGTGGCAGTTCACACAAAAGCAAAGCTCCTGTGAAAATCTGCCTCCGACACTGTGAGCTCTAAGGCCGGCAATTCAAAGGTGCCATTATCAGTGCATGGAATGGTATCGAAACACCATTGCACATGGTATCGAAACACCATTGCACACCCTAATTTACCATCAGCCACCAACTACGGGTGGAAATTAATTAGTGATGAGTACGAAGCTGTTCCTTGTGACCTTCCTTGTGCACCGGATCAGGTAGTTAACCTCGTAAAGTGCTCATGTAAGAAAAATAATTGTACTGTACGGTGCAAGTGCTCATCGCAAAATATATTTTGTACGGAGATGTGTGAATGTGAAGGCCGTCCAGAAATTTGCACCAATAGTAAAAGGGATAAAGAACAAGTTTGTGATGATCTGATGATTCTCTGGATGATGTGTCCGACACTGAGTAACACCAGAAAATATTATGAACCTACCAGCAAAATATCTTTGACCTTCTCTTTACTTTATCAAATATTTTAGTCACCGTTACCTTTATAGTATTTTCACACCGCCACCCCTGTCGGCCAAGGGATGATTGTTACATATATCAGTTCCTAGTATCAAAAACTAAAAAGAAACTTATTTAGAATTGTTTTCAGTAACTTATACACAGTTATATACTTTATTTCCAATGGGAGTGAAAAGGGGTGTTTTCCTCCACGCACCTGCAAGGAACGTCCGAAACAACTTATTTTGAATTATTCTCAGTAACTTATACACAATCAACACATTATATTAAATTAAATCGAATTTATTTCCAATGGGAGTGAATTGGGGTGGTTTTCTCCCCCCCGACGCACCTGCAAGGAAGGGCCCAAAGAATTTCGTAATCTACATATTTTTCCAAAAATTGTGTATGTATAACACAATACTTCTTCACGAAGTTGCACACGGATTACAAATTGAAAACTGACTATATATTTGATCATAGATCAGTTTTGTTTTTGTCCACTTTGGTAAAATTACTTCTTTTTATCGAAAAGATATTCAACATTGATTTTTTCGGACATTTTTGGTGTTTCCAATTTTTTTTCCAAGAGGGCGGATTGACCATACATATTTTACAGGTCTATTTTTTTTAAGAATTTTATTACAAATAAGCCAAATTACTATTCGATTACTAGTACAAGACGTATTAAGCAGATAAGTAGAATATTCGTGAAGTGCGTCAAAAAGTTCATATAACATTTGAAGGAAGCATCAGGAATTTTTGGGTGCAAATATTTTTTTGTAATCAGGAATCAGGGATAATACATAAGAAATAACGATACAATGTCTAGTGGAATGTTGTCGCTGAAAAAAATTGAATTAAATCAATTTGACTGTACTATATGCACACACCCTCGGCGAAAATAATGACGCCTATTTATAGCCAAAATATATTTTACTATTAAGTCCTTAAGCAAAACAATTTCTGAATTAAAAAAAAAACTGAAGAAAAGATAAAGCGAGGCGTCACCAGAGCAGCATTTATAAAAACATTTTGTAGAATTGTTAATGATGAATATGCAACAGTAGTTTGACGGATATTTTTTAAGACACCAATGATGTGTTCCAAAAGTGTTCAGTGTTTTGGCATTTGCGGAGATTCCTAGTTGTGTAACATATGATCTAATTCTTTCCATAATTAAATTCGTTAAATTTCAAATTATATAAGAGCTTATAAATTCTATATATTACGGAACTGAAATTCATTTAATAAATGAATGGAACTTCTTGGATTTTCTTTAGATGCCATTATTTACTTTCAATATTTTACAATTTCTGCGTTCGAATTTTTTCATTATCTAAAAGCTTCTCTATTAATAACAATCCATGACAAAGGCTTGATATTCAATGGTAAATAATTTAATTGTTTAAATTGTTCTTTTAAACTATTTTTACGTCGTTTAATAAAATTATGTAAAAAAGTCTATATTATATGTTGACGTATCTTCTTGTGCGGGCTCCAAATATTATATTATGATCTGAGGTTCTCTCAAATTTCTGAAACAAAAACAAGATACAGTTTGTTATTTACAGAAAAAATCAATTTAATAGTTACACGTGATACAGATTGGATAGTTCAGAAGGTGCTGTGTTGTTTTCTTATTAATTACTGAATCCAATTGTTTCTAGAAGTTTACGACGCGTATCATAAATATCTTCCAGTAAATTATTTTTGTTATTCTGATCGCAGTGGAGTATTATAAAAGGCTATGAAAAACTTTGACGACTAACAGTATTCGCTGTATTCGAGTAATAAAAAAACTTTCCTTTTCCGATAATTTAATTGGAATCCGATATTTTTATATTCTTATAAAAACAGGAAAACGGGCTTAATGAAGATCATTTCTTACAGAGGAGTATAAATGTAATTATAGTCTGTAATAATAACTGGGTAACTAAGAATTATCATGTCTGAGTGTATTTCCGTGATGGATAAATATTAATAACTATCAATAGGTACACCGGTTTTATGCGGAATTGAAAACTAGATGGATTTCTAATAGTGGAGTAAATCATCTAAAATTGTCTTACAATAGCAATTGTTTTGTTGCAACTTATTGTAAATACTACGAGAAGTGTAATAAAAAGTTTTAGAACAAATGCCCTTAAATAAAAGAATTTCCAAAATAGGGTTTATTCGTGATTTTTTTAAAATGTCTCTGGTTGTATACTGGGTGTCAACAAGATCACTTTCTCGCCGCCATTTTTTTGTTTCTTAATAAATATGAAACTGGACATGTGTCACATGTTACCAAAACGACATTTTCTGATCCATCTTTTAAGTTTCTACGACTTCCACTTTTGATTTTTTAATGGAACACCCTGTATATTTTTCCATTTTTGGAATCTTGAGATCATTTTCCATTATACTGTGCTAATTTCATGACTCTTTCCGTCATTTTGAAATTTTTGTTGAATCAAATGTCCCGTGACCAACCAGAAATTGACCCACATCGTTACATTGATATTGAAAAATTATATTTAGCTATAGTATATATTTTCGTATGTAATATAACTAATGCTTAGAATTTTATCGGTAAAATTTTTTCGAAAGCGTTGTTGCCTGGTAAGATAGTGTAAATTGACAGTTTATTAACTGACTAAATCCCGAGTGCTTTAGCGGGAGAGATTTAACCTTTGATAATAATAAACTGCTAATTGACACGAGTTATATTACCTTTTGTCAACTTAGCTTGAGAAAAAATTTATAGATGGAATTCAAAATCACGAGTGGTCTTTGGGGAGAATGTTTCACGAATGAATAAAGGACATAAAACATCTTTAATATTAAGTTTTGCCATTAACTGCCTCCAGGCATTTGCTTATAATTTTTTAGTGTTTACTGACCTTTATTTTGAATTTCATTATTTACGTCACAAAAAAATGTATTTGCGAGTCAACTCATCTAATAAAGAACAAAGTAGGTATGATTATTTGACAATCACAGCTGTAGAAACTTAAAAATCCACGGAATTTGCCATATTTTAAATGTAACGGCAATCAATAAACCATAGAATAAACCTTGAACCATAGGTATTATAATGCATAGACTGGTGACTGATCCAAAACTGCTGAGACTCTGAGAGTCTTCAATGTAAACAGTTCTTAGGCATGTTTCGACTAATCACATTATGCATAAAGACAGAGAGGGCACTACCAATGTTTCGCCTTATGTTCTATTTTAAGTTGATCAAAGAGAAATGAAGTATGATTCTAGTACCGTCATCTAGTAACAGTAACGCTAAACGCTACATACAGAGATCTGTAGACAGTGTAATATACAAGAATTATTATATAAAGTGTTTATTGATGTTAAGATTAAGTTGCGGTTGTTTAGTTAAGCAGAGGTTACTTATTCTGTGAGAGTTGAATTTGAATAAGTGTTATGAATTATTCTAATGCAGGACACAGTGGTGGATTATCATACATAGTACATTTGTGTTTAACATGAAATAATTGACTTGCCTGCTCGGTAGGCATTAGTATTTAATTTGTGACAATTATTATTCTGTAATTCCGTTATTACAATCCATTGAAAGCTGTGTATAACTTGTTCCTAGCCTATATATATTCCACTAAGGCTTGGAAGTTGCCAATTACGTGGCGGTGTGCTATGTTTATATTATTATATTACTACGTATATAATACAACAATACAATTTACGTTAAAAATTGGCAATAAGCTAGAGGAAAATGTATAGGTAAAATTTAAAACAAATGTCCGGAACACATTTCGAGAAACAAAACATGTAACAATAAGTCAAAACATCGCAATATTTGTCGACACGTCGATACAAAAAAATTAGAGCGATAATTTTTTCGTGTTGGCACTGTTAAAAGCCGATCTAGGTTAGGTTACCACTAATAATGACATTTCATTGGTGCAATGTTGTCAAGAAACGGCCTTTCAAAATTTTGAGTAATTTTGAAAAAGTTATTTTATCAACTTTCGACCTCTCTGTGGCACAAATTAAAAACAAATAAATTCAATATGTATTTTTCTTCAATTATTTATGAATATTAGAACAATTTCTGGTGGGTCACGGCACACTAGATTCAAAATTAAAATTTGCTGCAAAAATTTCAAAATGACGAAAATAGTATTGAAATCACCGCAGTCAGATGCAGAATGATTTCAAAAATGTACAAATATACAGGGCGTTTCATTTAAAAATGAAAAGTTCCGGTTGAACCAGAAGTCGTAGAAACTTTACAGATGGATCAAACAGTGCCGTTTTAGTAACATGTGACACGTACCTCGTTTTATCTCAATTCGTCAAAAAATAAAAAAATGGCGTCCGAAAAGTGATCTCTTTGACACCCGGTATAGTATGGTGAAGTGAAAGATTTTTTTTCTTAAACGTAAGTTAGATGTATTTAATTTGGGTTCAAACTGACATAAGGAAGCATTTAACTTGGTCGAAGAATATTTTGAAGGTTTCGAAGAGCCTTATAATAAAAATGAAAGTCGATTTTTGGGTTTTCCTAATTTTTCAAATGAACAATTATAATTTTTATGACTCCTTACCGATGTAAAAATGTTTTCCAAAAGAAATATTTTTGAGCCATAAAAAACACAATTGTCCCTTTAAAAAAATTAAAAAATACAAAGTCAATCAAAGTCGTAATAAACCCTCAAAATATTCTTCGATCGATCTGAATTCTTTTGTCAATATTTTGAACACGAATGGCATATTTTCTTTATGTATAAGAAAAAAAACTAAAATGGGTTTCGCTGCGCTCATTATATAGGTTGTAAAACCAGATTGTTGTTCATTATGAATTTGTGAAGAAAGTTACAGCTAGTATGAAGTACATTTTCACCAAAAATCATATATTCTTCATATAACTTCTAATTTATATTGTTATTATCTATTTTAATCTGCACTGTTATGAAAGGAAAGAATATACATCTTCATTTTCTAGGTGCTAAAAGCATGCCCAGGCACTTCATTACGGCTGGCCAATTAGTGGTCATGCACAAAAAATAATAATAAAAAAATAGAATTAAAAATGATTTATTTAAGAATAAGCAACATATTTTAACAATATGATAAGGTTACTAAATTATCTTAACACTAATTTTTGATGGTGGATAAAAAATATTATAACTGAAGAGGAACATTTCGAGAAATAATTATGTTTTCTAAATTCTCTGAACATAAATATACATCTAGTATTTGATAAATTTCACGGAATACAACAATTTTTTTAAGGGGACTATAAAACAAAATAAATAATAATAATAATAATAAAAACTATATCACAAGGTCAAGTGCCCCAAAATACGGAAATAGCTGCAATCCAAATACAGCGTTTTTGTACCAAGGAAAATTGTATCCTCTACGGTCCGTCAGTTTATTCAAACTTTCACTTAAAGTTGGTTACTCTCTAGCTTTGACCTCTGGATACAGAATGTAGACTTTACAAAAAAATCAACGACAATTATATTAAAGTAACTGATGTACTAAAATCTTCCAAACTTTCAATATCGACAAAACTAAAACTCAAAAGCTTTTGATACCCTTTTTCTGATAATCAAAAATCATATCTGGTTAATATTCTAAAATTCTACTTGGAGTATAAACGAGACATTAGCCTTGAAGGTGAAACCAACTAATGTAAAAAGCCGTACAAAACCACAGCTACTCAGACGATAAGTAGACGGATCAAACAAATTATTAGCAAAAGCAGTGAAGCTGGGATATTTTCCGGCTGCTGTACCAGGCATACGTTCACGTTAGATGCCTCTCAAGCAACTATTGAAACCATCACAAATGCTGCAGACTGGTCAAGGAACTTAAGCATATTCAATACATTTTATAATCGATCTGTGAGGCTGTAGAAGAACGCACTACCGGGCGTCAAAATCACGCGACACCAATTTATTTCTCAGGGGGCGCCAGTCGAGTGTTACCCCGTTCCTCTACCTCCCAGGCGGGTTCGACATAAGATGCACTTCGATAGCCGAATAATGGACCAAGGCTGCACTACCACAGATCGGTAACGACGCTCTCTCTGGACCTGAATTCCCTCGTTAGGGGTTTAGGTACCCTTTGAAATTCTGGATTTTTGCATAAAAAAATCCCAACCGAAGAATTTATTTGCGGAGGGATTAATTTTTCTACGCGGTATCCACGTATTTATCTGTTAATAACGGACTCTACCCCTAAGGGTAGAGTCCGTTATTAACAGA
This sequence comes from Rutpela maculata, assembly GCA_936432065.2. NCBI lineage: Eukaryota > Metazoa > Arthropoda > Insecta > Coleoptera > Cerambycidae > Rutpela > Rutpela maculata. The sequence continues at coordinate 55,067,276 of OW386285.2, forward strand.
TAAAAACGTGGATACCGCGTGGGTGAAAAACGAGCCTTAGGGATTTCTCAAAAAACGCATAAAAAAATCCCTATCGAACCTCCGTAAGGCAACCAGAAGGTCGAGTGTTAATGTGAGTTAACTCGACACATCCGGTTTTCGATACGAAAGTTCCAGGGATTATAGACCGTCAACAGGCCTCAAGATCAATTAAGAAACAATAGTTCAAAGAATCCGTTTATTTAACAGAAATGGTTATACAAAATTCACAAGATAAGAATCGTGCCTTCCCCAATCAAGGTAATGGCTTTCAGGCCATACAAGCGAGAGCGCTTACGCTAACGATCGATTAGGTAGAAAAGATTCATGCATACCTTGTCAGAATCAAAATGCGAGCTTTTTAGAGAAGTCTGAGACTATTTGTAATTCATAATTACGCCTGACTGATTTTAACTTAAAAAAGTTTTACTAAATGAATTTAGTTTAGCTTTAAAGTTCTTGTATCGTGGCGGTTCACGTTCTCAAACACATTCGTAAGGACTTATAACTGCATAAGTTTAATAGCGTTCAATCAGTCCACAATTTACTTGCTCCTATGCAGTTGTTCAATATTATCGATATGGCAGCAACCCACCTTCGAGCGACTTTTAGGCAAAATTGAATTTTTGTTTTTTTATGCACAAGGCGTTTTCCTCTGTAACTTTGTCATTTGGAAAGCCCTGCTATTGGCTTTCCTACCATTGCTTTGTCTGGACCACTCAACGCGCTCGACCAAATTGCGAGCCGCTGAGTCAATCCAAACTCTTTCTATGCGAGAAACCGGCCTTGTGCATGTGCATTGATTTTTATCAATTTTTGCTTATCGGCACTACGCCGACTTTTGGATGCAATGCATCGCTAAAATGTTATGCTCATACTTTAGAACTGACCGTACCTCAAAGGTCAATGTCTTTGGTGGAGGAATAAAAATGAAAAATATCTCCAAGTATATTTTCGTGGTACTTTTTAAACTGGCTTCGTGGTACTTTTGAAAAACTAATCTTTAAGTCCAACTTTGGCGTACTTTTGAAAAATCAATTTTCAGGCCAAATTTCGACGCAGTTTTGAAAAATTATCTGCAAGTGAAATTTCGGCGTACTTTTGATAAATTAATTTTCGAGCCAAACTTCCACGCAGTTTTGAAAAATTATCTGCAGTGAAAGTTCGGCGTACTTTTGATAAATTAATTTTCAAGCCAAACTTCGACGCAGTTTTGAAAAATCATCTGCAAGTGAATCTTTGGCGTACTTTTGATAAATTAATTTTCAAGCCAAACTTCGACGCAGTTTTGAAAAATCATCTGCAAGTGAAACTTCGGCGTACTTTTGATAAATTAATTTTCAAGCCAAATTTCGACACACTTTTTAAAAGTATTATTTTTCTAAGTCCAATTTGTGGTACTTTTGAAAAAGTATATTATTCATAAATCTTTGTCATTATATACTTTTGCTCTCATATCCTGAACCAAAAATATATTTTCCTAAGTGAAAATTCGGTGTTTCTTCGAATTTTCACCTGGTCATTTCTAACGCCTTATAGAACCCAAAACGGTCCTTATGGACTGATCTGTGTCTCTGCAGACTCTTAAAAATGTCTTTCAATGAAATTTTTGCCTAAGTCGAATTTTGATTCTGTCTTCAACTTAGGACGATTTTGGAGAGTTCCACAACAAGGCCAATAAAAAGCCTCATCGAAGGAATATTTAAGGGTTACAATATAGACTTACCTAATGATATAAATTTTGGAAAGACTTGTTATTGTCGAATAATACATAATTGAAGTTTACTTTATATTACCTAGTATTATTTATAGCAAAATCATCAAAATGTTGCCCATTAAAACTACATATTGTTTATGTTGACTACTAAAATCATTTTTTATATTATTTCATAGTCTACTATTAAGGCACTCACTGAAAACTCTTCACATTTGTTCTTAAAATAGATCATATTTCTTTATACATATACATATGTTACAATGTAATTATGAAGGAGGAAATTATGAAATACGATTGAAACATTAATCGACTTACATGAAGAATAATTTAAATTTTATGAACAATTTCTTCCGCAATAATTACACTCCACCCTCCTTTACTAACCCTTTTCCAGAGGTATATTTTAGCACAACGCCGAGGCCTCTACCAGTAAGGTTCCGGGGAGGGGTAAAAGGAAAAATCTTACGGAAACTACAACGTAATTATTTCGGAGGAACTTTTTCATATAATTTAAATTAATCTTCAAGTAAGTCGATTAATGTTTTAATTATACTCTCTTTGACGAAGATGTCAGTCCTGATCTCTTGTCAGTAAAATCAGTTTTTTTTAAACGATTCATGTTATTGTATCCAACTTTTTTTGAAAATTGCTTAGGAAATTTAAATGTGTTACCTTAAATTTCAAAAACTTACAAGTTGAGGGTAAAAAATTTAGGCTTCCTAGACAAGATATAAATGGCACCATATTTCTCAATTACAGATATTATTACTTATCGAGTATCCATTGTATAAACTTTGTTACAATTGATAGAGTAATTTCGAACAAAAACCTTTTTTAAGATTTAACATTTAAGAGTGAATAGTTCCAATGAGACATATTTAAAAAATCTATAGGTTCTTTTAGTGTTATTTTGAGTAAAGCTGTGTGCTTCTGAGGTGTTGTTCCATATTCCTTGGACATTTTGTATATTATTTATTTTATACTAGTGGATATGCATTCTAAAGTATTATATATTTATCAAAAAATTAGAAGTTAATAATTTTTAAAAATTGATAAATTTATTATTTAACAAAACGTTTAAAAACTGATATAAATAAAATCAAGTATATTTTGAGGTGTGTGAGAATTTTACTAAAAGGATAATAATGACTGTAATGAATTGTTTTAACCTTACTCATATATAAGCAGTATTTAATCCTAAATCAGTTAAAGTTGGAAGCAGGCGAGAGACAAGTGAAAAGAATAAATTACATTTAGGAAGATTGTGGGTCAATTCGATTCGTATCTGAGCTATTCCGTCTGGAAACAAAGACCTTTGAACACAAAACTTAACCAACTAAGGAACGCGTGAGATGTTTAAGTGTGCGTTTGAGAAAAAGTCTAAACTTGATGGAAAAAGCCTTCAAACAAAAAAGTCCTCAAGATGGCCAGTTTGGTGTAGAATACAAATTTCACAGAAAAATGAGGAGTTCTATTTATTCCATTTATTCTTGTATACGGCGCACTCGGCGTGCCTTGTTCTGAATCGAAGCTATTTTATGATTACATCTTTGTAATTACATTTTTATTTATGTTTCTTTCGAACTTCGTCTTCCGCTTCTTTTTATCTGTGTGCCTGTTTGTTAAACGAACGAGTAATTGCGTTATATCTGCTTCATATTCCACCTTAAACAAGATTTCCTTCAGGATAATATGAATAAAAACAAGGGCGTAGGCCAACGCTCGCAGTGATTTTTGTATATTATGTGATATTTTATTTATAGACATTCGTTACAATTTTAATTTTAACGTCATTCGGAGACTTCTCTGGAACTCGAAATATTTACTAATGAATAATTTAATTTGAGATTTTCGAGACAGAGTAATTTGATGTTGGAAACAAAGAAATGATTCTTTCTTGTATTTAATTTATTTTTGTTATTAGTATTTCATAAACTTAATGAATATCTTTTTATAACATTACGGTGTATTATACGTAAACTTTATTTAATTTAAATTTAATTTTGATATTAAATCATGCATTTTTACTTGTGAGGGCATATACTGTGTGACGAACCTAATTCAATTTTATTACTCTGAAAGCAGAGCCAAATATGTATTTAGTTTAATATATTTCTCTGGGAATAAAAAATTAACAACAATATTACCAAATAAATATGAACATTATACTCTTCGTAGGTTTATTGAACTCTTTATATAATTGCTGAACATTTTATAGAGTAGCCATCGCAGTTTTTTGAAAGTGAGTTCATTTTTTAGCTATGAGCACCATTTTTCTTAATTTTAGCCATCTCCTCATGATCTCAGCTTGATTGGAAAAATTATCTTCCATATATACACTTATGTGGTTGGTGGTTCTAAATCAGCAAACATTAATGAATTCATCGTCTTTCTTTACTGAAATACAGGACGTTTTGTTGGCTGATAATTTCTAATATCTCAAAATCGACCTGTCTAAAATTTTGTATATCTTTTTCGATATTTGAAAAGAAATAAAATAATTATACGAAATAGTCGTTTTGTCTGCGCATCTTATTCAGCAAGTTTGTCATATATCCAATTTAAAAGAAAATCGAAATACAACTGGAAAACTTATTTTGGTGTTAAATTAACAAAATTTTGCCAAATTCTACATTTGATAACGCAAATTGACAATTGTTTTACATTTTCTTGGCCGACCATTAAACGCTTGTTAGATAATACTATTATATGATAGCAGCTTTGTCAAGTAGACAATCCTGAAAATTTTAATATTTGACGGTTTATATTTATTGGTTTGACATTATTGGTTTTGTTATTGTTAGTTATTTGTTATTTTTATTTATTGATATTATTACCTACGTTTCAAAGTACACATAATAATGCGTAATAAATTTCCAAATACAGAATATGCGCTATAATATTTGTGTATGAATTTTTTGATGGCAATGAACGGGTTGCGGTGGCAAAATATTGAAGACTTCAAGGACGACGATTCCCTATTCATCAAACTTTTGCCACAGTATTCAATCATTCTAAACAACATGGTCGGTTTTCAATCGTCATCTTAAATAAGCACTAAGGGAGACAACTTTTAGATGTGGAAGAAAATATACTCAATATAATTACGATGTGTCCTGATGGACATTGAAAAAAAATCTACACTCATTTCATGTTAGATGTTAGAGGCAGGGGATGAAGTTCATTAGTTGAATATTAGCAACTGGATCATTCGAAACCGAAGAATTCTTAACAGATGTCTATTTACAGATGTGGTACAATTTACGAGATAGAATTTTTAATTTAAAAAACTCGTATGTTTGGGGAAAAGGCAATCCACACGCAAAGGTAGAATAAAGGTAGAGTAAATCTCAACATCGATTATCTATTAATATTTGGTGTGGTGTTTTCAACAATTATTTAATTGGATCCCATATTCTCTCTGCAAGATTAACAGGTGAGTTTACTTGGACTTCTTACAAAAATTTTTACCAGGATAATTCTGAGAAATTTTCTAAATGAGAATTTTCCGCATACGTAATGGACTTCATCATTGGCCCTAGGGTCGCCAGATTTCAATCCTGTTGATTATCATCTTTGGGGAGACGTAAAATCAAAGATGCGGACATTGATTGTATGGCAGAATTTCTGGAACGCATTAATAAATGGTTGTGTAGAAGTTAGGAATAAACTTGATATAATTAGAAAAGCAATTGGAAATATTACTACTAGAGCAAATGTAAATCGTAAAATAATATGAGCTAAAGGACTATATATTGTTGACATATGGCAAGAGGGCATACCAGTGTATCATTTGCCCCACTACCTAATTTCCGTTAAGATCACCTCGCCTACTACCACCTCCATGAAACAGTTGTTGTTAAGTAGTATCTGCGTATGATCGATGCGCTAAATTTGTTATAGAACTTTTAAGTGATTAACTTCATTAGTATCTGTAGTTTTTGGCTTTATTAACTATGGATGCAATACCATCAGATATGCACTATTTTACTTTAGTTGTTAAAGTTATATAGTAATTACAATTTTAAAAACAAGCCTAAGCAAATATATCAATAAACTACAATATATTCTGTAACCATAGGATATAGTTTATTTCCACATACGTCCACATTGTGAATTTGATGTGTTATTACAGGTGAACTATTTTAGTATAAAAATTAATCAAACTAGTAGTTACTCATGTGTACTCGTTAAATTTAAATTGAATTCCTCAAAATGTATTTCATGAATATTTTCGAAACGTGTAAAAATAAACGAATGAAAATTTACATTGGTGTTTCCCTGTTTATAGACAAAATAAAAACTGAAACCGAAACCGTTCAGTTTACCTGGTGAAATTTGGCCTATGCACCAAGTACACATGTAGCGAGCAGTAAAATAACTCTACTCTCTTTGTCTTTCATTGGGTACGTAGATCCGAAGACTCTTCCGCTTCCCTATTTTAGTGTTAATATTTCTGCTAGTGGATGTGTCTGTGACTCGAGAAACTATCTCATTTTATTAACTTTATTTCGTTTAATTTTCTTAGTGCTGTTGTTAGTGTTGGTTAATTTCGTAATAAAATTGTTTTTCGTTATTTTGTTAAACGTATTTCTTGCATCTTTTCGATATCGTAACAATGGTTGAGTACGCTAACGAAGAATATGCTGATATTATGATAGGTTATGGCAAAGCCAATGGTGTTGCACGTGAAGCAGAAAGAATTTATGAGGAGCAGCATACTGGTAGACGAGTACCCAGCCGCAACACATTTTCAAATACCTACCGACGTTTACGAGAGAGAGGCAATTTGAATTTCCGAGAACCCAGAATACACGCAAGACAGAATGCTGTTGCTGACGATGAAAACACAATTGAAGCGTTTGATGAGGATCCAACCAGAAGCATAAGAAATGTAGCTGCAATGTTAGGCGTAACCATATGGAAGGTGTGGTCAGTTCTTCCTGAAAATGGACGACATGCTTTCCATTACACTCTGGTGCAAGATAATTTTTACTACATACTTACCTAACCTTTCGGAAAATGTAGATAGTTGTTCCATATAAATCAAAGTTCACATAAAACATTCATTTATTAATCATTATTCACTTTCGCTTTCACTTTGCTCTCCGACTCAATAGTAACCAACTAATTTATTATTTTATTAAATAAATTGAAATTTATCTTCTGCGATGCTCAATAAAAACGTCTCATGGATATCCTAATTATGTGTTTCAGGTCTCGAGGAAGGTGACGAGGAGCATACAATTTAGCCATTTTTTGTTACATATGGATGTTGATGACAGAAACTTTTTAAACAGTATTTTGTGGAGTCTACATTTACTAGGGAAGGAATCGTAAATTTACACAATTTACACCATTGGCCCACAAAGGGCGAGAATCCACATATGATCAGGCCGACCTCATTTCAACGAAAATTCAGTGTGAACGCTTGGGCAGGTGTGATCGGAAGGTCCCTTATCGGACCGCACTACTTGCCGGGCGGCCCTAAATGGTGATAATTACCTGGACTTCTTACAGAATGACCTCCCGGAATTATTGGCTAAAGTGCCGATTTTTTCAAGAAGACAGGCCTATTGTTTTTCAAAATGAAGGTTGTCCGGCACACTACAGAATAACCGTCAGGGAGCACTTAGATAATGTATATCCCAATTCGTGGATTGGTAGACGTGGCCCTATTCCATGGCCCGCACGGTCCCCAGACCTGACACCTCTTGATTTCCACGTCTGGAGATGGGTTAAAGAACTTGTGTACTCACAAGAAATTCACAACCAAAACCAGTTAATTGAAAGAATTAACGCCGCTTTCGCAAAGATGAGAGAAGAGATGCGGCTCCGTACAACAACGGTAGAAATCCGAAGAAGATGTCGCGCATGTATAAGAAATGGAGGAGCGCAATTTGAGCAAACTTAATGAATAAAAAATTTACAAAATTTTTTTGTTTGTTTTTACTTTATTTTCCCCTAAAATTACCACCAATTTTCTCATGTTATTTAAAAAGTTTTTATTGCACGTGGCATACGGTTAAAAATGGCATTAAAAGGAGAAGTTTTTGAAAGCATTTGAACATCTTGATAGCTTTTCCCTTTTTTTGCAAATGCAAGGGAAAATTGAATTTTATGATCATTTCTACCAATTCTGGGGACTCTGTTAGTTCATAATAATTTTTTTCTTTAATTATCAGCGTCCTATATGATTTTGTTAGAACACAGATAGGTATATTGCAGAAAATAATAAAAATTACTTTGAACTGTTACAACCATAAAAAAAATTGATATACATGCTAAAAGGCTGATTTGAGGGAAATTTAAAAAAAAAAAAAATAATATCTCAAAAACGGTGATACTTTGGATAGAGGTCATTAAGGCTAACTAACTTCTAAATGGCCCCACCTATCCACCATTCCCGTTTGGCACACCCTCTGCCGAACACCTTGTATATTAATATGATGGTTAAATTTTAATGAGTGTGGAAAATATGATTTTTTTTAAGGATATACCGATAAAGTGTGAAAACTTGAGGGGGTAAGTATAGCAAATGAGAAAATTTTTACCTTTCGAAATTGATAATAACCGTATTAAGAAGGGATGAAGATAAAGGATGGATACAGCTGTTTCTTCTAAGCTTTTTTTTTCTGGGATTAGCAATTGCGAGAAAATTGCATGAGAATATTCGGAATGACGCTGATGACAGCTATAATCATGTAATAATTTAATGAACCAATAAATCATTCATTCCTGTTAAGTTTTACATAATAATTAATTTTCTATATGATATATCAATAAATAACTTGTTAAATGATTAAGTTTTCTTTATTATTATGCAACTTTCTACCGATTTCAGCCTCCAATAATATCACTCCTTCACTGTTGGTCAATTGTCTATAACAAAAAATTTACCACTTTCAAAAAAAATTATACTCTGACCGATGGACTAAAAATGTTATACCTACGCATAACACTTATTGAATAAAACAACTTGCGGGTTTTATTTTTAGTTTTACGGACGATTTTTAGTTCAAATGTTTTAATTTATTTATTTATTCGTTTAAAATTTACATCATGCAGTAAAGAAGCATATAAATTGCCTACTAATTTGTAACGTTTTCCTATTTCCGTAAATAAACTTATATTCCGTCTTTGCATTGACGTAAACTAACGTAGTAATAAAAAGTTAAGTAATTAAGCATAGGATTAGTACAAGCAATGAAAAGTCTTTGAAAAATTAAGTGAATATAAAAGGAAGTTATTGCATGCAAAGTGGGATGATAATTAAGGAGGAGACTGTGCAGTAAGTTATTAACTAAATAATACAGTTGGGACTGTCTTAGAAGTTAAAAAGGTACAATAATTAGCTAAGTAAGTTCATGAGATGAGGTTGGTAATACTGCATGAACTTTCCCTGAGAACAAGATCTCCAGGGAGATACATGCGATTAGTGTTATATTAACATTACTTATTCTATGTGAATTGTCTACTTCGGATTATATGTTTTTACCCACGAAAAGTCTAATTATAACTTCTATTATTCTGCGGAAATGCCTTTCTCCCACAAAAAGAAAAAACGAGAGCTGTTTTATGTATTTTTAATCTGTAACATAGACATACAGATCTATAAAAATTTTATTTCGTGTTATTTTTAGTTACTTGTAATAACATTTATTTGTTGAGTTACAATTCGCAGGAGATGATACATCAGTGATGCATATTTTTATTTTTATGCCGAGTAATTAGTCCAGAGCTTAAACCTCGGAAAAAGGAAGAACGGCTGAAATTCGACACACTTTATGTTCAATGAATATTATTTTCAAAAAAAATGTCGATTTAATTTAAATTCTAATATTTCTCAAATATTTGGAGAAATATTGATTGGACAAAAAAAAGTTTAATTCTTTTTTGGAGAAGGGGAAATTTAGAAAACAGTTCCATAACATTTTTTTGGAGGACGAACAGTTTTCGGGTAAAATGAAATTAAAAAGGTGCTTAAAATAACATGTGTTGTACAGATCGGAGAAGATACCTCAATGATTTTCTCTTTTGAAATTAACAAACGAATGACTGTTTTCACTATTATTAAATACAAATTTAGTATTCAGAATGTAACCAACAAGAGTTATACATTTTGATAATTTTTTTAGATAAAATAGCATTTTAAGTAATGTGTTTTTGGCCGCGAAGTAAAATTTTTAAATGCATATACATCATTGAAGAGTGATCTTTTAAAAATAAATCAGTGCATCTGAAAGCCTACCTTTTTCTTTAAGATCATGTTCGGTATACATTTTTGACGGAGATGGGACACTTTTTACGAAACTGAGTCTGCGAAATCAGGGCGAACTTTACTTGATTTTACATAAAAATGCATCCTAAAAAAGAAAATCACATGACCTGATTTTCCTAAATAACCTCTTTTAAAAAAATGATAACTTCTCAGTGATGCACTTCTTATAGAGAAGTAATTTTTTTTTAATAATGTACTTTGAAAATATCGTGTGTCGAATTTTAGCCGTTCTTCTTTCTTTTTCGAGGGTGTTGAAAACTCTGGTAACTGGATAGATACCAACAATGATAATAATTCACAATCTTCATATATGATGGCGAAAAATTTGAAAATAACGAAAAGGCCGGTTCTCGGCCCTTTTTATTTTTGGTCAAAAAATTTCGAAAATTTTTTATGATCATGTATATTCAATATCTAATCTATTCCTCCACTTAAATTATTAAAGAACCAGTTTACATTAGTACACATAAAGACGCCGACATTTTTTACACGCTTAAGAACTATGTAGTCAATTACTATTCAATTGTGTGTCACACAAAATATTGTTAGAAAAATTAACGTACTACGGAATCAGAGGCAAGGCTTTAGATTTTGTAAAATCTTATTTAGGCAATAGACAGCAAATCGTCGAACACAATGGAAAAAATCAACCATCCAACCGGTCACCCACAAGGGTCCATCTTAGGACCCATGCTATTCACTCTTTATGTTAATGACCTCTCATCATATCTCGTTGATACATATTCCCTACAATACGCAGATGATACTAGTATTTTCTGCAGCCAGTCTGATTTGAACATATTTGACCACAGAGTAGAGTCGGCGCAAAACAAATCACAAGAGTATTTCACTGCAAACAAACTATGCTTCAACAAAGACAAAACCATCAAAATGAATTTCACCTCAAAGAACAACAACGTTAAACACACAAAATTCTTGGAGATACACCTAGACAACAAATGAAATTGGAAGCACCACATCAATTGTTTGGAGAATAAATTAGCTAGCGTTATATTCTTACTCAGTAAATTAGCCAATTATGTCTCCACACACAATATGTCGGCTAGCGTACATGGGACTATTCCAGTCCCAGTTAACTTACGGTATTATACTATGGGGCAATTCAACAGATTGGGACTCTTTAAATTACAAAAATCAACACTTCGTGCAATATCAAACAAATCAAGCAGAGAATCATGTAGGCCAGTATTCACTGATTTAAATATACTCACGCTTCCAGCACTCTTCATATAGAATTGCTTAGACTACGTCAAAAAAAATCAAGCAAATTTAAAAACCCATGCATCAAATCACGACCACAATACTCGAAATAAAGAAGATATCGTTATTCCCCAACACAAACTACAGTTAACAGGAAAAAGCTTCATAAACATGCCTGTGATCTTATTTAATCACCTTCCACTCAAAATACGAAGCCTGATGTCGAACAAAGTTTGAATGTAAAAAACTACTTTTAAATTTACGGCCTTATACTCTACAGGAGTATTTCGAAGCTTGTTTTGTTGATTAAAAAAATATAATTTTAGACCTAAATTTGTACGTGTAAAATGTATGTATGTATGTTTCGATAACCATGTCGTAGCTTAATACCAATAAGTGTTTTTATCTTAAGAACTTAATTTACATTAACCTAGGATTAGTATATTTTCATCTCTTTTTATTGACAATGCTAAAACAATACGTGTAATTGTTATTTGAGCAAATAAAGTATTATTATTATTATTATAGCAGAAGATTCACAGTATATAATTTTAATATTTATATTAATATCTCAAAAATTTGAAATTTTTCTTTTATTTTTTTTTTCGTAAATATTTATTTCCACTGATGAGCAAGACAACTTCTTATTATTTTGTATTATTCAGGTACCTACTGTTAACAAGGGATCCGTCACAAAATATTTTGATTTTTGCTTTCAGTGAAGTTTCTTTGAAACTGGATATTTAGTTGATTTGATGCTAATTAAATCTTCAAATGACGACAACCTCGAAAACCCTTTGTTTTGGAGGTATGACCCTTTTAAATCCTGAAATCGTGTATTTTTTTTATATGTGATGTCAATACAATAAAATTTTTGCATTAAAAAAAAAACATTAAACAGCCGAGTGGGTTAAGAATGTATACAATGCAGATTATTACTTTTAAAAAATTAATAATCGGTGACGAACACTAAAAGTCAATCTTATATAGGGCAGAGTTGCCTAATTGGACCACTTTCTAAATACTTATTTTTTTAAACATGTTAATAGATATTTGGACTTTTTGATGTAAAATGAGTTCAATATACATTGTTTTTATTTCAAAAACAAACAAATAAAAGACAAACAGTATGTTTGCTGTTTTATTTTTTCAAAAGTAAAAAGTATTACAAAAGTCCAATTTAGGATAGCAGTATGCTTGGACCATCAGTGTCCTAAATTGAACCGAGTTTAAAAACTGTCTTGGAGCCTAACGTATTAAGAAAATATATTTTATGAGCGTATTTATTTATTTATCTCGTATTTATCTTGAAGTTGTTAATACAACTAAGAAAAAAAAATTTATTATCTTTATGTTTAAGTCCACACTCATACATTCATGTTTTTTTAAGAAGTTCAAAAGATTTTATTATATTGACATCACATATGAAAAATACACGTTTCTAGCCCATAAAAGCTCCAAAACAAAGAATTTTCCAGGGTTGTCGCCAAAACCCGGACAAAATTTAAAAACTCGCCCAGACAGTCGCGAAAAACCAGGGCATGCCCAGGGAAATCCGGAACTCCTGCACATATGTCTTCATACTTGGATTCATTTTACCTTCACAATAATTTAAAATCACTACGGGGGAGTAATAAATTTTGTAAAAAGAAACGAAATCTGAAATTTAATCGTCTTTATGATAACTTGGAGTATAGTCGGGAGCCCTCCATAGCTGTACGTGCACAACCCCCCCTCCCCCCCGATCCTTGGGGACAATGTTTTTCATAAAGTTTAAAGCCTAAAAAACAATTTAAGACATGTCCTAAAAAGAAACTGGCTGTACTTTCAAAATGGCGGCCATATGTTAAAAAAACTGTTGCCAATATTGTTCTTGTCATTTAACACAAAAACTAAAAAAGATGGACAAAAACATGCATAACATTTTCTATAATTTTGTTCCTATACAATATTTTGATAGGAGTTACCATTTTCCAGATAAATGAGTCCAAAATTGAGAAAACACGTAAATTCACATATCGGTAAATCACTTAGAGGAAACAACTGTGACAATTATATTATTATTATTATTCTAAGGCATAACTTTATATTATTAACATAACAAAAAATAAAATAAACTGAAAAAAATTAATGATAATAACAACATTATAATCTGCAGACATTTATCTCGAAAACGGTATCTGGAAAATATATTGTATGGTAATAAAATTGTAGAAAATTGTATGTACTTTGTTTTTTGTGCAGAAAGTTTTTCTCCGTTTTTTTTAGTTTTTGTGTTAAATGACAAAAACCATATTTGTTGTAATTTTTTTTAAGCGGACGCCATTTTGAAAGTACAGCCAGTCTTTTTTGAGGAACATGTCTTAAATTGTTCCTTAGGCTTTAATCTTTATGAAAAACATTGTGACGTCACGTGCAGATGTTCCATAATAAGTGTGAGAACACACTCACTTCTACAAAAACAAATACGGCTTGCGGTTTTTATCGTTTCCCCTCTCTGTCCAATGCTAGCTTTAATGTTAGCCGGCCTCTCAAACTTGTTGTTCTCATTCCATTATGTAGTATAGTTCAATGGGTAGACACGAAGACATCGCGGTAGCTTGCATCTGATTGGTTTACTCAGATCACGTGATATCCTATCACTCGACTGTACGCTTTCCAAGCTTCTAACATTGAGAGGGTATGTATACCCAGCATCGTGTGGCATCGAGGCCGCGATGTATCGACCGAGACCGCGACATCCACTGCGATGCATCTTCGGCATGTCCGTACCCTTCGAACCACAATTTCGGCGCCTTTCCAAAGACCTTATCTCCCTTCAAAAGATTGACAGACACGTGCTCAAGAAGAATATATGAACATTTGTTTTTCTTATGGAAAATTTGGCCACAAATGGTGGGCACGGTTTTCGAAAACATCCTATACCTATGAAAATGACGAGAGTGAACCAGCGTCGTCTCATTCAATTTGCCTTATGTATCAATCTACCCACTAAACCAGATATTATTACTTTAATATAGCTTCAACGTTGCTATAAAGTATTTTGTCATACTATTAAAAAATATTATTTAATGTAACCAATATTACTTAAATATTTGTTTAATATTTCGAAATTAAACATTTCTCAGTTACGTTGTTGTAATATAAATATCATATTGCAAGAGAACATTAAAAATGTTACTTCCATTTAACATTGCATAACATTACGGGTACATTCTTTGGTTGCTGGGTAATTGTCTACTATGAACTTTATATGATATTAATATATATCAAATTAACTTCTAGCTGCTTAAAATAAAATGAGTTAATTTCTTGCTGAGATTTGCTACCTCTCTCTAGATAGATGCGGTAAATTATCCACAGAATGAGTTGTATACATAATTAATTTAAATGATACAAATTACGGATATCTAGAAAATTGTAAATTCTGAAGTAATGAGTAGGTGTAGTTTTTAGACACGCTGGATTTAAATTCTACCACACAAATTACACAATATGGCTTAGTTTCATGTAATGCCTAATAACAAACTCATGATAATTATAAACCGAAATAATAGACTCATGAAAATTAAGTGGTAGGTATAGTAAATTTGAGAAATACTATAGGAATCTAAATCGTACCTGGGTGGCCTGTAAATTACGAGTATTATATTATAAAAGTAGTATGAGTTTCTTTACTATATTATTTAAATAAATAAATATATTAATTAATTATAGGATTACTACTTGTTTCGATACGGGTTTAATTATTAGTTTTTTAATTGCGTGGGTTAAAAACGTAAAGATATAAATTATAAATTCGTCTGTAAAAATTTATAAACATAATGTTACGTTGCTTTACATAAAATCAAAATTATCATCAACGAAAGATAACAGTTTTTGGTTGGATGCATTTTTTCGATACAGAAAGGCATTACAAAAAATGCATTTTACAAAATGCCTGAAATGCAACTAAAATAATTGAAATTTTTTTATCGCTATTGTAAATCACGTTTAAAAGCTTACAGTTAAAGAAAAAGTCTCAGTGTAACCAAATGGCACTTTTTTATGAGGCTTAAAATTCTTTTCGAAAAATATCGTTTTTTAGAAAAAATAATATGACCTGTGTTTCACTTCTCACCTTCACACCACTGTAAAATTTTACTTAGCCGCACTATTTTTTTGTAACTATCTACCTGTAAAATGTACTTGTACAACCTACTGTGACTGTGAAGTTACCCTCCACGTCCTGCTATGTTTTTTTTGAGATTTTTTGGAAATTCATATTAGCAATTTTTTTATCGAAAATCTGGCAAAGTAGCATTGTTCAACTCCCTCTAAAACCCAAATATCCCGAATTTCGTGAAATTTTCAATTTGAATATCTTTCATACAGAGCTTACAATTTACGGAAATTAGAAATTATTATTTTATTATAAACAACCAAAAACCTTTTGATATGGATGGAAGCTGTAGAATTAAATAAAAAAGAATACATTTAGATAAGTCAATTTTGTCTCTTTCCACTAATCCCCCATTAAGTTTTATGCACTTTTCTTTTTCTTTTTGGGGTCCTTTGCTTTTTGTACACATCCTAAATCACAATTTTATTTTCTTACCTCCTTTAAAGATGGGGTGGGAGTGGTAGAAAGGGTGAATAATGTCAAAAGAATTTTTGAGGCGTTTGGTTCTTGTATATACACTAAATCACAATTTTATTTTTTATCCCCTTTAATAATGGGGTGGGGGTGGTAGAGCGGTGGCTATTACCGAAACAAAAAAAATGTTGAGGCCTTTGTTTCCTGTATACACACAATTTTATTTTTTGACCTCATTCTATAATATAATAATAGGTCGGGAGTGGTAGTTGGTTTCTGGTACATATACTTAATCCAATTTTATGGATTCTTGTTTGCTTTCTTTCAATTCAATTTCAATTAGGTAGAAGATAGCAATGTTGATTACCATTAACAATATCTACATTCCGTTAAAAATAAAAAATGGTTTAATTAACTTACCTAAGTTACACAACCTATGTTTTTTACTACCAACTCTTCAAGGAAATAAGATCAAAATTTAATCTGGTTCCAGATCTCGTGATGATACATAAGCGTACCAAAGTCAATATATTAAACCATTCCTGAGTAATTGTGAGCACAGAAAAGTTACAGACAGACCGACAATATTTTTCCTCAAATTTAAAATCTCGATGTTTCATAACATCTATAATTTTAGACGATTACTGTACTTTCCACATCCACTATGTTGATTCCACATTCACTATGTTGTTACCGGCTCGGTGGCGTACAGTGGCGACGCTAGGGGGGTGCTGGGGTGGGCGGGAGCCCACCCTGCAAATCCAAGCGCCGGTCGCTGCCCACCCTGAGCCGCCGCCGCTGACTTGAGGCATCACGCCACATCTTACGCTGGCGATGCAGGATAATAATAATATAAATGATATATGTACACTTTGTTTTTTTGCTAACTTCGTCTATCGCTGTACCGCCCCGCCCTTTGCCGGCATCCGCCCACCCATATCAAAAGGTTGGTGGCGTAGTGCTTAAGGTGTTAAGCTTGCGATCACGGGGTCCCGGGTTCGAATCCTGGCTAGGGTATGGATGTGTAGTGGCGTTTTTCACGTATTGCCGAGACGGTAGCAGTGGGCTAGACTGCGGTTGTGTGAGAGACAACACGGTCTAGTCACTCTCCTCTCCTGAGTTCGTGTCTCAGCTGCGGCAGATGGCAATGCCGCAGGGAATGGGTGTTGTGATATTGTCTATGTGTGTGTCCGTCCTGGTTGAGTGGTAGAATAGCCATTGGCTAAACTCCACCAGGACATTAAAATAAACAAGGCGATAAAAAAAAATTAAAAAAAAAATAATCGAATGCACCATATTGCCGTGAAGACAACGCAAATTTGTTTTGCTACCATCCAAAAAGTAGTATTTCACCTCGAGCAACTCATGCTGAAAAAGTAATAGTGAAGTGCAATTTAATGTCGATCTTTCAACCCGTTGGCACTTTTAGAGTAAAATTTATGACCTTGCCAGATATGTGGCTTACACCCTGTAGATTAGGAATCCACTTGTCGTAAAAAAATCGTAATGAATATAAGGGCACAAATCAAAATTTTCTAACTAACCACCCCACGTAATAGAGCCAATCATGAAGCATATTTTATTCAAAAATCATTAAATTCTCTGTAGAATTTCTATTTTCAAAATAAATAAAGAAACGAACTTTTACATAGGCTTATATGGCTGTGAAAAACAAAATTCTCCGTTCGACTTCAGCTGAGAATTAATTATTTTTCTAACACTTTTTCTTTCCCACGACGATATCTCCCAAACTATTATATTTATCAAAAAAAATAATTCTTTATAAAATGTTTGTTATATTTTTTAGATTACAATGGTTCTTAAATCAGATTTTTTGAGTATTTAATAACTAAGATATTTAATAATGTGTAAACGTGTGACGTGTAAAAATCCAAAGTTCAAATTACGACGAAATGGACTTTCTGAAATTTTAGACATGAGATCTGGGATAAGGTAGAACGTTATTGAATACTAATGTAATCGGTGCACCAGGGCGGCTCCAGGGAGAGCCTAAAAACAATTGTAGGATCTAAAAATATTTCAAATAAAAGGATGGGAAGTATCGCTTAAAAGCGTATCTTTAGTGCACTCGGGAAGGAATTTATAGTCGTATGTGATGAGGAAGTACTGTCGAGGTGAATCTAACCGAACCTGATTTGTACTTATCTTTTACCAATTATTAATTTATATAATATTGTATTTAATAGCACAAATGTATACATATTTCAACTGATTTTCAATTTTTATTAATTTTAAAATACAGTGTTGGCAGATAACAAAATCCATATCGAAATAAAAAAGTCATGAAAATTGAAAAATAATATAACAAAATTTAAATGCCAATTAAAGATCTACACTATTCACTTTCTCCATCTAATTCAAATATATTTTTATTGATATAGCCACACAATTCTTATGCGTGTAAAAAATGTCGACGTCTTTGATCTTTACCTCATCACCGCCAAAGAAGCAAACATTTTTTACACGTATAAGAATTGTGCAGTCAACTTTAAGTAGTTTTTTATTTCTTCTGAATAAGGAGTTCTTGCAGGACTTTTTCCCCAATGCAGGAGCATAAATAAATGCATGGCATGTTCTTTTTTTTGCAAGAACAAACCTTACTGCCTCAATCTAGAAGAAAAGAATTCCTTATGAATTTTTAAAACATCAAATATGTAACGAGTTATATAAGTTCGTAATACTGAATTAAGTGTGCGAGTAGCGTTTTTTTCCTTTCTTTTCCTTTCCTTTCCTTTCTTTTGTCAGTATATGCATTTTTAAGTAGTCTACTGAAATGTCCAATTCTAAATACTTCTCATAAATAGACGACATACCATACCCTTTTTGATTTCAAAAACCTTTCTCAAGAATTTTACATATTTTGGCAAATCTCTTTTGATTTTACGTTTTCCACTTTTATTTTTAGATAGACCTTTGCATTTTCTGTTGCGACTTAAAAATCATGAAACATGATATTTAGTTTCCATAGCCATTAAATCGTTAGCACCAATTTTTCGAAAATTATGGGATTTTGGTGAGCTGTTATTAGTCTTATTTTTGTTTCTCTGTTCGTGGTTATTACTTGAGAGACCTTATTTATTGTTGACGCCTTTTGGCAAAAAATACATTTCTCTATAAAAAAATTTTTACTCAAGGGCACACCTGAAAAAGTTGATGGACAGGCACTGGATCCATCTGAAATGTTTTCAATTTATTTTTCTTTTCCTATTTTTCTTCTCCTCAGATGTTCTATATTTCTTTTACTAGTAAAACTAGAATAGCAATTTCGGAGCCAAACCAAACCGTCAAAACTATTTGTTTTTCGAAATGATATAGTTCTCAGAACCTTTGATTACAGGGCCCGATTTCCTACAAATTAAGCATAATTTCTTACGAGTTTCTTACACTAAATTTTATTTTTGTCTCTACCTTACTTTTAGAACTTGTGACGTCAGTAGTACTTTCTATTTTACTTTCTTCTGAAAAGTACATACATTAGTTACCTATATGGTAGAAAATTCTACTGAAAAAATACATATCAGCTGAAAGTATCTTGCAAACAGTAAACTAGGGAGTTTTGTATAACATGTTAATCTATTACATACTAATTTTATGTAGGTCCATATAACATTGAATTAATATAATCAACAAATATACTTATATTTATTCCATATTAATCATTTTCAAGCCAAAATTTAAAAATATCACGAACCACAAGAGTTGCAATGCGCATCCATTTAAGATAGGCCTTTGCGAGAAGCTGCGCGGGTTGTTGAAACAGTCTTAAAGTATTAGATCCTCAAAAAATCTCATTTAAGAACTTTAGTAATCTGGAAAATATAGCGAATACTTTATAAAGAATAATTGTTTTTGATAAATAAAATAGTTTGGGAGATATCGTCGTGGGAAAGCAAAAGTGTTGGAAAAATAATTAATTTTCTGCTGTAGTCGAACGGAGAAAATGAGAATTTTTGTTTTCTACTGCCATATAAGCCGATGTAAAAGATCATTTATTTATTTATTTTAAAAATAGAAATTCTACAGAAAATTAATGATTTTTGGATAAAATATACTGCATGATTGGTTCTATCACGTGGTGTGGTTAGTTAGAAAATTTTGATTTGTGCCCTTATATTCATTACGATTTTTTTATAAGTGGATTAATGTCAGCCACATATCTAGGAATGCCATACATTTTTCTCTAAAAGTGCCAACGGGAACAAAAACTGAGCGACTTTTGTCAACGCGACCACTCTACTATAATAGATGAGGAGAATTTTGACCCACTTTATATTTAAAATATTTTTTACAAATCAGACCAGGTATATTTAGGAATATCTAAATTAAAGATTTAGCCAATTAAATATTTTTAAAATAGGTACGAATGATGTAAAAATGAATAAAATTAATTACCTGAAAAGTTATTAGTTTTTGCATACCAATATAATAATAATATAATATATCACATGCCAAATTGATATCATGCTTTATTCCCAATATCCGAAACTTATAAGGAGCAGTTTAGGATATTATTGGTAATTCTGAACGTAAAAAGTGGCTCAAAGTAATAAAAGTTGCCATGGTGCGCCCAACGAACTTTTTCATCAGATCCCTTGTTATTGAATATCTTTCATGTTTCAATATTAAGTTAGGTACTTATATATAACAGCAGACTTTTACTTTATATTTGTATTTTTGCAGATTGCCTTTGCGGTATTGAACATCGGTACTTCGTAGAGTCGTCTGGAAACTTCCAAAAAAAGATGAATATAGTGGGACTTTTTACTGGTAAGTCTTCTTTGTCTATTGTGTCTTTAAAAAATAAATGATGTATGATTGTCTGCATACAAACTGCTACAAAGAATAAAAAAAAAGCATAAAATGGGCTCTATACTATTAAAAGAAAACAGCTTCTCGAGGACTTTTTTATAAAAACGTTCATACAGAAAAAAAATGTATGTTGTAGGAGGCGAAGTTTTCTATTAAAATTGGTTTTATTAAACACAAATTTGTTGTTCCAGTTTTACCAAAACAAAATCCTCACATGAGAATTATTTAATAATCTATTTCTTTATTAAATTATTTCTTGAACTACTGAAATATTGAAATTAATTACTGAAAAACTATGTACAATCTAGTTTTTCAGTAATTAATACCAATGATAACAACAATAAACTTAACACGATATAATGGCAAGAAGATAAAATTTTGATCTCTTTTGATGTTTGCCCATTGTTTCCAAGTTAAATTTGTCAAATGAATATATCTTGGAGGTTACTATAGGAGTATTTTAAAGTCGCAGGGCATCAATCAGTTCAGAAAGATTAGCAGACGGGATCTTTTAACAATTTCAAAGAAAGTGTAAATATTCCATGTTATAACACTATAAACTACGACAATATTAGTTGTTATGGCATACAGGTGATAATCAAAATTAATGCTGGTAACATTTTCCATGAAAGAACTCTTTTTTTGATATATTCATTTTAACGAAACAAATGTATAAGCAATTATTTTATTTCATACATTTTTATGACTTTATGCATGTGGCGACATGATTTCACTTAGTTTTTATATTTTCAATCTCGATTGTTCTTATAAAGACTAGCTGATGCCCGCGACTTCGTTCGTATGGAAGACTTCGTCCGCATGGAATTAAGAACATTGACATACTAACTTACGCCTATAAAGTAGTACTACATACCCACTGAGTACTCCTATAGTACTCAGGAAGTACAGTCGAGGGAACCCACTGCGCATCTATGGTACCTGGGGAAACCCACTGCATATTCATTGCATTCAAGGATATCTTCTGCATATCCATGGTATCCGGGGAAACCCACTGCGCATCGCAATTTGAACAATTCATTATTCTATTTTTGTGTTAGAGCGAGTTAAACGAAAAAATAATCATTTTAATCTACAACAGACCAAATGGGCACTGGGCAGGTACGTATCTAATTTCGTGCTTAAAAATATCCATCTCCTTGTTCACCCGTTCGGAGGGTCTCTTTTTGAAAACCGTCGATTATATGTTTCCTTATTTGCCCAGAACAGCCCATCGCTGGAATATCACGCTTCTGACTTACGCGATTTCAGAGATACGGGTACCCTTTAGATCATCTACCACCCCCGTTTTCACCCCTTTAGAAAGTAAAAATCGAAATTTCGTCTTACTCGTGTCTAATAGATTCCAATAAAGAGTATTTCTGCTAAATTTCACGCTTCTAGGTCTAACCGTTTCCGAAAATCTTAAAAACCTCCCCCTCCCCGTTCACTCTTTTGGGAGTTTCTTTTTGAAAACCGTCGAATAAGTGTCTTCTTATTTTCTCAGAAGAGTCCATAGCTCGAATAATCATGTTTCTGACTTACGCGATTTCAAAAATACGGGTGCGCTTTAAACCATCCACCACCCCCGTTTTCACCCCTTCAAAAAGTGAAAATCGAAATTTCGTCTTACACGTATCAAATAGATTTCAACAAAAAATATTTCTGCCAAACACGCATCTAGATCTAATCGTTTCCGAAAAAGCCCAAAATTTCAACCTCTCTTTTCACACTTTTAGATTGAAAAGGGTGGAATTTCGAAAAATCCCTTCTTAGTGGTTGCGTACGTCATTCGAGGAACCTCTATGCAAAATTTTAAGTTTCTAGACCCAGCGGTTTGAGATGTGCATTGATAGATCAGTCAGTCAGTCAGTTATAAATAGATAGATAATAGCTTGACAGGGATACATAATTAAGAACCATTAAATTCTACCATACGGTGATTTTAGTAATTTTACAGTAAACCAGGAGACGTAAGTGAGAAGCACACGCACTCTCAAACAGGTATCCAATCTGTTCCCGATAGATTTCAGCTTATTTAAATAGCGACATTTTCTGTCAATCAACTGAGAAATAAGCTGTAAAATTATTTCTGGTTACTGTAACTGATTAAATGTAAGCAAGAGACTGCACGAGTCTCATCTTCATACTCAACGTTCCGTCTCGTTAATGTTCTAGTTGCAACTCGATCAAGGTTACTGGAAGTTGTCAGGTTCTGTTTACTATCAGATTCAGGGAAGATTGAAGTTTGAATAGAAAGTTTACAACATGAATGGTTATTGAGAATAGAAAGATACTATGTTGGATTGGAAGCATTAGTTTTGGTCATCTTTCGACGCCAACTACTTACGAGTATACAATTTTTGATTCTAATGTCCTTCTCATGTGACTAAAGCCGTTGAAAATGTTATGCTGTTGCGTAACAATGCACATCCGTATCTAAATTTCTTTGTCCATTACTTTGCAGTATACCGTGCCCAGCACAGTCTCCGGTTTTAAATTCAATAGAACAAGTGTTGAATATGCTATAGTCCTGTTTAAACCAACATGTTGCGTTTCAGACGACTAACAACCTTATTGAAGCTTGCCCATGATATAATTGACAGATGGGCTTGGTAGCCTAAGATATTTTGTTTTTAAAGTTTAGTCTTTGATTTGTTTAAGTGTGGAATTATGACTTATTTTAAATGTTTAAGTAAAATATACAAATGTTGTTGTTAATTTTAAAGTAATACCTATATTACAAAATAAGTTATATGCACTTTGAGACAAAAAGATTTATTTATTAGTTTCTTTAATCATTGTACACCCTGACATTTATCACTATTTTCCAATTTTTATAGCCTTCTAAAATGATTGATGCGCCAAATTTTCCCCCACATGAGCTTCCGCGTCATAATTTTACTACCCTACATAGGCAGGATTTCTCCATTAATCGATAACTTGACAATGTGATGTATAATAATAAACACACGCTGTCTCATTTTTAAATAATTTCATTTGGGAAATTAACATCTTAGCGACTGTTTCGGATTTCCATCATCTTGTGACTTATATATCTTCAGCTGAAAGTTTGCGAAAAAAATATTACTGTATATAAAATAATAACGAGTAAATGTTGTAGTTAGGCACTCACTACAAAAGAGAATAATAATACTCATAAGGTTATTTTTATTTTGCATTTGCAAAACACGATAAAACAATTCAAGACGTCTCACGACAAACTTATATACATTTTTTTTTCTAGGAGGGGAAACCCATCCCTAACTGGAATGGGACTGAGTGTCAGCCTCCTACTGACTAAAACCTCTCCTCCTAGGGCTTTTCTGTAAAAAATACTCCGAGGGCACTGCAGCCTCCTGGGCTTATTATTGTGCTCTCCCTGTCTTAGTTTACACTGTCCATTTTAATATTCCTGTATCACTGACAAGGTGATACAAGTCTGAAAATGAGTGAGATATGATGGTTTCCAGGTCTGTTTGTGTTTGCCCGTAGATATTATAATTTACTCTGGCCATTTTTCCTGTGCCATTGGCAGCAGGTAGTCCAGACCCTGCAGTCATATAATATTCTTTGTCAGCAAAGGCTTCGCTACGCGGCGTTCCTCGCTGGAAACCACCCCAGTCAAGTCCTCGTTGCGCGCGACGTCGTTCTACTTCGGTGCTTTGTTCATCAACAGCCTCGCAATGCGGTGTTCCTTGATGGTCCATAACCCCGTCAAGTCCTCACCGCTCACGACGTTGCTTCATTTCGCACCCCTGCATCACTTTAGTGAGGACTGCTGTAGCCTCCTCATTGTAATGCAGTTTTATCTGGAATGGACCTGTTTTCCCATTCTTTCAACCTTTTGAAGGTTGAAGAAATGGGAAAACAGGAAAACTGCCTCACTTCACCTGGGTTCACTTCACACCCTTACATCACTTTAGTGACCGCTGTGTTTGTAAGGTTCTAGGTGTTGACCCTAGGTCACGGACACCACCTCCCCTAGCTCCTTCACCTCCCGCACTGCGCTCGTTTGCATTGTGATGGGGGATCTGCACAGAACATGCTAAGGAACCCCCTCCCTCCCCACGAGTAAAGGGGAAAGATAGTCGCCACGCACGGAGCCCCTTACTTACGTGGAAGGCATTTATACAACGGGATGCGCCTGTGCCCCGAGGTTTGTCGCTAGTGGTAGGGCGCACAATGCCTTGGGATTGGAGAAGTTTTTATGGTGGTACTTCATCCACGTGGCCCGGGCGGTGAAACCAAGACCCCCGTGCCCCCTGACCTGGGTCAGAGAGTCATTGCCACTCCAAGCGGTTTACGGTGTATGAGCTGGTCCGTGACGTGGTTTTAGCCGGGGTAGACTAGATTATTAGCCCTACCCCCCGACAGTATGACCACGTTAGCCCTACTCCTCGCGGAGTTTGGCCGTTCTCCTGTACGCCATCTGGAGACGCGCCTGGCAGGTGCTCAACCCCCACCCTCGTAAAAGGATAGTACCAGGACAAACTTATAATAATACCAAATCAATTTTAACATTACTATAGTTGCCATGGAAGTTTTGACAATTTGTTTGAAGAAGGTATCAAAATATGTTGGGCGACTTATTTTCTTATTTATTGGATATAGTGATAAAATTTATAAATTTTGTATCATTTTGCTGAGGTAATATTTTGCGGAAGTCTATCGTACATATTGGATTATGTTGAAATTTTCTTCCTTGTTTTATTTCTTCCTTTAAAAAACCTTATCAAAAAATCTAAATGACATTTGGCTCTGACGTTATTGCCACTTAATTTATTTAAATTAAAAAAAACACATTAGGTAAACGTTAGTAAAATATTACTCTAATATATTTAGTTAAACAATGAAATTTTCCAGGTTCTAGCTTAAATATGCGTATCTCAATAGATGCCCATAGACTTTTGAGGAATCGGCTACGCCGACTTCATTTATCAGCGAATATGTATTTAGTTTCCACAAACACAAATACACAGTCTTTAATTTTTATCAACTATCAGGTCGTTCATTGGCATGGTCGTTAATAGCTACATTTTATGAATTTAGATAGATCTGGGCTTGCGAGCTGGTAGTTTAAACCTGTTTAAAATACTCCGCGACATACTTCCGCATAAGTAATATGAAGCGACTCCAAAAAAGAAAAAAATATTGCCGCAATAGACTCGTGTCTTTTCCAAATTGTTAAAAGGAGAGAGACGTAAAAGGGTAAAAAGACTCATTTTATAAAAGGACAAATATGGACACTGCGACACGTGTCCATATTTGTACTTTGTCATCTATATTTGCCCCAAGTCAATCTATTTACCCATTTACTTATTTTTCTTTTTCTTTGGTCTTTTTAATAATTTAAAAGACACGAAAATATTTTTTTATTTTGTTACTTGTACGAAAGTTTGTCACGGAGTATTTTAAACAGTTTTAAATGGTCAGGTCTATCTAAATTCATAAAATTTAACAATTAACTAAGAGTTCATGGCCCTTAACGTCCTGGTAGTTGATAAAAATTAAAGTCTGGGTAATGGTCGGTATTTGCGTTTGTGGAAACCAATCATCTATTGGCTGAAATCAGCGGAATCGGTATTTCAGATCCCTCAAAAAGTCTCTCGGTCTATGAGCACCTAATAGCGATTATTTTTGAATAATAGTAAACAAAAAAAAGTGAAGCGAAAGTATATATCGACAGTCTCGATGCGAATCTCTGTTACTGATCAATTTCTGTTCCTTGTGGTTGAAGGGAAGGTTGACTTACTAGCGCTCTCTGTATAATTTACTCGCCATTTAGAATATAATTAAATTATATTTATTTATTATTGCTAAGAAATGAATAAAACAGATATTATAATATAAACAAAAGAAAAACAACTTAAGGACGGTAGAGAAGTAAAACAAAAACGTTACAAGGAATTTTCTTATGTGTCGTAAATATCCCCTGTCACTTTCTTTCCCTTTTTAATATTGACACTACGTTACATTTAAATTTCATTTCTATAAAATTCACTAAGATGTAACAGTGCACAGTAAATATGTTTTATTTTATAATCAGCAGAGGATTAAGGATTAGTTTATCAGGCATTAAAGGAGATTTACGAGTTATTTCTTTCGCTAATATACATTATTTCCTCTTACCTACACGCTCTGTGCTGTCTGTTTCAAAAAATTGAAGTACAACTTGAATTGACAATATTGATCTATAGCAAAGTTTCGAAATAAAAATTCCAAATATCAGTAATTCAGTAGAATTATTAATATAATCCGTCATATCACTTCTGATTGCTACACATTTAGTGTTTTGTCTTGGTATATTTAAAAATAACATGGTCGTTATCTGGTGGAGTGATCTAAATCTAGCCTACTTGTGTAGTTTAATTTTTCCAAGTTGGCCGTGATGAAGATAATAAAGATAATCTTCGAATCGTTAAATTTCGTATATGCTATGGGTGAAAAATTCGGATATCTATCGGCCCAAAATAAAATATGTATTAGTCAACGACAAACTTCAGTTCCAATATCTGCGACAATAGCTGAAGTTATAGCAGCTACTGAAGCAGCACGAGAAGTCATCCCAATTAAGAGGCTTTCAATAGGTTGAATACAACCTGTTTTACAGGTTCATAATGAGTCAGACATTCGACTTGCTCAAAATCCAGAATTTTATCGGTGGCTGCTGATGAAATTACGATTTCAAGAGCAGATACAGAGGAATATTGACAATTTTGAAGTTGATAAGTTATTAAATAAGGAAAAATGGTGATGTTCAAATTATTATTGTGCTTTCACTTTCATATAATATTTTTGCCAAATAAAATAAATGATAAAAGTATACAATTTGAATAAAACTCATCCGAAAGCAGCTCGTTTGTGTAGTAATGGTAGATGGGAATGGCTGACTAGCATTGCACCTCAATAGGTATAATGTACCTACAAACAAATTCTGGATGCAATGTTAAACATAATATTGTTCCATTCCTCTTCTCATTCTTGCCATTCCCTGCATCCCTGCATCATTTAGTATTGCAACCCTCTATGCCGCTGTTGACCAAAGAAGTCGATTTGGATTGCAAGAATCAACTCTAATACTAACACGACCATAGCGACTTTGTGATCTGTTCTCTAACAGCAACAAATCTTGTTGCATTGAAGAAATTATTTTCGTGGTTGTTACGAGGACGCTAGTGCCCCCAAAGTGATCTGCATCTGTGGATTCATTCATCAAATCATATTTGAAGAACATTCAAAATGGTTTCATGTAATTTTCGAATGATTTCAAGAAATGATCAGTCTGATTCTCGCATATGCTGCTCTCAAATTTTGTAATTTAGAACTAATCAGGTGAAAGTGAAGAGGACAGGGTTGATGTCATCAAGAAGCTGTTTGAAAGAGATTTGTTGAGGCAGTGACCCTAACAGGCAACCGCGACGGATGGCGTGGTGCTGTTAGGTGTGCTTTACAACAAACGGAGACCTAACTAGAATACTACATGGATCATAAAAGGTATGGGCAAGACGATCCGAATAAGAAGAAGAGAGCATTTTATAAAAGGTATTTTATCTAAAAGTGTTACCTCTACAGAATATATCATTCCTCATTTGTTTACTTCATATTTATCAATTTCTGCTTTCTGTATGATAAATATTGGATGTTGTTCATCAATCACATTATCATATAAAGTTCAATCGACTGTTGACTGACTTGATTTTTGACTAACATAAAAAGAAAACCGATTCGCCTTATACAGGGTGATTCTTAATCTATACACATAAACTTAGGGAACAGTATAGCTCATCATGAATAATGACTAATAATGAAAAAAAAGTTTAGTGAAATATTTCTATTTACGGGATAATCCAGTAAATATTTAAAAAAATGGAAAATTTACATCAACTTTTCCATGTACTTTTCAACTCGTCGAATCCATTGCTCCCACACGCACGGCCTAAATCTGGCTGTTGTCGGAATTGTCGCAGCTGCAGCGCGTATGCCATTTACCAAGTCTCCCTCAGTGTTAACTTCCCTAAGGTACGCCATAGTTTTTATCTGCCCCAAAAATCAAAATCAAGCCGGTTGAGGTCGGGCGAACAAGGTGGCCAGGCAATTGGACCACCTCTATCTACCACATTATCCAAATGTTGTCGCACTTGTTGCTGAAAATGTACTGGAGCACCATCATGAAGAAGTCCCATTTGCTGTCGAGAGCAACTTCTTCGAGGAGAACCGATAAAGTATGACGCAAAAATTGTAAATAAACAGCACCAGTTAGTGGATTATTAAGAGCGAATGGGCCAATAAGTACTCCGTTCACAATTCCAGCCCACACATTTACTGAAAATCGTTATTGGAAATTTATTCACCGAGTGGTATGGTGATTTTCCAATGCCCAATAATGCGTGTTCTGGAAATTTTGAATACCGTTTCTTGTGAAAATTGCCTCATCTGTAACTAAAATGTTCATGGTCAAGTTTGGGTTTAAATGATACTGGTGTAATAACTACTCGAGAAAGTATACTCGAACCGGAAGATCCCTCGGTGGTAGAACTTGCATCCGCTGCACGTGAAGTGTGTCAAGTAATGCGTGCCTTAACGTTCAGCAAACTGTGGATTGCGATACACGAAACTGTGCTGCAATAGTCCTGGTGCTTATGCTAGGCTGCTGCTCTACAATAATCAAAATCTCTTCCTCCGTATTCAAAACGTGTCAAAATGTGCCTAACGACTCCCCCATGTTGCCCTCTACCACACTGAACCACACGTAAAAAGGCTTCACATCCCAGATGATACCTTCGGGGAAACCTTAGTGCATAAAGGCTACTGAATTTTGTTTTACTTGATCGTACGTCAGTACATTATCCATATATTCTTCATTGGAGAAATTATGTATAGTTGAAATAATCGTAATAGTGTGCCGTTTTGAGGGACGTTATGTGGGGCGAGAGGAAAAATAGGCGGCAACTAGATCTCCCGATATCGGTCATTGGATGTCGACATCTGACGTAGCGTGTAGGAGTAATCTATTAGGCTGTTATTTGAATTCTTGACCGTAGTCGAGCTTTCACTGTCGCGTCGAGATGGAGATATAATTCAACAACACTGCCTACATGGGCGGTACGTCTATCACGTCTATCACTATTGCGAATGTTTCAACTATACCTAACTACCATGATTTTAATTTTATTGACGGAAATAATCCTCGAATACAAACCACAGCAACTGCTAACTAATAACTGATAATAGCAAACATGTGTGTTATCCTGACTTACTATAGCTTAATTTTTGACAGTACAACTACAAAAATTTAAATTCACAAATGTCAACATTTTTATACTCTTCGCAAAAACGAAGAGTATATTGTATTTGATCGGCACATTTCTAAAATCGTAAATATCGCTCGCAGACAAAAAATTTTCATATCATTGTGTTAGTGAACGAATTCTGAACAACTTTCAAAATGTCCGTCTGTTCGTCCGTCTGTCACGTTTCTTGTAAGCACGATAACTTAAGAAAGAAAAATTCGATTGTATTGAAATTTAGAAAGTAAGTTAGTGTTAGCTACAGGAAGAACTATTGTTTTTGAAGAAAATCGATCAGTAAACAAAAAAAGTTATTAATTATTTAATTTAAAAAAAATATATTCTCTTAATTTTTGTCGCTTGTACTAAAATGGAAATCTTTCGAGATATTATTTCCATAATGTATTTTTTTTGTTTATGAATTTTACTAATAGATATTTCATAAAGTGAAATGTGTATAAATGTCGAAAGATATATATCACAGACAATCAATTTTACAGCAATAGGTTGTGGCGCAGCGGCTAAAACTTTGCGTTGCAATCCAAAGGTCCCGTGTTCGAATCCCACACAGATCGGACATTTTTTTCATTTTTTTTTTCATATAATTTTTTTCACAACAATGTCAACAATAACAATATCACAAAATTTAGGATATCCAAAAACTAACATTATTTACAAGAAAACTGCGAAGAGTATCCTATAGAATGTGTAACCATTATAAATAAAAAGCTCAGTAAATTGGCGAAGAGTACGTTTTTAGCTTGTTTTAAATGTCACGGAATTATCTCAGTAAATAAAAATCTTTTACTACAATTTTTTTCATGGTTTCTAAGATTATGCGTATAAATTAAGAGTCACCCTGTATATTTCTCTGGTTGAAGATTAGTAACATTATTTTTACTTAAGGAAAAACTGATTTGCATCTACTAATAATAAAATTTAATAAAACTTTTTTAAGACTGCTTCTTCTTAGTGACAATTGTAGCGCTAGTTAAAACCAATGCAAATATTAACAAACATTTTATCAAGACTACCGAATAGTCTGCTCAATAACAATAGGTAATATATCAACTTCATTTGGGACATCACATAAAGAGCAATAATCAATTAAACTAATAAAAAGGAAGAAATATCTTCTTTCAAAATTCATATCCACCTCAACTCTTATGTAACCTGTGATAACCTTGTATACAATAATAACCTCTGAAATCTTCTTGCCGTGTTGTAAAATATTATTGTGGAAGGTGAATATGTAGCGACTTCTACAACTTTGACAGAATTTCAAAAAAGGTAATTTTCAATTCCGTATGTTAAATAATTCCCGATAGAAGAAGTAACATTTCCGGTCACGTCCCCTCCTAGTTGGTTTCGTAATGCAGAATACGTGAACAAGTTACATTTTTACTAGTTTTACATGGATATTTGAGATACAAAAACTTAACAGTATTACTTGAACGTGAACAAGGAATAAAGTTTTACTATCGGTTAATACATATAACAATGATATACGATGTACAGATGTTTTGAAAAACTGGGAGTTATAACAGACTGGATATTACTAAATTAAATTTTCTTATTATTTTAATACCTTAGTAATACATTATTCTAAAAAATTTTACTTCGATTTTACTTCGATTTTACTTCGAGGAAGTTTACTAAGCACATAGAAGTACATATAATCAAATAAGTGCTGTTGCACTCCCCCTTCTAGCCACTTTACGGACTCGTCAACAAAATATGATAATTTATCACCTATCGCTTACAATTTAAGAAAATAAATAAAGACAATATTCAATACTCGATTTTACCTCCAGAGTTAACATAAAAAACAATATTTGAGAGACTTAATCGTAGAAGCCTCGATATAATAAGATAATTTCGGCAACATATTCAAAGTTATCAGTCAACTTATAGATGATAATTTATAAAATATCAACGATATCCTCGCCCTAGTGACTGAGTAAGGAAAATAACACTTTGACTTGACTTTGACCTGATTTTTGTAAAAATTAACAGTGTTAAAATTTTCTTTCGATTGAGACATATTACGACCTTTTTAACGAAAACTAAAAAAGTTACAAACAAAAATGTAGCGCATTTAGAAATTTAGGTGCCATTTTTTAGTCTTACACACAAATAAGTATGTTTGATTTGAATAAATGTGCTTCAATCCAAATAAACGATCAGTTTGTATATAATGAATAAAATCAATATTTCAAATGAATATAATTATTTTTTTAAGATTATTCTTAATTAGATAAATATATAACAAATAGCTACATTCAAAACAAAAATAATTTTTTTTGTGTGTATTGATCTAATTTCTTATTAATTCAATTTTGTTTAAATCCTTCTAGATGTTGTTAACGCATATTATTACTACTATGTTCAAATTTTTTAAAATTCTAAAATAATTATTTTTCCTTCTGTGCCCATTTTCAATTATGAAAATTTTCATAATTTTTTTAAACTCGGATTTTTGGAAATTGCTCAAAAAATATTTTTTTATAAAAAAATGGTAAGAGTACAAAAATGAAGCTTATAAAAAACGAATAGATTGGCTTTTTTTAAATTTGCCTACGACAAACTGTTCCAGAGATATAAAAGTTTAACCCATTAAACCCTGAAACTATTTTTTTTTTAAATTTATTTTTTTCTTCTGATAATTATTGAGTGGATGGAGTTTAGTCATAAAAAAATACTAAAAAAAATTAAAAATTATTGTAATTTTTCAAAAAATGCTGTCCTTTTAAAAGGACAGGTTTACATATTACTATAAAATAAAATATTTAAAAGTGCTTAGGAAATAGCTAAATTGTGTGATAGTGTACGAAACAGTCCTTGGGATGTAAACCTATATCACATTTTCAGCACATAAAATCAGATTTCTTGTGGCACACAGCTCATTGTCGCTGATTTTCATTATATAGAATTAGGTGGTCTAATCTGTTGTAACGAGGAAACTCATACTAATTTTTGGGAGGTTTCGAAGTTCCATTTTTCATTGTCCTTTAGTAAGTCTTCAGTATCTCTGTACTTGTAGATCTTCGAAACTCTAATTGATCTAGCTTTCCACCATTACTTTTGTGTAGTTGCCAAGAATATTGCACAGGCATATCTATGCAGTGAGCAAACAGGGGAAAATGCCATTTTTTTCCTTTGATGGCCACTCTATATTCGCTTAAGTTTTGGTCAGCGCGATCTCACAGTCTCGTTATATGACTTTATTAGTCGAGGTTGATCTATCTGAATGAGTGTTTTTTTTTCTGATTGTGAAAATCGTTTTACTTTATTTACTAGTAAAACTGTTAGGGCATTAGAAGCTACACTCACAACGCTGTTATAATTCCATTTAGTGATTACAACCTCCTTGTCAGCTACAATATACTCGAAATATCCTCGTGGGCAAATGTATTTGAAAAACAGAGAGAGGTGTGAGATTATTCGGCGCAGATGAAACAACTTTCCAATCGGAAAAATCTTTTATAACCAAATCCTGCTTTATGTAGTGAAACTCTTTCAGATATTTTGGTCTTCATTCCATGAATGTTTTTATAGGTTTATTATCGTCACTATTCCAATCCTCCTTTTGTTCCTCCTGTAGTTCTAATGGCATTTGCAATTGTACTTCTGCTGTGAATTGTGCTGCAGGTAAATTATTTGGCTCAAAAATATCTTCAGCTCCTGAATCTTCATCAGTTTCGCAATCATCATTGGCATTTTCTGGTGGAAAAATAGCTATTTCTTCCTGAACCTCAACATTATCGTTATTTTCTATATCTTCCAGTAACTGAACAAGAGTCAACGATCTTTTCCAATAACTGAAAGGAAATGAACATATTATAGTCGATAGTAATAAATAGATCCACCGTCCTATTAAAACGTAGTAATGGATAAACCGACCGTCCTTTTAAAAGGACGGCTTGCTTTTTCACTATTTATTTTGCAAAATTTAAATAAAAATTTGAGGTAATCATACTAGACAAGTTTCTGAATCATTAGTGTACTCAAATATAACAAAAAGTAATCATAACTATTAATAGTAATAACAATTACTTACCTAGAGTTACTCATTGTAGATAGCGCGTGATCACAACAACAAACAAACGCGCACAACACTTGAAAATCGAGGCACTACTACTTTACATGTGCTGCAGTTTGCTTTATAATATTCCAAAATTTGAAGTATATGTGTCGCCATCCATACTCTAGTACTTATACTAGTTTCAGCTGAACCGAATTCTACCATCCTTTTAAAAGGACAGTAGAGCAATATGGGTTAAAGATGAAATACCTCAAAAGCTATAAGATTAGTAAAAACATGATATCAGAATGAAATGAAGCGCTTGTAAAAAAACGAAGAGTTGGGTTTTTATTTTTTTTTCCTACGACAAGCTGTTCCAGAGATATGACAGTTTGAAATAGTGTTTGTACGCACATTTTAAATGATAATAGTAGGTAGAGAGCAATAGCCGCCTATTTTTCGAAGAATAGGCAGAAAAAGCAAGTTGCATTGCACTTTAGCAAGTTTTAGAGTGCAGATTAAAAATGTTATTAAATTAGTTTACTTAATTGTATTAATTTGATTTATTTATAACAATCTGTATATTTAATAAAATTAGACATATGTACTACTCTTCAACAATTTTAATCCACCATTTTTTAAATAAATTTAGACCTCACAATCATATTCAGCGACCTAAAAAACATAAGTATATGAATTTTCGTGAATTTATTTGTAACATTAGAAAAATTATTAAATTTTTAGTAATTAAGGGTGGTTTCAATCCTTAATATTTTCATCTTTCCTGTGTCTTGACCTCATATCATATTCAGCGACCCCAAAAACATAAGTATATGGATTTTCGAAATTTTATTCATAAAATTAGAAGACATTAATTTTTCAGTGTTTAAGGGTGATTCCAACCCTTAATATTCTCGTTTCATAAGTTTTGACCCCACAATCATATTCAGTGACCTCAAAAACATAAGCATATGGATTTTGGTTAATTTATTCGTAAAATTAGAAGAGTTATTAATTTTTCAGTTTTTAGAGGTGGTTTCCACCCTTAAAAATAAAAAGCAGGTAATGTAGACAATATAGATTTTGATGTACGTATTTTATAAAGCATATTGCAAAAAAAATTAAAAAACTCCTTTCATCGTTTTCGAACCGGGAATTTTGCCATTTTTACTGCTTCGTTTACTGTACTATTGACTTGGTTGTAAAAGAAGTAGAAGTTGTAGTCGGACGTACCAATGCCTATTTGATTAACATTTTGCTTGAACACTGTTCAGCTAACTTTAGTTCCACTGAGCTTAAGTACACAGCCAATATTTTATTAATCAAATAAATATTTGCAGTCGGAAACGCTCTAATGGAACTTTCATTTATATCGTAATAGTCTTATTAAAAATACCTTCTAACAACAATTTAAGTATAACAGAATTCGACCACGTATTTCCAGTTAATCAAGCAAGCAAATTCTATGAAATATAAATCTAGATTTCTTGCTGGCATCCTCATGGGATGGCGGTGACTGTACAAATAAACTCTAAGTAAAAAAATCGGCAGCTACTGGAAGCGGCTGGAACCTCCCCACCCGGTGAATCTTTGAAGCCGAAAAGAGCACTAAACAATATGAACGATCTCATTTAATTATATGTATTAAGTTGAAATATTTTTTTCGTATTAAATCGGAAAAAAAGTCTTGCGTTCGGTGGGATTTGGACCTAAGAACTTGAGTGTTAAATTTATAGTCTCCACAACATTAATATTTTATTCAATGTTTTTAATACAAATATATGCTTCATCGGATCCTAGCCAGGAGCCAGCCAGACAACCACGGTGAACACCGCCGTGGCGAGTGTGAGGCTGGACGGGGTAGGTCCGGTTTGGCTTGGAGAAAAATAGAAAAGTAGCTCCTGTCTTCTGTAGGCAGGCTTAAAGACTAGGTTAAAATTATAATGTGTCCACATGGACCTAAAATTAATATAAAAATAAACACAATTCTATAAAAACGTTCGTAGGCAAGAGCACTTAATAATTTTGATTATTGATACGGAAAACAACTAAACGAAAAAACCTGTTCGTTGGTAATGGGATGGATAGCAGGGATGGCCATCTTTGGAAAAAACCATATAACTCTTGGTGGACAGCTTCCCTGCCAGATGTAGCCAGGGTAGTGTTCATGGTGGATCGTTTAAGTTTGAGTTGGTATATTTTGTTTTATCTTTTGGCCTCGACCAATTTTGTGATAGCTGTCAAATTTTTGGTTCCAATGTTTCTCTGGGGAATTTGGTTTTTGAAAAATGTTTAGGTTGGTACCAATGTCTTAAATTGTTTTTAGGTTATGTAGTACTATTTTTAGGTTATGTTGCCGGAAGAATTTCCGGCGGGATGCCGGAAGTAGTGGAAATAGTTTTTAAAATATAATGTCACTGTGACTTTTAAAGTTTTATTGGAAAAAACTCACCGAAAGCGTTCCGGTGCGGTTGCTTATACTTATCGGGCTTGTAAGCGGTTCAGGATGGCCTCTCACACCATCCGTGGGCTTTATAAACCTCGAAAAAACTTGTAATTTCTCGATGCACTTGACACGTCAAAAATACTCAGCATACAGTCTGCACGCTTTAACACACTAGCAGAGAACTTATACCACAAATGGACCCGTAGTATTTTTTGGGAATTTTCCTTTGAGTCTATTTAATAAAATTTGACATTTTTCTGAAAAGTGATATTTTTCCGAAAATTTGACATTTTTCTGAAGTCACATTTCTCCGAAACTTTGACATTTTTTCGAAAATTTGACATTTTTCTGAAGTGACATTACTCCGAAAATTTAACAATTTTCAAACATTTGACATTTTTCTGAACGGTGACATTTTTCTGAAAAGTGACATTTTTCCGAAAATTTGACATTTTCCTGAATTTTTGACATTTTTCTGAAAAGTGACACTTCTCTGAAAATTTGACATTTTTTCGAAAATTTGACATTTTTCTGAAGTGACATTACTCCAAAAATTTGACAATTTTCAAACATTTGGCATTTTTCTGAAAGGTGACATTTCTTCGAAAATTTGACGTTTTTTCGAAAATTTGACATTTTTCTGAAAAGTGACATTTCTCCGAAAATTTGACGTTTTCCTGAAAATTTGACATTTTTTAAAAATCTGACATTTTTCTGAAAAGTGACATTTCTCCGAAAATTTTATATTTCTTGGAAATTAAAAAAAAAATTTCGTGACTCGTCTTGTAGAAATATTTTTTTGATATCATCATCAGTTCGCCTGTTATAAGAATTTTACGCTTTTACGACGTCATCAGAACGTAGGTGTATTTTTAATTCACTCGTATTCCATCCATCTACAATATTTCCATCAACGTTTCAAACTTTAATTGGATGTTTCCAATAGTTAAGTCGATATCTGCACCAGTTTCTAAGAATGTTTCTTATTTGTGACGTCATGTGACGTAGGTGTATTATTAATTCACTCGCAATCCATCCGTCTACAATATTTATACCTACGTTTCAAATTTCAGTTCGATATCTTCAACCGTTCCCGAGTTATCAGCCGAAATCACTGAACACCTTTGTCATTATTAGAATATCACCCTGTACATTGCACTGCTTTGAGGACAAAAAAGTGAAATTTTTGTTTTTTAATTTTTTTCACGGAAATCAAATCGAAAAAGTGCAAGTGTGATATATCGTTGAAATCGGAATTTTTACTGCTTTTCAATGGTTCAATTACAAATTGTAAGTAATCATAAAATAAACAACTTGTTGTGCCAAAACGGCACTAAATGTAATCCGATCTCAACCAAAACCTTTTCAGATCTTCTGGAGCACTAAAGAAACCCTCATGCAAAGTTTCATCCAAATCCGTTTAGTAGCTTCGCCGCTATCGTGCTAACATACATACACACACACACACACACACACACACACACACACACACACACACACACACACACACACACACACACACACACACATACACGTTCCGCAATATTTATGGAATCGTGTGCAATATCCTCAATTGTGGCAAATCCTGAAAACATTGCTATATTTGTGACCCATTCTCTAACGAGTGTGTGTCTATAAGAATCGTTTACATACACACCCGGGTTGCCAAGTTTTCCAAGGAATACTGTTGTGGTAACCAATGCCATAAATATATACTTTCAGGAAGTGTGTAAAAATGATTCCACTAATATTGATAATTGTGAATATGTGTATTTAAGGTGCCATAAATGTTCCGTGATGAACAGTGTGTTTAAGGCAATGTTGCCAGACTTCTTCAATAACATTTATATTCAAATTATGCCCTTCTTTTTATTTTGTAATACTCTTGATTGTTATTTAATGTTGTTAACCAGGGTGTTTAAAAGGTAATAGAATAATGATAATTATAACCACGGTTTCAACTTCCTGCAAATTTCGATTGTAGAATATACAAGTAATTTACAGAAAAGAAAATTGCAAGAAATTAAGTATTAAATATAGTTAAGTTAATTAAAATTAAGATGTTCATTGTTCATCATAACCGTAGTTTTCAATTTTTTATTATTTTATTAGCTAAGAATTTATCTTTTTCAAACCAAATTGATCCCTATGGCGCCAAACAGTAATCGCCGGGATCAAATCGTAGTGGCAATTTTCTAAAGATCAGAATTATAATGCTCTATTATTTTCCATCACAGCTTTATTAGCATTTTTATCGTTTCACTTTCATTTTATATTCCACAAAATTCATATCGCTTAGGTATTGCACAAAAAATAGGACCTGAAATAATAGCTCATGACTTCAAAATCAAAATATTATTTTGAATAAGGTGCCTATACAACTTAAGATCAGAACAACCAAAATGACATTGTGTATGGAACCTAATTATTGTTTTCGTTATCTTGAGTCAAAATAATCAGTTTATTGCTATGCAACGTTTAAGTTACAGAAGATTTACAAGCTTGCTCCAACAAAAAGATTATTGAAATAAATCAGGACTCAAAGTCAAATTGAAATTAAAATTTCAGAGAGAATTAATATTTCTGGCAGAAATAAGTTACAATCAACATTATTACCCTATT
Organism: Rutpela maculata; assembly: GCA_936432065.2. Lineage (NCBI taxonomy): Eukaryota > Metazoa > Arthropoda > Insecta > Coleoptera > Cerambycidae > Rutpela > Rutpela maculata. The sequence continues at coordinate 55,106,298 of OW386285.2, forward strand.
ATAATCATTACTTCATAAATAGGCGCAGCACAGCCCATTTGGAGTATTTATCAAAGAACCGAAAATTATGAAATTATATAAGCAAATGTCACAACAACATAGTAACTTTAAAAAGCCTCACCATAATGCTATATCTCAAACCATAGACAGATGGATAAAAATACTTTTAAGTAAGACTGATTCACATACAAAACTTTTTACCTCATACAGTATCCAGACATGCGACAACTTAACCGCAGTCAAAAAGGCGTTAGCATTGAAACAGTTGATATAATCAGACTTACCCATGATTAGACTGAGAACTCAACAACTTTTCCAAATTCGTCAAAGATCTATAATAATAACCGATAACAGCATTGCCACTGCTGTTGTGAGTTCCTAAATATATGATTTACGTTAATCATTTTAAGAAGCTGAGTATTGCTAATGGAATTTTTTATTTTAATATTGTTAATAAGTTTTTATTATCTTGTTCCTTAAATAGTTTCTAAGAAGTTTTGATTTCGTTTACATTCTACAAAAACCAGTCAGGTGCGAGTCGAACTCGGACGCAGATAGTTACTGTAAACAATGTGTATACAAGTGCTTAGGTATGCAACAATTAAAATAGCAAACTATCGTAAAAAAAATAAAATTTGCCAGCAGTGCTGTTTACTTCTGAACTTTTTATGGAGTACTAGAATAAATAACCTCTATATCTCACTCCTCGGTTAAAATTTTATGGTTTTCTTTCCAGCATCTTGAACACATTACCTACTGATGTGTCAAAAATTTTGCCCATGACAGAAATATTTCTCAATCCTATATCTAATCTCCCGGATAATATTTTAATTAATTTAATAATAATTTAATTAATTTATTTTTGGATTTTTCATCTATTCTGAAAGCGTTATGTATGTATCAAATATGAAGTTTTCAAACCATTGGTTTTCATTTCTGAACAAAGATGCTTTCGGCATCACTCTTAGGCCTATGTGGCAAAATAGGCAAGTTTCGTTTTGATTGAAATCTACTGTATTTGCAATAAGAAAGAGCTATGCCAAATTTGAGAGAGAAATTTTAAAAAATAATGCCGTTTTTGATGACTTAAAGAGAAAGTGGCAATCCATGCGAGGCTACAAAACGTACCTGTAAGCGAGGCTTGGCTATGTGACGTCAGCTACTAAGTAGACGCTTAGCTAGCTAACGTAAATGTATGTTTACTATAAATGTTTATTTATGTTTATGCGGCAAAATGTGTAAAACCCCTTTAAAACTGTTCCGATAGCTCTGAAAAGAAGTGGAAAAGTGATATGCAGCAGCTCAGAGGATTATTAAAGAAGTATCGCCTATATCTGCCGTATATTCTTTATTAAAAGCATTGCTAGTGTTAGAATACAATGACGTGTAGAACGAGTGATTTTCAACTTTTAAGTCCCCATGCGGCCATCAGCACAGAAATGGTTCACAGTGCAATGAAAATCACATGAGGTGTAATAAATCTGTAGCAACCAATAATTATATTCTTGAAATCCTTACACAGACTTTTCAAATGAAACCCCACTTAATTAAAAGTAAATATTAAAGTGTGCAACTTTATTGAAGGTTTTTTAAATATTTAAAAAAATATATTTATTTCCATGGATGACTAAGATAAGTTTTTTTTACTTGCTGTTCACAAATTTAATATGCGGTATATTTATAAAACCATTTGACAGACTAATACTTGGTAGGTAGTTGAAGCTATTGCCAATGAAGAACTGAGATCTTCCAGGGTGAACCTCTAACAAAAATAATTAAGGAAAAATGTGACTGAAGACAGTAATATTTGGCATGTAGTTAACGTAAATGTCAAAGAAGAAAAATATGAAAAATGTACAGTAAAGAAATTAAAAAAATGTGACGAAGGACATGAAATGACATGGACATGGGCATGAAATTAACACAGTTGTAAAGAGAAAAATATTTAAAAAATATACAGGGTGGTCATTAAAAAATATATGAAAACATCTGACGGAAGACGATAATATATAGGCATGTAGTTGTCAAAGAAAAAAATATGAAATATATACAGGGTGGTTACTCTAAAAATTGATGAACAAAATTTGACGGAGGACAATATTCCGCATATACTAAACACAACTGTCAAATAAGAAAAATATTTTAAAAAATATACAGGGTGGTCACTCTAAAAAAGTAGTGAAAAAAAATTGACAGAGGATAACAATATTTTGCATGAAGTTAACACAACAATTAAAAGAAAGATATTTTAAAAATATACAGGGTGGTCACCCTTATTATGAAAAAAATCTGATGGAGGACGATAAATATATCAAATGTAGTAAACACAACTATCAAAGAAGAAAAATATGAAAAATATACAGGGTTGCATCCTAAAAAAATAATGAAAAAATGTGACGATGAATGTTATATTTCGCATGGAGTTAACACAACTGTCACTCTAAATAAAAATTGTGAAAAAATTGTGACAAAGGACAACAGTTTTTCGCATACAGTTAACACGACTGTAAAAAGGAAAATATTTTAAAAATTTACAGGGTGGTCACTAAAAAAATGAAAAGATCTTATGGAGAACGATAATATATCGGCATGTAGTTAACCCAATTGTCAAGGAAGAAAATATGAAAAATATACAGGGTGGTCAGCCTAAAAATTGATGAACAAAATATAATGGAGGATAATAATACTCCGCATGTAGTAAACAAGAAATAAGAAGAATATTTTAAAAATATACTTACATATAAGTAGTGAAAAAAATGTGACGGATGATAACAGTATTTTGCATAAGGTTAACGCAACCATCAAAAGAAAAATATTTAAAAAATATATACACTTGGAAAAACCATGGAAGAAATCATCAGAGGACGATAATATATTGCATGTAGTTAACACAAATGTCCAATAAGAAAAATATTTAAAAATATATACAGTGTGGTCACCCTAAAAAATATATAAAACATCTGAGGAGGTCAATAATATATGATGTGAAGCATATATAGGATAGTAGTTTAAAAAATAAGAAACAACAGAGGAGAATTATATATGATATTTAGTTGTCACGATTGCCAGGAAAAAATCTCATAATTTTTATAACAAAAAATATGCAAGGTGCTCATCCAACAGAAAAAATAATCCATAAATAAATAATGCCAAACAAAGGGGGTGTAACTTTTGAATTTTCAAAAACCTGCATCTCTGAACTAGGGCATTTTTAGGAAAAATGTTTCAAACAAAAGATGTCCCTGTCTGAACTAAACAACTTTTGTTTGAAACATTATTCCTAACAAGGAAAATTGAACATTTTTAAAAACCCCCGATCAATGTATCTAATCGTACCAGTTACATATGACTGAATCAAAATGAGGTCTAAATCATGTTTGGCTACCATAATTGTCTGCACATTTTCAATTTTACTTCAATCGGACAATTTCTAGAGAAGTTCAACATGGCGAATTCAAGATGACGACCAAACATCAAAATCTAATATGGCCTATAATCTACTCGACAAAATACTCTTTCAAATAAAAATAACTGCATCAAAATCGGATCACCCGTTGAAGAGATATGATCCACAGACAGACAAACAAACAATCATACAAACATACGCGTCAAACTTATAACACCTCTCTTTCGGGGTCGGGGGTTAAAAAATGACCTAGTTCGGAGATGTTCCCCTACAAGTTTTCGAAAATTCAAAAGCTACCCCCATCCCCGCTCATCGGGGTAGGGGGGGAAATTTTTGGTACAAAAGTTATCTAATTTCTTCAGTAGAATCAGAATACGCGATAAAAATTCAAAAGTTAGCCCCACCCCCCGTCCATCAGAGGTGGGGTGTGGAAAACTGTTCTGCCCAAAAGATGTCTCCCTCTGAACGGAACAACTTTTGTCAGAAACATTTTTCGCTAGTGTCCCTTCCTGAGGACATATTACTGTGGATTGATTAAACTAGCCTAACCATATTGTCTAATTAAATCAAGCAAAAAAAATTGATAGCCAAGCTAAAAGTAGTAGTATATTTTTTTGATTATTAGCATCCAAATGAGTTGGAATTCGGTGGTTTAGGTCTTCGCACTTAAATTTTTTTTATGTGCCTGTGTTATTTATTGTTTACTACCTAGGTTTATATATTTTTTAAGCACCTTCCACCAATTTGACCTTGCAGTAATTTTTACACACGATAATTGTTATGTCAGTGTTAAATAATATAGATTTTTTTAGTCAAGAGGTTGAAATAAAAATGGCACCTTCAAAAATTAAATCATTTTTTTAATATACTAAATGATGTAAAAGGAATGTAAAAAAAATGTAAAATATAAAGCTATTTTATATCAACGTTTCCTATTCATTTCATTTAATTATCTTCAATAGTTTTCAAGAAAATTAATTTTAGAGTTGAAAGTTGTTACCCCCATAACTCTGATAATATAGGGGATATAGGTTTATTATATATTTTATTGAACATTCCTAGTCATAAGCAACATTCATGTGAATGAATGGTCCAATAAGCCGCTGGATCCAATTCCACATACTTAAACATCGAGACTCTGAACAATACAGGACATCTCGCATAAAGAGATAGTATCTCACACGAACAATACTCTCATAACATAATATTCTAAAATGCAACACCGCATTTTCGTTGTAGGGGGCGCCACCTTAGTGCCACGCCCACGATTCCACAATTTGGCGTGTGTGAAGTGCATGCATAATACTCAGTTGTGGTACCATTCATAGTTTACTATATAAGCTATGAGAAATAAAATATACGACAGAAATCGACATTGGAAGAAGTTCTAATGATACTTTACAGCAATTTTACATGGATTATGCTTAAAAATTTCAGATATTAATTTAGCTATGCAGTTTAGAAATTCTGGTAACGTGTGTTTGTTACCATAATTCCGTATGGTGCCAGAGTACAGGCTATTTCACACACATGTTACCACAAATATAGTGAAACCAACACACACACACACACACACACATACACACACACAGACATTTTTCAAAAACAACTTTTTTGGGTTCCTGGGACCTCAAAACGTAAAGATTTGATATTATCTCAATTTTCGATTTTGGACTAATTGTAGTAACCTCCCACAATTTTATTGTGGGGAGGTTAAAATAACATTTAAGTTTTTATCTACAGCAGAGGTACTACTTATAGTGGGACAGCTGAACGTCGAATTTCGAGTTAATGTGGACACACCAAATTTTTTCCAGGTACTAATTAGGTACGTAGCTTTCAATTTTTGATAGGAACCAACTCCTCCGTCGGCCATCTTGGACTTTATCATAATATAGGTATATTATCAATATCTCAGCTCTCCAAAATGTCCACTCAATGCACATGGAATCAAAGACAAGACAGCTCCATACCGGTCTTTCTTGAACAATATCAATGAGATTAGAAGCTTGGAGTCATTGCCAGTGAAACAAAATTTTGGAAGCGACATGAGTGTGGATGAACTGGTCCAAAGCCATGGTGCATGGCACAAATCTAGTTACGTCAAGTTCAGCAATTTGAAGTTGGATAGAGCTAAAAATCGGAGAAATACTTCAGGAGGCACAACTGTGGAGAGACGATCCCGACGTGAAGCGAGTGACAAAATGGCGTGTTTGTTATGTTGTGGAAGTGATGGACTCCTTCATGAATTTCGAACATTAACAGCTGATCCGAGCAGGACCGATGGAGGAGTTGGTTCCTATCAAAAATTGAAAGCTACGTACCTAATTAGTACCTGGAAAAAATTTTGTGGTTTTGTCCGGTGTGTCCACATTTTCATGATAAGCTGCCCTACTATTAATGGTGGGAGGGGGGCAGTGGCGGCCAAATTTCATATGGGTCCCATGCGCCACAGACAAGAAAAAAAATATTGAAATTTCACCAGCCGCCACTGGAGGGGGGGGCAGAATACTTCCTAGCTACGTTACTGAAAAGATGTTACGAGAAATCGTTGTTTATGATAAACTGCTGTAAAAACTAAGAGATTCTTTTTTAGCGTAATTGGATAGAGGTGTCAACCGCACCCAAAATTTCGTACACCAGATTACCTCTTTGACGAAGATTACACAGATTTCCTCGGATATCCCTCTTTGATAAAACATTTTTTTGAAGAGTGGGGGGGGGGATAAATCCGAAAAAACATTTCCTGAGATTTACTAAGATTTCCTCCAGATTTCCTCGAATTTCCTCAGATTTCCTCGGATTTTCTTAAGATTTTCTCAGATTTCCTTCTGAGCGTACACCAGATTTCCTTCGCGGTTTGCCCCTCGTTGTGGACATATGAGTTATCCAAAAATTTATTTGAATCAGTATTTACCATTTTCTGTTATTTTAGAGCAAATGTTGTTATTAGGTAAAAGGTAAATAATTCCGACAGAAAAAGTAAAAATAAAACAAATATAGGTTTAATGTAGTTTCATATTACTTTTATTATAGACCATGTGCCAGACCTCCTAAAGTCATTATAATTTGGGGGGACTGAATGAAACTTTTACCAGCTGTTTCTGGGCTCATGTGAAGCAAAAAAGTCGGGGGGGGGGGGCATCATGGGGAGGTAGCTTTCAAATATGGCTGCCGTTCAAAATGGCGGCCCGACTGCGAATCTTTAAATTCAATTATCTCGAAATCAGGTGGAGCAATCTTGAATTTCTTTTTCTTTTTCTAAAAGTAGGTGAATGAATTGACTACATTTTTGTACGTAATATTTATGGCAAAAAAACTAGTATTTATCGGTCAAAATTGGAAAAAACGAAAAATTGGGTTTTTTGAAATGTACGTTTTGCTGCTTATTGGACTAACGGTTGGGTATATCGAGAACGTGTTCTGAATAAGAGTTTTAGAGCAACAACTCACCTTTAAAACGCAGAAAAGAAATTGAACATCGGAGCAGTAGAACCCGACATTTTGAGATTCAAGGTGGACGGGGCGGGGTTGAGCATTAATACTGTATTTTAAAATAACAGAGTTTTTCAATTTAATTATATGACAACTATTAGCATTTTTTTGGTGAAAAATCGTACTTACAATTCACTGTAGTGAGTTATCGATTCATAATTCACTGCATCCGGCCAATCACAAATACAAATTCAAAAATCACCGTTTCGCTGATTTAGTGATATTTTAAATCGACATCTGTACTCTGAGTTTTTGGAATGGGTAGATACAAATGATTTACGTCTTTCAATGCTTCACTTCTCTGAGCCGTGAGACGAACCATGCATCCCATAACTCTGTTCTTCAAGATGAACATGTTCAAGCCACTCTAGAGTCTTTTGACAACTACTTGACACATCTTCGTATAAGTAATAATCGCTTTTCTTCGAACTAATCGGGAAGGAAATTGGTTTCTATTCTTAGCTGCGGTTGAAAATATGGTGCTGTAGCACGGTACTATGTTAACTAAGCACAGAGCTTCTGCAGTAGGAAACCTCCGCAGCGTTCTATCATCCAGCGACACAAATCACTGCCACCCTGACCTCCGAAGCCCACGGATAATTAGAGATGAGAAAGATGTGACAGGTCTCACAGAACTTCTAGCCCTTTGATGCTAATCCTTCAGATATTGTACATTTATTTACTGAAATATGTGTTGATGATCTCATTAATTCGGAAAACAAGGGGAAAATAGCGTATCGAGAGTTCACGGTTCGCCTAGCCAAAGGAGAAGGTTTTCATAATCCTATTAAGAAAGTGGGTCTCAAGATAAGTAGACCATAGACGAGCAAAACGACCAAGGTTCAATACAAAGAAGTAATCCTCCGATGCGACCAAAATCTATTAAGCAAAATGATTTATATCGCAGAAAATAAAAAACTTAACATGAAGGAAGTGTTCAAATATCCTCTGGCACCATTTCCATGGACTCTGGCAAATGTTGATAGGTCTTTGAAGAAAACTTGCAAATCAGTGTCACTTGGAAAAATACCAATCTGCCGGAAAAAGATTCGGCCTGCATAATTGATGCAATGGCTGTACTTCAGTCCATCAAAGGAGAATAAAAAACGTTTGACGAATTGACAACGACTTTTCTCAAGGTAGGAGTTGCTATAGATTGACATAGTATTTGATGATTACCGAGAGGTTTCGATCAAATCGTTGGAGCGGGAAAAAAGAGGAACCGCTGAAGGTATGAAATTCAGTGAAATCAAGGGTGGTCACAAAGTGGTTTGTTAGAGGAAGCTGTTAAGGAGCAGTGACAGCAAAAATAAAATGATAAAATTCTTTGTTGACAGTTGGAAAGAGGAGAAATTTAAGAACATGATTGGAAACCAAGAAATTTCGTAACAGTTGGTGAAATCTGCTTCAGGATCACGTCTACTGGGAGCGAAACTGTTCCTGAGCTGCTCTGCATTCAAGAAGAAGCTGATTCCAGAATAATGCTGCATGCAAGGAACGCGGCTACATCATATGAATCAGTTCTTTACTTTTCAAACGATACGGATGTACTAGTTTTGGCCGTAGGTTTATGCAAAACCATAAAAAGCAAAAACTTATGTATTGTGAAGAGAAACAAAAGTGTTTTAACAGTTATTCAAGTTTCCCAGATAGTATCTGCCTTAGGTGAACAGCTTGTTACAGCTCTCATCGGGTATTATTGCTGGTCTGTCTGTGACATATGTCAGCGCTTTTACTGGCCAGGGAAAACTTAAAGGATTTAAGCTTTTGTGCAAAATGGAGCAAAGATTTATTGAAGCCTTCAGCAAGTTAGGCAGAGATTGGGTGCTGTTTAATGATGTTAGAGGAATTCGTCTGCCAGTTATATGCCCTTAAATACAATGTTGATGAGCTGCGTTACCAGATGTTCAGAGGGAAGGTGGGGCAAATTGAGAGTTTCCAAATGCCTCCTTGTAAAGACACCTTGAGACAGCACAATAAACGTGCCAACTACCAGGCTGGAATATGGCTCAGAAGCCTGGAAACTAGGCCCATAATTCCGGACTTCTTTGCTCATGGGTGAGAAAAGGACATTTCTGGTAACTTATGCGTCAAGTGGATGCACCGGAGTGCGTACTTTCCTTTTTGCGATGCCACTGCAAGAGGAACTGTGTACCAGAAACTTGCTCGTGCTTGTCAACTCAAATCCAATGCACCGAGAGCTGTGGGTGCAAGGAGTGTACCAAAACAACAGTAGATGAGGAAGAGTACAATTACAATAGCTGGAATAGTGACTCTAGTGAAGAAGAATAAATTCAAGTTTATTAATAGTATTAATAAGGCATTTTTATTTCTCTTAGTTGCTTTCAAATATAGCTGACCGTCTCGTCTCGCCTCACGCTGCTCAAAGCACCGAGCGCTTTGTCAATGCGCTCAACCCCGCCCCGTCTGCTTTGAATCTCGATATCTCGGGTTTTGTTAATCCGAACTTCAATTTCTTTTTTGCATTTTAAAGGTGAGATGTTTCTCTAAAACTCTTATTCAGAACATATTCTCAATATACCCAACCGTTAGTCCAATAAACAGCAAACCGCAAATTTAAAAAAACCTTATTTTTTGTTTTTTCGAGTTTTGACCGATAAATACTGTTTTTTCAGCCATAAACATTGCGAACAAAACTGTAGTCCGTTCATTCACCTACATTTAGAAAAAAAGAAATTCAAGATTGTTCCATCCGATCTCGAGATAATTGAATTTAAAAATTCATAGTCGAGCCGCCATTTTGAACGGCCGCCATATTTGAAAGCTACCTCCCCATGATGGACCCCCCGAATTTTTGGCTCCATATAACCCCAGAAATCCGTGGTAAAGGTTTCATTCAGTCCCCCCAAATTATAATGACTGATAGGTCTGGCACATGGTCTATTATATTCGACACAGTAAAGGAACCTGTAATTACTTCAACTTTGAATTTTGCTTAATTAATATAAATATATGCCGCAGTATTTACTGGCAAATTATCAATATTGGCCGGCTGACTAACTTTAATAAAAAATGCATAACAATTAAAGTTTATGTTCAATTAAGGTTACTTGAAACCCTACGAATCTATGACATAATGCCTCTAAATATGTATTAACTGAAAGATATAGCTTCGGTAAGAGGTTTTATGACTTCAGCATTTTTGTAATCTGCCGTTTAAAGAGATGTTTTATTGATACCCTATAATTTTTACTACCAGAAAAATATGGACTTTTTTATGTACTGATCATTACCGACCCATAAAAACTTTATTTCTCTAGATGGCTATGCACTAGAATGCATAAAATAACACGATTTAATTTCAATATGTCAACGTGAACATTTTTAGTAGGCACCTAATACTGTCTTTATTTTCACCTGTAAAACTTCTTCTATAAAATATTTCATGTTATCTGCAACTTTCATGGCCAACTTTTAATTTATTCAAAAAGCCAATACTATGGAGTTCCATGTCCAAAATCGGAAAAGATTTTATAAAATATTTCTTTACGTGAGTTTGTACGTAAGTCTGTACGTTCGTATGAACGGAAATACTCTGCAGGTCACAATCTTTAATGGTTCCACTTGAATTTTTACCATGTTATTGTAGAAGAACCTTACACACAGTACCTGATGGACACGACACCAATTTCTTTTTTTATGGGCGCCAGTCATGTTTTCCTTTGATTGTGTGTGGTTGTTTTCACTTCCAGTTGAGTTTTATATATTTAAGAGATGTTTGATAGACAAGAAAGGTAAAACCTGTACTTACCGTATGTTGCTAACTGCATTCTCTCTAAATTTGGCTTCTCTCACGATGCACTTTAGCTTATTTATCTACCACTGTAATGGATCTTATGCTTAAAGATCTCATAATCACTTTCATAGAAAATACCTCTCCAGCTTTCGCGATCCGATCGGTGTATTGAATTACAGACTTGCGGGGTCAGGAGACACCATTCAACTCCGATCTAACATACGAGAGCCCTCGAAGGAAAAGACAAAGTTAATCATCAATCAGTATAATGCAACAATTCAAATAATACCATTTATTGGTTGATCCAAAGAATATAATTATGTTTATGCAATAACCTATCTTAGAAAATATATTTTATTGGAATAATCGCCTCCTCAAGCAGGGCAAGGACGAGAGCCTCCACAACTTTCTCAGAAGTTTATGAAGGCACTTTGGTTTTGGAACTGACTGAAAATAATATAAAAATGTTTTACTTTAAATATTTTGGACACTAGTAGTTAGCTTTACGGCGATCAGCAAACAGAACTTATCCTGTTTATTGCGTACAACTATGTCTGGTTCATTTGAGAATTTCTCTATCCATTATAATCGGCACGTGACATAAGTATGACATCTTAGGTATTGACAAACTTTTCAGGGGTATATTCATAATATTATTGCTGCACCGATGTATTGAAGTGCTTGCACATGACTCATTCTACATTTACTCTTAACAGGCTGTTATCAAATGATTCTCTGGTGATATAGTATTTAGCACTTGCACTTGGCACTATTATTAAGTTTTCAGTTTCTCCCTTCGGGCATCACATCATAGACGCCATTTTCTCTACTGCTGATCGATCGAGGTCGTGAAAGAATTGTTCATGCATCGGCATTGCGCAGAGTACTTCTATTTTCTTCTTTTCGATGCCGATTTTAATTTTCTTCATGACATTCTCGTCCGTGGCTTCGGTTCCAATGTATCTTTCCTGGATTATACGCGTTTCCTCCTAAATGGAATACAAGTTCTTGTCATTATCATGTTCTTTAACCAGTCGTGTGAATTTGTCCATTTTTTGTCGGATGTATATACGCTCAGTCTCACGATAAAGGAGTCATAAGTAGATTCTAGCTATTAATCTACGGCCATCGTCCTTCCTCTTAACATATAAACTGTGTATACCTGCTTTCGGATGATGAACTTCGCCTATTATTAGGATTTTTCTCGTCTTTCTGTGCGTTTCTGCGATGTTGCTTCGAAGCCAATTGTCAATTCAAAACTGTCAATACTGTAGGTAACTACGGGCACAGCAATGGTGTTTATTGCTGTGATTTTGATTTTAGTGTTTAGCTCGGTTTTAAGAGCTTGCCTAATACGATGGTAATGTTCTCTCGCAACCCCACTTTTCATCTCATCATTGTCGATTCCAGTGCACTCCTCGACGCCCCGGTGCTTATATGTTTCCCCGAAATATATACTTCATATTTTAGATTGATAACACAGTATGACGTTTTAACTTTTCACATGTTTGCCTCGTTGAAGAATCACTGTAGCGCATTTGCCTAAGTCAAATTCTATATCTATATCATCACTGAACGACGATGTTCAGATCTTGCTTTATTTTTAGCAAGTAACTTCAGGTCGTCCATAAAGGAGATGAGGTTTACTCTATTGTTGCCACTGATTACGAGGTCATCTCTCTGTTTGTTTAGTTGGATTGGGAGGGGATGAGCGCCAGAAAGAACAAAGAAGGCGAGAGAGAATCTTCTTGTAAAATTCATCTTTTAATCTGCATGTTCCCTGTTCTTATGTGACCTTTGGAGTGACAGAACGACATTCTCCGTTCTCCATCCCTTCATTGTGGTTTTCACAAAGATTTTTATTTTTGGGTAAGCACCTGGAAGTGTCTTTTTTTTCTGTGGAGGAGGGGAAATCTTGCATAGACTCCGACAAGGACTGTCAGGAGTGTCAGATTCCTAGTGACTAAAACCCCTCCCCCTTCATCTCGCGTCTCCCACTGGAAACCGCTTTCGCATTACTTCAGTGGGGAGCCGCCCTTTTAGTTCCTTTATTGGCTTTCTACTTCCTTCGTCTCTATTATTGTACAGATTGTTCCGTACGCTGGCTGCAATAATTCCTCGGATGCGCATAAGCTTGCCATCATGTTTATGTAGTTGAAGGTTGACCCAGTTTGTAGGGCATAGTTCCTCCTGGTCTCTTCCCACCTAATACAAGTATACAGGGTATGCTCTACGTCATCCACCTCATCGCAGTAGTTGCATCTGTCTGTTTCTGGCCTTCTACGATCGTAGAGATACTTCTTAAAACACTCGCGTCCTGAAAGAGCTTGGGTTTAGTAGTAGGGGCGATTTATCCATACGTTGCGGTTTCCCATTTTTGTTGCCGTCTTGTGAAAACGCTCTCTTTTGTATTTTTTTGTCCTTTCTTATATTAGAAATTCTATAGGTGGTACTCCCATTATGACCCACACTGCTTCAGTTGAAATGGTGCGGTATGCACTGCCGATTCTGATTGACATTAGCCTTTGGAGTCTTGCCAGGTTTGTTGTTAATTTTTATTTCGAGTTACCGTATGCCAGACTGGTGTGGCATACAGTATTTGACAGTGGACCACACTTGACATTACTCTCCTTTTCGATGCTCTTCGCCCTTCCACTTTCTCGGTAGTTCTTTTGACGTGCTCCGCGAAGGTAAGTTTGGTATCAAGCCACACTCCTAGGTATTTATTGCCTTGCTGGGCATTTGGAAGTATCTGGTACCTTAACAGGTAGTGGTAGATTATATTATTTGCTAGAGCAACAGTGATAGTGATGACTGTATATCATTGGTAGACATATTATGGGTCGGTAGTTCTTAGGATCTTTAGCGCCCTTGCCTTTATAAAGAAGGAATATGCTTCCTGCAGTGAATTATTCAGAGGCTTCTTCGGGGTGTCATATAGTTTTATTTCCGGCCTTTGTTAAGCTTTCATGCAGAGCACTAAAGTGTTTTAGCCAGAAGTTTTGTTATTATTGTTATTTTATTATCATTATTATTCTATTAATGATGACTCAATATTCGGCATGCTGTTATAAAACTAAATTCTAAAAACTTCTTCCACTTCTATTGTTTTTAACGTGTGATTTTTATCAATCTTCCATTCCCTGTATACGTATATTCATTCATTGAGAACCTGGAAACGAAAATCGAAAATAAATCAAATTTTTTTTATACCTTCTTAGAGTGCTGCACAAATTTTGAAACACCCTGTACATAGAATAATTAGAGATTACTTTCCCTCATAATAGAAATATTATCCACTTGAACGTGGCATGTCTTTTTATCTTTTATAAATGAACCTCCTTATTAACCTCGCAGCGACTTAAACTAAAGTAAGCAACTTTATCATTCGTGATAAAATTAACAAAATTAAAACACGTAAAGCCTTAATTGAGGACCACTCGACGAAAGGCGGAGAGGTTATTAAAAATTTCATGGAAACAGTGGAGCACTATTTATTTGATGAATTCATTATATCTATGTGGGAAAGTTTTCGTGTTATAATAATTGTTTTATGCGGCCTTTTCTTAAAGCAGAGATAACATTATATTTTTAATTATACCCAGGATACTTGAAATAATAATTTTAAGCTCCTCGTAACTAGTTGCGGTTGGAGAAAGTTCTATGGAAAGGCGGGAATTCTATGCATGCATGTATGGCGTCACGCATAGATAGAATTAGTTTATAACTCAATAAGAGACATACAGAAATACTTACAATTATATTAGGTGGTCAAGACTGGACATAAACATGGTTATCGTGTAAAAACATCAATTTCATTTCAAGTGCTTTGATGTTATAGTTACGTGATTGCTAACTCGGCGAGAACTTGTAAAATAAATCCAAAGCAATAATTTATTGTCAATCTACACTTTATTTTTATTTTTACGTTATTTTATTCAATGCGAAAAATAAGTCAATTATAGTATTCGAATATACTATTTGTAACAGAGATAGTGATCAAAATGAAACCTGGTGAAAGGGAACATCACTACCACTCCCTGAACATAATATAGAGTTATAGAAAAATCGACCGTTTAAAAGGTATTCTGGTTTTTGTGATTTTTGAGGAATTTACTACCTTCCTTACAAAAATTACCACTGTGCTAAAACTAATCAGTGTATTGGTCTGAAATTCGCCACAGACATACTTTAATGTAGTAACTACATAAAGTACTAAGGTTTTATTGATGATTAATGTAAACATTTTTTGTTGTTTTTTTTTGCTAAAATTTTTTGAGAAAAAAGTTCAATTTACAGACAGGTATTCTAAAAAAAAACTGTTCGATGACGATGTGAACATAATATCAAAAACTATCTTGGTTTATGTTAGTTACATGAAAAAATTTCAAATTCGTGCAGCCATTGAGACATTTTAAAAAAGTCATAAAGTCAGTGATAAATCTAAAAAAACGAGAAAAATGAAATTAACCAAAACTGTACAAAACAATGAATGAAAGTGTATGATGGAAAAATTAAATAACAAATAATCAAAAATTTGTTTATTTATTACTTATTACACAAGAAGAAGTGAATATTTAGATAATTCAAATAACCACTTCGTAAAGAAATTTACCGCTGATAGATGTAGCAACCACCTGACAGGTAAATTGTTTGCGATGTTTACTAAAATTTCGTCTCAGTTTCTGCGGCAATTTTGTTGTTGGTAGTTGATAACATTGGTCGGTAGTTACCTGAGCGCGTATCCAGTCGTTTGTTAATTCCACTTACTGCTCTTCTCGAATCCCGTTTTCTGAATTCCAACGATTTTGATTTTTGCTTCTTGACTTGTGTGCTTTCGTGATTTGGACTTTTATTTTGGAAAACTGACTTGGCGTGTTAAAGGACTTTGCACTATAGTGTTTTCGTGATTTGGGTTGTTAATTTGTGTTATCTAGACGATGGCCCATAGACATGAACGTTACTCAGCAAGTGGATATGCAATGATGCATTATTTTTACGGTGTTGCAGAACGTAAGGGTTCAAAAGCTGCCAGATTGTATTTAGCTCATGCCGAAGGACAAGCGGGACGACCGCAGCAGCGTTTTCCGGATCTTATTATTTTTAACAGACTTCATATTTCTTACGCGGTATAAGAGTTATTCCTGGTGCAATATATCAGGAGCCTGGACATAGGATCAATCCAGAACGCGAAGAATTATTGCATGAAATAGAGCAAGATCCAATGATTAGTGTAAGGCAACTTGAAAGATGTACCGGCATCCCGAAGTCATCTGTTCACAGAATTTTACGTGCTAACAGATTGCACCCGTATCACATCCAGTGGGTGCAAGCATTATTACCCACTGATTATCCGATTAGAGTATAGTTTTGCAGAGAGATGCTACGAAAAAATCGGAGGGACCCTAATTTCTTCAATAAAATTTTATGGGCCGATGAATCCCATTTTAAAAGATTTGGGCTATGCAACACCCACAATAAGCACTACTATTGCATTCGGAATCCCCACAACTCAAGGGAATCCAACTTCCAGCACCAATTTAGAGTAAACCTATGAAGTGTGATTTTAAACGGTGAGTTCATCGGTCCTTTTGAGCTGCCGCTTGAATGGAGAGAGATGTCAGCGTTTCCTGGAAAATGAGCTACCCATCCTACTGGAGGACGTCCCATTGGAAATTCGGCAAAATATGTGGTTTCAACAGGACGGCGTATCCTGCCACCATATTGTAAAAGTACGGAGATATTTGAATAACGCTTTTCCAAATAAATGGATCGGACGCGGTGGTACAATCAGGTGGAGAGCGAGATTTCCTGATTATTTTTTTGGGGGGCATTTTAAAGAAATAGTGTACGCCAGAGAAGCCTCAACAGAGTAAGATTTGAGAAGGAAAATTGCAGTAGTGATAAATGAAATAAAGCAAAAGCGGCTAAACCGAACCGAAGCGACTAAAACGAAGATGTAGATTATGCATTTCGGAGGGAGGCAGAACATTTGAAAATTTAATGAAATATAATAAACATATTTTTGATTATGTGTTGTTAATTTGTCCATCATACACTTTCATTGTTTTGTACGAATTTGGTTAATTTAAATTTTTTTCGCACTTTTCATGATTGATGACTATTTTAAAAATGTTCCAATAAGTATCCGAATTTGAAATTAATGTTATTATGAAGGGTTTCATAACGCGGTGTCAGTGTGAAAGGTTTTTGTTAAATGCTGAAACAGCTATATGTATAAATTTTTGTAACAGGCGTCTTATCATTGTACAATTCTAACATCCTAATAACATTAAACTCTTGGACACAATAATTGACTCAAAACTCTCTTGGAATACAGACAACTTATATAACAAGCATACTTCGCGATTCGAAAATGAAAAAAATGTTTATTTTAAAAATCGAACCACCTTCAAACATCTTCAAAAAATATCTCTAAAAAGCAAGAAATAAAGTTTCGCTCAGTTTACAAACATCTGTCTATCTATTAGTGGAAAGTAGCAAGGAACTGTACCTTATTACCTAATATCAATTTAAAATCGACACAAAACGTATTTTTGGAATTAGATGTTTTTGCACGAATTTCAAATTTATATTAGGTAATAAGGTACACTTCCTTGATTATTTCCACTAATAGGTAGACAGATATTTGTAAAACTGAGTGAAATTAAATTTCCTACTTTTTAGAGATTTTTGAAGGTGGTTCGATTTAAAAAAAAATTGTTTCAACCTTTTTTAGTAGCTTCTTTTATCTATTTAACTTCTACATATAGTACACGCAAATTAGATTGAAAAAAACTGAACAGGAGAAATAATATATAAAGTAATAATATTTGAGATGCTTACTCTAGATAGGGTTAGAAATAGATAGGTACCCGAAAAGTTCCCCCCCAATCAGGAGTGGAACGTCCCTTTTATTGCAAAAAACCACCCCTAACGGGGACTTAAAGCTGGTTTTTCGCTTTTATTTTGTAAACCGTTCGTCGGAAGAGAAAAAAGTATGGGAAATAAAAAATTTGTCCTTAAATTCTGCATAATAAATATCCTATTAACCTTGTAGCTTATCCTCACCTATTTCGCGCTAACAGCGTCCGAACAGAGAGATAGTAGTTTGGAACGCACAGGAAAAAATTATCTTCCGATGAACGGTTTACAAGATAAATAAAAGTGAAAAAACAGCTTTAAGTCCCCATTAGGGGGACGTTCCACCCCGAAATTGGGGGAAACTTTTCGGCTATCTATTTCTAACTCTATCTAGAGTACGCTTCTCAAATACTATTACTTTACAAATTATTTCTGGGGCGAGCCTAGAGGCGACTTCAATGTGAATATCAGTCGATATTCCGTTGAAGCAACGTCGAGCGCGGTTAGTATTTGGAAATACAGCGTTCTCGTCCCACCTTCTAGAGGCTTGTATATCAGTGTATACGCGGAAGTTACGTAATTTCAGACGAGGATTACGTAGTGGATATACCATCCTTCGGAGGGGATGTAAAGCAGGCGGTCCCTTGTCTATTAAATGTTAGGCAAGTAAAAGATCCCTACTCTTCTTAAGGGAAGAGGTTCGGCAAAATTTCCAGGTTGGGGGTAGCTCGTCTCCTGGCGTCGGTGATGGGCCCTGGTAGCGGAAATAGGCCGACGTTGAATAGTTAAAAAATAAATAAATAAATTATTTCTTCTTAAATGTCTAATTTGCGTAATAGTGAAGGAAACTATTGTGAAATTCTCTTTATGTTGGGCACCAAGTGAATGTTACCAGAAAAATAATACCCTTTTGTTTGTGAATTAATTGAAATTATCCGCGACTCCGCCAAATCTTCGAATATTCTCGTAATATGAAGCCGGTTAAAAAAAATTGTTTCCCATTTTTGTTCACCTTTCACTAGATGTAGCTTTATAAATTTATTAGGGCACCACCTCCAGACCATAGCCTATAGTTTGCAATAGGTTTGACAGAAATCGCTTAAGCTACGTCAGAGTAATCATTGAACAAATAAAAAAATATACATACGGATCGAATTGAGAACCTTCTGCTTCTTAAATTTTTTTTAAGTCGGTTAAAAAATGTTTTGATGATCAAACATTGATCGGCACCTATTACAGCCTCTGTTTGCACATGCCTCCATGGTACCACAAATTATTTTGATGTAGTGTTTTGTCGTTTGTAGAAATTACTCTCTCGAATGAGCCTATTGTATGAAAATTATCGGCCAGGCATATGAGCTCATCCTTGCCTGCTGCAACCAAGGTGTTTCAATGTTTTAATGACTTGTCTTATATCATGTACATGATCAAAAAGGGCCAATAAATATTTGAATTTGAATTTGAATTTGAAGGTGGTTTCATCTTCAAATTTGAAGTTAGAAAATACAGTTAGTACACACATTGTACCTTTAATACTATGCTGATAACAACTATAAATTTCTACATATATACATAATCTGATTACATTATCCTGTATATGGACAAGATTAAATATGACATATTAAAATAATTTTCACATTATTTTATTCAATTTTAAATAGAAAAACTACTTCACGAGAGTGCTAAAGAAATCTGAAATGCATTACGGTAATTTAATTGATTTGCCTTTCAGCAAATATCTTTTTAATGATCCAGAACCTGTCATTTGCATTAACTAATACAGCGTACTTCTTCAAATTCCCGTGATTTCATGTTAAATTACTAGTGAGCACGCACCATAATTCCATTTCAATTGACTGAATAGAAATCTCATCCGGCTGCATATTATTATTTATCAATTTAACATGGCACCAGTAATCATACTGACCTCTATGCGTATATTTTTAGCAAGAATCAGAAATAGAACGAATGGCTTTTATTTGATGTGTTACTTGGTCGATTTCTAGTGATAACTCTCTATTTTAAAACCATTACAAATCACGTCAACGCTATCAAAGACAAGCCACTTTTAATTATCATAGAAGTTTTGTTATGCTTTATTAGCAACATGCCCGTGTTTTGCATCATGTGCCCGTTTATCTGTAAAAATCTTCTCAGAGAGTAGGAAAGGCAATTCGGTATTTCGGTGAAAACTATTTTCATTTCGCGAAACAGTACATATCAAACTTCTCAGTATTTGGATAGGTTATTACAGCTTTTTTAAAGTAATTTTACATGGAATAAAATGTAAATCCAAGCTAGGAAGAAGAAAGTTCAGAATAAAAATACAATTTTTTAATTCTGTTTTAAAACAGTACATACAACTTAAGTTCCTGGTATTACCCACGTTTCCCATTTATTGATTGATAGTTGCTAATACGTTACCATTTATGGTACAGCTTGACCAGCTGAATTAATATGGCAATTAATCACGTTTTCTGTTGGATCACCCAACTGTCGACTCCAGTTTCAATTCGAAAGTGTAGTGAATACCCTTTAATTAAGTTATATTAAAGCCAGGCCAATTACAGGCAATCAATTTGAAAAATACTTTTATACGAATTTCTAAATCAACAATCCTTTCATTCTATTCGAACCAGTAACGGTGACAAATATGTGACAGATTTTGAGTGTCTCAGGTAGTTTTGGTGCCGGATTTATTGCTGCAGTGGTGCTGCTTTCAAAATACCATCTGTCTGTCGCAGTAAACGATTAGTACATTATATAGTTCCTAATTATTATTTCAAGTTGTTAATGGGTTAGCGTCTTTCCAGTATTCGGGTAATACCAATAAATTGTGTCTATTTTATTTACTCATAATACTTATAAGCGAGTTATAGGTAGATAATTCATAATATAGTACTTTTTGGGCAAGTTTTGTTTATTATGACCGAGTGAGAAAGGCTAATAAGAAAGGCGAGTCAAATAAGGTCTGATTGTGTACAAGTTGCAGGCGAGGCTTTTATGTTCTACTGCTAAAATTACCTGGTTATCGAAAAAGTAAATCAGTTTATAAATTTTACGTATACAAAGGCGTAGAAAGGCCACAGATTTTTTTTTAATTCCGAGTTTAGTCTCGAAATCCCGACTTTAACCTCGGAATTCTGACTTTAATCTCGGAACTAGGAGATTTGAGTTGGAAATATGAGACTAATTTTTGAAATGCGTCGGTGTAAAGATGAAAATGAAAAAATAGCTAATATGACTTCTCGAAAAATTGATCTGCTTTTCTTAATAAAAATGTACGTCAATGACTGAAATAAGTTTTGTTTCACTTAAAAAAGATATAGTAGAGGTCTTTGATACCTATCCAGATTTGGCTGAAATTGGATAACTAATAACTGAACTACGAAGGTGTTAAGACAAGCATGTGGACTATAAAGAGACCCTTATATTATAACATACTTAGTTTTCAATGTTTTCCGTAATTATTGATATTGAACGACCTCGTTAGGGGTGGTTTTCTATTGCGCATAGCGCAGTGGGGTCCACGAGTTATAGTAAATGTTTTATTTTTTAAATATGTACTATTTATTGGCATTGGTTAAATATTTTCAACCCTTCGGTCCAGTCCCTTGATGAGTCCTTGGTGAGCCCATGGTTCCTGGATGCGGGTGACATCCGTTTGCATCACAGAAAGCTGACGACCAATTAGACTGGTTGGCGCCGAGCTGCTATGCAAGTTGATCTGTAAGAAACGTAAGACTGAAGCAGGGAAATTGCCCGTCTCTCATTTTCAGCGATTGAGGGGGCCCCTTGCGCAGCCTCCCGTGATTTTTGTTGCTCTGGTCCGTATTCATATATGCTTAATTATAAATTATTACATTAATTCCATTCCATATATGTGTCCCACGGATAGGCGGGAAAAGAAGTTCGCCCCCACAGAGCCCGCTTGTGGGGGTAAGGCTGCATACTGTGGGAGGTCACCCAGTTTCCCACAGGCATCGTTAAAGGTACCATATAGCCTTCGGCACGATGGCTTATACCTTGGCTCGGGGAATGTTTATTGACCTTCCGGTCTAGATCCGGAACATTTGTTAAAGCAGTGACACCTCGCGCAGGTTGTAATTCATCATCAAGGGCGGATGGTCCTGAACGATGAGAGGCTAGATCCAGAGCACAGCATAGAAAGAGCTGTGAAACTTGAATGGCGGGAACGGTTTGCGCAGATCGTCGCGCATGAACCATTTGGGCTTAAAACCTGTGCGGGCGACGTAGCTACAGTTTGGGTACAATTTATTTAGTTCATAGACGTACTTAGTGCAGTGTGTTATTGTGTTATTTATTGTTTAACATTTCTCTGTAATTATTTTCAAGTATGGGCTCTGTTTGTGCTGCAAAATATTTCCGGAACAAACGTTATTTGCACAAAAAGTCTTTTTTTTAGATTCCCTACTGATCATAATAATAGGTAGGTAAAATTAACTGAAACTTTTTAATAATAATAAATACTTGTAGAAAATTAAATTTTCTACAAAAAAGAAGGTGACTGCATGCATGTGTATCTTTTTTAATATTTATGTGCACAGGAAACATACAGTGCGGCTTCATGTGGATTGAACGAATTTAAATGCATATATTCCTAGAACAATAAAATATGAGTTGAGTATATGTAAATATATATTAGCCACCACTCATTTTTTTTTTATGAGAAATTTTATTCTCTACAACTTTGTTTATAGTTTTTTCACAGCTCTTGCCATTTTGGCGGCGTACCAATTGTAATGTGGATATTATAGCAAGATATTTAAATCTGTACTATTTACCTTAAATAAGGGATTATCGCAGGTAGAAAAATTTCGATGCGTTTTGTTTTATTTACAGAAAATTGCTTAATTATAAATTATTACATTAATTCCATTCTATTCTGTTATATGTATTTAGTTTATTTACTTTTTACTCTATTTACTCAAGATGCCTCATCGACGTAGTTAATAAGACATGTAAAGGCTATATCTGTTTGTTTGGGCGTTTCCAGGCTGCTGAGAACATGAAATTTTTCAAGTAGATGTACTAAACTCTCAAGAAAATTATTAAAATTGTAAAGTCGAAATGGCCGACCCAATATAGCGGCCAAAACTTGAGTCAACTTTTTTAGGAACTTCTTATGTTGGATAATTTATAGATTGTCATATTATTTGATAGTCTGATTTTTATAATAAAAATTGGATGGAGGGTGTTATATTATTCCCGTCTGTTATAAAAATCCCTAAATGAAACTATGAAGAAACTATTGTTGTATTTTTTTAACTATTTTTATTTGAAAATGCTTTTATTTCCAATTTTTACAAGTTGGAAAAAAAATTACATATGACTTTTTTAGCTATCTAAAATTATTGTTTATTTAAAGAAATCTATAGAGTTGTCTGTTACCTTGTGATATTCCATTATAACAGGTAACGAACACACATTTTTCTTCTAAAATATCATAATATTTTGTCAGTTTATGACTACAGTTTCGTAGTTTCTAGTCTACATTTTCAAGCACACAGACTGCATGAAAATATATTGTTTAATTTAAATTGGATATACAGTCCTGTCGGAAACATTTAAATCGTTTGAAATCCAACTCTGACTTTTAAGCCGAAATGGCGGCTTCAAGGTGAATGATTTTAGTCACGCCAACACAAAGGAACTGACGAGAGTTTCTTTGCTGTCTCTCTATCTATGCTGTGGCCAGAGTGCTATGTTCACATCAACTGCTCCCGGGGCGCGCCGACCCACTCCGGTGATCTCAATTAAGACGCCGAGTGGGCAGTGCCGGATTAAGGATTGGCGCGCCCCTAGGCTAATCATGTATTTGCGCCCTCTTATTTAGGAAGGACGGCGGAGAAATCTAAAAAAAAAATTTTCAACCAACCAACCGAAATTATTTTTCTCAAAAACGAAAATTTTTTTTTTAATAAGCAGAAAGCGCAAAGAACTCGCGACGCCCTCACGCCCTTCAGGCTATAGCTTAGTTAGCCTTATGGATAATCCTGCCCTGGTCGCCAGCGGCTACAATAAAGGGCAGAGTCATTACTAAAGGAGCGGAAAGATATAATATCTATCTCTTTTCGTTCCTATTTTCCTATAAATAATCCTGTAAAATGTTGATATAGTTGGAAAGGAATATATAAGAGACGTATACATTTCCTTAATTGGCACAAAAAGTTGAGCTGGCGAATGCCGGTAAAATTGCAGCATTTTTTGCTTCCGAGCTTTCGGACGAACAATAAGACCGGTGCGGAAGGTATAAAGACGATCCAACCAACCAACCAACTAACCTTCTCGGTACACTTTGAAAATTGCCATGACAACTCGTAAAAGTGAGCTGGTCTGCTGGAATTCCAGCGTCTTCACAGCGTACCGACAATGTTGGCTCCAGCAGACCAGCTCACTTTTACGAGTTCGCGTGGCAGTATTTAAAGTGTAACGATGAGGTCGGTTGGTTAGTTGGATCGTTAGTTGGATCGCCTATATAAAGTGGAGCGCAGGTCGGATGTTTTTTTGTACTACCCTAATAGCACAACATTGTCCTATGGATATCTGAAGGACGTCCTCGACGGACATACAGGTCATCCGATGGACGTTTGTTTTTGGTTCAAAGTACCACCCGACGGGCAGCCGAGGGACGTCCAAATGTCACAACTTTGAACAATATTTGTACATCCCAATTATTTTAACAGAAAAAAAAATGAGTAGAGATCGAACCGCCGCCGATCTCATTATTTGTAATTCACTCGACCACTAACCTTGTTTACTAGTACTTACTTAAAGACTGTATAGTTGAAAGTAGGTCTTAGACTAATATAGCTATTTATTTCAAAATGTAGAAAGTATTTGAATGTTTAATAAATGTTTAGTATCAAAGAATATCATCAATAATGTACAAAGAAAGATTAAAATTAAATTATTAATTACAAATTACAAATTAATATAAAAAATAAAATAAAAATTTTACAGAAATAACGATCAGATATAAACAAAAACACTTTAAAATTGAAAAACCAGTTTTTTTGTTTTTCTATTAAATAGACGTCCTGCTGCTGTCCCTATAGGGATCCAAAATGCGTGTATTTGCCGAACATAAGGACGTCTGTTGCGGAACATATGTTGTAGTATTCGCTGGTATGTGTACATCTCTCG
Source organism: Rutpela maculata (assembly GCA_936432065.2). Lineage (NCBI taxonomy): Eukaryota > Metazoa > Arthropoda > Insecta > Coleoptera > Cerambycidae > Rutpela > Rutpela maculata. Next base: position 55,130,987 of record OW386285.2, read on the forward strand.
GAAACGTGTTGGAGATAAAGCGATATTGAAATTATTACAAAAATATAATATTTAAATCAACGGACACAAAATGGACGTCCATCTCCTGTCCCTATAGGGACATAAAATGTACATACTTTCCGTACATAAAATGGACATACAGAGGACGTCCATTCCGTACAATTTCAAAGTAAATCCGAGGATAGTCGTCCGGTAGTCGTCCAATGTATGTTCATGGACGTCAGTACATTAAATGGACATAAAACAGACGTCCGGCGGACATCGTGTACATAGGCTTATATTAGGGTATACACAGGTTTAGGTAAACATCTCTTCGCTGAACTATACAATACAGGGACGGTATTGTAATAAATTCGACAATTTTATCAAAATAAAATAATCAAATAACAAATAAATAATTTTTTTGTATAAAATAAACAAAAAAAATATCGACGTAGATATAGTAAACCACAGATTTAACAGGCACTCAAAAAATGTCGGCATCTTTGGCTTTGCGATGCAGCGTGTTTGACGGGTCAAAGGCGCCGACATTATTTGAGTGCCTGTTAAATCTGTGGTCAACTATATAAGGAAGATCTCAGGCTATACCCGGAAGGATTATGGCAATAAAAACTTCAGATATGGATAATTACTTTAAACGTATGAACAGGACTCTGCTTAAAATTATATGGCATTTTCTATTTCATATTATTTACTTCCCCCACAGATCCTGATATCGCTGAGAATTAAATGTTAATGAATAGTTAGGTATTTTGGTATTTATACTTCTTAATATGGAGATAATTACAAAATGTAACCAAAATAGTTACATAGAATAGGTATACATAGGCTTATACAAATTTATTAATTTCAGCCCAGATAAGACGGCGGGTACAAAAGGTTTTAATGCTTGTCTTTCCCTAAACAAACAATTTTTTACGCTCATTATCCCAACTCGATTTTGTGGCTGTTTTTTTCGCCAGCCCTTATGCATTATACGACGCTACAATACATTTTACTTTCCAAAGATCAATGGTAAACAGTAAATATCATCCGTCATCCGTCGGCCGTCAAGAGATAAAATTAGTTAGTTTTGAGTCGCCGAAGCGCCCCCTCGCGCTTCGGCGCCCCTAGGCTATAGCCTATTTAGCCTTATGGATAATCCGGCCCTGCGAGTGAGGTGTCACACACCTCGGCACCTATCCTCGGGTTAGTTTTTTTTTTTTTTTGATCAAATTATGTACTTTTTCTGGCTCTAATGACCACTTTCACTAGCTTCACTTGCACTAGTTTATTCTAAAATTCTTCTTACACTTTTATAGATTTTCACATTATATTAAGACAACAAAATAAAACACGTGTATCATACATAGACAAGCGCACTGAGCGTTAGTTATGCCCTATTAGCCCAGTCACTTTATACATATACCTCTAAAAAAATCCAACTGAAGATTTTCCAGCGGCATTCTCTTTATTTTAGCGTCACAAATAATTTCTCAAAAGTCCATAAAGCCAACTGGATGGCTACAACAGTTACAGAATGTTAAAGGTCACGAAAATCAGTTCTTCTCAAATATCTCGTTATTATCGGTTTTACGTTAATTTGGGTTGTTATAAAATTTGTGTGTGAGATAAATCTGCATAAAAAAGGTCCTATACAAAATTTAGGTAGAACTAATCATTTTTGAGAATATGGGGCTGAGAAAACTTGGGAATTGCGCTGCATTCATTTTGGGCTCATTTAATGAATTTCATTTAGTAGTTGTTACTTCTTGTGGATAAAGTATTACTTAAAATTAGACGATATTGAAAATTTCAGATGAATCCGATATGTGGTTTTCGAAATATACTAATTTTAAAGAGTACGGTGCGACCAACATCGTGACGTCAGATGATAGTAATATAAATCGGTGAAAATAGTTGATAAACTGTAATTCTTCAGAAACACGCATAAGTTTGATTTATAATATTGTGAAACTATAATAACGCGCTGGCAGCTAGCCACTTCGGCTAACGTGTTCCTATTAAGTGACGTCACGGCCGATACTCGACCGCGGGCGCGGTCAATTTTTATGATTTTTTTTAAGACGATTTATAGGTCTCACAAAATTCTAGTTTTTTGCACAGGGTCTTATAATGATAAGATCTTCCAGATAATCAAATAAAAGAAAAAGTGCTAAATGAGCCCATTGATGGCACAACCTTTTGTACAATTGCACAAAATAGAATTGAGAAGATCATCTGGTGCAGGAGGAATCAGAGTAGTTGTTGGCACTAATAAATTATTGTTTAAAGTCCAACCCCATTGCTGAGGGTCTAAATCTTTTCCCAGCCAAGTTTGAACCTGGTAATATACCCTGAATAGATGTTGTTGAGCAGCTGCTGCTGTGGGTGGAAGTAACGACAATAGGGAACTTGCCCAAAATATAAAATTGATTTAAAATACTCAAAATTGTAAACTAACATCATTAAAAACCCCACAGACAACAAAAAATTTTAAAAAAAAATCACTTCAAGAAATATAAGCGATTAAAATCTGCCGGATTTCTGAAACGTGAGGTCAGATGGAAAAAGTCGGATGACGGCGTCAAGCGACACCGATTCTGCTTTGGCTTTGATAATTCCGCATGCGCATGCGCATTTGTCAGAAACAACTAGTGGAGAACACAACTAGCCAAGGAATTTTAGGTTTTGACCCAGAATTAATTATTGTAAAGCTGAAAATTTCCAGAATTGTAGTTTTGGTCCAGGAAAACACGTAGCAAAAAGTCCCCTACTCTCTCCCGTCGGCTTCCCTGTTTTTTCGGAGCAACAAGGGCCTAAGTCGCAAAAATTGGAGAGCTGGCTGTAAAGTGCAATAGAAAGGTTGTTACTGGTCCGATTTGGGTCGAAATGATCATAATAGCTTCGGAGAAGCATATCCGTTCGTATTTCAGATGTTCCATGCATATTTTTGTTCATAATTTTCCGGTCTAGTTCTGTCAACATTTCAAAAATTTAATTTTTTTTTTTAAATTTAAAAAAATTTCGAAATGGCGTCATTGCGGATAATTGAAAACTCGGAGGGGAATAAACATTTCTCTTCATACTTTGGGCTTTCCATTGGTATGTCTACCTTCTCTGTAGCGTCATCCGTTACGGAGTTACGCCACTCTGAGTGTCGCAGTGCGACAGCCTACAGTGGTGATTTTTCTCAAAACAGGTGTCAAAAATCGGCAACCTAGCCACTTTTCGATAAAAATTTACGAAACTTGGTAGAGTTAAGTATTTGGATATGCCAAATTCAGTTTTGATGCAGAATTTTTTTTTTTTTTTTAAGGTGGAGGCTTTAAAATTTGGGTCAGAAGAAGCAAGCAAAAAAGTCCTGATCTTGGAACTCGACTTGAGTAGTCCAATGTATTTTTCGACGCTGAATTCGAATCCGATCTCAGAAAAGCCCAGACATCCTCAAAATTTTGAGCTAGAGCGGAAAAACACCCTTGGAGTAGGGTAAAATCGCCCCTCATATAATATGGTGACAATAAGTACATGCAAAAATTACTCCTAATGTACAATCCTAGGGTTTTTGAGGTTCTTTATTTCAAATTTCAGCATGCCAAAAGCCTAGAATGTATTCATAGGGTGAAAATAGAATAAATTGGTAGTTGAAAGGGGTGTACAAATAAAAAGGTGAAAAAATACGTAATTAAGATTCTGAAATTATATTTTTTGGGGTTTGAACTTGTTGAGTTTAAGTACGAATCCGATCTCAGAAAAGCCCATGTGCCCTCAAAATTTTAAGCCTTTAGCGAATATACAACCCTAAAATAGGGTAAATCATCCCTGATCTATGGTAACAATAAATACATGCAAAAAGTAGTTAACAAGCGCAAACGTATTGTATTTAAATATAGATTTTTGGTATATCGCAAAGGATTTTCTACTCTGAGGTGGTTAAGCAATCCCTAGATAGAGGAAAACCACCCTAATATAAAAATTAAGTTCATGAGAGGCGTTAAAGTCACTTTAGTTTTCAAAAATTTATAAAACAAAAACTTCCACATTTTCCATACTTTAATGGTAATCATGTATTTTATTTTTATATAAAGGTAGTTTTTACACTCATATGTACTTTGATAAAAGGAGTGAACTTTAAGTCATTCTAGTTCTACATAATTCCAAACTTTCAAATCTTCATTTTTTAGCATTTATATATTCTATGACGGTATGATGGTGTATATTCTTTGCAAGAACAGTGATATTTTTTAGCCTAATCTAAGAGTAGTTGTTTCGCCATTATTTTGGGAGATGACTGCTAAATATAAAACATAACCCTCTTCATTGTTTTGATATTCACATCAATTTATAAACCCTGAAATGTGGGTTAGTTTTGCCTCGTTTTAGAGTAGCTTCTTTCTGTTTTTGGAGTTGCACCTCAGAGTAGTAAATCCTTTGCGATATACAAAAAAACTATATTTACAATAATTTTGCGCTTGTTAACTACTTTTTGCATGTATTTATTGTTACCACAAATCAGGGATGATTTACCCCATTTTATGTTTATTCGCTAAAGGCTCAAAATTTTGAGGGTACGTGGGCTTTTCTGAGACCGGATTCGAACTTGAACTCAACAAGTTCAAAACTCCTGAATATATAATTTTAGAATCTAACTTACCTATTTTTCAACTTATTATTTCTACACCCCTTTCAACCACTAATTTACTCTATTTTTAACCTAAGAATAAATTCTAGGCTTTTGGAATGCTGAAATTTGAAATCAGCAACCCCAAAAACCCCTAGAAATATACTTTTGGAATGAAAATGACGTATTTTGTCAAATTTTCATTTTTCTTCCTTTTCAACCCCTATATTACTCGATTTTAACCCTGGAAATAAGATAAAGAAATGTCAAAGTTAATGAACTAGGGGTACAGCTCGTCTTGCGCCTTCTTGATTGTTTAGAGTAGACATGATAGACGCAACAATGAACGGACTTAAATATCTGAGTGTCGCCGTTGCGACATTCAGAGTGACGTAACTCCGTAACGGGTGACGCTACAGAGAAGGTAGACATACCAATAGAAAGCCCAAAGTATGAAGAGAAATGTTAATTGGGGTACATTTTACCCTCCGAGTCTCCATTTATCCGCAACGGCTCCATTTCGGATTTTTTTTTTTTTTAATTTTTAAATTTTTGAAATGTTGACAGAACTAGAACGAAAAATTATGAACAAAAATATGCATGGAACATCTGAAATATGAACGGATATGCTTCTCCTAATCTTTTATGATCATTTCGACCCAAATCGGACCAGTAATAACCTTTCTGTTGCACTTTATAGCCAGCTCTGCAATTTTTTCAACTTAGATCCTTGTTGCTCCGAAAAAACAGGGAAGCCGACGGGGGAGAGTAGGGGACTTTTTGCTATATGTTGTCCTGGACCAAAACTACAATCCTGGAAATTTTCAGCTTTATATTAATTAATTCCGGGTAGAAGCGATATTTTGACTAAAATTCCTGCGCTAAACCTAACCTAAAATTTAAACTTATTGGTTGGAAAAATATCTTCAATATTCTGAAATGTTACAAAATGCTACTTTTGATTCGTTCGTGCCGAGCCGAATTTTCGAATTTCGCCATGCAGTTTACGATCAGGTTTATCTGAAAGACTGTGTCTTTACGTCGCGACATCATGGTGTTTTTCGAAAAATATAAACGTGTCAAGATTGCATGTTTTTGCAATTTTTTCGGCTCCGAAATGTAAGCTGTCTTTTGCTATTTTTCGCAGATATCTCCAAAACGGTGTGAGTTAGCTCAAAATAAAAAATAAGGTCAAACGAGTATTTTCTACTACGAATCTTTTGCTACCATCAGAATTTTGAAATTTTTTTTTCGTTTCGGAGATAACTACAGAAATGTCGGCCATGTACGGCAAAAAGTCGCAAATTTTGAGCTTCTACAGTTGGCAACTTTTTAATCTTGACTCCTACGCCAAAAGACTACTCTAACTAATTTAGATAGAATTAAATTTGCTAAAACTCTTTTTTTTCTCCATTTTGTCACCGTAATTAATCGGTAATTAACTGAGATCGATCTCATTACGATGCTCACTTAATATCATGTACTACTTTGACGTTCCGTTAATCTTGGCCCTTCGAAACAAAGGTTTCTGAGAAAAATTATTTTTTTCAGATTTACATACACAAATTTGTAGACAGCTTATGTAAAGAAACTTGATTGAGCTTTCCGACTCTTTTTTTTATTTTTTTTCTAACATAAAAAACAAAAGACATGACCGAATATGCGGACGTCTCAAAGCCAACCGCCGCTCAGTCTATAGGTCGTGTGCGCGTGACGTCACAGATCTGAGACCTTAGGAAAACAAACCGCTGTCAATGCTGTCATTGCTGTCAAATGGTGACTGATTGAACCTAAGAATTGCATTTTTGATAATATTAGAGTTTTTATGGACATAATATCATACAAAATGGCAAGTTTTTGTTGTATTATTAGTTGTGGAAGTGTGGCAAACCGAGACAACATCAGTTTTTATAAAATAACGCCGATTTATAGCCAGAAAAGGTTAGGATTAAAAGATTTCAAGCAATTAAAAGGAATTATTTTACTGAGGTATTCCAAGCATTTTATTAATGGTAAATTGTTGCTTGTTGATTTAAGAATTTGATTTTTAGTGTGGATTTATGTTATAGAAAAGACGGCCGTAATTCAAGACCACGATGATCCGTCCAGTTAGGTATTCTTTGTTAATATCGGATACAACTTAAAACCCAAATGTGAAAGTAAATGTGCTTGTGATAATAACTACTGCTAAAGCAAACAAACAATTCATGGTAAAAAATAACACTTTATATTGATTTGTCAGCATTTTTAATAACCATTTCTTGTGTTTAAATTTTAGTTGAGCGAGGGTAGAGTTGATACCGAGGGAGAAAGAAATGTAATAGCAAACATTGTTTTAAATCACATCAAGAGGAAAATACACAGATATCTGATGAAGTGCATAAATTAAGGAAATTCAAAGTAGTGCTGTTAGCGATTGATCTAAACGTCCTTTTAAAGGACTTATGTTGTGTGGTGTTTAAGAACCCAGTGTTGGATTGTTTAACATTCAAAAACTATGAAACTAAGACTGAAAGTGATCTAAAGTCAGTGAGCACATAAATAATGCCCGAATGGGCTTTGAAACTGTCAAATTGTGTCTGTAAATTTCGTTGAATTATGTAATTACAAATGTTACTTACTATTTAGATATTAGTATACTTAAATGTATAACATAATCATTTATTTTTTTATTGCAATATATATTGTATATCTTTGTATCCCCTGAAGTTTCTTGTCGATTCATCTTATGAGTACTAATGGAACCTTGGATAATAAATAATTTATTATTTAGTAAGTATATTTTGTTTTATTTTCAGTTAGATGCAAAGATGTATGTATATGTAAGTTCAACATAATCGACTATTTCAATTCACTGCTAACAACAATAATATGAGCGATAAATAAAACAATAAAAAGTGAATATACGTATTTAATAAAATACATGTTAGACATATTTATAACATTAATAACACACGATAAGAAAAAGTTCCTGCACAAATTACAATGGTTTGTATAGTTCAATCTATAAGTGTATCATAGGTAATGGGTCGTCCACTGGAAGAAATTGTGTACACCTTTTTACATATTTCAAGTAGTTCACAGTACTTTAGTTTATGTGGTATTTTTCACAAAATTCATAACAGTTAAGCATTCGGCCATAGCCATTGTTTACTGTTAAAAAAGTGAAAGGAAAGACTGGTTAGCGAAACATAACATAACATAAACATAAACACACCACAGATAGTAGACAACCCCCAAATCCAAAGCCAGGGCTGTCCGGAAGGGGGTTACACATTCGGAAAAACGCAGACATACATCCACACCCACCGGTGTTGTCAATACCGGGGCTGGGGGTCGAACCCAGAGCGCGGTAGCGAGTCGATCAGCGTACTCGCCACTCAATACGCCTTAACCGATTGAGCTACCGTGCCGGTTTTTGAGCTACCGTGCCGGAAAGAATCTTGTCTAGACTAATAACACAATCACAATGAGTACTGAAGAATCATCTAGATCAGCAATAGTCCAAGAAGTCGATGGCTTTTGTTGAAGATGCGAAGCTAAGAGTTGATAATCTAAAAAATGAATTTGAATGTTAGCAATTATTCATTAAGCAACATTTAATTAGGTAAACATATATTGAAAAAAGGGTTGATCATCGACAACTAATTCCTACCTTTGCAAAAAGCTTTTATCCTGTAAATTTCCTGGATAGTACTTCTTTCACCCAACCACAAATAGCTTCAAGATTTTTGAATGCCTTGAACTCATCATTTTGTCTATGCATTTCTCACAAAAGTCAAGAAAATTACAATATCTCTATATGAAATACACCAATATTTTTTTTGAACTCATAATTTCTCAAAATATAAGCGATTTAATTCGATGACACCAACTTTTTCCATATACCTAACCTCTACATTATGAGACGATTTCGTAAAATATAAACTTATCTCCATATTAACGAACAAAATTCACGACACGAAATAATTAAGGATAGTTGTGGATGTGAAGTTATCCAAAATTAAGTTGTAAAATATTACAAAAACGGCAAAATATACTTTAAAACAACACGTTCAATCGGTACGTCACTCGATGACAGCTATTTGTTTTCCTAAGGTCTCAGAATCTGTGACGTCAACGCACACGACCCATTAATTAGGGTGAAGACATGTGCCGCTCGGCTAAAGTACGCCATCTGTGGGACTCCACGCGAGACTAGTTTTCTCAATCTGACGTCACAGTGATTTTCGTGAGGAGTGGCGAGGATTTCAACTTTAATTATTTGTTGCAAAGTAAGTACTGCGATTTAAGAGCTGATATTCGGCGTGGCGTGCTTTTATACATAAACACACACTTTAATGAAATTTAAAAAATGGGCAAGTTCCCCATTGCACAGACTTGTTATCTATATACACCACTATACGTATAGAATAGTGGCGCATGCACTTTGCTCCGAAGTTTCTCAGCCCAATATCTCGAAAACTATCTGTTCTACATAAATTTTGTATAGAATTTTTTTTATGCAGATTTATCTCACAAACAAATTTTATAATAACCAAAGTTAACATAAAACTGACAATTTACGAGATATTTGAGAAAACCCTATTTTCGTGACCTTTAACCTTCTGTAACTTTTGTAGCCGTCCAATTGACTTTATGGACTTTTGAGAAATTATTTGTGACGCCAAAATAAAGAGAATCCCGCTAGAAAATCTTCGGTTAGATTTTTTTAGAAGTTTGTCCTTTTTTTGTATAAAGTGACTGGGTTATATTGACACACTTTTAATACATCTACTATTGCAAAATATGACAAATCTTTATTTCATTTTTATGCATCTACTGGATGGTATATTAGACTCTGTGCGTTATTGTACATACCTTGGGATTATTAAATAATAGAAAGCTTTGATATAGCTTGCTTATGACTTCTCGCTATAGATATCAAGGCTGGTAGTTAAGAAGAGAGATATGGTGTTTATAAAATGGGTTCCGACTTCAGGAATAGAAATATTCCTTAATTACTGAATCTCAACATTAATAATATTTTACACAAAGAGTAACCATACATATTTTGTAGCATACCATTTGCGATAATATGCACTTTTATTTAAAACACACTAAATCCTTTCAATTTCTTAAGCTTACTGTACAATATTTTACCATCTTTATAGATTAATTACCCAGACTATGATTGTATTCATCTAATGCTTTATTACAGGTTGATTCTAAGCATTGTGTGATTATATTTATCTGTTAAATATGTATTTATTTTATGTTATAGCCTCTTGCTACCATACCACACTCGAAACTCTCGACGTTAATTTTATCTAAACGCGTTAGTATTAATGAACAAATTCAAGTAGTGATAAATAAGGTTTCCAACATATTATACTCATTGTAGAATGTTAGGTTGCCTATGTTAATTTGTAAACTTTTCGACTACCGCGCAAATTTCTTAGAGGAGATAATAGTTTCCATTTTAGAGTCCATTCACTTAATCAATCATTGATTGTTCTGCAACGGTAAATAACAGTTAACTTCGTTTGATAATCAAATTGGCAGATGCCAAGTGTTAATTTTAAAATTATCATTATTCATCTAGTGTAATCCATACATTTTAAAGAAGTTCTACCGTTCTCAAAAAGGGATTCTTAAAAAGTATTCTCAAAAAGTATTCCTATTTGAAGTTCCTTAAAGTTTATGATCAATCACGCATCATACAGTAAGAGATTGGTAATCTCGTAATCAACCACAACTATTAATTATTACTCAAGTAGTAAGAGATTGGTAATCTCGTAATCAACCACAACTATTAATTATTGCTCAAGCAGTAGGAGACTGGTCATCTCTAAATCAACCATTATAATACTACATAATTACGTCATTACGTAATAACTACTCAAATTTAACTGTGGAGACTTGTCATCTCATAATCAACCATCATTATATGAGTAGCTGATAATAGAAGAATCTTGTCATATTTCAACTTACCTTCGTGGAAAATATAATAGAACTTCAGGCAAATATTTAGGCGTAGCAGTATTGAGCCATCTTACCATCGGGTCGCAGCAAACAGCGCGGAGACTACGAGACCTCACCTAGTGTTCGTCTCTACAACACCTATCATGAGGTGGTGAGAAAGTGTATATTTTTCTAGTAATTTTTATAGTGCTCCGAATATTTGACCATAACGTGGTTATAAACTTTTGTGCTGTATCATTAAGATAATTTTGTCATACCTTAACGTCAGTTATTGATAATTGCATTGAACTTTTATGTTAAATTTTCATCACTTAAAAGATTTAATAAAATGTAGATTTGTATCTTAACTTCAATTTTTTTAATTATATTTGTTTGTGCTGTACGATTATATTCCAGGCTGTTCCACAGCAGCTGGTTTCACTATAATAGAGAAAGTTAGGTAATATCACTTTCGCTGTGGATGGCGCCACAATTAACATCTTTTTTTTATTAACTTTCTTTATATAGTGAGATAATCTGTTTTGGTCAAGTTCTGCGAAATTGTTGAGTCTTCCTCTGGTTCAGCTAAAATAGGACCCACGGTTCCCCGCCCCGTATCAGATCGGTTAGCCGCGAGCCGCTGCACTTACTTTGGCGTGAATTATTTTTATTTGTGTCAAATAAGTATATAAATATTAATAATTTTAGTTAGACTAAGTGTGAGTGTTTCATTTTAAAACAGGTCATTAACTTTATTTTTTCATGTTAATTAAAATTTCTATTGCAAATAATTTTTCTTTGAAAACCTCTATGAAGCCTGTATATTCCTTGGTCGAAGTTGTTGACAAGTTACAAGCAAGCGTACAGGATTCTAATTGTGTTTAACCTAAACATTTGAGCAAAACTTCACTGATTAGTTCTTGAAACTAATGCATTTAGTAAAGCAAGAAATTTAAGGTTGTGTCTCTTAGAATATTAATTTTCAAATTTAATTAATATTTAAAATGAGCGACGGTGGAAAATATGTCCTGAATATTAATTATTTTAAATTTGCATAGCGACAGAATGCATGAACTCTTAATAAATTGGGAGCAACCGTAATATTCTCTTTAGCTGAAACAGTTTTAATTATGTTTTAAGAACTGTTGATGAAAGTGCAATTAGTATGGACTATTTGTTTGTAAACATGTACATGTACATCAGTTGTAATTTCATAAGACCAAATATAATCGAGAAATATTTTCTGATTGGTAACCCGATTCGCCTACAGACGAATGTCAAGTTTTAGCTGGTTAAAGGTGTTTCCTTATTTTGATTGATCTATTCCTCTTTATAAAGTTTGGTAAAAAGTCACGGGGAAGACTAGATTGGTATCACTAAAAGTAGTAAAAGTCACTGCACGTGTTGAACAATTCATCTAATTCTTAAACTTTGTAAAAATCAAAGGGTGTTAGACAATGACCTTAGGTTTGAGTCACATGTAAAAAAAATAATACAAAGATCGTACGTTGCAATTAAATTAATCTATGGAAGTGGGCATTATTTACATCAAAAAACAAAAATTATGTTTTGTTAAAGTTTGGTTTTGTGACTTCTAAATTATTGTGGTGTTCTTTATGGGCCTAATTTAACTGCACTACACTTATTTACGATTCATATTTGGTATACATAAATATGAAAGAATACCTCACAAGCTGAGAGAAATAGGGTGGTTTAACATGGTTAATCGAAGGTCCTTACATGCATCATGCCAGTATAATAAAATAAAATAAAATTATAATATTCAAAGTTCCACCTTATTTATATCGGCAGATCAAATTTAAAACGGATGTTAGATTTAAGGTTTGTTGGCACCCCCTGAACATCATACACAATACTTTAAGCGATCTTATAGATACCAAATTTGCAATGTTTATGATTCCATTCCAGACATATCAAAGAATTTAAAAATCTCTGAATTTAAAGAGAAAATGAAACTGTTATTATTATTTAATAACACAGCCCCACACACAAAAAAAAAAAATAAAAGTTCAAAGCAGCGAACCAGACCCATGTATCCCTATGTATTTTCGGTCGCTGAATCCGAATCCAGGGTCAAGAAAAATCGTACACCCCCAAAATCATTAGCTAGAGTCAAAAAACACCCCCGAAATGGGATAAAAAGAAGATTAAGCTACCAGAATAGTTGTTACTTCTTAATCAATCGAATTATACAAATTAAGGTTAAACAGCAGTGTACATACAATAGATATGAAACACACCCCCAGGGAGGGGCGAAAACTAGCCCCCATATATAAAAAAATCGATCCAAGACAGCAATGACTGCTGAAAAAGCTTGAAATGTCTAAAGTTTGTTAAAGCGTTAAGAAACTACATCAGGTCCGGCGTAATCTTCATAAACTACCCCTATAGGGTTGAGAACAACCACCTTTAAGTTCAATGGATACGAGAAAAACAAGAAAAGACGTAAAATCCAACAGGATTTCTATTTTCTTGATTTTTATGATTGGCTGAAATTGCGTAGTACTCTAAAATAAAACCATAAACTTAAGTACCATCAACATCCTACACTGTCAACCCTCAGAGGGTGTGAAAACTACCCCCTATGTAAGATTTAACTATAAAAAGTTATAGTGACTTCTATAAAAATTCGAAACATCTGCGTTGTGTGGAAGAGAGAAGAAACTAGACTATGTTCGACGATGTGCTTGAAAACCCACCCCTATATCTGTAGGATGCTGGAAAACAGAGAGAACTAACCGGATTTACATTTTTATGGATGCCATGATTGGCTAAAATCGCGTTGCACACTTAGACTTTGAAACTCATGTCCTATAAATGTTATTAAGTAACACCCCCAGAAAGGGTGTAAATTACCGTAATTCAAGATGTAACGAGAAAGCTATACTGTTGCTTATTCGTTTCATTTCCATAGTTTTTTTTTCATAGGGGCGTCTCTCAACCCCGCGGGGTTGGTTTTCAAGCAAAGCGTCGAACATAGTCTAGTTTCTTCTCTCTTCCACACAACGCAGGAGTTTCGAATTTTCATAGAAATCACTGTAGCTTTTTATAGTCAAACCTTACATAGGGGGTAGTTTTCACACCCTCTGAGGGTTGACACTGTAGAATGTTGATATACGTAAGTTTCTAATTCTATTTTAGAGTACTACGCAATTTCAACCAACCATAACATCCATGAAAATAGAAATCCTGTTGCATTTTACGTTTTTTCTTGTTTTTCTCGTGTCCTTTAAACTCGGGTTGTTCTCAACTCTATATGGGCAGTTTATGAAGATTACATCGGACCTGATGCAGTTTCTTATCACTTTAACAAAATTTAGACATTTTGAGCTTTTTCAGCAGTCATTGCTGTTTTGGATCGATTTTTTTATATATGGGGGCTAGTTTTCGCCCCTCCCTGGGGGTGTGTTTCATATCTATTGTATGTACGCTGCTGTTTAACCTTGATTTGTATAATTCGATTGATTAAGATGTAACAACTATTCTCGTAGCTTAATATTCTTTTTACCCCATTTCAGGGATGTTTTTTGGCTCTAGCTAATGATTTTGGGGGTGTACGATTTTTTTTGACCTCGGATTCGTATTCAGCGACCGAAAATACATAGGAATACATGGGTCTGGTTCGCTGCTTTAAACTTTTTTTTTTGTGGAGCTGTGTAATCAGTAATCAATTCGCTTGTTTTTTTTTCGTTTCTTGTGTTTTTTTCGGTTAGCCTCTTGCAAATAATCATATCTTTGCGATAAGCAAATTTTCGTAATTGTATGTCCTTTGTTCTAAATATTTGTATTGTCTATTATTATTTATTATATTAAACAACTCTGATGTTAAATGCTGCACTGTAGATTCAGGTTAAGTGTATGAGTAGATCTGCAATTTTGCAGAATCTAAACTTCGCCGTTTGTTTCGCCAAACCATTTAAATAATTATTGTTAAATATTTTTAAATTATTATTAAATACCTGTGATATAATAAACATATCATTGTTTTCAGTATCTTTAATACTAAGCTTACTTTAATAAGTTTAAGCTTACTTTACCAAGTTTAGCATTAAAGGTACTAAAAACAATGTTATTATAGTATTATATTATAGGTATTTCTTTTTACAAAGTTTGGGAATTAGGCGAGTTGGGAATATTATTTAGGTATTATGCAAATCACAACTTACACACTTATTTATTTATTATGAAAATACCTACTTACTGTATATTGTTGCCCTAATCTGGGCACGCTAATATACTAGTTAGGTAAATACTTTAAAACACTCGATATTGGAGAACCAATCAAAACAACTACTCTTCTAGCTAATACTGACGAAGTATTGAATTACATGTAATTACATGTAATTCAATGTAATTACATGTAATTCAATGTAATTACATGTAATTCAATACTTCAATAATACCTAAATAATATTCCCTAATCATGATAAAAGCAAATAAATAAAAAATAATTAATTGTAAAAAATAGACGAGCTGGTCAACATGCACAGTGACTTTCCATTACTTTTAGTGATACCAACCTAGTTTGCAGGTAGAAATCCGAAAAAAAAATTTATCGCCTCATGGAAGAACGGTACTATTAGAAATCTAAAAATAATTTTTTTAGAAATCCGCAAAAATATTTTTATCACATCATTCGGTGCTAGTGGAAATCCGAAAAAAAAATTTTATCGCCTTGAAAAAGTAACAAATAGTTGTCCTTTGGCGCCCCTCCTTTACCCTCAATTTGGCGCCCCGGATTGCCCGGCCCTTGAGAGGCAAAGAAAAATAGAAAGAACATCAATGGCGCCCTTTAACATTGGCGCCGTTAGGCACATGCCTAACTGTGCCTAATGGGTAATCCGGCCCTGGGTTCATGAGAAAATCCTAAATCTGGAAAATTCAATATGGCGTATCTAATACCTCAAGGAAAAGGCAGCTTCTCACATCAAAAGAGGTAGAAATTTTATATTTTTTGGGGGAGAGCTCATATTATAGCAGCAGCTCCAAAAAGTTAAAATTACTAAAGTTATGCATGAGGTCTGAACCATGGATGCTGAAATGGAAAAGGGATCGTTGTGCAAGCATTTCCTCGGTTTGCGGTTTTCACTAGCTTAATGATTTCCTTAATATCCCATTTAACATTTAAAACCCAGAAATATCAAAAGGAAAGTTCCACAATGTTTGGGATAAAACTTCAGAGTGATATCTTGGATACGACAGAGGTTATGCAATCATTTTTCTCCACCATTACATACTTTCTTCATTTAATTAATGACACATTGTTCCCGACATTTCAGATGTATGTTCCTAGACAGATTTTCTTTGTAAATTCATGAGCCGGCTCATTCCCATAAGGTGAAAGTGGATATAGCAAGTTTCACCAATAACATTATTACTAGGTGATAATTATTTTAAGCATCTATGAGATTTCCCAGCATGATTATTATTTTCAGATTTTTGACCACTTTTGCATGCTTTTGGCCCACTGTACAGACTATTGGACCCACAGCTCTATACCTTAGCTGGGAAAGAAGGATAGTAATAAATACACGTGATCAGTACGTGCAACAGTTCTTATTGGCGTTTAAATAATTCATTTTAAAAATTTATTAACTTTTACGAAGACTTATGAAATCAGCATCGCTCAATGACACGTGGCGCTTGACACTATTGTTAGTTCAGTTCATCAATATCCTCATTTTTCGGCTAAGATATAGGTAAACACACGGTAAAGCCTATCGAAAACTAGCTTATTATAACATTGTAGGGTCATTACGATTTACAAAGTAGGAACTGCAAGTATCAGTTCTTGCTCATCGATAAGCTAGGTACCCTTAATCATTCCTATGGAAAATCAATAATAAACACTTATAAAAATCTCTTATTCACACAACGTCATGTGACTAGGGCTTCCAATCCTGAAATCTCATTTTTGGGGTCATAGACTCGGTCCCTTTTAGAGTCCCTTTTAGAGTCTTTCAGGATTAGGAACTTTGGGATAATTTTCAGGTTACCAGCAAATTGCATTCGGAGTTTCAACTTCTCAAGTTCCAGTCAAGTGCATAGATTATTTAAAATAAAAAAAAAACAGAGCCAAATATTATTAGTAGGAAGAAAACTGAAATATGCAGGTCACTTTTCAAATTATTCATGATTTTGGTTTTGTCATGCATTTATAATGTTATAAATAACACATATGAAACCAGACATTATGAATTGTTAATTATACCGGACATAATTTAACATTATACACAAGGTGACTCAGACTAAAATTCAATTTTTAAAAAATCATAACAAAATTATTTAAACTGTTAAGAAAATATTATTTTAACATTAAGATACTACATACATGCGGATTTTATTTTTTAAACACTACATTATCTAAGTGACGACCATCTTGCTTACAGCACTTCTCCAATCTGGTCCTTATAGTTATTAAGGTACCAAGGGTGTTATAAGGATAATAACGCACCGAGGTCGGCAGTGTACAATCCCGAGGGCCTCTGGCCCGAGAGAGTGTACGTCGACCGAGGGCGTCATTATCCTATAACACCCGTGGTGCCTTCAACGTTTAATGTCCTGCAAGTCTGTTATTTAATTCGAATTTTTTTTTTGACATTTACGATTTATTAATTTGACATCTATTATGTTCAGAACGATTTGATTTAAAAGAGAGTAAAAATCAAAATTGTTTGTAAACGCCGTTGCATAGCAACGCATTTTGTTTGTCAATAACGCTATCATAATTTGCTTGTTTTGGGTTGTATTATAATTTTATAATGCCCTAGGGCGTTATAAATATTCATAACGCCCTAGGGCGTTATTTTTCATTTAATGTATCTCAAAATAAGGTGGTTATTATAAAATAACAGACTTGTAGGACATTAAATTTTAGAAAACTTGTCAACACATTTCAACAGGAATATTGGTAATGGCCACTCGAATGTTGTTTTTTAACTGATTCGTATTGGCCGGGGGATTTATGTAAACAATACTCTTTAAATATCCTCACAAAAATTCCGGGGGCGTTAGGTGATCTTGGGGGGGGGGGGGCTATCACCAAATCTGGAAATAAGCACCCAACAAACAATTAACGTAGACTGGTCATTGATACTGCTGCTGTGCGTGCCATGGAAACATCCTGTTGAAATCAGGTGCAATTAGGGTCAGTGCTGGATTACCCTATACGCTAATTACGCACGTGCGTAAAGCTGTGGTAAATAAAAAATTGAATATACGAGATGTAAGAAGATATAATGTTAATCGAACTAATTGTAAAACAAGAAACAATTACTAACAGAAGATTAATGAGGTTTAAAAATTATAACAAGTAATAAATGTCAAAGACATAACAGATTCACAAACAAATTAATTATTGACCAATGCAAAACAATGTTTACAATTTTTATATTATTCGACGTAGCTACCACACATATTTCGATTCTTCGCCTGAAGTTCTTAAAACTGTTTCGAATATGATCTAACGGTATGGAGTTTACGGACTTTGTAATTCTCTACTGCAATACTGCTACATCGTTAGCAAGTGGTTCAGCGTAAACCAACTGCTTGAGGCGACCCCATAAAAAGAAATCCAATATTGATAGGTCTGGGGATCTCGCCGGCCACTTGATCGTTCCATTCCTGGCAATCCAATTTTCTCCAAAATTTAAATTCAACCACCTATTAACCATTTCTGTGGAGTGGTCAGGGCAACCATCATGTTGAGAATGAACTAAAGGGATATCTCTTAAAATATTTAAATGTTCTTCAGAAAATCTTTCAAGAAGCTGTAAATAAGTGTGCTGGTTTAACCTTCCCTCAATAAAATAAGGTCCAATAACTCCAACGTGATAAGAAACGGCACACCACACATTCACTTTTTTATAATATTGTCTTCTACAATGAATTCTAAAATTTGGATTTTCAGAAACCCAAAACCGACAATTCTGAGATGGAACAACACCATTGGTTGTGAATGTGGATTCATCTGAGAAAATTGTGAAATGATGAAAAAATTTCTCTTCCATGATTTTTTCTCCCTCTTCAAGCGTATGTTTATAATATGCTTTATATGCCCTAATTTTCTTTGCCTTGTAAATTCTTTGGAGTTCAGACTTGCTAATATTAATAAGAGCTGATCTCTCTCTTAGTGGCATCCTAGGATTTTCTATAACAGAGGCATGAGCAATAATAGCCCCAACATTGTCTTCATCATATGCTTTTATTTTTCTTTTCATGTTAAGAACACTACCAGTAGCCAGAAACCTTTTAATTATTCTCATAGCCTGAGTACGTGACAAAGCAGTTTTGGAAATTTCAAATTAAATTGGCTTACCACTTCTCTTAGTGAGTTTTCACCGCCAATTCCGTAGCATTGCACAATATAAATTTTTTCTCGCACTGTAAGTACCATTTTCACTTAATTTTTTATGCTTGGTTCGTTAATTTGAAACAGAAATTAAGGATAATATTGACTACGTTTGACAGATATGTCAATAATAAATGATAAATGTGTATCCACTGCTTTTCTCATAGCCTACTTTTAGCTTCTACATAACTTTAAATATGAATTCACAAAAAATAATTTCTATGCAGTTTTAATTGAATGGTTCAAAATAAAATACTAATTTATTGAAAAAATGGGAAGTTTCAAAAAAATAATTTTATATTCCTGAAACTTGGTACAGAGGTATAAAATTGCATTCTAAATAACTTTTCTTAGTGGAATTTTTTCATATTTAAAAAATAAAGGGACTTTATTAGTGGTGATTTTTACAACTTTGCTTATAAAACACCCTGTAGAACACCAAATCAAGTCATTTTTGGTATACCTACTTAAGTTTTACAAGCAGTACTCAATCCCCAAATACCATTCCAAAATTCCAAAATTTTTGGTCCATTACTCCTCTCTATCCTGGGACACACTGTATATGTCGTATTCTTTTGTGAAAAGCCTAGGCAGTATATGAACTACTGGCATATTATGTAAATTTTTGAGGGTGCACAATCTGCCTAGGCATTTCGTGAAACGCCGGGGTCGTCTCGGCACATGATGTTTAAAGTCGTTCTACACGATCTGCCGCAAATTAGATGTTAACTATTCATGAAGTGACTGATACCCGGCACATTGTGTTGTGTTGTGTGTTAGAGGTTAGGTTAGTTGCCGTTTCGTTCGATTTATTTGCCCGGAAATCATGTTGAGCTGTTTGTTTTGCTTATTATGGAAATTAAGAGTGAAAAATACTTGTTCAGTGATCATTACAAAGAAATATGGAGATTTGATTAATTTTGAGGTTTATCTAGTACGTTTCGAGTTTTAGATTGCTAACGAAATTACGAATTACGAATATAATATGTTAACCTAACCTAACCTAACCCCAAAATTAAATATTTTTCGCACCTCGTTTAATTTTTTGATGGTTTACGGTCATTTATTCGGCTTTGTTTCACAGTACTATTTGTAATGATCATTGGGAACGTATTTTTCACTCTTACCTTCCATAATAAACAAAACAAATAGGCAGCAAGTAATAGAACATAATCTGCCGGTCTAATTTGCGGCGGATCGTGTAGAATGACTTTAAACGTCAAATGCCGAGATGACCACGTCTAGTCAGATTGAGCAAACTGGAGAGTTTGCATCATATGCCGGCAGTTCATGTACTGCCTAGGCTTTTCACGAAATGACGTATTTTATCAAATGACTACGACATACATACATTAAAAACGATTTAGGTTTACGTAAGGCGGCAAATACTTTAATCCGTCACTGATTGGGGAAGTATCCAGGAAAGTTCTGAAGGGCGGGATTAAAAAAAAGTACGAATGTTGAAATGTGTCGACGAGTTTTCCAAAATTTAAGGACCAGGTAGGAGGAGTGCCGTAGGCAAGATGGTCGACATTTGGATAACGTAGTGTTTAAAAATTAAAATCCGCATATATGTAGTATCTTAATTTTAAAATAAAATTTTTTGTATAGTTTAAAAAATTTCGTTATGATTTTTTAAAAACTGAATTTTACTCTCAGTCACCCTGTATAAAAACTGCTCCACAATGTTAATGTAAATTACCATAATGAACTGAAATTATTGAAAATATGGCATTTAAGAAAATGATCCCTATAAATTTATTTATAAAAAAATTCATTTTATTCAGTTTCATATTATTTTCATTCATAATTACTTCCTTGTATTTTATTTAATTATAATTTGCGTGTATTTTTTGCACAATCACTGCCTGTATTGTTTATATAATATAGTTAAGTATTAGGTATATTTAATTTCCTACAGACCTTTCTTTCTTTGGCATGTCCTATACCTTTGTAATATGGTCTTTTGGAAATAAAGAAATTTTTATAATTCATATTATTATGCCAGGGGAAATAATTATATTATAATAAGATTGTATTTACATACCTATACATAAACAACTCCACTTCTTGTCTGCACCTTCAGTTACACTTTAATATATTTCAAACAAATCCCTCCCTCTAGTTTCAATATAGAATACAAATTTCGCGTCGACGTTGTATATATGAAGTTTATTAAATTATTCTGTATACACGAAAGGTGTTGCCGCGTATCTCAGAACCTTTTTATTACCAAGATGAAAAAAGTCTAAATGAAAAATTCTGTAAGGGGAAATGTCACATATAAATAAACACGGAATGTACAGGGTGGCCCCTTACGTGCTTCACTCGATTTCATGGCTTGAATTTTTACCTACGGAAAAATTACAAATTATATTTACGTACCTTTTTTAGGAAATTTGTATTTGAAGAGAAAAAAATTAATTGGACTTCAAATTAAAAAGTTATGACCGCAAAGCTGAAAAATGTCCCTATATTAACGCAGAAACTGATCTGGACACACCACTAATTATGCATCCATATTAAAATTATCTTAAATTTCTTATTTTAGTTGACACATCCTGTATATTCTTCATTATGAGATAATTTATCGTTTTCTTGCATAATTAGGAAGATATTGGGGAATAAATTTAAAATTGAACTAATACCGGGTGGCTCAGCCGATAGGGACACTCTTGCAACTTTTGAATGGGCAAATGGATTTTTTTTTAAATTCGGTGTGGTGATATGATGAAATTTCCAATTATATGATGTAAAGAACCAAAATGACCAACTTCTGGTTTCGATGCAATTGTCATGAAAACCAAATTTCTAAACGGGAGAACTCCTATACTTTTGCATATTTGGATCCTGCTGGCCAAAATACATATGATCTGACCTTCAAATACTATTTTGATTTTCAAAGAATATAGATTTTTTAATTTTTAGTTTATTATTACAAAAAAGCGATTATCAAAGCATTTCTTTCTTTAATTATAAAAGTACAAAGAGAAAGTAGACATTATGCATATCATTTTTTTCGTAGTTCTAATTAAATAACAGGTTGTCCCATAGGAATTGAACTTAATGAAGAATAAATTCGTGTTTAATGTTAGTATCTGAAGAAATAATATTTAAAGGTGCTTGCAGATCGATTTTTAACAATTTTTGCAAAATCGCGGCTTCCTATGATTAAAACTAAATATTAAAAAAAATCTATATTTTTTTAATGTCAAAATAATATTTCAGGATTATATCATATGTATTTTGGCCAACAGCGTTTGGCCAACAAATATGCAAAAATATACAGGTTGTCTTATTTAACAATTTGATTTTCATGTCAATTGCATCGCAACCGAAAGTCGGTCATTTTGGATCTTTACATCATATCAATTGGCCCATACTAAAGCAACAAGAGTGTCCCTACTGGCTGAGCCACCCGGTATATTTTAAAGCAAAATCGTTCATAAAAGCAAACAAAAAACATTCATACAATTTATGTCAAAAATTAAAGTAATATATGTCAAAAATTAAACTAAATAATTCTACGTCTGGAACGTTTTCCAGACTAGTGAAATCCAGAAAGAATTTCATGTAACAATTGGCTGAGGAGGCTTTCTAGGTCCTTACTTTCTAGGTCCTCACTAATTTCGAAATCTCGGCCAGAATTGCATAATGCAAGATGGCGTCCAAGATAGCGCCCAAGGGGCATCCATAGGTTTTAATACCAGGAAAGTCTGAAATACATAATAAAATAACCAAGTGATGAAATTACCAGATTCTTGTTATACGCGTAGCCAATAGTGTATAAAATCCAGAGATGGGTAAAGTAAATTCTCCATTTGAAAGTTCTCAGAACAAATTTTTGATAAAAATGAAAGTTTTCAATAAAATATTTGAACATTGGAAAGTTTCAAAATTCCGGGAAAGTTTTCTTTGGAAACTTTCGGAATATTCAAATATTTTATTAAAAACTTTCATTTTTATCAAAACTTCCCATATGAGAGTTTTCCTCACCCATCTCTTATTTTTTCAAAACTTCGTTCGGGAAACTTTCATTAGAAAGTTTCCTTGACCCATCTCTGATAAAATTTAAAAAAATACATAACTTTTTAAAATACCTGATCGGGCTACTATAAGAGCCAGTTATAAAGTTATAGTCTTGGTGTTATAAAAGGCATTTACATTCCAAATTAAAACCAGAAAAAGTTTTCCTTTATACGTGCATGCTGTAAAAGACCCAACGGAATATTAGTAGAAACACGCGGAGATTCGAAGGTCCGCAGTACTTAGGCCTATTGACCTATTGTACATTTATGAATTTTGGGTTTCTCGGAAAGATCAGTGCTCTCCACGAAGGAGAGCAGTACTTTCTAGAATAGATGTCATAGTTCCCCTGGCTGTAAAAACTGTCTTCCAAGATACTTGGCGCTCCTATTGGTACGCAATGGCATAGAATATGAGTGATGGTTTCATCTTCCACTCCATAGATCCTACAAGTAGGATCATCTTTCAGCCTCATTGTATGTAGATACTTGTTCAGAGGAAAGTACCCTGTTATCAGGCCCACCAACCATCTCAGTTGTTCTCTATCGAGCCCAAGCAACTACTTTACGGTATAGTTAATCGAAGACCACTTTACATGAAGCCTGACTGTCTTATTCTGGGGGCTGAACCCAATAGTGGTTAAACTGTCAAGCGTAATAACTTCGGCCATATTTGATTGCTTCTAGAATACAACATTTTTCAAAGAAGTCACTACTCTTCCACTAGTTGCTGATGGACGTGGTGACCTATGATGCTAGGATGCTCAAAATGTACCTGCTCAGACCAAGAAAAGGAAAGTCATTGCACAAGTATGCACATCTTTCTGAATATCAACCTAATTACAGTTTATTTAGAAGTGTTATCATCTCAGTGATATACCTGCATTATCGGTTGGAAAGCTGCAGTCGACAGTATTTTAAAAATACGAAAACACCTATGTTTTAAATTCAGTGTGATTCCAATGATCCTCCCAAAGAAGAAGAGAAAGAAGAGAAAAAACCCATGGAATTGTTAATAGAGTCCTCTTTTGTTCTCTTTTCTGTACGTTTTCATAGTTAAAAAATGCTTGGGAACACCTAACGCTATATTATGGATCAAACTGAGAAGGAAATGAGTTTTTCCTATTACAAACGTAAAGGAATTCTGGATTTTCTTATACTGCGGCTCTTCTACTTTTTTCTAGTTTCAAAAATTTAGATCAAAAAATGGTTTAAAGGCAATTTCAAGAAATTCTTACCAAAAATGAATTCTAGACGTAGATAAAGTAATAGTTTTTCAAATTCTTATTCAAAATCGAGGCTACAAGATGTTTCTTATCCTGGAATATAGCACGTACAACTAATTCTGTTGAATATTGGTCATGGATTTGTTTTAACCTGGCAGCATTCGGACAAAACATTTCTATCTTATTTTATTAAAGAATGTGTCAAAAAACACACACAAATGTGGTTGCTCCTGACTTTAAGTCAATTACAGCTTATTAATATAAGGCCAACAGTTATTAATTCAAATTATGTCAGATGTGACTAAATATGTAAATGTTTATTTTGCTGCTTGTTTCATACCATTATCTTTTTCTTAGTATTTCTCAAATATTTCTGGTATTTCCAAAGTGAGTGAGAGACTCCTCGCTTTTTTTCAGTTTCGTCACTAGTATGTGAAAAACGTGCGCGAAAAAGCACTTCTCGGAAACGGTGAAAAAACAGCACACGGCGGATTCATGCTTTCGAGGTGTGAATCTGGAGATGTTTGCTATGAATTCCATCGCGCTAAAAGCTTAATTTTTCAATAAATACGCCCGCCCCCAAAGGCGACTCATCAACATCGTGTTCGCCCGAATTATCTAATTTTTTAGTCACCAACCAGAGAGAGGACAATATAGTTCAAGGAAAATCAGATAGCAGTAAACTCAGCAATAAACGAAGAAGACGCAACTATACAACAAACGGAAGTCAACTAGAGTAATGCCTAGATTGCCATACGTCTGGCAAGATGTGAACATGAAGAAAAAAGTTATATCTCGGTGAATTTTTATCGCAGGTACAGCAAACAAATATTTTTCTACTCCCTTACGTAAATTTGCTGTTTTCTGTACAGTCTGTAGAATGAACAAGCAGGCAATTCCAGTCAACTGAACGGATATATTTCATATCAGTTCAAGGATGGATATGAAATGAAACTGACCAATCACAGTTCGTGTATTAAGTACATAGACAACTATTCGTTTTAAAATCAAATTAGTGCATAAGCTGTCAGTGTGTACCGTCAGTGTGCATTTGTGTAATATATTAATGTTAATTAAATTTTGTAGATTTTTAAGCTGGTCGTAGAAAAAGTATACTGTACAACTCGAGTGGATTATCCATATCGCACTCAAAAGATTTGAAGCACTCCGCCTACGACGTCGTGCTCAAACTTCTTTATCGTGCGATATGAATATCATATCTACTCTTGTTGCACAAACTACTATTTCTTTTATCCTTTTTTCTAAAAGGTTTCATAGTTAAAACAAAATTTTTGAGATATTGCAAAAAACTCCATTTTTAAAATACAATACAATAGCTTTCGACTTATCGATTCGTGGAGAATTAACACTTTAAGTTACGTGGCTTTAGATCTTCTCAGTGTATACCCTGTTGACTCAGGTATTTATACATGTCAATCAAGATACCAATTAGGCGAAGCGGTAACATCATGTTCCGTAAAATTCATCGCCAAGAAAGATTTAGTTTTTGAATCGCAACATCCAGCTGGTCTAGAAAAAAATCAGTACCTTGAGGACTCTTCGCGCTTCAGGCGCACTGAGTTTGTTCTCAAACAAGTAACCGACAAACCTACATTTGTAACTAATTCAAAAGTTAGAAATATTACTGAAGGAAAACATGCTTATTTTGAGTACAATATTGAACCTGTAACAAATCCAAACTTGAAAGTAGAATGGTACAAGAATGGACGCCCTGTAACTGTAGGACATAGATTCCGCCCTATTCATGATTTTGGTTATGTAGCTCTCGAAATTGTTGACTACTAACCTTGTCGGTGTAGATGAAGTAACTTGCGCATTGAAATGCTGACAATCTGGACAAATAAATACTTCCACTCAGAACGAAACCGGTCTACAACAAATTCAAGATTTGGAGGATGGTTATCGTTATCATAGAACCGAACGAGTTGAAAAAATTAAAACTCAAGCCCTTATTTTCACGACTTCTTTGAAAAACGTCGACATCAAGGAAGGTCACTTCGAATGCAGGTTAGTCCCTTTATCAAACGTGACCATGAAAGTCGACTGGATCAAGATTTACTGAAACTAACAACTTTGACTTTGTAGCGCTCGATATCTTATACACATATCCAGAAGACTTGTACCTACACTTGCAGGGCTTCAAATGCGCTGGGAGAAGCAGTAACATCAGCTCAATGTACAGTACGGTCCAAAAAATCTATTTACCTCGATTGTGTCTACGAAGGTGCCCTAGAACGTTTAACTGAGCTTTAAGATTCTTCTCGCTATCAGCGCAAAACTAAACAAGAAGAGACTGTTAGTCAAGCCCCATGTTTCACTTTGCCTAAAGACTTACGAGTAGCAGAAAATCAAGCCTCTCATTCTCAGGGAAGACTGATTCCTGGAGATTCCCACTTGAAAGTTGAATGGTTGCGCAATGACGTGCAAAAATACTTACGAACTAAATTATAATTGTTAAATTTCTTAATCATTTTCAACAGCCAACCGACTTACAACATGGAGTATGTTAATCCCAAAGATTCCGGTACCTATACGTACCGAGCCGTGAATGATTTAGGTGAAGCTGTAACAACTGCCACATTATTCGTTCCGTGTAAGTTCAATAATAAAATTCTGCTTTGTTGAAATAAATATATAATTTTACTATGCCATTGGAACCATTCCTGTTAAATGCTGGAATAAACCAAAATAGTAAATCAATTTAAATAATCAATACCAAACATCCGTGTATATAATATGCATATATATGAAATGATTGTCCGTATAGAACTCGAATATAAGCGAATGAGATAAAATCATTCCTCCGAAATTTTATTCAAATCTCATTCAATGAAAAAATACTTTGCAGTAAAATAGATTGGAAGTACAAACTTCAAGAAATTGAAAAGTTTCAGAAATTATATTCGAAAATTTACAATAAATCAAACTATTGGAATTTAAGTATTTCTATTTGAATGGGAATGAAAGAAATAGACCACAAAGAGGAAAATACATTATAAAGTCATATATTATATAGGTCACTTTGGAGTAGGTCGATATAAAACTTGGTAGAATCCAATAGAGAACTAATGCGAGCCCCATACATTTATGTATTTTCGATCAAAAACGAAAATGTATGTACGCTGTGCGAACTGCTTGGGGGTATGGAAATGTACGAGAGAATATATTTACTTTGTTTAATACGTTCCATCCAGGAACAGCTTCAAAGCACTACAATATGTTTTCATTGTGAGATGTTATATGAATTTATGCGCTATATCATTATATTTCATTTCGTTGTATTAATATTTGATTTTCGCATAGTTCGGTGTTGTTTGTAACTTTGCCAAAAGCACACTTAACTTTTCAGAGAAGAGCAAAAATAATAATGAAATTAATTTTGCAACAACTACAAATATTTACTTGTAAAGTAAGTGGAAAGTTTAAATTACCACTCTAATCTACGTTCCGAATTTCGCTGTGTATAACGGATAATATATTACTGACTTATTTTAACTCGTTTTAATAAAGATGTGTTGTTAAACCCAAATAACTAATGTACCTATCTAAATAAATAACTGCAATGTCAAGTTATTTCTAAATTAAAAACGTATACAAGTTGTTTCAGAATAATCCAAATATTTTTACAGCGAGATACTTGTGTGTAAGAATAAGAACTAAAACTTCTAGTAAACATAGTCTCTAAAATGCTTCCTTCAAGAATTATAGCTATTCAAAAAGAGGTTATAAACTGTGGATTTTCTAACAACTTCTAAACCATTCGATCTATGACACAATTTTGCAATATATTCATTTCTAAGAATCAACATACTGTGTTACCTTTTTGGGATAAATTAAGTTTAAGCAGCAAAACCTACGTTCCTTACTAATGTTAATATTGTAACTGATGACTGAATAAGCTAGAGAATAGGAACATGTTAGTAGTACATTGTTACTAATTCTTTAAGTGGAAAATGCTGTTTTTGCTAACTCGTAATAAATAGTATCATGATCAGAGGGTATCTATTTGGATTGTAAAGAGAATGAGCGGGTAGCAATGTAAAAAGTGCCCCCGCACCTACCGAACTAAAATGGTTTCCATAAAATGTCTCGTATGCTGACTGTCTTGTGTACAAAGTTTTAAGCTCGTCGACTCTGCATGGGGTGGAAAAAAAAAAAAATTTACCCCTAAATGTTTTATTTTTTTTCTCACTTCCTATTTGACGGATCGTTTTGTAATTTGGCACGAATAATATTAGTGTTAGAAGAGTTTATTTTAAAAAATATTACTCTTCTACGATGATTTTATGCATTAAAACAAATTAATACATTTTTTCAATGACCTGACTACCCTGTTTGACACTATTACCGTATTTTTATATAATATGTATTTAAACTATAACTATAACATATAACAGTTATAGTTTTACTAATGCGGTGGAACAGGATAAAAATAAAGAAAAATTATCTGAACTTGCAATATTACGAGTATATTATTTAATATTTAGACAGGTAATCATATAATTCATTCAGACAAGAGTAACTGAGTGATGCAGAAATTGGACCCATATTGCGAGCAAAGGAAAAAGGAACCCGACCAGAATGGAAGGATGTGTCAAACAAAGGAGTGAGATTGAAGGCTTTGTGGTCGCAATGGGATTCACTTAAAGCATTAGACGGGCTTTTATTATTATTACATATGAACATCTATAAGACTTATTGTATTAACCATTAGGAACATGATAACTCATGATAAAAAACAAAATAATTTATTCAAGTCACTTTCCTCATCTAACTGTGACAGTAAAGAAAGTTTGATTGGTTGATTCCATTATAGTACCTCCATTTTTTTTTACATATTGTACATTGTTACTGTTTCTGCGTTTTAAATTAAGTGAGCTGATTTTTCTCTCAAAACTATTGCTATCAGTTATGGAACTTTCCATTTCGTGCATAACACAAACTACTATCTAAGTTTTTTAAAAAGGGAAAAATTAAGTATTAGGTACAATACAAATAACATAAGAAAACCACGAGTACGATACACACACTTAAAATTCTGGAGATAAGATACTATATATGAGAACGTAACACACAGATGCGGCTGCGGTAGAGCGGGGCGTGAGTAGCCTGCCAATTGAAAAATGACTTATTTTGTATTTTTAGTGCCTCTTCAACTGCCACAGCACGCACTTCTGACCGCGGGGTGTCTTTAAAGGCAGCCAGTCTCTCTATCGCAGCTTCGAATTCTTGTAAGCTTTCCCCAACCTTTTGCGTTATTGATTTTAGCTGAGCATGGTATACTTGGGCAAGGTGTTGGTCGCCATATCTCAAGTCTAATGCAGTTTCCAAGACTTTGAAGTCCCTTTGTTTCTCCACCGGGATGGTCTGAAGTAACTCTGAGGCTTGGCCCCTTAGCGCCAGACCTAATGCCATAGCCTTTTCCTCATTATCCCAGTTATTCGCACTTGCAGCCTCCTCAAATTGTCTTTTGTACGTTGTCCATGAGCTTTGGCCGTCAAATGAGGGAGGTTTAAAACGAGGACCTGATGATGCTACCAGCTGGCCTCCTTTCTCTCTCAATTGTCGTTTAAGGCGCTCCACTTCTCCTTCGGCCTCACTCATCTTTTCTTTGATGTCGCTTACTTCCCCTTTGACTTGACTGACTTCTTGACTGACTTCTGTCTTGACCACTTTATCATCGACCTTGTTTATCTCTTCTTTGATTTCGTTAGTGATTGAATTCATAGCGTCTTGTTAGATTTTCATTTGATTGCTCAGGATTTTCCTCAGTTCTTCCTTGCGTCTTTCTCGTTTTTCTTTCTCCTCTTGACGCCTTATTTCCAGGTCTTCCATTATTTCCCTCAATTCGTGTCTTTCTTCTTGACGCCGTCTTTCTTCCTCTTGACGTCGCTTTTCTTGTTCTTCTTTTTCTTTGCGATGTCTTATCGGAAGTGAAATAACTAAACATGAATGAATTATATTATTACCTATCTAAATATTAAATAATATACTCGTAATATTGCGAGTTCAGATAATTTTTATTTATTTTTATCCTGTTCCACCGCATTAATAAAACTGTAACTCTTAGATGTTATAGTATAGTTTAAATACATATTATATCAAAATATGGTAATAGTGTCAAACAGGGTAGTCATCCTTCAGCCGTTGAAAAAATATATTAAATGTTTTTTAATGCATAAAATCATCCTAGAACAGTAATATTTTTTAAAATAAACTATCCTAACACTAATATTATTTGTGCCAAATTACAAAGCGATCCGCCAAATAGGCGGAGAGAAAAAAAATAAAACATTTAGGGGTAAACAATTTTTTTTTCTACCCCACGCAGAATACAAGAGCTTAAAACTTTGTATACAAGACAGTCGCATACGAGACATCTTATGGAAGCTATTTTAGTTCGGTCGATCCGGAGGCACTTTTTACATTGCTACCCACTCATACTCTTTAATATTGTGCCTACAATGGAGAGCTGTTTTCATACTGCTCTCAACATATTCAATTTTTCTATTTGGGAATATCATTGAATGCAATACTTGTAAAATATAAAAATATCGTTTTTCTCATCTTAATAATAATGTTTATTGCATTTTTATAACTCCAAATTATTTAACATGTTTTTTAAATGTTTTACGGATTCACTGTTGATATGGCGCTGAACCACTTTATCACTAAACTTAGAGAAGGAGGTGTATTTTCATCTTACCTACTTTGTTGCTAGTTTACCTAATGGGTTAAATA
Source organism: Rutpela maculata (assembly GCA_936432065.2). Taxonomy (NCBI): domain Eukaryota; kingdom Metazoa; phylum Arthropoda; class Insecta; order Coleoptera; family Cerambycidae; genus Rutpela; species Rutpela maculata. The sequence continues at coordinate 55,161,914 of OW386285.2, forward strand.
TACAATAATAACTGTTCCTTAATTTAGTTTTTTTTTGTTATTATTTTTAACGTCTTTTTAACTACTATTTATTAAACTGTAATAGTATATTACGTAATGAGTGATGTAAGAAGCATATTACGCACGAATGGAAAAGGTACGCACGATGCCGCGTAGCGGCGACTGCGTATTTCCATGAGTGCGTAATTGCCTTACAACTCGAATTATGTACTATACTTTACCTACGATTTATATTTATTTAGTTACTTGGTAAAATCTGCATTTAGTTTACTAGTCAACAATATTATTCAACAAATATTATGTCAGTTTTGACAGCGTTTGAAAATTAAGTAGGCGCAGTAGTAGTTTTTTTAAACCCCACGTCAGCGACATAAGCCACCTATAATTGCGTGTCCCGTGCGTTTTGTTTACCGTGCGATTTGTTTACTATGCGTTTTGTTTACATTATGTAAAATTCAACTTACATAGATGGCAGGTATTGTTATAGTACTGCTATTTTTTTTACTAGTCAATCAGGACGGGATGGCCCATTTTCTAGGGATCTATAGTTTAGCGTGGACTCTAAACCACGGTTCTTGACCATCAACTTTGACCCACCCTGGACCACCCACCACCTTTCATGGCGGGATTCCCAGGTCTCCTGGACCTGCCACCGCCTTTCATGGTGGTTCACTAGCCCTAGGATTATCTGTTGGCAGCCTACCGACTATTTTTTTTTTTGGCGAGGGGGGAAACCCACACGGGCTGCCTATCTCAACTAGGAATAGGTCTGAGTGTCAGGCTCCAACTGACTAAAACCCCTCCTCTCAGGGCTCGTCTGTGGAATACTCCGAATGAACTGCAGCCTCCTGGGCTTATTGTGCTTACCCTGTTTTTTTTTTAGTTTTTAGTTTATACCATTTTAGTATTCCTATGTCACTGACAAGGTGATACTGGTCTGAAAATGGACGAGTCTTGATGGTTTCCGGGTCTGTTTGTGTTTGCCCGTAGATATTATACCTTCTGCGGACCAGTGCCTCGCAGTCATGTATAATATGTTCTACAGTTTCTGGTACCTTACCGCACAGTCTGTAGTTAAGGTCGCAGCGCCAATTAAATGCAGGTGCTTCTTGAAGGGAAAGTGTCCCGTCAGAAGACCTGTTATGATTCTCAGCTGAGTCCTGTTCCTTGTGAGCAGTTCTTCAGTTTGTTTTGAACATGGTCCATTGATAAGTGTTTTCCCAAGTCGATTTCCTGGAATATTTCTCCAGTAGTGGTTGTGTTTGCTCTTGACCCAGTCTTTAATTACCTTTCTGACTGAGCCTTTTGTGATACTCAGCGCAGGTTCTGGGCCATAGAATATATTCGCTGCTCCTTGTCTAGCAAGTTCGTCAGCTTTCTCGTTGCCCTCTATACTGGTATGTCCCGGCACCCAGAGCAGTCTTACTCTGTTCCGCTCACCTAGAATTTTGAGCTCTTCATGGCAGTCCCAAACCAGTCTGGAAGACACTTTATTAGAGGCTAGTGCCCCAAGTGCCGCCGCCTGACTGTCTGTTGCGATTGAGATCTGCTGGTTCACGTATCGTCGTTTAACATTCTCGCGTACACACTCGAGTATAGCCAGAATTTCTGTCTGGAATACAGTGGAGTGCCGTCCAAGGGAGAGACTTATACTCTCTCTCGGCCTCACACCATGTATTCGTGCTCCAGTTCCTGATTCCATCCTGGACCCGTCAGTATACCAGACCAGGCCTCTGCGTAAAGCATCAGGAGCACCTGTCATCCATTCCTTCCTATCTCCAGTGGTGATAGTGAAGGGCTTATTGAATGAAATTTTTGGTGTCATGTAGTCCGACCTCAGGCTCAATAGAGGATCCACTACATTGTTTATTATCCTCATGTGCCCCGAGTTGCCTCCAAGAGGAGTCGGGTTCTGAGAATTTTGTAGCCTGTAGGCTCCCATTCTGGCCTCCCCCTGAATCACAAGACTCAGTGGAGGGAGGTCTAGTAGGGTCTCCATGGCTGCTGTTGGGGTGCTTTTCATTGCACCTGTAATTCCCAGGCAGGCCAGTCTTTGCACCCGGCTCAGCCTGTTCGCTGCTGTGGTTTGAGTGACCTTAGGTCGCCAGACCAAGGCTGCATATGTGATGGTGGGTCTTATTACCCTGGTACAGAGCCAGTGCACCATACCAGGCCTAAGCCCCCATCTCTTGCCATACAATCGTCTGCATGTTGCCAGTATGGCAACAGACTTATGTATAAGTCTGTCCAGGTGTTGGTTCCAGGTAAGTTTGGAGTCTATAATGACTCCAAGGTACTTTACCTCCCCCGACATCTGAAGTTGTGTGTCTTGGAGAACTAGAGAACCCAATTCCTCCAGGTTTCTCCTTCTGGTGAATGGAACGATGCTGGTCTTTTGAGGACTGATTTTCAGCCCCTCCTTATCGGTCCATTTCTTAACCATGTTCAGGGCCTTTTGTACCGACTATTAGATGATAGCCCAGTCACTTTATACATGAACCTCTAAAAAAATACGACCTAAGATTTTCCAACGGGATTCTCTTGATTTTGGCGTAGAAAATAATTTCTCAAAAGTCCAAAAAGCCAACTGGACGGCTACAATAGTTACAGCAGGTCAAATGCCAAGAAAATCGGTTTATCTCAAATATCTCGTAAATCATCAGTTTCACGTTAATTTTGGTTATTATAAAATTTGTTCGTGAGATAAATCCGCATAAAAAAAAGGTCCCATATGAACTTTACGTGGAACCAATAATTTTTGAAATTGTTGAGAAAACTCGGACATTGTGCTGCATTTGTTTCCGCACACCTTTGAGGTAGAATGCAAGGCGCGTTGTTTTACATGGTGTCCCCTATAGGCCTAATCCATAGGTTGCAAGTTATATTATAATTTTGTTGATTACGGTTCGTCTTTGCTGACTTCTTCTTCTTCGTCTCCGTCTATCCCTTCTATTTCCACTTCTTCAACATTTTCATCCTCGTCAACAACCATCTCAGCGGAAAATAACGAAATGAGCTCGTCTTCATCATCGTTGAACTCAGATTTAACGGTTGTATCCTCGGACATCGTATTGAGACACGACTGGCCCCGACAAGAGCCGCACACTACGGAATATGGCAATCCCATTTTTCTGCATCCACAATTGGTGCCGCAACCTTTTGTGCAATTGAAGAAAATAGAATTGAGAAATTCATCTGGTGCAGGAGGAATCAGAGTAATTGTTGGCTATAATAAATTATTGTTTAAAGTCCAACCCCATTGCTGAGGGTCTAAATCTTTTCCCAGCCAAGTTTGAACCTAGTAATATACCCTGAATAGATGTTGTTGAGTAGCTGCTGCTGTGGGTGGAAGTAACGACAATTGCACAGGCTTATTTATTAGCGAATTTTTCGTACAGTTTTCTATTTTGAATGCCACCAATGCTTCCTGTAAATCGGGTGGTTTTTGTAATGTTTTAAATGCATTTATTCTTCTTCTCGATATACAGCAATGGAATGTTAGAAAGCTACTACTAAAAGCCTTTACTATTATTATTATGAAGAAACAGAAATTATGCGGGTATATGTGCATAAAAGATGTTCCTCTGTATACATAGGTCTTGTTATCAACATACAACAACACTCTACGTACATAATAGTAGCGTTTGCACTTTGCTCCGATGTTTCTCAGACTCAGATTTTGAAAACTATTTGTTCTACGTAAATTTGTATAGAACCTTTTTTATGCATATTTATCTCACGAACAAATTCTATAATAGCCAAAATTAACGTAAAACTGATCATATACGAAATATTTGAGAAAAACTGATTTTCGTGACCTTTGACCTTCTGTAATTTTTGTAGCCGTTCAGTTGGCTTTATGGACTTTTAAGAAATTATTTGTGACGCCAAAGTAAAGAGAATCCCGTTGAAAAATCTTAGGTTGGATTTTTTTGGAGGTTTGGCCTTTATTATGTATAAAGTGACTGGGTTATGAGATCATGGATCACCCATCCAAGTGCCGGACTCGATCCGCGTTGTTGCGCCTCGCTGATCGAGTGAGGGAAATTAAATCGGTGATCGTATCATCCCCTATTATTGTTATATATTTATGAAGCTGCAACCTTTGTAAAAGAGAACAACGTATTGTTGAAATTTCTAAAGCCTAATTATAATACTAGAAATAAAAATCAATTTACGACCACTAAAATAAATTTCACGTATATACAAAAAACTGTTGAATACTATATAATAAACATTTTCAACAAAAACCAGGTAACAGAATATTATTTAGATATTAAGTAAATCACAACTTACACACTTTTTTATTTATTATGAAATTGCCTACTAGATATTGTTGTCCTAATCTGTGCATACTAGTTAGGTAAATACTTTAAAACACTCATTAAAACAACTGCTCTTTAATACTGATACCATCCTTTCACGAGGGTGGGGCGCGTCTCCAGGTGGCGGATAGGAGAACGGCCAGACTCCGCGAGGAGTAGGGTTAACGTGGTCATACTGCTGGGGGGTAGGGCTAATAACCTAGTCCACCCCGGCTAAAACCACGTCGCGGACCAGCTCACATACCGTAAACCGCTTGGAGTGGCAATGACCCCCTGACACAGGTCGGGGGTACGTTTCTCCGGGGGGCACGGAGGTCTTGGCTTTGGATGAAGTACCACCATAAAAACTTCCCCAATCCCAAGGTATTGTGCGCGCCGATAGGATGCATGGTCGGGGCGGAGCCCGACCACTAGCGGCAAACCTCGGGGCACAGGCGCACCCCGTTGTATAAATGCCTTCCACGAATGTCAGGGGCTCCGTGCGTGGTGACCATCCTTTCCCCTTACTCGTGGAGAGGGAGGGGTTCCTCAGCATGCTCTGTGCAGACCCCCCCCCCCCATAACAAAGCCCACGAGCGTAGTGCGGGAGGTGAAGGAGCTGAGGGAGAGGGTTTCCGTGACTTCGGTCAACACCAAGGACCTCCCAAAGCGCCCGAGCCTCTCGTCTGGGTTCCCGAGCCAGGGGAGCCAGGGGAGCCAGGAATATAGGGAAAAAAAATAGGCCCATTCCAGCTGAAGGTGCAGATAAACCTACATCATAGTAAGGAGGCCACAGCAGTCCTTACTAAAGTGATGCAACGTCTCAAGCGGCGAGGACTTGACTGGGGTGACGGACCATCAAGGAATGTCGCGTAGCGACGCCGTTGCTGACAAGGAGCATAGCCTGGTGGAGCAACCTTCAAAAGGTTGAAGGAATGGGAAAATAGGTCCATTCCAGACAAAACTGCATCATAATGAGGAGGTTACAGCGGTCCTCACTAAAGTGATGCAGGGGTGCGAAGTGAAGCAACGTCGCTAGCGGTGTGGACTTGGCGGAGTTATGGGCCATCAAGGGACACCACGTGGTGAGGCTGTTGCGGAACAGAGCACGAAAGTAGAGCGACGTCGCGCGCGACGAGGACTTGACTGGGGTGGTTTCCAGCGAGGAACGCCGTGTAGCGAAACCGTTGCAACAAAGCATATTACACGACTGCAGGATATAATATCAACGGGGAAAGATAATGGACCTGGCAACTACCACCCTGCCAATTTTCTCAGACCTGCTGCCAACGGCACAGGAAAAATGGGTAGAGTGAGTTATAATATCTACGGGCAAACACAACCAGACCCGGAGACCATCATAACTCGCCCATTTTCAGACCTGCATTACCTTGTCAGTGATACAAGAGTATTAAAATGGATAGTGCAAACTAAGACAGCAAGACAGGGAGAGCACAATAAGCCCAGGAGGCTGCAGTGCCGTTGGAGTATTCTTTACAGACGACCCCTAGGAGGAGGGGTTTAGTCAGTTAGAGGCTGACACTCAGACCCATTCCAAGTTGGGATGGGCAGCTCGTGTGGGTTTCCCCTTCTCGAAAAAAAAAAAAATACTGACAAAGCATTGAATTACATGATTCAATTTAATTTAATTCGATTCTATTTGATTTAATTTAATTTTAATTTATATGATTTAATAAAAAAGTGTGTATGTAAGTTGTGATTTGCTTAATACCTAAATAATATTTTCTAATCACGATGGAAGCAAATAAATAAAAAATAGATGAATACTTCTCTGATGTATTAAAATGTTAACAATAAGAATTTTTATATTTTGTCAGTAACTAGGTATGTTTCATCGCTTGTCAATCTTTGCTTACTACTGTCGTCCTTCATTTTTAACTTTACTTTTACATACTAATGTTTTAAATATTTTATTCTCTAACGACAATTATGTTTTTAATTTTAATCTAAATTTTCTTACTTTCTCTTTCCCTTTTAAATGTCGTTTTGACGTGTTCTACGCCTCGTGGGGTATTTGTATTAAAAAGGAACAAATAAAAACATCTATCTATCTATCTCTAGCTATAAAAAGCCTAACCTCAGGCGCGGATTTGGGAGGGGGGTGAAGGGGGTTTCGCTCCCCCCTGAAGTCCTGAAGAAACAAGAAACGCTTTACTTTCAACTTTAAAGTTGTTTGTTAATTTATAAAATAAATATACTTTCTATACTAAATTTTTTTTTTGAAAATTATCGACCATATACAGTGTGGTCACCCAAAAAATTTTTTTTTAAATGTGACGGAGCACGATAGTATTTCGCATGCAGTTAATACAACTGTCAAAGAAAAGAAATATGAAAAAAATGTATAGGGTGGTCACCCCAAAAGAAAATAAAGAATGTGTCGAAGGCTGATAATATTTCGCATGCAGTTAATACAACTATCAAAGAAAAATATGAAAAAAAATATACAGGGTGGTCATCCAAAGAAAAATAAAAAAATGTGGCGTAGCACAATAATATTTAGCACGAAGTTTACACAGCTCTTGGAGAAAAAACATATAAAAAAATATACATGGTAGTCATTCAAAAATTTTTTAAAATGTGAAGGAGGATAATATTTCGCATGTAGTTAACACAACTGTCAAAGAAAAATATGAAAAAAAAAAAGGTTGTCACCCAAAAAAACTATAAAAAATGCAACGTAGGACGATAATATTTCTCATGCAGTTAATATAACTGTCAAAGAAGAAAAATATGAAAGAAACAAAACAACAGGTGGTCACTCTAACAAAATTTCTTAAAGAATGTGACAGAGGATGATAATATTTTGCATGGAGTTACCACAACTGTCAAAAATGGAATATTTGAAAAAATATACAAAAAAAGACAATGAAAAAATGTGCCGATAATATTTAGCATATAACACAAATGCCAGTGTCAAAGGCAGATATAAAAAATTGTACAGAGTGATAAACCTAAAAATTATGAAAACATGTCAGGAATAATATTTGGCATGTAGTAAGCACAACTGTCAAAGAAGAAAAATATGAATACCAAATTACACAGCGTTGCCACCCAAAGAAAAAATTAAAAATTTGTGACAGAGGACGATAATATTTCACATGCAGTTAAAAGAAGTGACACACAGTCAAAGAAAAAGAATATGAAAAACTTACTGGGTGGTCACCCTAAAAAAATTAAAGAAAAAATGTGACGAATGGCAATAATATTTTGCATGCAGTTAACATAACTGTCAAAGAAGAAAAATATGAAAAATACTCGGGGTGGTCACCTTAAAAAAAAAATAAAGAAAAAATGTGACCGATGGCAATAATATTTCGCATGCAGTTAATACAACTACCTAGGATTAAAAATATAAGAAACATACGATATTAAAATTTAGAACAATTTATGAATCATAAAACGCCCGACAAGACAATGCGAATGAGAAGAATAAATAAAGTGTGATAAGCAAAGAGGGAAGTTTTGTTTAAGTAAACACCTTTCCGATTCATTTAAATTGGACAGACGCATTTCTTTTTCTAAATGGCTTTCACCAAATTCTTATAACTCTTTAAAAATAAAATCTGAATTCCCGAGCAAGCTGACAAGCTTGTGTTCGTTTTTTTAAGTTCAAAAATAAAGGGTTTCAGCAACATTGTTGCTAAGTTATTTCTCTGCATTCTCTATTGTTGCTTGCGAGACGACATGACTGGACTATACATGCATATTAATCTGTTCTGAATTAAAAGTTTTTCAGAGTTAGAATATCATTTTGTTAAAAAATTTTGTTGCATCTCCTGGTATATAAAATTACAATCGAATCAAAAATATTGTGGATATAATTCATAACAGACATGTTGTCCCTAATAAATCTTAGATGAAACGAGATCAGATTTGTTCTCATGCACGATAGTATCTAATAACTAGGGGCAGAGTGTCTGCAGCGCATTCAATAGGGTTTTTGTCTTCGTCGTCTTCTGATCTCTATACAACCGCTATACTTTATAGTCTAGTGAAGGAAGCCCTGAAATTGCCATAATCGACAGAAGATTGCATTTTCTATGATAGGAGTGTTTGACCATCAGTACAAGAAGTCCTGAAAGAAGTGGCTAACGCTCCGAGAAGGGTAGAGAAAAATAAAATCCAGAACTAATGTGAAATGTATTATTAATTGTATTTGATAAATATTAGTACATTCAAATTATTTTATTGTAGCTTGTAATAATTCATTATTATTAATTTACTTACTTCTATTATTGTAATTGTAATATTTCATTTATAATTGTTCTCATTATATTTAATTAAATATTATTCTATATTATAGACTGCTCCCACGGCTGCATTGGAAGTCCTTTTAGACCTGACACCACTACACATATTTATCCAAGGGGAAGGTCGTTCAGACTAATACAAGGAACAACGCCCATAAGGCAACAACACGGAACAGAGCACCAAAAGTTATACTCAGAGCTGAAGGCAGATCCTATTTTGGAAATGTCCAAGGACACCATGGTCCTAAAGTATAACTTCTATACAAATTTTCAAATCAAAATGGTCCTCCAATATCGGTGCAAACCATCTGGTATACGGACGGCTCCAAGACAGAACAGGAAGTCGGAGCTGGGATTTACGGGATAAGGTCGAAAACAAAAATCCCGATAAGTCTAGGAATACACATCACAATATTTCAGGCTGAAGTGCCCGCTATACAGTGGTGTGCAAAGGAAATAATGAGGCAAGGAACTGTAAACCAGTCAATTGCCATTTTTTCCGACAGCCAAGCAGCGCAAAATCACCTTGCAAGATGAATTTTCATATTTTAGACTATGCAGATTACGAAAATTAAGGTCTTTCAAATCCATCCATTTGTCGGCCTGGTGTCTGTCTGTCTGTTGGTGCTGTGTCTACAAAACTAACACAGAAAAAAATATTTGAAGCAGTGGCGGTATTGCCAACGAGGAAATGGGATATAAATTTGGTCAAGAATATACGGAGATGATACCATGAAAAAATAATTAATGAAAAAAATGTAACGGGGACAATAATATATGGCATGCAGTTAATACAATTGTCAAGGAAAAAACCTGCTATACTTTTAATGTAAAATATATAGTGTCACCCTAAAAATAAACAGCGTACTAATGATAATTACAATTTTTAAGTTGACGTCCAATATCCAAAGCGTAGATGATAAACAACAGCAACGGCCTCACTATTGATCCCCGAGGTACTCCTGAGGGGACCAGTAAAGACCTTGATATGTTATTTGATATTATTAAGCTGTGTCTTATGTTGCTTAAGTAATTGTGAACAAGGTTTACAGTACTTTTATGAAATTCGTAATAGTGGAGTTTGATACTAAGTAAATTATGGTCTGATGAAGTCGAGCTATACTAACGCAGTCGTCCTCCGCTTACCGTGACCTGTTTTATACATGTAAATGTGAACTAAAACGGAATAAAACTTACTTACTTACATAGTTACTTATCCACTCCCCGGATTATATCATCAGTAACTTCCAGTAGAGCACTGGCAGTATAGTGACCTTTTCTGAAGCCGTATTGTTGCAAAGGGAGTATATTATATTTTTTTGGAAACACATCTATTTGTTCATGCATAAACGCGCTTTATGATTTTAGAAAAGGCTGAGAGAATTCTTATAGACGGAAGGTCATAACATGAGTTGTGGTCATTTGTTTTAGGCATTGGTATAGCAAAGACATTTTTGAAAGTTTCTGGACATTCATTTTTTTCTAAAGAGATATTTATAATATGTGTTAAATGGTTAAGAATATCGGGAATATCTGATCATATTAATTGATTTGCCATATTCACCTTTGATTTAATGTGAGCGATTATTTTTTCAATTTTATCATTAGTTGCCTGCTTAAATTTAAATTCATAATGATTCTAATTAAAATTATTGATAAAATATATCTTCAAAAAATGAAATAATTCTAAGCGGGTCTATCATTAGCCGACACTTTTACAAAATACTCATTAATGTCATCAATATTGTTTAAACTTTCCGGCAAGCTATAATTTTTGTGTAAATGTATATTTAAGGTATCAAGAGCTTCACAATTTTATTTTTTTACCCCCTTTAATAATGATATCAAAATTTTGATATCGTGGGCTCTCGTATATAGACTAATTCTCAGTTTTATGAACTTTTAAACTTGCTTACTTCAGCTATTTGTGTCCTTCCACCCCGCAACCCTCAACGGAATAAGATCAAACTATAATCTAGTTCCAGGTCTCGTTATTATAGATAGGTGTACCAAATTTCCAGTAAATATCATAAATGGTTTCAAAGTAATCGTGCGCATAAAAAAAGTTGCAGACAGACCGATAGAAATATTTTTAGCTCGAACTTAAAATCTCGACGTTTTACACAAAAATTAATCGCCTTACAAAAAAATACCATCAGATGTTTTTTCTAAATTTTCTCATCAAAAAATAATTTAACATTTTTGTCAGATCAACATTTTCCCGGCTATGAATAAAAACTGCTGCCCAAGGAATCACTACTTTCACATCCAGATTTGCTACCCAAGTCTCTCACAATGAAAAAATTTTGTATGTGGAAATAATTGTTTGTGGAACTTTAATAATATAATAATTGAAATCTACCCCAAAAACCCATAAAACGATACCTCACATCGGTAGACGGATGGGGGTGGTGTTAGGGGGGTGGTAGTGAGGATGGATGAAGTAAAAAAATATTTTTAGGCCTTTGATTCTTGTACACACACTAAATCACAATTTTTTTTTTCACCCCGTTTTTTATAATGGGGTGAGGGTAGTAATGGGGGTGGCTAATGACAATTTTTTTTTGAGACATTAGCTTCTCTTGTGTATACGAAATACCAATTTTATTGACGCTTACCTGCTTGATTTACCTATTTACCCTCAATGACCCCAATTTACCCCCAAACTCTTCAACGGAATACGATGAAAATATAATCTAGTTCCAGATCTCGTTAAAATACATACGTGGACCAAATTTCAAGTCAATATCTTAAACGCGCACAAAAAAAGTTACAGACAGAAAATTTTTTTTGCTTAAACTTAAAATCTCGACGTTTCATGACATTCTAAGCCTATTTGAACAATGAAAATTTTTTTAAAAATTTTTTGTCGTTGCCAAACTTCTACATGTGGAAGTAAAACGAAATTTTCAAAATTTAAACGTGATTTATTCAAAGAAACGTCTCCAATAGCGATGAAAACGTTGTTCTTTTTTTAATAATATACTTTGAAAAATACCATGTGCCGAATTTCAGCAGTTCTTCTTTCCGAGATTCTAGACTCTTTTGCCTTTGTTAACTGGACTAATAGCCCGTGGTGTATATTTTGTTAACGCTGAAACAAGAAATTCTCTTCGAGCTTTTTCGTTCAGATAAAAACCTCTTCATATTCGCTGAGTAATAGTGTTTACTTTGTACTGACGCCAAATAGGGGAAATTCATTAAATCCAAAGACAAAGTATCAAATAATAAAACATACCATGCTTCCGCAGTAACAGACAATAAACAATGCTACTTATTCTTGTTCGAACCGACGTAATTAAACGTAAAATTGCACTTTTGGCTTTATAAGGTGATTGACGCACTCGTGTGGGGGAGGAGTAATGAGTGAAACTACAACCAAGACCGGTAGCTGAGTCATGTAATTAAGCATTTATCCTGCGATTCTCCATCGCAGGACGCTTAGTACAGGAGCCAGCGATACTTTTAGTTGCTATATTTGTTTAAACTTGATTTATCTTTTTTTAGATGATGTTGTGTAACTTATCCACGAAGCAAACTCCTGCCACTTCGTTAGCGGACCAACGCTTGGCAGCAACATATTAATTATGTTAAAAGAAGTGTCAATGCTATACGTGTTTCAAGCTGAGATTTGTTGTGTTCTTCTTTATTTTTCAGTATGATGGAAAATGATTTCCATTGTAGACCGACACACAGTGGTCAAAATGCCCGAAAACGTGGCCAAAAGTCCCTAAATTGAAATTTCGATTCAGGGACTTTTTATGCCCTAGATACCTAGTGTGGTATGTCTACTATATGACACGGCTGTTTGTGAGGCCCACGTGTATATGTTTAACCCAACTTTTTGTAAATGATAACGCAGTGGGACGGAATGGAAAGGTGAATACGTAACAAAAAATATTATTTCCATACAATTTTATTGCAACTGCTACTTTGCATTGCTGTATTAAATATTTCTGTTTCTAACATATGTATATCAAATTTGAAATCAGCGACCTCGGGAACCCCTTCACACTGACTTTCGGCTGGAAAAACTAATTTTTTAATAAAAAAAGTCGGCCATATTGGATAGTCCATTTTGTTTTCTTTTTTAAATAATATCAAATTCGAAATTAGCGAGCTCGGAAACTCCCATATAGGTACTGACTTTCAGCTGAAGAAATTTACTTTTTACTGAAAAAGTTGGCTATATTGGATCTGCTATTTTGTTTTGTTAAAAAATAATATCATGTTCGAAATCAGCGACCACGGAAACCCCAATACACTGTCTTTTGGCTGAAAAACTGATTTTTTAATAAAAAAAAAGTCGACCGTATTGGATCCACCATTTTGTTGTTTTTTTTTCGAAGCCAGCGACGTCGAGAACCACTATATATCAATTTATAGCAAAATTAAAATACATCCAAGAGTTTTGCATTATTAGCATAAATATGAATTAAAATGAAATCAATTGACACAAATGTTTGAAGTTGAAACTTTTTTGCCAGTACTCTGTTGCTTGAAATTGTTAAAAAATTTATGCTGCCCACGATTCGACGGAGCATAGCTTTGGTAGGAGCAAAAATTCCAGTCAGGCAGTAACCCGCTGGTGCGCTACAGGAGTTGATTTTATGAAAGCAGAGCCTAAATATAACTCAAAAATTAAGAAACTAATTTTAAGGATAAGATTTTGCAGAGTGAGAGGTAAATATGCATTTATTTTTGGTTCATTATAAATATTTAAAAAATCAAACATAGTATAATCTTTAAAAGTATTTTGTGATACTGGCTATATATTTTTTTTACTGTAAATTTCTGTTGTATTTGAATATTATAGTTTGTCAATGAAAATAGTTCTAATTTCATTATTAGAATATGAAATTTAACTATATAAAAATGTACGATAAAAACTGTATATGGTCGTATTCAGGGCCACCGACAAGGGGAGACTGGGGGGGATAAATACCCGGGGCCCGGGCATCCGCAGAGGGCCCGGGGCTCCGGCTATATAGGCTAGGCATTCAGTTGTGCACACTTGGCGACTCTCCAAAAAAAAAAAAAACAAATTATATAAATATTTAAATTTTAATAAGTTTTAGCCTTTTGGCTCTTCATATTCATAACTGTTGTTTTATAGATTATTTACTTATTATTTTTTAAAACTATAATTGTGAGGTGGCGAGACCTCGATCGGCGAAGTTAATTGTGATGGGTGACCGTATCTCATCTTGCCGTCCTAGATAAGTGGTGGGGTAGCATTACCTAAAAAGTTCTAGAACACAAATTTATGCGCTTCTGATACGTACACCACTCTCAGAGACCTCTATACACGTTGCCATGACATAACCCCACTAGCGGACTACGTCCAGAAAATCTCTCAAAAATTTTACACCACCAAACTGGGAGACACCCCTAACCATACCATACCAAATCCTCTCCTACCTATAACTATCATTTTTCTAAACTTTATCTTTAATCTTTCCGTTTTTATTTGTTCGTTTTTATGCTTCTGTTGTTTTTCTTTTTTGTTCTTTTTTTGATATTGCTCGTAAATTCTTTTTAGGCCGAGGGAATTATTGAAAATTTTAAACGATATTCTTTTACTTTATCATATCTTCCTGGAGGCAGGCAGACCACCAGGGCGACAGTTCTTGTACGGATTTTTTCGTTTAGCTTTTTACCCGAGCCAACAAGTCAAATTTTGTAAGTGCTTTGCCAAATGTTGTGTTATTAGCTTTAAGCCTATGCGTAGACACCAATTTTTAATATTATTATTATTAGTTTTTAAGTTAACTTATAACAAACGGGAGAGCTAATCCCCCTCCCCCCTTTAATCGTTAAGCTGAATCGGACCTACCCCGTCCAACCTTACTTTCACCACGGCACTCACCAAGGCACGTTGGTTGATTGGCTCCGGGCCAGGATCCAGCAAGGCACAAGATAGTTGTATCAAAATTAAGAAAAAAATCTGTTTTGTTTTTGTTTTTTCTTGCGAGACCTCGTTCGGCGAAGTTAAGGCACGTCGGGCGAGCCCGGCACTTAGATGGGTGTATGGCGTATCTTATCTCGCTGTCCTGGTTAAGTGGTGCAATAGCATTAGCTAAAACTTCGCCAGAACTTTAAAATAAATAAGGCAAATAGAAAAAATAAAAAAACAATAATTGATTGAATTTTCAATAAAATTTTCAGATCGGTAAATAATTGTTGATTTAAACTTAATGAGAAAAATAGAACGACAAAATCTTGAAAGGGGGGAGCGGCCCTCAATAATAAGCAGCTCCGGGGCCCGGTAAAGTTGTCGGCGGCCCTGGTTATATTCCTTAGAGCAATGCAAAGTACCTGAAACTCTTTTAACGATTATACCATTTATAGTTTATTAAATATTTATAACAAACGAACGAAAATAAACGCATATTTCCCTCTCACACCGCAAAATCCTATCCTTAAGCAGATCTTTCAAAAAAGAGTGCCGCTGGCTCCCGTACTAGCTACAATGGCACGCTTGATAGAGATAACAACCAACGCCCGACTCCTAACCAGACCAAGGGACCGCTAAATACGCTGTGCTGCCCGGGGAATTGCCATGTCATCACCCCACGATGCTCAATGTAATCAATAAGAAAAGAAATATCATCCAATACGCGAAATAGCGTCCCCTTATATCATTCCCTAAACAAGGAAAGTATGTGAGTACTCGTTGAGGGGTGCTGATACTTTTAATAATAAATTGTCAGAAAATAATAGACGGAATGGCTTCTGCAAATAGCTTGGAGATACAAGTGACAAGTAAATATGTTGGCGTGGGGGAGGATTTATGGTCCTCTGTTGCGCTATCGATTGTAGAGAATAATGAGGGCTCTTTACTTCTTTCTGATTCATACCCGTTTCAAAAAACGTTTTACCATTTATGGATTCATTTATTTTTATTTTATGCAGATACATGTATTTATCTCATAACTACAGGAGGGTGGAATAATATACAACATATATATGGAATATATATGGAATAATGCCTGTAGTTTTCTTTTTAATACTTGTTGAAAGGAGAAACGTTTTGAATAAATATTGCTTGTTAATTGTTCTACGTAGTTTGATGACTTTAAATTCTTTTAACATGCAATAGTCTCGATGTTGTGGTAATCAATCAACTCAACATGCACATGCACATTGTTTTTGTTTTTCATTTTTCTTTTTGAATCAGCACATTTTTCTGCATAATATTTTTATGGGGTAATGAAATTATAGAGCAAAATAAATTTTTCCAACAAAGCAATAGCTGTTTAATAAAATTAAAAGTGGCTATTCTTATCAATCGTCCATCTTTTGATGGGAATGGACGTAAAAATACATGTCGCTGTATTTCCCGGATTTTTAATATCTGATAGCCTTTAGATTTTAGTGTGATTTTATTTCTTGATGAATACGTTTTTAGTTGGAGTTAGAGGAAAATAATAATAATATTAATAGTAATTCACGACCACGACCTGAGACAATACACATATTTTTGGTATGTCATTTTTGTACAATGTCATCTTACATTTTCTTTTTCTCGAGGAGGGGAAATTCACACGGGCTGTCCATCCCACTAGAATGGGTCTAAGTGTCAGCCTCTAACTGACTAAAACCCCTCCTCCTGGGGCTCGTCTGTAAAGAATACTCCGAGGGCACTGCGGCCTCCTGGACTTATTGTGCTCTCCCTGTCTTAGTTTACACTGTCCATTTTAATAATCTTGTATCACTGATAAGGTAATGAAAATGGGAGAGTTTTGATGGTTTCCTGGTCTGTTTGTGTTTGCCCGTAGATATTATATCTTCTGCGGTCCAACGCCTCGCAGTCATGCATAATATGTTCTACAGTTTCTGGTTTCTGGTATCTTAATAATTGTTTTCCCATGTCGATTTCCTGGAATATTTCTTCAGTAGTGGTTGTGTTTACTCTTGACCCAGTCTTTAATTACCCTTGTGGCTGAGCCTTTTGTGTTGCCCAGCGCAGAGGTTCTGGGGCATAGAATATATCAGCTGCTCCTTGTTTTGCAAGTTCGTCAGCTTTTTTGTTGCTATCTATACTGTTATATCCCGGCACCCAGAGTAGTCTTACCTGTTTCGCTCATCTAGAATTTTGAGCTCATCGTAGCAATTCCAAACCAGTCAATTCCAAACCTTGTTAGAGGCTAGCGCCTTAGGTGCCGCCTGATTGTCTGATGCAATTGAGATCTGCTGGTTCCCATATCGTCGTTTGACATTCTCGAGTACACACTCCAGAATTTCTGTCTGGAATATAGTGGAGTGCTGTCCAACAGAGAGACTGCTCCAGCTCCTGATTCCATTCTGGACCCGTTGGTATATCAGGCCAGGCCTTTGCGTAAAGCCTCAGGAGCACCTGTCATCCATTCCTTCCTATCTCCAATGGTGATATTGAAAGGCTTGTTGAATGTAATTTTTGGTGTCATGTATTTCGACCTCATGCTCAATAAAAGGTCCGCTACAATATTTGTTATCTTCATATGCCCCGAGTTACCTCCAAGAGGAGTCGGGTTCTGAGAATCTTACATTACTAGGCACAACGTAGCTCTCGCAGTGTTCTACAACCACATTAGGCATGCTTATGGCATCGACCAAAATCGTATCGTGACATGCATACCCGAAGAAATCAAGGTAGTCGTAGAGAACAACAAGTGATGAATATATTGAAATTTCTCCTTCCCAACAACCCGAATGCTGGATGCCACCGAGCCAGACAAAATGCTCCTGGATTTAATTTCAAAAAGAATGTATGTTCTTGAGTTTTCTTGTTCAATCGAGATAGAGAAATCACAAAGGACGTAAATGCAGAGACTTGTTTGAATTTGATAAAATGTACCCAGGGTACAGTAAATTGGTGGTCATGATAATTAGCCTTGGAGGTATTAATCCGTCTGTTCTTAAGGAACTTAGTACCATTCGTGTCTTTGGATCGGTCACTACTCTGCTGGCAACCAAAATGCAAAAGGGAATTTCGCTGGGGTCACTCCGGCTTTTGAGATTGCATGAGGCTGCGATTTAGGAGGCGCCAACACCACTCTGAGTCATGTTTCATATCGCCATTGTTTAAGATAAGATTAGAAGGCTAAAATACCTCTTCGGGCTAATTACACCAGCAGACAAAAAAATTAATTTCTAAACTGATGACCAGACATTTTATATGTATCTTGGTGCGTTGAATCCAAAGGCTATAGCGGGATAAGATGATGAAAATCGCCCCCTCCTGGATTTTTATTTCGAATTGGCTATTCGAAAAGATATATTTGAAAATCCCTTCAGCCAAATTTTCAGCTCCCTATGTGCTAATAGGGTGCTCCTATCGTAAAAAACGTGTTTTTTCGAAAAAAAATTCTCCTGCTCGACTATTTGCTCCAAAAAATCTGAAAAAAATCAAGGACCTGTGTTTTCGAGAAAGAAAACACTCTGACTTTTTTCAGATTTTTCGGATCAAAACTGGGGTTAGGAAAAATATTTGAATTTTTCAATGATTTTTTAAGCAATGAAGGTCATATTTGGCTAACTTCTAAATAACAATTTCTTATGTACTTTTTCTCGTACTTTCGAATACCGGTATCAGAATTACCATTTTCAGACCGAAACATGCTCAAAATTTGAAAAAACCGTTTTTTCCGCAGTTTAACCTCCCCACAATAAAATTGTGGGAGGTTACTGAAATTGGTCCAAAATCGAAAATTGAGATAACATCAGATGTTTACGTTTTGAGATCCCAGGAATCCAAAAAAGTGATTTTTGAAAAATGTCTGTGTGTATGTGTGTGTATATGTGTATGTATGTTAGCACGATAGCGGCGAAACTACTAAATGGAATTTGGATGAAACTTTGCATGAAGGTTTCTTTAGTGCTCCAGAAGATCTGAAAAGGTTTTGGCACAACAAGTTGTTTATTTTATGATTACTAAGAATGTCTAATTGAACCATTTAATAAGCAGTAAAAATTCCGATTTCAGCGATATATCACACTTGCACTAATTCGATTTGGTCTCCGTGAAAAAAATTAAGAAACAAAATAACACGCTTCTTGTGTAACATATATTTTATAGTTTAACCTAACGTTCGGCAGACTAGTGTGTTAAAGCGTGCAGACTGCCATACACGTTTTTTTTAAGGACGTCAAGCCAATTGTTGTTTTTTTTTTTCGAGAGAGAGAGAAGAGAAAGTTTAAAGCCGGTGGTAGCTGTGTGGAGCCTACATAACCCATAAGGAGCCCGTATGATTACGGGCTCCTTATGGGTTAACTGGGTCCAAAGTGAGTTTTTCATCAAATCATAATAAAAGTGACATTGACATTAAAAGTCCAAAAACTTAAAGCAGCCATACATACACACATACATAAACAGACATTTTTCAGAAACCACTTTTTTGGATTCCTGGGACCTCAAAACGTAATGATTTGATGTTAACTCAATTTTCGATTTTGGACCAATTTTAGTAACCTCCCACAATTTTATTGTGGGGAGGTTAAAATGCGGAAAAACGGTTTTTTCAAATTTTGAGCATGTTCCGGTCTGAAAATGCTAATTCTGACACCGGCATTCGAAAGCACGGGAAAAAGTACACAAAAAATTGTTATTTAGAAGTTATATGACCTTCATTGCTTAAAAAATCATTGAAAAATCCAAATATTGTTCCTGGCCCCAGTTTTGATCCGAAAAATCTTGAAAAAATCAGGATGTTTTCTTTCTCAAATACACACGTTCGTGAATTTCTTCAGATTTTTTGGAGCAAACAGTCGAGCAGGAGAAATTATTTTCGAAAAAACAGGTTTTTTACGATAGGGAGCACCCTATTAGCACCTAGGGGGCTGAAAACTTGGCTGAAGGGGTTTTTAAATATGTCCATTCGAATGGCCAATTCGAAATAAAAATCCAGGCGGGGACAATTTTCATCTTCTTATCCCGCTATAGCCTTTGATGATAAAAAAGCTCTATCATCAAAATTTTTCCTACTGTCAATTTATTCATCAAATAATGGGATATTTCCTATTTTTGAGAAATGAATTGACAGTAGGAAAGAATCTTGATAGCTTAGAACTTTTTTTATCATCATATTTGGATTCAGTGCACCAAAATACATTTAAAATGATATGTCGGGTAATCAGTTCAGAATGTTTTTTTGAGTGTGACAGTGCACACAAAAAAATCTGTATCTATAACGGAAAATATCATTATGTATATATTTTGGTGCGCTGAATCCAAATATGATAATAAGAAAACTCTAAGTCATCAAGATTTTTTCCTACTGTCAATTTATTCCTCAGATATTTCATTATTCATCATCTCGTTATCAGGTCAGAATTTTTTTCTTTTGTGTGCCGGTGTTATCTTAATGATGATTGGTTAATGAAATCATAATAATATATCTAATGTAAACTTCGTTTAAGCTTCGTAAAATTTACAAATGACAATAGTCAGCAACAGTTACTCTTCTACTTAACCAGCAATCAATCGTTCACAAGAAAGAAACGCCTATTATGATTGCATTTGGAGACCAGAAAAGAACACACATTGCTTCACGAAGGTTATCCGAACTGTGCTTCGATTGCTTAGTCTTATTTCTCCAAAGTAATTTAAAAAATGGGCAGCTACTAGGAACGGCTGGAACCACCCCACCAAATGGTTGCGACAATTCGGTAATTTAATTAATAACTGAGCTCACTATCACTGAGCTACACGTTGCAGGCCTCCATTTCACCGGTGCTACAACTTATACTTAACGCCCCATGGGCGGGCTTCAGCCAATCAATTATTGAAAAAAAAAACTGAGTGAAAACAATAACGCGTACATATCGTTGAAATCAGAATAACCTCTACTTTCGAATGATACAGTAAATAATTAATGGATATTAGGTTGAAAAATAAGAAAGTCTACATGCCAAAAGGGCGCTAAACGTCATCCGACCTGCACGAATACATTTCCAGCTCATGTGTAGTACCAATATTATCCTTGTATCCTAATTTTATCAAAATTGGTTTACTACTTTCAACGCTATTGTGTCCACGTAAATTCAGAAATTTTTTTCAAACGACTTTTTCGGGTTTCAGAACAGAATGTAAAGACATGGCCTTAACTCAATTTTTAATTCCAATTGCTGAAATCTCCACATTTCTATGGATAGAGAGGTTAAAAAGCAGAAAGATGGAAAATACAAGAGACACAACAAAACCAGACCCACCAAAAACCGTTAGATATGATAATGTTGCAGATGTGTTATTGTCAGGAAAATTCCAAATTATCCAAATTTCGCAGAACTCCCAAAAAGGATAAATTGCATTCCTACTAGATACATTTAGTGCAAGAACCGAAGATTTTTATAAGAGTTTACAATTTTGCGAAATTATGAGGAAAATCTTCCAAAAACACATATTATGAACAAAGTTTTGTGCTCTGATGAAGCCATCTTCATCTTCATATTGCATAGAACTGTAATTGGTAACGAGTGTTTTCGTTCTCATTTGCAGGACGACATATATAGAATATTAGCATTGTTATGCAAAGAGCAAAAGGACAAAAGATTGAAGCTTGTGGGTTGAAAATACGTTTGATTTCGTTCAACATCAGACTCACTCATTGTTAGAGAATTATGAAATCTCCATATACCAAGTTTCATGTAAATCTGCTAAAATTTCTCTATTACGGTAGCGACATTACATTTGTAATTTTTGAATTTTTAACTTTAGACATTAAATTTGGGTTCAGCTACTCCGAAAACACCTAATCACCATTTTAATGCAATTCCAACGAAATTTAAATTTTGTCCAGTTCTTGATAGTCCATCTCACTGTACATGTAGAAGAATTCACTACTGTCATCTGAAGGACGTGACACTATTTTTAAGGATGCCTGCCGCGCTACCCCCTCCCCCCCTTTGGTGATTTATTTCTACCCTCAGTGGGATTCGTTTTAAGTTCCGAGAGATAATCTAGGACCAGGGTCCTATAACAGATGAGATACCGTGGATTATTAACTGACCTCTTCAAGATTTTCGCCTTCTTGCAATGCACTAGTCTTATGTTTAACACCGTGTATCGATTTATCACTTTTGGATATCTTAATAACTTTTTTAGAGTTCTCCTCAGCCTCTGTGATCTGGTTGATGTACTGAATATCAGACGCGTGGGTGCATTGCGGATAAGTGTCGACCTAATCCACATAAGCTCCCAAGAGGTTACACTTAAAGTTAATCATTCAATCAAGAAAATGCAAAAGTTTAAATAATACCATTCAACGATTTAATCCAAAATGTACAAGACCCTATTTAATATTTGTGAGAATCTACTTACTAAACATGGCAAAGGCGAATGCCTCCTTTAGAGGACGTGTATCTCAACCACCATACAATGGAGTGTGTGTAGTAGCAACCGACTTTACCAAAAGATTCACAGCTTCCTCTACGTGTATGAAAGTACTTGGACTTGAGGCTGACGGTTTTAATATAAAAATATTTTACTAAGATTTTGTGGCGCTTATGGCTAGCTTCATAGTTCCAATATTGATTATATGATTCACAAGAACTTGTCACTTGAAAATGCGTTTTACGGCAGTATATAAAAAATTACATGAGGTGTTACTGCCCCCTTTCAAAAACATACTGACGGCATGTAACCTAATAAAAGTTTTGTACCATGATCACGTTTGTGTGATCTCCCAAACTATCGTACAGTCAAATATGTTAATCAATTTTGTAGAGCGCTAAATTCTCTATAATCTAGAGCTTTGCAAGTTTGCAATTACATATTTCTATACTCGATCGAGACGTTAACGAGATGTTTTGAAAACATATTTTTAAAAACTTTTGCAAAAAATTTTGAATAAAAATTGTAGGGAATTTAAGACTCTACAAGTTTGCAACTATATATTTTTACATCCTACCAATAGTTAACTAAATTAAAGAAACTATTTTTTTTTAACTTTTCATGGGTTGTAGCTCGTGAATTATTAGTTCTGCAAAATATGGTCTGACAGAAATTGTACAGAAATTAGTGCTATTTAAGATTTCCATTTGACATTTTAATGTACAATCAATAGTTTACGAAATAATCAACAAAAACTACGTTTTGAAAACTGTGACGCGCTGTAATTAGTAAATGTTTCATTCTACGAAAATAAGCCTGTTAAGGATTTTATAGAGAATTTAATGCTGAACAAAAACGGGGCTCACCATTTTTGTCGTAGCATGAACGGTTTGCAAGATATTTCCCTTTGACTTTTCGCAAATATGGCAGCTAACCCCAACCACCGCCGACCCCTCCAACTTGACAAAATACTCAGAATGAACTCCCGAGCACTTTAAAAAAGAAAAACTGACTTACGCCATTTTTGCATTAAAAACACACTGTTTTTTAACTTTTGACTGGACTTTACCGCCGAACTATAATATCCTATAGGTTAGAAAAAAATGTTATTATAATATATAGTTTTTTATTATAATTATTTATTCCCAAAGCGATCAAAAAAAAAAATTTCAAATGCTTGCTCCCCCTACACCGCCTGTTCTTAAGTGACAGCCACTTTTTAGAGCCATCGGAAAATCAATTCATTTTTCACATAAGATATATATGAAAGGAACTACGGTACTTCAAAAATTCTAAAATGTAATACATGAAATAGGAAATTACTATGTTCAAATGGAAATAGAATTTACATTTGTAATAAAATGTTAAAAGTACGTAATAAACCAAGATTGCTCATTACTCTTAAATAAAAATGTTAATATTTATAGCGTTTAAATTTTAAAACTTTTTTAATTAATCTCATTTACCACCTTGGTTTAAATACACATTATATTTTTTATTTTCGTGATTCTGAGTTTAATACTACTCGGCAACTAAATTGTCTCTGCTCCACATTTTACAATTATAATTACAAACGAGGACAATTTTACTAAATTTTACAGAGTTTTGAATACAACACCTGAAATCTTTATGATTATTAGTCACCAGAGATTGCCTTTTTATTATTTTTTCTCTCATTTCACATCCTCCGCTGACTTTCCGGTGTTCCTTAATGACTCATACATAAACATAATCTATATTTCTTATTGTTTCGTCTTACAATCGTGGGACCCTCAGTTTTTCACACCCGGAGCACAAGACTGTAACGGCGGCTCAGCCCCGCCGAGAAATAACCTCTGGCCTCCGGGGGTCGAGTGCAGTAGCGGGGAAGGAGGACCGATACCTGTGAACGGAAGCTCGGCACAATAGGCTAAGACAGGTGAACGATTATGGATAGACCCGATAGCGGCGTCATGCCATAATGTGCCCTCTAGTCTTATTTATATCGTCTTTTATCCTGTATTTTCTCGAGAGCCACGTTCGATGAAAAAGGGAAGAGGTTAATAAGCAACTTGATATGGTCGTGGTAGGGGGGTAAAGAGGAAATTATTAATTTAATTCCCTCTGCGTGTGTTCAAGATATCATGCGTGTACATTTAATTAGATACTGGGTTCTTCTAGATTCATAGCTACCCATAGCGTTTAGTTGAGCATTTTGAAACATATTGTGCTTAAGAAATTATAATTTGATCATTATCTCAGGAATTTAGTATGAACTATAATAATATCATCATCAACATAAATATCGATGTCTGAAAAATTTGAACTATTAGCAGTTTTTAGTCTTTCTGTCCTTATATGTCCGTGTAATTTGTCGAGAATGGCATACCCTAAGGATTTAGAGTTAAAAGGTTGTAACTACAAAATTGGATATTTTACAATTGGCTTACCTTTAAAATCGTCTGTTTGTTGTCACAGGGTTGTATCGGTTCATTAAATACAAATAAAAAAATGTGATATCTTTTAAATTTAAGGCATCAGATGACGACAAAATATGTTCCAATACACTTAAAATAATTTCAAAACCTTTCTGCCTACTATTTAATAACATTATTAGAAAAGTTCAAGGCCATCTGTATTTGAATCGGCATTGATTAAACTTTTGCATAACAGTAAGGATAAAATAGAATGTTTAAACTATCGGCCTGTTTCCTTAATTTCTAAATTTGGTAAAATATTAGGAACATTATAACTTATAACTATAAGTATATTACTATATACTTATAGTTAACTAACTAACTATAGGAACTTATAACTATAAGTTAATTTATTACTATAATAAGTAGAAAGTTGTCAGATTCTTTCACCTCTTTAAAAATTATTTGAAACAAAGAAGTCAACGGGTTTTAATAAATGGCACAGTGATAAAAATCATAAAATTGTGGAGAGCCTCAAGGCGCGGTTCTTGGTCCGATATTATTCAGTATAATAATATGTCAATAATTTATTTCTACAGAGTTCCAGAGGTCAAGTGATAAGCTTACCAACTACGGCTACTTTTTATTATGATTATACCTGAGAATCTCACTTAATAAGGTAATAGTTTAAAAGCATAAATAGATGGTCCTATTTTCGACTGTTCACTATACAAAAAGTCTACTTGCATACTTAATACAATACACAATTAATTAATACAAAGAATATATATCAAAATTAAATATAAACTTGTATATGCTTTTATATAAAATTAAATTTGCAAGTAAGCAAAGTAATCCACAAGGTTTGCCTGCACGTGGGTGATTTTGTTTATAACAAGTTTAATACTTCATATGTGATTATAGTGTGAATAGAGTAAACAGTATGATACAGTGCGTGTAATTGCCGATTAGACATGTACATTCACGTAGCGCGAGAGATAATGACAACGCAGCAGCAGTAAACTCCCCCACTGGCGAAGCATCCCAGCTCTCAGTTATTTCATTTCAGCCAGCTGGCACACGCGATGTTGTAATTCTTACTCCCTATGCCTAGCCCGCCACTACACACACTGTATATGATATAATACAAAGCAACACAAGGTAAGAAAGAAAAGGTGAGAAAAAGAATAAGAAAAAACTAATTGTAAATTAACGGGCATCTGAATTATTTGTTGGCATGGAAAAAAGATGGGTAAATTTAATCTTTGAAAAATATAAGATTTCTTTTTCACGGTAGTTGATTAGTTTATATATATTTATTTATATTTATCAGTTTCTTATTTCAATATATCTGTGTATGTCACTTCTGTTTAGAGACAGTAAATATTTTCGGCCTTTTTGTTTTAAACGCAGGTAGTGTATAAGTATAAGTATATTTTATTTCAGTAGGTAGTATATTATAAAACCATGGGGCAAGATGCAGGTGGCATCTTCGACCAACTGATTTCTGTGAAATTGGTGCCTTATACTCATGTTCTTTGTGCCTAGTTTGGTAACTGTGATCTATATTGGTCAAAGTATATTACTTCCACATCCAGTGGAAGTATAGCAACGACAAAAAAATTTTTTTAAATTTTTATTGTTCAAATAGGCTTAGAATGTCAAGAAACGTCGAGATTTTAAGTTTGAGCGAAAAAAAAAATTTCTGTCTGTCTGTCGGTCTGTCTGTCCGTCTGTAACTTTTTTTGTGAGCACGTTTACTCAGGGACCGTTTGAGATATTGACTTGAAATTTGGTACACATATGTACTTTAACGAGATCTAGAACTAGATTATATTTTCATCTTGTTCCGTCGAAGGGTTGGGGGGTGAATTGTGGTGAATTTGGGGTAAATAGGTAAATCAAGCAGGCAAGAGTCCATAAAATTGGTATTTAGTATATATAAGAGAAGCTAAGGTCTCAAAAAAAATTTTGACATTAGCCACCCCCATTACCACCCCCACCCCATTATTAAAGAGGTTGAAAAGAAATTGTGATTTAGGGTGTGTAAAAGAACCAGAAACCTCAAAATATTTTTTTACTTCATCCACCCCCCCACTACCACCCCCTATCGCCACCCCCGCCCCACTACCGATGTGGAGTATGGTTTTATGGGTTTTTGGGGTAGAGGATTTCAAATATTATATTATTAAAGTTCCATAAATAATTATTTCCACATACAAAATTTTTTCGTTGTGAGTGACTTGGATAGAAAATCTGGATGTGGAAGTAGTGATTCCTTGGGCAGCGGTTTTTATGTTTAAATTGGTAAGTAATATAAGTGCCTTATATCAAGTACTTGCGCATCACATCAGATGTACTAACTTTGTGATATATTAGTTTTAATAACTTCTATTGTAGCATTTCTAATTTCTTTACATAGTATACAACTGCACCACCCTATCCGATAATACCTTATGACAATCTTGACTCCACTAGAATGTAATATAACGTTTTAATTTTTTTTTGATCTAATATACTCTGGCACTTTTTAAACTTAAAGAGAATTGATCGTAAATTTTGTGCCACGTCATTTATATGGTAATTCCATCTTAGATGATTATCTATAGTGACTCCCAAATATTTTATTTTGTCTGTTCGTTCTATAATACAGTTTATATTGTCATACATGATTTTTAAGGAAACAAAAGCCGGCAAACCACTTTTATAGCAGGAGAACGAGAATAAGTATTTAGTTTTTGAAGATTAATTGTAAGTAGTTTATACTAATCAAACCGATTTTTTATATTGACTAAATCATTTTCAGCCTCCTTTTTTAATTTTGCCTATGTAATATGTTTGTAAAAAATGACTGTGTCATCAGCAAAACTCACAATATTACCACTCGAATTCAATTCGAACAAATTATTAATATATATGTATACTAAAAAGTAATTGTCTAAGTACCGTGCTTTGAGGTACCCCGTATTCAACGATACGCTCATTACTTTTAATAGAATTTATTTGACAATATTGTTTTCTTTCGTTTAAGTAACTTTTGAACAGGAGTAAAGTTTCCTCGAAAACCTATGTCCTTCAATGCATCTAATTGTTGCGGATGACACACCGTATCAATAGCCTTTACGAGGTCATAAAAACACATAAGGCTGGTTTACTTTCATCTAAAGCATTAAATATGTTTGCAGTTACTTGTGCAACGACATCTGGTGTAGATTTTTGTTCTTTAAATCCAAATTGCATATTCGAGAATAATTCAAATTTCATATAGTTATTTGACCTAACCTTCAATAGTTTTTCAAATATTTTCAAATATATTCTATGAAATTAAGGTTTGTCCTTTATATTTATAGAGGCCTTTGTTTTTACAACGGCTTCATCAGAACATTTGTCAATGATGTTTTTAAGTATGTAATGACTTTTAATAAGTACTAAAGGGCATTGAAAATGTACAGCTTTAAAAATTATTTAAATATTTTTTACATATTAAAACCATAAAGAATCATTTGAATCCTTTTCCAAATGAAATTTAAGAAGCTAATAAAACCATTTAGCTTTATGGGAATTTGTATGCAGGTATGATAAAACTATTACAAATACAAATAATGCTAACATTAAATTAAATTTATAATTAGGTCGTACAAGACGCTTTAAAACTTACCTGATAAGAGCAAGTATACTTGAACCCTAACAGTCCCTAATCACAGCAACAAAAAGCCGACAAGTATATTCTAACTCTGGCAAATCTTTCTTAAGAGCTCCTGAAGTCCAAACCAATTTTAAAATGGTTCTTTGGGTAATTACTAGTTGTTTAAATTAGAAGCATGAAATGAGTTAGACACCGGTTGTATACTTATTTAATAATTGAGATAAAACATTTTGATTGATTGATTTCCTTCTTGGATTTTCGGAGCAAATAAGACGAGGTTAATACACCTACTTACAATTGGAGGAAACATGCTTAATTCAGTAGCAGGTCGGGAACCTCAATATCCGCACAAGCTGTTAACATTTTGTTTACTTATTTAAAATAAGGCGACTTTTTCTCTTTCATTGTTACTAAATATAAAGGCGCAAAAAACCTCTATACACATTTTTCCTAAAATACCGCATGCAGGTGATATGGTTCCCAGAAATATTTAATAACAAGTTCTCAATATATAATATGTAAACCTGTTCGCTTTAAAAATGTTATGAATATCAGGCATTTTAAATACACGGAACTGCAGCAGGAGCGGCTGGCGGCGCTTGAAACGGCATTTAATATTTTAGAGCGAAATAAGGAATGGAAAGAAAATTATATGGTTTTCTGAATTATAAAGCACTAGTTTTTTTTCCTTGTAATCGCTCCGAAACGTTATGCTTTAGATAAGCAATATTTATGTATTAATTATTACTATGCATCAGACCTGGTTTATTCTTTATCCAACCAACCGTTAATAATAAAATATGTACAATTTGATTGAGGAAGTTCTATTCACTGAAGTGAAAACGACAATATATTTTTTTACAATTATTAAAAGCAAATTTCATTCTAAAGTACCGTTTCACTCGGTTGATGATTTTTTTTTTGGATACCCTATGGTGCCAATCCACACTCGAGCATTTAAATACTCATATTTACAGAATGCTCTAATGCTCTACATTTTTTTGCATTTTATACTTATTTATATCTTTACATATAAATGTGAAATGTTATAAAATAGAATAGAATAGAATAGCTATATATTAATCCAATCGATCATTACAATGATATAGGATAAGTCAATATAAAGAAATACAAATGAGAAAAGCATTTATATATTCAAATAGAAAAGTAGAAACACAAAAACAAATAAACAATCAATTAAAAACAATCAATTAAAATTTAAGTATTCACTTACGGAGTAAAAAGCATGATTTACTAGAAAAGGCTTTGTAGCTAACATGAACTGTTTTATATTACACAGCCCCACAAAAAAAAAAGTTCAAAGCAGCGAATCAGACCCATGTATCCTATGTATTTTCGGTCGCTGAATCCGAATCCGGGGTCAAAAAAATCGTACACCCCCAAAATCATTAGCTAGAGCCAAAAAACACCCCTGAAATGGGATAAAAAGAAGATTAAGCTATGAGAATAGTTGTTACTTCTCAATTAATCGAATTATACAAATTAAGGTTAAACAGCAGCGTACATACAATAGATATGAAACACACCCCCAGGGAAGGGCGAAAACTAGCCCCCATATATAAAAAAATCGTTCCAAAACAGCAACGACTGCTGAAAAAGCTCGAAATGTCTAAGTTTTGTTAAAGTGTTAAGAAACTACATCAGGTCCGACGTAATCTTCATAAACTGCCCCTATAGGGTTGAGAACCACCCTAAAGTTCAAAGGACACGAGAAGAACAAGAAAAAACGTAAAATCCAACAGGATTTCTATTTTCATGGATGCTATGGTTCTCTGAAATTGCGTAGTACTCTAAAATAGAACCGGAAACTTACGTACCATCAACATCCTACACTGTCAACCCTCAGAGGGTGTGAAAACTACCCTCTATGTAAGATTTAACTATAAAAAGTTACAGTGACTTCTATAAAAATTCGAAACACCTGCGTTGTGTGAAAGAGAGGAGAAACTAGACTATATTCGACGATGTGCTTGAAAACCACCCCCACGGGATTGCGAGATACTACCCCTCTGCAGGATCTGTAGGATGCTGGAAAAGCAGAGAGAAACTAACCGGATTTACATTCATTTATCAAAAATCGTATTGCACACTAAGAGTTTGAAACTCATGTCCTGTAGATGTTATTAAATAACACTCCCAGAAAGGATGTAAACTACCGTAATTCAAGATGTAACGAAAAAGCTGTACTGTTGCTGATTCGTTTCATTTCCCTAGTTATTTTTTTATATGGGGGTGGCGTCTCTCAACCCCGTGGGGGTGGCTTTCAAGCACAGCGTCGAACATAGTCTAGTTTCTTCTCTCTTCCACACAACGCAGGTGTTTCGAATTTTTATAGAAGTCACTGTAACTTTTTATAGTCAAACCTTACATAGGGGGTAGTTTTCACACCCTCTGAGGGTTGACACTGTAGAATGTTGATGGTACGTAAGTTTCTAGTTCAATTTCAGCCAATCATAGCATCCATAAAAATAGAAATCCTGTTGCATTTTACGTTTTTTCTTGTTTTTCTCGTGTCCTTTAAACTTAGGTGGTTGTTCTCAACTCTATAGGGGCAGTTTATGAAGATTACGTCGGACCTGATGCAGTTTCTTATCACTTTAACAAAACTTAAGACATTTTGAGCTTTTTCAGCAGTCGTTGCTGTTTTGGATCGATTTTTTTATATATGGGGTCTAGTTTTCGCCCCTCCCTGGGGGTGTGTTTCATATCTATTGTATGTACGCTGCTGTTTAACCTTAATTTGTATAATTCGATTGATTAAGATGTAACAACTATTCCCGTAGCTTAATATTCTTTTTACCCCATTCCAGGGGTGTTTTTGGGCTCTAGTTAATGATTTTGGGGGTGTACTATTTTTTTTGACCCTGGATTCGGATTCAACGACCGAAAACACATAGGAGTACATGGGTCTGGTTCGCTACTTTGAACTTTTTTTTTTGTGGGGCTATGTTATTAATGTTTTTTATATTTACATTTAGCTTGTTATATAAAGTTGATCCCATGTAGTAGTGATTCGATTTGTACAGTTCTAACCTGTGTGTAGAATATTGCAAACTAAAGCCATGTCGTGTGGCATAATCATGGTGATAATTTTGAAAGATATACATATATATGTTTTTGTGTTTAACCAGCTCCTTCCCTGACTTGCTGCAAATGTTCATTTATGTACAAATAGTGGTGAAATAAAGACTATTTATCTATCTGACAATATAAACGCTTATTCAGCAAACCGCGTCCTGTTGTCAAGCCTACCATCCGTCTCATTCTTTCTATATCGAGCTCAATCAACCACTTTACGATGGAGTTAGTTAAAGGCCCATTGACATGGAGTTTTGGCTGAGTTGTTGGACTGTGCCACGGCCCAGTCTCATAGCTATGAATAAATCAGACTTCTTATCGAACCGAAGTTTAGCTCAGAACCAGGAATAGGAGTTTTTGCTCTGTTTCCTGCCAAACGGTCTGCACTAGATTATACGTCATTTTATTTGATGCAAGAGCCCTTAAAGCCACCTAACTACCACTGCATATATAAAAATAGTCAACTAATAGACTGGGCGGTTACCAGTCACCCTCAGACTGAGTGATAACTTGATTCCTTACAGGCAGAGCTAGAGCTTCAGCGTGTCCCAATCCTTCGTCCATTGCATTCTACATTCCATTCTTTAACAGTCCGTTTAATGCATTTGTGGCTTTCAGTTCTAGATCAGTATTCAAGGCAAAAATGGCCTCCATTGCAGCTATTGAAGTAGCTGAGAATAGAGTACCAAAAATTCAAAATCTTACTACGACTGGTTCTCGAGATTTAAAGCGAATTTACCATGTAGGTACGTAATCCTAAGGAATAAAGCTTGTTTATATCTAATCATCACCGAATACGAGTTTTCGGTTAAATAGTGGAAAGTGATGTAAATACGAAATAAATCATACATATCGACTAAAAGTAAAATGACTATAGTATTCAAGGTACTCTAACAATGCTCGGAAAATGGAGGGTACATCGGACGAGACGGCATTAAACTCGGTTTCCACTAACACTGCTACAGGTATCCTTGTGTTGCAGATTTAATAAACTACAATATGCAAGTAACTTAGAAGTAATTCAAAGAGTAAACTCGTTTCCTCATCACTCAGAGTTCCCGACGTGTTTTTTTATAGTGGTATGCCCGTTAGGCCTAATCCACTGTACTATATTCCTAGTAGCCAAAATATTAATTTTAAGAAATTAATGAATAACAGTGGATATGATTAAACTAGCAGAAAACCTACAACTTGTGGACTCAGATACTACGTGTTTTTTTGTCCAAATTATTATCAAATATTGATGTTAAAATTTTACTAAATAAGTTATATAAAACTAATAGTGTCTTTTTCCAACAGGGCTGTTTAAAATGCATAATCAACGTTCTTGATAGCAAAACCTAATAATGAAGGTGTAAGAAAAATAACTAAGAATTTTAAATAGCATTAGATGATAACTGATATAGAAAAAACATGTCGTGTAGTTTCTCAGTTTTCCATTATTTCAGGACCAAGGTCGATATTTTCTGGTGGTAATCTGTTTGCCGCATCAACAATATAATTAAGAAGGGTTGTAGATGGATAATGAATATTTGGCTCATGTCTTGCGTATCCAAGGAACCACAAAACACTTGCTATGTGTACACAAGTGCCTAATGTCCTGGCACCAGACTTACAAGTACAGTAGTAACCAAGTACCGGAGGATCTTCGGGGGATTCTTCATCATTGTAGGCTACTCACAACATATACTTCGCAATGTTTCGAAATCTTGAATAAATTCGAAATCGTAGGAAATTGAATTCTTCAGTGAATTCATCGACTTCTATTATGTTTAATTCTTCTCTTTGAAGTTTATCTTGAATATATGCCGCTGATAATTGAACATGATAAATACCTGTTAAATCTTTTAAATATTCCAAAGTTAAACGGGGAAACTCATGGACATGGATATGATTGAGTAGAACCCTGTTGCCATTTCACAATCGAAGATTTTCGGCTTCAACACGTGCCTGCACTATGTTTACCTAAAAATAGCATGGTGGAATAATTCGTATTGAAATTAGGCCATATCCGCCATAGAGATGCTTGAAAACTATCATATCTTAAATAAAAAATTTATTATAGATTTAGAGCAAAATGTGACAAACTTATTTGATTAATATACAGAAACATGTTATACCTTGTGGAAAATTTCATAAAATGGAAGTCGGTTAATAGACAGGTAGAATTACATAAAAATTCAATTTTTTTTTTTTTTGTTTTCAATACACTATGCATTTTTCATAACGCCATTTCAAATTTTGGCGGATCCTCGTTACCTGTTGTGGTGTTATTTCCCTGCGCATTTGTTGATTCTTAATCTCCTCTCAATCTCTTGATTCGTAAACATTTTGTAGTTTCGTGTAGTAAACTTTTCAGAAAAAATCTAAAAGTGTTAGATCGGGTGAATGTGGGGCCAATGAATAAGAGAAATATACCATCCAGTCCAATTCTTTGTCCTGTTATTCCTAGACAGGTTAACCTTTGAGCTTGATAAAGGCGTGCCCTAATTGTGAAACGTTCCTGGAAGTGCCACCACATCAGGCCGACGTGTGTTATGAGAGTTTTAAGATGATATATTGATATTATACTTATTTGACTTTTGGATTTATTCCCCGCTTAGGACAGAAGATGTACAGGCTTTCCTCGTTTGTACGCAGGCGTGGCCCTTCCATGACAGTTTGGACTCTACAGTTACCCCTAGGTACTGCACTGTACGGAAAAGACACAAACGTGTACCTAGAAAGAAGCTGAAAATCGCTTATTTATTTTACAGAAAGCCCATGTCCGTAATCCGTACCTGAACTATGTTGACAGTTCTTTGCATGAGCCCTGCAATAGTCACTTCAAATTCTCCAGTTTGTTAATTTTGCTATTTTCTTTATACCTTGTATTTTTTCATCATAAAATAAAATATTTAAAAAGTTAGTAATATTTACATACGAAAACTCCTGTGAATGAATATGGTGTATTTATTGTCTAAACGTTGGTTGTGGCATTTTCTTAATATTTCTCTATTCTTATTGGGATGCTCTGCCACATGTGTTCTTCTAAACAATGTCTGAAATCTACAAAATAATACAATTTACCAGTATTTTACTGGAAAATAACCTCTACGCCTGTGACTTTTACGTCAAAGGATCAATTAGAGGGTGGTTTTGACAAATAATGAATAAGAACAAAAATATAAAAATAACGTATTTTGCTGACGTTTCGGAAAACGAATCTGTTTCCTTTCTCAAAGCGTATTATGTTTGTGGGCTGTGTATATTAAATACACAGCTTTAAGAATATATTTGTTATATTCAGTATCCATAGATACTTACTGCTTACACAGAACTGTTGATATATCTAATTGATAGTTTTATTTTAAACAATGTTGAGTTTGTTAAGTTGTTCTTTTAACATCGGCAGCCAGGTTGTGCAAACATCTACAGAACAATTCGACACGCATTTATCCTCATTCAATAGTATTATAGCCGCTTCTTTAATTTTTCTTTTCTTGCTATCTGTCTCTTTTGTTAAAATTTTTGCCGAGTCCCAGTTTATTCTATGTCCGTTCTCCCAAGCGTGTTCGCAAATCTTCGATTTCTGAATCTCATTTTTTCTAATGTAACCCTTGTGCTCACCCAATCTAACACTGAATGGTCTGGATGACTCACCCACATAATGTTTATTACACTCACACGGAATACTATAAATGCAGTTTTTTGAATTTTGCTCATGATTTAGCGGTTTTGTTTTTGTTAAAATAGATCTCAATGTATTGCCCGTTTGAAATATCGTCCTAATATCAAATCTATTGCCTATACGGCGTAGCTTTTCAGATAATCCGTGTACATAAGGAATTAACGTCGTGTACCGTTGTTCAGGTTTTTGTCGTACATGATTATTATTTTCTATATATGTGAAAGTTCTATCAACAAAAGCTTCAGGGTATTGATTGTTTATAAGAACCTCTTTTATAAAGCGCTTCTCATTGTCTAATATTTCATCATTAGAAGAAATTATTTTGGCCCTATCATATAAGCATTTTCTGACACCCTTTTTAACATGCATCGACTGATTTGAGTTAAAATTCAAATACCTGTTGGTGTGGGTTGGTTTTCTATAAACGCTTGTTTCAACCATATTATTTACTCTTTTAATTAAAACATCTAAAAAGGGTAGTTCATTTCTATTTTCTACTTCTAATGTAAATTTAATAGATGGTTCTTTATTATTTATATTTTCTAAAAAATTATCTAGCAAATCCACTCCGTGGGTCCAAATTGCAAATATATCGTCAACATATCTCCACCAGCTAACCGGTTTATATATACAATTTTGAATATGTTTCGTTTCAAAGTCCTCCATAAATATATTACTTAAAACTGGTGACAATGGAGACCCCATTGCCATACCAAAGTTTTGCTGATAGAAATCACCTTCAAACTGAAAGTAAGTCTTTTTTATACATAGTGTTAGAAGTTCCATTATGCTATTAACAGTTAATTTAGTTCTAGCTTCCAAATTATTATCATTCAATAATTTACCCTTGACTATTTCTAAAGTTTTATCTACTGGGACATTGGTAAAGAGGCTAACTACATCAAAACTAACCATCAGATGGGTATCATGAATATTGTTTTCATAAATCTTTTCTATAAAGTGTCTACTATTTTTAATATATGAATCGGTGTTTCCAGATAATGGACTTAGAATATTAAGTAAGAATTTTGCCAAATTATGGCATGGCGAATTCATGGAACTAACAATGGGTCTTAAAGGAATATTTTGCTTATGTATTTTTGGCAAACCATAAAAATGAGGTGGCTTGCTATGATGCGGTGTGAGCTTACTTCGTTCAAAGTCATTAAATTTATTTTTATTCTTGAATAGAGTTCTATATATTTTGCTCTCAATTGATTTTGTGGGATCCTTGTTTAATTTTGAGTAAGGTCCTTCATTGGTTAATGTCATGACTTTTGTATCATATACATTTTTATCTACAACAACCGTGGCATTACCTTTGTCTGCTGGTAAAATTTTAATATGTTCATCTCTTCTTAAGGAAGATATGGATTGTTTCTCTTCTGTACTTAAATTGTCTCTAATTTTACATTGCTTTTCTGGTTAATTGTATTATTTTGTAGATTTCAGACATTGTTTAGAAGAATACATGTGGCAGAGCATCCCAATAAGAATAGAGAAATATTGTGTATTGTGAGAATATTTTCAATTGTTCAATATTTCAATTTTAAAATAAATATTTACTTATATAATAAAGACTTCGATTACGGAAGTACTTTCATCTCCGTGATTAAAATCTTTTCACAAGTACACTTGTCTATAATAGGATGCACTCCCGTTAAAAACGCTTCAAAATATATCCGATACTGTTTATTTATTTTACCTAAACACATACAATCATGTCTCTTAAAAATTGTATTTCCGGTTTTTAAATTGCTCGGTTTATTTATGTTCTATAAATATCTATTATTTCCATCGAAATAAAACAAACAAATCGGCACAAAGCAAATGGTATATGATAATAATCCAAACAGAGCGTCGCGTCGTTTATGCTCATACTTCAAAACGGTAGCGAATTCAAAATAATTACTTGACGAGTGAAACAAACAAAACATGCTTATTAGTCCCAAAGGGATCGACATCATTTTGTAGTTTATTTGTAACCAGCGAAATCACAGAACGTAATTTGTTTATGATAAATTGAGGCTGGTATTGTTACGCTGCTGCCGATAATATCTACTCAATTATAAACATGTAAAATATTAATTAAGTAATAAGCTTTGCATGTAGCCGGTTATGAATTTAATTTATTACAATAATGGATAGAGAACCCCGATGAAAAAATAAATATTTGCAGTGTTCCAGATTTCATTTTCTGCTAAAACAAATTTAATACTGGGCGGGAACCAATAAAATATATTTAATTTAGTTCGAAGGTAAACATTTGATCAAATCGAAATGCCTCCATAAAATATAAATATTTGTTTCAATGTAAAAATATTTCACCGTGAAAATCGTTGCTGTACTGTTATATCCAGAAAGAACATGATCTTGAGTTTTATTTACAGCAATACATAATAGAGTAAATTGGTTTTGGTTATAAAATGAATACATTTTGTATTAGCATATATTTCTTTCTGGAATAAAACTTCCAATTTAAAAATACTTTTTATTCAATAAACAAAAATAGACCTGAAAAATGTGTGTTTCAATACTTGTCACTTATCTTGCCAAACAGTGCTACGAGGTTTGTTGATCAGATATTTAACAAATGAGCCTTGAGTATGTAAAAAAGGTATGACAGTTTGCAAACCTGTTGTATCATACAAAATTTTATGTAATACAGACGCTTAGATCACGATGAACGGCAGTATTTGCTCCAATGCCCTTCGGTACCAGAACTACTGTGTACAATGCACAGTGGGCCAAAAAAGAAGTGGCCAAAATTCAGATATTTCCAGAACTGGTCCAAAATAATCTCATGATTACAGGAAAAATAATTGAAAAATTCTATTGTAAATTGGTGGTTTTTGGGGATGCAAATCGACATACCTAAGTAAAATTCTGAAACATTGAATTCGTACAGAATTCAGAATATAAATTGACGGAAAAATATTTTAAAAAATCCTTTTGATGAAATAGGGTAGTTTTTAGGGGGTGGAAAACGAAAAAAACTGAGAAGAACTGAGTAACATCCTAAAATTTCAGATATGTATATAATTCGATCTCCAAATGGACAGAGTAGGGTGAAAAAATTTCAATGATAAAATAGGCTGGTTTTTAGGGGGTGATAATCGCAAAAACTGAATAAAATCCTAAAACTTTGAATTCGTGTAGAGTTCAACCTGCAACCTAACAGAAAAATAGTAAAGAAAATCCCATTGATGGAAAATGATGGTTTTTAGAGGGTTGAAATTGAATAACTGCGTTTCTATAAAAATGGAAAACAAATTCGGAAATATGGTGTGTAAACAAATCAAATACACAAAAGAAAACTGAAGTTAAAAAATATTATAATCACAATAGTATATTGTGTATTTAGGTGTGAAAGCAATACATTCCCGGACAACGATGCAGATTGTTGGCCAAGGCCAACAAGCATCGAAGTCCGGGAATGTGCTTTCACACCGAAGTACACATACTATTTTTTTTGAAATCACAATCAATATTATTATAAATTAAGGAATTGGTATTAATGCATAACATTTCTTCAGTACAATCTAACAGCTTACTAATAAATGCAATTTTAATGTGAGTTGGTTGTCTGCGTGTATTTATTTACTGTCTAAAATATGCATAAAAAACCGTACGGGAATATTACTTTCCCGGCCTAGGCCGGGAAAGTAACATTTCCGTACGGTTTTGTTGATCGTTGCTTGGCAACGGATCTTTTCCGGTCTGCTTTTTGATAGTTTCTTAGCAACGGACTAAAATACTGGAATTGTGCATTTTTCGGACTGAAATCGCGCCGAAAATGTAGACATTGCCGACAGATTTCAGAAAAAAATAAATATACTTAAAATTATAACCAGACACTTACAAATTTTAAAGGTTAAATTATCCTCACAAGTCCTATAACTGATAGCAAAAAGTAGATTTCTAGGAAAAATGTGCGTAAGTTCTGTTAAAATTCGGAAATTATCCAGAAAGCCTGCTTTTCAATTTTAGATGCATACGCATAGTTCAAAAGTTCGTATTTTTTGGACCACCCTAATTGTACTAAATTGCTATATAAATCAATAACACAAAATTCAATTCAACATTTTTGTAATTGGAGAATTTATTTATTTTGGAAATAGGGGAACGCGGAATAGCGGAACGCGCTTTGTTTCTGACTACATGCACACTCAGCGTCTGAGAGAATTAACAATATTTCGTAAATGGGGCTAAATGAGTCTACAGTTTTTGAGTATAGTATTTAGCAATATACAAGGTATTTTTCTAATATTTTTTTGGACCAGGACCTCGTAGGACTTTTTTTGTTTCTCCATGCAAACTTGACTAACACGCAAAAAAAAATTTAATTTCCAAATCATTAATGAAGTTTTTCTTCAAGCGTATTAAAATGTTTAAATTATGTCACCAAAAACAGAAGTAGAAGTAGGACATTGTTTTACTAGTAACAAAATGTTAGTACCGAACGCCACCGTAGTGGACATTGTTTTACTAGTAACATAATGTTAATACCGAAAGCCACCGGTGGCGCACTATCCACTAGCCACTTGTCATATTGTGTCAACATGTAAGACTGTAGTTTGAATATTTGTACATTTATGATAAATAAATGAATTTTTGCATTCTAATACGCTTGAAGAAAAAATAGTATATATTACTAGGAGTAGAACGCACTCTTTTTTTGTGTTTCGCCCAGGGTTCAACACGAAAAAAGAGTGCGTTCTACTCCTAGTAATATAATATACTATTCTCTGCTTAGAATAGTTTGGAGTCCAGGTTTATATATCTTTGTAGAACGCTTCCAACTTTCCTCTTCAATAGCAGTGGCAGGAACATATCCTCGTTTCAAATTTACTATTCTTGGCTTGGCGTTGATTTTTAGGGCGACTTTGCGACCGCTAACAGCTCTATATTCGAGGATTGATCGAATTATATCTTTAGAGACCTGGAATCCTCCTTCATACTGGAGTTCGTACAATGGGAAGATAATATATGATCGTTGCCAAATGGGAGCAACACCCAACTGTTCTCATACCATTAGGACACTCGCAATGATGTCTTAGAATTCCTGAAACACCAGAGCTATGTGGGTTATAGTCCAAAAAGCAACGGTATGCTTTTCTTAAAATGTGACCTGATGGAACTTGGACTTTTAAAATATTAGAGTTGTCTTTAACAAAGTCTATAGAGCCGTCTTCCTTCATCATTTCAGTTAAATTAGAATATTGCTTGTCGATATTAGTAGATACCCGTGAAGAATATTTGGAGTTTGGAAAGGACAACAAAACAGCCTTGAAAGGACAACAAAAACAATTAACTGTCAAACAAGCGAATGCTTCTCGATTTGTAACCAAAACCCGTTGGGCAGTTGAGTTTGTATACGAAAGAATTAAAAAGAAGTTTCAACTTCTGGACAACATTCTAGGAAATAGAATGCTGCCAGATGTGAAAAGGTATTACCGGACTGCATCGTTTTTGTTGAACAAATTCGGGAAAAAATTAGTGCCTGAT
Source organism: Rutpela maculata (assembly GCA_936432065.2). Taxonomy (NCBI): domain Eukaryota; kingdom Metazoa; phylum Arthropoda; class Insecta; order Coleoptera; family Cerambycidae; genus Rutpela; species Rutpela maculata. The sequence goes on from OW386285.2 coordinate 55,202,123, forward strand.
GAAAAAATCTCTGCTGAAATTCTTTGATCGTATGATTGCACGAAGAAACGAAAAAAAAAAAGAAAAAAATACGTTAGCAGCTGAAATAGAGTGTAGAGCGAAAGAGCTGGTTGCGTAAAAAACTACCGTTTCAAATACTGTCCTACCGAGCTACTGGATTTCCCTGAAATGACTGAGACTGAACTCCAAATATTCTTCACGGGTACTTACCAATATCGAAAAGCAATAGCCTATTTGGCTGAAATGATGAAGGAAGACGGCTCTATAGACATGTACTTTGTTAAAGACAAGTCTAATATTTTAAAATTACAAGTCCCATCGCGTCACATTTCAAGAAAAACATACCGTTGCTTTTTGGACTATAACCCTAACCCACATAGCTATGGTGTTTCTGGAATTCTAAGACATAATTGCGAGTGTCTTAATGGTATGAGAACAGTTGGGTATTGCTCCCATTTGGCAGCGATCATATATTATTTATGTTATGCAAGATATTTATCAAAAATAATAAGACCTGAAACCCAAACTAAACTATTTATGTATGATGATGCACCTGTTACTATTGAAGAGGACAGTGACAATGATTAAACAATACCGTTCTTAATACATTTTCAAGCTAGTTTATTAAAAATAAACTTTTAATGTATTTTTGTGTATTAAATAATTACTACAGTTGAACGCTTATTAGTTAAAACTTTTATAAATATTTATATGTTATACCCATCAGATAATTTTGAGTTTGATATCATATTATAGGGGAATATATGAGGAACATATGACAAAAAAATGGTAATTCCCTTCCGAGTAGGAAGGATATCCAGTGTGTCCCAGGATAGATGTAACAAGAGGTGTAATGGACCAAAAATTATGGAATTTTGGAATGGTATTTGGGGATTGAGCCCTGCTTGTTATAAAACTAAAGTATACCAAAAATGACTCGATTTGGTGTTCTACAGGGTGTTTTATAAGCATTGTTGTAAAAATCACCAATAATAAAGTACCTTTATTTTTCAAAATATGAAAAATTCCACTAAGAAAAGTTATTTATAATGCAATTTTATACCACATATACCAAATTTCAGGAATATAAAATTATTTTTTTGAAACTTCCTATTTTTTGCGAATTAAGAGTTGAATTCATATTTAAAGTTGTGTAGGAGCAAATGTTAATCATCTCAAAAAGTAGGCTATTGGTAAATAAAAAAATGAATATACGAGATGTAAGAAGGTATAATGTTAATCGAACTAATTGTAAAACAAGAAACAATTACTAACAGAAGATTAATGAAGTTTAAATCAAAAGCATAACAGATTCACAAGCAAATTAATTATTGACCAATACAAAATAATGTTTACAATTTTATTATTCGACATAGCTACCACCCACATCCACACACATTTCGATCCTTCGCCTGAAGTCCTTAAAACTGTTTCGAATATGATCTAACGGTATGGAGTTTACAGCATTTGTAATTCTCTGCTTCAATACTGCTACATCGTTAGGAAGTGGTTCAGCGTAAACCAACTGCTTGAGGCATAAAAAGAAATCCAATATTGATAGGTCTGTGGATCTCGCCGGCCATTTGATCGGTCCATTCCTGGCAATCCAATTTTCTCCAAAATTAAAATTCAACCACCGATTAACCATTTCTGTGGAGTTGCCATGGCAACCCTCATGTTGAAAATGAACTAAAGGCATATCTCTTAAAATATTTAAATGTTCTTCAGAAAATCTTTCAAGAAGCTGTAAATAAGTGTGCTGGTTTAACCTTCCCTCAATAAAATAAGGTCCAATAACTCCAACGTGATAAGATACGGCACACCACACATTCACTTTTTTATAATATTGTCTTCTACAATGAATTCTAAAATTTGGATTTTCAGAAGAACAAAACCGACAATTCTGAGATGAAACAACACCATTGGTTGTGAATGTGGATTCATCTGAGAAAATTATGAAATGATGAAGAAATCTCTCTTCCATGATTTTTTCTCCAATGGTCAAACAAAAATCCAACCTACGGCCGTCATCTCCCTCTTCAAGCGTATGTTTATAATTTTCTTTATATGCCCTAATTTTCTTTTGTAAATTCTTTGGAGTTCATACTTGCTAATATTAATAAGAGCTGATCTCTCTCTTAGTGGCATCGTAGGATTTTCTATAACAGAGGCATGAGCTATAATAGCCCCAACATTGTCTTCATCATATGCTTTTATTTTTCTCGTCATGTTAAGAACACTACCAGTAGCCAGAAACTTTTAAATTATTCTCATAGCCTGAGTACGTGACAAAGCAGTGTTTGGAAATTTCAAATTAAATTGGCTTACCACTTCTCATAGTGAGTTTTCACCGCCAATTCCGTAGCATTGCACAATAGAAATTTTTTCTCGCACTGTAAGTACCATTTTCACTTAATTTTTTATGCTTGGTTCGTTAATTTGAAACAGAAATTAAGGATAATATTGACTACGTTTGACAGATATGTCAATAATAAATGATACATGTGTATCCACTGCTTTTCTCATAGCCTACTTTAAGCTTCTACATAACTTTAAATATTAATTCACAAAAAATAATATCTATGCAGTTTTAATTGAATGGTTCAAAATAAAATACTAATTTATTGAAAAAATGAGAAGTTTCAAAAGAATAATTTTATATTCCTGAAACTTAGTACAGAGGTATACAATTGCATTCTAAATAACTTTTCTTAGTGGATAACTTTTCTTAGTGGAATTTTTTCATATTTAAAAAACTTTGCTTATAAAACACCCTTTAGAACACCAAATCAAGTCATTTTTGGTATCCTTTAGTTTTACAACAAGCAGGACTCAGTCCCCAAATACCATTCCAAAATTCCAAAATTGTTGGTCCATTACACCTCTTGTTACATCTATCCTGGGACACACTATTTTTAAATGTTTAAAATATTTTCTCTATTATTTCCCAGACTTACTGTATAGTGAAAATTACAAAAAAAATCCCGTAAATAGATCTTTTGTACCTCTATAACATATTTTAATCCCATGGAATTCGCCACAGTGGTTCCTGAGAAAAAATTTTTTCTTTTAAACTCGAAAAATGTTTTTTTCTCAGTAACAACATCAACAATTAGAACCTGATATTTAGCATGTCTCAATTTTGCTTAAAAAGCAACCTTTGAGATGAAAATCAATCAAATTGATTCCCCATAGCTACCTGGCTACGGCCTTAGTGGTTTTATTTTTTTTTTTTTTCCTTCTAAATATGGCCTTACATACACAGTGTTTTGGCCACGAACATATTAAAAAATGTATAGTTTTTTAAGTAAAAAGTAATTAACAAATAATAGATATAGATAAAATTATTATGACCGATTATTATAATATATGAAACAACAAAAAAAAAATTTCACTATTCCTACACACAACTGAAACATCATTCATACTCACTCACTCAGGATTGGTAATAGGGAATTAGACGAGGAGGACACGCTTCTCGCCCAGGGGTCTTTCAGGGCATTTTTATAAACGTACAAGGTGGACCACGGTTAAGATTGGTTAATAAACAGTAGGAGAAAAACAAAGGTTTTATAGGGGATTAGCTAGATATCTATATTACAATTAATAAAAAAGGAGGAAAGATTTTTCATACAGTTAAGTTTAGAGAGGCTTAAGAGATGTGGTAACCATATAGGTGAAGGAAACCCATTTTCATTCAGATATCTGATAAGGATTTTAGAGTTTATATCCGTTAAAGGGCAATTGAAAATTAAGTGATTAATATCTCCAAATTGGCCGCAGAGGCAGAGTGGGTCTTCTCGTATTCCGATTTTATGCAAATGGGCGGGGAATCTGCCATGGTTAAGTTTAATTCTGCTAATAGTCGAAATAGTTTTTCTACTAAGGTGACAATTTTTAAACCATTGTGAAGACGGGATACTAGGATGGATTTTAAAATAATACGTGTTGGACAGTTTTCCATATTCTTGCCATTGGAAGTTCCATTTTTCTAAGAGTTTTTTCTTGACGACATGATAGAAATCAGAGGAAACTATAGAAGTTTCCTTTTCAGCCATAGCAGCGTTGGTGTGCCTTGCTATATTATCAGCTTTGTTATTTCCTGTTATATTTGAATGGGATTTTACCCACAAAAAATGAAATTTGATATTTTGAGTCGATGCCATAGCCAATTTTTCCATGATATTTATAATAAAATGGTTCGGGTAAATGCAGTTAGCTCCAGGAAAATTATTTAACTTTTTTAAAACTGATTGAGAATCAGTGCAAATGACGACTTGGTTATATTGTTTAGAGATTGCCCATTCTACAGCTCGAGAAATAGCTGCTGCCTCTGCCGAAAAAATACTGAGTACGGGATTTAGAGTGAAGGAATATTCGAACTGAGTGGAAGGAACATAGAAAGCTCCACTTAACGTATCTGCAGTTTTCGAGCCGTCAGTATAAATTTTGATTGAGTTAGTTGGGAAGTTTGACAGAATCTCACAGAAAGTTTTATAAACAGATATATCATCGTCTTTAGGGTAGGTTGGTATAAGAACATTTGGCTTAAAGAAGAGGGTGTCATAATTCATTTCGAAGACATTTTTTTCTTTGGTAGAGTTTACAGCCAGAAGATCGAGATCATGACAAAGCCCATATGCATTGCAAAGTGGTGGGGAGTTTTTTTTCGCCCAGTAGGGGTCGGTAAGATTTTTAACAAAAATGTTATGAATTTTTCCCATAATAAGCACATTGCATTTATTTTTTAAAATATATTTTGACGCTAAATATTCTCTCCGGTACATTAGGGGCTGCTCCAATGCTTCCACTAAAGCCGCTTGATTAGGGGATGAGCTCATGACTCCCAAGCATGTTTTAATAGCTTTAAACTGAATTCTGTCGATTTTTTTGAGATGTGAGTTACAGGACGTGCCATATAATATACTGCCATAGTCGATTATAGATCTTATAAAGGATCTGTAAAAAAGTAAGGCTATATCCTGGTCTGCTCCCCAGGAAAAACTACAAACTTGTTTCAAGATGTTGATTCCTTTTTCACATCTATTCACAACATTTTCTATTTGATTTTTCCACAGCAGTTTAGTATCAAGTATAATTCCTAAGTATTTAAAAGATTTAGATACAGGAAATGTAGTTTTATTTAATGTAATGGTGTCTTGAAAACTAATACGTCTTCGGGTGAAGAACATAACAGTTGTTTTGTTTGTAGATATGGTAAATCCGTTTATAAAGCACCACTCTTTTAAGCAATAGGTAATGTGAGATAATTCATTAGTACAGACTTGATGATTTTTCCCAGTGGTATATAATGCGATATCGTCGGCATATTGAATGCATGTGATATTATTTGACCATATATCATGTATATCACGAGTATATACATTAAACAACAACGGACTCAAAACTGAGCCCTGTGGTAATCCTTGAGATGTAACCCTGGGGCCTAATATTTTGTTATTATATTTAATAGAGACTTCTCGTAGCACAAAGAGGTTTATTATTGTTTTGGCTATGTGAAGAGGAATTTTTAAGTATAGCATTTTTTGGAAAAGGATAAATAGGTTTACATTTTCGTAAGCATTCTTAATATCAACGAAAAGCGCACCCGTACATTTATTATCTGTAAGGGCTAACTGAATGTCAGATACCAAATGTACCATAGCATCTGTTGAACCATAGCCGGGCTTAAAACCGTATTGATTTTGAGGTAACATGTTATTGTTTAAAATCCAGTATTCGAGTCTAAATTTAATAAGTCTCTCAAAGGTCTTAGTAAGACAAGACATGAGGCTAATGGGCCTAAAAGATTCGCCTATAGAAGGGTCCTTACCAAATTTCTGGAAAAGAATGACATTGGTCTGCTTTAGGCAGTTTGGTATATAAGAATTGAGCCACATATCGTTAAAAATGTCTAGCAAAAAAGTATTGGCAAGTATTCCCATATTTTTTAGCATAGGATAGGAAATATCATCTGGACCAGGAGAGGTATTAGCGCGATTTTTTATTACTTTTTCTAGTTCCTGCAGGGAGAATTTTCTTGAAAGAAATGTGTTATTGTGGTGATTATCGGAAAAGTCAAAGTTATAGTTATATTCCACGCTTGGTGGTGTAAGTTTATTTAATACTTCCGTCGCCACATCATCAGATATAAGAGTTTTGATAGTGTTTCTCTTTTTTAAACGCTTTACCTTTTTCCATATTTGGCCAATTGGAGTGTTTTTATTTAGGTTGTTACAAAAGCCCTCCCAGTGTTTTTTGGCTTTGTTTTTAAATAATCTTTTGGCTTGCGCAATAGCTTTGTTACATTCTATAAAATTACTCTCATTGGCTAGAGATTTATATCTCCTAAGTGCTTCTTTTCTAGCGATGATCATTGAATCGCATTCGTCATCCCACCATACGGGTTTATCACGTTTTTTAGGAATAAATGGTTTGTTTTGTTTAATGGAAATGGAGGCTGCACTATTTAGACTATTTATAAAAAATAAGATTTTATCGTCAATATTGGTGAAAATTTGTTCGTCGATAAAATGATTTTCCAAGTGACGACTGAATAACTCCCAATCGGCAGTGTCCAAACGCCATTTTTGTGATGGATAAATTATTTGTGGATCTTCTTCAGGACTGTTAATATGTAACTGCATGATAATCGGAAGGTGATCAGAGCCTAGAGTATCATCTGAGAGTTTCCAGTCTATTAGTGGTGATATCTTTGACGAGGATAGGCTTACATCGACACAAGATTTAACAGTATTGGGGTAAGCTACTCTAGTGGGTAAGCCGTTATTTAAAACAATTAAATTTGAGTTGTCAATGGCGTTTGCAAGGTTGACACCCTGCTTATTTGAAATATTGGACCCCCATAGTCCATGGTGAGCGTTAAAATCGCCCCCGATAATTAAATTAGAATAAAGTGAAAAAATGTTAGCCCATTCAGTACAAGAGATATTATTAGTGGGGGCTCTATAAATTGATAGGAAATGAAACCATTTATTGTTGATTAAAATTTTTACTCCACAACATTCGGGTTTAACGGAATTTTTAATGATTAATTCCTGAAAGGTAAAGGAAGATGCAATTATTATTGCTACTCCTCCCTTGCCGTTAGGTCGGTCTTTTCTTATTATATTATAGCCTGGGAGGTTTAGTTTTAAACTGGGCTTTAGCCACGTTTCAGATATCAAAGCAATATCAATTTTTTCTGATAATAGGAACTGTGAAAAACTATGTTTATTGGAAACAATAGACCTAGCGTTCCACTGAATTATTTTAATATGTTTTTTCTTTAACTGCGCCATCAGGAGCGATCCAGTAAATTATTAATAAATTTAGAAATTGAAAGATTAACATCGTTATCTAAATCGTTCATATTAATAATATCTTTATTTAGAAACTGTCGAATAATTTCTTTTGTATAAACGGAAACTTGTTCAACCAACTTTTCTCTATAATTCATAAAATCGTCTCTATGGGGATTAGGTAAAATTGATTGGTTACTAGATGTGGATTCTCTTCTGGGAAGGGGGAAATCATCAGTTATGTTACCTACTTTTCTTTTTTTAGACTGTTCATACGTGGAAGAAGATGGCTGGCTAGTAGAGAGCCGTTGAGTTGTATATCTAGGTTTGGATATAGACATTTGAGAGGTTCTCGGAAGAGGCGGGTATTCTTGGTAGTTTTCAAGGGCTTGAAATCGATTTTGTGTCGCTAATTTATATCCACTATTGTTAAGTTGAAGCTCTTTAGCCTCAATGAAGGATACGTTAAGTTTTGCCATAGACTCTTTAATTTTTTTCTGTTGAGTAAATTCAGGACAGTTCTTGGACAATGAGTTATGGTCAGAGGATTTGCAGTAAACGCATTTGATCTGGCAATCTATCGTATTATTATCGTGGGTTTCCCCGCAAGTTTTGCATCGTACCTTTCCTTTACAATTTTGCTGCACGTGTCCGTATCGTAGGCAATTTAAACATTGTATAACAGGGTATACAAAAGGTTCGGTTTCAAATCTGACTTGATTAATGTAAATATAATTAGGCAAAGTCGATCCCAAAAAGGAAATGGAGATTAGCTGTCTAGGAATTAACTTCTGTTGACCATTTTCATCAATTTGTTTTCGCATAAAACGTTTAACTGATGTTACATTTGGGTTTACATTTTTGATCTCATTTAAAAGATATTCCTCGTCGAAAAATGTGTCTACGCCTTTGACTATACATTTACGCTCAACAAAAAACTTAGGAATGTAAGCAATAAAATTATTATCTGTGATACATTTGTGGTTGATTATTTTATTGGCGGCTTCGTAATTTCTAAATTCGATTTTTATTTTATTACGGCCTAAAGGTTTAATATTTGTTATAGCTGCTCTGATTAATGGATCTTGTTTAAGATAATGACCAACTCGTATGGCGTGCAGTTTACCTATATTTTTATCTTTAGATTCCACATGAACAAAAAAGGGTCCTTTATCAATGGGACGATAACGCGTGTTTAGATCGTAATGTTTTGGTGTGGATTGATTTATTAAATTGTTAGAAATATTTTGAGCATTTTTATTAGGCTGTTCTGCATCACTTGATACGTATAAATTATTTAATTCAGTGGTTTTGTTGTTAATAAATGGAACGGACTCACCCAGATCCATGATATTGTTATCTGGAGGGTCGCCACCCTCCCCGTACATTCCACTAGACATTTTTTAAATAAAATAAAGGATGGGAGAACAAAAGTAATAACACTATTAATGTAAATAAAGTAATCGGAGCACTGATTATACGAGGTAACACAATAATTAATCACTTCTTCGGGAACTCGACCGTCCTTGACGCGATTCTAACGAAGACTGTAGTGGTTTTATCGTGATACAGATTTGGTTAAGTAACGTAATTTACATATAGTAACCATAGAGGAGGTAAGTGGTGACCCACTAGGGCTAGTTGCAAGTGGCAATAGATATAACATGTATATGTATTTTTGGCAATACAGACATTAAATGTTTACAGGGTGGCTTATTTATTTCAACTGTATAGGAGAATTCCGATTTAGTAACTTTATAATAATTACTAGGGGTAGGTGGTTGAGTAGAGGAAGTTGCTTGGCGCCCTATACCACACTTATTTGTGTAATGGCAGTCGGCCCAGACCGTATCCACTAAATAAACCTTTTCATTGTTCAAGTTTTTCTTCCTGTTGTACAAATTGAGTTTTGAGGCAATTCCATCAATATCCTTGAAATGACTTTGGCAGAGTCGAGAAAATTTTAAGGAAACATCAAAACATCTACGTTCCGGACCAGTATCGAGAAATTTTAAGAACTCCTAAAGACGCCGTCTTTAGGAGTTCTTAAAATTTCTCGATACTGGTCCGGAACGTAGATGTTTTGATGTTTCCTTAAAATTTTCTCGACTCTGCCAAAGTCTCTGTCTGAATCTAAATATGAATGTCCCACCTCCGAAAATGTATGGTCGATAACTTTTCTCTAAATTTTCTCTTTAAAACCAACAACTGGTAAAGTGTAATGATATTGAAGTTTTTATTTTGTCCACCACAGGAGTCGGGCCATATAATGAGATCGATCTTTTCTTGGAAATATTCATTGTAAATTTGCGAAAAGGTATGTAAGCAACTAGCAATTTCTAGGCTTTCACGGCTGGCTATATCTTCAGTCCATGTGAAAAAGAACGGTTTTTTTTTCAGTATTCTTCAATGTATGTATGCCAAGGTTGTAAAACCACATTTGACGAAGGTAAAATGCTTTCGATGTACTTAATTTTGGCAGCGGCATGGTTTGCTGAAGATCTAAAGTAAGAAAGCAAATCGTTCTGTCTACTGTAACTTTTGCTCCGTCACGCTTTTGTTGTTCGAAAGCTAGTTTGTAATTTTCTCCGTATTCTTTAGTATTATTTCCAGCATCACATTTGGAAAAAAATGTGAGTCATTTCATGATCTCAATAATTAAACAATTTTGAATACCATGGACGTAATTTCAGCATTTCTATTGGGTAGGCAGGGATTTTTTACAGATAACCCAATAGATGTAAGCATAGCGAACCCTGTAATTCTTAAACGATAACCTTACAAACCCAAATGACCTTTGACTTGATTGGCGTAATTATCATACTTATTATTTTTTCCGCAAGAATTTCGGAATTCGCCAGATTTGCCTTAAACAATTTAATGCTCTTTCAAAATATTGGGTGGACAGAAGCCATACCAGATATCAGTTTTGCTCTTGTCATAAAAATTTCTACGGTCCAGCCCTAATCTACTAGTCAGCATAAAAATGTTTGTACAAAAATCAACACCGCAAAACGTCACTTTCCAGTATTTCTGATTTACAGACTAATTTGCTAGAATACTTTGGTAAATTCGTATTTTATTATTGCATTTTATATTGATAATGTTTTGTTTTTAAAACATATTAAAACTTGCCTGGGAAGAAATTGCCAATATGTGACTGATTTCTGCTGAATTGCCAAAAGGTATAAATGTGTTTACAGCAATTAGATACTCAAGTACCATCTCGACTCTTGTACCATCTCATACCATTTCGAAATTGAACGAAATGAATATATGGATTAAAACACTATAAGCACTATTTCCAAATATCAGCCAATTTATAAACATCTTACATGATTCATGAAATCGTTTATTCATTTCCATTTGTAATATCAGTTTACTACGACTGGCCATTTTCCCTATAATAGTAAGAAACACTTAACACAACTTGTCACATTAATGTCATTATAACATAACTTTAAAAGCAAAGTGTTTTGGATTAAAACAATTTAATATCGCACAGTAATGGATAAAGGTGGTATGTGATCATGAAAACTTTATCCATTAAATTATATAAAAACCATAACACCTTTATCAAACATTAAAACGCATTTAGGAAAGGTTTATTATCCCAAAAACTTATTGAAATGATAGATTATAAGTTAAAATAGTTGTCTGTGTAGAAATCTCAAAATTTTCAAAAATGTCACATAACACCTTTATCCACTTAGATCTTCAATTTGGACAAGCATATGTGAGTCACTTTGTATTTCTTTGCCAACTAACAGTTCAGATATTCTAAAAAATTAATAATGTTGATAAAATACTGTTAATAAGTAATTAAAATATTCGTTATTTATTAGACAATAAACGACAGATTGTCTGTGTAATTAATGAGTATTATAAACCATAAATTGAGCCATAAAATAAAATTGTACGTAATTATTTTTATACGCTTTATTTGATTGTGTGGATGTTTTCCTGTAAGTAGCGGAAAGAAGCGATCTTGGTTATGCGGTAGTAAGGATGAGTCACACAAAGAGCAATTTAAATTTGTTGAAGACAGACAGAAAATGTCATTTCCCTTTGTTTGCTCAACGACCAGATTTAGTGAAGTGTACGATTCCGTTAACTTGAGTCACCATGCGACCCAATTTTTTACCGAAATGGAAACACTTAGATCTCGTTTTCGTATTATGTATTATGAATTAATTATTCATTGGTTTCATATATTTTTTCCATAAACCATCAAAACCTCTATAACGAAAGGTTTAATCAGTTAACTTTTTATAAACCCAACTCTAGTAATTGGTATTGTAGTTTTTCTAAATTAAATGGAACATTTATATTACATTATTTTCTTAACTAGTGTAAAACTTAATAAGTATAGCCTAGTGTCCAGAGGTTTCGATTTCTCATTATAATAAAACAAGCTGTAATTTTATATGCGAATAGTTTTTAGTACTGTAAACGAAGTAAAAAGTTTGTATTAAACATTTTGATAAAACCATGACTGTCAAGAGTGTCTTTAAAAATTTTTGTCAAATGCTAACAAGAGAAAATGATTAATTGATTATCTCTGATTCTATAAAAAGAGAACATTGTGGTTAAACAGGCTGCCGAAGATGCAGACTATGACGTACTATACCGAAGAAGTTATACAGGCTGGGGCAATTAATAGTGCGTCGTACTTTGATGTCTCGAGTTCTACGATAGCTGGAAATTAAAAAAAAAATACAAGTAAACTAGATAAAAAGTCTATAACCAGAAATTATTTTTAATTATACAGTGCGAGCCTACTGCATGTATTGGTTACCCGTGTAATTCGATGAATATTATAAATCTATGACTAGCAATCAGATGCATGGTAAGTATGATTGCGAAAATACGTGTGCCATCTTTGACAAGTGGTATGCACAAGGTCCAGCTTGAAACGTCTAAGCGCCTGGTTCCACTTTAACTATTTAATTTAATTCTAATAAAGTTTCTTTTTTTCTGGTTAGTTTCTCTTCTAGTTTTAATTATTCATCTCTTTAATTACCCTCTCGTACATGTGACACGCACACACAAACACGCACGCGCACACCAGCGGCGGCTGGTGAAATTTCAATATTTTTTTTCTCGTCTGTGGCGCATGGGACCCATACGAAATTTGGGAAATAACATCTAGAGAAGCACTTCTCTAATGACCCCTAAAAAATTTTGAAAAAGCAGTTTGCGAAAAAATTTTTGAAAATTTGCTAGCCTCCCCTGGGTCTAGGGACCCCTGTTTACTTTTATTTTTTTTTGTCATATGCATTTGACTTTTCATAAAAATGCATCGACAGATTTTAGAGTTTGTGAAAATATTTTCATTACTAACTGAAATACAATGAACTGAAATTTTGTAATTTACAATTTAACAAATTACAATATTTCAATTCGTTGTATCTCAATTAGTAATGAAAATATTTTCACAAACTCCAAAATCTGTCGATGCATTTTTATGAAAAGTCAAATGCATATGACAAAAAAAAAATAAAAGTAAACAGGGGTCCCTAGACCCAGGGGAGGCTAGCGAATTTCCAAAAATTTTTTCGCAAACTGCTTTTTCAAAATTTTTTAGGGGTCATTAGAGAAGTGCTTCTCTAGATGTTATTTCCCAAGTTTCGTATGGGTCCCATGCGCCACAGACGAGAAAAAAAATATTGAAATTTCACCAGCCGCCACTGGCGCACACATGCACGCATACATATATACATGTAAATCGGAACACAGTTTCCTCTCAAGGTGGACAAGAATTAAAGTGGTAATCAGTTCATGCGGTAGGAAACTCCTATACGCCATGAATTGCCGTGAATGGCAAGACCATCGCACCACTTTTCAAAGATGGCGAATGTATTTTCGTACTCAGGAGGTTTATACTTACCAAGTATCTGATTGCTAGCCGTAATTTATGTTACTAATCGAATTACAAGGATAACCAGTACAAGCGGTAGAAAAAGCCGATACGCCGTCAATTATTGTTAAAGGCAAGACGTTCGCACTACTTTTCAAAGATGGCGAATGTCTTTTCGCACTCAGGAGGTTCATACTTGCAAGGTTCCTGATTACCATTCATAAACTTCATTTTTTTATCTGACTTTTTTTTCAAATTTGGGCGAGCATAACGCTTCCTTGTACCACCCAAAATGAATGGGAGTCTGGATTCATGATTTTTGGGAGTAAATTAAGAAATCCCTCCAATCCCTACGCGTAGACCTATCACTTATTTGTGACTATTTTTTTACTTTTACAAGTCATATTTCTTACACATTTGGGGGCCTGCTGTACGCCTCTGCCCCCACAAAAAAGGGTTAGTATGGTCATTTCTGTGCTCTACTGCCCCAAATTAACAACAATTCACACATTTTGGAAGTAAACCTATGACACCCAATTAGTGGTCTGCGGGATCCTGGTCCATTACAAAACTGTATACGCCTTTGAAAATCGTCATCAGATAATTCCTGGTGCATTTGAAAATGATATGCATGAATCTTATTTGTTTAAGATTCGACCAACAGAGACCGTCTACTTATTCTGTTAGTCTACTATTTATCCACTTCAATCTATTGGAAGAAATGGTAAATGGCCTCATTTCAGGATTGCATAAAGACGTGTGTCAATCAAAATGGGCACTTATTATAATTTTTTCTAGTGAATTATTTGAAGAAACCATTTTTTAACCTCCCCACAATAAAATTGTGGGAGGTTACTACAATTAGTCCAAAATCGAAAATTGAGATAACATCAAATCTTTACATTTTGAGGTCCCAGGAATCCAAAAAAGTTGTTTTTGAAAAATGTCTGTGTGTGTGTATGTATGTTAGCACGATAGCGGCGAAGCTACTAAACGGATTTGGATGAAACTTTGCATGAGGGTTTCTTTAGTGCTCCAGAAGATCTGAAAAGGTTTTGGTTGAGATCGGATTACGTTTAGTGCCGTTTTGGCACAAGTTGTTTATTTTATGATTACTTACAATTTGTAATTGAACCATTGAAAAGCAGTAAAAATTCCGATTTCAACGATATATCACACTTGCACTTTTTCGATTTGGTTTCCGCGAAAAAAATTAAAAAACAAAAATTTCACTTGTTTTGTCCTCAAAGCAGTGCAATGTACAGGGTGATATTCTAATAATGACAGAGATGTTCAGTGATTTCGGCTGATAACTCGGGAACGGTTGAAGATATCGAACTGAAATTTGAAACGTAGGTATAAATATTGTAGACGGACGGACTACGAGTGAATTAATAATACACCTACGTCACACGACGTCACGAATAAGAAAAATTCTTAGAAACTGGTGCAGATATCGACTTAACTATTGGAAACATCCAATTAAGGTTTGAAACGTAGATGGAAATATTGTAGATGGATGGAATACGAGTGAATTAAAAATACACCTACGTTCTGATGACGTCGTAAATCATAAAATTCTTATAACAGGCGAACTGATGATGATATCAAAAAAATATTTCTACAAGACGAGTCACGAAATTTTTTTTTTTTTTTTAATTTCCAAGAAATATCAAATTTTCGGAGAAATGTCACTTTTCAAAAAAACGTCAAATTTTCGAAAAAATGTTAAATTTTCAGGGAAATGTCACTTTTCAGAAATATGTCAAATTTTCAGAAAAATGTCACTTTTCAGAAAAATGTCAAATTTTCGAAGAAATGTCACCTTTCAGAAAAATGCCAAATGTTTGAAAATTGTCAAATTTTCGGAGTAATGTCACTTCAGAATAATGTCAAATTTTCGAAAAAATGTCAAATTTTCAGAGAAATGTCACTTTTCAGAAAAATGTCAAAAATTCAGGAAAATGTCAAATTTTCGAAAAAACGTCAAATTTTCGAAGAAATGTCACCTTTCAGAAAAATGTCAAATGTTTGAAAATTGTCAAATTTTCGGAGAAATGTCACTTCAAAAAATGTCAAATTTTCGGAAAAATATCACTTTTCAGAAAAATGTCAAATTTTATTAAATGGACTCAAAGGAAAATTCCCAAAAAATACTACGGGTCCATTTGTGGTATAAGTTCTCTGCTAGTGTGTCAGATGCATCGAGAGATTACAAGTTTTTTCGACATTTATAAAGCCCACGGATGGTGTGAGAGGCCATCCTGAACCGCTTACAAGCCCTACAAGTGTAAGCAACCCCACCGGAACGCTTTCGGTAAGTTTTTTCCAATAAAACTTTAAAGGTGACAGTGACATTATATTT
Organism: Rutpela maculata; assembly: GCA_936432065.2. Classification (NCBI taxonomy): domain Eukaryota; kingdom Metazoa; phylum Arthropoda; class Insecta; order Coleoptera; family Cerambycidae; genus Rutpela; species Rutpela maculata. The sequence goes on from OW386285.2 coordinate 55,217,649, forward strand.
TAAAAACTATTTCCGCTATTTCCGGCATCCCGCCGGAAATTCTTCCGGCAACATAACCTAAAAATAGTACTACATAACCTAAAAACAATTTAAGACATTGGTACCAACCTAAACCTTTTTCAAAAACCAAATTCCCGAGAGAAACATTGAAACCAAAAATTTGACAGCTATCAGTTCCCCGACCAATTTAGTGAAAAATTGGTCGAGGCCAAAGGTAAAACAAAATATACCAACTCAAACTTAAACGATCCACCATGAACACTACCCTGGCTACATCTGGCAGGGAAGCTGTCCACCAAGAGTTATATGGTTTTTTCCAAAGATGGCCATCCCTGCCATCCATCCCATTACCAACGAACAGGTTTTTTCGTTTAGTTTTTTCCTGTATCAATAATCAAAATTATTAAGTGCTCTTGCCTACGAACGTTTTTATAGAATTGTGTTTATTTTAATATTAATTTTAGGTCCATGTGGACACATTATAATTTTAACCTAGTCTTTAAGCCTGCCTACAGAAGACAGGAGCTACTTTTCTATTTTTCTCCAAGCCAAACCGGACTTACCCCGTCCAGCCTCACACTCGCCACGACGGTGTTCACCGTGGTTGTCTGGCTGGCACCGGGCTAGGATCCGATGAAGCATATATTTGTATTAAAAACATTGAATAAAATATTAATGTTGTGCAGACTGTAAATTTAACACTCAAGTTCTTAGGTCCAAATCCCACCGAACGCAAGACTTTTTTTTGATTTAATACGAAAAAAATATTTCAACTTAATAAATATAATTAAATGAGATCGTTCATATTGTTTAGTGCTCTTTTCGGCTTCAAAGATTCACCGGGTGGGGAGGTTCCAGCCGCTTCCAGTAGCTGCCGATTTTTTAAGTTTATTCTTGCATTTTGTACTCAATAAAACGAAAATGGTTGCAATTAGTCAGTGCTTACAAAAATTTTTCGTTTTTCATTTCTATATCACATCGTCGAAAAATATACAGGGTATTCCATTTGAAAAAATTGAGAAAATTCAATTTAATATGTTCTTAATTGGAACATAATTATTGGCCACCCTGTACATTTTTAGGAAGTGAAAATGATTCAAAAACATTAATTAGATGTCTGGTAACTAGTACTCACATATGTTTTTCTTAAAACCCATAATTGTGACTTTGGTGATTTTTTCAATATGCATCTGCAGATGGCATTATTTCATCAAAAAAATTCATTACATCCAAGTGGTTGGGAGATAGTCAATAATAATATAGGAATGAATAAAGTCTAGAAAGAGGCTTAAAAAAATTACTGATATACATAGCATGCCATTTAAAGAAAGGCACTTGATCCTGTAATTTTGTCTTGGCTCGCCCTGTATATTCGAAAATAATTTCTGGTTATAGACTTTTCTATCTAGTTTGCTTGTATTTTTTTTTTAATTTCTGGCTATCGTAGAACTCGAGATATCGAAGACCAATGAACTATTGCCTCTGTATAACATGTTATAGAACTGTACCGAAAAATGTTGGGGTGTTTGATACATCGATAGATAGTTTTCACTGGTTGAGAATTGGAACCTATATGACCTATTTACCCTTATGCAAAGTCTCACCGTTTTTGAGATATCTGCATTTTTATATATTTTTGCAAAATGGTTGAGTTTTTACTATTACATGTTATAAATACTTTCAGCTTTCTTAAATATTATCTTAGATATTCTTAATTTGAACTTTGTCGAAACAGCATAAAATGAAATGCCGAAGTATATTAGTTTAAAAATTATGCTATGTGTTGAAATACATTGGTTCGATTTTTTGTTTCTATATTAAGCAAAATTTTCTCAAAAGCGGCACTACTTGAAGACATTCAAATAGTTTTAAAAACTTCTCTATTACATACTCTTTCCAATGACAGCATTATTTTTCAAATTGTTCTCTCTTTTTACTATATTTGACACGAAAGCCGTTGCATCTAAAAAAAAACTGAAAATCTTTCATTTGCACGATTTCGCTTCTGTAATTTCTCTGTGTATACTACGTATTTATGGAGGTATTTGTAAAATGAGCTTGTGAAATTTCAGTTTGTTTGGTTTTAAACGGAGGTTCCAATTCGACATTGAGACAGTCAAACGTCATGACATTCTCGTAATTCCTGGTTTTTCTTCGTGGTATTAGAATGTTCAAAAAATATATATAAAAAAAATTACTTACTAAAAAAAATTTTAAAAGTGGTAATGTCCTCAGCTATGTAAATTAATGCAAGAATTTAAGACTCAATTACATAGAAAAAAAGAAACAGTTACCTAGTTATTTCATGAAGATGCATATCTGCCTTCTGAAGAATTTATTATATCCTATAATAATACCGTCTTTATAAAAATACATAAATATTATCAAACGTACCACTTATTGAATTACCTTCAAGCTACCTGCTCGCCTGCGGAAAAAAGGCTTCAATTTAATAATGGCAATTATGAAATAAAATAAAAGAAGCAAAGACATTCAATCTAAATAAATATGATTCTCTTCTGCATACAGATTTGTCGATCCTGATAATAAAATATGTAAGGAACAATGCAATAAAAAAATATTCTACCAATTTAACCAAAAGGCAAATAAATATTGGAGAATAAACGAAAATCCAGAATACACAATACACATTTCTATTGAATGGTTGATTTCAATGCATGATGTATTGTCTATTAGATTAGATTAGGTTTGAAAAATAAGATTGGCTTTGACCACCTTAGATCTATTGTGGTACTCCTTGTCTAATTTTATTTAGAGCTCCTTATCTAGCTTTGTCTTTTGTATTAGACTACGTAGCCTTGATAAGGGCTCCTTGGAATAATTATCTGCTCTTGGTTTCTCTTCGCCAAGTAGTTGGAACCCCAGTCTGGCTAGGCCTTCGCAATGGCACAGCACGTGTACTGAGGTGTTTCTTCTTCCTCTTGAGAGGATCTCCATGTTGCATCTTCTGCCAGGCCCATTAGACTCATATGTCTATTAAGCCTACAATGTCCAGTTAGAAGACCTACCATTTTCCTGATAGCGTTTCTCTTTTGACGTAGTAGGCCTTCCGTGAATTTGGCCGATCGTTCTTTAATGAACTTTTTGGGCTGTCTCTGTCATGGGAAATCCTTCCACCACTCTAGAGATTTATTTTGTACCCATTCATAAATGGAAATTCGTATGCGTGGCTTAGCCACACCGCAAAAGGGTTCAGGTCCTACTAGGGCCTTAGATGGGCCTTCCCGGACCAGTTCATCAGCATTCTCATTTCCTCTGTGTCCCTCAGGTCCTGGTCCCCATGCCACGGTCACTTTGTTCTGACTTCTAAGTCTGTAAGAGTATTTATACAATCCCATACTAGTCTCGAATCGACCTGCATGGAATCGAGTGCCTTTGGCGCTGCTTGGCTGTCGGAAGAAATGGCAATTGACTGGTTTACAGTTCCTTGCTTCATTATTTCCTTTGCACATTACTGTATAGTGGCCACATCAGCCTGAAATATTGTGGCGCGTATTCCTAGACTTATCGGGATTTTCATTTTCGACCTTATTCCCTAAATCTCAGCTCCGACTCCCTGTTCTGTCTTGGAGCCGTCCGTATACCAGATCGTAAAAGGACTTCCAGAGCAGCCGTGGGAGCAGTTTTTATGGCCCCAGTGGTGCACAGGCAAGCAAGCCTTTGTACGCCAATTAGTAGCCTTATTGCTCCAAGCTGCAGTGTCTTGGTCCACCATACCACCGATCCATAGGTTATTATGGGTTTACAACCCCTAGCGCATAACCATAGGGTCATCTTGGGGTTTAACCCCCAGTTTTTTTCACATATCTGCCTGCACCTTCCCAGAGCTATGGTTGCTTTCTGTGTGACTTTTTGGATGTGAGAATTCCATCTCCTTCCTCACTACACCACCTGTCGACAATGTTTAGAACTCTTTGTGAGCTGATATCGAGCTGATATCGTGCTCGTGAATCGCCCCTTGACTACTATTGCTAAGTCGTCAGCATATTCTAGGCACTAAAAACCTTCTGCAGAAATTTTTCGGAGGAGTTCATCAACAAGAGTTGCCCACAGCAGTGGAGATAATACCCCTCCTTGAGGGCAGCCTGTACTCATTTGCCTCAATGGTAGCCTCGCCTAGATTGGATACTATTATCCTCTTTTCTAGGCTGACTTTATTCCACTGGCAGAGGAGTGCTGTGACTCCTCTATTTAACAAAGCATTCGTTAGAGATTCCGTTGTCGCGTTATTGAACGCTCCTTCTACTATATCTAGAAATATTGCCACTGCCATTTCTTTGTCATCTAATGACTTTGTCAGTGGCCTATTTAAATATATTGTCTATAATTTTTGTAAGTAAATCTGTAAAGGTGGGTATTTTTGTAGTTCTGTTTTTTTTAGATTTATCGAAATTTTAGAGTTTATTTAACAATACCAATACTATAAAATGTGTTCCAGAATGTTTGTTTGTCTATCTATCTGTCTGAGTATTTGTTCCACTATAACTTGAAAACTGCTCAACATATTTGGTAAAATTTTGTACACGTTTCCAACCTTAGTAGACTACTTTTTGCTATTCTAACTGCTTGACCCAGTTGCGTACGTAGTGTATCCTCGACATGTCTAGAATGAGAGAGAGAGAGAGAGAGAGAAAAAGGAAGAGAGAGCAATCGTTTATTTAGTGACGCTAACAATATAATTTTAAAAACCGCTGCCCAAGGAATCACTACTTCCACATCCAGATTTTCTATCGAAGTCGCTCACAACGAAAAACTTTTGAATGTGGAAATAGTTGTTTATGGAATTTTAATAATATAATATTTGAAACCCTCTACCCCAAAAACCCATAAAACGATACCCCACATCGGTAGTGGTGTGGGGGTTGTGATAGGGTGATGGTAGTGGGGGTGGATGAAGTAAAAACATATTTTGAGGTTTCTGGTTCTTGTACACACACTAAATCACATTATTTTTCATCCCCTTTAATAATGGAGTGGGGGTGGTTAATGCCAATTTTTTTTGAGACCTTAGCTTGTCTTGTATATACTAAATACCAATTTTATGGACTCTTGCCTGCTTAATTTACCTATTTACCCCAAATTTACCCCAATTTACCCCCCAACCCTTCGACGGAACAAGATGAAAATATAATATAGTTCTAGATCTCGTTAAAGTACATATGTGTACCAAATTTCAAGTCAATATCTCAAACGGTTCCAGAGTAAACGTGCGCACAAAAAAAGTTACAGACAGACCGACAGACAGAATTTTTTTTTTCGCTGAAACTTAAAATCTCGACGTTTCATGACATTCTAAGCCTATTTGAACAATAAGAATTTTAAAAAAAATTTTTGTCGCTACTATACTTCCACTGGATGTTAAATTAAACAAGCTAAAACGTACTCTTCGCCAATTTACTGAGCTTTTTATTATAATTGTTACACATTCTATAGGATACTCTTCGCAGTTTTCTTGTAAATAATGTTAGTTTTTGGACATCATAAATTTTGTGATACCATCTTTATTGTGAAAAAAATTGTATGAAAAAAAAAATGAAAAAAAAAATCCAACCTGTGGGATTCGAACACGGGACCTTTGGATTGCAACGCAAAAATTGATTGTCTGTGATATATATCTTTCGACATTCATACATATTTCACTTCTATGAAATATGTATTAGTAAACTTCATAAACAAAAAAAATTTATTATGGAAATAATATCTCGCAAGATTTCCATTTTAGTACAAGCGACAAAAATTAAGAGAATTTTTTTTTTTTTAATTAAATAATTAATAACTTTTTCATTTTCTGATCGATTTTCTTCAAAAAAGGGTTCAATAGGGTTCTTCCTCTAGCTAACGCTAACTTATTTTCTAAATTTCAATACAATCGGACTTTTCTTTCTTAAGTTATCGTGCTTACAAGAAACGTGACGGACGGACGGACGGAGAGACGGACATTTCAGTTGTTCAGAATTCGTTCACTAACACAATGATATGAAAATTTTTTCTCTACGAGCGATATTTACGATTTTAGAAATGTGCCGATCAAATACAATATACTCTTCGTTTTTGCGAAGAGTATAAAAAGGGAGAACTTCAAAGTTCACAATGAGCACAAATACATTAAATTCTAAATAAAACACTGATAATAAGTCATTAATATAATAAATATAACGAACTTTAATAAGTTATTATACTTTAATTATATACCGTGTGTCCATGGATGGAGGTTCGATCTACAGACCCGGAACTGACATTGCCGGGGGGTAAGATAAAATAGGCTATTGCAGATATACCACCAAACCAAATGCAAAACATTTATCGGAAGTTGAGAACTCGGGTAGAACTAAATGCAGAAATTGGGGGTGATACTTTTGAATAGCTTTTTATAAACATAAACATATCACATATAGCAGACAACCTCTAAATCCAAAGCCAAGGCTGTCCGGAAGGAAGTTACAAATTTGGAAAAACGCAGATATACATCCAAACCCTCGGCATTGTCAGTACCGGGGCTGGAGATCGAACCCATTAGGCGGTAGACAATACGACCAGCATATTTGCCGCACAAGATGCCTTAGCCGACTGAACTACCGTGCCGATTGAAGACGAGTTGGTATTTTTAATTAGCAAAATGTGTTAATTTTCATAAAAATTATTCATATTTGAAATTGAAAAATCTCGATTTTTAATAAGGGTATATCAGATCAGAATATTTTTTTCGTAATATAATGTATAAAACGTCATTTTAAAATAACTTCGAGCATATTTTCGAAATATTTGAAAATATTTCATAAAAAATCAAGATTCTTGGCTAACCCTGTAGAGCTGGCAAAGATCCGATAACCCAAAAGAGGGTTTCTGATCAAGAATTAGTTTTTCTTCGTAAATTTAGGAATTAAAAAAGTTTTTCCTTTTCCGGACTCCATCCGTGGACACACTATTCTTTTTTGTTTCCATCAGTATTAAAAATATATTCGTATATGACCTTTTGTCTTATGTATGAATGTCCTTTCTAAATGGGATATTTTGATATAAATATGTTAGTAGCAAATTATTTAGTAATTTATAAATGAATACTAATGTTCCATTAATATAATTTTTAACTGAAAACCTATTGAAAGTTAATTTGCATCAATATTATGTTTGTGTAACTTTGCTACATTTTAACATAAATCTCATGCAACGATTTTGTAATAACAGAAGTACACATATAAAATTGAAGAAAAAAATAATCAAACTAAACTAAACTAGCCTAATCCTCTCTACCTTTGATATAATTATAACAATTAATGTTCAGAAAATCTCTGAAAACTGTGACAGCGTAAAAAAACTCAAAATAAATTTCATTTCTTGAATGTTTAAAAATTATTTTCCTCAATGAACCATTTTAAAGATGACACCAAAACTAGTCAATGACGCCTGAATTTATGCAATCACAGGATACAACTAGTCAAAACTGTATGCTGCAGCAAAAGCTGCAAACAGTTTTATTTCATGTAGGTCCAAAATAAAAAAGATCAAGTTGCCTTCCGAAGATAAATATATAAAAACTACGTCCTCGCTTTGCTCTATGCTATTCTGTACATGAGTTGAACACAAATTCTGGTAACAAACAGTTTGTGGCTGAAGACATAAGAGAGTCTGTCTCTGCCTAGCACTTGTCACCTTCCACGACTTTAACATGCCTTTTTCTAGTAGCACATGTACTGAACTCAGCATCCGAGAAAAAAAAATGTTGGTTTATGATTGGTCCGACTTATGTTCCATATATAGATCTAATTTACGTGCCACCTACCTAGGCATATGAAGTTAAGCAGTTTTGAAGATAGCAGACCAGAGAATTGTTAAATATTTTTCCACTTTGTTCCACACCATTTTCAGTATTTACTTTAATCGTATAATCCATTATATCCTGTAAATATCAAACAATATTGCGTGTACATAATTGACCATTACTAATTACGTGGAACAACATTCTGATATGTTTTTGTTTCATATTATGTGTTAAAGTAAATATACCAATATTTTCAAAACAAAACAACAAATAAATGATGTCTTGTGTATATATACACAAACAAAATTAAACAACAGCGTAACGACAAGCATTAAATTTTAACACAAAAAAATAAATGAACTATAAGTAAAAACGACTCTTACCGGTATAACACTAAAAAAGTTATCTTTGGAGGTACCTCAACAAAGATCTTTACCAGCATAATCCAAAATAATAAATTTAAATAATTAAGATTTAATGATTTAATGAAACTTCTTAAATAACTAGTTGTGATTTTCAAATTCAAAATGGTGCGTTCAAAATGACCGACCTAAAGAAATCCATACGAAAATCACAAAAAAAATGTTCTCTTGAGGTCGCTAATTACTTATTTCACATCATAAATTCAAAATGCAAAATGACTGAATAAAAATGGCTAACCTAAATTTAAAAAGTCATGCAAAAATCGCAAAAAAACAAAAATATATATTATTTTGGGGTATTTGAGGTCGGTGATTACATTTCACTCCATAAAATGAATGTTGCAACATTAATTACATTGATCCAATATCTTTTAGATCTTTCATATTAGGTACCATCTTCATTGTCTTCATCAATCTCTTCGTAAGAGTAATTTAGGCAGCTCTGACCGTTGCAACCAGAACAAGTTAGCGAACGATAAAACCCAGCTTTTCTACAGCCATAAGCTATTTCACCCCCCTTTTTACATTTTCACAAAATCATCGGTATTAAATTTTTCGGAATAGACTGCTGCTGGCTGTCCATGTTTGGCGTAAAATTGCCCCAATTTTTTTCAGCTCCAGAGTTCCCGTGGCCTAAAATTAGTAATTCAGAGCTAAACCTACACATGTTCCATGGCTGCATCATCTGTAAAAGGTAACGAGGCTAACTATATTTGATTGGGTTTCATACAGTTTTAAAAAAATATTTATATCTGTATAAATTTAAATTTAATTCTGAATTAGGCGCACCATATAATGCCAAGATCACTTCAATCCAGCTTCTATAATATTCCCAAAATCAACATTTATTTTTTAATTGATGACCAGCCTCTTGTAGATTTTTTCGATTTTCCGACACTTTATCAAGTTTAGTTTCACTTTTGCAATGGAACTTTGCTCTTTAATGTGTCAGAAACTTTCCGTCAAATCTTTGAAGAGTATACTTTCCGCGTGGTTCTTCCGTCATTTTTTCCTTCTCCTAGTTTTATAAAACTGATGTCTTTTTCGGGTGGAGCTAACGCAATAAAGATTACAAGCATTTTTGCAAGATTCTTTTATTGCTGCTTTGATAATTGAAAAATCAGTACTGCCAACAGCTTGTTCACACAAAACATTATTTTCCGTTTGTTTCTTCATTCATAATTTTTATAAATCTGTCCTTGTCATTATTATTTCCGAGAAATTTCCCTTGGCTAATCTTTATTTTCTTTTTTTTTTCTCAAATAGAATATCTACGGATGGGTGCCTTGATGATAGGCAGTTTCCTTCTTCAGGTTTTTTGCTATTCTTGTTGTGGTCATCAAAGATGACATTGATATCGCCACCATTGCACACTTGACGTAGAGGGTACATCTTGAGACAATGTCCTGCTTTTAGAAAATAGCAAATGGCAACATTTCTACACGATATCGAGTTATATCCCACTTAAAGAATAAAACAATAATAAATAGAAGCTTCGAAAGAGGAGACTTTCAGCTATAGGATCCTAGTATTGATTTTTTTTTAATTTCCAGATCCATCTGTTGAGGAATTGATAAAGGACCCCGCACAAAATGATAGGATTTTGGACCTCACTAAAAATGTTTGAATTTTTTATATGGGTCAGTTTATGACCTCCTGATCACAAGTTCTCATGGCTGCAAGACCAACAAATGGACAGTTTCTGTAATAAGCGGGATGGAAGGTCACCTTCTCTGAGACAAATAGTTGTGCATGAAGAATAGATGTCTGTGTGACGGATTTCGATTTTCTTTACGCCGTTGAATAACTTATTAAAATACATTCCTTTTGAGGTATCACAAAGGATAGGTTGCTAATTGAAAAAAAAGGCTGGGGTGGCTGGGGATGGGGGTTTGTAAAACTAAAAATTATAAATTGAATCAAAATTTACATAATTGACCCAACTTTTTTTTCAAATAGCAACAACACCCTTTGTGATACCTCAGAAAAGGTATTTTAATAGGCTATTCAACGGCGTAAAGAAAATAGAAACCAGCCACACAGACATCTATTCTTCAAGCATGTTTAGTTGCCTCAGAAAAGGTAATTGGTGACCTTCCATCCCGCGTATCGCTAAAACTGTCCATTTTGAGGTCTTGCACCCATGAGGATTTTTGATCAGGAGGTCATATACTGACACATATCACAAATTCAGACATTTTCATTTTCAGAATCTTATTATTTTGTGCGGGGTCCTTTAGGGCATACGACTTTTTTCTCGAATTCCGTGAAAACAATACTAGATAAGTTGTTATTTTTATAAAGAAAAAATCGATATGACGTCTCAAAATACATCATTCAAGCATTAATATCCGCGATGTAAAATGTTGATCTCTTATTTATTAACAACGTTAGTGCCATTTGAAGTTTAACGTATGAGGGGCAGAAATTAATTTTTCAAAATTTGATGTCATTCAAAAGGAATAATTAAAATAAGCAACAAATATATCACGTAACGTTGATAATTCAAAAATACTTTTTGGAAAGAAATATATAATACACCGATGGCAATATCTACCAGAGATGGGTAAAGGAAATTTTCCAATAAACGTTTACAGGAAATTTTTGGGAGTTTCCGGGAGGAAGTTTTGATACAAATCAGAGATAGGTAAAGGAAACTTTCCATATGAAAGTTTTCGGAACAAAATTTTGATAAAAATGAAAGTTTTCAGTAAAATATTTCTCAAAAGTTCTCAAAGGAAACTTTCCCGGAATTTTGAAAACTTTAATTCCAACATTCAAATGGAGACTTTCCTTTACCTATCTCTGATATCTACTTGAAAGTGCATTTTGATTTTTACTTCCACATCCAGTGGAAGTATAGTAACGACAAAAAAATTTTTAAAAATTTTTATTGTCCAAATAGGCTTAGGATATCATGAAACGTCGATATTTTAAGTTTGAGCGAAAACAATTTCTGTATGTCGGTCTGTAGGTATGTCTGTCGGTCTGTCTATTACTTTTTTGTGCGCACGTGTACTCTGGAACCGCTTAAGATATTGACTTGAGATTTGGTACACATATGTACTTTAATGAGATCTGGAACTAGATTATATTTTCATCATGTTCCGTCAAAGGGTTGGGGGATAAATTGGGGTAAATTTGTGGTAAATGGCTAAATCAAGCAGGTAAGAATCTAGAAAATTGATATTTAGTATATACAAGAGAAGCTAAGGTCTCAAAAAAATTTTGGCATTAGCCACCCCCATTACCACCCCCACCATTATTAAAGGGGATGAAAAAAAAATGTTATTTAGTGTGTGTACAAGAACCAGAAACCTCAAAATATCTTTTTGCTTCATCCCCACTACCACCCCCTTATCACCACCCCTACCCCACTACCGATGTGGGGTATCGTTTTAGAAGTTTTTGGGGTAGAGGATTTCAAATATTATATTATTAAAGTTCCATAAGCAATTATTTCCACATACAAAATTTTTTCGTTGTGAGTGAGTTGGATCGAAAATCTGGATGTGGAAGTAGTGATTCCTTGGGCAGCGGTTTTATTGTTTGGTTTTGTCAGTTAAATGTTGTAACACTTCTTATACAGCACGTTCGAGTACTATTTCGCTGAGCTCAATTCCGAGCGCCAGTTGCAAAATTTTTAGCTCCGATAGTGAATGAAAAAAATTATATGTACATTGTACATTTTTTGGGTAAAATTCTTCCTCTTTCCTTTTGTCTCCTTATTATTTTTCAAAAAAATCAAAATAATACAGCTTTTTACAAAATAACATTTTTATGCACCTAATTTCTTAAATAAAAAAAATTGCATAGTTGGTAAACTTTTAGGCTTATCATTTTTACTATTTTAAAAATGTCCTCAAATTTTTCAGAAAATTTTCGAAATAACAATCCAACTCTTCGATATTTGAGTTTAACCTGGCATGAAACGGATTTCTGTAGAAAAATGTTTGCCTACGATAATTGTTATTAAAAAATTATGTCCGATTATAATATACTTATTTGATTAAATGAAATAGGTATATTAAAATCCTATACTTATACGTTTTCTTACTGCATTTTTCATTACAATACACTTAGTAACATAATTACCAATAATGAATTAGAGCATTGCATTTATTTATTTTCTCAATATTTAAGCCATTTATGACCTAAAGAGAGTAATCAATAAGCCCTTATTAAATATGGGTGAAGGTAATTTAAAAGTGTATTGTGCGGCCGTAAGAGACACGAGAATGAAAAATAAGCTTAAATTAATAATAGAACAATTGAGATCTCGATCCGCTCTTTCATTCTCTCTTAGCGTGCTTCACTTTTGATGAGCCTGGAGTTCTTTGACTGTGCAGTTTTCCAGTTTTCGAAGCCACGGAGAGAACATTGGAACACTACTTTAGAGTAATTAGCTCTTTAGGGGTTTAAATTTAACAGCACAAAGGAGCACGGCAAATGCGCTACGGCAGGTTCGGGCTCAAAAATTATCTACCATTACCCATTGATTATTGGTTCGAACTAATCGCTACTTGATCAAATTCTCGTTCACATCACATTACACCTCTTCCTCGCTCTGTCCGGGTTGTGGTTTTGTTCTGTTTCACTTCGTTAGCTGAGCGCCCACTGCAGTTGCCTATTTTTATTTTGTTAGAATTAAACCGAAATAATTATGATTATGAGTTTTGAACAGTATAAGGAAAAAATGCAAACTTTATTAGTAAAAATGTTTATTTGTAAAAATAAAACTTTAAAAAGCCCTTAATTAAAAAGGCTTAAAACATTAACTTAACAAACATAAGAATATATAAAAATAAAAATATATATTTTTCAAAATAGTACCAAACAATTTATTTACTAATGTACTATTTTGTTGAACCCCTCTATACATTTCCTTAAATATATAAGGAGTTCGACAAAATAATACGTTAGTAAATATTCTGCCCTCTAAAAGCATACCTACTAGTACCAAGCAATACATATTAAGTATTATAACCTTTAAAGCGAAATACTAATTTAGATGCTTTTTCATCGCCCAATCTAGTCTTAATAACTCAATGAACAAGTTCATCTTAAGAAAACATTCTTTCCTCGTGTGCAGAAGGAGCAGCGGCACATAAAAATGGAATTATCAGGTCCAGTACTTTCTCAATTTGTGAAATATCTTTTTAAGATTTCCACCACTGCACTACGTTGACATTTTACAATATTTTTTCTGAAAACATTGTTTCTTGGAACGGATCGAATTTCGCTTTCAACTTAATTATTAACGGTAACAACCCTGTGCCAGAAAAATGTTGGGAAGCTATATACGGGTGTAATCAGTTTCATGTCATTTAAAAAAAAACTGGTAATTTGGACAGACTAGACAAACAAAAATCCTTTATGACTTTTTCCCCTAGGGGCACTTTGAAAAAACTGACCTAGGTCAACAATTTAAATATTAGGGTAGGAAACATTTGAGAACCACAGCCTTTGTGGGTCAATGGACGTGTACTAGGTATAATTCTACAACTTTTAAATTGTCATAAAAAAGTGCAAAGATTACCGACCGACTTGTCGCCGGCCGGCGGTTCAAAGCAAAGAACGGCGGTACCTTTGATGAGCGCCTCAACCTAACCAATTATAAAAATGTAAATAATTCGTTATCTCTTTTTGTAAAACTGCAAGCAATTCATAAGCGTAGAAGGGGTTTAAACACAGCATTTCTTTACATGTGTGTTTTATTAATTTAGAAAATATTGGAGCTTTTATTGTTGTTTATAATTTATTAGATTTAAATGTGATTTATTCCCATTTGTAACCTAAATGAGTGTTCTGGGTTAAGCTTAAAAAACGAGTAATTATTTCATGACATTGGGAAATAAAGAGTTAGGCGTCTGAGATGCGATAACATAAAATAATTATGTGTATTTTAAGTTAGGAAAAAATCTGATTTATTTAACGAATTGCCAATCAGGTATCGAAAACTAAAATATTCAATAAATCTAGAACTTACCAATAAATTATTTTTGATTTACATAAATTGTTCGAAATGGCCTCCGTCTGCATCAATACACTTTTCGGCACGTCGAACTAAGGACATACGCACTCCGTTCAACACATTTGGTAAATTAGGATCATTTTTTATGGTTTCTATGCACATTAAAATACGTTGCTGCAATTGTTCCAAAGTGTCAATTGGATCACGGTAAACCAGAGATTTAAGATGGCCCCAAAAATAAAAATCCATCGGATTTAAGTCGGTTGACCTAGCAGGCTATGGTACTGTTCCGCCATGAGTAAAATGAACTGGCGCGTCATCATGCATATACCACATTCTTCTACGCCTTGCCAAAGGTACATCTTCCAACAAATTTGGCAATGTTTGTTGTAAAAAGTTTAAGTATACATCACCATTTAATCTAGCAGGTAATTCTATAGGTCCAATTATTTCATTACCGCAAATTCCTGCCCACAAATTAACGCTGAACCGTCATTGAAAATGCGCCATTCTTATTACATGTGGGTTTTCGTCTGCCCAATGGTGCATATTTTTAAAATTAAACACTCCACTCCTGGTAAAACGCGACTCATCGGAGAAACAGAGAAAGTTTTAAAAACCCTCATTTGCCGCGTGTTTTCTCAAAATCCACCTACAAAATTCCATTCGCCCTGCATAATCTTGAGGTTCTAGAGCTTGCACACGTTATTAATGATATTCATATATCTTAAAGTCCTCCACACCACAAAATGGGATACTCCCACACGGTTCGCAATATCACGGGTCCTTAAAGTTGGATCTCCTTCTACGAGTTCCAAAACTTGAACCTCCGCTTCAATTACCCTGCCTTCACGTTGTGGATCTCTTTCTCCTCCATGTCCTCGACACGACCTGTTTCCCGAAGACGCTGAGCAATTCTTACAAATGTACGTGCACAAGGATGACGTCGATTAGGGAATCCTAAACGATAAAGCTGTTCCGCAGCTGCTGCATTTCCACGACATTCTCCATACACCAAGTGCATATCCGCGAGCTCTGGGTAAGTGCAATCTCCCATAGCGTTCAAAATCTGCGTTTTAAAATACTACACTAAACTATCAACTAACGTTGTCAATAAAGAAAATGAAAATAAAAACTTGGTCCAAAATCCAAAAAGTAACACAAAAAGAACGAACAAGTAGTGTCTGTACGTAATCAAGAACTTAACGACTTGAACGGTAAGTCAATAAAATAAATCTTAACTGTAAATACGTGGCCTAAAATTCAAAAAGTGTGAAAACAACGAACGGGTCCGACATGTGTACTTAACAAAGTGTCCACAGAAACTAAAATATTGCACAAGAGGGAGTATAGTTTTCTTCAGATCTACTAATCACTTAGAAAACGCCGACGTCTTTCACTTTTACCACAACGCTAAAAACCTTAAGGGGTCTACAGAGGATCCAGCCAACCAGCCAACCATCCTTTCGGTACACTTTGAAAATTGCCATAACGACTCTCATAAAAGTGAACTAGTCTGCTGGAATTCCAGGTCCTCAAAGCGTACCGATAATCGAGCAGACCAGGTCAATCCAGTAGACCAGCTCACTTTTACGAGTTGGCATGGCAATCTTCAAAGTGTATCGAGAAGGTCGGTTGGTCTGCTCTCTGCCGCTGGGTCGTGTGTAGATCCCTTTACCTCACCTACTTTTAAAAAGTGTGATTATCAACTTGTATCCTCGGCCGACGCGCGGTCTCTAACAAAGGAGCGCGATACTTTGAAAAAGCCGTATTAGCGTATTTGATGGTTAGAGGCGCCCACATACGCGAAAATAAAAGCCTATCCCAACATTCCAGCAGTGCTCAAACAATTTTACTGAAAATTTCCGAAATTTTTGTTTATTTTTTTTATAAAACTATGGGTTTTAGACCCCATGTTATATAAGATTTTTTTTGTTCGTTTAGTCGTTCCCCACCACCAGTTTTTTTTAATGACATAAAAATGATTACACCCTGTATAAGGCGGCAGTTTTTTCTTCTTTCGACAGTCGCTATTTGTTTTTATTTCTGATAGGATCCAGCAAATATGCCAAAAAGTGAAATGGAGTTAAAGCTTGATCATATATCCTTTCAAATATCTGACATTGCTTTCAATTTATGTCTTCATCTTCAAAATCATAAGAGCCGGCACTCAATTTTTTCCATACCTCAACTGCAAGGAACAAACTGGCACCTTTCAGGTGAGATCTACGTGTCACAGAAACTAGTTTCAGCAATTTTAAAAAGTCTTTGGCCATTCTTTAAATTTGAATATTCGAGACTTTTTCAAAAATCAACTTATCAATGTCATCTTTGAGTTCTTCACAGATTTGCAACAACTTGGGCCAGTCAGTGACATAAACCTCAAGTAACTCGGAAACTGTATTCCATCTAGCATCTTGTAATAATGTTAGTTTTTCCCCCCTTTTTTCTTGGTGCTAAGCATTTGGCAAGTGTGTATTGCGTAAATATTTTACAATATGAACTACGTGTGATTTTATGTTTGTAATATTTGGAAAGCAAATTTAGTATATATGGGCAGAACATCCGTATGTTATAATGAGGTAATCCAGGGTCTCGGCAATTTTTTCCCTCATACTTATTGTTCATGTTTGCCGCATCATCTGTGACCAAACTAGTAACATTGCAGTTATCTCATTTTTGCACTTATTTATAAAATTAATGGCCGAGTTTGCAAGATAATCACCAGTGTGTGGATGTTCTGATGTATCTATAGTTTCCAGAAAAACAATGTTTCAATTTTCTAGTATCAAAACTTCACATATTATAGGTTCATTATGAATATTTGACTAACCATTAAGAGACATACAAACTGATTGACCTAATAAATTTTCAAAGCAGTTTGATTTCTCTTCCTCAAATATTTCATTTAAAAGGGTTGATGCTAACTCAAACCTAGAAGGCGCGACATCCCTTAGTCTGATCAACATGTCAATCGCTTTCCGAAATTCTCTATGTTCAATGTACTTAAAAGAACAATTTGTTGCAAAAATGGCTTTGACTATCTGTTTGTCTATTTTTTCTTTTTGCCTTGACATGTTCTTACAATAAAGGAGCTTAAACAAGTGCTACCTTGCAATAAATTGCTATAAAAAATTCTGTAAATGACTTAACAAATAGTACAATTCAAATGTCCTCCCAAAGATTTAAAAATTCAAAAAATTAACAAATTTCTACCTAAAATATCTCTGAGAAACAATAATAATGAAGAAACGAGAATACACAGAGAACAAGCAAATAAGCTAGTTAAAAGTAATAACACACACATTAGTCAACTCCCAAATCCAAAGCCTGGACTGTCCGGAAGGGGATGATAACACATTTGAAAAAACTCTGATAACATCCATTACCGATCGACGTTGACGGTGTCTAGTCTTTTGAGGTAAACCAGAAAAAGGCAAAAAGCCCAAAAGTTCTGCGACTGGACCGTAAGACATCTTCCCTCCCTCGTTTTCGAGGGCGAGGAATACGAGGTGACAATATTTTCCGACCTACCCTCCTTAAATCGAAAAAACCACCCCCGTTTCCGATGTTCCGGTGCTAGGTATTTTTTATTGGAAAGTTTTATTAACGAAAGTTCAGAATTGTCCAAAAACCCCAAATTCAAAATTTAATCAAAATTAAAAAACAATGAAATTTTTTTTAAAATAATATCAAAGTCTGAAAATATCATTTAAATGGGTTTCTTTGTTTAAAAAATCCATGACAATTTTGTTTGAAATTAAACCTAAACTGTTAGATAGTTGTCAAGTAATTAGTAGTCTTACTTTTATATTTTTTAAATTTATCATTTTTTTTATGGGAAAATCGGAATAAGGTTTAGTGGTAATGGTTGGAGGGTAAGTCGGAAAATATTGTCACCATCATGTTCCCCGACCTCGAAAACGTGGTACGGGTACGTGTCTTGCAGTCCAGTCGCAGAACTTTTGGGGTAAAAGCTTTACCACAAGGGACTAGTCGCAGCTGGAGGTTGAATCCAGTACACGGTAGACAGTGTGTCCAAGCGGGTTCCTCACTCACACGTCTCCTCAACAATTTTAAGTCTCATCAAAATTTTCGTGGTATCTCTTCCAGGACATCAAAAATAGTCAAATACAACTTTGCGGAAAATCCCAGCTGCTGCTTTTCTCAAGATATCGACAAAAACGTTAGTTTTCAATAAAAAAAAACTCCGAATTTGCGAATTATATGCATATATTCATATATTTATCGATAATATTTATGTTTAAATATGTACTTACAGTTCGTATACGTATGTCTAGGTATGTATATATACATGTAGGGACATATGTATACGGTTATTTCCACAAAACTCTCCTTTCCAGGACGTGATTCGTAATTTTGCTTCCAACTATACATTTTTCACACTTTTTTCTTTCAGAATAGAAAGTACAACATTATCTTCTACTTTTTCGGGATAGTGCATTACGATACTTTGTAAATTATCCACCAAAACATTTTATTTATTGCAATCGCCTTTACCAACTTCTCCCCAACAAATTTTACAAATTTTAATGTCTTTCTTCTTTTCAGAGCTTTCAGAAACGTTTGAAGAATTAAAACTTTTTTCTGTGCTCGAGGCTGCATAAAGACCATTGTCCGCATTGTCCCTACCTTTCGTATGAATGTTAGACCTTGCAAATATAGCAGTTGCACGGTCCTTTGTCTCTTTATGTTTCTTTCTGCAGCTGTAAATCTTCATAGTTGGGCACTTTAAGTCGGGGCCTCTTGATTATTTTTTTCATACTCTCTAATGGTATTGCGACAGGTGTTACATCAAGCCAAAGGAAATTTCGTGTCCTCTAACTTGAATGAATTGTCAACGTGGTTCTGGATCAGAATTTCACCCTCTTTATTAATCCTGAAAAAGCTCAATTTCTTATATCCACAAACTATTTTTCTTCTGCATGGACCGCAAACTTTCAACCTGTTGTCTTCGTGGTCACAGAATTGCTTCGACATTTTAGAGCAAATGTAGTCAATCAGTTGGAATTAGAAACCAATCAACCGTGAGATGAGTCAATGATTTGGACGAAAACACATTTGTTTCTTTTAGCTTAACCTAATATCAGCATATGCAAATTACCCCAATTTCAGCTTGAAAATCAAAGTTGTTATTAACATAGTAGGAAGCAAAATTACGAATCATGTCCTGGAAAGGAGAGTTTTGTGGAAATAACCATATACACATATCCCTACATGTATATAAACATACCTAGACATACGTATACGAAGTATAAGAACATACTTGAATATAAATATTATCGATAAATATATAAATATATGCATGATTCTCAAATTCGAGTTTGATAAATACATAATTCGAACCTAAATATAGCGTAAATACAAATTAGAAAATGATCATAGCTTTAATTACAATAACATACAAATTATGGAAAGAGAAACAAACTACCACCGATGAATCATACACGAAATGATATAAATTAAAAGACAATAATACAATAAACAATCGCTCTGATACAGAGGATTTAAAAAAACATGCTTCAACTTACCAAATTAATAACGGGAAAATGATATTGCTAAGTTATGTTTATTACATCTTATCAACCCAATAAACAGATAATTAACAGAATACACAAATGTACCTACATCTATAAATAAATTAAAACCAAAGTATACTCTTATCTAAAGATGCAATGTAAATATAATCAAAACCCTACCCATAAACACTTAAAACCGCTAAGTTAAATTTAAGTTCTTGTATTAAACACCTATTTTATGTACCTATTAAGTCACAAAATTTTCATCTGATATAATTATAAGTAAAATCCAAGTAAAATTCATAAAAAAACAAATTTAACAAGAGTGTTATACATTAAAGTGGGCGATTTTTATTTTTCTATCGCTATACCCTGGAAAAGTTGCCTATCGCCTAGTTAAGAAAACAAAATTCAAATAAAAAAATATCTTCCGTCCGCACATAGCACTCAAAGTTTTGAAAAATGACGAAATTTTGCTGTTTTGCTTCAATTTTTTATAATTACCAAGGGTCGGAATCCTTCAGCGGTAACAGGGTCGCACTCAGGAGCATTGAATAAAGTAAAATGAATTATATTAAATATACATTGAAAAATCATATTATATTCCTACATGAAATTTTATTTATCAATATGTAAATTTACCTGTTAAATATACAACTGTGTGAAATGGATTCACGAATATTAGGCAACACCGGCACCAGTTGCCTCGTTCTGTACGCTGCTCTATCCACTGAGAACTGTGACTAGCTGTACGGAAAACGTGGGCGAAAAGTTAATCTTTTATTGTTGTAATTAATATCTAATATATAAAAATCTCGTGTCAGTGTTTGTTATCGAACTCCTCCGAAACGGCTTGCCCGATTTTTATGAAATTTTTGGTGTATATTTGGTAGGTCTGAGAATAGGTCGTAGGCTATTTTTTATACCCGTAGGTGATAAAGGTGGCCCTATCCAGAAATTTTCTTTTTATTTTTTGGACAAAAATTTATAATTTATATGGCAAAGCAACCTTTGCTGGGTCAGCTAGTGATAGTATAGTATTTATTGATTAAAGTATGTATGTATTGTAGATTGTTTAAGGGGTCGCTTGGCCCTGAGCTGGCCTTTCTTCACCTCGACCTAAAAGGTCTTTTGTGTAGTCTTGTGTGTATATTTCAGATCATTCGTCAAATGCAACTTTATACAAATTTACACTATTTACTTACAAAATACTTTTATTTCAGGCTAGTGCGTACAAATAGCAACATATAAAACACAAAGTAATTTTCGGTTGACAATAATGTAAATCGAAATTATTTGTTAACAAAATTACGAAACCAACAAATCCATAGAACTTGTAGATAATAACTGAAATTAGCGTCGCATTATTTAGATATCCACTAGCTTATAAAATTAATTTAACTAAAACAGATACTATTACAACCCGTATTTATATTTGAAAAATAAATTACTAATTATTAAATGACAAAAACATGGTTAATATAGAAAACAAACGACTAAAAAACATATAACAAAATGCCAAAATAACATTGTTGCTGCGACCATGTGCTTATTGCTCAGTGATAGTTTCAATGACGCCATCGAACTGCGCGTAAAGTTTATACGAGTCAACCGGTATTGTCTATTAATCGTGGGCTGAATTTTAGCAGTTTGCTGCGTGTAATTCTGCGTAGTTCTTATTGAGTTTATATTACGCAAAATGCCAAAAATTAAAAGACGTGACGACGTGTTAGCTCGTGAAAGAATAGAAAACTACCCCGAATTGCATTTTGATGGTGTCAACGTGCACTGTGATGTTTGTAAAACAATGGTTGATTTTAAGAGAAAGTGCAACTTTGATTACCACGTCAATTCGTGAAACATGTATGGAATATTAAAGCCTTAAGTGCGGATGAATTCAAGTTGGATTTAATGAATTTTATGATTTCGTCCGACAGTCCATGGCACCAGCTCAACCGCACTGCATTTTAGTCAATTTTTAGAAAAATACACGAATTTAAAGCTTCCAGATGAATCATATCTTCGGAAATGCTACCTTAAAGCAGAATGTGACAAGAGGTTGGAGAAAATTCGAGGTCTTCAAAATAAATATATGTCTGAGTATTGACGAAGCGAAAGATGCAACAGGTCGCCAAATAATTAATATCCTTTTATGGGGTTTAGATAAAGGAGACGCTATGAAACCACGTTTAGTGTCGTGCAAATTTGAAAAAAACCGATCACATTACGATTGTTACCTCAGTAAAAGACATGCTTAAGTGGTTGTGGCGGGAATCAAAGCAAGTAATAAAAACATGTTTATTTTATTAGACACTGACGGCTTGGGATATATGCTTAAGGCAGGGAAGGTCTTCCAAGAGAAATATCCCGATTTAGTTTATTTTACATATGCAGCGCATGGTTTGCATCGAGTAGCAGAAAAAAATCAGAAATTTATTTCCCGATGTGACTGACTTAATTTCAGAATTGAAAAAAAAAATTATTGAAGGCACCGAGCAGAATCACACAATAGGCTCATTTAACATTTTTTTATTATTACATATTCTGAAAGAGCTTGGTGAGTATAGTAAGTATGCCAAAAATTATTAAAGTCGACGCGCTTAAAAACGCTCGGGATAACCATGTAGTCGAGTTGTGATGTCAGATGGCTGAAGCGCCCAGTGAACACGGCTGTGAATGCAAGTTAGTAGAGTAAAATCTGGAAGTAAAGTCGCTTAGTTTTCGATAAAAAAAAAACCGGCGTAGAACCAAACCAGACTTAGTGGGATTCTTTAATAAGATAATCGTGTACACGAAATCATTTTTTACATTTTTTGGTGGTTGAGAACTTTTTTATTTAAAAAAACACAAAAAAATAGATTTTTAATGAAATATGTTTTTTAACGTCTCCACCGCTATAACCGAGGTTATATCTCTGAATATATTTATGCTATCAAGCTATTTTTTTAGATTAAAATAGACACAATAGCGCTTCGAACAACGTCCCATGTGAACCCGATTTATATTTTTTTAAGTTGGAAAAATAATAGGAAACTCAATCTTGTTATTTTCAGTAGAGTAATTTTAGACAATCGAGAAAAAAATTTATTTATGAAAATTTGTATATACATGCTGCGTACAAATTGAAGCCAATAGTTGAAAAAAGTTTTTAGAATAAAAATTTTTCATGTCCCGTTCATAGTACTGAGTCAGAGCTTTTTTTTAACGGGCCAAAGCCATATTCTTGCGCGCTCGGCTGTAGCAAGCCTGCCGACTGCAACGATCTGACGGTCCCGGTCGGGGTGTATGTAGTAGTTTAACTTATATCAATAGATACAAAACCAGTAGTGATCAAAAGCATCTAGGGGATCAATATTATTGTTCAATATTTCATATATTGTACAGTAGTATTGATCATATGTTGTTAATATTAAGAAATTGTACAATAAATATAAAATAGTCTCCTTTTAATAATAAATAAAAAGACAGGTAGGTAGATATAAATACCTAATCTATAAATATCAATCAGTGTTGCTAACTACCCACCGGCACCTAATTAGTAAGTTTATTAGACATTTTTAAATGAATGAAAGTAAAAACGTACGCATAAATTGAGTTTTATTGTTGAAATAAATTTTCTATTTGGATAGATAAATATGTAGTATGTAGTTTATGTAGGCCCTACATTAATAGCATTCTAATTCGTTCATATCTGCCTCGAAATCTTTAATAATGTTGTTATAAGAACGTCATTTGCACTCGTTGCAACATTTTAGGCCTTCCTTAAAACAAGCACATTTTCGATTGTCACAATGTTTATCCGAACAACGAATAGGAACTTAATGATTTTCGACAACCGCCACTTCTACGCGACTAATCTGACCAACCCTGCATGCGAGGTGTATTAATTGCGTCCCAATGTCGCATTTAGCGCTGATAAAAAAATCGCTGTTGCCACACGGTACAGTTTAGGAAAAGATATATTGTTTCAAAAACTTTTGTGATTACTAGGCTTTATTTTCTTCGCTGCATGTATGTAAATATTTTCAAAAATAAAAAAATTTATCGATTGGTGAAGATTTCAATACATAAAATATATATTTTTAGTTTATCTGATTTTTAGAGAAATGAAAGTGCGAATTGTGCCCAAACCGTTGATATTGGTAAAAGCGCTACAGTGTGTGCTTTAATTTGACACAAAACAAATTTCGGTACCTTAAATAGTTTTAAAAATATGGCGGTGGAAACAAAACAAAAACAATATTATTTAAAAATACGTTTTTTTCACTTTTTATTGATTTAAAAAGTTCGAGACCACAAAAAAATGTCGTACAATATGATTTCATATGCCCGGTGACATACTGAAAGGAACCTAACATGTTTGACGTGGTTTTACGCCAAAAAAAAAACGACAGGACAGACTTACGAAATCGCTGCTCTAATATAGGTATCGGCGCACGCCAAGTGACGTCACTCTACGGACTGTTGGCCGGCCGAGCGTGTTTCTATTTAAATGCGAATATCTCTGTGGTTATTGATTCAATTGAGCTGAAATTTTTTTCTGAGGCTATTGGTTTGTTATACTTTAAAATGAGGAAGAAAAAGTAGGAAACTGCCATATCACTAAATGACCCTATTCTATGAACATTGTCCGGGGATACCGCTACCACCGAAACCTATTGCCACGAGGTGGGGCACTTGGCTGCAGGTGGAATTTTATTATGCTAAAAATTTCGAAAATATTAAAAGTTTAATCAACACGTTGGATTCCCGCGAATCTATTGCAATGTGTAAAGCGCAAAAGATTTTTGGTAGTGGGGGTGGATGAAGTAAAAAAAAATTGAGGCCTTTGATTCTGATCACAATTTTATTTTTATTCACCCCCTTCAATAATGGGTGGGGGTGGTAATGGGGATGGCTAATGCCTTCAGACCTTAGCTTCTCTTATATATACTAAATACCAATTTTATGGGCTCATACTTGCTCGATTTACCTATTTACCCCCAACCCTTCAAATATAATCTAGTTCCAGATCTTGTTAAAATACATACGTGTATCAAATTTCAAGTCAATACCTTAAACGGTTTCAGAGTAATCGTGCGCACAAAGAAAGTTACAGACTGACAGAAAAAATTTTTTTCCTTAAACGTAGAATTTCAATGTTTCACGACATTTTAAGCCTATATTAACATTTTTTTTTGCGTAACTATCCTTCCACTGGATGTGAAAGTAATTAAATATTAAGTCAAGTCCGACTCTGTTAACGCTGAAAAAATTCCGACCCTTGATAATTACTAAACGTCATTACTATCGAAACGCTACATGTCCTAATGTGAAGTTTTGGGTTGAGGAATTCGAAAATATAAGTAATTTCAAAATATTTATTGGTCGCCCAAAAAGCTCAAAAAACACATTTTTTAGTAGATATGGCAATATTTCGTATTCTCTGCTAATTTTATTTTTTCATTTTTAGTAAACAAACGTTGAATATATTTATCATTTCTTATTTTTTTATTGAAAAGAGTGTATTTTAAGGTCAGATTCTTTGGAACATTCTGGCGTAATAGATCTTGATAGGGTCGTCACACTTCTTTAGATGCTTCGGTCACAGGTTTGACACCGTTCTACAGCCTGAGGGTGACAAGGAAAGCTTTGGAAATCCGGTTGCGGACAGGTACCCTACCTATTACAACATTATCGTCAAGCCGAACCTGACCCGCTCCACAAAATTTACTCTCATCAACCCAATAATTGAGCGAATGGCTTTTTTTGCTTACCCCGAAACTTTGATCATTGCAATGATTGCAGATGAAAAAGGACATATCAGAGAACTGGGACTGCGCCGTGCTGAAAGCTCATCCCAAAAAGTGATTAAGGGGAAAAGGATCCAATGATCTCACAAGCCATTCAATTAGCTTTTTTCTTACTAATCCATCTATAGTGGAAAACTTTAGAATCAGAATGAGAATTTTATTAAAGTAATTTATATCCCAAAATATTAAAAATATCGATTGTCTATCCATTCCTCTATCTTTATCTCCATCTTTCTATATCTCCATCTTTCTATCGTTCTATATCTCCATCTTTCTATCTATCTCTCTATATATCTGCATAATTTAGAAATTTGATACTAGAGATAAAAAGGAGACAAAAACTCTATGCCCCACAAATATTAAAAATGTCTCTATCGAATGTCTCTCCATCCCTTCATATTTCTCTCTCTCTCTGATTGTACGAATATTTACAAATCATAACTAAAAGAATTTAATATTTGGGGGTAAAAATATTCATCACTCTATTACCAACTTACTTCCTCAAAATAAACGATATTAATTTTTGGAATCAGCACATATTTCACTAGCAAAATAAAAATACAAGAATGAGAAAGAATTAGTTGAATTCTTTAAAACGAATAAAAAATATCTACGTTATTGGACATGTTTTCCAAAAATTGAAACACCCAGATAAGAAGATAAAGAGAACTCGACTGTTTTTTCAGAACTCACTTCGTTCTTATAAACATTGTCATAACTATTTTCATGTGTCATTTTGGTATTTCAATTTACATTTGTCAACATTTTCCCAAGGTTGTATTATCATATGACGTAATTATATACAATAACAACTTAAAAGAATACATACAGTGCTACAGATAACAACGTTTAAAGTTTATTTCAAAGAATAACAAGACAAAAACTACGATTCGTCTGTATCCGCAGAATCTTCACAGCGGTTCCATGGTGTAATGGTTAGCACTCTGGACTTTGAATCCAGCGATCCGAGTTCAAATCTCGGTGGAACCTAGTTTTTTTTTTCTAAAACCTGTTTCATACTATCATTTAATCATCAGCACAGTTAAATTATTTACGTGCTGAACGGCTATTTGACAGATGAATAAATTATCCCACAATGCATATAACCTTGTTAAAGCTGAATAATATCATTTTACGCCCAAGAAACGTCACAAAAATTCTACCAGTTTAAATTGGACTGTAGCCCGCTCACCCGCAATATTACTCGAATTAGACAGCATAATTCCATACTTTTCGACATAAAGCACCCCTTACCATACCAGGTGTTGCTATCTTCCGGGAGCTTCCTTATCCACACTTCCTTCTATGATAACTTATCTCTACCAGTCAACGAATGCGTATAGAGGACATGGAGAGGGGCAGAATTTTCCTCTCCAGGAATGTGTTGGGGTAGTCAGACGGTAAACATGCTAAAAGTCCCCGCCCCTACCCCTGCCGCTTCAGGGGGGGAGGGGGATGGAAAGGTCCCCTTTTTCGATTTTTCGCTTATAACTCGGAAACGATGCGTCGTACGCGAAAAATTTTTCTATGCAAAATTAAATTATATTAAATTTCCTACAAGAATGTTTATATTCATTTTCTTCCTATGTGTTATAGTTTCCGAGATATTCGCGAGCGAAAATCGATAATAAATAAATGAATAAATTGTGTATCTGAAAGGTTTCTATTAACGTGGTCTACTAATAAATCACAGTCACAAAACAATTTTTATTTTACAACACGATGTATTTACTAACGTAATATTTTGTCCAAATCTATACATTTCCTTAAATATACAGTGTGACTCACTTAAAATGAAGATACCCTTATAACTTTTTTATTTTGTTTCCGATTGGAATCAAATTTGACTCAAATTTAGAACAAATTAGAACCACTTATGACCAGGAATGTTGCAGATGTTGAATAGCAGGCAGTAAAAGCATGCAGGAACAGAATTGACTCTGGACTTTGAATCCAGCGATCTGAGTTCAAATCTCGGTGGAACCTAGTTTTTTTTTAATACCTGTTCCTTACTATCATTTAATCATCAGCACAGTTAAATTATTTACCTGCTAAACGGCTATTTAGCAGATGAATAAATTGTGTCCCACAATTCATATTACCTTGTTAAAGCTGAATAATCTCATTTTATCTTTTTGTTTCAGGTAAGGATAGTTTACAGGTGGTAAGTCCATATAGAATATACAATACTGATGCTAATGTTAGTTTGGCTTCAAGTCTATAAAAGTATTCCCTAAGCTACGTTACGCTGATGAGGAGCAATAACTCTGAAACACATGTGCGCAGCTGTATCCATCTGCAGCACTGTGGAATCTATGGCAAAAATGCATTTTTTTAATATCCAACAAACTGTTTCATTATTAATGATTTGTTGATGAGGCATTATAAGCCGCAGTTTCGTAAAGTAAAATGCATATTTGTCATACAGTTCTCTGCAAATTAATTCTCTTGAAATTTTAACGTAAATGTAACCGTTGACTTGCAAAAATATGAAGGAAAACATTACACCATTATTGCCCCTTCGAATTATCAAATATTAAAAAAAAACGAAACATGAGTTATGTAACGGGTGGCAAGAAGAACATTTTTGATAATATTAAAAATGAATTGTTAACTGTCCTTTTTGCTTAATTAACAATTGTTATAACAATTATATAGGAAATCTGACTCTACTGAGATATCCGCCACAT
Source organism: Rutpela maculata (assembly GCA_936432065.2). Taxonomy (NCBI): domain Eukaryota; kingdom Metazoa; phylum Arthropoda; class Insecta; order Coleoptera; family Cerambycidae; genus Rutpela; species Rutpela maculata. The sequence goes on from OW386285.2 coordinate 55,245,847, forward strand.
TTAAAAAAATCAAACTACCTACACAATTCAAATAAAAAAGATAGAAACTGCAATGACTAAACAAAAAAAAACTATTTTTCGTCGTTTATTTTACATTTGTTCTACTTTTCTGGCTCATCGAAGGAGAGCATCTTCTTCTTCTCCTCCTCCTCCTGCCCCCTCCTGCTTCTTCTTCTTCTTCGTTACAACATCTTGATATTTTGTTATCCATGAGTCGTTCTAGTTGGGGAAAGTCCTGTAATCGTGAAAATGTCACCGAGATTTCATTGAAGTATTACGTTTCAGACTATGTAGATTACGAAAATTAAGGTTTTTCTATTGCGTCAGTTTATCTGCCTATCTAATACTTGGCATTAAGAAACCTACTGCACTTTTAGTGAAAAGTATGAAGGGAGTGGACAATAATCTACAAAAAAAATGTGACGGAGGGTAATAATATTTCACATGTAGCTAACACAACTGTATACTTTTAATGAAAAATATGCAGAATTGTCACCTTAAAAATAATTAATCAGGAATCTGTGGTGGAAATAATATTTGGAATGCAATTGACACCATTAAGAAGGAGAAAACCTGATGTAATTTTGTTGAGGAATATACAGCCACTCTAAAATATAATTAATTAAGAAACGACGAAGGAAGATAATATTTTGAATGTGGTCAATATTGCCAGGGAGAAAATTAGATACACTGTAAGTAAAAAAATATACAGGGAAGTCATTCAACAGAGAAAATAATTCATAAATGAAGGGTTCCAAACAGATAGGGAAGTTTTGTGTAAATACTAGGGTTTTCAATCCCAGGACGGGATTAGGCTTTCGGGATTATCGGGATTACAAATTCCAAATCCCTGGATTTCCCGGGATCTCGGGATTCCAAATTTCCAGGCTCAAAATACATTGTCAAATATTAACATAAAATTGAGACTAACAATTTTTTAAAATTTATTTGAATGAAATAGTAATAGATAAGCGAACAGTTCAAAATTTATTTTTAAAAAAGGGTCTTAGAAGAACTAATGTATCTAAAGTTTAATCCCCTAGTCTGGACTTAATCATTGTACAGAGCCCACCAGCATTAGAAAAGGCCCTCTCCGACTCTACACTTGTGGGAGGTGTTATTGTTAAATTCTGATATGCAATTTTTAAATTTTTTCCTCAAAAAAAAACCATTTTCAAATAACGCCATTTTTGTTTTACAACTGTTTGTAGGTTTAATGGCCCTATTACCGCTATTTCCTTCAGCTTCATACTGCTTTGAATTTCTTCATGTATTTTATGAGTTTCTGTTTATACGTTTTTGTCAAATTAATTTTTTACGTTTATTGGTATTATATGAATATATGATGTATGTGACATTTATATTTGCTAAGTTGGTTATATATTATACTATACAATAACATGAAGCAAACAAATCAGTAAAGCCGCTTATATCAAATTTTGATTGAAAACAACAATATGTCCGAGAATTCCGAGCATACTCCAGTTCTAAAGAATGTGCGGGATTGATTTTTGAAATCCTGGGATTTTCGGGACCACAAATTTGTCCGGGATCCTGGGATTGAAAACCCTAGTAAATACCTTTACAGATTTTTTTAATATTGTTAACTTCACTGAATTTACTTACTATATTTTGTTTCCATTCTGAATTTACTCCAACATATCGATGGTGAACTGGCAATAGGTCCTATCTCAAAAACAAATAAGTTTTCCAGGAGGCAGAAGAAATGTTTTATATAAAAGTTTGAATTGAGGAAACACAAAAAAAAACAAATTAATATCACTTAGTTTGTGTAGTTGGGATGCCTTGGGTGCCAAAGTTCAAATTGGTAAAGATGTGATATAGTAGATAGGATAATTTGGCACAAAAACTGGAAATGCCAATTCACCATCGATATACGTAGAAATATAAAATTCTTCCACGCTATTATTCATTCTTTCCTGTATTTTAATTTTTATAATTTTACATAAAGATTACTTCACTTTTAAATAAGATAAACCGTGCCTTGCAATTTTTTTTCTTTTTTGTATTAATCAAAATTTCCTATACAGACCTTCTCTCTCATATGTTTGGCCGACAAAAATATTTTATTTTACTTGCGACGAGTTTTTTTGGTTAGAATCTTCTTAGCTAAGTAATAGAGATTGTCACAGATTTCCTCCTTTACTCCTCTTGAATTTCTTCTTCTGCATCCAATAGTCTTCTGGTCTTCTTTTGTATCGTCACAGAATACATGAGTGGATTTAATACATTATATCACCGACGGTAATAGTTATATAGTTTTTGATCAAGTAAATTTATTTCTTCTTCATCTTCTGTGTAGTCCAAAGATTAGATAATCAGTACATTTGAACATGAAATACCATTACGCCCCACACAAACCTGGGTGCATTTCAAACCTACTTTTCTTCATCCACAGTCAAAGTTTCAAGAGACTTAGTTTGCAGAGAATTTTATGATATAGATAAAAAAACATGCGTTTTACTTAACGGATTAGCAGGATACAGTTCATAAATTTCCAAATATTAATTAAATGGTACTTTCAAACGGAATCTCTAATTTCGCACCAAAAAAATTATTATTTTTTTGGTTGTGAAAAATTAATATATTTCACACTTCAATAAAAATTACAATTCTTGACGAAAAAAACGTTGACGGAAATCACGTTCTGCGTAGAGTGAAATTTGCTGAATTTTCTCAGTAACATTTAAAAACTTATTTTTAATTTTATAACAAAGAGAAAATTCTTCTATGTAACATCTTTAAACACGTTTCTCGGTTCAACTATTCAAAGTACAAATTACTCTACAGATACTACAACTTTCTTGTAGAAAATTAAATACTGTGCAACTTTATGTCCCTTTTCACAACTTTCACGGTTCACGCAACGTTTCGATTGAAAGTTTGTAATACCCAATTTTATTATAGTTTTTATGTCTTTTGAGCATTCTTCTGCCATTTCCGTCAATTATTATTGTTTTGTCTCAGGCTGCTTGTTTCATCCTATTTTATGGCACAATCTCTTGAATTGAAAATTTAATTGATGTAAAGGCCAAAAATTAGTTGAACTGATTGGCCCATAAGACAAAATATATAACTTGACTTAAAAATATAATAACAATATATTTGCATTTTTCTTTCCAAATATTATGTGTTTTGTTTTCCTTTTCATTGAAGTCGGTTTATAGACCAAGCGACGAATGATTACAGAGGGAAATTTTAGGGACAGAAAATTTGACTTCGGAACTTTGTTTGGACTAGTCTGGAGATGAACATATCAAAAGTCCCCACTCCTAGGTGGTGAGCGGGAGGGAGGGGGCACTTTAAAGTTCCCATTTTTTGGTTTTTCGCTTATATCTCGGAAACTATGCGTCATATGGAAAAAGGTAATCTATGGAAAAATTAAATTTCCTACAAGAAATTCTATATTCATTTTTTTCCTGCGTCTTATAGTTTACAAGATATTCGCCAGCCAAAATAGATAATTAAAAAAAAAGTATTAGGTACCTTGAATATTTCTATCAAAGCGGTTTACCGTGGTCTGCTAATAAATCACAGTCACAAAACAATCTTTATTTTACAACACTCGGCGTATTTACTAACGTAATATTTTGTCGAAATCCATGCATTTCCTTAAATATACAGTGAGACTCACTTAAAATGAAGACGCCCTTATAACTTTTTTATTTTGTTTCCGATTTGAATCAAATTTTACTCAAGTATAGAACAAATTAGGATCTACTTATGACCAGAAAAACATTAGCCTGCTACAAAGGCAAAGCCACCTGTGGTACTAAAATATGCTGAAAAATATTAAAAATCATATTAATGGGTCTTGACGAATTTCACGTATCCACCACAAATTGAGGAAACTGAGGACCCACTTTGCCAGATGAGCTTATGTATGAAAAATCCCCCATCCATAACCAAATCAAATTTTGGTGTATTTACGGTTGTGGCGCCGATCCGATGCATTTTTTAGAATTTTTAACATTCAAAATGTTTTTATTTTTTCAGCATATTTTGGTACCACAGAAGGCTATGCCTTTATAGCAGGCGAATGTTTTTCTGGTTATAAGTAAATCCTAATTTGTTCTATACTTGAGTAAAATTTGATTCAAATCTGAAACAAAATAATAAAGTTATAAGGGCGTCTTCATTTTAAGTGAGTCACACTATATATTTAAGAAAATGCATAGATTTCGACAAAATATTACGTTAGTAAATACGTCGAGTGTTGTAAAATAAAGATTGTTTTGTGATTGTGATTTATTAGCAGACCACGGTAAACCGCTTTGATAGAAATATTCAAGGTACCGAACACTTTTTTTTTAATTACCTATTTTGGCTGGCGAATATCTCGTAAACTATAACACATAGGAAGAAAATGAATATGAATATTCCTGTAGGAAATTTAATTATGTTTAATTTTGCATAGATTACCTTTTTCCATACGACGTATAGTTTCCGAGATATAAACGAAAAAACAAAAAATGGGACCTTTAAAGTGCCCCCCTCTCCCCGCTCACCACCTAGGAGTGAGGACTTTTGATAAATTTTGGCACAAAACTATTACCCAAGAATTTTTGGGGCGCTTATTTCTAATTTAAGGTAACAGAAAATGGCGGATTCAAAATGGCGGTATCAATAGTTTGTAAAAAATTATAAGTTAATTTTTATTATAAAATGTTTATACATCATCAATAATTTCTGAACACTCTTAGTCTTCTACATCATTTATTTTCAAAATTTGTGAAGAGTTGGAGTATCTATTATCATTGCATTCATCAAAGGGTATGGTGCAGTGCCAGTCGCTTTTCCCACAAATGCAAGCCGATCCACAGCATACCTTGCAGTTGCAAAAAATTACTTTTAAAACATTTTCTTCAGCAGGTTGTTCTACCGCCGTAATAGATGCTAATAGCTAGTTATTATGAGACTTTCATCCTTATTGCTGCGGCAACATGTCATTTCCTAGCCATAACTGGACCCGTAGATACATTCTTTTTAAGTTCTGTGCAGACGCATCAGCTGTAGATACCAAAGATGACAGTTGTAGACAACCATTCTTTGTCGTAGTTTTGACGAAAATTTTGGACTTAAATTAAATATAAATGTAAATTTTAATGTTTATTAACATTTTTATAAAATCATAATTTTATCTGAATTCGTTGACTACCAGTATTTCTAGGTGCATTATACAACCCAAGAGTGCATTTATAACCTGTTTCAATATTTTCTTTGTCTTGGTTTTTAATTTTAAATAGTGCAGAAGCATCTTGCAAATTCATTGTTTGGGGCACCTAAATATACTGATAGTCTCAACAAATTCAGGTAAAATTTTATAAAAATATTTTGGAAGTAATTTTTCTCAACTGCATGACAGAATTCCGTGGATCTGCTTGCAGTTGTAGGAAAAATGGCTTATATTGCGCCTTAGTCTGCAGTGAACGCAATGGTAAACTAGCTCTAACACCAATTTTAAGAAAAATATGATGTAGAAGACGAAGAGTCTGGTAAATATATGTTTGAATAAATATTTTGTTTTTAAAAATAACTATCTTGTATTTCTGCTTACATCATTGCTATGAAATATTATTTTGGGTATTCAGCAGATAACTTTTAAAGAAACCATTCGTTTCTTTCATATACCATTGATCTAGATCTGACCAAACTAGAATATCAACAAGAAGTCCCCTTACGAACCGACTTGTCGACTTCTGTCTTATTATAATATCTAACATTCAATATGAAAAAACAAGAATATAACCATGCCAATCATCATCATGCCAATACATTATAAGAACCTCCCTTACGAGGTGTTCTTTCAAGTGTCTCTAGCTCTACCTAGAGGATACTCCATCACAAGCAAACATTTGTTACATTTCAAAGCCAAGAACTACTAAAAAGCACAAAGAAAATAGGTATAAAATTTCACTCACATGTCTTAATAAATTAAATATTTCTAACAACGTTCGATTGATTAAACCTCCCTAAAAATTATACCACTTTTTTCATTTTCATCAGGAGAGATATATATTCAAATCAAAAACAAAGAGCTAGCAACGTTTTTGTCAACTGACTTTAGCAAGGCCCATTCTTTTATATTACCTCCCTTAATATGGTGTAATAGGTATGAGGGCAGTCTGACTGACTGTAGACGTTGCGTTTACCTGTGAGAGTAGCGACTATACAGTTGAAAAAATTGCAAAATTATATGACAGTCGCATGACATTTGGTTGAATAATTTTTTGTTGTTCGTGGGTTCGATCCCTAGTAATGCCCTATTTTTTTTTAGTAAATCCTGTTTGTTTTATCCGTAACTTCAATTTAAAATGCTTAAATCAAATTATCATATGTTCTTGAATATTTCTTAATATAAATTCCATGGATATTATTGATTTCAGGAGTTGCGAAATTATATGTGAAAAATTATATCTGCAGGTATTGGATATAGATAATTAAAAACACTTTAAAATACAAATTTCGTCAGACAGACATAATTACTTCCACATCCAGTGGAAGTATAGTAACGACAAAAAATTTTTTAAAAATTTTTATTGTTCAAATAGGCTTAGAACGAGGGGGCAACCGCTGAGGGGAAATAGTGTACAAATCGGAGGAATTAGGAAGGAATTGAAGGTATTTCGGAAGGAATTATTAGGTGTTAAGGGAATTACAGGGGAATTTGGAGGAAATAAATATTATTACGAGGTATTAGAAGGGAATTAAGAGGAACTAAAAGGTATTCGGAGGAATTAGAGCGTAAAAATATTGAAATGGAATGTTTATCTTGAAGAATTACATACCAATTCTTATATAAAGGACGTCAGTGTTGTAAAAATATTAGCGCAGAGATTAGCGCTAAGAATATCTAGTAAAGAAAAAAATTTAATTTAATTAAACTACCGATGATACTATGGACTTCTAGTTCAGTAATATAATGATTTATATCGGACAAAATTCATAAAGTTTTGAAAATTGGTAGAAATGTTAAAGATAGCATAAGAATTAATAAACCGAAAAGTTTCCACCCGTAAATAGTGTGCTTCATCCCCTAGAACGCCGTTTCCACCCCCATTTTGAGGTTTTCTAGATTATCTCGGGAACGGTGCACTTTTTGATCAATTATTCCTTATAAAATTCTCTATAAAAAACGTCTCTACACTTTTTTTCCTACAGTTAATAGTACCGTGGGAAATAAGGCGCACACATGAGGGTTGGTTCCGGTCAACAAAATAAATTGTAATCTTTACTTATAATCTACTTTAAAGTTCAATGCTTAACGCTAAAGCAGTAGCTACTGAACTCCACCTAAAATTATAATAAATGTACCACGTCCACCCTCTCACCTCTATAAAATAACGCGATATTTAAAGAAACGAGAATATTGTATATTGTACTTATTTCCACGCCACACTAGAGGTAAAGTACTTGGCGTGTGGTGTCCCCTGTAGGCCGAATCCACTAATTATCAAAAGGTTACCTACGTTAATTAATCTTCATCGTCTTCCATAGATTCGACATTCATGCATGCTTGTCCGTGGTAATGGTAACACATTGTGGAGCAACGAAAGCCTGCTCTTCTGCAACTGCACCTGTTTTCGCACCCTAATTTGCATGAACAAGAAATTAGTGTTATAACAGATTCGGGAGCCGGTTCTTTTGTTGTCATAGTTCGGGTTAATATACGGCCATCTTTTTCCATCCCCAATCAGTAGCTTCTAGCGCAACGTTTTTCCATGTTTGAATTTGGTAAAAAACGCGATATGAGTGTTGCCGAGCAGCAGCAGAAGTTGTTGGTAGTTTTGATAATATTACAGTATTGTTCGCTTTACCAACAAGTTTGTTAAAAGTCATGAATCTGTATTCATCTAGACTTTTTTCTGCGGAGATAGAGTTGTATAAAGCTAGAACAAATCGCTCTCCTACGTCTACAATTTCTCCATGACTAGCTTTTTCATTATTAAAACTTTGCACGATGTCTTATAATACTTCAGTAATATAACAGTTAAAATTGTAATATATGGGACAATATTCATAAAGCCTCAAAAGTTGCGTGCTTCATCCCCTAGAGGACGTCGTTTCCACCCCCATTTTGAGGTTTTCTAGATTATTTCTGGAACGGTGCATTTTTCCATAAAAAAACCTATATACAGAATTATTCCTTATAAAATTCTCTATAAAAACTTCTCTAAACTTTTTTCCTAAAATTAATAGCACTTTGATAAATGAGGCGCAAATGTAATCAGCGTAGGTCATATAATTCGCTGAATATCCGTATGGCTACTTCCAAAGCTGTCTTTACGCGAAAAAAGTATAAATATCTATACACCACCACAGTGTAAAACATTTCAATTTCTCCCACTACATCTCAGACGACCCAAGGTCACTGCATTATTTTAAAGCTTGCTGTAAACGCTGTTACTGTTCAGGGCTGCCAATGTGCGGGATTTTACGCAAAAACCGGGTATTTCAAACCCACTTTCGGGTAAAATCGAAACCGGAAGTGGGCCATTTTGGTTCTTTACATTATATCATTGGAAATTATATCCCATATTACTACAACAAATTTGAAAAAAATCCATTCACCCATTCAAAAGTTACAAGTGTCCCTATCGGCCGAGCGACTCGCTTCATCAAAAATCGCGTTATTTATAGGGGTGAGAGGAATTTATTTTAATTTTAGGCGGACTTTAGTAGCTACTGTTTTAGCGTTAAGTATCGAACTTTAAAATAGATTATAGTAAAGATTACAATTTATTGTGTTGACCGGAATCAACCCTTATGTGTGCGCCTTATTTCTCACGGTACTATTAATTTTAGGAAAAAAAGTGTAGAGACATTTCTGATAGAGAATTTTATAAGGAACAATTTTGTATATAGGTATTTTTATCAAAAAGTGCACCGTTCCCGAGATAATCTAGAAAATATTAAGGTATTAGGAGAAAATAATGGTATTTGGGGAATTAGGGGAATTACAAGGAATTAAAGGGGAAATAAAAGGTATTTTTTTAGATTAGGTATTAGGTGTACAAAATTTCGCCAGCGGTTGCCCCCTCGGCTTAGAATGTCATGAAACGTCGAGATTTTAAGTTTAAGCGAAAAAAAATTTTTGTCTGTAGGTCTGTCTGTAACTTTTTTTGTACGCACGTTTACTTTGGAACCGTTTGAGATATTGACTTGAAATTTGGTACACATATGTACTTTAATGAGATCTAGAATTACATTATATTTTCATCTTGTTCCGTCGAAGAGTTGGAGGGTAAATTGTGGTAAATTTGGGGTAAATAGGTAAATCCAACCAGGTAAGAGTCCATAAAATTGGTATTTAGTATATACAAGGGAAGCTATGGTCTCAAAAAAAAATTGGCATTAGCCACTCTCATTACCACCCCCACCCCATTATTAAAGGGGATGAAAAGAAAATGTGATTTAGTGTGTGTACAAGAACCAGAAACCTCAAAATATTTTTTTACTTCATCCATCCCCACTACCATTCCCTATCACCATCCCCACCCCACTACCGATGTGGGGTATCGTTTTATAGGTTTTTGGGGTAGAGGATTTCAAATATTATATTATTAAAATTCCATTAACAATTATTTCCACATACAAAATTTTTTCATTGTGAGTGACTTGGATAGAAAATCTGGATGTGGAATAGAAGTAGTGATTCCTTGGGCAGCGGGTTTTTATAATGTATTCTAACTTGTGGCATGTATAGCCGGGATAAAAGTAGCTGTTTTAATGGATTCTATAATTGTATCTTAGATTCTTTCTATAATGTTTTTACTTATGTCATTTATCTCTAGTAGTATTTTCAAAATAGAAGATTAAATTAGGTTAATTATTTTCTTAATAAGTATGAAAGTGTACTAGCTTAAATCTTAAAATAATGTATTATTTAATCAGTTTACAGCAATGAAAAAATGTTTTTTCTTATAGTCATCTCTCTCTCTCTCCGAGCCTCTTTCCAAAACAAAATTGAACTGTTTGTCCTGAAACAAAATTTTGGATTAACAATTACATAGTATTGCGTTTATCAACGCCTTTTTTTTAAATTTGGATTATAAAATATATGGTATTAGGTACTATAATTAAAAAAGCCCTTATTAATTATATCAACTAAGTTAATAAAATCATAATTCATAGCATTACATAAATAAACAGGTTGTTTGGTTCAAGCGCAGACATACGCAACAGAAGCAGAACCTCAGTTAGTGGGAGAATTACGTCAGAGTACCTATATCTGAGAGAGTGAGAATATCAAGAAATACGGGTTGTGGGCAGTGGATCCGTAAATGGAATAATTGAAGGCAAACATTTCGATCGTTGCAAGCGTCTGCATCCGTTAATGGATCTTGGATTGCAAATTTTGAATTTTGAGCAATTTTTAAGGACCAAAGAAATGATTATACATTCCTGAAGGAGCTAATTTACTGAAGTACTATCATCTTATCAACAATATGAAGAAACCACACGTCAGGGTGATCGTGGAAAAACACCCAAATATTATATGATTTATGTACAACTTGTAAATTATTTTATTCACAATCATACAAAAATAATCAAATTGTCTTACATGTCAAAAGTTGGAAAGTATGTCATTTCTACTTCATTCGACGATTGAACTGAAATGTGACATTTGCAAGTTGGAAAGTGACATTTTAACATTTCGGGTGGAAAGTAGCCACTTTCTTACCCATTTTCGGGTCGGCAAAAGCTTTTGCCAACCTGTGTTTATGCTATTCAAAAATTTAGTAAACGTTTTTTTTTTGGTTTTTTGTTCATTAAGGGAGATGATTGTGAATAAAATAGTATACAAACCTTGGTGAAAAGTTTCATTGCTGTCTCGAGAATTAGTTGATTATCTTATCTCTCGACAACAATGAAACACTTTTCACCTCGGTATGTAATATACTAATATCACTCTCTCAAGAAGTATACACATGGGTGATTTTGAAATATACAAATATGTAATCCCGAAAATAACTAATTTAGTTCTCATATTTACCCAGTCAAACTACGCTCGATGGACTGTTAAATATTCAGATAATTTAAATAACGTTAGTGAAACTCACCCAGGACTAGAAGATGATTTGAAGAAAGGTTTTTTTGGAATAAAAAGAACCAATAAACCGTTCTCAAAAATACCGATTGACCTAACACTAGAGCAAACTATAAATGCTTATGCAGCAAGACGATTAACTGGTGTTTCGCATTTCACGAGCTCTATATCAGCACGTCAGCGCTAGGCAAAAAGTCACAGTATTAGAGCTGCTTTAATTACCCATGTCCTTCAAAATTAATCCATTTTTAATCTTCTATTTTGAAAACACTACTAGAGATAGATGACATAAGACATTACAGAAAGACGTTAAGATACAATTATAAAATCCATTAAAATAGCTACATTTATCCTGGCTATACATGCCACAAGTTAGAATGCATTATAAAATTATGTGTGTCTGACGTAATTTGTATTCTAAAATGTTTTTAATTATCTGTATCCAATATCTGCACATAATTTTTCACGTATAATTTCGCAATTCTTGAAATCAATAATATCCTTGGAATGAATTTATATTAAGAAATATTCAAGAACATATGATAATTTGATTTAAGCATTTTAAATTCAAGTTATGGATAAAATAAACAGGATTTACTAAAAAAAAAAAGTAGGGCATTACTGGGGATCGAATCCACAAATAGTTAACAATAAGAAATGATACAACCAAATGTCATGCTACTGTCACATAATTTTGTAATTTTTTCAACTGTATAGTCGCTACTCTCACAGGTAAACGTAACGTCTACAGCCAGCCAGACCGCCCTCATGCCTATTACACTATATTAAGGGAGGTAATATAAAAGAATGAGCCTTGCTAAAATCACTTATTTTTCAACGTTGCTAGCTCTTAGACTAAAAATTACTATTAAAAAATAATAAGAAAATATTTTCAGTAAAGAATTGACACGAGTATTTATTTGATTGGCACATATCAAAAATAAAAAAGAATCACTTTTTTAGAGTCTCATAGTTCGTCTAATTGTTAAAAATTAATCTTGTATTTCCGCTTACATCATTCTTATAAAATATTATTTAAGGGAACTTCTTGTTGATATTTTAGCTTGGTCAGATTCAGATCAATGGTACGAATGGAAGTTATCTGCTGAATATCCAAAATAATATTTTATGAAATGATGTCAGCAGAAATACAAAATATTTATTTTAAAACTAGACGACCTATGGGACTCTAAAAAAGTGATTCTTTTTTATTTTTGATGTGTCAATTAAATAAGAATCTAGGAAAAAAAGTATAAAAAAATCCTCGGAAAGAAAATCCTGGAAAAAAAGCCACTTTATACAAAACACATTGACACAAAAACCATCAAATATGTAAACAGATGCTTAAATAAATACTCCTGTCAATTTTCTACTGCAAATACTTTCTTATTATTTTTTAATAGTAATTTTGAACACATATCTCTCTTGATGAGTTCTAAAGAGAATGAAAAAGTTGTACAATTTTTAGAGAGGTTTGATCAATTGAACGTTGTTAGAAATATTTAATTTTATACCTATTTTCTTTGTGCTTTATAATAGTTCTTGGCTTTGAAATGTAACAAATGTTTGTTTCTGATAGAGTATCCTCTAAGTAGGGCTGGAGATACTTGGAAAGAACACGTCGTAAGGGAAGTTTCTCATAATATATTGGCAAGATCAGACTTAGATCATCAGTATATAGAAAGAATGGTAATTTTCTTGTTTTTTCATAATGAATATTAGATATAATAAGCGTATGATAGAAGTTGACAAGTCGATTCGTAAGGGTACTTCTTGTTGATATTCTAGCTTAGTCAGATTTAGATCAATGGTATATGAAAGAAACGAATGGTTTTTTTGAAAGTTATCTGCTGAATATCCAAAATAATATTTTATAAAAATATTTTGTATTAATAATGTATTATCATTTTCCTTTAATTATTGAAATCGCCATTTTGAGTCTTTAATGTATTTCTGTTTCAACTTTAAATTGGAAAGAAGCTGCTATAAAAAATTTTAGGTAACAATTTTGTGCAGAAATTTTTTTAAATTAACAAAATCTCGAGGGGCCAACCGCGCCCAAAATTTTGTACACCAGATTTCCTCTTTGACGAAGATTACACAGATTTCCTCGGACTTCCTCCAGACTTCCTGGGATTTCCTCGGATTTCCTGGGACTTCCTCGGACTTCCTCGGACTTCCTCGGACTTCCTTCAGATTTCCTAAGATTTCCTGAGACTTCCTGGGACTTCCCCGGACTTCCTGGGACTTCCTGGGACTTCCTCGGACTTCCTGGGACTTCCTCGGATTTCCTCCAGATTTCCTCGGATTTCCTGGAATTTCCTTGGATTTCCTTGATATTCCCAGATTTCTTCCGAAGTTCCCTTTTTCGATTTACTTCCACGTCCAGTGGAAGTATAGTAACGACAAAAAAATTTTTAAAAATTTTTATTGTTCAAATAGGCTTAGAATGTCATAAAACGTCGAGATTTTAAGTTTGAGTGAAAAAAAAATTCTGTCGGTCTGTCTGTCGGTCTTCTGTAACATTTTTTGTGTGCACGTTTACTCTGGAACCGTTTAAGATATTGACTTGAAATTTGCTACACATATGTATTTTAACGAAATCTGGAACTAGATTATATTTTCATCTTGTTCCGTCGAAGGGTTGGAGGATAAATAGGTAAATGAAGCAGGTAAGAGTCCATAAAATTGGTATTTAGTATATACAAAAGAAGCTAAGGTCTCAAAAAATTTTTGGCATTAGCCACCCCCATTACCACCCCCACCACATTATTAAAGGGGATGAGAAAAGATTTTGATTTAGTGTGTGTACTGTGTACAAGAATCTAAAACCTCAAAATATTTTTTTACGTCATCCACCCCCCACTACCCCCTATCACCACCCCCACCCCACTACCGATGTGGGGTATCGTTTTATGGGTTTTTCGGGTGGAGGATTTAAAATATTATATTATTAGAGTTCCATAAACAATTATTTCCATATACAAAATTTTTTCGTTGTGAGAGACTTGGATAGAAAATCTGGATGTGGAATTAGTGATTCCGTCAGCGGTTTTTTATAATCAATTTTCTTAATGACATAATTAATTTTTTTAGGTTTAAAAATTTCATAAATATATATTATAATTGAATATTTATAAAATTTACCTTTAAATTAATTAAAACTAATTTATAAAATATAAAAAAATATGTTATTAACATAATTAAATTTTTAACCTCATTTTTAACTTAATGATTATAAATTCAATAAATTTGATTATTATCTCGATTATTATTATTACCACTAATCGAACCGATCTCGGAACCGATTTTCTCTGGTTTATTTATTACTATCGAGATGGTTTGTCAGGAAATGTTGCTCGAAACGTTGTTATAGTGAATATGGAACGTGTAAGACAGAATAGGTCGTTATAAGCCAATATAGAAGTTTTTATGTTCTTGGCCGTTGATATCAAATTAACTTTATACGATCCTTAAATTTTCGAACTTTTTAAATGCAAATTTCAAAATTACTGTGTCCTAATGTTTTGGATTATTCACCGTTGTCAGAGAAATTAATTAATATTATTAATTTTGTTTCCATTATTAATATATTAGGTGTGTTTTGGTTGAGTGTTTTAATGCAACTAAAAAACTAATAGACACCCGAAATGTAAACTAGCAGAAGCATTATACTCTTTGCCGATATATTGAGCTTTTTATATCATTGTTACACATTCTATAGGATACTCTCCGCAGTTTTCTTGTAGGTAAATAATGTCCGTTTTTCCTAAACTTTGTTGTGGACTCGGTTGTGAAAGAAAATATATATAAAAAAAAACTAAAGAAAAAACATCCAACCTGTCTGGGATTCGAACACACGATCTTTATTGTAAGGCAAAACTTTAGACACTGTATCATCACACATTACTTCAAAAATGGGATGTCTGTAATATGTACCTTTCGAGAATCATATTTCAACGCATTATACCGGGTGCCACAGGCGAGTGGCTCTCCCCCCCCCCCCCCCCCCTCTACATTTTCTTTATTTTTTAACTACCTGTAAAAATGGATTTTTGGACACAAAAAACGGTATGAGACCATTTCAGGTTTACCCGGAAATTACCGTAACTTTCGATTTTTAAATGGAACAACCTGTATATATTTACTAGTGATACAGCGATTCTTACTTTTATGATTACGATTTCGATTACGATAATCATTAGTGATAATCGCCGATTACGAATACGATTACGATTATCTAGAAAACTTTGTTAAATTTTATAGTATAACAATAAAAAGCAATTGTTTTTATTAAAACTATTTTATTATTAATTACTAAAAGCAACCACTTGTTATATAAAGTCAGTTTACTATTAATGTTCTCAAATTAAGGGATTAAATTAAATAATGTAAATGAAGATGCCCCACTTAAAAATCTTGGTAGATAAAATAAAACTGAATTGGAAATTATTACCACTCAAGCCAAGATTGTGCAAAAACCCACCTTCTTTAGAAAAAGACGACCCACTGGGTACTTAAGTGGGTTTTTCTGGGTAATTGTGGTTTATACTGGGTTTTTATGAAAACAAATTTCCCGTCTAATTTCCCACCTTTCATTCGGCGTTGCTTTGACAATATAGCGTGTGACAACATCTGGACTGTGCTGGATATATTCTCACATTCTCAGTTATGAAAACGTAGTAAATATGTGGTTTTTTTTTTAAATTGCATAGTTGCATAGTTGTCCCACTTCTAGTGCCGCAGTAGAAATAATTTTTCCTACATTCGGCCATATTTGGAGCAAACTAAGGAATAAGCTTGGAGCTGAAAAGGCGTCAAAACTATTTAAGTTTATTATTTACTTGTTTTATTGTTTACTAATATACTGACATGTTACATTTTTGTTATTGTTTTGTGAGTAAGTATTTGTGAGGCAAAAATATAATTTTTTATATAATTGCTTCTTTTTTCCTGCAAAAAAAAACGAAAATCAAACAAAAACCCAGATGGGTTTTTCTAAAATCAAAAACCCACAAAAACCACCCATTTTTATGCCAACCCTGGACAAGCATGTAACCATATAAAACAAAAATCAATAATTAATTCTAGGATTGTTCGACCCAACCTATTTCTCCTAGCAGTGGCGGTGTGGCCAGGTCGGCTAGTCGGCAAATGCCGACTGGGCCCTAGGGTCGCGTCTAATGAGGAGCCATGCTTATCAAAAAAAATTTGGTACGGGAAAAATTTTTTTTAGATTTCTCTTTCTCTGCACGTTAAAAAATTTTTTTCCGGATTTCTCTCCCCCGGTCATCAAAAATTTTTGTCGGATTTCTTCCCCCTGCTCATTAGAAAAATTTTGGGACGAACAAAATTTTTTTCGGATTTTTTTCCCCCGCTCATCAAAAAAATTTTGGGACGGCGACGTCTAGATACATGCGAAGCAAAAATATTCAAATCGCTGACGAACTGAGTTTGAATGTTTATTGTAAAATGCTGACTAATCCCTAGACACCCAATTTTCGCAAATACTTTTTCAAAATTTTTTAGAGGTCGTTAGGGGAGTGCTTCTCTAGATGTTAGTTCCCATATTTTATATGGATCCCATGCGCCACAGACGAGAAAAAAATTATTGAAATTTTACCAGCCGCCACTGTCCACCACTGATAATATTTAAAGCCAAAAATATCTGAAATGAGTGGCTTCCTAAAACAGAAATATTTCCAAGAAAGTCTATGCTCCAATGACTGAATGAAGTCAGACATATTCCGTAACTACTTTGAAAAAAGTTTGATTTCTTCTCTTGGTGACAGTCGTCCAGTTATAATAATCTATGATGGCCATAGCACTCATGTGACTACCAATATCATAGAACTTGCAATCAGGGAACAAATTGCCATCTTAAAACTGACCCCGCATACAAGCCATTTGTTACAGCCACTTAACTTGGCAGTATTTAAGCCTCTAAAGGATATGTGGGATGCTAAATTGGTATCCTGACAACGTAAGAATGCGAGGTATAAAGTTCCAAAGATGCAGTTTTCTACTATGGTGGCAGAAACTTGCATAGATTTGAAGATTGATGATATTAGTGGCTTTAAGAAAGCAGGTATGGTACCTTTCAATGATGAAGTAATTCCAGAAGATAAATTCGAACCTTCTGCGTTATTACGTTGGAAACAGCAGAAGACAGTCATCAACCCGCAACCACCTTTTTACGATCATGGCCAACCAAATGCAGAAGGTGAGCAGCCGTTAGTCAATTTAAATGAACAGCCAGTTGCCCCCGAACATATGCAGCCAAATGCAGACGGTGAACAACTATTAGTTGTTTTAAATGAACAACAACCTCTTCTCGATTATAGGTAGCCAAATGCACAAGCTGGACAACTGCTAGAAGATTTAAATGAACAACCACCTAATCCTGTTCCATCAACTTCTTACTCTCTGCAAGTATCCTTTGAAGATCTTCTGCAGACAATTAGGCAAACAAAACAACCCCTAGCTAAAAAAAAAACAAGAATTGCTCCTGGTGCTGAAGTCATTACGTCACCGGAAGCTGTGGCCAGAATGTAAGCAATAGAGAAAGAGAAAGCTTCAAAGAAGAAGGAAAAAGCTTTGAATAAGATGAAGAGAGATTCAAAGAAGAAGAGAACTTAAAAAACCAAGACAGACTAAGAAACCCATGACGCCACCGGCTAGTTCATCAAATGATGAAGAAGAACTTTCTTACGTTGACACTGATGATGACATGGACGCTGAAAGCGATCTTAATGAAGTTGAAGATGAAAATCAAGAACAATCAAGCACAGGAACATACATAGACAAATGGATAATTGTCAAATATAGCACCAAGAAAACAACACGACATCATGTAGGACAGGCTTCATTTAACTATTTAAGTATCAATGTCTTACTGACTTTTATCATTTTCAGGTTACCAACAAAATTAATAACGATGAATGGACCGTAAAATTCACAAAACGTAATCACGGCAAACTTTTTTGGCCAGAATTGGAAGATGTAGATAATATAACTAACATATTAAGGTTTTGTCTGATCCAAAATTAGATCGTCCTGGAGATGCTTGGACTTTCGACTTTGACTTCCATAAATTTAACATTAACCTTACTTAATCACATGAGAATATATTATGGACTTTATGTTTCTGTTATTTGAAATGTAAATATAATATTTTCAGTTTATTGAGAATGTTTAATGAAATATTTTTTTAATGTTTTGAACTTTTCTCTCGATTCCTCGTACAATATAGTTTGTAACTTTTGAACAAACCAATTAATTTCAAATCTGCAAAGTGCAAAAAATAGTAAAAATTGTAATTAAAACGATCTTGCCTCCTAACAATTTCAGTAGATTTCATGATTCTTTAACAGTCAAATACGCACTTGCCCCTAAATTCGGGGTAAGTGCGCCCTCCTGTCACTTTTTTTTAAAGTGTGGTTGTAGTGCGTTAGCCATTGATTAGGGTTTATTTATTTATAGATTTGTTCGCCCAATGTACCAACAAAGAAATACTCAAAATTTGAAAACTATATGATATAACAAAAATCCCACAATTGTCAACAAATAATGTCAACTGTCCAAAAACCGGTGTGCACTTGCTCCACTTTACCTACCACTTATTTAATCCCTTCAAATTAGTCAAAAAATCGTTGTTTTATGGAAAATATTTCCACAGTTATGAGACTTGTAAACAGTGAAGTATTTGGGTTGTCTGAACATGATTTTCACCCCCCGCCCTTCTAAAAAAGAAGTATATACATATATATGAATTTTAGCGTTTTTTTCGCCTTTTTATCTATTTTGAGGAAAAATTGTGCATTTTGGTCGAGATTTTGGTGAAAAATATCAAGAGAGTAAAGTTGTAGAGCATAAAATTTTCTGTAAATTTTGTCTCTACTTTTATGAGCCAAAATTATGTATTTTTATGAAAAATTACATAAAAAAATTATTATATTATTATTATTCTATACAGGAATAGAATGTATTTTTTTGCCAAAATTTAATTACGCATCTATAATAATAATTATTATCATAATAATTATGCTGATCAATAATATTGCATTATATTGCATATTAAAAATTTAAAGAAACTTAACATAAATACTAAAAGCAACTGGGGAACAACTAGACAAACAAAGAAACCTTATATAACATGTCTAAAGCCCATAGTTTTGGAGAGAACAAAAAATTACTGAAAGCAAGATTTCCTGAGATTTCCTCGGACTTCCTCGGATTTCCTAAGATTTCTTGGGATTTCCTCGGACTTCCCCGGACTTCCCCGGACTTCCTCGGACTTCCTCGGACTTCCCGGGACTTCCTCGGGACTTCCTCGGACTTCCCCGGACTTCCCCGGACTTCCTTGGGACTTCCTCGGACTTCCTTCTAGATGTACACCAGATTTCCTTCGCGGTTGACCCCTCGCAAAATCTTTAAATTTTTTATTTATTTGTTTGTGGCATTTTTTGTTTACTTTTGAAAATTTCTTTTTTTAATATTTATTTGTATTAAATAAATATATTGTTTTGAAAATCTACGTGTTTCGTAATAATATATGTGTCTTAATAGCAGACACATACACAATAATTATGTTTTCAAACCCATTTGGTACCTATTGTATTTAAACTATCCATGTTACTATTTTCGCAACATTAAACAAACATACTTTTATTTCTAATCTTGAACTCTCTTATAAGACTATTACTAAGAGCTTATCTTTGGAGTAAATGTTATATAAATTTTATTCTTTGCGAACAAAGAGAAAATGATTATGTACTTAGAATAATTACCTGGGTTATTGTACACCTACTCATTGCTTTTGTCGTAATTAAATTTTAGCAAAAACTAACATTCATCTTTCAACTGTATTAAAATACCTCCGTCAAAAAACTTCTTTATTTTTAGAGCAACGCTCGACCAAACGCAAGGTTTGTTTTATATTCTATTTATTTACATACTTATGAAAATATATCATAGCGTTGGTCTGTTTGAAATATTAGTTTTTGTTGTACCTATTTAAGTTAAGGCCGTGCGCCACATGTTCTTATATCGCCTTTGTAAGTTCTTTTATTATTGGAATAAGGCATTCTTAGATGTTATTTATAATCCTTAACTGTTCTATTCTTGAGCGATTTTCTTTGGCAACGTGAGATTTTAATTTATTGTGAAGCATCTAACGTTACTGTTAGATAATCTTTTCACTTCGTTTTCTAAACCTTTTATATAGTGTTACCGTTGAGTAAAAGAATTATTTCTCTCTACGTTCTTACGCATACAAAAATAATTACGATTTGTTTGTATTACAATTGAAGAGCTAAGTGGATAAAGGTGTTATGTGACATTTTTGAAAATTTTGAGATTTCTACACAGACAACCATTTTTACTTATAATCTATCATTTTAATAAGTTTTTGGGATAATAAACTTTTCCTAAATGCGTTTTAATGTTTGATAAAGGTGTTATGTACATATGGTTTTTATATAATTTAATGGATAAAGGTGTCATGATTACATACCACCTTTATCCATTACTGGACGATATTAAATTGTTTTAATCCAAAACACTTTGCTTTTAAAGTTATGTTATATTGACATTAATGTGACAAGTTGTGTTAAGTGTTTCTTACTATTATATTGAAAATGGCCAGTCGTAGTAAACTGATATTACAAATGGCAATGAATAAACGATTTCATGAATCATGTAAGATGTTTATAAATTGGCTGATATTTGAAAATAGTGCTTATAGTGTTTTAATCCAAATATTCATTTCGTTCAATTTCGAAATGGTATGAGATGATACAAGAGTCGAGATGGTACTTGAGTATCTAATTGCTGTAAGCATATTTATACCTTTTGGCAATTCAGCAGAAATCAGTCACATAGTGGCAATTTCTTCCCAGGCAAGTTTTAATAATGTTTTAAAATCAAGACATTATCAATATAAAATGCAATAATAAAATACGAATTTACCAAAGTATTCTAGCAAATTAGTCTGTAAATCAGAAATACTGGAAAGTGACGCTTTGCGGTGTTGATTTTTGTACAAACATTTTTATGCTGACAAGTAGAACCGGACTGGACCATAGAAATTTTTATGACGAGAGCAAAACTGATATCTGGCGAATTCCGAAATTCTTGCGGAAAAAATAATAAGTATGATAATTACGCCAATCAAGTCAAAGGTCATTTGGGTTTGTAAGGTTATCGTTTAAGAATTACAGGGTTCGCTATGCTTACATCTATTGGGTTATCTGTGAAAAATCCCTGCCTACCCAACAAAAATGCTGAAATTACGTCCATGGTATTCAAAATTGTTTAATTGAGATCATGAAATCACAACATACTTGGAAATGACCAAACTGTGGCTCAAAATCGTAGAACTGTCCGACTACCTAAAAATTGTACAATGTTTTAATAATAATAAAATATGTTTAATTTCTTAACACTTTTATTCACTAATTCCTTATTAATTTCAGAGAAACTTATGAACGGATAAAGGTGTTTTTCGAAAATAATGACAACTGACAACTTTAGTTATTTGTCTCTGAAAAGTACATCAAATGTCAATATCATCGCAAAATGCAAGCTATATAGTCGTTATAACAAAAAAGTTCTCGCCTAAAAACTTTCGAGTTAAATTACTCAATAACGTGTTTTTGTGACATAACACCTTTATCCACTTAGCTCTTCAATTTAAAATGAATCTTAATTCAAATTGTTGCGTCTTTTAAGTAAATAAATAAATTGCATAAAACTGATGGTGTTTTCAACGTTGTGTTATTCTTTCCCATTTTTAAGTTGTCTAATAAAAATTGTGACATTTAGAAGCTTTATGCTATAATAATTTTCTTTTTGAGTTTACCTTTGGTGTTCTTTTTTGAGGCTATTGATTGATTGAATTTGATTGATTTACCAGCGTGCGGTAGGCATTGCTGCTACTCCCAGGTATACCACTGGGCCTGCTACGTCTACGCTGGGTTGGACTAAGGTCATGCTTGTTGCCAACAGCGAAAGCCACATGGCGCATGGTAAAGGAATGTGGGATGGGAGGTGCAGGTATCTGTGAGATGCGTTACCGCATTGTGTCGTGAGGAAGCATTTAAGCTCCCTTTTTTGTGTTTTTGGTTCTGCACTGCTGTGCCTCTTCTGAATCTTCTTGTGAAATATGTTGCCGCGTTGTGTCGTAATATGGAGTATTTATGCTCCTCTTTTTGTGTTTCTGCTTCTTCGAATCTTCTTTTTTTTGAGTCTTCTGATTCGTCGGTTTTCGATTGTGGTACAGTATATATCGTTGCGATTTCTTTCTGATGTTCATTTTTTGATCCTGATCCTTTCAGTTGTTGTTCTCCGCTGTACCATGGCCTCCCTGTCTTTAGTTTGTTGATGTTCGATGCTAGCGCTTTCTTCGGTAGATGTGTTGGGTCCTCTCCTTGGGTATGTCCTCAGTACTTCATTGCGTACATTTCTATCCTTTTTTAATTGTCTTTCCTCTTGATAGTGTTGATGTTATGTCGCTGTTTTCGTCTTGTTGTTTGTGCGAGGAGTTGGACGATGTCCCTTTCTGCTCTTCCCAAAGACTTCTTCTGTTGGCTTTTGTTGTTGCTACGTTTTTTGACTTGGCCGTTTGACCCATACATTTGGTAAGGTCCCATGATAGTTTATTTTTCTCAGTGAACGCTATGATTGCCTTTGTGTCTCTGTATGCCATTTTGATTCTCTCCTTTATCGTTTCTCTCCGTTCCAGTTGGTTCGTCAGGTCTGTTTCTGGGTACTTCAGTTTTTCATTGTTGTTAGGGAGTGTTATTCATCTATTTTGTGTTCCTCTCCGCTAGTCCAACTCTCTCTTATTAGGCTTTTCTTGAAGTTTTTCTCAGTCCAGATGTGCCCTGCGGTAATTTTCTAACTGTTTGTATTTGTTATTTTTTTTCCTCCTGTCGGGCTCATAGGTGACCTCCATTTTTAACGTTTTATTTGTCGCAATTTTTATTTTTGATTACCCACTGATATCCAGTCTAATTTTTGTCCTGTCAGTTGTTTTTCGATTTCTTCGTAGTATTTCTTCGGGGAGTCTTCGTAGAGAGCTATTTCAGGTACTCTGTGGTGTATTGTTGTTTTCTTTATGTCTTTTCTCTTCTTTTACTTCCAATTTTCCGCATAGGATTTTGAGGTCTGTATTGACTTCTGCTGTCCTTTTTGCTTTAACGTTTTTTATCCTTTTTCTTATCTCTCTACCTACTAGGATATGACTATTTGTAAGATTGAGCTTCCATTCCTTCAAGTGCCAAGACAGGTTTGTCTTTTGTTCCACGTGTTTGGTATTGTTAAGTCAGACATGTGTGCTTGATTTTTCAGCGCGTTTCAATTTTCGTTAACCATGTGTGGAGTAGAGTTTTTCCAATGATGCTTTTATCTTCCACCATCTGGTCGTCTTTTCCTAAACATGCGATGAAGTCTCCTAATATTATAATGAGCATTTTTCTTTTTTCGTTTTAGATAAAATTGTATCACGTGGATTTCCATTATCCATTTATGCGATGTAAAAATTCAGTTTTGGCACGGTATACTAGTAAACTAATAGTAAAAATTAAAAATTATTGGGAAATTATTGACCTGTAAGAAAATGTGTTTATTTAATACAAGTTAAAAATATAGGCACTTATCTGATTCCTTAGTTCTTGCTCCAGTTTCTGCAAGTATACGATGTTGAACCTACTTAAGTGTAGAGGGTTGGATTGCACTGATAAAAAATGTATGTGTCGTTTTATATGATTCAATTTACTTTAGCTTTTCCAACTGAGATTAAGTACTGGAGGAGGCCGGAACCTTCGGTATGACGCTGCCTCTGAAGTAGTTTCCACAAACACCAAAACACTTGAACACTAACCAGACTTAAATACTATCACTCGACGCGCACTTTATTTAGAATATTAAAACTGTTTTAATCAGTTTCAGAGGATGCCATCGTGGTTGGCGAAACGCGTGTCGAGTGTAGCGTTCAAATATTTTGGTGTTTGTGGAACTATTTCGGAAGCTTAATTTAAATACACAGCCAGTATATTTTTTTAGTTTTATTTGATTGATTGATTGATTGATTTACCAGTGTGCGGTAGGCATTCCTGCCACTTCCAGGGTTATACAGCTGGGTTTGCTACGTCCACGCTGGGTTGGAGCAGGGTCATGCTTGTTTCCAGCAGCAGAGCCGCATGGTAAAGGAATGTGGGATGGGAGATGTAGGTGTTTGTGAGATGCATTGTGTCGTGAGGGAGCGTTTAAACTCCCTTTTTTGGGTTTTTATTTCTGGACTTCTGCCTCCTCTGGGTTTTCTTGTGAAATATGTTGCCGCGTTGTGACGTGATATGGAGTGCTTATGCTCCTCTCTTTGTGTTTCTGCTTCTTCGAATCTTCTTTTTCTAAGTCTTCTGATTCCTCGGTTTCCTCGGATATTTAATTTTTATGTTCCTCTTTTTTGTGTTTCCGCTGCTTGTGCTCCTCTTTTTGTATTTCTGCTTCTATAAATCTTCTTCTTCTTCTGAGTCTTCTGATTCTGGCAGAGTATATATCGCTGCAATTTTTTTGCGGAATTCATTTTCCCCTTGCTTTTCTTTCCCAGTATGTTTGGTCTTTTCCCAGTTTGTTCATGATCCTCTCGATTGTTGTTTTCCACGTGTAACATAGTCTCCCTATTTTTAGTCTGCTGCTGTTCAGTGTTAGCGCTTTCTTCGGTAGATGTGTTGGATCTCTTCTTTGGACATGTCCCCAATACTTCATTGCGTACATTTCTACCTTTTTTGTGGTTAATTATGAACAACCTCACTTGAAAATTTACTTAAGAAATTTATATTATGACCATACTTTAAGAGTAATGCATTATTGATTATTACGGGTTTAATTTATAATAAATTCATTTGAATATTTTTAATAATTATAAAAAAAATTATTTGAAGGTTTACATAAGAAATTTATATGATTGTGCTTTAAGAACAATGCGTTATTGTTATTTCGGGTATAATTTAAATAAAATTCGTTTGATCATCTTTAAAATAATCATGAAAAACAATTTACGTAGGAATATTATGGCCATACTTAATAATTTATTGCCTACCATAAACTTGTCGACAGCTGTGTTCATGTTTCTAAGAAATATATTTACTAATAGTACGTTAAAAATTAACTACTCTTATGTGTGATTCGTTATTACTTCTCTTATTTTCCTTTCCCTTTGTGGTTTGGTTTACTCTATTATATTAAAAACAGTGTGGAGTTCCGGATCATGTGTGTAATTAATCACTAACTATACTTCTCACAGAACCGCAAATCACACACACCGAGATATGTATTACTTTTCAAACACATGCCACCCACTTGGCAACTTAAAATTACATATTTTACACTTTGTATTTGGCTTAAGTGATGGCACATAAAAAAAGGTTTGAGGAGAGACGTCTACCCGCGGCCACGTCTGGCTTGAGACCAATATACTTTTTAGTTTTATTGTCCAAATATGCTATAATTCGTTTGTAATAGTTTTTCAAAAATTTCATAATAACATTTTAAAGCAAACATTTAATCATCTAACTAAGCAATGTTCGTTTGAATCTCAGAAACACCTTGTATATTGCAGCTTCGACATGTACATCGTTCTATTTTTGTCTCTTTATTATAATCCTTAGTAACATTTTGCTCTAAACTATAATAAGTATGAATTATATAAAATATGACAGTTTACATGCCTTTGGCGATCATCTGTATGATGGCCCAATTTCAATAGAGTTTATGCCATTATGCTGGTTTACGCATATTTCTAGTTAGAATTGCCTTAATAACGGTTTAAAGAAAAATTGATATGCAAACTAATCTCCGTCTTCATTCGAACTTGAGTAACACTGTAAATTGAGTTTAGATATTTTGTACGTCTTCGTGTTTTTTGTAGTTAAGCTTTAGGAATAATTTAGTACAAAATTACAATAAAACGTAGTTCATATAAAACATCACAGTTTACACGTCTCTGATAATCATGACGGATATAGCCCAACTTTAATAGGGTGTATTTTACCATAATATTCCAAATCTACAAGATTCACGAGTTATGGTACATAGAGTTCATTTTGATGAATTAGAAATGAGCTTTTTGAGCTTTTCTTGTTGAAAGAAGGTGATTTATTAGTTTTACCCAATAATTCTTAAGGTCATATCTTTCAAACTAATTGTTAGAAACAGCTTGTATTTTATATGTACAGTACACTATTAATTGTCAATTTACGTGCCTAATCTAAAATAGGAAATTCCAGGATCAGATTAATTAATTTTTATTTGTAAGGTTCTTATGAAAAAAATTCGCCCTGTATACCTATGTGTTTTTTAAATAAAGTCTCTACGTAAAATAATGATCGATAATGTGTATTTTATTTTTTTGTAACACTCACAAATCACCCTGTAATTCAATAAAAGAAAAGGCTAAGACATTTTTTAATAACCATTTATAATTCAACAAAGTCTACTATAACAGTATGTCTCTTTCCCCTGTATATCAAATTGGGAACAAAAATTTTAAGTCTATCAGAAGCAATCTTGCATGTTATGAAACGAATTTCCGTTTTGAAATATTTGTTCTACGATGATTATTAAAAACATTTTTTGCTCTGATTAATTTTCGGAGGTAGGTTTTCTATTTAATTCCTGAATGTTTTCTTCTATACCATTTTGAAGAATGCTATTAGAATTTCAATGAAAAAGTTTAAAACATCTACTTTGCGTAATATTATACGGATATTATGCGAGTTGGAATTCTCACAATCTAGAAATGCCTGAAAGGAGATGAAGACGGACAGTGATTTTTATTAAACCTACACAAGAAAACAGGGTGTCAGGATGGGACAAGGGAATAAGAAAGCTTTTTCCAAGTTGCGAAAGATGGAAAGGATGACATTTTAAACCATGCAATCGCATGGGGATCCTCTTCACTGTGTTAAATGCACATAAAAGGCGACGAAGTTTTTTAAAATAGATTCATATTATTAGATATTTCATTTGAAAACAGATACATATTTTTAAAGTATCTGTATTAAATATTTATTCAAATGTCAGAATATTCTTATAATATTTAAATATAATATGTGTCTCTAAATTCGCCTAATTCTTTTCAGCCGACTGGGAAAAAAGAAAAGTTCTCAGATTCATTATATGTGTGTGTTAATATATCTTTGTTCACTTATAACTCGAGAATAACACAACTGATTTTTCTAAATCTTTCGACAAAGCATTTTTATCTGTTACTCTCTCTGTTAAAAAAATAGTATATTATATTACTAGGAGTAGAACGCACTCTTTTTTTGTGTTGAGCCCAGGATTTGCGGCTGAGGCGAAGCCGAAGCCGCAAACTGGGTGAAACACAAAAAAAGGCGTTCTACTCCGTGGAATATATACTATTTTTTCTTCAAGCGTATTAAAATGCAAAAATTCATTTATTTATCATAAATGTACAAATATTCAAACTACAGTCTTATATGTTGACGACACAATATGACAAGTGACTAGTGGATAGCGCGCCACCGGTGGCTTTCGGTATTAACATTATGTTACTAGTAAAACAATACCCACTGCGGTGGCGCTTTCGGAACTAACATTATGTTACTAGTAAAACAATGTCCTACTTCTACTTCTGTTTTTGGTGACATAATTTAAACATTTTAATACGCTTGAAGAAAAAGATTATTATATATGGATTGGAAAGATTACGTAGTGACGTACTCCTGTTTAATTCTGTATTCCATAGTATTCCCCGAATTTTTTAAAACCAGCGACTTACTTGGAGTTAATATAACAATATCACATAAGTTCAATTACTAGGTAAAAAAAAGTGGATTCGTAAGGCAAAAAGAGTTTAGGTCAATTTTTCTTTTTTAAAGTGTTCGAGGGTATCCCCTGAGCAGTTTGTTAAGTTGGTGGAGTTGCTCATTTTCGAAAAATTAACCGTTTACGAGTTACAGTGTATGAAAGTTTGCAAAAATTAGTTTTTGCGAATTACAAAGCAATCATAAAGAGCACCTAATTCTTCATAGTTTCTGTACCAGACACCATTTTGTAGGATTAATTAAAAAAATACTTGGATCATGAACGAGCCATGGGTGTAACTGTTTTTATAACGTTCTTTTCGTCGGGTGTAGGTGCATCATAATTGCACAAACTCCACTTCCTTTTTATCAGGTTAGTGCAAAAGTGGAGATGACAGAAATAACCCAAAATATTCGAAAAATGTAAGGTTATGTTATGAGAATTTAGTTACTCCAACGAAAATGTGTGACACAACAGAGGAAGATTTAGAAAATTTAGCAGATTTTCTCTGTTATGTCACACATCTTCGTTGGAATAACTAAATTCTCAAGAAGGTCCGTTAACATAACCTCAAAATTTTCGAATATATTGAGCTATTTCTGTCATCTGAAATTGAACAGGTTAGGTTGCGCAGACGCGTGTTTCCATTTAGTGCCAAATCCGTTCGTTTTGTTTTGTTTAGTACTCACTACTCACACAACTAGCTTAGAACCGTCGCTCTAAGTTTCTAGTCGAGGTAGGGTGGCATTGAACACTGGAGAAATCTTGGATTGTGCACATAGAAAATTTACAATAACATGGACTGTAATATCAGTGGATCGAATATAAATTACAGCAGCATATGCACTTGAACTAGCATCGGCTATTGGATATATAGGAAATAGGGCTAAACGAAATAATAGAAATATTTAAATATAAGCCAGAAGATGTTTTATTTAGTTCTGTTCGGGTACAGTTTATTCTTATGACTAAATAACTTCTTTAATATTTCAGTTTAAGATTTTACTAATATCTATTCAGCAGTTGTGTGCTTATATAAACATACGCACGTGTTCCGAGTAAGACATATATATTAATAGTTTGTTTTCTTCTTTTTGTAACATGTACTGAGTGAGTATATCTAGTACTCCCACTCAAAAAGAAAAAAAATAGCTTCTATTATTATAAAAATATAATTTGACTTATAAGTATGGGGGAGTAATCAAACAAAAAAAAATTTGGCCCAACATTTGTTGCTTGGACTGGGAAAACCCCCCAAAACCCAATCAGACCAAAAAAAATCATTCACAATTATTTATGTTCCTTTTATTAGCTTCCTCCAAGCCCATTTTCAAACGAAGATCGCTGAATCTTGGGAATGGTAATGGCTTGGTAAATGCATCTGCCAATTGGTTACCTGTGGAAATATATTATAAAATTACTTTCTTTTGTTCAATCTGCTCTCTTGTGAAGTGATATTTGATATCAATATGTTTTGAGCGCTTGTGAAATACTGGGTTGTTAGCTATTGCAATACAACCATTGTTATCTTCATATATCTGTACTTTGGAATGAAAAGGGCGGTTGTCACAAAATCAAAAAATATGATTTTGTGACAGAAACGGCCATTTTTGTAAGACATGTGGAGCAAGTATTGGACAACCGTCTACTTAAAGTTGAAATAAATTAAAACATTACATAATATATGAACTTCTGGCCTTTAATTATAGAAATAAGGCTTTTCTTTATTAGAAACAGTTCTTACATAAAATTCACAAAAAATTGGACACCCGCCCTTTTCATTCCAAAGTACAGATATAATAATAGGCTAAATTGATGATAATATTGATATCTCTTAAAAGAGATTTAAGCCATAAAGCTTCACGTACACCTTCAAACAGTGCCATGTACTCAGCTTCAGTAGATGAAGCTGCAACAGAATTTTGCCTTTTTGTATTCCAACATACTGTGGAATTTTCGAACAGTTTGAAAATATATCCCGTTGTACTTCTACGGTCTGTTTCATTATTGCCCCAATCAGAGTCTACGTAACCCACCAAGATATGATTGAAGTTACTTCGTTTATATACATTATATTATATTCAATCGAGCCTTTTATATATCTCAAAATGCGTTTGAGACATTGCCATAACTCTTTGTTATTTTTATTTTGATATCTACTTAGAAAATTAACTGATGCACATGAATCTGGCCGTGTACATAACATAACATACATTAGGCTGCCGATTAAATTTCGACATGGTGCATTAATGTTTTCGTCCGAATTTAAATCAGTATAATTTAATTTACAAGGCAACGGTGTATTAACAGCTTTACAGTTATTCATATTAAACTTATTCAATACTGTTTTCAAATATAAATTTTGATCTAATGTAATTTCATCTTTATTTCTGTTTATTCTAATACCTAGAAATAGTTTTATTTCATGCATATCTTCCATTTTAAATTCATTCTTTAAATATTATTTAAAACTTGTCATTGTATTTTTATCAGCTGTAACGATTAAGAGATCGTCTACATATAATATAACATAAATATTTTTATTCAAGTGGCCTCGGTCTAAGATATATAAACAACGATCCACTAAAGAGTTTTTAAAATTATGCTGTTTTAACACTTTGTCAAAACGTTCAAACCAACATCTCGCACCCTGTTTTAAGCCATACAAGGATCTATTTAACTTACAGACTTGATTTTGTTTATTTTCAATTCCATCCGGTACTCGCATATAAATTTCCTCTTTTAAAATACCATTAAGGAAAACAGTTTTAACATCCATATGATGTAATAGTAATTTATATTGATTGGCAAATATTATAAGAAATCTAAATGTAGAAATACGAGCTACCGGTGCAAACGTTTGATTGTAGTCTAATAAATACTGTTGACTAAATCCCCGCGCTACTAATCGTGCTTTATATTTATTTATATTTCCATAAGCATCATTTTTAATAGCAAATACCCATTTACAGCCTACAATGTTTTTATTAAAAGGTCGATCAACTATAGTCCATGTATTGTTTATTATTAGAGAATTTATTTCTTCATTTATTGCTTGCTCCCACTGAATTTTATCATCCCTATTTTTTATTTCGTTATAAGATTGAGGAATTGTACAAATAAGTGATTGTGCACACAAAATGTAATTATTTATATCTCCTTCTTCGTTATATGAAACGGTAGGAAGATTTTTAATCCATTCCGTTGACGACTTGGTTCTTCAGTCCTTTGAAAAGACTTCTTAAAATAATAGCAGTCTTTGGTTTTGTGATTTCTTCTACCACAATGTTTGCATTTTATGGTGGAATGAAAATTGTCAATTGTTTTTCGATGACCTTGATTTGAATAATATCTCCTATTTGTTTGATTAGCACCCTTTTGGTTTTGATATCTGTTTTTCTTGTAAGATGAGAAATTTTTCAATTGATTGGTTTCAGCATGTAACACTTTACTACTTGTGTCACCGCTCTCATTCTTTCATTTTATTTCATAGTCTAGTAATTTAGTTTTAACAAATGCTAGACTTAAATTTTCGTCTGTCAATGTATGGATAGCGCTTACAATGCCATCATAGGATACTGGTAGGGTGAGAAGTAGATGGGCTATCTTTGACATTTCAGTTAGATTTCCTCCAGCTGCTAAAAGTTCGATCATCAATTCGTCAAATATGAGGAAATGGTTTACTAACGATTTATCACCCTTAAACTTCAAGCTCAATAAAGTCTTTTGAACTGATAACTGAGTTGCTAGACTTTTCCTGTCATAGATTGAATCCAGCTTGTTAATAATATTGCGAGCAGTTGCTTCTTCTGTGACAATACCTATCATACTGTCACAAAGGAATTCTATAATAGTACTTTTAGCTAACCGCTCCAGTTTGTTCCAGTGGTCATTGAGATCTGCTGGAGGATCTTCGTCAAGCACTTTCAATGCATCTTCTTCTGCCAGTAAGGCTCTTAAACGGAATTTCCAAATGCTGTATCGCTCACCATTAAATTGTCTAATATTGCGCCTATTTTTGTTAACTTCCATTTTCACGAACCACTAATTTTTCAGTTAATATTTATTTAATTAAGACGCACACTCGCACATTTTTATTGCACCTTTTTTATTAACTGGACCCATAACCTATTGGATATACAGAAAATAGGGCTAAACGAAATAATAGAAATATTTAAATATAAGCCAGAAGATGTTTTATTTAGTTCTGTTCGGGTACAGTTTATTCTTATGACTAACTTCTTTAATATTTCAGCTTAAGATTTTACTAATATCTATTCAGCAGTTATGTGTGCTTATATAAACATACGCACGTGTTCCGAGTAAGACATATATATTAATAGTTTGTTTTCTTCTTTTTGTAACATGTACTGAGTGAGCATATCTAATATCGGCAAATCCAATAATATCTACCGAAGAATTTTCGTGTCGAGGAATTTGTAAACTATTCAATAGTTCATTTAAGTTCTTGAAATTTCATCCACAAATGAATCATATATTTAGGAGCTCCTTTATCCCAGTCAAAATTTAATTTTCATAATTCTTTTATCAACAATTTTACAAAGAGAGTAATTAATGCTAAGAAATCAAAAAGGTCAAAGGTTACATTTATGGCTCTACATCAAGTGTAAAAGAAAAAAATTTACCTAATATGTTTGAGACTGCAGCGTTTGGTTTTTAAAATCTACATCATTGACTTCATATTACATTGTAAGCTATTACTAACGTTACGTTGCCGCAAATTTTGTTAATCAATATTATATCAAATTATACTTATCATGTTTAGGTAAATATTTATTACAAATTCTAACTTAAATCCAAGCCATTTATTGATAGATAGTTTAACCTCGAACATAAGCATGTTAGTTTAATGTTTATAAGTTATAAATCTTTATAGATAACAGAAGCATGATAAGATTGGGTTAATATCATGTTCTTTGATATGACTATCAGGTTATACCTGGTGATTGTGACTGTTATTACGTCAAATTACATTTCCCATTTTTTTAAGTTTGAAAATATTTTTTAATTTGAAACTTGTCATACACTTTTATGATAGAATATATAATATGGACAAAAGGTCATGAAAATTGACTCTTGCTGAGTAACTCGTTTACAATGCATCGGGTCAGAAAAATCATTTGAATATCTACCCCTTACCCCGTTGGGTTCTCCATCAGCGAGCCGTCATCCCGTTTCGCTAATAGAAATATTTTTACTTATTTAGTTCTGCAAGGAATCTATTTTAATAATAGCCTTTTGAAAAGGAAAGATGCTATTCTAAGAAATGAAATTTCAGATTGATTTGAACTTTTATTATGTTCTAAAATTGCTACTGAAAATTACCATAGGTCTCCGTCAGTTGGTCTGTACGTATGTAAACACTCTACTGGTCGCTATCCTTAATAGATCCACTTGAATGTATTTTTAATCGCTTCATCTACTGTCACAATGGAACCATATTGAATTTCATAGTGATCCGCCGAGTAGGATAATTATTATAAATAAAATAACACAGCTACACAAAAAAATTATTTTGTTCTGATCTGGGGATTAGACTTTCATATCCTGTAGTATTTTGACCCGCTGAATCCAAATCTGCCGTCAAATTTGAGCCAGCACGTCTCAGTTTTGCAGAAAATTCAAAAAACCTTAGGCTTGTAGACCTTATTTTCACGCTTTTCTGCATTTTCTGCAAAGCTGAGATGTGCAGGTTCAGATCTGATGGCAGATTTGGATTCAGAGAGTCAAAATACTATTGGATATGAAAGTCTGCTCCCAAGATCAGAAAAAAAAATTGTACGGCTAAACACAGCCACGCAAAAAAAAAAAATTTGTTCTGATCTGGGGATTAATCATTCATAATCTATAGTATTTTGTCCTGCTGAATCCAAATCTGCCATCAGATTTGAGCCAGCACATCTCAGTATTTTAGAAAATGCAAAAAAACCATGGCTGGTAACTCTTATTTTCACGGTATTTGCATTTTCTGCAAAACTGATTTCGATTCAGCGGGTCAAAATACTACATGATGTAAAGGTCAGTTTTGCATTTTCTGCAAAACTGATTTGGATTTCAGCGGGTCAAAATAGTAAATGATGTGAAGGTCTGAACAATTTCTTTTGTGTGTGTAATCATTTATCACCGTCACATGAGTTTTATCTGACCATCTCTGGTTTTTAGCCGTCTATTTGACAAATAAAACAATTATTTTTTCGTTTAACTCACTCTAAGTGAAAAACGAAATAATGAATTGGTCTGAAATATTCATCATGTTATCGCTGCACATTTTTTGTTTAAAATGTGGTAATATAAAGGTCAAATATTAATAAGAGCAGAAAACATGATATTTTTAATAAAGTTGTGACGATAAAACGTGAAAATTTGCAAAGGCAAATATACCTCTGTTTCTTTCTAAATAGATAGCAACTATGTCTAGAGGAAATGAAGGTAAAGGATGGACGTAACTATTCTATTTCAAACTTTTTTTTCTAGGGTGTCATTTTCGAGAAAACTGTATATGAGTGACTGCTAGTCCAGTATTGCAATTAATTGCTTCAATATTTCCACGTCTTTCGTCATTAATAAGTTTTGTATATATTCCTTCCATCATTTTACTTTATCTTCAATCTCTAATAGTGCAATTCCTGCAGTGCTGGTAAATTGTTTATAACAAATTAACCACAAATTTAAAAAAAACACTAGAGGGAACATTATACACTTCCGCGGATTTATTGAACTTATAATATAATTGTTGTACAACCTGTATGGTACTCAGTTTTTTGTAAATAATACTAGTTTTAGGCTTTTCAGTTTTGTAATGCCAACTTAGTTGGTGAAGCACTGGTCAGTAGAAAATAAAGTAAAAAAAAAAACGTAATTATGTTCAACCTATTTGTGTCTTAAATCCGCGAGTTATGATATCCAGACGCCGTATTAAACAAAAGAAGATGCAATTGTGCATAATTGCACAGATAAAGAAGCTTATAAATAGATGTAGTAACAGTATTAAGTTTAGTTATTGTCGTACTTTAGATACATACCTTTGTATTTTAACGCAATAAACTCATTCGCTATTAATTGTCAAAAGTTTGTTTTAAATAAAAAATTTACATTTTTTAAAAAAACCTAAACCGCTCGACAAAATATAGCTGGCGCAGTCATAGGGATTTTCTTTGGAGTAATTTCGAGAGAATATCGGAAAACTCGTCGTGCCATCGACTAACCAAAGAAGACCTGCAACCCCTTACCATACCGTTGGTAAACAAATAATTTTTAAGAAGATAATTAATCAAGAAACAAGTGAATTCAAGCAAAGAAGATATACTCTGCATACCTAGCCATACCATTCCTTTGTACCTATCCTTAAAATATCCTTCCACACCCTGAGCTATAAAACTGGTACATCTCAATCTGAGTACACCCAGCTCAGTACGTGTGAGCACGACCACCAGACGCTCAGTATCCCCTCGTCGGAAGCGCCGTGAGGCTTTGCACTTGTGAAAGTAATTTCACATAAGCCCTTGAAGAAACCAAGATCGTGCACTCTCTTTCCCAGGACTACACGTGACCTTAAATCGTGTATAGGAAAGATTGGCCCAAGCCAGAAAACACCTATAAAGAAAACATCTTTAAAAGCACATAGCCTTGCGCTATTTAGGGAAATTGACTAGAACGACCAAAACTAACGAGACAATAACCGCCCTCCAGCTCAAGAAAAAATATATAATCAATCAAAGTGTAATAGAGCATCGCCTGGGAGCTCTCTGAGTTCTCTTGAAATCCCTCGTTATCACATTGTAATCGATTATATATACCAGAGCCTTCATGTTTTCTGTCATCTTAATATTCTTGTAAGTACCATTAATGCCTGACTCCGACGACGAAACCTTAGCTAATCTTGCTTTACGGACATTTGGTCCTAACCAGTATATACTAACAAATACGGGAGCAAATACCTCTAATAGTACCGGAACCTCAAATTTAGTAGGACGAGAAAATTTAAATTCAACCGCGATGGCTAGAAATGATGTTACCGTTCGAGATTATTTAGAGCTCATACCTCAATTCGATGGAGATAACTCAAAATTACCGATATTTTTAGACACGTGCGAGCAAGTATTAGATATGTTAGTACAGGATAATAATCCACAAAGAATTAAATTTTTGATGCTGCATTTTAGAAATAAAATTGTAGGTAAAGCAGCTCAAGTATTAGCCGCGAGAACTATACTCACTTTCCCGGAATTAAAAACATTTTTATTAGACACTTTCGGTGATCAACGGAATGAAGAATCACTGTTAAATGACCTTATGATGTTAACGCAAAATCACAACGAAACCGCTAGCCAATTTGCAGACAGATGCATATCGCTACGTGGACTGTTACTCTCAAAAATGCAGATGGCAAATATAACAGCAGAACTACGAAAAGAAAAATTAGATTTGTACAAAAAAATGGCACTACGGACTTTACTATCTGGACTTAACGCACATCTAAGTCACCTATTAAGATGTAAACAACCCACGAGCCTAGAAGCAGCTATAAATATGGTAGTAGAAGAAGAAAACATGAACTACAACCGGCAACAAAAGTTAGGGACGAAGAACACTTATCAGAATACAAATCAATCTCAAATAAGAACGACACCGATAAACCCAAAATATAATCCCAGTTACTCTCAAACACCCCCACCGAAACCGAATCCTCAAATAATCCGCCCTACGTCAAACATCCCTTATCGTATGCCGAATTTTTTCATGCCAAGAAACCCCCAACAAACATTTCAACAAAGACCATTTCAAAACCCTCAAAATTTCCAACGCCAAGCTCCACCGCAGCAATACTTCCAAAGACAAAATTTTTCCACTCCGCAAAATTTCCAAAATACGCAAAATTTCCCACATTTCCAAAATCAACCACGTTTCAATTTCCAACCTAAAACGCAACAATCCTATCCCCAACCAATGGATACCTCATCTGGAAACACAAGAAGATCAAAATTCTCCCAACCGTCTAATGCACCGAAATGGACAGCGCAAGAATTACATTTGCAAGAGATACCGAGTACCTCTTCCAACAGGGACGAATATCAATCAGACTATTACGAAGAACCGACATACGATTCAGAAATTGCTGACAATAGCTATTACCCCGAAGAATACTATTCAGAAAATTATCAAAGTTATAACGATGACGAAAATTTTACCTTACCAGCCTCGGAGACCAATATTACGAACCTGCCGAATGCGAAGAAGTAACCCAGACAAAACAAGTAGAAATCAACGTCGCAGCCAATACAAATCTTCCATATATAATTATCCCAGAACTCGAAGCCAAATTTATGATTGATACAGGGTCCACAAAAACATTGATTACAGAAAAAGTCGCCGAAACATTTTTTCCAGACCGAATTAAAGAAGACCCTTTCCAAATAAAAACACCTCATAGCATATCCTTACATAGATATTCAGCAGAAATTCCAGTATCAAAAATCTTTAAAAAACCAGGAATGTTGTATACACACTACATCTTTAACTTTAGTCAAACATATGATGGACTTATTGGCCTTGATCTACTACAAGAAATAGGAGCCACCCTTGATTTTAAAAATGGTTACTTACTAACAGACTCAGCAAAAATTCCATTATTTTTGGAAGGAAAAAGACTAATAAGTACTAACGACACCAACGAAATGGAAAACAATTACGAATACAGAATTAGTCCTAAGACAGAAATTGTAGCTAAAATACCAATATCACAAAAAAATGGAGAAGCTCTAATAAATTCTATTGTATTTGAAAATCAAATAGAAATTTCAGCAGGACTTATAAATACAAAAAATAACGAAGCGACAGTATTGCTTATTAACAACACTGACGAAGAAAAAACATTCACAATAACTGAACCTCTTCCATGTATGCCTAGCCACCAATTAAATAACTTTACAACCGAACCTATGGACTTTGATGAAGAACTTTCTATATATAACAATCCAGATATAAACTACGACGACCTACAAAAGAAAAATTTGGAAAATCTTGATCTAAGACACTGTAATCAAGAAGAGTACGAAGCCATAAGAAAACTTTGTTACGAATATAGAGACATTTTCTACTGCGAGGACATTCCACTAACTTTTACAAACCAAGTTAAGCACGAGATTCGAACAACGGACAACATACCAATCTATACGAAATCATACAGATTCCCACACATCTATAAATCAGAGGTCAAAAAGCAAATCGACTCAATGTTGGAACAAAATATAATAACTAATTCAACTTCGCCATGGTCCTCCCCCATTTGGATTGTCCCGAAGAAAATGGACAATAGTGGAAAAAGAAAATTTCGTATTGTAATAGACTACCGAAAATTGAATGAGAAAACCATACCCGATAAATTTCCAATACCAAACATTACGGACGTCCTGGACAAACTTGGTCGCAGTCAATACTTTACAACATTAGATCTAGCAAGCGGATACCATCAAATTGAAATGGATCCCAAAGATATCGAGAAAACAGCATTCTCGACAGACGACGGTCATTACGAATTTTTAAGGATGCCCTTTGGACTTCGAAATGCACCCTCAACCTTTCAACGAACAATGAACCACGTACTATCAGGCCTACAGAGTAAATGTTTAGTTTACATGGATGACGTATTAATATTTTCAACTTCCTTGCAAGAGCACATAGAAAGTATACGCTCAGTATTTGATAGATTCAGAAAAACTAATTTCAAAATACAGCTGGATAAGTCAGAATTTTTAAAACAAACAGTAAAATTCCTTGGGCATATCATTACACCAGAAGGCATATTACCCAATCCAGATAAAATCGAAGCAATTGTAAAGTTCCCAATACCAAATACAAAAAAAGAAATTCAGTCATTTCTTGGACTAATAGGATATTATAGAAAATTTATAAAAGACTGCTCAAAACTGACAAGACCATTAACAGCCTGTTTAAAGAAAGGAGCCAAAATAGAACATACAAGAGAGTTTGTAGAATCCTTTGAAACTTGTAAAAACATTCTAACCAACAGCCCACTCTTACAACACCCGGATTTTTCCAAACCATTTATTTTGACAACCGATGCGTCGAAATATGCCATCGGAAGTATTTTGTCACAGGGGATCGTGGGAAGCGATAAACCTATTGCTTACGCATCCAGAACACTGAACGAATCAGAGAAAAATTACTCAGTTGTGGAGAAAGAACTTTTGAGTTTAGTATGGTCCACCCAGTATTTTAGGCCTTATCTGTACGGCAGACGCTTCACTATATATACAGACCACAGACCACTAAGGTGGTTATTCTCATTAAAAGATCCACAAAACTCTAAATTCATCAGATAGCGTACAAAGCTACAGGACTATGATTTCGATATAGAATACAAAAAAGGCAAGCTAAATACGAACGCGGACGCGCTGTCAAGAATTGAAATTCACCCAATTGACACAGAATCGATGCAAGTAAACATAGATGATCCTGAACTGGACAGAATAATACAAGACCTAAACAGGGAGACAGAATTAAGAACGCCTACGCAAGAAGAAATCGAAGAAATACTCAACCCTCCTGAAAATACGAAAGACACAGACGATGAAACAAATGAAATTGATATTCCTGAAATTTCTACAGCTCGATCTAACGAAGACGATGAACCACGAAACACGATTCCAATCATAGACGATGTAATAAACACAAAACCTAAACAAATATTTATAAAAACAGTCTCAATGAATCCCAGAAGAAACAGAACTTTACATGTAGATAACAAAACTATTCTATATGCAGAAATCACGAAGGAAGACAACGACGATCAAATTCTTGAACTATTGAGAGATCATACAGTTGAAGAAACTACCTTCTATATATATTTTGATAACGACAAAATGTACGAAGACTTTTGTCGAATATATAATCAATATTTTAACAACAACGGCCCAAAATTAGTAAGATGTACCCAAGAAAGAATATATTTAAGAAACAAAGAAGAAATAAACGAAGTTATACAATTTTACCATGAAAGCAAAACAAATCATAGAGGCTCACAAGAAACATATGATAAATTGAAACAAAAATATTATTGGAGTCATATGTTAACCACAATACAAGAATATATCAATAAATGCAATATATGCCAAAGAGGAAAATACGATAGACATCCACCTACAATTCCAATGAACCAAACACCTACCCAGCAAAAACCATTCGAAGTCGTTTTCATGGACACATTTACCATTGATCAAAAAATCTACCTAACCCTAGTAGACTCGTTTTCGAAATTTGGACAAGCAATTCCTATTCAATGCAAAGAA
The DNA here is from genome assembly GCA_936432065.2 of Rutpela maculata. Lineage (NCBI taxonomy): Eukaryota > Metazoa > Arthropoda > Insecta > Coleoptera > Cerambycidae > Rutpela > Rutpela maculata. Next base: position 55,286,077 of record OW386285.2, read on the forward strand.
GCATGTGAAGTAGCGAAGGCCCTAATTGATTATTTCGAACATTATGGAACCCCAACCGCAATCACAACTGATAATGGTCGCGAATTCGTTAACAATCAAATAAAAAACTTGTTGGCTTATCACAAGATTAATCTTCACTTCACAACCCCATTCCATCCAGAATCAAATGGCATTGTGGAACGCCTCCACTCCACACTAATTGAACACCTTCGAATATTTCGACAAGACCCACAACTTAACAACAAAACTACCGAAGAACTTATGAAACTAGCTGTTATTGCTTACAACCACACAAACCATTCTGCTACAGGATACACACCCTTCGACGTCGTTTTTGGATATTCACCAAGTAAAAACTTATTTGATACGAAAACCAGTCAAATAGTTTTCGATTATTCACTAGACGAACATAGAAAGAAACTTTCTCAACTTTATGATATTATTTACGAAAGAATCGAAAGTCGAAAAACAACAACAGTCAACAGAATGAACAGAGAGATAACAAATCCACAAGAAAAATATAAAATAGGTCAAAAGGTCTATGTCAGAGCACCCAAAAAACGAGGTTCCAAAACAGTCCCTAAATTTAAGGGACCCTTCCCAATAATTTCTATTAGTAATGACAATACCTGCATGATTAGATTAAGAAATAAAAAAGAACGTCGAGTCCATTTGTCTGACCTAAGATCTACTCTTACAGATGCACCACCACCCTCGCAGCAGCCGACGACATCCAATGGAAACCCCTAGATGACAACCCCGGACTTCTACCGATTCGCATGGGTACAGCAGACAATATTGTATCAGAATGGGAAATAATGAACGCATTTGACATACAACCGTTATATGAAACCTTTATTCAAGAAAAAGACGAAATTATTAGAATCCTAGCAAACATCAATAGATATCTAAAACTGAATCTATCCTGCGACAAACAACAAACTTCCTTAACAAACACCCTCCTATTCCAAATCAATAGAACTCTATCCTTTGAAATAACCAGAACCTATACATTATTCGAACCAAACCACATTAGAAAACCACGAGGAGCATTTAACTTTATTGGTACAATTGAAAAATCAATCACAGGCAACCTAGATGCCGAAGATGGCGAAAGATATGAGCAAAATTTCAAGAAATTATTTAACAATGAAGCCAAATTAAAAATAGACATGGAAAAACACTTATCAATTACGGATGATCTCATTAAATCTACAAATAAATCAATTACCATTCTCGTAGAGAACCAAAAGAAAATTAATTCAGCAATGGCTGAAATTGGAGAGAAAATGGAAACAACAGCACGCTGCATTGAATTATTGGTTGTACAAAATACCCTAGACCAATTATCACACTCCCTGTCACTTATCTGCAATCTTTTAGACGAACTTTCGACAGCAATTTCCTTTGCTAATTTAAGACAAATGCACCAAACCATTATAAAACCAACTAATCTTATCAAAGAACTATTAGAAATCCAGAATTACCTAAAAAGAGTAGAACTACCATTTCAACCTACTCTCGAAAACATTATAAAGTACGAGAAACTATGCGAAACTTCAGTTTTTCAGAAGAATTCCTATACATATTTCATTATTAAAATACCATTGATAGAGACAGTATCTTATGACTACTACAAGTTATACCCATTGCCTGTAGAGAACAACGACTTTTACTTCACTATTATACCCAGAAGAAGCTATCTACTTATAAACCCAGATTGGTACTCGTACACGAACACACCCTGTACAGAAATAGAATCGAAAAAATTCCTGTGTACTCACAACTCTATTATAAAAAGGACATCAAACGAACCCTGTGAAATTCAACTCATTGACTTTTCCCAAGAAGAAAACAGATGTGCATTCACAAAAATCAATATCAACAATCCCAAAATTCAAAGGGTCGAAAACTCAAATTCATGGATAATTACAAGTCCCACCACTATTATAGCCGAAACATATTGCGAGATGAAGAAAAAGAGACAACTCAAGGGAAATTATCTAATAACAATTCCTGATCAATGCTATTGCGTTATTGACAAATATAAGCTTAATCCAAACAAAAACTTTCGGAGAACTTTTGAACCCATAAACATTCCATTAGTGAAAATAAATAGCAACCTTTCAATTATAAGAGATGGTACCAATATACCAACCATGGACCATGTGGACTTAGAGGAATTTACAGACCTGTCACGACGTACACAAAATCTGCAAGAAGAGATAAAGGATCAGATGTTAGAACCAACCTTAATTGAATCTAATTCCTGGCTTACCTATACCCTGATTATAATAATTATCATTGCTGTCCTAATTATATCATGGAAAATATATAACAAATATAAGATCAAAGGCTTTCCAACTTTCAACATCTTTACCAGCAACCCAAAAACACGAGAAACCCCCCAAGAAACTGAAATGACGAACGTCGGTCCTTTCTAAAAGGAAACTCCGAGTTCTCCACTAGCGATGGAGGAGTTATGATATCCAGACGCCGTATTAAACAAAAGAAGATGCAATTGTGCATAATTGCACAGATAAAGAAGCTTATAAATAGATGTAGTAACAGTATTAAGTTTAGTTATTGTCGTACTTTAGATACATACCTTTGTATTTTAACGCAATAAACTCATTCGCTATTAATTGTCAAAAGTTTGTTTTAAATAAAAAATTTACATTTTTTAAAAAAACCTAAACCGCTCGACAAAATATAGCTCGCGACTCTTCGAATTCGAGAAAAAGTGTAAGCACTTACACCATCACTATTTATGAACTAAATATTCGTAAACTTTAATATAAATTATCAACATGAAAATCATATCATCGTCGTTCAAACGTGGTTGTATCATTTTATGTATACACGGTTTGTTTAAAACACACAAAACCTCATGATTACTAAAACCACGAGTTAATATAAATTCAATTGCAAACGATACATTACAATTTCCTAATATCAACATTTGCAAACGTTGTATATCAAATAATGTTTATCATCAATCACATGTACATATATAGATACTCATTTAACAAATACCTACTCTACTTATACTACAATCACATTTTTGAGGAATGTATGTAATTTCCGTCGACAATATTGAATTAAGCATGCTCATTCACATTCTCGATAAGTTCAGAGAAAATAATCACAAGAAACATTCAGTTTATATACACACAGCCATTTATCAAAAAAATGTGTAATGAAGAAGGAAAAAAAATTAAATTGCAATTTGATAATTTTATGTTTTTAAAAATTAAATTTTGTCATATTTATAAAATTGAGCGTCATTTGTGTCCTCCAAGGCGATCCTTTCATCAACCTTAGATACAGATAGAGCATCCGAAAATTTATAAAACCACTTTAACTCACTGCAGAACTTATTAAAAGATGAAATATCAAAGTCAATAGTGAAAAACCACTCGTCACCTTCACGAAGTACATGCCCTACAGTCACCATAAATAGTTCACCGATATCTCGGACTACACTTTGATCAAAAGCTTACATGGAAAACACATATTAAGGCCAAGAAAATACAACTTAACTTAAAGGTAAGGAACGTGTATTGGTTAATGGACAAACAGTCGCAATTATCATCAGAATATAAACTACTCATAATTTATATATAAGACTATATTAAACCCCATCTGGAACTATGGGGCTGTAGCAAATACTACCGAATACCAAAGTACTCCAAACTTTCCAGTCCAAAATGCTTCGAACCAAACACTCCGCGAAGACCTTGGAGTTTCTTGCATAAACGATGTGATTAACAGATATGCCACCAAATATAGAGACCGTATTAGTAACCATAACAACCAGCTCGTCAGGTATTTAGCAACGCAACTCTTAGTGAATAAAAGATTGAAAAGATAATGGCCAGAAGACCTTGGTGGACCATCACTGAATGGTACACAATTCAAGATAAGCGTAAGCGTAAATTGTATGTAACGTTAAATTAATTTCCTATCAGTAACTTAATTTAGTGACAAAGGAGCACGTCATGTTTGAAATACCTCACCTCAATCTTAATCTTACAAAAATACAACATTGCCGAAACTGTATCGGAATTGTGCCTTACAGTGCCTCTTAAATTCGAATGTACTCTACGCAGATTAGGTGGTATAAAGTGAACCCTCGGCAAGTGCGACTTCCCTATTTAAAATTCTTAATAATATTGTGAATATTGTGAATGTTGATGATATACCGTAATTGAATGTGTATTCAGAACTTTTGAAACATATTTTTCAGTTGTGTTGTAACCTAATTTTCCGCAACGAAAGTAAGTGAATTAGTATTATTTGTATTGATCAGATTGATCTTTACAGAATTGAGGTAAGTTTTAGTTTGCGTGTGGAGTCGTATTAGTAAAGTGATATATTTTAACATGAAATACTGAAATTGCATAAACAGTTTAAACAAAAAATTTTTCGGGTAGGTCACACATGCCTCAAAAATAAAGTAAGCTGGAGTACGCGTAATCGCCATGGTCGAGAAAGTATGAATCTGCAAATCTGCGTAACAATATTAATTCCATTTTCAGAAAATAGATGATTCGAAACTAACAAAGGAAAACTCAGAGTGCATCACAATGTACCAATGAACAATTGATCCATGCGGCTGAGGGAATTAGAAAACTCGCTATAAAAGGTGCCTTACTTTATACCATGCTCAGACAGTGTTCAATATTCCAAAAACAACACCTTTTTTACCATCTAAAAGTTATATGTGGAGAAAAGAATCAATCATAAGGTAGATAGATAGATGTAATTCCGATGGATCGTGAAGCACAAAGATGAGTCCAAAAAGAAAGAAGATAGCTGTGGACGCAGAAATTATCACCTCAAATAAAATGTTGAGAAAGGCTCAAGAATGATAAACAAAAGCTCAAAACTTAGGTTAAAAACCTAGACGCTGGAATATTTGAGGAAAATTATATCCATCCTAAAATATTCGATGAAGACGACTCGACAATTGATGTGGGGAAATGGACACTAAAAAAGTATCATATATTTTAATGGACAGATTCTTGGACATAGTGTGGACTAATGGTCTTTGAAATTGACAAAAGAAAGAGATAATTAATTTTTCTGTTCTGAAAAAAATGATACTCATACATTGGATAGTGGAAATATATTGAAACAACTTCCATAAGCACTGCAAAGTACACGAAGAATTATTTCAAATTATTTAACACATGTCCGTTGTACTAAATTATTAAGTTATTAACCGTAATCACATTTACCCCGATAGGTGGAACAAGTATGAATTTAATTTACTTTCTTCTTATTCCAAAAATATGAATTCTACTTAATGATATTTATCACCAAAGTTATTGAGCTAAATATTTGGGGAATATTTGGTGAGAATTTGATGCCTAAAAATTATTTACTTTTCTCGCAAATGCACCCTGAATGTCAATTTTCCCAAAACTCGGTTACATTTCCCGGGTTTACCTTATTAATTTTGCTTTAAAATATTATTGAGATATTTTTTGTAAGGCTCTTAGGAAAGAAGTGAAAGTTGCAGATGAGCGTCGCCGACTACGGATATGTATTTGAAAAACAAAAATAAAAAGATATTGGCTGTGTACTTAATCTTAATGACACCACGTAAAACTTAATTGTACCAGAATCGAGCAAAATGTTGATCAAGTACGTACACATTTGGCCACGCCTAACTGCAACTTCTACTGGTTGAGTTTCTTTTTATCATTCTGTATATATGAATATTAAACCAGTGAGTGTATCCCATTAACAGGATTTTATTTTATATCTAATTTAGGTGTTATGATACAAATAAATAAATATTTTAAAATCAGATAAAATTCATACCCATATAAAGTATTAGTAATAACATAAAATATATCCTTTTATTTTTGTTATCGCATCTAGTGTTAATTAAAGTTAAATGATTTAAGTTTATATGGTTTTTGTTCTTAAAGAAGTTGCCGAACAGGTTTTTAAATATATTTATACTTTCTACCGTTGCGCTGTAATAGTAATAGTGAATAATTATATAGATTCTGCTTTATGTAAATTGCAGAAATTCAAAACAAATATGCTATTTTGCACCATTACAGGAGCATGACATACCTACCTATGTTCTAGAATAAGGAAGTAACTACCAGTGGAGCTGTTTATATAATAAATAATAATTATACATAAAATGACATAATAATATGTTTTAATTCTCGTGTCATTACATTTTCGAATGCTGTAATGATTTTTTTCTCTCGTTAGTAAATAAATTTAAATAATTATACCACGAAGTTCCTACTTTTAACTAAGCTGTGCATAATAATTGATACAACTAAAACCTTTTTGCTCTTAATGTTACTTGCTAATAGGTGTTGCCCTCAAATCTGCTTAATGACAGCAAATGGATGTTAGTGAAATAAAAAACAATAATTTAAACTGGTTTTATTTAATTCCTTTTACCTAGACATTTGGATTTCAATTTGATTGTGTCTGTCCTTGTATAGTGGACAAGAAAAAATGTATATGTCAAGGGTAATGTTTGCACTTTATTTGTAATGCCACTATGAAAATTATCATATACCCATATATTCACTGTTTTTATATGCTAAGAAAGTTCTATAAAATGTATTTGATTATTTGTTGATGAACCAAACAATCTCAAAAAGGCCGCTGTCTAAAGAATCACTACTTTCATCTCCAGATTTCCTATCCAAGTCACTTACAACTAAAAAGAAATGATATTATGTATCCACTATACGGAAATAATTGTTCATATAACTTTAAAATAATGTTTAAATCTTCTATCCCCAAACCCATAAAACGATAGCCACATCGGCAGTGGGGGGGTGGCTGGTTGATTCTTGTGTATGATCTAAATCACAATTTTTTTTTCCTTTTTAATGACGGTATGGGGCAAGGTTATGAGTGGTGTCAAACAATGTTGAGACCTTCGTTTCTCGTTCATACACTAAATCCCAATTTTGAATTTTAATTGCTTGCTTGTTCCAGAGTAACCGTATACACAAAGAAGTTACATACAGAACGATAGATAAATAGACCGACAGATTTTTTTTTCCTTAAAGTTAAAATGGAGGACATTCTATGACATTCTAAGCCTATTGAAACAAAAAAATATATATCTTTTAACCGTTGTTATATTTCCACATCTACACTTCTGTGCAATAAAATCCCGTACACCTATTTCGCTATATTAAACCATTCTTTATTTATTTGTCAGTGTCAGTGTCATATTTTCGAAATGCCGAAATTAAGTGAACATGAAGAAATTCTAATTTTCTCTAAAATTGAAGAGGGATGGTCTATCAGAGCAACCATTATCACTTAAATAAAAGTACCGTTATGAGTGTGAAGAAAAGGTGGGAGGAGGAAGGTATCATAAAGAGAAAAAGGTTCAGGCCGACCGAGAAGTTGAAATCTTGCTCAAGATGAAGCGCTGCTTGGCTATTTGAGGAAAAACCCATTTCAAACAGCAGTAGACTCTGTGTCCATGACAAATTTTCCAGCATCGAGGTCAACAACTAGCCGAAGGATAGGAAAATCGGAATTAAAAAACCGTGTAAGTGCCAAGGAGACCATATTAACAGAACATAAGCAAGCCCTCATTATGTTTTGTTTAAATTGTGTCCATCGCCCGTTGGAGTTTTGGAACAATGTTGTGTTTACCGATGAAAAAGTTTTTCAGTCTTGTGATGACGGACATATGTACAAAATATTAGGTTACATTATTTACACAATAAATACAAACGAAGTTATGTGCAGTCGTGTCTGTGAATTTTTCAACGTCAATTTTTACATTTGTTAAAAATCGAAATCATTCCCATCGAATGGTGTAAAAAAGTTAAAAAAAAAACAAAAATACGTATGTTTTTCTTCTGGATTAACATTATTCAAATACATTACTTTTGACGTTTCACAACCAGTGTCAGTTTTTTATAACCCATATGATAATAAAAAAATCTAAATTCCAAAAAGACTGATTCACACCACTTAATATTAGTGAAAACTGGATTACTTGATTTTTCCAGTGTACGGGATTTTATTGCACAGAAGTGTACGCTTTCTTATGTTGGTTCAATCACTGCTCTGGATTCTCTATGCAAGGCTCGGCGGTAGTTCCATATATAATAGTTTCATCAAGCTACGTTTTAGTCCAATTGGGATTCAACCGTGCATTTTGGGCAAGGTGCGATTTTATTTTTTTGTTATGTGAAGGGGGTCCAACATAAGTTTAAATTTGAGTTTTCGATGTCGGGGGCACACCCATTTGGACGCTATCTTGAAAATAAGGGTGTAAATGGTTTTTTTAATATATCTTGACAACTATGACTCTCACAAAAAACATTGTAGAGAGCTTTTTTGTAGACAGTAATATTATCTACAACTTCTTTTATACACTTTCATCAACTTTCTGTTCTAAATTCGATAATTAAGAAGTTATAAGGAAAAATTAATGGAAACATAGGGAATGAAAAACTATTATTGTTAATAACTTTTTTTACTAATTTTATGAAAAAAATGCATCAGGGCTTATTTATAGAGCATTTTGTAACAAATATTTATCTTATTTTTTTTTATATATATTTGGATTACACAGATCTACAAAAAAAAGGTCTTATCCTAAGGTGCTCATCTATCTTTTCTGAAGAATTTTGAAGCTAATTTCGGAGAAAAAAATTTTTCAGTCTTGTCAGTTTTTTCTACCACCCCTTGTATTTATTTCCCTAAAAAGGGCAAAAAAAGGTCTTGTCCTAAGGTTCTGATCCAAATTTTCTGAAGTATTTTGACGCGTTGAAGCCAGTTTTGGACAAAAATTTTTTATGTACTGTCAGTTTCCCTCTACCAGCCCCTTTTATCCCCTAAAAAAAAAGTAAAAAAACAGGTCTTGTCTGGCCTAAGATTCTAATCTAAATTTTCTGAAGTATTTTGACGCACTGAAGCCTATTTTCAACTAATTTTTTTTATCGTATAATTTTCCCTCTATCACCTCTTTTATCCCCTAAAAAAACTGACACGATAGAAAAATTTTGTTTGTCCAAAATTGGCTTCAGCGCGTCAAAATAGTTCAGAAAAGTTAGATGATAACCTTAAGACAATCCCTTTTTTTTGTAGACCTGTGTTATTTTTAATGGGTTTTTAGCGCTGCAAAGCGAGGAAGGTCAAAGATAAGTGAGGTACATAGGAAGGAAAAAAATATTGGTACTTTATTTCTACCTACATACCATTTATATTATTATATTATGTTTTTTATATCAACTTATGAATATATTTTTCATTAATATCTTATTTATAATTAATATACAGTGTGTCCTCTGATGGGGACAGATTTTTTATTTTTTCGAATAAAGAGAGAAAAAGTGACAATACGTAATTGAAATACGACTCAAAATCCACATCTTGGTTATTTAAAAGGCAAAGGTGTTGAAAAATCAAATTTGGGTCGATTGGAATAATGTCGTAGTGGAATTTAATATGACAATTCATATGTAATGTAATAATGTAAGAACTTTATCTTTTACAGTTAATTTTATGTAACCAATTGTTCCAGTTGCTCATTTTTTTAGCGTAATTATAAAATTTTTATAGGAATAATCGGAGTTTTCCGGCCGGCAACTTGAATTTTCATATTTTAGATTCCAGATTTATAATTAGCGAGCCAAAAACCACCCAGAATATGATATTCACGAAAAAATCACAATTATTTCTCGAGATATTGCATTGTTAACTAAATTGCTAATTTATTGTTTATTAAAAAAAATGTGAAGAGTGCGAACCTTAATAATATGAGGGTAGAAAATGATCTTTGAAGGTTTCCAAAAAAAAAAAATGCAAAAACCGGGTGACGATCGGAGCGAAGGTTTCAATTTTACAAGTCAGGTCCTTTTCCCACTACAAATAGAATAAGTATTAAAAACATTTGGTATTACTGTTTCACAATTTTTTTATTCAGATTTCTCTGATATATGTTTCGGTTTCGCGACCATTATCAAAAAATTAGCTAACCTAAAAGTGACCGCGTACAAAATCTATATGTTACAACATTATAAATTTACATTTTATTGCTTCTTTGTAATATAATACTACCTGCTAATAAGAACTTAATTTTATTTTCTAGGTATACTGAATTTTAATACAGAGTTTATTAAGGGGGATATTTTCAAATTAATTTGTGTGTTTTTTACATGGTTCTGTTTATTTAAGTCCTTCTCGATCTCTAGAATTTCAAGCATATCTAACATATTTCCTTTATTGACATTATGTAAAAGTTGATCACTCGTTTTTATATAAAACATTGTATAGAACCTTTTTTTTTTAAATTAAATTCTCTTTCAATTTCAGTGGTTACTTTTTTTTGGGTCCCGCCCCCTGAAAAGAAGTTAAAACCCTTATCGAGTTCGCTATAATTATTTTAAACAATAAAATTATAAATCCTAATATCGAATTCATGGCATGCAGAGAATTATCATAAGTGTGATTTAGTTTCACACAAATAACTATTTTAACATTTCTCCAACTTAACACGTTTCAAAATTGCATCGTCTGATTTCCTAGTGTTTTTATCAAAAAAAGTCTTTCCCTAACCCATTGCCCACCACGAATGTGCGACTACAAATTATAGACCCTTAAGATTTATCTAGGCACTCTCTTAGTGCTCTGATACACATATTTCAGCATTAAGTCACTACAAACTCCTGTGTCCTACATTTGGAAATGCATCATGTTTTTCTTAAAGCTTTGAAGAAAATAGCACAGACGATTTCTCTAATCGATAATTGCCACCTTAAAAATAGTAGCTAATATTGAGAAAACCATCCATCTTTCGGTAATTAATTTTGGAAAGAACTTGTTGACGAAAAAAAATCAAAATCACAACATAATATTAATATCTCGGTTTCTTCATTCTTTGAGATCTTAATCTGGATTCAATACAAAAATTGTACACCGTTATAAATAGATAGATAGATGGGTATTTATTGGTCACATATTCACAAATTATGCTTTAACACGTCAAAAGAATACAAAACATAGTAAAAAAAAAATCGGCAGCTACTGGAAGCGGCTGGAACCTCCCCACCCGGTCAATCTTTGAAGCCGAAAAGAGCACTAAACAATATGAACGATCTCATTTAATTATATTTATTAAGTTAAAATATTTTTTTCGTATTAAATCAGAAAAAAAGTCTTGCGTTCGGTGGTATTTGGACCTAAGAACTTGAGTGTTAAATTTATAGTCTGCAGAACATTAATATTTTATTCAATGTTTTTAATACAAATATATGCTTCATCGGATCCTAGCCCGGGGCCAGCCAGACAACCACGGTGAACACCGCTGTGGCGAGTGTGAGGCTGGACGGGGTAGGTCCGGTTTGGCTTGGAGAAAAATAGAAAAGTAGCTCCTGTCTTCTGTAGGCAGGCTTAAAGACTAGGTTAAAATTATAATGTGTCCACATGGACCTAAAATTAATATAAAAATAAACACAATTCTATAAAAGCGTTGTAGGCAAGAGCACTTAATAATTTTGATTATTGATACGGGAAACAACTAAACGAAAAAACCTGTTCGTTGGTAATGGGATGGATGGCAGGGATGGCCATCTTTGGAAAAAACCATATAACTCTTGGTGGACAGCTTCCCTGCCAGATGTAGCCAGGGTAGTGTTCAAGGTGGATCGTTTAAATTTGAGTTGGTATATTTTGTGTTATCTTTTGGCCTCGACCAATTTTTCACTAAATCGGTCGGGGAGTGATAGCTGTCAAATTTTTGGTTCCAATGTTTCTCTGGGGAATTTGGTTTTTGAAAAATGTTTATGTTGGTACCAATGTCTTAAATTGTTTTTAAGTTATGTAGTACTATTTTTAGGTTATGTTGCCGGAAAAATTTCCGGCGGGATGCCGGAAGTAGCGGAAATAGTTTTTAAAATATAATGTCACTGTCACTTTTAAAGTTTTATTGGAAAAGACTCACCGAAAGCGTTCCGGTGGGGTTGCTTATATTTGTAGGGCTTGTAAGCGGTTCAGGATGGCCTCTCACACCATCCGTGGGCTTTATAAACGTCGAAAAAACTTGTAATCTCTCGATGCACTTGACACGTCTCAAAAATACTCAGCATAAAGTCTGCACGCTTTAACACACTAGTAGAGAACTTATACCACAAATGGATCCGTAGTATTTTTTGGGAATTTTCCTTTGAGTCCATTTAATAAAATTTGTCATTTTTCTGAAAATTTGACATTTTTCTGAAAAGTGACATTTTTCTGAAGTGACATTTCTCCGAAAATTTCACATTTTTTCGAAAATTTGACATTTTTCTGAAGTGACATTACTCCGAAAATTTGACAATTTTCAAACATTTGACATTTTTCTGAAAGGTGACATTTCTTCGAAAATTTGACGTTTTTTCGAAAATTTGACATTTTCCTGAATTTTTGACATTTTTCTGAAAAGTGACATTTCTCTGAAAATTTGACATTTTTTCAAAAATTTTACATTTTCTGAAGTGACATTACTCCGAAAATTTGACAATTTTCAAACATTTGGCATTTTTCTGAAAGGTGACATTTCTTCGAAAATTTGACGTTTTTTCGAAAATTTGACATTTTTCTGAAAAGTGACATTTTTCTGAAAAGTGACATTTTTCTGAAAATTTGACATATTTCTGAAAAGTGACATTTCCCTGAAAATTTAACATTTTTTCGAAAATTTGACATTTTTCTGAAAAGTGACATTTCTCCGAAAATTTGACGTTTTCCTGAAAATTTGACATTTTTTAAATCTGACATTTTTCTGAAAAGTGACATTTCTCCGAAAATTTGATATTTCTTGGAAATTAAAAAAAAAATTTCGTGACTCGTCTTGTAGAAATATTTTTTTGATATCATCATCAGTTCGCCTGTTTAAGAATTTTATGTTTTTACGACGTCATCAGAACGTAGGTGTATTTTTAATTCACTCGTATTCCATCCATCTACAATATTTCCACCTACGTTTCAAACTTTAATTGGATGTTTCCAATAGTTAAGTCGATATCTGCACCAGTTTCTAAGTATTTTTCTTATTTGTGACGTCATGTGGACGTAGGTGTATTATTATTAATTCACTTGTATTCCGTCCGTCCACAATATTTCCACGCACATTTCAAATTTTAATTGGATGTTTCCAATCGTTAAGTCAATATCTGTACCAGTTCGCCTGTTGTAAGAATTTATCTTATTTGTGACGTCATGTAGATGTAGGTGTATTATTAATTCACTTTTATTCCGTCCATTTACAATATTTCCACCTGTGTTTCAAATTTAAATTCAATAACTCCAACCGTTAAGTCGATATCTGTACCAGTTCGTCTGTTGTAATAATTTTTCATTTTTGTGACGTCATGTGACGTAGGTGTATTATTAATTCACTCGTAATCCGTCCGTCTACAATATTTATACCTACGTTTCAAATTTCATTTCGATATCTTCAACCGTTCCCGAGTTATCAGCCGAAATCACTGAACACCTCTGTCATTATTAGAATATCACCCTGTACATTGCACTGCTTTGATGACAAAACAAGTGAAATTTTTGTTTTTTAATTTTTTTCGCGGAAACCAAATCGAAAAAGTGCAAGTGTGATATATCATTGAAATCGGAATTTTTACTGCTTTTCAATGGTTCAATTACAAATTGTAAGTAATCATAAAATAAACAACTTGTTGTGCCAAAACGGCACTAAACGTAATCCGATCTCAACCAAAACCTTTTCAGATCTTCTGGAGCCCTAAAGAAACCCTCATGCAAAGTTTCATCCAAGTCCGTTTAGTAGCTTCGCCGCTATCGTGCTAACATACATACACACACACACACACATACACACACACAGACATTTTTCAAAAACAACTTTTTTGGATTCCTGGGACCTCAAAACGTAAAGATTTGATGTTATCTCAATTTTCGATTTTGGACTAATTGTAGTAACCTCCCACAATTTTGTTGTGGGGAGGTTAATAAATAAAATAATGGTTGTATTAAATAAAAAATAGAAAGTAACAGAATAAATGTATAAATAAATAACGTATAGAGTAAATAACAGTTGTAGCACATAGAATAACGAACAAAACAATCAATATCATACAGAATATAAAGTTAAGTAAGAAAAATCAGTTAAGAGGAATTCGTCAAAATCATAGAATGCATTTTCAAGGAGGACTCGTTTAATGGGGAACTTGCATTAATTTTTTTAATTTCATTAGTGTTTATTTATATAAAAAAATGGACTACGCCAAATATCAGCCCTTAAATCGCAATATTAAATTTGTAAACAAATAATTAAAGTTGTAATTGCTAGCTATTAATTTCAAACGAGTCAATAGGCTGTGGAACTACGGCGCGTCGCGCGCACAGTGTGGCAAAATGGTCAAAAATTGATCTGAGAGTCAACTTTTGAGCTATCAACTTCTTTTTTTTTAATACTTGCAAAGGAGTCTGGAACAGTGAGTCACTGCCGCTTTGACGAATTTTACTTCCACATCCACGTAGCGGAAAAAAATTTTTTTCTTTTTTTTTGTTGAAATAGGCTTATAGTCCAATCAATGAATGCCCAAAAAGGGGGTTGTAGAGGACATGGACAGGGAAGAGAGTGTTCCTCTTCAGGAAAGAGTTGGAGGTAGTTAGGAGGTAAACATACTAAAAGTCCTTTCCCCTAGTCCGGGGGGGGGGGCGGGGTTGGAAAAGTTAGCAAATAGGAGGATTAGAAGGGCCACTGAAATATTTTTTTTTATTCCGAGTTTAATCTCGGAATTCCGCCTTTAATCTCAGAATTCCGAGTTTAATCTCAGAGTTCGTAGATTAGACTTGAAAACATGAGACTAATGTTTGAAATGCGTCGCTGTAGAGATGAAGATGAAAAAATGGCTATTGTGACCCTCGAAAAATCCATCCTGTTTTTTTTTAATAAAAATGCACATCAATGACTGAAACACATTTTATTTTACTCAAGAAAGATATAGTAAAGGTCTTTGACAGTGCCAGTTTTAGCACTACCATCGCCCTGGGGCGAGATTTCTACGGCGCCCCCTATCTGCTATCCAAACCCCTTAATGTCTGGCGCCCTGGACAGTCGCTCAACCGCGCACTACCTTAACGCCGCTACTGTCTTTGACACCAGTCCATATTTGATTGAAACTGGATGACTAATAACTTAGCTGCGAAGATGTTACCGTGGAAAGCTGGACACTTTGTATATTAATCATTGAGATTTTCCATTTTATTTAAGATAGATTGTAAATATAGAGTAAATTGGACAAACAGTTTGTAAGATAAATACTATGTTTTATATATCGTTGAAAAGCTTTTTTACATTTCAGATGATGTAAAAATATACGGGGTGTTAAATTACATAAAACTTAAGTAAAGCTCATATCTCCAAAATGAGATGTTCACTAGTTTTTCTGACAAGATTTTTTCATTTCTTACTTTAACTTTTATTTATAATAATAATAATATATATTAGCTAAAAAGCTACAATAGAATCATTACAATATATAGAACATAAGTACATTAATTTTTCTCTAGTTTATCTTAATTTTATATAACAGTAACTGTAAAATTATTACAAATCTTTTTGTATTCTAATATAACTTATCGTAAAATTACATAACCTAATCTCAAAACAATCAAAATTCTTTTTTAATATAGCTAACACATAATTTACTGAAAATATTATATTTTTCACAATATTTTATTTCCTTTGGTAAACCGTTAAATAATTGAATACCCTTACAAAACAGAGATTTAGATTCCGTTAAATTGTCATACCTCTCTACCACCATATCATCTACACTACGAGTGTTATAACCATGAGTCTCTCGGACGAAACTCAATTTATCACATAAATACCTTGGAGCCATACCATGTTTTATTTTAAATATAAATTGCAGTGATTTTAAAACTATACGTTGTCTAACATTTAAAAAATTTAAAACATTTAACATTGTATCTATGGGAGTATATCTGTTACATTTTAATAATATCCTCATAGCTTTGTCTTGCATCTTTTGTAGCTGTTGTAATTCATTGTTATTTAAATATAGCTGCAGCGTTGCACAATATTCAAAATGCGGAGCTATTATAGATTTATATACTAATATTCTTGAAAACATTGAGAGGTAATTTGAAATTCTACGTAAAAAATAAATCTTTTTTGTAACTTTTTTAATAATGTAATCACTATTATTTTTGAAAGTCAAGGACTGATCTATGATAAAACCGAGGTATTTAATTTCCGAAACTTTTTCTAACTTTTTATTATTTAATACAATACTTTCCCCAATTTGTAGTTGGCTTATTACCTGTTTTTTGCCGAGAATCATATATTTACATTTGTCTATGTTTACTTTTAAGCTATTATCACACAACCAAACAAATATATCTTTTAAATCTTGATTAATAGCCCTAATAACACCATCTATATTCTCTCCATCCAAATAAATTAACGTGTCACCTGCAAATAAATGTACCTTACAATTTTTTATAGATTTCACTATGTCCTTTATAAACAGCACAAATAATAAAGGTCCTAGCACTGATCCTTGCGGTACTCCGAAGTCATTGTCTATTATGTTAGACTCACTATTTATATATCTTGTTTTTTGTCTTCTCTCCTTTAGATAGGATTCAACCCATTCAAGTACAGTCCCCCAAATGCCCATTTTTTCTAACTTCGATACCAGTAACTTTCGATTTACCGTCTCAGATGCACGTTTAAAGTCTAAGAACACTGCAACTATGATTTGATCTTTACCTATTGTCTTAACCCAATCCGATATAATGAACTGAAGTGCCGTTTCACAGGAATGACTTTCTCTGAATCCAGATTGATTCTCTATTAAAATGTTATTATCAATACAATGTGTCGTCAATTGTTCTTTTACTACCAATTCTAGCGTTTTTTCATATACTGGTAATGTGTTAACAGGTCTAAATTCTTCACATATTATTGTATTCGAAATTTTGGGTATGGGTGTAACCACCGATATTTTCCAGTTATTAGGACAAATTTCTTTTTGTAATGAGCTATTAATAACATCTAAAAACCTATTACCAATTACATCAAAAGCTGATTTTATAATTCCTGTGGATATACCATCAATACCTGATTTATTAGGTAAGTCAGATATAATTTTCTTAAGACTATCCATTTCAATAGGTTTAAATTCTGTTAATTTATTTTTTACTTCTATAATATCTAACTCATGCCCATTTTGTTTAGGGATACTTTCAATAATATCTTTAATACTGCCTACAAAATATTCATTAAATTTTTCCGCGATTTTAGATTCATTTTCTATTATTTCATTTCCGAACTGGATTTCTTTGGGTGTCGATTTTTGTCTTGACATATTTTCCACATATTTTTTGCATCTTTTTTATTGTCGTCGATTTTTCGTTCATAATAATTCTGTTTTTGTCTTCTTAGCAGTGATGTGACCTCGTTTCATTTACTCTTATATCTTTCCCAGTCTTCATTTGCATTACTTATTTTTGCCGCTGTATATCTCTTCCTTCCATACATTCAATACTTTCTTGATTTATCCATTTTTTATCTGCATATTGCACTGGCACCTTCGTTACTTTTACAGGACAAATTTTATCTAGTGACTTAGATATACTGCTCACAAAATTATCAGCTAACATATTTACATCTGATATTGTATTATCCCAGTGTGAATTCCTTAACAAGTTCCCGAAATTTTCTTCATTAAAGTTCTTGTAACACCTTTTCTTTATTTCTACTTCTTTCCATTGTTTTTTATTAGTTGCCAAATTTACTAAAATATTTGCATGATCTGATATTCTTGGAGTGTGACTAACTTGATAAGTTATGTGCTCACAATTAGTTATAACTAAATCTATTATTGTTGCTGATTTATTTGTTATTCGCGTAGGTTCTTTAATTAATTGACTAAGTCTATTTTGTGATAAAATTTGTTGCAATTTATTAGCATAAAATGTGTTCTGTGATACATCTATATTAAAGTCACCCATTAAAAGCAATTGTTTATCATCAAATTCCTCAATGAGTTCCTACATTACATTTAAAAAATCTGCGTGACTTAAATTAGGTGAGTGATATAATCCAATTAGTGTATAGTTAACAACATTTATTTGTACTGTAATTACAAGAGCCCATACATTTTTATCAACCGTAGTCTTCTTTATTAGTCTAAAAGATAGTTCTTTTTTCACGTATAAAATAACTCCCCCAGTATGGACACTATCTATGTAACAGATTTCATGATAATAGCCTTCAATATTTATTTCATTTCTAAGTATATCTTTGGTTACATGTGTTTCGGTCACACATACTATCAGGGGTTTAACAGAATGTATTAACATTTCAATCTCATCTTTATTATGTAGTAAACCTTGTACATTTAAAGTTAAAATCTGATGCTTATCTGTTCTCCCTGTATATACATTTAATTGCTATTCATGTGAATAATTAATTTTATGCTTTAGATTATTTAAAATGCGCTGGTAACAAGGACAATTGCTGTCATATGCATCATGATTGTTTCCTATATTTATATTGTATTTTTTTATCGCTTCCATACAATTTGTACACTTCTTTTCTGTTGAATTACATCTATCACTATCATGTTCAGAGCCACATTTGAAACAAGTATAATTATTTTTACAATCCTTTGCAAAATGATTAAACCTCAAACATTTATAACATTTGATTACATTCACAAAGTCATAAATTTTACCTCTTGACCAGCCTATATTGATTCTTTCTTTTTCTG
The DNA here is from genome assembly GCA_936432065.2 of Rutpela maculata. Taxonomy (NCBI): domain Eukaryota; kingdom Metazoa; phylum Arthropoda; class Insecta; order Coleoptera; family Cerambycidae; genus Rutpela; species Rutpela maculata. The sequence goes on from OW386285.2 coordinate 55,304,859, forward strand.
CCAATTTGCCATGTGTTTTTGGGTCAGTTTGTATAATTAATGAAAAGGTCCTAGGGTATTTATCATTTTTTATTTTCTTCATTACTTTTAAATGAAATCCTTCTTCTTCTTCTTTATTTATTTCATGGTTTTGTTCAATCATTTGTTCAGTTAGTTTTTCGCTATCATCCATATCATCCTCGTTATGTATCCCAATAATTTTTAAACTTGGATATTTTAATACTGGTTTAGTTATGTCATACTTATTAGGCATTTCCTCCTGTATTTTATTTTGTATTTTATCTCTGTCCTTTTCATTTTCGCATTTAATCACCACTTGTCCTTTTGAGATCTCTTTTATACCTGAAACTCCGACTGCTAAACTTGCTGGATTAATATTTTGTTTTATAACTTCTTTTGTTATGTTACTCGTCTGGTCCATTTTGGGTTTAACTATGAGGACTGGTTCTATCTTATCTTTCTTGACTATATTCGCATATGTGCTTTTTTCTTCTTTTTGATCTATTATTATAGACTGTAACATATTTTATATAGTTTCTACCATTTCATTTTTAAAACTCTCAAATTTTTCATTTAGTTTATCCATGATGATGTCGTTCGTAACTTCGCATTGGTCACAATACCATGTGAGTGATTTAATACTCGTAATTACTTTTAAATCTGCGTTTTTAGTATTGTAACACGCACTGTGATATATTTTATTGCACATACCCTTGCATTTTATAGATTAATTCTTGTCTTTTATAGTTTCTAGGCACTTTCCACAAGTCTCCTCTTCAGACATTGCTAAATTTTTTTTTTTTCACCCAACTCCAAAAATAAAGAAGTTAAATGGAGTTTTAATATTAGCGAGACCACCCTGTACATTCAAAAAAACAGTTTTTCGAATAAAAATCTGAATAACCGCGTATACACAGACAGATTAACCAGAGTACAGTGATTCAAGAAATAAATTAACAATAAAAACAAAATAAATTTCTTTCAATTGTTAAACTAGTAGGAATGGTAATGTATATTTCCTTATAAGGATTTTGACATATATTTAAAAAAAGTTTAAAACTAGGGTTAGTTATTGAAAATTTGATTATCTGCATCTTTAATATTAACTAAGTTTCGTCTAGGAGGTAATAGAACCTAAATACCGAAAATAAATTTATTTTCAGTGCCATTTTGTTAGTATGAAGGTGAGGGCGATAGTGTAATCGTCAAAAAGAAATTATTTTATTGTTATTGATGTTCAGGAACCGCTGCCTAAGGAATCACTACTTCCACATCCAGATTTCCTATCCAAACCTACTAGAACAGAAAAAAAACTGATACTATATTTGCACTCCACTATGCGAAAATTATAGTTCATAGAACTTTAATAATATAATATTTGGAATCGTCTGCCCCAAAAACCAATAAAACGATACGCCATGTTGGTAGTGGAGAAGGGGGTGGTGATGGTATTGGGGGTGGCTTCATTGCTACATGAACATTTTCCAAATGAATCCATAAATCCGACTTTAATCTCGGAATTAAAAAAATATATATTTCAGTGGCCTTTTTACGCCTTCGTACCTTTACAGGTATTTTAAAAAAACGTTGAAAGCGCTGAAGTTGGCGATTTTTGACCGTCTTGCCACACTGTGCGGCGTAAGTCCAACGGGGAATAGCAAACGGCAGACATTGCATTTACATTAATACCGAAGTTAAAGATTGTAGTGGAATCGTTTGTTTACGTTTTATTATTGTTAACTTATTGTTTATTTAAAAAATGTGAAGGGTACGAACTTTATATGAGTGTAGGAAATGATCTTTGAGGGTTTCCAAACAAAATGCAAAAAATTTGTCGATCCGAGAGAAGATTTCAATTTTATAAGTCAATATCTCTATGGACTGGACTATTAATATGTTTCATCAAGAACTTACCACAGACTCATTTTTTTTTATTTATATTTTTATCTCTTCAAATATGTCATTCTGGGACGCCCGGTATATCTGATACGATCACAATGAAAAGTTTAGAAATATTAGAATGAAATGAAATAGAAATAAAATAGGGATAAAATAAAAACTAGTAATTTATATTAATATAGAAAACCTGAAATTATATCGAATTAAACATTTATCCTATCCAGACGATCACTTGCTTGCTAGACGCTATTTCAAATTATCCTTATATTCTCATTGGCCCGAAAAAAGTTAAAAAGTAAAATTGTGATATATTATTGATTAAGTTATTATGCCCTGGTATCGCACAAAAGTTGGTATTGGAAAGTTTTCAATTTCTTCGCAATGCTGTTATTCAGAGAAATTATGGGACATTGTAATTCCGTTCCTCACTAGTTTAAATTCAGACGCCAGCAGGCTTGCGGGATAGAAAAGGAGAGATTCGCTTGTATTTTAACGGGATGGCGCACTTTCACAATATATCTAGGATTGAAAATTAGGTAAGGTAAAATTGATTTTATTCAGATATATATTGGAACTTTAAAGTGAATATTATTTCTTAACCTAGATAATATCTTACATCTAAGTGCTCAAACTACAATAACATTTTACTTAACGAGTGCCTCGTTCCATTCGAGAGTTTGGTTTTAGTAAAATTTCAGGATGGGAAAATTATACTTGTCTGCTTTATTCTTTCCATTTTCGGCATTTTCTTAATCTGGGACAAATATTTTCTGTTACAACGCATTAAATATTTTGGGGAATGATGTCTGGTGGAAAAGACACTCATTGTTTTATTTTTTGATACCTTTTCATTTTTTGTTCGATTTTTGTCAGTAAATAAAACCCAGTAAAATGAGGATCTTGTCATGGTAAGAGATTAAAGGTTGTTTTAGAAATCGAATAAATAGTGAACATTCTGAATATGCTGCATACTGAAACTAGTTGATCCAGAGAATTCTAAAAATACTTAAAATTTCTTTTCGCAGCAATTTCTCAAAGAACCGAACAGAGTTTTTTTTTTATTATTATATCTTCAGGAATAATTCCTTACAGCCAGTTACAATTTTAAAATCAGAACAATTATACGTGTACATAAACTAACAAGACATAAGAGAATGAGTGGATAGGAAGATGGAAATTGGGTTTGGGTCTGATAGTTTCTATACTTGCATAAAAAAAGGAATTGTGACTGGGTAGGTTGCCAAATGTTGGGAAACGATTGGTATGGTAATTTGTACTTTATGCGAAAATATGTATTAAGCTGTCTGATTTGTGTAATGTTATTTGCAAGCAGACTATCATCAAGTTCTAATTGGTAGAATTTTTGTGTGGTAGCATTGATGTAATCCGATAGGACGTTATGAAAAGAGTGAACAAATACCCTTTTTTGTATCTGGTCCCTAAAATAGCTATTTTACGGACTCATTTGAGTCCGTAAAATGACTCAGTCCCAGAGAGTTGACATGGCAACTTTCGAGGATCATTTAAATCAAATTAAATTAATAATTTTGAACACCTTCAAAAGTATTACCCCCAAACGAAATAACCGAACCCGAGAGTATCGTGTTAATTTCTTTTGATAGTAGGTGGTAGCAGCTTCGGTAGTAACCGATATTATCTTACTCGATGGTTCTATTTTCTCATCCCCCGTTAACATTATACACACTTTTTTCGTCTTCTCAATTGATTCTTCTATATCTGACTCTACCACTGAAGACAACATGGAATTAGTTAATATTTAGAATAAAAAGACAATAATATTGTGAGAAAACTTGCTTCCATCATCCTAGCTGTTTCAACGAGATAAAATCGACGTCAGCATCTGCCGCAAGAGACGCAGAACTTCGCCGGAAGCAATGCCCTGTATACTCTGTCGAGTTCGGTAGTTTAAGAAATTCAGCAACGATAGAGGGCAATTTCCCAAAAGGATGGATTCCTACGTTATACCATACATTTTCCCTTACGATAGGAAATAAAAAAATAATCGCTGGTCGTAGTAGACCATATTTCTGGTACACTTCCATGGGATTAACAGCTTCACCTTCAGCTACCACGAGGTACACTCTCTTAATGTTGGTCTTCGTATGGGGAATTGTTATAAATAAGAAGATATCGTGTGTCTTTTTGGACAATATCTTGTATTTTTAGTGAATATAGCTCTTCGCGCCTGCATGCACCACACACGCCAATGCGAAGAGCAACCTGCGAACTTAAATATGAAACTGTAGCATGTCATTAAAGTATGATTTTAAACTTACTTTGATTAATAAATACTTCTCATCGTCTGCATTTATCAAAAATATATTAATTTCTTGGCGCGTCAATACTTTTGACTTTGTGGGCTCGTAGCCTACTGAATTTCGGTTCAGAAAAGCCATGACTCTGGCGAATTTGTTTATTTCTATATTTTATTTGACAGGCAAAACAGCTTTTATCATCGAACATTTTGATAACAGACTAGATGGTTTTACTTCTTGCGACTGTAATAGGAAAATACGAAAATAGTCACAACAATAATTTACATATGTTATTAATATTGAATTCAAAGAATAGCTGCACTTACCTTTTCATGTAAATAGTTCAACATTGCATCTTCATCTACAATTACAATGTTGTTCATTTCTTTCCATCGAATGAATGCCTTCATCATTTTCATAAATTTGACGAGATTTCACTGGAAGTAAATCTAACACAATTTCCTTCGCTTTTTCAGATATAATTTGTGGATTATGCATTTTATACCGTATAAAAAGAATGCGTCAAAATTTTTTTGTTTATATTAAACAATCTGGTTACGATGGTCGCATGATAATTAATCTTCGAAGCTCACCATCTCCTAGAAATATTTGCTTTGATCAAAAATTTAAATATGCTTTAACAAAAAAATGTTGTTTGTAACATGTACCTAAAATCAGTTTTTTGGGACTCATCGGCTAATCCGCTATTCCGAAACAGCTACGATTCGTCCCAAAAAACGTGATTTTAGGTACTTGTTACAAAAATAACTATTATCATTCAGTTATTGATCAAATAAATGATGTAATATAGAAAACTGTGTTTCTTTGATACATCCAAGATTACTGCATATTTCGTATTATTGTTGAACCTCTGTTGCAACAGAACGACACACAGATGGATATACATACGGAGGAACACATATATCATTAGGAAAAGGGCCAAGATATATTCACCGAAGCTCAAAATCTGTAGGGCAGTAAAAATATTGTATTCGAGGTAAAATCATCATAACAGTAAGTGCTACCTAATTTGTGTTTAAGAAAGCAAAAATGAACCATATGCGTGCGTTATCTAACACAAAAAGCAGTTTCACCATAACTGGAAGAACTTATTTTATTTTTTAATTACTTAAGAAATCAATAGCTGACTGACTAGTTTGTAATAAGAAAAGAAATAAGTACCTATATATTATAGTGTCGTGACAATAATTATAGCTCTACTTAACGTATTTTATGTAATATAAAATTTATGGAAATGGCTGTCAGTAACGGGGATATGAAACAACTTTACATGAAATCGTTTCTTAATAGCTACAATTTGGTCACCTGAAGATTAATCTAGTCTTCATCATGTATAAATAATTGAAACGTTTTGCATTAATATTCAGTCCAAGTATTTACTAAACATTTGCATAGGAAAAGTTATTATTTGTTCAGATATATTTGTATCTGTTGACAAAGACGGAACCTTCAACTGGTGAATAATATATCTTCAACTTTTAAACTTATGCAAATGACAAAGTAACTTGATAGATTCTTTCATTATTTGGGTATCTAGGTCAAACACAATTATTCACAGCAACATCAGTATTAAATCTTCTTATAATAAAATATTAATCTATTAAGTGTTTCTTCGTCAACTGTTGTTTTTTTCTACTACCAATGTCAAAAATATAATTTTTTACACTTAAATGTCAAAAGTGTGTTTATTCTGCAAGTCGTGCAAAATAGTACATTATGTTACTAGGAGTAGAAGGCGAACAGAAGTTGAGCAAAGTGAAACTCATAATGAGCCTTTTACTGCGAGTGAAATATAGGGAATATGTGGGAGATTTGGTACCACGGGAGAATTGGGACGGTGGCTTTTTATACCGATTGGTTGGTAGTTTGATAGTGTGTGTCATACACGTTATGTATATTTGTATGAAAAGTAAAAAAACTGCCATTCTCCCGTGTGTTGTGTACTTCAAATCGTAATTTTAATTGTTTTATCTACTGAAAAGTAACTTTTTTTGTTCGAATTATCCAATTCATTGCTTTGTGGGTGCAAGTGTTGCTGGAGAGTTATTTTCGTGAAGATTTAATTACCTGTCCCAAATCTCCCTATTGCTAGTCCTAATTCTTCCTCGTAAAAGGGACATGACACTAGAAAATATTTTCCATACTGCTATTCACCCAATAAATTTAACTAATATTTGCAAGAAGTGGTCCAATATATGATGGTATATTATAGGGTTTTACATTTTTAAATTTTCAAAAATAAAAATTTTAAAAATTAATTAGTGAAAATTGTCCCAACTCTCCCACATCTCCCGTACTATTTTTTCTCCAAGCGTCAAAATAAAAAAATAACGACTTTAATTTTGAGAAATAACATCAGATGAAATATATTGAATCTTAGCCAAAAAAATTAAACATAGGAAATATTAACCATTTTATTTTTTAATTCAACATGGAAGAAAAAATATGTTTTTTGCACGTCGTTCGAGAATAGACCAGGTGCCAAGTATTTTGGAGCAGAAATAATTCAACCAAAAGATTTCTTCATGTAAATCGGTTCATCTGGTTGTCTTTGAGAAGTCCTTCATTGAAAAGAAAATGTGATTTAGTGTGTGTACAAGAACCAATGGACTCATTTTTTTTTATTTCATACAACCACTACTACCACCCGCCACCCACCCCACTCCCATTGCCGATGTGGCATATCGTTTTATGGATTTTTGAGGTAGACAATTTCAAATGTCATTAAAGTTCCATAACAATTATTTCCACATATACTGGAACGGATCTGGCGAGAAAAGGAAGAGTTTTGAAACCAACTTTTTTATAATTTTTTTTTTTTTTTTTTTGACAATTCGGTTACACGCGTTCTCTTTTATCATGTTATCAAGTTAGTTCAGCTTAATCACACGAGGTGGAGCAGGAATTCGCATTTAAAATTCGCAAAAACACGTTTTCTCACGATAACTTTGTTATTATTGGCTTGACGAAAAAAAAGTTTGAACCAAAAATGGAAGACCTCGCGGAAGCGCATAATCTGGTTTTTTTCCAAATCGGCCGGTAACTTTTCGTGAATTTTTTCTTAAATACGCGTTTTTATTTCCGTAACACTTAACATTACAAAAAAGTAATTCCTAAATTTTTTCACGAAAAAAAAAGGAGTAAGGGGGCTGAGATTTATTTGAGGTAGGTGTAATAGATAAGAATTAATGGAGCAGGAGGATGGGAGTAGTGGGCCAATTAGGGGAGGGGGAGGAGGTAGGGAAAGGAAAATTATTCAACTCCCTCGAACTTTTTTCTTTGTCGTGTGAAAATAAAACAAAATGGAATTTGTTCGCTGTTATCTCTAGTATTTGACTGATTAATTTTTTAAAATTTTTTCAAATAAACAAAGGACCCCGAAACAAAACCCATGAAAATGTTGATTCGATGGAATTGGCTGAAATTTTGGTATTTTGTACTTCAAGTGATGCTGATCAAAAGTTCTCATCACATCGAGCCAATCCCATGGACAGTTTTTGAGATACAGCTTGTCAAAGTTAGGTAATTTGCGTCATTTTAGACATTCAAGAACTTTTTACTCCTAAACTATTAACTTTAGCAAGAAATTGCAAGGGTCGAAATATTTTTGTTCTAGTCCAGTAAAGCTCAAGAATTTTTTTTCAGAATTTGTTATCAATTTCTAGGTTAGGTAAAATATATATATATATATGTCATATTTCGGCATGCTTCGGTGGGATTGATTGAAACTTTGCTATTGTGTAGTTAAAGTCATGCTGATCAAAAATTCCTATTGCACTGAATTTATCCTATAAGCGGTTTTCGCTGCAGAAGTGCCTGAAGGTCTTAACAACGAGGTAACGGGTAACTTCCTTTCGTCGCCCCGCTAAGGGAAGAAGAATAACTTTATATTCTATTTCTAAAGCAGTGTTGCCAGATCATCTTATTTATCATAAGAACTGTTTTCATTTTAAAACCCATCTCGTGTTCACGTGGTGGAAAGTTGAAAAACCAAATTGTTTGAAAATACTTGTTTCGTTGTTTAATACGAATTTTTTATAAAATTTTATTTTATTTGAATCAATTAATGTTTAAATTCTACAAAATTTGGGATCATTACAATTCTGCTAATGTGTGAAGTTAATCTGCCAACAGTGAATGTTTATGACATTGGGATTAGGTAAGTGGAAATTGTGCTCTAATTTCCTATGAACGAAAAACATTTGCGTTATTTGTATATAGAAAGAATTATGTAGTAACAATAAACACAAGTTAGACAACTTCTAGAATGATCTAAAGAACGGCAACCTAATCGTGCTTGGTCAAAACACTTACTCTTATTGTCACACATAAAACAAATTAAAGACATAAAATTGCAGGAGCAAAACAATTCCATTCGATATTTATTTTGATTTCCCATCCACGTAGTAGTGTGGAAGTAACATGCAACGGCAAACAAATGTTCAATTTTTTTGTTCAAATCGGCTGTATAAAAACAATTAAAAAAATTAATAGCACACAGGCCCCGGATGATGCTGATGTTTTAATCATGGAAACAGCTAGATGTGCTAGAGACTTTTTTGAATGAAAGGTAAAGAGTCCACCTTTCGATTAAAATGGGTCCGAAAAGGGCCAGGTTAATAGATCTTATTTTATTTTAGTTTAACATTAAAAATGCGCTAGCAGCGGAAACGCCGTCAACGAATATTTCGCGATTAACTTCTATGGCAGATGTGCTGGGGACTTAATTTTTTTTTAAATTAAAGCTAAAGAACCCACCCTTCGATTAAAAGTGGTCTGAATAGGGCCATTTTTTTTTAACATATTTCTTGAGAAATTACGCTCCAGCAGCGAAAACGCTGTCGTCTGTTTCACAGCTAACTTCCATGTTAGATGTGCTAGGGACCTAATTTTTTTTTAAAACTAAAGGTAAAGAGCCCCACTTTCGATTAAAATCAGTCCGAATAGAGCCAGGTTACTATTTTTTTTTAATACGAGTTTTACCTGGAAAATACCCGTTGGTCGTCAAAATTATTTTGAGAATTTGAGGCTAATAGCCTTCTTATTAGCTGTTGGGTCATAATTCGTAGGTAAAAATGTTGATATTATCATTACCTACGAATATATGTATTCAAAAATGCAAACAAAAAAATTTTTGTTTTCGCTGCTTGTCTCGTCAAAAACTACTGGTTCTACTTAAATTTTGTATAGAACATTTTTTATGCAGATTTATCTCACAAACAAATTTTATAATAGCCAAAATTAACGTACAACCGATAATTCACGAGATATTTGGAAAAAACTTATTATAGTGACCTTTGACCTTCTGTAACTTTCGAAAAAAATTTTTTACGCCAAAATAAAGAGAATTCCGTTGGAAAATCTTGGGTTGGATTCTTTTAGAGGTTCATGTGTAAAGTGACTGGGCTATGTAATGAAACGCCAAATTTTAAGTTTGAGCAAAATAAAAATTCTGTCCATCTGTCTTGTCTGTGACTTATTTGTGCGCACCATTGAACCGTTTATGATATTTACACACCTATGTATTATAACGAGATATAGAACTAGATTATATTTTGATCCTATTCCGTTAAGGGGTTGTAGGTAAATGGAGACATGTAAAGCAAGCAAGTAAGAGTCCATAAAATTGTAATTTAGCGTATGCTGACAAAAAATTTTTGGCATCAGCCATCCCCTCTATCACACCCATTATCATCCCCACCCTATTATTAGAGGCTAGAAAAATAAAATTGTGAATTAACGTGTGTACACGAACCAAAGGCCTCAAAAATTTCTTTGACATCACCCTCAAAATCTAAGCACTCTCCACTAAGTTGAGGTCGCTGACTACAAGGAATTAATATTAAAAATTTTAGTATACACCATCACACATCATATTATGTCCTTACACTTTATTTCTTACTATTACTCTCCGATACTCTCCGTATAATGAACGTTTAGAATGAAAATTGGTAGACATGAAGTTAAAAAACTTTTTCGTTATTTATGTTCAATTATCTTTCTCATTATTATCTGAGGATATGACTGTTGTAATTCATTTTCCTCTTTCCTTATAGTCGCATATTTATATTCTCATAAGCATAGTTAAAAAACACATTCCCTGGAAACGTAAAAAGAAACAAATAGAAAAAATAATTTAAATTTGTGGCAAATAAATGGGATTCCGCAGAGTCGAGTGAGGGGTAACTGCGGGTAGCTCTCCAAATGACATTGCCTCACGACCTATCCGTCTTTCTCTAAGTAATTTTCACAGACGGTCGCTCATCGAAATGGATACGTATCCTTGGGCTATTTTGACAGATAATAGAATAGAAATTGGCTATTTTGTCTCGGCGCTAAAGCATTATAACTAGTAATTTATAGCTCGACGTTCGCCAAAACGTTCATGCCTACATTATCCATGTGAAAAACCGCATTTAAGGGTAGACCGGGGCTAGTTAGCATACTTTTTATTTCATAACCTTTGTGTTTTATTATTTCATCTGCAATGGAATTGAAAGTATACGGTGTTGTAGTGCAACTATTATTGGATCTTTTCCGCTAAATAGCTATTTAAAATGTTCACCCATTTAGACCCAGTTAATGTTTTTGTAACGAAATAATTTTATGCCAGCACTCCAGGCGTAGGTATGTTGGAACAGAGATAGAGGTATATCAATACAAATTCAAGAGAATTGTACAAGGGAAAGAAATAGTAATTTAAATATTTACTTATTCGCTATATTGGTAAACAAATGTTTATAATAGGATTTATAAAATATTCTTTCTTCTTTTTCTTCACAACTCCTTGCTAGACGTTTGGTAATACATACATTATTCTAATTGGTCACATCCTGCTGTAGGTATATCTCATAGCATTACGCCATCTATCACGATTGTCTGTTAGACGCACAACCTCACCTCTTTGGTGACATTGTAGAAGAACTTTACACGCAGCGTCTAAGGGACGCGACACTAATTTATTTACTCTGTGAGTCACGTGCGTTGATTGTGTGTAATTGTTTCCACTCCCAGTCGAGTTCTATATATCTAAAAGATGTTTGATATACGAGAAAGGTAAAAGCTGTACTTATCTTAGATTACTAACAGCCTTCTCTTTCAATATGGCTTCTCTGGCGATGCACTATAGTTTATTTATCTATCACTGTAATGAATCTTAGGCTTAGAGATTTCTGCTTCACTTTTATAGAAAATTCCTCTCGAGCTTTCGTGAACCGATCGAAGTAATGAATTATAGAGTTACGGGATCGTGAGACGCTCGGTACTCGACTCCGATCTAACACACAAAAGCCCTCGAGAGAAAAGGCTTAAAGATAATCATTCAGTCAATAAAATGGAACAGTTCAAATGACACTCTTTTTTGGTTAGAATCAAAAATAAATACAATAATGTTTGTGCAATAGCCTTTCTAAGAGAATATGTATATTTCAATAAATCGCCTCCTCAAGCAGGGCAAGGACAAATGCTTCATATAGAGGACGTTAGTAGAGAGCGTGGAATTGCAATCGATTGGTAAAAAGACTCATACAATTTTGTCAGAAGATTATGAAGACACTTTGGTTTTGGGGTTGATTGAAAATAATATAAAAATATTTTACTAAGAAATTTCGGGACACTAATGGTTAGCTTTAAGATTCCTTTTAGTGATTATATCACTCACAAGAACGGAGTTCAACTATATATGAGTTTATTGTGCTTTCCTGCCTCCGGCGGCGTACTGGCCCCATATGGGTTCAAATTATTGTATGTGGCATGACCTCGCTTTCGAGCAACTTTTTACAATGACATCTTAATCTTCCTTATGCACAAGGCGATTTCCTCTATAACTTTGCCATCTGTAAAGACCTGCATTTGGTTTGGCTACCACAGCTTTCTGCCGATTCTCTAACGCACTCGTCCAACAGACGAGTCGCTGGATGAATCAAAATTTGTTTTATTCCAGAAACCGGCTATAGTAAATGTTTGTTGTATTTACTATAATAATAAGTAATTTATTTCGAATATTGTATATTAGTTAAAATGTTAACAATTTAAGGAGAAAACATAATTCATTTCAAAAAGTAGAAATATTTATTGATATTGTTTATATATATTGATGTTCTTCCACTTTTCCATGATTACAGTATCTTATTGAGGTAAATAAGCTGCCACACACCCCCTCGTTGATAAAGAGAACAATCAATTAATTAACGTATCGATGGCAAAGCGCACCTTCTTAACATGGGTTGACGGAACATCACATCTGTCTACCAACAAAAAAGCAGCTCTGTCAACATTGACAGTCACCACTTTATTTCTTTTACCAAAAGTAATTAATTTATTTGTACGGGATAAAACTTTAAATTGACCCTCGTATAAAGGAGAAGCTACGTTTAAAACGTTCTTTATGAACAAATATAAAGTCATATCTGAAAATCTCAGGATTGACAAACGTTTTATAACTAACGCGAGAAATTGGAGAAATAAATTTTAAATTGTCATAATAATTACGTAACTTGTCGATAAGAAGAGGCATGTCAGGAGTATTAATGACTTAATGAAAAATTCTCCAGGTAGAGTTTGACCGTAAATTAGTTCGGCAAAAGAACATTGCAAATCTTCTTTGGGAATCGTCCTGAAGGTTAGTAAAATTATAAGGAGTTCATCTACCCAATGAGACGTGTTAGCTCTAGCAATAATGGCAGTTTTGAGAGTTCTGTGAAAACGTTCAATCATTTTATTACTTTGAGGATGGTACGTGGTTGTACGAATTCTATGAAAACCTAAAAATTTTCCAAATTCGCCAAACAATTTTGATTCAAATTGAACGCCTTATTGTGACGTCAAAGGTACACCGGTAAACAAAGTTTTCAAATAATGTTCGTGCCACAGTTTCTGCAGTTATACTAGGCAGGGGATCAGCGTCTGGCCATCTGGTAAAACGTTCGATCACTGTTAGAATATGAGAACAACCTTTGGAAGGAGGTAATGGTCCTACTAAATCTATGTGTATATGATCGAATATGGATTTAGGTATCTCTAAATTTTCTAGTGGGCTTCTAGTGTGACGTGTGGGAGGACCCTGATTTGGGAATTTGCTGATAGCTCGAGTGGGGAGGGGCACGGGTGAGAGCGGTGAAAATTTACTTTTTTTTTATCAAAATCATCGCGGTTACGCTTAAAAATTTATAAAATAAGACATTTAGGCTAGGCATATTAGGATTCTCAGAGGAAAGTTTTGCTATAGTTTTTATTTTCTCACCCCTAGGTTTTTTGGGTCGCTGAATACGAATTTGAAGTTTGCAGGCAAAAATTTGGCCCGGAACTTTGTTTTTTTGGCACTTTTTGCCCGAATTTGGCACTTTTCTCAGTTTTTGGCCTATATCTGAGAAAGGAAGTGTTTTTTCGACAAGCCCATTCCTTACAAAATTAAAGTAGACAAAATTTCCCGTATTTTTCATATATCACTTTCTTTTGTAAGACTAACCATTCCACCGTTAGAGCGCGCCAAAAAAAATATTCCCGGACCCAGTATACCTTACAAGAATAATGAATATAGGAAAAGTAATTGAAAAAATGGAGACAAACGAATGAAATGCAGTTATTACTAAAGTAGTTATGTACGGTGTATTATAGTCGGTAGCATACAATACTCATATCATTATAATGATAAATGTTGCGAATGATGAATTAGCACGGGAGTTTTAGTTATATCGCTTCTACCCGGAATTAATTATTGTAAAGCTAAAAATTTCCAGGATTTTAGTTTTGGTCCAGGACAACACGTAGTAAAAAGTCCCCTACTTTCTCCCGTCGGCTTCCCTGTTTTTTCAGAGAAACAAGGGCCTAAGTCGCAAAAATTGCAGAGCTGGCTATAAAGTGCAACAGGAGGGTTGTTACTGGTCCGATTTGGGTCGAAATGATCATAAAAGATTAGAAGAAGCATATCCGTTCATATTTCAGATGTTCCATGCATATTTTTGTTCATAATTTTCCGTTCTAGTTCTGTAAACATTTCAAAAATTTCAACATTTTTTAAAAAAATTAGAAAAATTCCGAGATGGCGCCATTGCGGATAAATGAAGACACGGAGGGGAAAACGTACTTCAGTAAACATTTCTCTTCATACTTTGGGCTTTCCATTGGTATGTCTACCTTCTCTGTAGCGTCACCCGTTACGGATTTACGCCACTCTGAGTGTCGCGGCGGCGACACTCGGACATTTAAGTGCGTTCATTATTCAGTCTATCACGTCTGGTCTAAACAATCAAGAAGGCGCAAAACGAGCTATACCCTTAGTTCTCTAACTTTGACAGTTCTCTAAGTGTATGCATTGGTTCATTGGTGCGGCAAAATTGAGTGATCTTAGTCAAGCCATGTAGCATAGGAATTTTAGTTTTTGACCAGGAATTAATTATTATAAAGCTGAAAATTTGCAGGATTGTAGTTTTGGTCCAGAACAACACGTACCAAAAAGTCCTCTACTCTCCCTCGTCGGATTCTTTGTTCTTGGGGAGTAACAAGGGCCTAAATCGCAGAAATTGCAGAGCTGGCTATAAAGTGCAGTAAAAAGGTTGTGACTGGCCCGAAATGATCATAAAAGCTTCGAAGAAGCATATACGTTCGTATTTCACATATTACATGCATATTTCGTTCATAATTTACCGTTCTAGTGCTGTCAAAACTTCAAGAATTGAACAAATTTCGAAATGGCTCCATTGCGGATAAATGAAGACTCGGATGGGAAAACGTACCCGGTTAAGGATAACTGTTTTAAAATTCAGTTGCAAGATTTGCCCTAAACAAACTAACATACATACATACATAGCAAGTTAAATAAAAGCTTGTAAAAAACCATTCGAGTGTTCCTTCCAACATTTTTACGACTTGATCCGCTGACCAAGAGTCTCACGAAAATTTTGGAAATTTAAAACTTTATATTCAGCAATCATGACAACCCACACAAAACACGAGTTCATTATAATAATCATTTACGATCAACAGTTAAGTATCATAGCAAGGGCGATTTCCGCGAAAACGGTGAATTTCACTAGATATGGGAATATGGCTTTTTTTGGCGCGCTCTAGCGGCGGAACAGTTAATCTTCCAAAAAAAAAAGTTATATATAAAAAATGTAGGAAATTTTGTCTACTTTCGTTTTATATGGAATGGGCTTGTCGAAAAAAACGCTTCCTTTCTGAGATATAGGCCAAAAACTGAGAAAAGTGCCAAAATTTTTGCAAAAAATGCCAAAAAAACAAAGTTCCGGCTAAATTTTTGCCTGCAAACTTCAAATTCATATTCAGTGACCCAAAAAACATAGAGGGTGAGAAAATCAAAACTATAGCAAAACTTTCCTCTGAACTTTCCTAATATGCCTAGCTTAATTGTGAACTACGTAATCGAAATGTGAAGATGCTGATGGGTAGGTGAGGGATATGTAGGTTGTTTACGGGTGTCAACTTGCCAAAAGTTTATATAAAAAAAATACTAAGGTTATAATACAGCGGTGAGAGCATAAAAAATGAGGTTTAGTTCGAATAAGTGCGGGAGTTTTGAAACTTTTGGAATTTGTAGGTTTCGATGTCCTGAATGAAATAAGAAAAAATGCAAAATGTGATCTCAGCCGACGGCACCGCCATATTGTAAAAATGGTGCACAAAAACAGCTTCTTTGAAATATCTCGCTTCGGGTGCCTCATACGGCAAAAAATATTCTTATTAAAATAAAAGAGCATTAAATTTTCTACAAAATATGTTGTATACATTCTTTCGTTAAACTGAATAGTTTCGGTGCAGTAGCCGATCGAACGCAAGCATTCTTGATAAAATTATGATTTTTTGTAATTTCTCAATTTAGTGCAACTTTTATTAAGGAGCATTTTTGTGTTGAGACAAAATTTGTTTTCATACCTGAAAATCTTCAAATATAGTTGATTTTACTTCTCTGCCACGCATAACTCAATGTTCAATACTCGTTTCCACACCACCTTGAGGTAGAGTATATGGCGCGTTTTTTTTACGTGGTTGTCCCCTATAATATAGATCTATAGGCCTAATCCACAACTAGCCTGCTTCTTGAGGCATTTTAGGTGCTTGATGTCGAAGGTCCAGGTTCGTTGTAGTCTTCAACAATACTTTCTTCGGAAATTGCTTCCGTTGCTCTGTTCACTGATTCTACGTATTGATTGTACTCCATGCTTGCGAGAAATGTTTAGACTTCCTCGTCGTCATGAAGCTCGTCGACTGTTGCTGGTGCATTGTCGCAGCTTTGTCCGTTACAAAATTTGCAAATTACAGAACATTTTAACACTGCCTTTCTACAACCACATCCTGCACTGCACCTTTTCTTGCATTTACAAGAAAGAAATTTAAGTAGTTTCTCAGAAGCAGGATTTTTCAGCATTTTTACTGGTGTAAACCCAGCTTTGCTCTGTTTCCAGCCCTATTCTTCAACATTTTTGGATTAAGCCTACACTGTAAATAAAGGAATCACAGGAATAATTTTTTAAAAACTTAGACTTTCGGGGTAAAGTTAAACATATTTATGGTTTATTACATAAAGTAAATTAAAACTACACACATTCATGTATCCTTACTTCAATTAATGTAGTTTTCCATATAATTATGTATAAATTACATAATAAAATGTATAAATACTAATAGATAATCTAGTGAATTACAGAACCTGCCCATCAGTATATTTCACAATTATATGGAATTTTACAGAAAAGCACGAAGCATTTCATATATTTGTGTACCATTACTAGAATAATCGCTGGCAACAAATGGACCATCGATTATCTATGTAATCGCGATTACATGCGTGTGTAATATACTGATGGGCTGGTTCGGTAATTCACCGGATTAACTATGTATTTATACATTTTATTATGTAATTTATACATAATTATATGGGAAATATTAATTGAAGTAAATATAAATTTACCTTGCCTACGATCACTACTGTAAATAGTAAAAAACACACTACCTGCCATCTATGTAAGTTGAATTTTACGTATTGTAAACAAAACGCACTGTAAACAAATCGCATGGTAAACAAAAGCACGGGACACGCAATTATAGGTGGCTTATATCGCTAACGCGGGGTTTAAAAAAACAAATGCGCCTACGTAATTTTCAAACGCTGTCAAAACTGACATAATATTTGTTGAATAATATTGTTGATTAGTAAACTAAATCCAGATTTTACTAAATAAATAAATAAATATGATCGTAGGTAAAGTATAGTACATAATTCGAGTTGTAAAGCAATTACGCACTCATGGAAATACGCACTCGCCACTACGTGGCATCGTGCGTAACTTTTCCATTCGTGCGTAATATGCTTCTTACAACATTCATTACGTAATATGCTATTATGTAAAAAACCATAAAAATGTTTAACTTTACTCTGAAAGTTTTTCCTGTCCTGTAGAAATAAAATAATTATTTAAAATTGAATTAACTTAATTTTCAAAGTATTTTTCATCCTAAAGTATTTTTACATCCATTTTTTACAGTGTATAGGGGACAACCACGTAAAGAAAAACGCGCCATGTAGAGTATATCCTACCTCAAGGTGGTGTGAAAACGAATATTGAACATTAAGTTATGCGTAACAGACAGGTAAAATCAACTATATTTGAAGATTTCCAGGTGTGAAAACAAATTTTGTCTCCACACAAATATACTCTTTCTTAAAATTCGCACTAAATTGAGAAATTACAAAAAATCATAGTTTTGTCAAGAATGGCTTGATTTCGATCGGCTGCTGTACTGAAACTATTCAATTTAACGAAAAAATGTATAGGACATGTTTTGTATAAAATTTAATGCTCTTTTATTTTAATAAGAACAACTTTTGCCGCATGAGGCACCCGAAGTGAGATATTTCAATGAAACTGAAATCGTGATGATTTTTGTTAAAAAAAAAAACTTTCACCGCTCTCAACCGTGCCCCTCCCCACTCGAGCTGTCAGCAAATTCCCAAATCAGGGTCCTCCCTTAGTGTACGATGTACAAAACTTTTCATAATCCGAGTCATATCGAAATTTCGTGCCCAGCTCTCCGTCTATTTGGACGAGAAACATCGCACCAAATAAATTCATCCAAATTTGAAATTTTAATTCTTTTTAAATTGAAAGTGTTTTTAGAATCTGATGATTGGTTTGACAATAAATATTTAAGGTCAGAATCCTTCTCTTGAGCTTTGCTTAATAATTTTAAGTCAAAATTAATATTAATTTAAGGAGATTTTTCTGTTCGAATTGGTGAAATACATTGTTCTAAAGAAGATGTGTCATATACACGTAATCAAGTGTCCGCTATGACATTATCTTTTCCTTTAATGTGCTGAATTTCGCATGAAAATTGAGCAATATATTCCAAATGACGTATTTGTCTTGGAGATCTTTCGCCTTCTGTGAATAAAGCATTGATCAAAGGTTTATGGTCAGTAAAACAAATAAATTTACGACCTTGTAATAAATATTTAAAATGTTTAATAGCAGAATGTGAGGATAAGAGACCTTTATCGAAAGTTGAGTACTTTGTTTCAGTCATGGTGAGTTTACGTGAAAAGAAAGCTAAAGGAGTAAGTACTTCTTTGTTATCTCGTTGCCCTAAAACTGCTCCCATAGAGACATTTGAACTATCAACTGTTAGTGATAAGAATGTATTATCACTACAACAAGGATGAGCTAAAATAACTGCGTCGACAATAGCGCTTTTGGCTTTTAAGAAACTATCCATACAGTCAATACGAAAGTCATCTATTTTCGCAATTTTATTATGCGATAAATTAGTACAGAAAGAATGCAAAAGAACTAAGATTTAAATATGCGTCTCATTCAATGCAGTATTTAATCCCCTACAACTTTTAGTAGGACTATGTTTTCGATATTGTGAGTCCTTTACGAGATATAACCGTAAAACCGCAAAACTAAACCTTTTGGGGGTACATTTTTATCCCCCACCACTTAAACGCAACTCCGCCAGGGAGGAAAACCTAGGATAGTCATATTAGGCAACAAATGAAGCCATTAAAATAATAAAACCTTTTGTATCAATTATTTTCGATTCGTCTAATTTTTTGGTTTTACATTACTGGCCTATTAGGTTATGATATTGTAAAAGTAATCCATTGAACTCATTCATTAAAGGAAATAATTTCTAAAGGGCTATTTCTAATAAAACAGTTTATTGATAAACTAGTAATACTATCAATTAAGCGTGCCTTTTTTAAATCGACTACTAACGCAAAATGAGATAAAAAATCAGCTCCAATGATTGGAATGGCAATGTCAGCTATATCAAAAACGAAAGGAAAAATTCTTCGTATAGCAAGTTTAAATTGACTCTTAATAATTTTTTTCCGTACGTATATAGTAGAACCATTATGAGCTGTGGTTAAAACTGTGTCAAGATTTCTATTTAAATCTGTAAAAACATTACGTGGTGTAACTGACAAATCAGCTCCAGTATCAATTAAAAATAGTAAATTATTGGAGTGATCATAGATAATAAGAAGACGGCGATTACTGTCAGAAGTGCTCTAACGTCAGACGTCAAAAAATTATTAACTTCTAGTCATTTCGGATTTTTAAAACTTTTATTGTAAATACATCAGGTGCCTCCACATCGAAAAGCCTTATCGTTATAAAGTTGGTGCCAATAACAAATTGTATTATTTGTAGGATCGTATCTGTTGGGATTATTGCTACGATTTGGAGAACAAGTTCTAGGTCTAGACCTGTTTCGAACTTTACAATTATTACAAATTGTTGTGGAGGCATGAGGATCAGTACTTCTCAAGGCAATTAGAGATTGAATTGAATGAAGTTGAGAACCGAAAACTTCTTGACGTTGCAAAACTTGGTTAAGGGAACTTTGAAAACTAGTTGTAAAATTTTTGAATCAAGTTACCAAATCAGATATAGAAGATACAGGTTCCGCATTAAATGGAGAGACTGATGAAACTTGTACTGAATTTCGGGAATATACAGATGCTAACACTGAAACTTGAGACGACTCCCAAATACGATCCGCAATGTCAGTAATATCTTCTATATCTGTTTTACCTCAGGCTGTAATAGCAATATATATAGTTTGGAGTAAGCGTCTCTTCCATAATTTAACTAATAGCTCTTGGCTTAACATATGGTAGCCTCCAGCAACACTCAATATTGATCGGTAAAAATCCGATGGTTTGAGGTCATTTGCGAACCTGAAAGCAAATCCTCGAAACTCTTCTTCTCACTCGCAGTTAGCCTCGATATTAACGTACTCTTTAAATTAGTATACAAATTATCTACAGAGGGACTTGCAATAATATCGTATACGTTAGTTATTACCTCTAACGGTAAGGAGGCCTGGTCATACTTCCTCCTATCATTGACAATTCTAGACACTGCAAACTGCGATTGGACTTGAGCAAACCAAGTCTCAGGTTTTGTAGCCCAAAATGGGGGCAGGATGACAGATGTGATGTAAACATTATATTATAGTAATTTATAGTAAATGTACCAATTGACAGTAATATGTGATATCCAATTCCAGAATGTTCGAGTCGGGGTCACCAATTTATAGTAAATGTTTGTAGAGAAAAATTTGAGGATGATGTTTTTGAAACTAGTGAATTAATTATTGTGAAAATTGATTTATCCTGCGTACTTTTAGTCTAAGAGCTAACAGCGGATTTCATTACACAATAGAGAATAGGGCCAGAACTTTCTTAATCTGCCCCTTGTAGCGTAACAATAAGATAATCGGAAGTCTGGCAACCGTCCGGGGGTGGCTTTTGCGCCTCTAGATTTTTAAAATGTGAATCAAAAGTAATAAAATTACATTATTATAATCAGTCTTTGGGATATCAAAGTTGAAAATATTTCAAGTGAATAAAAAAATCGCCAGACCGGTGGGTGGGTGGAAAGTGGGTGCAAGAGGGGGTTGAAGTGGAATTGTTCAGTGCGTAAGGTTCTCGCTTGGGATGCGAGAGGGTCCCGGGTTCAACTCCTAGACCCACTGAATTTTCTTTTACCGATTAATGTATTTTTTTTACTAATTCAGGTTTGATTTGACGGCAGAAATAATATTTTCCTTCCTCTTTCTTGTAATATAATAATTTAATTTTCTACGCAGGCAGTACTAGCGTCGCAGACAAAGAAGGAGGTGCGGAGGTGTCCCACCGCCTTTTTTCCACAAAATAACTCTTATAACTGACATTTTTGACGTAGCCGGCAGCTTTTAACCTTTCGTAACGTGACAAGGGTCCCCGATCGGCCCATTTTGCGGCCTTTCCAGGTATAAAATACTAGCAGTGGGTGTTCCTCAGAGATTTTTTCAATAATTTCACGAAAATAATAATAAATGGCAAAATAAAAATCAATAACTAACCTAAACAAATCACAAACACAAGAAATGAAATTATTATATTACAAGAAAGAGGAAGGAAAATATTATTTCTGCCGTCAAATCCCAAGCGAGAACCTTACGCACTGAGCTATTCCACTTCTACCCCCTCTTGCACCCACTTTCCACCCACCCACCGATTTGGCGATTTTTTTATTCACTTGAAATATTTTCAACTTTGATATCCTAAAGTACCAAACTGATTATAATAATGTAATTTTATTAATTTTGATTCACCCTTTAAAAGTCTAGGAGCGCAATAGCCACCCCCGGACGGTTGCTAGACTTCCGATTATCTTATTGTTACGCTACAAGGTACAGATTATGAAAATTCTAGCCTGATTAAAAATGACGTAACGAAACCGTTGCTAGCTCTTGGACCATTATGTCAGTATGTTGTGACTTTCAGTCATTGACTATTTTTTTCTATTATTTTTTTGGTAATGTTTTTGCATTTTTGAGAAGTAAAGTTTAGGAGTTGCGTTATTATGGGTGAAATTGATTATCAGTTGGCTTTATTACTGCAGCAACAGTTTGAACAAGAATATAAACAACCTAAGGAATATAAATCTGACGTGGAATTAGCAAGGACTCTTCAAGAACAGTTTGAAGCAGAATATAATACAGAGAAACCAGGACAAGAGTTGGTATATGACACTCAGGAAAGAAGTAAAACGGTTAACGACTCTTCAAAATGTCTTACTGATCCATCATGGGAAGTTATCGATCCCACTCCAGACATTCATATGCTTTTTATAGCATTTAATGAACGCTTTTTCTGGGGAGAACTCTTGGCAGTTTGTGTTTCATGGAGTAAAAGAATGACAGCAAGTGCAGGTATATGTTATCCTCATGGAACAGGAGGAATGTGTAGTATTACTCTTAGTGAACCCCTGTTAAAACTGCGGCCTAGAAAAGATTTGGTTGAAACATTGCTGCATGAAATGATACATGCTTATTTATTTGTAACTCATAATAATAAGGATAGGGATGGACATGGATCAGAATTCCACAAACACATGTATCGTATCAATGGAGAGGCAGGGACCAACATAACGGTTTGTCATGATTTCTATGATGAAGTTAAATTGTATCAACAGCATTGGTGGAAATGTGACGGTCCTTGCCAAAAATGGGAACCTTATTTTGGAATGGTTCGTAGAGCAATGAATAGAGCACCTGGGCCTCAAGATAGGTGGTGGGGAGGGCACTCAAGAAATTGTAGGGGAAATTTTATAAAGGTAAAAGAACCAGACAAAAAACAGAAAACATCTACTAAAGCCAATGGAAACAATAGCAGTGTAAAACGTAGCATATCTCAAGCATCCCCTGTCAATCGGAGCAAAATTCCTAAATTATCTACAAATGAAATAAGCTCTGTAAGTACAACTCAAGAAATGGAAACAGCAGTGTGTGCTGTATGTATGAAACAAGTGGCCTTTATTCAACTTAACGACCATTTAGACACTTGCCTTGAGGCGCCTAAAAAGAACGTCGATAAGAAATGTATAATTTGCGGAGAAACAACTCAAACAGCAGAATATGACATGCATGTTGAAAAAAATAAAATTACGCAGTGTACTATTTTGTAAAAAAACATTTATATTAAAATATTTCTTGATATGTTGGGTCATTTGCAAAGGCACATATTGAAGGGGAATAGCCAGATATAATACAAATACAAATACAAATACAAATACAAATACAAATACAAATACAAATACAAATACAAATACAAATACAAATACAAATACAAATACAAATACAAATACAAATACAAATACAAATACAAATACAAATACAAATACAAATACAAATACAAATACAAATACAAATACAAATACAAATACAAATACAAATACAAATACAAATACAAATACAAATACAAATACAAATACAAATACAAATACAAATACAAATACAAATACAAATACAAATACAAATACAAATAATTTATTGATGTCAATACCCAGTGGGTTTACACAAGTCAAAAGGTACAGATATTGTAAATTACATCACATGATATGCATTATATAAAGACAAACAATAGTAAAAACACTGAAAAGTAATTTAATATAAGACATCAGACAAAAACTCGTCAAATGAGTAGTATGCTCCATTCAGCAGCATCTCTTTGATTCTAAAATTAAAAAAAATCCGGTAACTGCTTGATGTCTGGCGGTAACTTATTAAAAAATTTTGGACCATAAAAATTTATTGCATTCTGGCTTTTAACCAATCTGGTGTAGTTTAAACAAACTTGATCTCTGTGTCTGGTATTGTCCGTGTATATCACTGTGCGAAACATATTTGTCTAGATTTTGATTAACATACATGAGCGCGGTAAGAATATAATAACTAGGAACTGTTAGAATATTCATCTCTACAAATTTCTGCTTTACATCTTGCCTAAATGTCAATCGTGTCATTATCCTCATAAAACGTCTTTGAAGTGAGAATATTCTGTATAAATGAGAGGAGTGTCCCCAGGTAAGAATAGCATAAAAGAATACACTTTGAAATAAAGAGAAATAAACTGTTTTTACAACATTTTCAGGCAATTCTGTCATTAAATTTCTTATCAGATATACAACTTTAGAAAGTTTAACACATGTAATTAACATGTTGAACCCAACGTAGATGGGGATCCATGATTACTCCTACAGATTTTACATTTTCGGGATTGTCGAAATGATCTAAGCACCGGGTTGAAAAAAAACATAGTTTGTGTCTTTGAATTATTAAGATATAATTTATTTGATCTGAATCAGTCAGAAGCTTTCAACTGTGAGATCTGCATATCCTGCAATAAATTGTTTGGATTGCTATTTATATTAATCATGGTGGTGTCATCAGCGAACAATACGAGTGAAGAAGTGTCATTTATATGATTAGGTAGATCGTTGACATATATTATAAATAATAGGGGCCCAAGTACGGAACCTTGAGAAACTCCGAATTTTACTTTTTCTGATGACGATGATACTCCATTATATATAGTTATTTGATCTCTGCCTGTTAGATATGATTTTATGAAATTTATGGCAGAAGTGTTTAGCCCATATTTTTTAAGTTTATTAACCAGGATATCGTGCTGCACACAGTCGAATGCTTTCGACAAATCGCAACGAAAACCAAATTGACAATTTGACAGAATATTATTTGATTCAAAAAAAGTAACGAATTGTCGAAACAAGACTTTCTCTATTATTTTAATAGTCCAACAAGGTAACAGATGTGAGGCATAAAACTCATTGCACGGTGTTGTTACCCTTTTTGCATGTTAACTTGTACTTACTAACCTTTTACGATACCAGGTGAGGTCAATGACCTCAAATAAAACTCAAAATATAACAGGGCAACTTAAGAAGAACACTTTGTATTCAAGAAAACTCACATGCATTACTTAGAGTATAATTTACAAAAGTTAAGTATAAAACAATACACCCAGTATGATAAATCATTAATAAAAACCAGACAAACCTTATGAAATATTAATGTAACCAACTTGGAAGATCATATCAAGGCCCCACACTGGTAGAATCTAGCTTTGTTTTCATTAGAAGAAACTATAATTATCTTGAACACCCTCGTAGATGATTCGTCAAACTAAAAAATTCAAATAAACTATTAAATTAGTATAATAATCTATATAGTAAGTGAAAAATAGGGGACAATGAGTACTTATTATGTATTAGAACATGTGTATAAACAATTTTAATAAGTGAAATTAGCATAAAGACTATTTATAAACAAAGTGAGAAAAACTTTCTCGGAAAGAAACTATATGTACAGATTTTAGAAAAAGAACACATTGTAATGAAGTGAAATTTACAGGAAATAAAGACTAGTACCTGTATTGTAACTTTTCTTGAAACCTCTTTAGATATAATTTTGCTGATCCAGGTGTAAGTCTAGGACACCTGCGTTGTTTTGTGTAACCTTTAGAAGGACACTATGTATTTGTTTAGGCAACTCATATCGGTGAACATGGAGGTGGACACCCAAAATATTTGTTCACTTATAAATGTGTTAAAAACTTATCCTAGTTAAGAATTGTTTATCAATAAGTAATATTTAGTATATTAAGTAGATTCTGGGTGAATTTTAGAGAGTTATATGTAGTAATAAGGGCACAATGTGGTAAAATAGAATATTTATGAAAGTTTATTTAAAAGCATCAAATGTACACAAACGTGGTACCGAAATGGTGAAAAAGGCATAATAAGGCATGTTCCATATCTAAACTGTGCATAAGACAAATCAAAAGTCCAAAAAAGTTCATATTTAGAAATTCAAATTTAAATTTCAAAAATCACATTATGTGTTTTTTCTACACCTATTTAATTATATGACAATTATTAGCATTTCTTTGGGGAAAAATCGTACTCATCATTCACTGTAGTGAATTATCGATTCATAATTCACTGCATCCGGCCAATCACAAATACAAATTCAAAAATCATTGTTTCGCTGATTCAATGATATTTGAAATCAACCGCGATCAACTCTTGCTGCTGCGGCTGACAATCAACTCGCGTGACAGTGACAAGTGTACCGCCATACCGCCATATTATTTGTTTACGTTTTCGACTTATTACGAATAGGTACCGATTAATGCTATCAATTTTCAGTCTAATTTATTTGTTTAATAGGGTGTAGAAAAAGCATAGTATTACATTCGCGATTATGGCCATTATTCACTCAGATGATTTGCGCCACTCGCCTACGGCTCGTGGGCTCAAACATCATCTTCGTGAATAATGGCTATCATAATCGCCCATATAATAATATACTATTAAACCGTGTGTTTACGGAATCGTAATAAAAACGATAATTAATGCATTTTTGATAAGTATTCTATTCCATGAAATTAAATATTGTTAATAAAAACTGTAAAAAAGACTCAAATTTTCCAAGTTAAATATCACTATTTTCCCACATTATATAAGAAGGTACTTACTTACCTTAGAATAAATCTAATTTCTTAAAGAACAGTACTTCGTCAGTGTTTAATAAACCAAAGTGTTCCAAAACCAAGAAAATATTGGAAGGAAAATCAAAATATCTTGGTAATCACCTGTTAGTTCTGGTAATATAACGTACCTGCAGTTGGCAGTAACGCAGCATAGCAGCATCCAGTCCAGTCTCCAGAGGCGTACCAACGATTAGTGCGCGGATGAGCTCAGGGGCGTATAAAATTCGGTAACGTATAGGTACCTTATCTTCAAAATATCACTGATCAGTTTGATAGAGGCTAAATAAATACAAAGACCAATTATTTCAATTTTACATTTTTCTTCGTATATCATTTCTCTATTTTAATTGATTATATGTAAATTTCAACATCATAACAGAATATTAAAAATTGTTTATTTTATTGAAATACAGGTGTTTTCTTAAGTTTGCCAGTGTGTACATTGCATCTCAGGAACCGGCTATCTGAGAGGGAGTAGTTTCTCATGCTCTGAGGCGTGGCAGTACCGAGTTTCTCGCCTGCTGCATTTCGAGGTTTAGGTCATCTGGCGCCCAATAAATATATTTTCTATTATTGTCATCGTACAACATTAAATTTAGAGCACTATAAATATTTCAAATAAATGTCACAGTAAAACCCCATATTATAATAATACACGACAATATATATTGATGTTCTTTCACCTTTTCGATGGTTACAGCATCTTATTGAGGTAAGGGAGCTGCTACACCAGCCTTGACCATTTTTTCTAATTTCTGTCTAATCATCAGTTACAGACGCTACGCGCCATTGCCATATTTTTCGGTCCCGCCTTTTCAGTACGTCGCGTCGCGTCGCCTGATCAAAATTTGATTGTCGTTTCTTTGAATGATATCCACAATGACTGTGTCTCCAATTTCCCTGTATTTCGTAAAGCGATAAAAATTTAAAAATATTTTGAAAGATAAAATTCGACGCACTTTCGAATTTTACACCTTCGGAGATGGTCGTCGCCGAACGACGTAAAAATATTTTTTGTGAAATGTTGGCGTTGTGCCTTACATTTTTGCGAACATGCAACGAGTCCGTTTGCCAGCCTTCGGCAATGATGCCTTAAATATTTTTAGTTATGCTCTTAATTTGTCTTTTAATGTCTTTTAATAAACTTTTCCTAAGTCAAATTTAAACCAATCGTGTTATGTCTGACTATAGTCCCTTGAGGTAAAGCTTTTACCCCACAAGTTCTGCGACCGGAGCGCAACACATGTACCCTCCCGTTTTCGATGGTGACAATATTTTCTGATCTATCCTCCAACCACTACCCCTAAACTGGAAAAACCACCCCCTTTTTCCGATTTTCCCGAGGATTTTCCGGTACTAGGAATTTTATTATCATAAAATTTTATTAACGAAAGTTGTTCAGAATTATCGGAAAACCTTAAGCTCAATATTTCATTAAAATAAAAAAATTAGAAAATTAAAATAATTGATAAATCTAAAAAATATGAAAAAAACTACTAATTCCTTGACAACTACCCGACAGTTTGGGATTAATTTCAAACAAAATTGTCATGAATTTTTTAAACAATTAAATTTATTCTCGGAATTTGACATTATTTTAAACAAAATTTCAATATTTTTTAATTTTGATTAAATTTTGGAATCAGGGTTTTTTGACAATTCTGAACAAATTTCGTTAATAAAATTTTCCGATAAAAAAATGCCTAGCACCGAAAAATGGGAAAATGAGGTGGTTTTTCCGGTTTAGGGGTAGTGGTTGGAGGGTAAATCGGAAAATATTGTCACCATCGTGTTCCCCGCCCTCGAAAACGGGGGGTACATTTCTTGCGTCCGGTCGCAGAACTTTTGGGCTTTTTGCCTTCTTCTACTAGTCCGTGATTGCTGCAGAAACTGACCTAATAAAGGCCAGATGTTTGGACGTATAATATTACAAAATTTAAAAAATTATCTTTACGTGAAGTCAAAGGCATCATTAGAATTACAATAAGCCTCTTGCATGTGCCGTATATTTTAAATTATTTTGTACATATTAATATATAGTACAGTAACTAGAGGTTTTAACTTCGGAATAATGTCATATTCAACGGATTTCGTTCATTTTTGGCAGTATAATAGTAAATACTTCACAGAAAAGTTTCTATATTGTGTGGGGGCTTGCTAATTTATAGGGGGTGGATGCCACCCCCTCTCAGGGGGTGGCTCTTAAGAAATATATATATTACTTCCACGTCCAGTGGAAGTATAGTAACGACAAAAAAATTTTTAAAAATTTTTATTGTCCAAACAGGCTTAAAATGTCATGAAACGTCGAGATTTTAAGTTTCAGCGAAAAAAATTTTCTGTCTGTCTGTCGGTCTGTCTGTCGGTCTGTCGGTCTGTCTGTATCTTTTTTTTGTGCGCACGTTTACTCTGGAACCGTTTAAGATATTGACTTGAAATTTGGTACACATATGTACTTTAATGAGATCTAGAACTAGATTATATTTTCATCTAGTTCCGTCGAAGGGTTGGGGGTAAATTGGGGTAAATTTGGGGTAAATAGGTCAACCAAGCAGGTAAGAGTCCATAAAATTGGTATTTAGTATATACAAGAGAAGCTAAGGTCTCAAAAAAATTTTTGGCATTAGCCACCCCCATTACCACCCCCACCCCCTTATTAAAGGGGATGAAAAAAAATTGTGATTTACTGTTTGTACAGGAACCAGAAACCTCAAAATATTTTTTTACTTCATCCACCCTCCACTATCACCCCCCTATCACCACCCCCCACCCCACTACCGATGTGGGGTATCGTTTTATGGGTTTTTGGGGTAGAGGATTTCAAATATTATATTATTAAAGTTCCATAAACAATTATTTTCACATACAAAGTTTTTTCGTTGTGAGTGACTTGGATAGAGAATCTGGATGTGGAAGTAGTGATTCCTTGGGCAGCGGTTTTATTGGAGCTGAAATAGAATCAAAATTTAAGAAGAAAAGGTTTTATGCAATTTTTCACATAAATTGATAGTTTTTAAGTTATAACGACTTTAAAATTGCGATTTTAGCTTAAAAAAAAGGTATTTCCAAACGACTTTCGTCAAGTATCTCGAAAAGTATTACTTTATCGAAAAAATGTTACAGACCAATTACAGAAAGTACAAACTGGGAATTAATTATATTTTTTGTTTATTGATGTAGGATTAATAATTTCGGAGATATTTAAGTTTATGGTATCCAAGTGTTTCGAAATTACCTTTAAGTTTAAAATGCATTTTTTTTAAAGCAAGTGTTTTAAATCAGCAAAAGAAATTGAGCATCTAGGTAATGCTACATCTTAACGAAAAACTATATTTGAGATAATACGCACATTTTTCCGTCATGATTTCTTTATTTTTTATGCTACAGGAACGAGTAAAAAATAATTTGAAAGTGCAATTAATTGTCTTTAATTTCATTTCTTAGCATGCCTGACGTAGGTGTCACAATTTCTGAGATATTTAACATTTGAACTGCATTTTTTGTCTTATGAACGTTTGGACGCCATTTGTAAACTTTTATATCTCCAAAACTATTAAATCTATGTAAATAAATAAACAAGCGAAATTTATTATCAGTTTATGAGCTTTATTTTTCAATAAAACTAATATTAAATTCATTGAATCAACTGCTCTTTCCTTTAACGCTTCTAGGCAGGCAAATCATAATGCTTCTTCATCAGCTTTCTTAACATTTTTCACTTTGTTTTTATTATTTTTATTTTCATTTTCACTTACTGTTTTACTTTTGTGTACTTTCTCTTATCATCACCATGTCTCTTAGAGATAAGATTTTCTGCGTTTATTCCGTTAATATTTTTCAAAATGCATACAAGAACTGCCATTTGCAGTTTCTCTCGTATAGTTTCGTACCACTATAGCAATCTTTCATTAAAACCATAGTTACCTTCGTTCTACTAGGTTTGTTACATCACTCACTTCAACAGGGCATGTTGGCATAACTTGCCCCATACTTATTTTTGAGCTCTTAGATTGTCTCCACTTCTCAATTCATTTAAACGGTTTAAAATCTAGTTGGCTGATGACAATATCTGCAATTTTAAGTTGTGTATAGGGCTTATTCTAGTTGTCTTTTCCATCCAGCTCTCTGTTATTTGTTATATTTCTCATTAACCTCAAGTTGTTGATATCTATTTTAAAATTGTTATTAAAATATGTTGGGCAACACTATATTTTTCAGTTTTTCCACTTTTGAGGTGAGCCACAACTTCCTAAAATTCCATGTTTTGTTTGCCCAATATACTACAAGTTATACTCCGGGAAATAAGGTTTTTGCCAGGACACTGAACCATCCAGGCATCTGACAAGTTTTTCAAGTAATATAAACCTATAGGAACAAAACCTCTACTTTTCCTGCAGTGGACTTGGCGTGGTTTTTTAGTTATTAACAATTAAAGGCAAGAAATTGTATATTTTTGCACATATTTGCCTACCAGTAACAAATGAAGTATTTGATCAACAATTCGGAGAAACTGTCTTGTAGGGAATTGAAAACCTTTAAAATGGCTTTTCGAAAATGTCGATATGATTATTTGTTGCTTAGAAAATTGCAAAGAACGGTCTATATTCGCATAATATTCAATTAACAATAAATATTGCAAAAATCAACCTACGACTTTGTTATTACGTAAAAAATTGGGCCTTGAAGTACTTAATATATGGTAAAAATTCATTGAATAGTTTTTGCAAAATTGTAATTGTTTATCCCAGAGATGTTTTTTTTACAATAACATTTTACGCACAGTAATAAAAATACAATGGTTCTACGGGTATCCCATGAAAGGGGAATAGTTGTTTTATCGAAATAAATTATTAGATCTAAAAAAAATGTTTTAATTATTGCAAAATCTCATTCCAAAAACCCTATAATTTTTAACTTATAAACAAATAGAATAACTTCCATATCCATATTCGAAAATCTGGCTTTTTTATGGTGAATTTAAAAAAATATATCCCAGGTCAATATGGGCCATAGTTAGCCGTTTTTTTTTTAATTCACAGTTACTTTGATTATAATAATTAAGAAACGTAACTAGCGCCATTTTAAAGATAAAGAGCTGACGTTTTTGTGGGAAAAAATTGAAAACAATTGCACTTCAACAGGGTCATTGGTGAAGCTTCAAATATGTAGCTCGAACGAACACGGCTCGAGGCTTCAAATCCGCGCGCTCAGTAGTGGAAATAACTGATATCGCAAGCTATATCTCTGGAACCTGTTG
This sequence comes from Rutpela maculata, assembly GCA_936432065.2. Taxonomy (NCBI): domain Eukaryota; kingdom Metazoa; phylum Arthropoda; class Insecta; order Coleoptera; family Cerambycidae; genus Rutpela; species Rutpela maculata. Next base: position 55,336,681 of record OW386285.2, read on the forward strand.
ACGGATTTTGATGTTTCTTTTTTAATTCGTGGTACCTCTTCGCGTACATTACGAATATGTAATTTGTTTACCAAATAATTTGTTTAAAGATTTTTTCAATAATTTTTTTAATTTTTTTTTTTGTAATTGTTATCGGGAAACAGAAATTACCCATACACTTCATCAAACAAAATGTTATTATAAACAATTAATTTTTATCATCAATTTTATATAAAAAATACGCTATCCTTTATAAATTGCATTTATTTTACCCTATTAGTTTTATTTAAATATTCTTACATTTACAAATGTATTTTTTACTATCCGACAATATTGAAATCATTACTGATAACTGTATACAATGAAAAATCTCTTACCAACATACAAAAAATTGACAATCTGTATTATACTTAAAGTGGAGTCAAATTAGGATGTTAATGTAAATTGTCTGGTCAGGGCGCTTCTTTTGTTTTAACGTGTTCAGTGGGTCAACTTTAGTTCACAGTTCAGTTTTGCAGTTTCTGCGAGGTCGACGTATTGTTTATTTAAACAATTACATTTTTTAGACAGTGTTTTTCATCAGTTTTCTTTTAAAATCTCGAAATCTATAAGTGCTGGAAATCAATAAAATGGGAATCAACAAAAAGAAGAAAAATGTTCGTTATGAGTTGTGGAACAAAAGTACACAAACAATAATTCTTTCCAATTGCTATTATTATTTAAACAAATTGAACATTGCACAATTATGCGTCTTTAAACGAATTGCTGTTCTTTCAACAATAAAGGATAATTTTCAATGAAATTTTGGAAAAATATAGCTCTTACAAAGTATAATCACAGCTCAAAATTTCAAATCTAAATTATTATTAAAACGGCTCGAATATACAATTATTGCTAAAACTTTGCACCCTTGCGAAATCCTGCCATCAAGACCAAGAAATCTGTACATGGCCCAAATTGTAGCATTCTATAAGTACTTTAAAATTAAAATTACGGAGAAAAACATTTTTTTTTTCAAAATGTAAACCCGTTTTATTGCGTTTGTTTATAATTTACGAAATTTTAGTTATAAACAAATTCAAGTAACTCTCTGGTTTTTTCATGAAATCAAAAACCGTAAACGAGTAATGAAAGTAGATTAAAAAACACCATTTTTGAAAAAAAAATGAATGCTCTACTTGCATTTGGAGCTGAGATACGTTAGTTTTTACGTTTACGTCAATTATAAATGAATAAATCGATATTTCTTCTTGAAATTTGGGCTGGTTATTCCCCAATTCTTATTATTTTGTTTCTGCTATTTGAAGATAATCCAAAGCTACAATCGTTAAAATAACATCGAATAATGAGGCTTTGAGAGCATAATGCACATTTTCAATTTTTTTTATAACTTTTTTAATTTTTGTCACGAAAATGGTAAACCAACCTAACTTGAACAACTACCCTTATGTTCATGTATACATCTTTGTAAAACTTTTAATATTAATGATACAATAAAAATATATATTTCGCGAGCAGGATTAGAACCCGAGACGTCCGCACCCTGAATAAAACAACAATAATATAAAAAGTGCTGTAGCCTTACCCACTCGGACATCTAGCCACTTCAGTCTGGTTTCTAAGAACATATATAACTTGTAGGTTCCCCCTCTCTCGCCTCGAGCCGTTTTCGTTCGGGCTACATATGTGAAGCTTCACCAATGACCCTGTTGAGGTGCAATTGTTTTCAATTTTTTCACACAAAAACTTCAGCTCTTTATCTTTAAAATGGCGCTAGTTACGTTTCTTAATTGTTATAAACAAAGTAGCTCTGAATTAAAAAAAAACGGCTAACTATGGCCCATATTGACTTGAGATATATTTTTTTTAAATTCACCATAAAAATGCAGTTTTTCGAATATGAAAAAGGCATTTTTCTACGAGCAATAGCAACGAAGTTATTCTATTTGTTTATAAGTTAAAAATTATACGGTTTTTGGAATGAGATTTTGCAATAATGAAAACATTTTTTTTTAGATCTAATAATTTATTTCGATAAAGCAACTCTTCCCCTTTCATGAGATACCTGTAGAAACATTGTATTTTCATTATTGTGCGTATAATGTTATTGCAAAAAAAAATCTCTGGGATAAACAATTACAATTTTACAAAAACTATTCAATGAATCGATTTGAAATTTTTACCATATATTAACTAGTACAAGGCCCAATTTTTTACGTAATAACAAAGTCGTATGTTGATTTTTGCAATATTTATTGTTAATTGAATATTATGCGAATATAGACCGTTCTTTGCAATTTTCTAAGCAACAAATAACCATATCGACATTTTCAAAAAGCCATTTTAAAGGTTTTTTAATTCCCTACAAGACAGTTTCTCCGAATTGTTGATGAAATACTTCATTTTTTACTGGTAGGCAAAAATGTGCAAAAATATACAATTTCTTGCCTTTAATTGTTAATAACTAAAAAACCACGCCAAATCCACTACAGGAAAAGTATGGGTTTTGTCCCTATAGGCTTATATTACCTGAAAAACTTGCCAGCTGTCTGGATAGTTGAGTGTCTCTAATAGGGTATTTTTTTATTTCCCTGGAGTATTACAATCCATTCGACTAATGTCGTAACGGGAACAACTGTTATATTTTATCTAAGTTTTAAAAAATCTTGCTTAGACCATAAGTAAACCTGGGCTCTTAAGCAATTTATCCGAATTTTTAATGATGTTAACATGGGTGGCTAAACGGTCGTCAAATAATAGTGTTCAAATATTTTGGTGTTTGTGGAAACTACTTCAAAGACAGTGATACACGAAGGTTCCAGCCAGCTTCAGGACACAGAATTTTTTTTTTTTTTCAGATAATTTACAAACAAAGCAACACATACCATTGCAAACTATATAGTAGACCCATCTTCAGTCAAGGAATGATACTACAATGGTGGGCGCTCTACTTCGAGTTCATGCGCATGAAATTTGAACACTTTCATAATTTGCCCCTTCAGTCAACTGGCCCGATCTACCCCTACACAAGGTGCAACAATTTTTCTCCAGGTCACAACGATAAAAAATATTATTTATTTAGTAAAACGATTCGTGCTTTTGCATTTATATAAGATTTCTTCCACATTTATATATAGAATCATAATTCATTGTAAAACGCTGCAGGGTGATTTCAGCAATTTTATTTCAGGCAGACATTTATTTGAAAATACGTTAATAGGATTTATTTGTTTGCACAAAAGAATTCAATTTTGCGAATAAATGAAACTACCATCAAACGTGAAATCAGCTTAGATTGCTATAATTAAAAATAAAGCTGAACGATGTAATCCCTCAAATTAATGGCTGTAACTTAACGAAAATATCATTCTAAAGAATCGGAAACCTGTTATTTATTAATCCTTCAATTACGAGATCCTTTCAAAATAAACAAATTTTCTTTTGCTATCTTGCAAATCATATTTGAAAATAATGAAAGGCGATGAATGAATTATTAAAACTCATTTGCACAGTTTTCTTTTGTAGTTATTTAACAATTTATGAACAAACAGTTATTTTGTCATTTACAAACTACACTCTTTTAAGTTATCCTGTTATCCTCTTGTTTTATAAAGAATTCAATAGCCCTGTTAATTGACATTTGTACCCTTTATCCGTTCAAATGACATCTGAAGCTGTGTTTTACGACAAGAGGGGAAAATTGCGAGTTTTCATAGCCCTTATAAGCTTTAGTTCAATTGAAAATGAAATATATTTTCTAAATATTTCGAATTCGTCTGTTTACATATATAAAATGTTTTACCCAGAAAATTTATACAACGTGATTTACCATGACATGCGGAAAATAAAATGGTGTGCTAGTCTTCAACGTGGGAAAGCCCCTGCAACATTTTAGAGTGCCTCGAGGTAATTTAGTATACTAAAAATGGCTAAAACTTACGAAGATACACTACTGTTATTGTCTAGGTCAGTAATAGGGCGACGAACGTACTAGTAAAAGGACATATTATTTTTACATTTCCTTAATTGGTATAAAAAGTGAAGCCGGCGGGTGCGGTCAAAGTGCCGCGTTTTTTGCTTTCGGTCGAACAATTAGGACACTAGCGTGTTATTGGCGGGTTTAAATAAATATCTCTTATATCTACTTGTTGTTGCAGAGTTCACTAGCATAGGTTCAATGTCTTTTCGATTTATATCTCTTTATTTCGCTATTTTTGTAGTGTGATTTGAATAAAACCAAAAAGTAACTTGTACCCTCTCCAGCTTTGCTGTCAATAGTGTCAATCCCAAGTCTGATAAAGTGATATAGTTGTACCGCGTTACGTTAGATTGGTTAAAGTCATTGCGGCACATTTCTACAAAAAAATAAAGTATTTTTTTTGGTTATTTTTTTAAAATTTTTTTAACTCCTTTCGGTGGGAACGACCTACTGATAAATTTTCCGCATGTCATGGTAGATCACCTTGTCTAATATACAGGGTGTCCCACTTAACCCTTTCGCTGCGCAGCACGGTTTCACGTAATTCTCGTGTAGTGCGCAATAAATTGACCGCTTGCGAGTATACACGCTTGGAGCACGCAGATCCAATATTACGTTACTATTTGATTTGGTTTATTGTATGCATAGTCTATTATTATATATAAAATTGAAAGAAAAACAAAAACCAAGTGCTCTGGTTTCAATAATAATAATTTCCATTCGTTCGCCGTAATTTCCATTATTTCTTGGTCAAAGAAATACTCAAAACAATCTAGAACTAAATCGCCGGAATTATTTTGAATTTTACAGCCCGAATCAGTATTATCAAATATATGTGTTTGTGGTATAAAGTCTTTAGTACTCCAGACGAAATCAGGTCTTTCTTGTAGCGGCGTTTCATCCACATCACTTGCATCGTCTTCCGACGGTAAAGTGTCAATATCCACGGGCTCGGGCTGATCTATATCTGGCAAAGTAGTATTTGAAATAAAATCCATAATATCATTCAAATTATCATTGTTAGTTCCAGCACTCTCATCATTTTCGTCTGATTCCCATTCATATCTATTATCAGATTGATATATATATATTCATCCTCACTGTCACTTCTTGTTAAAATTTCTTGTAATTCCTTTTCTGTTAAATATTTACGCGACATTTTTGTATTTATTAGAATATTTGGAACGAACACACCTGTTGCAATGCTAAATGTATACTAATTCAGAAGGAGGTTCGGTGTATAGGGTAATAAAATTTTTGAGGGAGGGACATATTACATATACGCGTGTTAAATCGCTTTGAGCAGTCTGAACCAATTTAAAAACGACAGGCGAGTTAACGCGCTTGGAGCACAGTGGGCCCATTTATTTTTCGCGCGTATACACGCTTTGAGCAGTAAAAGGGTTAAAACTCCCGGCGCCATTTTCTCGATAACCAAAAGCGATATTTGAATTTTGTAAAAGGTATCTACTAGAACATATAAATTGAGTAAAAATGGTTATTTTACACATTGAGGTATAGATGGCGTTGCGATGCAAAGAAAATTTTCGATCCTAGGAACGATGAAATGAGTTGCATGAGATGGAGAATTATATTCTAAGCAACTTTTATGATGCGAACAATTTTCGAAAAATCACTGGTTCTCGAGATATTTGAACTTCAATATAATTTTTTTGAATATAAAAATCGTCATAACTTTTTTAAAATACATTTTAGACAACAAGTCCTTTGGGACATTTTTCATAGTGGCTCAGGCTCATTTAGATGGTAATGAAACATTTATTTCAAAACAAATTTTTTTTTGTTTTCAAGTAAAACAAAGGTGGTACTACGGGAGCCCACCCTAAATGTCCGTGCACCCCCCGATCCTTTAGGACAAAGTTTTTCATAAAGATTAAAGCTTAAGGAAAAATTTAAGACATGTCCTAAAAAAAAGATTGGCTGCATTTTCAAAATGGCGTCCGTTAAAAAAAAATTGCAAATATTGTTTTTGTCATTTAACACAAAAACTAAAAAGATGGAGAAAAACTTTCTGTGCAAAAAATAAAGTGCATAAAATTTTCTACAATTTTGTTCCTATACAATATTTCCATTAGAGTTACCATTTTCCAGATAATTGATTCAGCTCTTAAGATAAAATATAAAATTCAATATAAAACGTAACACTACGGAGGCCCACCCTAACTGTCCGTGTCCCCCGATCCTTGGGGACAATGTTTTTCATAAAAGTTAAAAAGCCTAAGGAACAATTTAAGACATGTCCTAAAAAAAAAGCTGGCTGTACTTTCAAAATGGCGTCCGTTTAAAAAAAAATGCAAATATTGTTTTTGTCATTTAACACAAAAACTAAAAAAAATGGAGAAAAACTTTCTGCACAAAAAACAAAGTGCATAAAATTTTCTACAATTTTGTTCCTATACAATATTTGGATAGGAGTTACCGTTTTCCAAATACCACTGTTACCGTTTTCGAGATAAATGTCTGCAAATTATAATATTATTATTATTATTAATTTTTTTCAGTTTATTTTATTTAATTTTTATGTTAATAATATAAAGTTATATTATACGCCTTACAGTAATTGTCACAGTTATTTCTTTTAAGTGATTTACCGATATATGAATTTTCATATTTTCTTAATTTTGGACTCATTTATCTGGAAAATGGTAACTCCTATCAAAATATTCTATAGGTACAAAATTGTAGAAAATTTTATGCACGTTGTTTTTTTGTGAAGACAGTTTTTGTCTATCTTTTTTAGTTTTTGTGTTAAATGACAAAAACAACCTTGGCAACAGTTTTTTTTAACATATGGCCGCCATTTGAAAGTACAGCCAGTTTTTTCTTTTAGAATATGTCTTAAATTGTTCCTTAGGCTTCAATATTTATGAAAAACAGTGTCACCAAGGATCGGGCGGGGGGTGCACGTACAGCTAGGGAGGGCTCCCCGACTATGGGGCTGCAACTGCTATTCGGAAATTAAAGATTTTGACATTTTTGTTTATTGTGTATTGTCTAATTTTTGCGTCATGTTTATGTTGTATGTTCTACTAAATTGTAGACATATGAAAAAAAAATGGGATTTTTGTTACTTGAGAAATTACATTGAAGTTCAAATATCTCGAAAACCAGTGATTTTTCGAAAATTGTTCATATTAAAAAAGTTGCTTAGAATATAATGTTCCATCTTATGCCACTCATTTCATTGTTGCTAGGATTGAAAAATTTCTTTGCATCGCAACGCCATCTATACACCAATGTGTAAAATAACCATTTTTACTCAAAACTGAAGTCATTTATATATTCTAGTTTTACAGAATTCAAATATCGCTTTTGGTTATCGAGAAAATGGCGCCGGGAGGTGTAAGTGGGACACCCTGTATATTATGGTCTTTCTCTACCATCTTGTTTCTTTAATATACAAATTAAAATTAAATTATGCGGGATTTTTTAGCAATAGAAATAATTTAATAATAACAGAAATAAATTTGCTAAAGAAGTTAAATACATGGATCTAACATAATAGATGACGATTTTCTTTTAATTATTTTCTCAATTTTTTTTAATTTTTATTGCTATGTTGGGCATTAATGGTTGTAAGGGTGGTACATCAACAATGTTGTCAAATAATCAGTCACAAAAAATATATCTGTAAAGGATATGAAGATATAAAATGAAGTAACATAGTATCTGCATTAAAATTGTGGATTTCACAAAGCAAAACACAGTATACAACTAATAATTGCAAAGAACACAGTATGTTACGACTGTATGCTGTGATTTTGAATGGGATTTATGATTGTGAAAGAAAATGAAAACATATCCAAAAGCAATTAGCGAGGTCAAAGAAAATAAAATTGAATCATTATTTCTGTATGCGGGTTTTTAGTGATAATTTACGAAACTATCCATTTAATTGAGATACTGTGTTAAAAAAATAATACTGTGTTCAAAAAAATAATATTTCATGAATAATCATTTTTAAGTACAGTAACTACCTAAAAAGTAAATATGGATAATAAGTTATTTTTGGCATTGTGGCAAAGAAAATACTTATTTATGTTATATATTGGTTATGTTATATATTGGTTAACTGAAAAGGTTTAAGTAAGATATGTTCGTCTGTATCCTAGAGGTAGTAAGTAAAGTAAATTGCTCTTCCTGAACATTTTCTAATTTTAAACATACTGTGTTTTCCCGTGTAGCAGCCGTACTATACTTAAGGCATATTCGAAGATATCATTAATATAGTTTGGACAAAGTAACTTGAGAATCACACTTTTTGCACAACTTAACACTCTCGCCTCCCGCTGAACCTATCATTCGGCCGCCTATTACCAACGTACAATTATGTTGAGATTCCCCAAAAAAGTCGTGCTGAGAAGGGTATATACGAAGGTGGAAGTTATTTCAAACAATTTTTGTAAATAAACAATTCTCTATTAGTAAATTTGAAATTTTTCTTACACCCATTAGAGAAGCCAGAGGTTCTCAAACTTTTCATTGCTAACTGTTCACATTATTCACTTAAGTCAATTTTCAAGTGCACCTAGAGAAAAATTATATGTTTTTTCGTTTGCTTGGCCATTCCCTTCAACTCGTTTTTCTATGAGAAACTTTCATATGAGAAACTAGTTACACCCTGTAAGTGTTTCTACTGTTTGAATGTGACACTGAAACTTGTTTAAAAATTATCTGTTCAATGCAAGTTAAAGTTAAACTTCACTATTATAAAATTCTTTATGGTCGATTTGCCGCTTTTCCATTTAGAGATTCTGGCTTTTAAAATACGCCGCAGGGAAAATTTCTTGATGTGTCGGCATGAGTCTGCAACCATATAGGAAAGTATATTTTCCTAGTGTGAGAAATAAGCGTTTCTTTGGATTGCTGCATCTAGTTGAATTCCGTCAATTTGGTTCGTCTATATACCGTGGAAACTTTATTAAACGTCATAGGTTTTTACATCATCGGTGCGTAAATGCGTAAATAAACGCTGTAAAGCTCTTCAATGTGACTGGTATGGCGGGTGATTTAGACAATAGTAATGCAAGTGTAGAAAAAGAGTCTTAGTTGTTATTATTATTAATATTAATAAAAGAGTAGCGATTTAAATAACAAGATTGTAGAAAACAAAATTCCAAATATTAGAAGAAGTTCATTATTAGCAGAAATAAACTCAAATTAAAATTTACTGGAACAAAATTTAAGTTAAAATTATTGCGAAACAGTATGTTAAAGCATGATATTTCATTCTGAAAATATGTGTTCTCACATATTATAATGAGAGGTAGTCAATGTCAAATGATTATTTAGATGTTTTCATTAACACAATCTTAGAAATCGTTATCAGAATCTTCTATACTGCTTTCACAACACAGGACTTGACACATGATGCACATTGACGAACATCGCAGTCCTACTGTCGCATGACAGCAGGACTGCGATGTTGAGTTGTTGTGGATGCATACCCACTGTGCTTGTTAGAACATGATCTTTTGCAAACGCATGACACTAATTTTAATAATTAGGATGGTACAGATTTTTTGAAAGAAATCATAGGAACTAAAACCTTATTTTTATTATTCCACCTGCATAATATGTTGACTCCAACATGTTTCCATTCCAGTTTTGCACTTGTAAGTACAAGAGGTGAGAGTATTGTTTTACCGCATCACTGATTGGAGGAAGTACTACAAAATCGAATGCCTGATTGCTGTTGCTGTTTAGATATAATTATACCTGTAGTACTTCAGTTCATTGAGAATTTCACTCTTCTTGTAACCATATATTGGCAGTAAAATGTCTCTCATATAGAACTAATGTTTCATTTTGAGCCTGAAGGCTGATTGAAAACATTTGCAGTTGAACTTAGCTCACGATGTTTGTGAAGAATAGTAATAGTTTATATATTACCCTGATTGTAGAAACCTATCATTGTGTCACATCCTGAAGCTGCAAAAAGAACATCACAAACCTCACACATAACAGATTTCTAGCGGGAAATGTTAACAATGTTGCCTTGCAGGAAGCGATCGATAAAGCTGCGATGTAAAAGAAAACGATGTAAATCTCATGTCTTTTATTAGGCACCGAATAGCGATCAAGTTAAAAAAAAATCAGTTTTAAAAAAGTCAAAAAGCTGATTTCGTCGACTATGTTTCAAGATGATAATAAACCACTAATTTTTCATATCAGTACTAGTGGCGTACCCTGTATAGAATACTTTCATTATATTTGATTAAAATAACTGAAGATGATATATTTTGTAATTTTAATGGAATAACTAAATTGAGTTAAACTCCAAGACTAATCGGAGTAAAAGAAGGTGGTTAACCGAGTCGAAACATCTAATTACCCATGAGTTTTTTTTTTGGGCTACACTACTCGATAAAATCGATAGGAAAGTGTGTATTATATGCTTCATCTTATGGTTAATGGGCGATTAATATTCATATTGTTAAAATGTTAAATAAAATTATAGTCAGAAAGACGCCATTAACAAATCCGCACCTTTATTGGGTAATTATTAATTAACATGGAAGTTTTACAGACGTCTCTAAACGCTGTAATCTAGTCGAGGAGAGAGGTTGTAAGAAACAGGATTTGCGAAAAAAAGTAAAAAGTCGTAACCGGATGCTGTCCAAGACCTGTTTTGATTTAACATCTCGCAATTTCTGTGCTACTGTTGCCAGTGGAACATGTTACGTTAGATAAATATTGATATTATAAAAGTGAGGTTTGTCTGAACAGAGCTACTTTTCAATGTTAGTTATTACGCTCATATGAATAATTATAATTTTATAAAACCAAGTACAGGAAATGTAAAGTTGCTCATTAATGCGACAAAGTATCTTTTCGCCATTGAGATATGTTTTTTCTTTAAGTTTTTAAGTGTAGTTACAGTAAACGCCAATTTGGATATGTCTTCAAATGCGATGGTAACGTTGTCTTCGAATCTACTCTGCAGTAGTCAACTATACCTTTGTTTTTTGTAATATTTTCAGATGAAGCATCAAATTCTAAATAAAATGGCGTATCTAACTCTAATTTTGTTGTGAAATAGAATTATCAAAGAATATTAAGTATATTAACTACTTTTCTAATAATGCATTTGAATTTGTCAGATATTCCATTCCGTGGACAACTTTGTTATACAATATTATCCAACAGGTCAAAATTTCCAGAACAATGTGCAGATTTCCCTACCCCTCAGGGTAGAAAAGGAGACAGAACTAGTTCTATACAATCATTTTGGGAAAAAATAAATAACTGAATAACGTGCACAAAGCTCTCAGATGCCAAATTGTAATTATTTCATTAATTTGAAAATATTATGGTTGTAACCTTTATGCGCAAAAGGGCTGAGAGCTTCTATTTTAAAGATTATTCAAATTTACCGCATCTCTTTCAAAAACACCCATCTTTTTAAACACAGTGCGCTATTTGACACTGAAATGCGAATTTTAGTCAAACAAATCAAACTTAACCCCTTTGCAGTTTATTCAGCAAAGCCACCTCTTTGCTACAAACCCTTATAACTCAAATTAATTCAATGTAGGTAACGAAAATATAATTTTGCATGCATGGTCATCTTAAAATTGAAAAAAACAAATACTAAATATCTTGGAGTAATAATAGATCAAAACTTAAAGTGGACAGATCATATTCAACAATTAAATAATAAAATACATAGGCTAGTTTGGAAATTCTACCACCTCAAAAATACATTGCCTTTCAACATCTTAAAGACATTGTATCATGCCTTAGTCGAATCAGTTCTCAGATATGGAATAATAATAGGGGAAGTGCATATTCAACAAATTTAGAACCCTTAAATATATCACAAAAATATATAATAAAAATTATTTTATGAAAAAATAAACAATATTCTTCTGAACTGGTATTTAAACAGTTCAATGTATTTAATCTACAACTCTTATATACTAGGTCTGTCCTTATATTTATCCACAAGCACAAAAATATAAACATCATACAACATGGTGAAGAGGTCTATTAGACCATTTCATCATACGCGCGCGCATGTGCTGCCGCTATGTTTGTTTGCGGGAACTATGAAATGTCAAAATGGCTGGACCGGTATCATTTTTTCACATTAATTTAGACGAAAGTGTGATTGACGGTGCAAAATTAGTACACAACATTGTAGAAGAACACACTTGTGCTCAATTAAGGCGCTAGCTCAAGTATCCTGGCCGTAAAATGACTGGAAGTAAGAATAAAGAACTGGTTGCAAGGTTAGAATTCAACTTATTAATTTATATACAAGTGCATTAAAAGAAAACAAATGTGGTTAGTCTACAATATGCTTAATAACATTCTTCGTGCAGTAATTGATAATGCAGTAAAAATATTTTCTGTTTTTTTACGAAAATGTAGGGTCAAAAACGCGATTGAAAATGAGGTTTTTTTGTCGATCCTTTTGTGGATAAAGCTGATTTCCTTTTTTTCTAATTTTTTCAAATAAGTAAACTATACGATATGGCACTACCTATTTTCAGAAAACTGGTAACAGATTCATCATTATTTGGTTAAAAAGCGTAATGTTTATGTCAAATCCAATACTGACATGCGAAAACTGTCCGAAGAAACATGGCGGAAGTCGACGTTTAGCGATAGCAAGTGGTTAAAGTTAAAGAAAAAAAACTATCTTACAAAATATAAAACTGTTTCTTTCGCGTCTTATTCACATTCTGTTATACTTGTAGATAGATATGTATGTCTGTACATGTGTATTCGTGCATATGTATATATGTATGCATAAATATATAATAACATCTAACAATACCATCATTGGTACACGCACTAGATATATAGTCTAGGTGTTCCCTAAAGAGAGGAATAATAACATATTCATATGAGTTAGGTACAAATTTATATCGTTTTAATTTTTAAAGTGATTATACAATATATATGGTATGTATAATTATTATTTATGAACAAAAATGCAATAAATTTGATTTGATTGATTGTGTTCTGTTGAGTGAAGATTTAAAAGCATTAAAAGAGTTCTGCATAGCAAATAGGATCTATCTAAAAATGAACATATTTTGCTCCAACACGTTCAGGTGAAATAATAGTGTGTGATTATGATTACAAACTAGATGGAGAATATCTTAAGCAGCATCTAGAAATGTGATTAGGAGAAATTAAGCTAGGTTAGGTTGATATTTGAGTGGTAGAGACTCACTCACCCAACCATCAGACCTTCCACTGCGACCAATTGGTCTACTATTACTCTAGGAATATGGTATATCATATTAAATTTTGATAATCACATTGAGACTATTGCGCAAAAGTCTATTAAAAACCTGGACTTCATGTTAAGATCAACAATTGATTTTTAAAGAGAGAAATCAATTTTAGCTTTGTGTAACTCAAAGGTTTGTATATAGTCACTGGAACTTAGTTTAGGATCTGGTTTACAAGTACACTGATAAAATCTTTCAGAAAAAAATAATTAATCAGTGAAATTTTAAATTTCATAGGCACTACAATTCTTGATCATAAACTGCTAAGCGAATTTTTAGACACGTTACCGTTTTATGCACTATCAGATATTTTTATTGCTTTATGAATGATAACGTTTCACAAAACTGATTTCTTTCAGGGCACCTCTCAACAGGTACTTCATGATCACCATTTTAAAAATCAGTGGAAATATGTCATGGTTCCAAGAGTCGTTTTTTACGTATGTACACTTTTTATACCTAAAATAAATAAATAAGAAAGTGTGCGATGTCAGGAAGTGCGGCCAAAAAGGTAAAAATTGTAAAAAAAAGCCGTCCAACTTTATCAGCTCTTAAATGGTCACAATTTTTGAGTCAAACTAATTAGGTACTTGTTTAATTGTGACGCTCACTGTTTCCAATAGTGTCACCTACTTAACAAACATGAGCTTCGTACGCATACAAAAAGTGGGCCTTGACATAATATCTTTGTTCTTTATATCTTAAACTATGACCAAATTGACGGACTGACATATGCCAGAAATCTATTTAGTTATGATTTAAAAGCCACCTAGCCCTCGGGCTAGTATATTTCTCTACAAAATCATTCATAATAAAATAAACTACCCTGTCTGTTTACAGGCTGTCAGATGACATAGAGTGTCATGACATTCTCGGAAAGCTTTCAGATGTGATGCCTACCGTGACCAACTATGAACTGCCCTTTAACGTCCTGTTTCCTGGAAGAGACAAATGGGATCGGAACAAAACCGACCTACAAAGAACATACATCTTTTGGTTTACAGACGGCTCCAAAAGCCCGGAATGAGTTGGAGCTGGAGCAGACAGTCTCAGCCCAAAGGTGAGAATTACTTCGAGTCTGGGTAATAATGTCTTTCAGGAAGAAATTCACGCCACTGAACTGTGTACAAGAAGGCTTGAACAGATGCACCTGAATACCGGGACACTGGCCGATTCCTTAGCCAGGGAGAGTTCGGCATTAAAATTTATCGGACCAGAATCAGTGCTTGACATATCGACAAGCACTGCAAAAAAACCATCATAGCCTGGACCGAGAGGAAAATCCTCCAGTACTCTCAAGAATTACCAGGGTTAGTTCATTCAAAGGAGTTTATTACATACCCTCTGAAATCAAGAACTAAAAAACTAGAGTTAGGTTACACCTAAGAACTCTAGTTGGCCTATACACTGGGCATTGCAGACTGGGCATAGCGGACAACGCTGAATGCCGACTGTGTTTGGACTGGGATGAAACGGCAGCGCGCGTTCTATGTGCCTGACCTGCTGCAGAAAGTACCAGGTTCTCACTTTTTGGCAAAGGGAAACTGCTGCCAGAGGACCTGGATAATCTTTCACCCAATAAGATAAGTCGGCTTTATTAAAAAGCTAAACTTATTGGGTGAAATATAATTAGGAGTGAGTGACAATAGACCAGATGGTCGCAGTGGAACGTCTGTTATAGCCCACTCACATATCAGCCTAACCTAACCGAACCTTGTCTCTCTGAATTAGTAATCTTATATTAGTAGATTTTACAATATTCGAAGGAAATTTTTATTCTACTGTAGATATAGTAACACTAACGGGTATTTTTAACCTTCCGTGAATAATATAAAACATACATTGTAAGTTCTTCACACATTGGCTTATTTCACTTACTTCTTACAACACCGGTCAAAAACAAATCTTTTCGTGCATTGCAGTTTTAATTAACTAGTTAACTTTGATGCAAATATTTGTGTGTATAATCTGTATAAAAGTTGATTTAGCAACATACAAATTATAAATTATACAAACTTTTTTTATTTTTATTGTTATTTTTTATTTTTCTGCTCAAATATTGACGTTCTCTTGTGTTTTTCCGTACCTACTTATTGTCATTATTTACTGTATTAAATTAGCTAGAGAATCTGATTGTTGCGCTTATTCTTATTGTATTTTACTTCCACGTCCAGTGGAAGTATAGTAACGACAAAAAAATTTTTAAAAATTTTTATTGTCCAAATAGGCTTAAAATGTCATGAAACGTCGAGATTTTAAGTTTGAGCGAAAACAAAATTTCTGTCTGTCTGTCGGTCTGTCTGTAACATTTTTTTGTGCGCACGTTTACCCTGGAACCGTTTAAGATATTGACTTGAAATTTGGTACACATATGTACTTTAACGAGATCTAGAACTAGATTATATTTTCATCTTGTTCCGTCGAAGGGTTGGGGGTAAATTGGGGTAAATTTGGGGTAAATGGGTAAATCAAGCAGGTAAGAGTCCATGAAATTGGTATTTAGTATATATAAAAGAAGCTAAGGTCTCAAAAAAATTTTTGGCATTAGCCACCCCCACCTCCTTATTAAAGGGGATGAAAAAAGTTGTGATTTAGTGTATGTACAGGAACCAGAAACCTCAAAATATTTTTTTTACGTCATCCACCCCCCATTACCACCCCCTACCACCACCCCCACCCCACTACCGGTGTGGGGTATCGTTTTATGGGTTTTTGGGGTAGAGGATTTCAAATATTATATTATTAAAGTTCCATAAACAATTATTTTCACATACAAAGTTTTTTCGTTGTGAGTGACTTGGATAGAGAATCTGGATGTGGAAGTAGTGATTCCTTGGGCAGCGGTTTTTTACTAGATTTCAGTTTTAAAGGTAATTGTATATTTCAATCAGTTTTCTTTATCTTCTTGCCTTTAGTTTCGTAACTTTGGAAAATTGTATAAAAGTTTAAGTTAAATTGTCACAATTGTTAGACACTACATTATACTATGTGCCATTCTGTTATTGGAATCTCTCTACTCTATTGAATAACCTACTTTAAAAAATGAATAAATAATTATAGAAATATATTGATTTCCCTAGTGCTAATTCAAACTCCAGACTAGAGTTCAATGCCCAATAATAGGTCGCCGAGATAACTTTGGTGGAAATGATAGAAAATGATCTCCACATCAAGAATATCTTGGTTGTTTTTCGAAAATGGCAGACTCTCAAAAAAGAATCCAAAAGTTGCCTAATTTCGTGATTCTTTGACTTTCGATGCAAATATCTCGCAACCTGTACGAGATACTACGTTAAAACTTAAAGAGAATAATTTTGAAGCCCATAAAATTTCCTAAAAGACAAGATAATCCGTCCGAATCCGTAACTTCAAGTGCACTATCCACCAAACTGGAGAGCTGTAGAATATTTTCTTTATTTCTTGGTGTATCGCGCACTGGTTACGAGATATTTGCATCGAGATAAAAAAAAATAAAAAATATGCAAATTTTGAATTTTTCTTAAAACCTGCCATTTTTGGAAAAACAACCAAAATATTTCTAATGTGGATATCATTTTCTATCAATTTCCACCAACCTCGACATACTATTTATTGGACACTGAAGTCTACTCTGGTGCCAGAACTATGAACTCTAATAATTGTTTGACTCCCTCATCAAACAAAGTAAATGCCTCAAAGTCTTTATTGTGAAAACCAGAGCCAAAAAATATTTTTTTCTGAAATCGATCGGCAATGTCTACACATTTTCGGCATGATTTCATATCAAAAAATGCACAATTCCAATATTTTGGTCCGTTGCTAAGAAACTATCAGAAAACAGACTGGAAAAGACCCATTGCCAAGCAACGATCAACAAAACCGTACGGGAATGTTACTTTCCCGGCCTAGGCCGGGAAAGTTACATTCCCGTACGGTTTTTTATGTATATTTTAGAAAGTAAATAACCAACTCCCATTAAAATTGCATTTATTAGTAAGAAGTTAGATTGTAATGAAGAAATGTTATGCATCAATACAAATTCCTTCATTTATAATAATATTGATTGTGATTTCAGAAAAAATAGTATGTGTACTTCGGTGTGAAAGCACATTCCCGGACGACGATGCAAATTGTTGGCCGAGGCGCTAGCCGAGAAAATATCACTTTACCACACGCCTCGATTCTCGATTACATCTTCACATACCGGAATAAAAGAGTGTGTTTACCTTAGAGAATTTTATATTATTTAACTGGTAATAAGAATTAAATTCTATAAATGTACATTAATTAATTACACATGAATTGCAATTACTTAAGTTAAGAATAAGATTTTGCAAAGTGAGAGAGAAATATGCCTTTATTTTTGGTTCATTTTAAATGTTTAAAAAATCATAAATGATATAATCTTGAAAATAGTCTTAGATACTTCCCGTTGCTCTGATTAATACAACCACGTACAGTTTTTGTCATAAATTTGTATATATTTAAATGCCATATTCTAATAATGAAATTAGGAACTATTTTAATTGAAAGACTACGATATCCAAGTACAACAGAAATTTGCAATAAAAAATATATATAATTGTATTCTTTAGAACAATTGCAAGTATCTAAAACAGTTTTAAAGATTGTACAATGTTTGGTTTTTAAATGTTTGTAATTAATCGAAAATAAACGGATATTTCCCTCCCCCTCTGCAAAATCCTATCCTTAATGCTTGGAAGAACTAGAACATTTACATTGTTAGAAA
The DNA here is from genome assembly GCA_936432065.2 of Rutpela maculata. Lineage (NCBI taxonomy): Eukaryota > Metazoa > Arthropoda > Insecta > Coleoptera > Cerambycidae > Rutpela > Rutpela maculata. The sequence goes on from OW386285.2 coordinate 55,354,637, forward strand.
TACTAGAAATATTTACATCTGAACCAACAAATTTGTTTGTTTGTTTGTTAGTCATGACAACCGTTTGAGCAGTACTTGAACTTTATCATTTTAAATAAAATCTGACAGGCAGCAAATTTAAAATTTTGGAAAAACTTTAAGGGAAATAACTTCACAACCGTAGAAAAAATAGTAAGTAACACACATGTGGCAAGCTTCAGTGCAAAACTGGTATGATAGGAACACGAGCGCAGCGATATATCGTTTTGCAATGAATCCCTTGCCACACTTACAATATACTATTTAAAATTTTTTAAACTGCTACTACTTTTTAACTACAGATATCACTCATTGATTTGTTTAATATGTCGGCTGTTTTTCACCGATGCTTGAGAAACAATAAAATTAGTTAACGAGACACAATAAGAATAAATTTAGCTGACAGGCACTACATGGATTCCTTCCCTCCTCAAACAAAGAAAAACGATTCCGCGTATCGTAATTTCAGTAATTATAGAACAATCAGAATTAAATCAACGTCAACCGAGAGTCCTAGAAAATTGACAAATATATTAATTAGCATTGTGGCCGGTAATTGGTTTGGAGCGAACCGGGTCCAAATCGTGAGCTAAGTCGCAGGTAGAGCGGGGCACATTGGGCGGATAAAGGACCTCCATTAGATTATTAAACGATCGAGGGAATGATGTGGTGGCGGTATGAACTCCCAGATGACTGCGACAGGTCGCAGGGCAGACACAGACAATGCAGAGGTTGTGCATTGGGGCGTTACACGTTCTAGACACCGAGCAGCTTTATACTCTTGATTATCAAGTTTGGGAACATCATTCTAAATGCATTATGTGCTTCAGACTGTAAAATGACACTTGAAGTAGAGATAGTTGTTTATTGGAACTAATTTGGCTAATTTATTTGGATAAATCTTTCACCCTTTTAGGGACACAAATTTTCTGTCATTGCGTTTATTAAAACTTTTATGTATTATCCCAATAAATATTTATCACTCTTCCGGGTTGTCTTAAATCCTTCGACTTAAATTCAAGGAAATAGAGTGACCATTCGCACAGGACTATGTTGAATAATGTATAGTGATATATACATGTATCAATAAAAAAGGAATAATTAAAGTAACTGAAATGTATGTCTTCTTCGCATAACATATTATGTACTCCGATTAAAGAACTTATATCTAGATACATAATGGCATGACTTTTATGATCCCGAAAGACTCCCATTCTAAGGCACTTCTTCCCATAAGTTGCTGATTGGCCCATCGGCGTATTCGCGGCCGCTCGTACACGATCGGCTTCAGTTCGATTGTCATAATATCAGTTTGACAGTTCGGCCATTAATGTCAATAAATGTTTTTCGTGTTCTCCGACCAAAAACTGGTGAAAAAGTAATTTCATTTTAAGTTGTGATTTGCTTAATACCTAAATAATATTCTCTATTCATATTTACACAGTTAAGTGACAATATATTTTGTGCAAATAAATAGTGAAGTGCTGTGCCGTTTGCAGAAAGCAGTTTAGAAAAGAAGAAAATCGATCGTTCCATAGTGGTAACATGATGAAGTTCAGTTTACAGCTATAAAGTAAATAGCAATTAAATTTTAATATCCTTTCAATACATATTTATCTTACTGTAATATCGTATGCCTACATCACGTTATATAAAGAGCCGGTAATGCAGGAATTGCAATAATTCATTTTAATGAAAATATTTACCATTCTACATATTTTCTACACACACAACGCCACTGTTGCCTATGGGATGTGATGTTCATCTATCCATTTTAATGGACATATAATGTGACTATGTTAGGAGCAAACAAGGTATATAGTGAAAAGATAGCCTGTTATGTATCTAGATATAAGTTCTTTAATCGGAGATTATGTATTATTAATATATGTCATTTTAATTATAATATAAAATTATATTTCTTAGATAAAATTATTCTAAAACTATTTCAATATGTTACAGTTTTATTTGAATGTGATATTTCTGTTTGATTAAATTACATAATATCTGAATATCTTTAGATTTTAATGAAGTTTGCCTTAAACGAGTACGTGCAAAATGAAATTGATGATAGTAAGAATTGGGTGGATCTAATCGACACAGATTTTTTGAATACACAATTATGTAATATAATACATAACGTTATTAATTTTGAATTTAGTAAATATCTATTATAATTTTTCACGACATACTTATATAATCGTTTTGAATCTAATCTTTTTGCTACCTTGGATGTACTACAAGTCAAACCTAAGGCCACTGTTATTTCTTCTATTAATTAATGATCTGTAAAAAAATCCTTGTTTGCAGATGATGTTAAAATTTCTTCAACCTAGTTTGGAAAAATGTTATGACAAACTTTCCGAACAAATTTGTAAACTATGATTTTGTGAAAAAAAATAACCACAGAAAACCATATTACGGATAAAACTGCATCTTCTAGATGGAATTGAATTGAAATTGTCATGATATGCTCTCCAAAAATTCAGCATATAAACCTACTTTTTATTTCATAATTATTTTAGGACACTACTGAGTTAAAATGTCTAAAAGTTAATAGTTTGGTCTCTAGAGGTCTTAAATATTCTATTATGAGAAGGTAGAAGAAAGAAAAAATTCAAAGTGATTCGACTAGGTTGAAGAAAGGAAAAAATGCTATTTATTATAATAATTAAGTAAAAAATATGCTTTTATTAATAAAATTATTAATTTTTAATATCTATGTCTTAAATTGTTTTATTTTGGACCAGTTAAATTTTTTACAGTTAAAGAGAAACGAATAGTTAGCATCTTTATGCTTAAGCAAATTCAGGAAAAGGAATTTGAGCGACATCAATTTTTACAATCTGTACGTTGACTACTGTTTGTAGTCAACTTTTGATATGGTAAATAGGAAAAAAAATTATCTTCTCGTACTAGGTATACATCAAAATTATTGAACCTAATCAAGGCCACTATAGAGGTATCCCAAGTAGTAGTCAACGGGGATAGTGAGTTAACGAGTTTTAGTATCAACACAGGAGTTTGGCAAGGAGATGCGCTCTCTCTCTCTCTCTCTGGAGTGTGTTTGTACCCGTTAGTGGAAGCTGCTGTAAGAAAAACTGAAATAACGAGACATATGAGAAATCAAGTCGATTCAGCTGGATACATATGGATATGACATAATTGTAATAAGCACCCAGCAAACACTTCCACGTATAACATACGTAAAATATATGTTCCAATGGTTTAAAAATGGTTTTGGTGTAATAATTGAAGAGCTAAGTGGATAAAGGTGTTACGTCACACTTTTAAAGTTTTGAGTAAATTAAATAAAACGGTTTTGAGTTGGAACTCATTTATTTTGTCTTCGATTCAAATAAATAATGCCTCATAAAATAGATAATTTTGGGTTATGTTCTTTTGTTTACACTAATATTAAAGAACAATATCAAGCTGTTATGAAACTAGATTTTTCTGTCCAAAGCTGTGTACATCCACTAAAATAACTGGTTGTATGTATGACATGGCGTCTTTATAATTAAAAAGTTTCGCAGTTTAGCCACTGCACCATTATACAACTACCAAAATTGAATGCCTGTAAATTATTAAAAGAAAAGTTTATGCAATCTGAAGGAAATATCTTAGTTAGCCATGAGACTTTAAAAAATATAAGTATAAGTACCGGTACGGTAGCTCAATCGGTTAAGGCGTATTGAGTGGCGAACATGCTGATCGACTGTCTACCGCGCTCTGGGTTCAACCCCCAGCCCCGGTATCGACAACACTAGTGAGTGTCGATGTATGTCTGCGTTTTTCCAAATGTGTAATCCCTTCCGCACAGCCTTGGCTTTGGCGGTTGTCTACTATGTGTGGTGTGTGGTGTGTTTTTATATTGAAAACTCTAAAAGAACTAATAAACAACGGCATTCAAGGCAGTTTGGGTTATTATATCAAAACCGGTGAACGAATCAAACAGCTTATAAAGATATTTGTGAAACATTTATAAAGTGTAATATACAGTGTTAAAAATGTATCCCAAAAATTAAGTTTACTTAACAGAAGAACAGTATAGGTATAATTCAAATAATCTATAAAATTAAAAAATACTTTTGTCAAAATTTTGAATGATAAATGAGTTTCAAATTTAAATTAAGACATAAACCGAAGTTGTTATTGATTTATAAAAGTACAGTCTTATACAGGAAGATGGCACCACTAAGATTAGTTTTAAGTTGCTGATCTAGTTTCAATCACTTTTATCATGTCAAATAATTTCGAGAGACCACCTGGCATAGTAGTGCTGTGTTCAAAGAGACATAAATATTTTTCATATAGTGCCGTATATTTATATATGTGTACTATTTAGTAAATAATTAAGACAATAACGTTTCCTACCTCAAATTATGGTAAACTTTGCAATGTGTTATATAAATGGTCTGGTTTTCCTGCTACCCACTCATGCAAGACAAAGCAAACGGTATGAAATCAGTGTGTAATTATTTATTCAATTTATTTCACAGCATTTTACTGTTTATTTTATATTCGTATAATTCATTCTGCTCTGCAAATATGAAGGACATTACCAGCTTATAATTGGGCTCTGGCACAATTTAAATAGGGAAGGCGTAATATTTCAGCATATTATGTTTCGGATTCATTGTACATATAAAATAACATTTTATTAAGTACCCAGTAATGTTTACAGTGGCCAATAACCATAATATAAAAATGAAATAAATATGTCCATAGTATTTTTGCTAGTATTTTTGTATTAGGTACTGTCGTGAGCAAAAAAAAAATAGAACTATTTTTTTCTAATGTAAATCTGTCTCTATTTAAATATGTAATGAGTAGCCGAAATAAAACAGTTAGCACTTTTATTTTATTTTTTTTATTGTAATGCTGTAGTTATTACTATAGCAAATGATGGATGGTCATTGGTCAATGAGACAAGTTGCACTGCGTTTTAACATTAACAAAAATTTGGTGTTTAACATTTTAAAAAAGTGGAGAATAAACGGCACAATAATTATAAATCCTGGATCAGGGGAAAGAGGATATTCAACTTAACAAGAAACTAACTATTAATATTTCGTTATTGCACCATTTCTATGTATAACTTCTATAAGTCTGTTTGGCATAGAATTAAATAACCTTACACAATAATCATCAGTAATAATATTTTCCCGTGCATTATTTATTATTTCCAGTAAATCTTGGGCATTCCGTGGTCTCACATTTAGTTTTTGAACACTTCTTATGAGTAGTCCACATACGTCTTCCATGGGGTTAAAATCTGGACTATGACTGGGCCAGTTAAGAATATTAATGTTGTTATCTTGAAACCGGTTAGTTTGGTATGAGCAGTATGAGCGGAACAATTATCTTGTTGAAATATGAATTCATTATTAGGAAATAATTGTGATAGAAGGGAGCATAATATTGTTCAAAATCCTAATATACGTTTCACTATTAAATCGTTCCTCGATATGCCACAAAACACCAGGACCACGTGCAGATATACAAGCCCAATATATTAACGGAAAATCTACCACTTTTGACATTGTTAAATATATATTTCTCATCGAATCGAATATTCGGAGGTCGGTAAACACGAACACGACCGCTGTGTGTTGACTGGAAAGTTTTTTCGTCTGTAAAAACTGCATTGTTCCAAAAATTTACATCATGTACTAAAAGTTCAAGCGCAAATCCTAACTGAGCTTCTTTATGCTCAGATTTTAGTAAGTATTTCTTTGCTGCTGGATGATAACGTCGCTCCGATTCTCTTACTTGCCGGCGACCAGTACTGCTCGATCCATTAAAATTCGTTTCTTCGGCAGTCTGAATAACTGAGTAAAATGGATTTTCTACTAATGTATTTTCCAATTGCAAATCGTTTTGTTGAGTTGATATCCTTCGTCGCCCTGATCCAGGATTTTTCTACTAATCGTACCGTTTATTCTCCACTTTTTTAAAATATTACACACCGAATTTTTGTTAATATTATAACGCAGTGCAATTTGTCTCATTGACCATCCATCTTCTATTTTAGCAATAACTCCAGCTTTAACAAAATCGCTTATATGGGGCATATTAGTTTTTGCACACTTGCAATACATTTTGACAAATAACTGACAATGTCACAAAAATTAAATTTAGATGTACACAACTAGATTTTAGCAAAAATACGTTATAAGACTTGTCCCATTTTTTTTGCGCACGACAGTAATTCATAAAAAACTATGCTTGAAAAATATATAGGTACGGGCTTTATATACAGTTTGTCTCATTTTAGTGGCTTCTGTGAGTCGGACAGACATGTCACCAATTTATAGCCTAACGAAGCTATGTCGTCACCCCCCGTTTTCGAGGACGCTGAACGCGATGGCGGTGGTTTAAACCCTTTCTGAATTAACCTCACCCCCCCAAACGGCCAAAAAACACCCCCCGAAGGGGTTAACGCGGATACGCCATCTCATACCGATTAAACCTGCGTCACCTCCCGTTTTCGAAGATGCTGAACGCGATGGCGGTGGCTTAAACTCTTTCCGACTTAATCCCACCCCCCAAATGGCCAAAAACCACCCCCCAAAGGGGTTAACGCGGATACGCCGTCTCATACCGATTAAACCTGCGTCACTCCCCGTTTTCTAGGATGCTGAACACGATGGTGATGCTGAATTTTCTCCACGAAGCAAACTAACCTCTCAACGGCCAAAAACTACCCTTTTGATACCCGGTTTTATGAAGTGCACCGGATAAGATATGTTCACAGATCATTGAATACACACCGGATGATGATTCCAGGTTTCTTGACTGACTGTTCAACTGAAAAAATAGGCGCATACTTTGTGTCTAGTTTTTAGGTGGGAAAATCAGGTATATGGAATCACTGGTACAATTTCATTTATTTTATTATATTAAATAATGAACCTTTTTATTGACGCATACAATTACTTATTTACCATATATACTTATTTACTATACAAGTGGAATTACAGGGTTCGTAGTGAACATCACATCCTTCAACTTCACAGGCTTCATCAGCCGTTTCGGTATCAGAGCCACTAATGTGAATTTCGGAGATCAGATTCAACAACATAATGTCATTATCGGTATCATTATCTTCAGTTTCAAGAATGTCATGTTCGTCTTCTACGATAATATTTTGACAATCCTGCCCGTAACAACCGGTGCAAAAAATCAGTCCATGGTAATCCTAATTTTACGCAGGTACATTTTTTTAAACACCCATGAATGAATGATATTCTGCTCTGAAAGATCTCGGTACTAGTTCTTTGTCTGAAAAATTCGGTTCAAGACATTGGTTGCGCTCTACCCATCCCCAGTCTACTGGATTGAGTTCTCTTCCCAACTAGCACTGACATTGTAGATACACTCGTAATGCGTGCTGTCTAACCGAGTCTTCAGTGCAGTGGGGGGAAACGAACAAATATTCATATCTCTGGGCCTTGTGCGCATGTACTCATATCGAATAGAATCGATATAAACCTATAAAGGTTCAGCCTTCGGTTTTAAATTGAGAGTTGTCAACTTATGTGGTGTTTTTAGGTTATTTTTATATTATTATATTACTGCGTATATAATACAATACCACAATTTACGTTAACAATTAGCAATAAGCTAGATAAGATATTTATAGATAAAATTTAAAAGCTCGAGTTGCAAAACACTTCACGAAACAAAACGTCAAAAAATTATTGCAATATTTGCCGCTGCAGCGACACAAAAAAATTAGAGCGATAATTCTTGCTTGTTGGTACTGTCAAAAGCCGATCTAGGTTGGATTACCACTAATAATGACGTTTGATTGGTGCAATGTTGTGAAAAAATGGGCTCTCATTGGCTGTCGCGTTAATGAAATAATCGGTAAAATTTTTTCGAATGCTTTCTGGTCTGATAATATAAAGAGTGTAAATTGACAGTTTATTATCTGATTAAATACCGAACGCTTCAGTGGAAGGGGTTTCATCTTTGATAGTAAACTATCAATTTCCACGAATTAACTTGGCTTCAGCTAAAATTTATAGATAATATTTAAAAGCACGAGTGGTATTTGGAGAGAATATTTCACAAATAAATAATTCATTAAGAACTTCTTTAATATTATGTTTTGTTGTCATTTCTTAGAGTTTACTGAACTTAAAAATGCATTTGCGATGTGACTTATCTAGTAAAAAACAAAGTAAGTATACATATTTAATAAACGCAGATGCAGGAACTTAAAGTCCACGGAATTCGCCATATTTTAAATGTAATGTCAATCAAGAAAAACAGTATACGTTAAATCATAGATATTATAATGCATAGACTGGTCTTCACTGTAAATAATTCTCGGGTGCGCTTTAACCAATCACACTACGAGTAAAGACAGAGAGAGAATAATTCGAATCACTCCTAGCAAAAAAATAAAAATCTCCAAGGTAAAGATCAGAAACCGAGAAACAATACGCTGTTTTTAAAATGTCCGTACCTTTTTGTTTTTCCGGAGAAATGGTGGTTTAAAAATGGCGCCAAACATTTTTAAGTCAAAATACCTCTTAAAAAATTAAATATCTCAGAAACTTTGGCTCTTGCGCCAAAAATGTTAAGAAACCAAAGTAAAGATTATCGGTTAAGCTAAAAGCATTTTTCTTATTTTTCCTCCTGCTTAAAAAATAAAGAAGTTATAACCGATACAATGTGCATCTTCGCATTTTTCCATAAAAATCTCGCCATTTGTCACAATTATTATTTTCGGAAAATTTACCCTAAGTGCAACTTCTTGTTAAGTAATCATAGAAAAAGTATAGTATTCTACTCGCGTGTAATAGCTATTACACGCTCGTTGAATAATATACTAATATCCTGTTGGGTAAATAAAGATTATTTTTATTATTTAACTAAACATACATTTTCCTACGATCAAACAACGATTTTAAAATTTAATGGGGATTTAGTATGTAAATTACGTAAATTATAAGTACTTTGTTCTGATTATAATTTTGATATCACTCCCACAATTAACGAATGTAATAACAATGTGGTATACCCGAGACGTCATTATTTCGAGATTCGTACAACCAGAATTAAAGGTTTGTTTTATTGTATCCGTTTAAGATAAGCAAGAAATAGGATTTATAATCTCAGCTTTTTCATCAGTTGAAATGATAAAACCATCCTCAATGAATTAAGGACGGATGTAAAAAACAAAACATTAATGAGTTAGAGATTAAAAAGGAAAGAACGCAAACTGGCTTTGCAGCTAAAAGTAAAAACCTGAAATAAACAGCGCCAAGTTTGCTGGCTTGCTTTGAGTGCAGTAGATTAAAACTACATGCTGGCACAAATTAGGATTTGTTTTTCACACATAAATTAATCTATAAATACACATATCTATACTGTGTTCGCTGAATAGATGTTCATATGAGCAGATATTAATTGGACTTACTACATACTATGGACGACGATAGTAGTGTAGCGGAGCATATTAAATCTCCATAATACACAGTGTCCCATAAATAAGTTAATTTCTTCGAGGAGGTGATCTTCTTATTCACATCTTGACAGACATTTTGCGGTTCATTCGTTATTTTAATTACCTTCATTTGCCATATGGCACATGTAACAGCATCATGTCATCTCTTTCGGTTTTCTGTGAAATGCATAACTGACCAAATTCAACGCATCAGAGCCAAAAACTGGCACAAAAAGCCTTACACACGTTTGTAGAGACGTGGGGGGACACACTTAAAGTGAAATTTAAATAGTGCGTGCGAAAATATTTTTTACATCGCCCGCCGGCGACAATGCACAAAGAGCAAAATTCAAAAGTAGGCCCATGAAAAATATTTTCACGTCGTTCGACGACGATCGAGCCCAGAAAGCAAAATTCGAAAGTACGCCGGATTTGGACTTGCCCATGGGGCAGGAGCGTCGGAAGGTCATCAGAAAATAGTAGTAGCATGCGCAAAAGCATGTTTTTAAAATTAACTATAACAGAAAAAAAATCGCGTTGTGGATAATCGAGGTCAAGGGGTTAAATTCATGGAGGTCACTCGCAAACGAAGTCTTGTCCCAGAACACAGAACCTATATTGGATTACATGCCGTCAGCACGTCGCCGTAAGGGGACAAGAACGTCTCATATAACTTATACAGGGTGTTCCATAATGTCGTGCTGATAATTCAGGGTGTGATTTCTTACAGTGTTGAATTTTTTTGTAATCGTTATTATTTAAAATCTCAGAAAGTACATTTGATATTATTTTCAATTTTAATATGTGTTAATATGATATTAAACTACATATTTTAGTTAGAAAAGTTATTTTATCGCTTTCCCTGTGGTGTCCCTGCAAACTTGTCCCTGATATTGTTTACCAAAAAAGTGGTACGCCACATTCAAGATGGCGGCCAATATGGTGCTGCCGAAACCGGAAACCGGAGCTGTAAAACCCCCCTTTGACACAGGAATGCGTCCGTTTTTTTAATATGGGGAATTCAAAAATACACTTCAAAAAACATTGATTGGGTAAATTCAAGATGGCGGCCAAGATGGCGGCTATTACGGCGCCAGCACCATCAACCCCATTTTTTACGTAAAAACGAGTGAGACGCGTCTCTATATATATGTTTTTGAGCATGAGGATTCCAAAAATCACCTCCAAAACAACGTTTGAACTATACTTTTAATTCAATTAGGAGAAAAAAAGCTACATTTTTGGGTAAACAAAACCTTACATGAACAAAAACATACAAAAATTACTGTGTCTCTACAGAATTGAGACATGTACGTTTGCAGTACAGAGTTTTAAGCAAGGGACATTTGCCTTCCTACAACTGCAGTTCTTCGAATTACAAAGTTCTTTACTGTGGCAAATGACAACTTCTGGACACGTCTTAGGAATGGGGTCCAGTGTCATGAATCATGGGACAACTTGATCGCCGTCAACGGCCCAGCCGCAGTCTTCAAGTGATGGCAGCGATGGCGTGGGAAGATGAGTATTCTCCCATACCTGTCAAATTACAAATAGATTAAATAACGTTTTCACAGTCTTTTAAGTACCTATTATAATTATTCAGAATTCACTTGGTAGTGGCACCTTCTGATGTGAAGCCGAAGGGCATCTGTTGTAGGAGGGAGCGCTTCTGGCTTTTTCAGAGCTCCAAATAAAATACTGCGGGCATCATCTGCACATGCAATGCTAGGATCAACCTGCATTAAAAAAATTATTGTTAGAATAATTTTTTTCGTGAGATCCCGTTAACTTAACTTAAAAACGTATGTCTACGTATTTTATACAATTTGACGACGAAAGCTTCTACGTTCTTGAGAACGTTCTCACCAAGTGGCCAGCATCCAAGTCCATTCAGAAGCTGGCAGTTAACGGTATCTCAGTAAAAAAAAATATTCTAACAATAATTTTTTTATATGCAGGTTGATCCTAGCGTTGCGTGTGCAGATGATGGACGCAGTATTTTATTTGGAGCTGTGAAAAAACTAGAAGCATTGCCTCCTACAACAGATGCCCTTCGGCTTTACATCTGAAGGTGCCACTACCAAGTGAGTTCTGAATTATAATAGGTACTTAAAAGACTGTGAAAACGTTATTTAATCTATTTGTAATTTGACAGGTATGTGTATGGGAGATTGCTCATCTTCCCACGCCATCGCTGCTATCACTTGAAGACTGCGGCTGGGCCCGTTGATGGCGATCAAGTTGTCCCACGATTCATGACACTGGACCCCATTCCTAAGACTTTGTAATTCGAAGAACTGCAGTTGTAGGAAGGCAAATGTCCCTTGCTTAAAACTCTGTACTCTCTGCAAATGCACCTGTCTCAATTCTGAAGAGACACAGTAATTTTTGTCCGTTTTTGTTCATGTAAGCTTTTGTTTCCCCAAAAATGTAGCTTTTTTTTCCTAATTGAATTAAAAGTATAGTTCTAACGTTGTATTAGAGGTAATTTTTGGAATCTTCATGCTCAAAAACATGTATAGAGATGCATCGCACTCGTTTTTACGTAAAAAATGGGGATGATGGTGCTGGCGTCGTAATGGCCTCCATCTTGAATTTACCCAACCAGTGTTTTTTTGAAGTGTATTTTTTAATTCCCCATACTCAAAAACTTATAATTACATGTTCTGGACGCATTCCTGTGTCAAAGGTGGGCTTTACAGCTCCGGTTTCCGGTTTCGGCACCATATTGGCAGCCATCTTGAATATCTCACTTCCGGTCGGGATTCCGGTTTAGCAACCGGCAGATTCGGATTCAGCGGGGTCGAAATAGGGGAAAAAGACCATTTGCCAAAAAGTAATATGAAATGCTTCTAAAATTTCGCTTTTCTGAAAACTTGACTTAACTATCAGTAAATATGGTGAATCATACGAATGCGGAAATGGCCACAATGCGTTATGTATATGATCTCGTAGATGATAATGCAACAAAAGCCAGAATTATGTATCAGGAAAGATATCCTAATGGTGCCTTATCAGATAGTCGATCCTTTTCAACTATTCATCGCCGTCTTTGTGAAGCTGGTAGTTTCCAAAAAGATACTTAGGAAGGTAGACCTCGAACTGCCAGAGTACCCGAAATTGGGGAAACAGTGCTACAGGAAATCGACGAACATCCTGAAGCAAGTACAAGGAAGACTGCTAGAGCTCTGAAGATTTGCCATCAAATTGTTTGGCAAATTTTGGTTGATTTTTTGTTGTATCTGTACCATATTCTAAGAGTACAGGTATTACTTTGCATTTTCTCCAAGATGAACTACCTGTACTGCTTGAAGATGTATCAATTGGGTTAAGGAATCAAATGTAGTACATGCACGATGGAGCTCCCATTAATTTAAATGGAATTGTTCACGACCATTTACATGTGGTTTATCCTAATCATTGGATAGGTCGCGGAGGACCTCAGCAATTCCTGCAAAATTCCCCGATTTCAGTAGTTGATTTCCTTTTGTAGAGTCATCTTAAAACTGTGGTGTACAAAAATGCTATAAGTCATGTTTGGTGAAATTTTAATTGATCCTGTAAGATATAAACAGATTCTTATCTCATTTTTTATATTAATACAAACATATTGTTAAACGTTGGTGATATACAATGATTTATTTTATTTAAGATAATTTTTAATAGCTAACTAAATGTAGGTATTACTATGCGATATGCAATATAGATACTCAAAATTGTATATTTTAATATGTATTTTGCCAGAAAACCAGTTATATCATCAGATTTGTATGACGAGGTTTATATTACGAGAAAATTCTGAATGCCCAGGTTTGATTGACACTTCTGTAAACCGTAATTAAACTTTTTAATTAGTTTTATTTGCATTGAAATGAAAGTCTGAAACTAGACTAAGTTTAACATTTTACGCTCAAGATGTTTATTCTATTAACCAAAAAATAATACCACAAAGAAATTCATTATCATAAAAGAAATTGTTTTTTAAATGAGAAGATTAAAACATTTATTGGCAACTTTAAAATTTGTCGGACAAAACGTTAATTATTCAAAGAAGATATATCTTTCAAATCCCTCAAGTCATTTCACATTTCAAAAGCAACTTTCAGAATACTTTTTTACTTACAGGATGCTGAATATTTTCATATACCAGCCTATTTCACTTTTTAGGCAAAAAAAATTCATCATCAAGATGAACTAACGCGGTAACCTGTTAGCAATGTAGGCACTTTCTTATGAATTTTTTCTATAATTAGTTACTGATTTGTAATCACTGGGAAATGGGAACTAAAGAATTTTTTTATATGATTTCTCAAACAGCAGAAAAAGTGATGTATGACAAATCAAGAAAGAGATCTATCTATCCCATCAAGTGATGTATGAGATGGATACCTCTATCTCCACATGACATTTTATGATGCTTTGATATCTTGATACCTCCCCTTCCTATAACTACATTGTGCATTGGAAACCTTTCTTTTAGCACACACAAAAACGGCGGTCTACAGAACTCTAACAATGTATAACATACAGGCTCGTATTTAAGTAAAAAATAAATAAAAAGAATGAAAGTGAAGAGAAAATAAAGTACCCATATTATTCAGTATTTTAATGATTTTGGCCAAACAATGTTGCATATTCCGAGTTTAAGTTGCCTATTAATGTAAAATTTTAATGTGTACTGTTACTTCGGCTATATTTTTTATTTAAATGCCAATTTTTACGATTCCACAACACTTTTAGCATATACATTATGGTGGAAAATTTTACTCTGGATAAATATAGACAATGCTCTTATCTTCCTTAATAAAATACCTATATTCCGCAATGCTTAATGGCTCAATAAAACATATTGTATCAGAACTTAAAACACAGTCATTAAACGTAATGTATTTTATGTTATCTTTTAGCATATTGAAAACGCTGTACAATGTATTTAGCTTAGTTGTATATTTTAAAGTGCACAGAGAAATATTATCGGACATTAAACAAATGAAAGCATTCACACAATTTTTAATTAAAGTGAAATCGAACAAATACGTAGTTTATAGCGTTGCCCGAATACTGTGTACTGTAGGGCGGTCCTTATTTATACTTGAGGAAAAAAATATTTTCGAATTTAGTTTGGGCCACCCCCACAACGGTTTCAATTGCTAAAAAAATAATGTGGGTGAAATTGGAGCGAAATCGGATACGGGGAAAACGTGCCACCCACCACCCCTAAATTTAATATTTCTTGAAATTCTCCAGATTGTTATATTTGGTTTTTCTAAGTAAACAATAGGTATAATTGACATCCTGAAGATAATTTATACTAGTTTAGGAAGAGGAAAGCGAATTCTAAACACTACCCATGAAAATATTGACATTAAAATTCCCTAATCCTTTTAGGATTAAGGAGTTTTAATAGGTGGTCGCCCGCAAGGCCCTAGTTTTAAGATCTATTTCCTCGAATTTTGTCTCTGCAGTAGAGTTGAGTTTCTATCTGAACGGCATAAACCTTAATCCTCACTGTAATTTTAGCCGGCCCGTATGGCAATAAGTGCGTCGAGGCATTTCAGTACCTCATTATCAGTTAAAAGAGCAGCACTTAGCACAATGTCCCCCAAATTAATTTGCGTGGTCGTGATAGTGTTTATTTGCTCGGTAATTTTTCAAACGAGATTACTGGAAGTAAACTGATTTTTACTACATTTTGAAAAAAAATGTAGTATAGGTTTTGCATTTTTCCGGCGGACCATCGAAATCCGAAAAAAACGTCGGATCGAAATGAAAGTCATATCTATCGACTCGAGAGCGAATTTAGAAAATTCCGTCCGTCGGTCAGTCGGTCTGTCTGTCGGTCTGTCGGTCTGTCGGTCTGTCGGTCTGTCGGTCTGTCGGTCTGTCGGTCTGTCGGTCTGTCGGTCTGTCGGTCTGTCGGTCTGTCGGTCTGTCTGTCTGTCACGCTCAGCCCCCCTAATCCGTTTTCGGATTTCGATGAAACTTGAGTGGTTAGTAGGAGGCCTTTAAAAAACCTTAACGCTGGAAGCTCGGCTCCGTTCGGAAACCGGAAGTACTCGATAGAGACGTTTCAAGTTTTTCGGGAAAAATTGAATAACTCGGTAACGAGCAGTCGGATCGAGATATTTCAAAAAAGAGATGGTGCCGCTAGCAACGATCTACAGATAAGTATACGGGAGACAATGTCGAAAAACAAATGGAAATTGATTTTTTTTGCAAAAAACTGGTTTTCTCGAAATCGGGCTATGAAGCACGATAACTGTCTAGGATATCGATCGATTGCGATGAGACTTGGTGGGATCGAAGGTACACGGCCACAAATGAAGCCTATTGCTGGCGGCCCGAATCCGTTGACCGCAAGTATTTTTTCCAAGGCCGAGTATGATTTTCCAAAGATATTGATAACTCCCGAACCGAAGGTCCGATTTTGATTTTCAAAAATGGCGATTGTAGGGTTCGATTAAGTCTATTAGGTGACGTTTGTGAGAAATTTGACAAAACAAAAGCGAATCTACAAATCCTAGAAAACTTATTTTTTTTTATAGATTCTACAAATACCCGACAGTTTCCTAATGAAAATCGAAAATTAAGTATTTCGTCGATCAATCTCTATAACCGGTATAAGGCACGGACTTTTTCGGACAAAAAATCTGAAATAGAGCTTTTCGAAAAATTAAAAATAAACGAGTTATTTACAAAGATGCATGACCACAATATAACCGATGCCCTTTCTGTATTTCAAAATGTAGTTAGCCTTTACTTTAGTCAATGCAAAAGAAAAAAAGAGGTGCTGAATCAGCCCAACAGGGATAAAAAGCATATCAAAATGTAGTTTTTAGCTTGTTTAATTCTACTTACGACTACAAAATTATTTACAGTTTTCAATTGCAAAACCACCTAAGATGCATGGTTGAACGAGAAAAATAAAAAATCATGCGCATTTTTTCAATAAAAAATGTTAACATAAATCTAAAATCTATCTATATCTAAATCCAAATAGACTATATTTAAAACTGTTTGAATTGCTTGTGAAATTTGCAAAAAGCAAATAAAATAACAAGGTTTATACTTGACAAGTATTTGACAGTTACGTTAACAATGTAATAGAAACAAAAAGTTATAATACCTACCCCTTTTGAAATGAAAATTCTTCGCTGAATGTTTTGGGCAACCAACATTTTTTTACTTTTAAATTGAATCATGATTTGGTTTTAAAGTACTTGGATAATATACAACATTTCTTAATAAATTTTTTTCATAAAAAATGGCTGACTTTTTTATAAAAAAATTCCATTAGTTGTCATATTATATTGCCAAATTGAATCTGATAATTGTCAGATTTAATCTTGCAATTGAAAGATTTGATCTAACAATTAAAGGATTTGTTTTATCATACAACCTGGTCAGTATACGCTGTCGTAGATTTTCTTCCTTAACAACAGTGTTAACCACATGTCAGATATTGTTTTCCTGTTGGGTTATATTTTTAAAATAACCACTAAAAGTATATTCGCTTTCTTTCTTGTGTTAACTACTTGCAAAATATTATTTTCCTCTATCGCATTTTTTCATTAATAATTTTTTTGGGGTATCCAATATTAGTCCAGTCAACGAATGGCCCAAAGGGTGGTGTAGAGTGCGTGAGCAGGAACCTAAGCGATTCCTTTAGAATGTTGCTCAGGGTGCTTAGAGAGTGAACATACTGAAAGTCCTGGCGTCTAGAAGGTGAACCGGAGGGGGGGGGGGGGGGGGGGCACAAAGAAAGTACCATTTTTGTTTTTTCCGCTTATATCTCTAAAACGGTGCGTCGTAGGTTTTATTATACCAAATGAAGCTCATGAAGTTCTCTACCGCTTTCATTTTATATACTTTTTTCGAATTCATAACCGTTTTCGAGCTACACGCTCCGGAAAATTGAAAATTTTTGAAAAACAGATTTTTACCTCAACTTTGAGGAAAAGTAAAAAATCATCAAGGAAGCGATAGTGATCTTTTACAACCCCTCCTCCACTCAAGGCGAGGTTGAAGAGGCTGGGAAGATTTGCTTCCTCAAATGGTATGGGGCACCAGCAAGACAGATCTCCTTCAACCAGTACCGCTTCCAGTCGTTCATGAGGTTAGTGGCAAATATTAAGCCTGACATCAGCTCCCTCCCACTAACCGAGAGCGCAGCTAAACGGCATTCCCGGCGCAGCTACCACCAAGTGCAGTAGTGGTTCGGGAATGAGCTGCCTCCTCAAGAGTGGGGGGTAGAAACACGTAGGAGACACCCTGGTGCCAATTACATCAGAAGATATATATGACTTTTTTTTGTCATCTTTAAAATACAATTTTCTATTTTTCAGGTAAAAATCTGTGTTTCGAAAATTTTCACTTTTCCGGAGCGTGTAGCTCGAAAACGGTTGCGAATTCGAAAAAAGTATATAAAATGAAAGTTGTGGAGAATTTCATGAGCTTTCATTTGGTACCAGAAAACTTTTCCCTGCGACCGTTTTAGAGACATAAGCGAAAAAACCAAAAGTGGGACTTTCTTTATGCCCCCCCCCCCTCCGGCTCACCTTCTAGACGATAGGACTTTTAGTATGTTTACTCCCTAAGCACCCTGAACAACTTTCTAAAGGAATCGCTTAGGTCCCTGCTCACGCACTCTACACCTTCTCTATTGACTGAACTACATACATATTTTTCTTTAAGTGTGTAAGATGACAATAGTGTCAATTGTCTATCATATATTATTTTTGTACGTCAAATAGATTTCTTTATATGGCGCAAACAGATAGACATACGATACAGCCAGACTGAAGAAATCGAAAGCCCTAATTTTCGTAATCTACAGCATCTGAAACATGAAGATACGAAGAAATTCAGGGAGTGATCTTTTCACGATTTTAATACCTACTTTCCTTCCGAAAATACCGTAAACCAAATTATTATACATAACTAAACAACTTTAAAATAACTTTCAGAAATAACATCCACTAAACACATAAACACACACACACACCACAGATAGTAGACAACCCCCAAATCCAAAGCCAAGGCTGTCCGGAAGGGGGTCCAAGAGTTAGTCCTCTTAAGAACAAAAAAAAATGGGCGATATAAAGATAAGTGTCTCTTTAGATGAGAACGATCTTCATGTAGGTGGTATATCATTTTTCCTTTAAAAAGTATTGTTAACAAGACTATTACAAAACGATTGAAAGTTGTAGTTTGGAGTTGCCGACTGAGAACACCTATTTGTAGTCGTAATGCCAAAAAAAAGTATATTTCCCGTACTAGAACCGATTTGCTACTTCGTGCAATAGGCAGCCACAAAGCCACTTTTTGTGAACTTTTACCCATTGCCTACCTTCCTACCTATTATATTTCACAAGATATCTATGATCAATTTTGATACCTTTTAAAAACCTGCGGATCAATGAAAACTAATACTCGCCCACCCAACAGAGAAGAGGCACATTAATCATTGATTAATAATCTTGTTCCATTGATTGTTGCTATTAGCTAACTGTGTTTAAATTCAATGTAAAACTTGTACTTATTCCAACATGTTTGATATTGATCTCGTATTATTAAATAAAATTATCAAATCCAGATGTAGACGGCAGTTCCCATTAGTATCAACTGTCTGATAATATGAGTCATCTCAATTAGTTCCATCGTTTTATCACCTCCAAACATATTCCTTTTCCGTAGAAACTTGACCGTGAATCTGGTAACATGAAACAATCGCGACAGAGAAACGAATTATGTCGAGTCAATGAACTAATAATTACAGGTATGGATTGAGCACTTACGTCATCATCTAACAGTATTATAGGAAGAAACTGCATAATTTTGTTTTATTGCAAGATTATTAATATTTATAGCTTTAAATCTGATTACTTGACATGTCAGTTTAAAATTTATGGCAAATTACTTATTTAAATGCTGCTGAATCAATGTCGATCAACACATCATTACAGCGATAGAGTATCTCTAGCCATGATAAATTCTCGTTTCCTGCTTTTAATTAAAATCATATTAGCTGACATTAGCCGATAACACGATTGATGAATGTGTCAAAGTTTATTTATTATAGGCCAGTACTGGAAGGACTTAAATGGAAGTGTTTAGTAACTAGGGTTACTGGGCATTTTCGGGTTTATTTAGATGTAAATAAAGTGTATTTCGATTTGAACAAACCAATTCGAGAGAGAAAGCAATTAAAAGTGGTAATACGTGCAATTTTTCTCAGTTAAAGTGTTATAACTCGAAAACAGTAATATTTCCTAAAAGGTTTATAATATTTCATCTTCTCTATTTTGTAACGAACAAAGTGAGTACGGGAGATGTGGGAGAGTTGGGACAATTTTCACAAATTAATTGTTAAAATTTTTATTTTTGAAAATTTAAAAGAAATGAAAACACAGCAATATACCTTCATATATTGGACAACTTCTTGCAAGTATTAGTTAAATTTACTGGGTAAATAGCGGTATGGAAAAATATTATCCCAAATCTTCATTTTACGAGGGAGAATTGGGACTAGTGATGGGGAGAATTGGGACAGGCAATTAAATCTTCACAAATATATGGAAGAATATTTAATTATTGCAAAAAATAACAAACAACGAGAAAGAATAAAACTAATTAAAAAATCTGACAAATGCTCAGAAGAAAAACAAAACTATATTGCAACAAACGATATAGAGCAGCGAAAAAGAGGTAAAATTGTGTCGTTTTGTTTTATCAGCTTAGAACAAGATCAGACACAGTGGGTATTACCAACAACATCATTTTACACATAAAAACACTAAATACAACATTTTTTAGTGGTCACAGATATTCTTATTTAAAAAAAGTGTAAAATTTATTTTTTTTAAAATCATGTTTTTTTGTACATCTATTGCCATATCTCAAAAATGAATTAAGCTATAGATGTGAACTTTTTTTGTTATAAAACACACACTTAAGCGCTTCTTTCTATACATAGGATTGCTAATAAAAAAAAAATGTGAACATGCCAAAAACGTAGATGACCCTGAAAGTTTAGAGAATACGCCATCAAATTTTCAGCGAGAACTTTTTTGTTTTTGAAAATTTTGTGTAACATGCTATGAAGAAAATAAAATCAATACACTAAAAAAGTTTTTAGAAAAAAAATATTTTCATTATTAGCAATAATTTGCTAGTTACGAATTTCTTAGTATGGAGGAATTGTCGAAGCGAATAATGATTATGTATTATGTGTAACGGAACTTTTCATTATTATTTTTTTATATTTAGGACTGTTTTATCACGTTTTAGGATCTGAAAGGATGACTTATTTTTTCCAGTGGAGCATTAAGGACTAAGGTTGAAGGCAAAAAGGAATCAAAAATCTTAAATAGAGTATCTGGGATAAAAATGCATTGCATTGGGATCTCGGAAACGGTAAAAAATAATATTATAGTAAATGGAAAAAAAAGTTGCGCAACTAGGGGGCTAATAAAATTCCATAAACAGAAGTTTAGGAAAAGTAATAATTTTGGAGTGTTTTGATAAAAAGTAAACTAACGAGTTTTAATTTTTTTGCGTTATTATTGGAGCTAAATAGAAAAGACAGTTTCTTAAAGCACTTTTTTTGAACGTGGCAATCTTAATATTTGTATCCGACATTTCCTGTGTCAGAGTCCCTATCCGAAACTCCCATGCATTGCATTTTTACCCTAGATCCACACAATAATTGAGTAAACGTGTTATTTTCGCCTAAATTAGGTAACAAAAAAGAAAAAAATATCCTAAATTAAGTCTCTTTTAATTTTCGCAGCCCTAATTATAGAAACCCCGTTTCCATGGCTTGTGCACAAGTTTATCGTTCTCCTCTATTACTACGCCACATAAAATCCACTCCATTTTCCAATGAAACTTAGATTGCTTTTTTATCTTAAATATTTTTTTAGCAGATAATCCACGCACAATTCGCACAATGGCCATACGTTCTACAATATAATACAAGTGGTAACAAGCTAAAAACGTACTCTTCGCCAATTTACTGAGCTTTTTATATAATTGTTACACATTCTATAGGATACTCTTCGCAGCTTGATGACATGTCTGTCAATTCGGTAAAGATAGAAAGAGAC
This sequence comes from Rutpela maculata, assembly GCA_936432065.2. Lineage (NCBI taxonomy): Eukaryota > Metazoa > Arthropoda > Insecta > Coleoptera > Cerambycidae > Rutpela > Rutpela maculata. Next base: position 55,376,225 of record OW386285.2, read on the forward strand.
AAACACTTATATGTACAATCTGCTCATATGTAGCCTCTACCAAGGGTGCTAGAGTATACTAATTGGTCATTCCGCCCATTTCGTCATCAGTGCAGAAATATTGCCGCCAATTTTAAATTCATATGACATAATAATTTTTTCTGTAGAACAGAAGCAAATTTCGCAAAAAAGAAAAAATACGGGTGAGTTTTTTTTAAAGAGAGCTTTTCAAATATTCAATAAAAAAAACGTGGGAAAGGCCCATTGCCGGACGAACGAAGTGAGACTCGTTACAAAAGTATCACTTTTACTCCTAATAAAACGATGCACTATTCATTCATTGTTCATTGCGATGAGAGCTACACAATCAGAGATATTTAAAAAAAACAGCAAAAGAAAACCATATTGAACATTCTTTTGTTTAAACAAATGACCTCCAGGACTAGAATTTAATCCAAAACTTTTGATACACTCTTTACAACGTTTACGATAAGTTTCAGCAAATCAAATGCTATGGTAAAAGAGTTCCCTACAAATTTTAAATTTACTTCACTAGTAATAGTAGTAATGTGCAAACCTATTTATAATATAAGATTATTTGACAACTATTATTTTGGATTTTTAACCCCCGACCCAAAAAGAGGTGTTATAAGTTTGACGCGTATGTTTGTATGTCTGTCTGCATGTCTGTCTATCTGTCTGTCTGTCTGTCTGTCTGTCTGTCTGTGGCTTCATATCTCTTCAACGGGTGCTCCGATTTTGATGCACTTTTTTTTATTTGAAAGAGTGTTTTGTCGAGAAGGTTTTTGTCACATTAGATTTTGATTTTTGGTCGCCATCATGATTACAAGCTTTTATTTAACTTGCCTTGTTCTTGTGTCCCAAGATGGCGTGCAAAATTTTTTAGTTTTAACACTAGAATTTGATCGTATAGTGTATTCGCTCATACGTTGCATTCTAAGAAATGGTGAAGGATTTGGTTTAAACTATAAGTTTTATATCGGATATGAACGACGCAATGAATATACACTTCTCCAAGAAATTAACGCACCACCAAAAAATAACCAAAAGTTTGAGGTTAGTTAATTTTTAACCCCCGACCCAAAAAGAGCGGTATTATAAGTTTGACGCGTATGTTCGTATGTCTGTTTATCTGTCCGTCTGTCTGTAGCTTCATATCTCTTCAACGGGTGATCCGATTTTGATGCACTTCTTTTTATTTGAAAGAGTATTTTGTTGAGAAAGTTTTAGGCCATATTAGATTTTGATGTTTGGTCGCCATCTTGAATTCGCCATGTTGAATTTCTCTAGAAATTGTCCGATTGAAGTAAAATTGAAAATGTACAGACAATTATGGTAGCCGAATATGATTTCGGCCTCATTTTGATTCGGTCATATAAAACTGGTACTATTAGATACATTGATCGGGAGTTTTTTAAAATTTCCAATTTTTTAACCCCCGACCCAAAAAGAGGTTTGGCTCGTATGTTTGTATGTTTGTCTGTCTGTCTGTCTGTCTGTCTGTCTGTCTGTCTGTCTGTCTGTCTGTCTATTTGTCTGTGGCTTTATATCTCTTCAACGGGAGATCCGATTTTGATGCAGTTTTTACTAAAATTAAATATAACACATAAATATATTTATAATAGAACCGGTCTTGTAGACCGTGTGTGACTAGTCGAATACAAAATTGGACCGCGTCGGCTTAAAGGTTAAAAAGTCCTGTGTGGGACTCGTGATATAATACGCTATGTTGTATGTATATGTTTAGTTTAAAAAGCATAAAATAAAATAAAATTAAAAATTATAAAAAAAAAATAAATTAACACAACTTTAAAAACCGCTGCCCAAGGAATCACTACTTCCATATCCAGATTTTTTATCTAAGTCACTCACAACGAAAAAAATGTGTATGTGGAAATAATTGTTTATGGAACATTAATAATATAATATTTGAAATCCTCTACCCCAAAAACCCATAAAATGATACCCCACATCGGTAGCGGGGTGGGGGTGGTGATAGGGGGTGGTAGTGGGGGTCGATGAAGTAAAAAACATTTTGAAGTTTCTGGTTCTTGTACACACCCTAATTCACAATTTTTTTTCATCCCCGTTAATAATGGGGCGGGGGTGGTAATGGGGGTGGCTAATGCCAAAATTTTTTTTGAGACCTCAGCTTCTCTTGTATATACTAAATACCAATTTTATGAACTCTTACCTGCTTGATTTAGCTATTTTCCCCAAATTTACCCCCCAACCCGTCGACGGAACAAGATGAAAATATAATCTAGTTCTAGATCTCGTTAAAGTACATACGTGTACCAAATTTCAAGTCAATATCTCAAACGGTTCCAGAGTAAACGTGCGCACAAAAAAAGTTACAGACAGACAGACCGACAGACAGACCGACAGACAGACAGACCGACAGACCGATAGACCGACAGACCGACAGACAGAAATTTTTTTTCTCTCAAACTTAAAATCTCGACGTTTCGTGACATTTTAAGCCTATTTGAACAAAAAAATTTTTTTTAATTTTTTTGTCGTTACTATACTTCCACTGGATGTGGAAGTAAAATTATGTAATAATTTTGATTCCATATACGAACTCTTATGATTTATTTAAATCCAGCTTACATTTTCTTTATGTCCTCGAGATTTGCTTTCTTATACGCATGAATATGTCGGGGGCTGCTGTAAAGACGAACTACTAAATAGTTATATTCAAAACAGCAGCTCCCGATATATTCATGCGTATAAGAAAGCAAATCTCGAGGACATAAAGAAAATCTAAGCTGGATTTAAATAAACCATAAGAGTTCGTATATGGAATCAAAATTATTACATAATTTTTAAAGTTGTGTTAATTAATTTTTTTTTTATATTAGTTATTTAGTCGATATTATTTGTGTCGGTTTTTTTTTAAATTTGTAATTTAATTTTATTAACATACTCGTTAAAGTTCCGACTTTCATACCTCCAATCATTTTTTTGTATTACACCACAGATCACGTCGTACTGTAAAAAACGCTAATAACTTACAGCTATTGTTAGTTCATGCATATAAGAAAGCAAATCTCGAGGACATAAAGAAAATGTAAGCTGGATTTAAATAAACCATAAGAGTTCGTATTTGGAATCAAAATTATTATATAATTTTTAAAGTTGTTAATTTATTTTTTTTTTATATTAGTTATTTAGTCGATATTTTTGTGTCGGGGTTTTTTAAATTTGTAATTTAATTTTATTAACATACTCGTTAAAGTTCCGACTTTCATACCTCCAATAATTTTATTGTATTACACCACAGATCACGTCGTACTGTAAAAAAAGCTAATAACTTACAGCTATTGTTAGTTAATGAGAGAACTTTGAAAAGAGAAAGATATAAAGTGAGGCACTTTGTCCCTTTCGCACTTCTACACTGTTTATTCTAAAAATGGCCAGTGACACAACCAGTACTGCTTAATCTTGTGTCCTGTTTCTAAATTTTCTATTCTAAATTTTAAACCTAAATTGCTGTTTGTAACTAAAACTGTAATCATAGTTTTAGTTACATACAGTAATTTAGGTTTTAAAATAAGACTATCCGGAATTTAATATATCACTTTAGTTTTATGTTTCGTGTTTCTTTCGTGTGTGGCATATTTTAGCACACGCGACCTTTGTTTTAAGCAACAACTCAAGTGAACTACTAGCATTAGGTAAAACCTATTCACCTGCAAACTCGATATTTTATGCAGTTCGTTTTCGTGTCGTTGCTAATTAACAAATTTTTTGTGTGAAGTAAAAAATTCACGAGCGACAATAATAGCCCAGTGTCCAAAGTCAAATGAGAGATGTAACCGCTCATTAAAACCGAACAAACTGAAACTTTACTTGCGACCGTTTTTAATACTCTAATGATTTTTTTTTAATGCAGGTGTGGGGTACCTACTTCACCTCAAAAAAGGATTTAATTTAATGGAACCAGTTTTTGCAGATAAAACATAAACATAAACCCACCACACGTTAAACAATCCCTAAATCCAAAAACTAAGGTTGTCCGGAAGAGGTTTACACATTTTAAAATCTCAGACAACGTTCATTAGTGCACGTCCACGTTGAAGCGGCGCGGCACGCCAAGCCACGACAATTGCAATTGATGAAGTACGTAATTTCGTGAAAAGCCTAGGCAGTTCATGAACTGCCGGCATATCATGTAAATTCTTGAGGTTGCATAATCTGCCCAACCATTTTGTGAAACGCCGTGGTCGTCTCGGCACATGATGTTTGAAGTCGTTCTACACGATCTGTCGAAAATTAGATGTTATCTGTTCATGAAGTGACTGATACCGGGCAGATTGTGTTGTGCTGTGGTATGTCTCTCTCTGTCAGTACCGTACAGCGCGGGAAATAAGTTTATTCAAAAATTCACGCACATTTATATATTTTTTTATAGAATATGAAATTATTGAACAAAAAAAGACAACAAAAAATCATCTTGAGAATCCTCGATTTTCAGCAATTTTTTGAAGATGGCGGTGAAAACTCACAGCGGATTCATGGAGACTCGATGAATTCTCATTCTTGGGCCCATTAGGAACACCTATACCAAAGATCAGCTTTATACCATTTCTGTTCCGCATCAGTCATTTTTCAATCCCTATTACTACCACATCCAGTGGAAGTATAGTAACGCCAAAAAAATTTTCATAAAATTTTTATTGTTCAAATAGATTTAGAATGTCATGAAACGTCGAGATTTAAAGTTTGAATGAAAAAAAAAATTCTGTCTGGTCTGTCTGTTACTTTCTTGTGCGCACGATTACTCTGGAACCGATTTTTTGGCATCGCCATGCCACCCCGTTATTAAAGGGGGTGAAAAAATTAAATTGTGATTTAGTGTGTCTACAAGAACCAAAGGCGTCAAAATTTTGTTTTACGTCTAGGTCATGCTATATATGAACTTCTTTGTTTTTAGGCTATAGAAATAGAAAAAAAATCGTTTGAAAGCCTAGTAACAGTCTTTCATTTTTTCGTTTTTGACGTAAGTGACATAGTTTCTGAGATATTTAACATTTAAACTAAATACTTTGCCTTATAAATGTTCGAACGTCATGTTTATACTTGCAGACCTCCGAAACCATTAATTATGCAAAAATTTAAAAAAAGACGAAATTCATCCTCAGTTTAGTAGCTTTTTTATTTTTCTCTAGCATGCCTTCACTCTATGTAACACTTTTCGAGTTAGTTGACGAAAATTGTTATGTTTTTTGTTTTGTTTTTTTCTTAAGTGTGTTTTGTTTTTTCTTAAGTGCCAACCCTGAAAATTAGCAAGTCCTCACATGATATAGAAATTTGTTTTGATATATTTACCATTAAGTTGCCAAAAAAGAAATCTAATTCATATGACATTATGTTGAAGTTAAAACCTCTAGTTACTGTACTAGTGTCTCTGTTTGTGAAATCATAGTGCGTGTGTCTGTCTGTGGTAGAGTTGTGTAAACTGGAACTGCACTATCTTATCGTCGAGTCATGTATCACGGTGGGCAGGTGAACGAAGATTGTGAGACAACACAATGTTGAATGGGGTGGATTAATGTCGCTATAGGGAAAACTTCTGGGGAATATGGAGTTGGAGCACACCTCTCTTTCACTTTAGAAAGATTTTGGTGACCTATATCCATCACTGTCAAGTGCATAGGTAATGTATTGCGAATATTTATATGTGTGGGCTTGACGAGAAGGTCAACGTGTCGCACAATATGTCTAATGATGAATAGAGAAAGATAAAAGGAGCACAAGAAATCAACCTGGGATGTATTTAGAAACAAATGTTCATATCGTTCATTTCAATTAGGTTTTGTTTTCATAAGGAAGACTGAAAATGCTCCAGCACGAGTATGCTACACCCCATCAATGGGGAACTTACATAAAAATTAAATTTGAAAAAAAATACTTAGAAACGTAATAGCCCGGGAGACAGCGTTGCATTTTTGATGGTGATTTCGGGCCGCTTGATTTTGTGTGTAATCGATAGACTAGATATGGCTAGTAATCGAAACAAGCGTCAGCTGTCAGAATCGTGGTGGACATGGCCGTGAGAGAACATCTATTACGTCGAAAGAAGAAAAATTCAAAAATGATTTTAGGTCGTTTGAAAATTTGTACAACAAATGTTTAGATGATAATAATATGATAATAATAATTAAAAAAAAGTCAGTTGCGGCATTATACGTCAGCCGCTTATATAAACCTGTATAAAAAAACAATTGATGTAAAATCATTTCAGGTTCAATGAAACTTGTACAGCTAACTCTTTATATTATTAAAATGATAAAAACAATCATCAGCTATTCTTTCAATGGGGGTAAGACCGTCAGCTGAGGTTATAAGTGCTGAGCGAGCTTTTAATCTGAGTATGGTGCAATCCAATGTATGATCTAACTGACGATCTTTCCCCCTTTATATCAATAGCTGACGTACATTTTCATTTAATATATTATTTGAATAATCATTTCTAGAAATATCCAGTGACTTGAATTCAATTTAAACTAAAATTTATGGTTTTAATCTAGTTTTCATAGCATGCATAATGTGCTTTCAATTCATGAGCCAACTGATGATATTTCCTCCCTTATACAGCTGACGTACATTTTTATTTCATATATTGTTTAAAAAATCGACCTTCGGACATTTTATTGGGAGCATTCTCGGAACCGACGTTGCACAAACGGAGTTGACAGAGTCAGTTTAGTTTTTATTTTGATACAATTTACAAGTGTATTAATTACACGAAGGAAGAAATAAATACGAAATGAGGGAAGACGTACGTTTTTAAATATAGCAATAATCAAATTTATTTCATATAAACATGAGAAGCTGAAAAAACTGCATACTTACATACATGTCCTTTTCGCACGGCTTGGCAACTGCGAACTTCCGCCAATACGAGTTAGACTTCAGGTTGTTCAATGGATAGACAAATGAATTCCCCGAATTCTTCTACTTAAATAGATCCCAAAGAGCCTTAACGCTCATAGGTAAGGGCGCAGGAAATTTACGTAGAAATGCGCAGATAGTTACTGTCACAATTTGTCAAGGTCTGTGCAAATTTAACCTACAGGAAAATACAATAGAAAAATGTATTTTTTAAAATTGTTTATTTTCCAGCATTAGTGTATATTACCATTGTAATTGAACCCATAAATTTTGGTTTAAATTGATTTCAAGTCACTTGAAATTTCTAGAAATGATTATTTGAACAATATATTAAATGAAAATGTAAGTACGTCAGCTATTGATATAAAGGGGGAAAGATCGTCAGTTAGATCATACATTGGATTGCACCATACTCAGATTAAAAGCTCGCTCAGCACTGGTAATCCCTCAGCTGATGGTCTTACCCCTATTGAAAGAATAGCTGACGATTGTTTTTATTATTTTAATAATATAAAGAGTTAGCTGTATAAGTTTCAATGATTTTACATCAATTGTTTTTTATACAGGTTTATATAAGCGGCTGACGTAACATCCCCCATTATCTACGCAGCTGACTTTTTTCTTAATTATTATTATCATGTAAGCATTTGTTGTACACATTTTCAAACGACCTGAAATCATTTTTGATTTTTTTTTTTTTCGACATAATAGACTTTCTCTCACGACCAGGTCCACCACGATTCTGACAGCTGACGCTTGTTTCGATTACTAGTCATATCTAGACTATTGATTACACACAAAATCAAGCGGCCTGAAATCGCCATCAAAAATGCAACGTTGCCTCCCGGGCTATAAGCTAATATCATTAAAAAACGCGTTGTTAGCAAGAAACATTTTTCAATTACTTATATTAAATATACGCCATTAAAATCTCGATAATTTGTATGACTGTAAATTTTGTGTGCTAATTTATTAATTATCAAGGCTTTAGAAGTGTAAAGATTTTTCAAAATGACCGATGAAGGTTTTTCAAAAAGACAGTCGGACAACTTGCCGACTGTGGATATGTTTATGGTGACATCTTTATAAAAAGCGTGGAAAGTTTACAGTTTACTGCTACATTTAGATAAGTACTGAAATACTTTTCATAAATTTCAATACATTTAAGGTACATTCGACGCGCATTTCGCAAATCAAGCTGTCATCACCAGTAGATAACTACCTACCTCCGATTAAAGAACTTATATCTAGATACATAATGGCATTGATTTATTTGTCGCTGAAAAACTCACACTTACATTTCTTCCCATAAGTTGCTGATTGGCCCATCGGCATATTCGCGGCCGCTCGTGCACGATCGGCTTCAGTTCGATTATCATAATCTCAGTTGACAGTTCGGCCATTAATGTCAATAAATGTTTTTCGTGTTCTCCGACCAAAAACTGGTGAAAAAGTAATTTTATTTTAAGTTGTGATTTGCTTAATACCCAAATAATATCCTCTATTCATATTTACACAGTTTAGTGACAATATATTTTGTGCAAATAAATAGTGAAGTGCTCTGCCGTTTGCAGAAAGCAGTTTAGAAAAGAAGAAAATCGATCGTTCCATAGTCGTAACATGATGAAGTTCAGTTTACAGTTATAAAGTAAATAGCAATTAAATTTTAATATCCTTTCAATACATACTTATCTTACTGTTTTATCTTACTGTAATATCGTATGCCTACATCACGTTATATAAAGAGCCGGTAATGCAGGAATTGCAATAATTCATTTTAATGAAAATATTTACCATTCTACACATTTTCTACACACACAACGCCACTGTTGCCTATGGGATGTGATGTTCATCTATCCATTTTAATGGACATATAATGTGACTATGTTAGGAACAAACAAGGTATATAGTGAAAAGATAGCCTGTTATGTATCTAGATATAAGTTCTTTAATCGGAGCTGCCTACCCAAGATGATGCTTGACAAATGCCACAGCCTCCTCTACAGAGAAGGCTGTGCAAATGCACATCTAGTGCGTCCAGTGCTTTGTGAAAACTGCTCTACTAATAGTTTCAACTGCGATATGGTGTGAGCTGTGAATGGACAATTATTTCAATAATAGTATGATTGGTTATGTACATACCTTTTATAAAAATGAGTATTGCAGTATTGTATTCTTTTATGATCGCTGTTTTAGATTATTCCTGCATCGCGAGGTCTATTTTTAGAACACGATTATTATAAATGCAAGTCATACCTACTGAAATGGACTACATATTTCGTTTGGTGAATGAATGAGATTTTATAAAAAATATTTTTGATCAATATAAACATGGGCGGGTTATAATGTACTAAATGAGGTTTCATTTTCGAATTTTTGAAGATCATTAAACTATTATTACTTTCAAGAGTTTTCAACTTTATTCTAATTATGTCAAATCTAATATAAAAAAAAGTCTACGCAGTATGTTAATAACACAAAGTTGAAAAACAAGATTTTTAGCTAGAATTAAACAGGTGTATCTGGAGATAAGATTAGATTTAATTATTTGACATTTCTCTTCTTCTTCTTCTGTGGTTTAGTCGAGGACGCGAGTCCATTAGTTTACACTTAAAATTTGGGGCTTACATATAACTACTTCTTTTTGTCGTTTGCACGAACAACCCACGTGGGAGAGAGAAGCCATCTTAACATCCCTTTACTGAAATTGCACCCCGTAGATCCTTTGGGGTAAGTTATATTAAATCAAAATTTTCTATTTGATTTTTTGTATGATAAGCTTGGGGGTATTTTTTGTATCCTTAGGGCTGCAAAAATTTTGTTTTATTTCCTCAAGCGAATTGACAAATTAACAAGTTTTCTTCATAAGAGATCCATTTTTTATTAGTTCTCAATTTACTCATAAAATCCATTATGTTTTCAACATGTTTCAAATTCTGTCTGAAAATAAATAAGACGAAAGGCCAGCTTCCAAGTATCTTTGAGTCCAGCATCCTAGACGTTGATTGGACTACGTTTCACGGTAGCCATCAGCAAGCCAACCAAGTGGAATTTCTTGTAAGAAAGTATCACAAAGTGTCCTTATCTTTTTCCCTATTGCCCGTAGGGCTCTTTACCAAGTTACACTTTTTAAAAACTTTCATCGAATACCGCGCAGTTTTCATGATACGGGATGTTGAAATTTTGAAAACCGCTTTTTTAAAAAAAAAAGTGAACCTACTTTTTTCTGGTAAGTGTTTTTGTTTATCCTAAAAGTCCAATTCATTGCGCATAGAAAATGTGTTTTTGTATTTAAGTAGGATCAACATTTGTCCAAATTCGGACAGCGCGACCTTTCCGGCCTCGTACAGCCAAAACCGTTTGTCCTACGGCAAATGTGTAATATGTATATTATGTAGAGGGGGGATGAATCTTCAAAAAGTGTAACTTGGTAAAGAGCCCTACGGGCAATAGGGAAAAAGATATGGACACATAAGTAAAATTTCAAAGTTTCAACCCCTAAAAATAGGGGACGCACATGGTGTAGCAGGGTGTAGTTTTCTGTGCTTGCTTATTATGCCCTCTTAAACAACTTCCACCAAAAAAAGTCCGCAGTACGCAAAATTTTTTATGATGTCTAATTCGATTGGACTAAAATTTATTGTAACATTATATTACAAATTATATGTTTTTGCTCCAAATTGTAAAAACTGGTATCATTTTTTTGCATTATCAAATTACATAGCTGTGTATTGTAACATACTTTTAAACTAGTTGTATAAACTATTTATCCGGTCAGAATTACTTATTCTTGATTAAATTTTATGCAAGATGTTGATGTTATAGTTTAATTTTTTTTATACCAAAATTAATCATTTAATTGTTAATAACTACCATCAAATTGTTTTTAAAAATCATACCAAATTATTTGGAATATCACTACATCAGTAATTGTATACTATTCAGCAAGCGTGTAATGATATCCTACCAGAACTGCTTTGGGTAATGTTACATAATTACTCGGTAATGGTAAGACATTGCAAAAATGTTCAGATTGTTTTCTTACTTTTAGTCCATTATAACATGTTAGAATTATGACCATCACACTTCTAACATCCTCTATAGCGTAACCATTGATGTTTTTCCAATCTTAATTTAATTTAAAAATATATTTTTTTCGGATTGTCTTTGGATCATTCAAACAAAATAAAATATACTTTTAAATAATTCGTACTCGACGCTTACCAATTAATTAATTCATTAAAGGTAAAATCTTATTTTTGCATTTTTATTAACTCATGTAATGTTAGTATACATTTCACATTTAATTTTAAAAATGTGTCTATAACATAGTTAGAAGTAAAATTTTAAGTCACTCTTTCTTAATATATCTTCTCAATGAAAAATATGTAAATGAATCATTTTTTTTTGTATTCAAGGAAGAATGTGTGCTGTTGACATTTGATTTATCTTTATAATTTTAACTTTTCGCTAAACCTAATTAAAGAATAACAGCTTTCAGATTTCTAAATGGGTATATTCAATAACAGATATTAGTGAAAAAAATTGCGGAAATGAAAACCTATTATTTATGAATCCGGTATGTTCTAATTAATTTAATTATTTTTTTAAGAGAAACCACATTTAAAATTGATTTCTTAAGAATATAAATGAGCTTCTACAAATATCTACACCTACAATAAATTATTATGCGTAGGAAAAATTTCCTAATTTTTGTACATAGACAGATTATTCATTAAAATTCAAAAGTAGTATTAATACATACAATAAGACGTTTTCAATATCCCTCTAGTGATAATTTTTGCAATATTCGGGTAGTTATTATATAATTTCTATTTTTGGAACACAAACATCAAACTGCAGAACACTTGAACACTGTAAACCACGAGTGTTTCACCAACCATGCTAGCATCATCAGGAACACGATTAGTATTCGTAATTTCCATGGTCCAAATCAGTTAAAAACACTAACAAAAACAAATAATTCGCGAACGATATAACAACTAAAAGAACAAAGATACTAAGCTACAAATGAATACCCTTCCATGTACTTTTTACCTACTACATATAATAGATGGAGAGCTGGGCACGAAATTTCGATCTGACTCGGGTTACGAAAAGTTTCCATAACAATACGTCGTACACTAAGAGAGGACCCTGATTTGGGAATTTGCTGACAGCTCGAGCGGGGAGGGGTGCCGCCATATTGAAAAAATGGCGTACAAAAACAGTCTCTTTGAAATATCTCGCTTCGGGTGCCTCATACGGCAAAAAATATTCTGATGAAAATAAAAGAGCATTAAATTTTCTACAAAATATGTCCTATAGATTTTTTTCGTTAAACTGAATAGTTTCGGCACAGCAGCGGAAATTATGATTTTTTGTAATTTCTCAATTTAGTGCGACTTTTATGAAGGAGTATTTTTGTGTTGAGACAAAATTTGTTTTCATACCTGAAGATCTTCAAATATAGTTGATTCTACTTGTCTGCTACGCATAGCTCAATGTTCAATACGCCATATACAACACCTTGAGGTAGAGTATATGGCGCGTTTTCTTTTACGTGGTTTTCCCCTATAGGCCAAATCCACGCTTGCTTCTTGAGACGTTTTAGGTGCTTGATGTCGAAGGTCCAGGTTCGTTGTAGTGTTCAACAATACTTTCTTCGGTAGTGTACGACGTATTGTTACAGAAACTTCATAACCCGAGTCATATGGAAATTTCGTGCCCAGCTCTTAGACTATAAATTTAACTACATTCCACTCACAGACACTCACGAAACACTAGAAAAATACAAAGACATTATGATGCTAATGAGAATGAAATCTACTTTGGAAGACCACGAACCAGCCCAGGCTTCAGCTCCTAACCATAAACCCACTCGAGTATCGTCGCTTTTGATATATAGCTACTAACAATAGATTCACATAGTAAAATGTATCAATTAATTATTTTTATTGATTTATTACTTAAGGTGCTAATACATTGTACTGTAACCACAAAAGTAGTAGTTTTAAGATCGTAAATAGACCGTCCATCTAATCGGAATTCTTTGAGAAGCGAAAAATCCACGTCAACAAAAATGTTTCAGTGATGATTTAAAATTTGTAATACCTATTTGGGAAAAATATAAAATAAGGTTTAAATAGTAGTTCTGAAAGTTTTATCCTCACAGAGTCCAAACAATTTATTTTTAGGAATATCCGTATCCATTTTTATCATGACAGCAAACAACATTTGAAAATATTTTGATTTTTTTTTTATTTTAATTGGTTTTACATAATATTTTAACTTAATTATGGAAAATCTATTGTATATATAAAAATGCAATCCAAGTCGGGACATACTCTTTAACTAAAGAAACTATTGCCATATCTATTACTAAAGATATAGTTTCTTAGCATTTTTTTTTATTTTAACTTTTCAATAATAAAATTTCTTCCTGCATAAACATGAAAATTTTCTTCTACAAAGTAATCAAAATTTTCTATTGGTAAATTATGACACATTTATATACTTTAGAATTTCTTCATACATGATTTAGCGGTCTATTAACTGTGTTTAATATTCCCTGATTTTTCTTCTTAATTTTTAGTTGTAATTTAGTTAATTATATATTTTTTATTTTTTAGGTGCCTTATTATATCATTTAAAAAAACTGCTGCCCAAGGAATCACTACTTTCACATCCAGATTTTCTATCCGTCAGTCAGTCAAATTTTGTATGTGGAAATAATTGCTTATGGAACTTTAATAATATAACATTTGAAATCCTCTACCCCAAAAACCCATAAAACGATACCCCACATCGGTAGTGGGGCGGGGGTTGTAGTATTTGTAGATGAAGTAAAAAAATATTTTAAGGTTTCTGATTCTTGTACACACACTAAATCACAATTTTTTTCATCCCTTTTAATAATGGGGTGGCTAATGCCAAAATTTTTAGCTTCTCTTGTATATACTAAATACCAATTTTATGGACTCTTACCTGCTTGATTTACCTATTTACCCCAAATTTACCTCAGTTTATCCCCCAAGCCTTCGACGGAACAAGATGAAAATATAATCTAGTTCTAGATCTCGTTAAAGTACATATGTGTGCCAAATTTTAAGTCAATATCTCAAACGGTTCCAGAGTAAACATGCGCACAAAAAAAGTTACAGACAGACCGACAGACAGACAGACAGAAATTTTTTTTTCGCTCAAACTTAAAATCTCCACGTTTCATGACATTCTAACCCTATTTGAACAATGAAAATGTTTAAAAATTTTTCTGTCGTTACTATACTTCCACTGGATGTGGAAGTAATAAATTCATTTTTTCCTTTGCCATAGAGTGGATTTAAATTAAATTTTTTGTTTACTTGCCGGCGTAAATTACACGGTTTCACAAAACCTACTGCTCGGTTATTCATGAAGGATACCGAAGTGGTAATTCTCAATTTTTTTTCTTACTCAAAATATTACAAACTGCTTAGTCTAAATAAAACACAGATATGAAATTTCATGTCATGAAACCTTACGTCTGAGGCCAGATGATTTTAGATAGAACAGCTTCAAAATTTCATTGAAATAAATCAATTTCTCGGCATACTAATTCATACTAATTCATACTTAGCAGGCTTTTTTAGGAAAATACTATAACATCCACAACAAATCTAAAAAACCGCTGCCCAAGGCATCACTGCTTCCACATCCAGATTTTCTATCCAAGTCTATGGAACTTTAATAATATAATATTTGAAATCGTCTACCCAAAAAACCAATAAAACGATATGCTACATCGGCAGTGGGGGTGGATGAAGTAGAAAAACAATGAGGTCTTTGGTTCTTGTATACACACACACACTAAATCACAATTTTATTTTTTTCGCTCCCTTCAATAATGAGGTGAGGGTGGTAATGTGGGTGGCTAATACCAACATTTTTTTTTCTTTTATATATACTAAATACCAATTTTATGGACTCTTACTTGCTTGATTTACCTATTTACCCCAATTTATCCCCCAATGATGAATCTGTTACCAATTTTTTGAAAATAGGTAGTGCCATATTGTATAGTTTACCTGTTTGAAAGAATTAGAAAAAAATAAGCCAGCTTTATCCACAGAAGGATCGACAAAAAACTTCATTTTCAATTGTATTTTTGACCCTACATTTTCGTAAAAGAACAGAAAATATTTTTACTGTATTATCAATTACTACACGAAGAATGTTAAGCATATTGTAGACTAAACACATTTGTTTTCTTTTAATGCACTTGTATATAAATTGATAAGTAGATAGTTGAATTCTAACCTTGCAACCAGTTCTTTATTCTTGCTTTCGGTCATTTTACGGCCAGGATACTTGAGACAGCGCCTTAATTGAGCACAAGTGTGTTCTTGCACAATGTTGGGTACTAATTTTGCACCGTCAATCACACTTTCGTCTAAATTAATGTGAAAAAATTATTCCGGTCCAGACATTTTGACAATCCAAGTGTCCGAACATTTCATAGTTCCCGCAAACAAACATAGAGGCAGCACATGCGCGCTTCTATGATGAAAAGGTCTATTAAATAAAATGTTAATTTTGGGTGTCCCTTCTGAGGAACGGAGCGCACTTAGGAGGGATTTCCGAACCCAACATAACTTTTTTTCATGTTTCTTGATGTAGAATCACCACCAGAAATTAATGACCGCATACCTGAATCACCCTGCATAAACGACATACTATTTTAAGCAACTAAATTACGGCCGTTAGTTTTTATATTTGTTTTAAGGTAGAATTGCGATTACATTAAACAAGATAAATTGACAATTTCCGTGGAGAATGCGTGGTAAGAAAATCTTAACATCAATCCGCTCCTGGATTAATTTTATGAGATATTAAACCTGATACAAAACCAGTCAATTCCCAGCAGTATCCGTTTCTGTCTTGACTAGAATCTCATTAGCCTTCTTATATTTGCCGGTGAACTAGCGACGCCACTGATCCGTGGTCGATCATGGCCTTCTAGATATACCTGTCGAGCAACAACATCCAGCGGAAATGACGCAATCTGCCGAGGATATAGGATTTTTTTTTTCAGTTTATTATATCTTGTAGCAGGGCATCATCCTCTTTCAAACAAATAAGTGTGGTTCCCACCTCTCTCAACTTTATTAAGCCAATTAGTTAGAACGTAATGAGTTTAGTTTAGAGAAATAGTGAATGGGAAGTTACGTGAATGTTACCTTCATTCATGAGAATGTGAAAGACCGGCTTGGTTTTTAATTAAATTTAAAATGCTACTATAATTCAATTTGACTCCGTTTCAAATTTGTTTTCACTGTAAACTAACAATAAATGAGAAAAGTTTTAGTGCAGGAAAGATGACTTCATTAATTTAGAAATACGGTGCTATGTTGTTGTGTACTATTAATTAATTAATTACTGAGATACAATACGAGCATTTTCACTGTAATCTGTATCCTGTTTCTGCTGGTAAACATTCGGGTGGATTAAATATGAAAAAGTGTTTTATTGCAATAGAATGCATTCACTAAAAAACTAGGACAAACTGTAGCCTGTGTTATTGGAGATGGAAGTTGACAACATTAACCCCGACAAATGTAAAGTTGACAAAGACCTCAGAGAGAGAGAGAGAGCTGTGTTCTGTTAGCAATCCTCTTTTACATCTGTAGTGAACGCGTAATTCGCCATGTGTTGGAAAACTGACAGGGTGGTGTGACTGTAGGCTGAATTACGATTTCTAACCTAAGATTTGCAGTATACAAGCATAAGCTCATATATCTGTTCGACAACTTTCGAACAGTTAACTCTGAGTACGGTTTAGTGCAAATTATAACAATACAAAAAAATTATTATTGTAGACCGAGCATTTCAAAACCCAGATATGTTAAGGATATGCGATTGCTAAATAGTAAACAAAATGATACAACTTAGGATCCTAGTTTGCAATGTCAGCAATTGTGAGTAAAACATTCGACGAAGAATACAGATGGCAACTCGCCAGGTTTCTTGGTCCCCCCAAACCACTTCTCAAAATTCCATCCGGAGGTAATATCGTAGTACCTCCGCGGCCGCCAGCTCTTAGTCTATTAGGGTTTAAATCTCTATCAATATTTTTCTCCTCGACCGGTGTGTCTAGAACTCGACATCACCTTAGTTAGAGGGTTGAGGTTAATTATCTTAGGATTATCCATTGCAATTTTCCTGACTGTCAAGAACGAGTACTGATGTGATTTGACTCGAATGGCATTGGAGAGGAACCTGCCACCACCCCTAATCCATCTTCAACAGCAGGCCTCTCTGATAGAAAGAAGATTGATAGAATGTCAGAAAAAATAAATAATATGTAAGCTGTATCGCTGTAGGGTGACATACTAGAGAAGCAAAATCCTATCCTTAACTAAGCTACTCTTACAAAATCGTATCCTTAACTAAGCTACTCCACATATCTTGCCTTAGTAGTCTGTGCCTAAGTAGTCTGCGAAACACGGGACAGTGTAGTTCCATGTTCTAAAAGCAACGTATTGAGAAAATTAATCGTTAGGATTTATATATCTATCAATATTTTTGTCCTCGACAAATACATAATATGTAATATGTAAGCTTTATCGCTGCAGGGCGACGAACTAGAGAAGCAACCAGAAGACATAGTTGTATCATTGGTAACTCGACGAGTTCAACTAGGAGAGCACCTGCCTTTCGGCTTATCTATCTAAGAAATATTTGAAAACGTATATCTTAGAATAAAATTCAAGCAGAAATAGAAGCGCTATAATTCGATACTTAAACTTATCAGTTAAGTGTTTGAATTGGAAACAAGTTATTTTGCATAGAAATAGGAAGATGGTCCATTTTTGTTTTATATAAAGTATAATACATATATATATAGAAAGGAAGAATATAGTTAGTGTAAAAGTTAGTTGATGAGGAGTTAATAATTTTGGCTGAAGCCAGTGTGAGAATAGAAGTTTAGTCTAGAAAGTGGTCTAAGAAATCCGCTGAAAGATTCCTACCTCAAAGTCAATGTCACAGGAAAGACTATTTGCAATAAAAAGCCTCGTGTTGGCATATTTAGCACAGGAGAAAAGCATATGTATTGGATCGTCGCTGATAGAATATACGTCGCAGGTCGGAAAGTCACCACGAAAGGATAATCTGACAGGTTTTGGGATAAGGAATCTCTTCCAGCCCCAGCCAACTGGGTATATCTGGAATTAGGGAATGCAAGAATTGGCCTTTGTGGAGGTAGGCACTGTTGCTAGTCGCAGAAAGCAGACCGCCTGGCCGGCTACGTGTACGTTGGGTTGGATTGAGGTAATGCTTGTTGCCAGTTACAAAAGCCACATGACGCAAGGTATGGAGAATATAGGACGTTGAAGCATAGCGTCGCAATTTGGCGTGTTTATACTCCTTTATTTGAATTTTTGCTTCTAGAGCTTTTTTTCTGGCTTCTGTTTTCTCCGTCAGCGCATATGTGCTTGCGGTATTTTTCTTGCTGTTCATTCCCAATGTGATTTGTCCTTTCCTAGTTGGATCATAATAGTTTCAATTGTAGTTATCCACGTGTAGCATTGTCTTTCTAGTTTTAGTTTGTTGCTGTTCAGTACCAGCGTTTTCTTGAGAAGACATTTGGGTCCCATCCTTGGATATGTCAACGGTGCTTATGTGTTCCTATCCTTTTTATTATTGTTTTCTGTCTCTCGTACATCTTTTGGGATAAAAAACAATAATATATTTCAAGTCTTCGAAAAATTCTGTCTACTTTTAATTAATTTTGAAAAATTTGAACACACATAAGTTTACGGATATAAATGCAGATATTGAATACATACTCTGCACATTCTTGAATTAAATATCACTATAAATTACAATGTAGTGATTTCTTACTGATATTTACATGGCATTTGATTTAGAGCACCATTTAAATATCATGATAAGTTCCGGCTATGTGCGTGTTTCACGTGTTATTTTAATTTAGACGTCTGCAATAGTCTGCATGCATAACCTCTGATAGCTGAAGTATTCGAAATAAAAGGTTAGCACCATAAAAAGATTTTTCCATACCTCTATAGTCCCAGAGAGAGAGTGTTCTCTTTTTATAAAACATTTTATTTTTAGTGCAGTGTAATGCTTTAAACAATATTGTTATAAACACATGTGGTGTTTCTTCGTTTTATTTTTCATCCAAAACATATATTTTTTTGAATTTCATATTCAGAAAATGGTGTTTTTTATGCTGTATACATATAAAAATGATATATATTCAGTACTTGACGGTGTTAACTAACTGCTAAAAAACAAATTATAAATGGCAAATGCAAAAATATTTAGCCTGAGGCAAATAGAAGCCTAGCACCACTTTTCAATGTCAACCAATATGTAAACTTGAATGCTTTAGCTAATAACGCGAATTTAAATATTGAACGGTTAGAGTATGCATGTAATGCTGTAGGGAATTTACTGAAAACTTTTCCTGGGTAAACTTTTCTTTAAACAAATTCGATAATCCGCCAAAACTTATTCAGTGCCTTAGGTCGCTTGAAAACGAATTTAAAAAAACAGAAAGTGACTGGTGAGATTGTTTAAGTTAGTAACTATATACAGAGTGTTAGGGAAAGAGTTCTAGTTCGCTTAGGAGCTGGTTATAGACGCAAAAATAGTAAAAAATAGTTCCTATAAACATGTGTCTGGAACTGAACTACTCACTTCAGCTCGGTATCTATGCGAATCAATGCATTCCTGGAGGAAGTTGGAACTTTTGGTATGACACTGAAAATGAAACAGGTCCCATAAACACAGAATGCCAACCATGTTGACATCTTATGGTCGAATTTCTATTTACGCATGCCTCTGTGCATGCAGAGAGATAAGAATACTCATGTATAAGTTGCATGCTTGTGTGCATGCAATTTGCGTCTTGCGTTTCCATTTCTGCGTACTTCTTGGCGCGATTCAGTCATGGAATGTAGTGTCAGAGACGGGGTAAATGTTGCAATGATTTTATTATTTACAGCCTTCCTAGTTCGTACCTATCAGCCAAATACTGTTGTGCGTTTCCTCTTGTTTCTGTCCTTATAATTTGGATCAGTAGAACTCCACAGATACGGAAAGTTTCTGTACTCTTCTACAAATTCAATTAACTTGTCATTTGTCCATTCCATCGATATATAAATGAACAAAGGAGTCACACAAAACTAGAAAAAAATACGGACTGACCACCGTGCATCGGTTCTAAATTGGAATAGAGGCAGAGAGTCGCCTATGTCTCCCGGTCCTAGATCGGGAGACTTACGCATATATGCGCAGGCCACTTACGCACTTATTTTAAGCATGCATCTGTTCCTCCGCATACGTGCTTCTACCATGCAACCATTGCATGCAGACATTATGCATGAGCAGTTGGACAAATGGAAACGCCGCTTATGGAAGTAAAACTGGTGGTGAGGTAGTATTTGGCGTACGCGTAATGTTTGACGTCAAACACTCGAGTCGATGAATCTCAGAGTTATAGGTGCCACGACCTGATAACGTAAGGTGCATTCACTGTTTCTTGACACAAATGGACACAATATGGTACACACATTGGTGTAGGTACGTCGCGTATACGCGACATTCGACCCACGAGGCAGCCTGATGTTTCGTCGTTTGTCCCCAATATTAGTCCTCAAAAGGCTAATGACAGAGAAATCTACTGATTTGCCGCGTGAATCTTTAAATCCTCTTAGAAGAAGGCATGGACCAATCTAGAAGTTTCCTGTGTTCTTGTAGAACGGTCAACGTCCAGTAAGTTATTAAAGGAGAAAAGGGCTCGAATCCTGGCTAGGGTGTGGATGTGTAGTGGCCTTTTTAATGCGTTATCAGAATGGTAACAATGGGCGAGTCCGCTTTTGAGTGAGGCAACATGACTAGTCGCTGATGTTGTCTCTCTTGACTTCGAGTCCTCAGCTGCGCTAGATGGTAATGTCGCAGGGTGTGTTGTTGTCTCGGTGTGCGTGCCCTGGTTGAGTGGTGAAATAACTGTAGCTGGGCGGTAATATAAATAAGACGATAAAAAATTGAGATTTTATTTTTTTCGTTAATAATAATAATAAAATTCTCCTTTTTTTCTTTATATATGAAAGAACTTTTGCACAATCTAAAATAATTCTTTACTCTTCTTAAACATGTTTATGATATATAACTATCCACTATATTTTTGTATATATCTAATAGTAAAAACCATAAAAGTTGATAGTAATTGTCATAAGTCCTGATTAGCTCTGGAGAATAGGAACTATAAGTGAGTAGAAGACACCCACAGTCTGTTTAGACCTTAAACGACAGGTTGTATTACGTTAACGTAAATGTGTCCCTGGTTACATCCTACATACAGATGTCAGATTTGGTATTTATGACTGGCGAGGCGAACATTATTAAACACCGCATTTATAATTAAGTCAAGTGAAAATATTAATTTTACAGAAACCTCAGAAAAGGAAATAAAAGAGGAGGTATTAGCCTGGAAAGAACCCCATTCACCTTATACGATATATGAATAATAACTTGTCACATATGAAGATTTATTTGATTCTTGTAACAGATTTTCGGCCAACTGTTATTCTAAACCTTCGTGTTCCTATCCGCTGTTTCATTTGTCTGTTATTCATCTGAGGTCGAAGATCGTTTAATTTAAAAGCTAATATCTAAAAAGTTGTTTAGTGTCTACCACGAATATCTTATTGAAGTTTTTACAACTATTTATTTTTAATTTAAAATGTTATTTACAATATTTATTAACAGTGAATCAATTAAAATATTCAGCTAATCATAAATATCAACCGTATGTCATCAAAATGGCACTAATTACTTATTTACATTACTTCAAATAAAACTAAGGCCTTACTTTTATATAAAGTATACTTAAATAAATATTCCAGTAAAATTACATATTATCCATACCTAGTATTTAAAAATTGTATCTTTTAATTCTGCAATTAGTGGAGTAAAACTAAGAGTCTAAATCACATAATGAGGAATGGTTTTACAATAGCATTTTTTTGCTGGAACTTATAGGAAACATTAAAAGGAGTGCAGCAAGAAGAAGAAAATAATGTTGAAAATTGTGTTTATTCGCAGTTTTTCTTAAATATCTCTGGTTGCATAGCAAACTAGGTTTAGGTTTATCCGAACCTTTTTGATTAATTTGTTATGTTGCAATAAATAAAAACAATAAAGAGCAGCCTTTTCTAAACAATTGATGATAACTTAAACAATAATGTAACTACTTTCACGAAATTTTAGGAAGCGATGCCTGTGATGGAACTAAATCGTCATACCAAATTTAAAGTTAGTAAGTTGACAACAACGCCTAAAAAACAAAACCAAAGTCGAAAATTCCGTCGCAGATTGTTTAAGTGCATCAAGTCGCACAAGAATTTTTTTTTTTCAGATTGTAGCTTATTTTATCTTCTTTTCATAGATATTTAAAAAAAAAATTTTTTTACATTTTTAAGCCATTTTTTTCTTAATTTGCTTCATTTTTTAGCAATGTTAAAAGCACAAAGAAAAAAACAATTAAAAAAAAATTCCCGCGCTAATTGGAAACCGAGATATGACATTCTTTTAGGGCAAAATATTGATGAGAAAAGTGAATTTGTTTATAAAAGAAATGAAGCAAATTAAGAAAAATGGTTTAAAAATGCAATTTTTTTTGTTAATGTTACTTACCAGAAGATAAAAGAAGCCACAATCTGAAAAAAAAAAATTTTCGATTTTGCTTTTGTTTTTAAGCGTTGTTGTCAATATACTTGAAATTTGGTATGACGATTTAACTCCACTAGAGGCATCGTTTTCTAAAATTTCGTCAAAATAGTTACACTATTGTAAGTTATCATCAATTGTTCAAAAATGGCTGCTCCTTATTATTTTTAATTATTGCAACATAGCGAATTAACAAAAAGTTTCGGACAAATCTAGTTCTCTTCAGAAATTTATTATTAGTTTGGGTGTTAGTATTTAAAAATCAGGACCCATGAACTACTTAATGATAGAAGTATCAATCGCTTCGTTTTAATTTGTAGAATAAGAATATCAATATTGCGCAGAGACCCAAAATCAAGATGGCGGCTTAAATGGCTGCCAAAATATATAAATCATTTATAGTTGGACTATATTAAGAAAACTAGTGTCAAATTATATGTATTTCAGTTCACAGAATGAAAGTGAAATATCGGGAAAACCTACTTACACAAACATGCGGAGATATTCAACATGGCGTCCAAGATGACCGCCTCTGCAAGGGACATTACGAATTCCTTCTTATGATATATCAAATTGTATGTTTTTTGGGACGTACAATTAAAAAAAGTGAGCTGAATTGTTGAAAAGATCAAACTTTATTATTTTAAATGGTGGATTCAGATGTGGAGTGGGGGCATTACAAAATTTAAAAAAACTACACAAAAATATGTTTCAATAATAGCACTCCAGCACATAGAAATAGGTTTCAAAAACTACAGTCACCATTGTGATCGACACTATAATCATCGTGTTCACTTTGAAAAAAAGTTTCCTCGCCATCCTCATCATCAGTAAGGGAAGCATTATTGTCAGACAATTCCGAATCACTGCATTGGCACATTCCTGTGCATCTCAATTGGTTTACAACACAAATGCGTGACTGGTTACATCTTCTCTGCTTACATTCGCACCTACTGACTTCCAGAAGAAATGATGGAACACAAGGTTTTGTACACATAGTGAGCCCGAACTTTTCCCCGACTTTCTTCCAGCCATATTCTTCTGGAGATGGTATAATACTGGGTAGTATTAAATATTGATGTCATCATTGCCTGCAGATTTGCCCTTTGTTCAAATTCAAAGCCTACTTCGAGATTTTTTAAATTTCTTCCTGAATTCCAAAGCTAACTAGAAATAGCAAATATATGCCATTTCCAAGGTTATTTTTCATCCGATTTTAAATCTGAAAAAAGCGTTGGAAAGAGAAATTACACCTTTATGAGAAAAGTGACTTAAATATACTGGGTGCTATTTAAAATAAGAAAGTTGTGGCAATTTCCGGCCATACCGGAAGTGATTTTTTTACCATTGAATGGTCAAAATGTGACCATTGATATCTATATTTGATTTTCCAAATTTCAAAATTTTATTTTTAAAGCTGTAGAAAAAAGTGGTGGGGTAGGTACTTTCTGCGTCACCCGGTATGTGAGATATACGTTTAATAGTGGGATAGCACATATGGAACATAAACGTCTTCGATATACGTTTA
Source organism: Rutpela maculata (assembly GCA_936432065.2). Classification (NCBI taxonomy): domain Eukaryota; kingdom Metazoa; phylum Arthropoda; class Insecta; order Coleoptera; family Cerambycidae; genus Rutpela; species Rutpela maculata. The sequence continues at coordinate 55,400,388 of OW386285.2, forward strand.
TTACTGCGGTACCATATGCGATACATAAACATTTTAGATTTACGTTTATTAGTGGTGTGCCATATACGAAAAATAGACGTCTTAGATATACGTTTAATAGATATACGGAATATGGACGTCTTAGGTATACGTTTAATAGTGGGGTTTCATATACAAAACTCAGACGTCTCAGATATACGTCTGTTGATGGTTTGTCATATACGAAATATAAATGTTGATGGGGTGGACATTTTGAATTATATTCAACGGCTCGATAAACTTCAATTATACGGGTGGTATGAACAAAAAAAAAACGTTTATTAAATGGTTTAGTGTTCACTGGGTGATTGAAACAGAGTTTCATCGAGTAAACAAAAGCAAATTCTCTACAAACTATTATGCACCTGAACTATACAATAAACTTCCAAACCATATTAAATACTTACCCGTTAATCAATATAAAGACAAAATGAAAACTTACCTTACCAAAAGGGCATTCTATTTATTCTTTGAATGAATGTTAAATGATGATTTCCACGTTGATTCTTTATTTTATATACTTTATGTCTGTAGATTTTTAAACTGTAGTTTGTTCTATGTGTTTAGTATTGTTAGTATAATTTCTGTTTAGAGTTTTAATCGCCATTTGTGTATTTCTAACCAATAATTTTATATTAGGTAATGTCTCTGTTGTTGTTGACGAATATAAACGATTTGTGTATTTAATATGATCTTTTTAATAAATAAATAATATCTAATTGACTGATTCACTAGCATACGGTAGTCGTTGCTGCGACTTCCGGAAACATACCGCGGGCACCGAGCCGGCTACATTTACGCTGGGTTAGATTAAGGTCATGCTTGTTGCCAGCAGCGGGAGCCACGTGACGCACGGTTCAGGAATGTGGGATGGGAAATATAGGTATTTGTGAGATGAGTTGTCTCATTGAATCGTAAAGGAGTGTTTAACATTTTTTGTGATTTTTGCTTCTAGCCTCCTACTTCTTCTGCTACCTACTTTTCTGTTTGCGACAGAGCATATATCTCTTCCTTATGGTATTCCTTTTTTTTCTTGCGGTATTTTGCAGTATATTTGGGGCTTTTCTAGTTTGTTCATAATGCTCTCAGTTGTTGCTATCCACTTGTCTTCCTATTTTTAGTTCGGATTGTTTAGTGTTAGCGCTTTCTTCAGTAAATGTATTGGGTTCCTTCTTTGCACTTGTTCCAAGTATTTCATTGCGTATGTTTCTATCCTTTTCATAATTGTTTTCTCTCCCACTAATGTTGACGTTTTATGCTGCTGCTTTAGTCTTAATTCTTTTGTAAGTATTTGGACGATGTCTCTTTTAGCTCTTCTCACGCTTCATCTATTGGCTATTATCGTCGCCGCGTGTTGATTCCGTGGCTGATCTCAAAACAAATTTTTGGGCCTTTGGTTCTTGTACACACATATTCCAATTGTATTTCTTTCATCCTCTTGAAGGGGTGATAGCTGGGATCGGAGTGGGGATGGCTGATGCCAAAAATATATTTTTGAGGCCTTTGGTTCTTGTACATACGATAAATCTCATGTTTATGGACTCTTACTTGGTTGCTCTAACGATTTACTTCCATTTACCTCTCAAACCTTCAACGAAATAAGATCAAAATCTAGTTCCAGATCACGCCATAATACATGGGTGTACCAAATTGCAGGTCAATATCATAAACCGTTCCAGAGTAATCGTGCGCACAATAAAAGTTACAGACAGACAGACCGACAGATTTTCTTTTGTTCAAACTTAAAATCTCGAATTTTTATATCATTCTAAGACTAATTGAACAATAAAAAAATCTTCTTTTTCACTATTACTATACCTCCACGATGTGGATAATCAACGACTTCACTCTGAGAATATGATAATATGTCATTGTCTAAAGCGGATCAATAATAAACTTTCCCTTTTACGATAAAGTCACAATTAATCAACAAAATCTAGCGGTATCTCTAGCCCCTCTTGAGGATACTACATTGGGTAATAAAACACATTATAAATAAAATATTTGTTGCATTTCAAATGTAAGAATCATTATAAAGTAAAAATAAACGAAAGTTCACTGGCTGGTGTCTTAATAAATAAAATATTCTATCTTAGCATCAAATGATCTCAAGTCACCAAAAAAGATGTACAAGTTTTTCACTTTTATCTGGAATCTTCCGGATGGCAACATAAACGTCAATGTTGCACATTTCTTATTCTATACTGCATATGGCACAAAATGACACCAACCAAATACAAAAATGAATTTAGTTAACCTACAATGAGGCTTTACAGATTATGTACATCTCTTCATCATTACAAAAAAAAATCATAAAAAATTGTAATATACTGTACAAAGTTTGCGTTTGAAGGCACGGCCAACGTAAAATATCTATACATGTGTATAATACTGCATACTGATTATTATTAATTTACTTTTAATACCAACTGGAAAGTATATAGATTTTAATCCAAGTATGTTTTTCAAAATACGCTTCTTCTTTCGTTCGGTAACGGCCATTAGTACCTCAGCAAATTAATCTTAACCATGGATTTGATACCTAATACACTTTGATTAAAACTATTAATAGTTTCTATAGTATACTATCTAATCCTCTGTAGCTCAAGTAGACATAGGCATCTCAAATTAATCTCAAATTAATGTACTTACATGCTTTTTCTACTACTATTAGAAAACGACTTAGTTTTTCGTTATTATATTAAATATATGTAAAACATCTGTTTATTACAGATTTATATTTTGACATTTTAATTCCATTTACTTATTTAAATATGGTCATTTTGGACAATCATAGAGTCATAGGAAAAATACTGTATGAAACTCCATGCATAAAATGCATGGAATTAATGGAATTGCCGCACTCACCTACGACTCGCAGACTCGATGAAAGGGAGGAGGGTGTAAGAGGGTGATTCCCCCCCCCCCCCCCGGGCCTGGGCTCGTTTGAGGGGTCCGGTTTTCAAATGAAAATTTGTAGTATAAATTTGTTCCCATCTTGTCTCCTGACTCATTAAAAATGTTTTTGGGAATTTCCCCCCCTCTCATCATTGTACCCGAAGGCCCATATTTTTCTCCCCGGGCCCGTATTTCCTCTCCATGGCCCTGACGACTCGTACGTCAAACTTCACATTGTGAAAAAAGTGCTACTTAATACACTTTTTGGATAGACTACTATTGCTACCAAACCTACCATATCTCCCTCTTTTACTACGTTGTACTAAACTACCAAAATTTATACTAAATGAGAACGGTTTGAGTAAGTATTAATATAATAATATAGTTGAATTTTATTTACACAATTTATTTACAATCCTAGGATACTTAAAATTTTAAGTAATATTCAAGTTATTTTGTTGGACATATGTATTCATTTAACTCTGTAAGTTACAACATCGTGTTAAAACTTCCCAGCTTCCTAGCTATTCATAAATATATACTACTATAATATAGTAATTATATTATATCTTCATCGCATAGTAATTGTTTGTGTAGTGTTTTTTCGTGGGAAAATGTTAATAAATAGTTAACAGTGGTATGTACTAGCAATGCTGATAATAAAAGTACTGATATTATTTCTATTAAGATGATTAATGTTGAGTGTTGCGCTCCGCTTGGTTTGCGCAGCTTTAGATTGATATAATCTAATTTAGAAATTCTCACAATTAACTATTCTGTTTGCAAGTGTACCATTTTACCTGCATAGATAACAGAGTACTGGTGCATTGCTCTTTACGAATGCTAAAATGTACTCTATTTACTCCATCATTTAAAGTCTGTTCGCTGATAGAATCCCTGTCGTAGGAATATCGTCCGGAGCTCTCTCCTTGCTTGTCTTTATTGAAATATTGTTTGTGACCTAATTTGTAACATAAGTTTTATTCTTTGTGGTCAAGTTATGACCGACGTGCAACATTTCTATTGTTCGACAGCAAACCAATTTACGTAACGCGTGTCGTCGTCGAATGCGGCTGGCGATTTCAGAGGCGGGTCGATTTTCTCGGACGTCGGATATAGCAAACATAGTGCACTTATTTCATTTAGTGCTTAAGAGGGAAATTTTAGTCTTGTTCTATAGGCGTCTGAATTTAAGATGCCAGCGCCGAAGTGGAGAACTCGTGAACTAATTATAGGCTTTTTGTTTGTTTATGTGGAGAATACTTATATTGATTTTTTTCTGTTTATTGTTATTTTCGGCGTTAAAAATAATAAAATTAATAATATATGATCTAATGGTTTGCAACATTTTGTTGTAAGTGATTTGCAAGACGTTAGTGGCATTATTCAGCAAAATTCATATTTTTTTTAGGTTATCTAGTTTTCCCCTTGAAAAGCACAGTTTCTTCGACATAAACGGTGTCTGGCAAGTTAAATATTAATAAACTTAAATATTTCTTTAAATTTATGTACAGTTGTAGTTTAAATCACTTTTTTTTTTCAGGAAACATGAGTGACATTTAGGTTAAGCATATTGCAATGTATGGAACATTTGTAAAGCACTAAAAATGTGAAAATTCTAAGTGTGTGTATGAAGGGGAATATGATTTAAATGCAGGACATATTATTTTGAGTGGTACAACCCATATTCAACACAAAACTTAATAAATAAATGTGTACGCTCTATGTTTACAAACAAGTGTCTCAGATTCAAATACCCATGAAATTAGTGGTACATTGAATATAACTGAAAAGACATTTATTAATTATTTGAGTAAAATAAACGAAACAGTATTTTGTAAAATATGAAATAGAAATATTCAGGGGTTAAAACATAATAGTGCATGGTGCAATAGTATATATTACTTTTAAATATACTGGAATTACGTATATTTACTTATTTCAAAAATTTCACTTACAATGTGTGATTGTCTAGGACATTATTATTGCTACCCGGGCCACGGTTATTTGCACCAGCTTTTTCCCTCTCAATGCCTGGTTAAAGGTGTCTACATCAAAGAGGGTATGCTTTGAACATTGTCGTGCCAACTCAACTTTCACGAGTTGTCCCTGCAATCTACAAAGGATACCGACTAGGTTGGCTCCAGTAAATTATAGCCTCTTTAAACGCAATCATATTTTTAATAACTTAGCATCTCAGTTTATCATTTACTTATTGTTGATATCATCGTACACTAAAGAGACAATGACAGAAAAGCCTATAATTAGTTTGACTATAGACCATCAGGTGGCGCCTTATTTTCAGACGCCTGTTGTTAAAATAGTAAACATGCATCCTGGTGAATTTTTAAATCCGCAATCACAGCAGTTAGTTTTGAATTTTTTGGAATATTTTAAAAAGGAAAATGAAAATGGTGGACCCTTATTGCCAATAAAAGCTGTTCAAATGCGAATGGGTGATGCTTTAAAAATCGATGAAAAGACTTTAAGAAAAATAGCTAAAAATGACAAAGAAAATATGGACCTCAAGCTTCGGTTAAACGGAATCGTAAAAAGTCCAAAACAGAGTTACACGATGCTGTAAAATATGAAATAAAAAATGTTATTTACGATATGATGTCTGATCATAAACATATTACCTTGGCTAGCCGTTTAGAAGAGCTAAAATCTAGAGCAACAGTTGATATTGGCTGTACCAGTTTATATATAGTGGTTAAAAATTAGGCTTTTCCTTTAAAAACGATGACAATAGGAAAGTACTGTGTGAAAGACCACAAATTTATGCAAATACGTAAAAAAAATTGAAAAGTAATGACCCGAAACATCTTTCGGGTCATAGTGTTCTTAGACGAAACTTGGATCTTTAGCAGAGGAGGATTAAAACGTTCTTGGCAGGATGATTCCAGAAAATCGAAAAGGCGTCGTACAGCTACAGAAGGTAAAAAATTTATAGTTGTAAATGCAGGATCTATTCATGGCTTTCCTAAAGATACGAGTTTATTTTTATCCACCAAGAATAAGTCAGCAGATTACCATGACAACATGAACTCCAAAAATTTTGAAAAGTGGCTGACATAGAGATTTTGCCGGGGTTACAAAATCCAAACATTATTATTTTAGATAATGCTAAGTACCACTTTTAGATTGAAGAAAAACAACCAACCCGATCTTGGACGGGCCTACCAATGGTAGTAATCAGATACTCAAAATCCTGACTTGTCATTCTAAGGAAGTTTTTAAAACTACCATCAGTTTTAAGTTCTCCAGATAACAAATCACGGTCGCCACGTTGAAGGGCACTCATCCTGGCCTGTAATGACGAACGAACCCAAAATCGTCTCTTTTTAGCCATTTTTTTATTGTTGGAACTCAACACCACATATATTGCAGCTGCAATAACGCTATGCTCGCTTGAAGACGCCATGATGAGTAAATTTTTTTAAACTAAATGTTATTAAACATGTTTTTGAAACCCTGGAGTTTCAAAACAATGGTATTAAAAAAATGTTTATAAACTTGTTGCATAGTAAGAACGCGGCTATAGGTTTACAGGTTACAAATTAAACAAGCAACGATATTCATATGCATGGGTGTATTGAAGTAGATTGTGTTTAAGTAAGAAACTCCAATAATTATTCAATGTTGAAAATGTAGATCATTGACAGCTTGGCGATGTATATTTGCAATAACTTTGCTGTTGCAACTTATTGGCATGACAGAACCTTATAATGAGATTAGGTTTGATGTTCGATTAATATATTCAACATTCTATGGAGAAAATGACAAATAAATAAACCGGAATTAAAGAAACCCATTACCACATTTCTGATAATACTGTTATTCATACCATTTCTTTGAAATATTTTCTTTTTCCTATTAAGACCAAGGTGGACCTCACTCTTTACCTAGCTAACAAGGCACTGCAGAAAGCTCTGGAAGGAAACCACCACAATTTTTTTAGTAGCAGCAGGCACAGCTACAAGAGGAAATACTGCCATTCCTAATTATCTCCAGACATACAGTCACGAAGAACTCTACACCATCGAGCATCGAGCTTACTTCGAGCAAGCACAGTTAACATGAATGCTGAAGCTCTGATTCAAATCCCAGATACAGAGGTACTGCTACCCCAACTAGCACCAAAGTAACAGTAACTGAGATGGGAACTTCGAATGAGTAACCACTACGAATATGTGACTAAATTTACGACTTTGATGTGTAAATAAGTTCATTTGACATATCCGTAGTCACTGCCTCGAAGTTTTTACCACTAGCGGTTACCTTAGAGTTATATGACCTTCGAAGTTGCAACTACTTTCAAGTAGCTTTGATAGTGGCCGCGACGTTCTGGAAACCTTTACTATCCGTTTGAAGTCGTGGACCTTGTTAGTAACATTTATTAGTGTTAATGACGTTACCGCTACCTGCAGAACTGAACTTCACCGTGCACGGCTACTACGAAGTGCGTATTACCTCTTAAATTCACGATAAAGTAAATTTCACCATCTAGTTCCCATTGTTAACCATATATAGGAAAGGAGGGGCGATAACGAGAGGAATGAAATACCTAACCTATATAGGTTATGCTTGTCTTGTGGCCTTTATCTTTTCCAAATTTTGGGGAGCAAACAAAGTAATAACATGCTATTTCGTGTTGAATTGAAAGTGAGGAAAACAACTAGGTATTTTTCGTATTGTTTACCTGTTAATGTTTTTCAAAAGATAATAATATTCTATATAGGTAATATGTAAGAGTACGAAGTTGTTCCATAATATGTTCTAAAACAACTGGTAAGAGTAAAAATTATTATTCAGTGCCTAAAGACAAAAAAAAATTCGCAGTAAGTGGATAATAGCTTTAAGAAATTGGAAAATCACCTAGCAAATGTATGTGTGTATATAGTCAACATTTTCTACAGGATGATTTTTTCATTAAAGAAAGTTATTCATATTTGTATCTGCATTTATAGATATGTTTCAAAATACCTATAATAATTTCTTGGGTTGGAATTTATATCACTTAACATAATTTGCTAGATGGTTTTCCAATTTTTAAAGCTATTGGCCACTTACTGCGAAGTTTTCTATCTATTTGAAAAACTGTGCATTGACACGACTTTTAAACTATATGCACTGTTACTGAACATTGTCTTTTACACTTACTAGTCATTTCAGAAATTTAATAGATGTTGTGAAGTAATTGTGCACTATTGCCTATGTTGAACGTAGCATTGTTTTTTGAGAAACATAAACAGGTAAACAAATACAATAACACTGAAATAAAGCATAATTTAAAAAAAATTATTTATTCAAATTTCTCTTCTTTTTCACAATATACATGTGCTACATGGTTAATAATTCCTAGTTTGCTTATAATATCCGGATTAGCCTGCTGTACAACTACGCATGCATTTTCATTTATCAACATCACCTTATAAATTCATTCTAACTTCATGGGAGCAAACAAAGGGCAAAGATCTGTTTTTTCACGGCGTCTTCGACTTAGCAGAGAGTTACATGTCCAGCTCTAAATACCACTTCACCTTCTTTGATGGGTCTACTTCTGCGTGCAATTTGAGTAAAGATATCACACACCTTCGGCATATTTGAAAACAGTTTATAAACGTAAGAAAATTAATAAAATAACAGACGTAACGTTTTGACAACTACATGTTTTCGTCACCATTTCCGATATATTGATTGATAATATTGAAATTCACTGATACCATCTGCTGATGTGATTTTCCCCTATAGCCAAAAGTCAAAATTAGGGGCGCGTCCAGTTTAAAAGTCGCGCGTCGGACGTATGGCAGCACACCAGGGCGTGGCGTTCAGAATCAATGTTGGAAAAAATGTAACTATGAAGTGGCAGCGGGAATCTTGCTGCAACTTTGAAGTATCGCTCTAGTCCCATTTGGTACTTTGTAATAAATGTAACTTTAAAGTCACATATTTTCAGTTCCTGTCACTATCTTCAAGTAACGATTACTTTCAAGTCGCATTTCTTACTAAAAACGACTTCAAAGTGATTCTTTCTGAAATACGCCATCTTGATGGCCAAGACTTATGACGCCATTATTACAAGACAAGAACCATAACTTCATAAATAACTTAAAAATTTAATTTATCACTATTTCTACACCAAATATAATAAATTAATGGATAAAAATTATTTTCAAGTTTCAAAGAACAATAAAAAAATAGCTCTCAGCATCCAGATTGACACATTCTCGCATGACGTTAAATATTTTAAAGACAATATATTAATTAAAAAATGCAAATTATAAAGGCGCGTGCCAAATTCAGACGTTTTATCATTATATTTGACAATAAACTTGCATTCGTTTTAATTTTGATGCCTTTAGCCATTGGGAAATTGTACAAGTTTTGCCTTCTAATATTATACTATTCTAGTATTCTATTAAGTTTCTGAGTTAGGAAATGGATAGCAATAATCATGTAGGAATGAAACACAAGTATAATAAAATCAGTTGCAAGACAAAGCAGGCAACATTCATTTGATATAGTGGGGCGTGGTAAAGTTCCCCGAAAGTTGCGGTTTACACTCCGCGACGTCACCGCTGCATAACCACAACGCCATTGGAACGTAACTGGACTAGTTCCGAGAACATAGCCGGAACGTTGCGGTAACCGAAGAAATATTCCCCATTTTGGTCGTACTAACGTAATGGGAACGTTCCTGTTATGCTCTTGTGACTAGTGACCGAACACTTTAAAGTACCTACAATAGTCGTTGCTACGTTTCAGCCACTAATTTTGCTAGTTGGGACTAACGATACAGTTTCACAAAAGACTACCTTCAATCATTGCCCTACTCATAGGTACAAGAAGCGCTGCGCAGAGAATAACTATAATGGCCCAATTTTTCATAACTTTGAACTTAAACGGTTTGAGGCAATACTTGCTTGCGATACCTTCACCGGATACGATGTTACGATAATCTTGGGAGAAAGCGATCAGCAAACATCTGATCGCATCAGATATTGGAGTTGCAGAATTAGAAAGATTTGTATGCTTGATATTTAAGTCAAAGTTCTGTCGCGAGCCACGCCATGCTTCTTTTTTCCAATAAATATGTATCATCTGTTGAATCAGAAGGAACATACTTCCCGGTAGCATAAACGTAATCTGCAGACGCATAAGGCATAGCCAAAATGATTCGGTAATATTCGGGCATAATCGTCACCGGCTTATATGTCTCACTGCTTATTGGTAAAGATTTAGTTACAAAATTTAGTACCTAATGATCTTAGATCACAGTGCAGATATTTAACGACTTCCAAAACCAAAGCATGCCATTGTAAAAAAATAATATTACTTGTGTACCTTTATGTGGTTGTAGTAAGAAGATGGGTCAATTACATTTTTTGCTAGGGGCGAGCGTAGAGGCGACTTCAATGTGAATATCAGTCGATATTCCGTTGAAGCAACGTCGAGCGCGGTTAGTACTTGGATGGGCTCCCATCTTGGGAAATACAGCGTTCTCGTCCCACCTTCTAGAGGCTTGTATATCAGTGTATACTCGGAAGTTACGTAATTTCAGACGAGGATTACGTAGTGGATATACCATCCTTCGGAGGGGATGTAGCAGGCGGTCCCTTGTCTATTAAATGTTAGGCAAGTAAAAGATCCCTACTCTTCTTAAGGGAAGAGGTTCGGCAAAATTTCCAGGTTGGGGGTAGCTCATCTCCTGGCGTCGGTGATAGGCCCTGGTGGCGGAAATAGGCCGACGTTAAACAGTTTAAAAAAAAAAACATTTTTTGCTAATTCAAGTATTTCAACTTTTTTTTGTTTCTACCATTTATATTTATAATAGTTTATAACAAATTATATTGATTTATAAAGCATACAGCAACAAATAGTAACTAAAGCGCTTGTAAAAGCAAACCATCGAGAACACAGAAGATACTCTATAGTCCAGTCGGCAGTAGCCAGTGCGCAGAATGTGCACAGAAAAGTCTCAAGCGTCTGCAATTAACTGATAGTTTTATAGCTTATTTTTTTCCAATTATGTCAATATAACGAACTCATGAAATTTTACAATAGTATTTTAATTCATATTTTTATCTCTAAAAGTAAAAAATCTAGAGGTGTTTAAAACTATTGCAAAATAAAATAAACGCACAGCTCCTCGCCTGCAAATGTAGTAAACTGCAGACGTACTAGGATAACTACGTCTGCACTTTACTCTCGTTTTCATTGGTCCTATTATTCTTAAAAACCCGAAGCTGTCAGCTATGCCTTATGTGTCTGCAGGTTACGTATATGCGTCCCGGTAACGTGCATCAATCCGTCTGCACCACAATCAAGTGTATCTGTAAAAAGAAATGTAAAATTGCAGTTCCATGCGAAACAATACGACGTTTACAGAATTGTGTGGTTCTTCCAATATCGAATGCAGCTACGTACCAATGCCTCGTCCATTAAAAGGTTGGTTTATTTTTTATTTAACATAGCATATTCTGGTCTGATATTACTTGCCCTAATTCTAAGCGTTATATTTCTATTGTATTATAATTGTTTTACGGGTTGTAAGAGACGCCATTTTGAATTTCGCGTGTTAGAACCCATGTTCAAAAATGGCTAATACTGAATTATCCCATGGAGTAACAATTTCTGTTTTAATACGTCTCCTGAATGGATTATATATCAGCCCACACTGTTATCAATCATCAAAATATTGACCTGAATTCAAAATTAAAAATATATAATAAACAAGTCTGTCCACACACGACACAATTTTTCTACTCAAATCTGAAGGGATCATTATAGATTGGGTTATGTGCAGGCCTCATTACTTTTACGAGATGAGCTATTGTTGAGAGCGATAATACAATTTCCCAAAGGAAGGAGCGCACACTCAATTCCCAATTTATCCCCACCTAACCAGAGTATTAGTTGGATCCGAGAAATTGTATTGTATGCAGACCATTTAAGTAGTTTTGATTTCTTTAAGTTCGTCCGAATGAACATAAAAGAAAAAGTTTATGTGCATTTAAAGTCAGTCATAAAGTGATCGTAAAATGTAGGTACTTCTGTGTGTTTTTGTTGCCTTTTACATGACCAAAATACTGCTTTTATACGTATTGCTTTCGTGAAGGTTAGTGACCTTTGGAGTGACTTGTTCAAAATGCTAATATTTTATTTTCTGTCACATCATAAATATCATTAAATAAGATAAAAATTCAATATTTGGAGAAATGCATACTATAAATATATAAATGATATTGTATGCTTATTTAGATATAAAAACCTTTGCAGATCTTTAATAAATTCTCCGTTGAAAAAATAACAAAACCTCGAATAAAAATAGATGAAATAAATGTGTGACTGAGATCATCGGAATCTCTGAATATCAGAGATGCCTGCTTAAAGTTTACAAACTCTACTGCACTAGAATTTTGCTTCTTGAATTAATAACCAAAGGCCAGCATGAATGGAATGCTTCTAGGAGACTTTTAAAACACCTTAAATTTAGGTCAAACATTTTCTTAACATTAACATTAAAATGAGACGTAGTGTATTCAGTAAGCGTACCAGGATGAATAGCGTGGCCAACTTCATAAATGAAATATAAAATTCAGTGAAGTTTTCACTCCATTTCATTTTATTTCGATCTGTGACCATAATTATACTGATTTAACTTTAAATTTGTAAATCGTTTGTCCTAGAAATAGTCGTTATCTCGAAATAAAACAAATTTAGAATGAATGGGTTACTCCAGTTCATTATGGCGTGTTTGCAAGTTTTAATCGATTTGTTTAAATATTATTGACCATTGACTATTGTCCTGAAGAAGTTTATGTACGATAACGAAACGTTGTCTCAACTTTCGGCTCTAATTCCGTCAATTACAACAGTTTAAGCACCAAGAAAATAGAATAATAGTATTAGTCCAATCAACAGACCAAAGAAAGTGGGTTCGTAATGCGTAAGCAAATTTATAATTAAGGGTATATCTTCCGGTTATTTAGGCAAGTTGGGATGATCGGGGGGAAGAGGGTGTGCGTTAACCGCCATCTTTATGAAAAGTTCAAACGTAAAAATATACAGTGCATCAAAGTTTACAAAAAGTAGTTTTTGCAAATTATTTCGTATTAAAATGTTCTCTATAGTTATAATATAGAGAACATATGATATTTTGTGGAACTAATACTTTACGAGCTTCAGCCCAGCCCGTTAAAAGTTATAAAAATAAATATTTCTTAAATATCTCATTAATCGTACATTCAAATTATCTATCTTGTTAAGCATTAAATTCTCTATAACATTCAGTTTTTTTTGTGACGCCAATTGTTTATGAGCTGCAATCCGTCAAAGGTTTAAAATGTTTATAAGATAAAGAGGATTAGATAATTGAATAATTTTCAATCTAATTTTATTATTCAAATTATCCAAATATATTTTACAATTAAATTTTCTTGACCTTGTTTCCACAACACCCAGAAAGTAGAGTTTCCAGCGCGTTTTTTACCTAGTTTCCCCATTAGGCCTAATCCATGACTGTCGGAAATGTTTGTGTTTATATGGTCTTTGTCTTTTGGATGGTCCGGGTACAGAATCGTTATCAATTTCACATATCAGTATTTCAGTAGAAGTTATAGTCTTCCAGTTATTGTCATTGTCCTGTCCTTCTGTAGAAATCAGCATTAAGTCTGTTTGTTAATGTCATCAGGAATGAAACAATCGTTCATTTTGGTAGTTATCACGCATTCACTACTTAGGAGTATGAATGACTGAAAGACCAGACTATTGTAGTTCAAGCCAAAGCGTCATCATAGTTTAAGTGGTGGATGTAACTGATAGATGTACAGTCAAAGTATAATACAGTCAGTATACAGTAAAATTACAACACTGATAGTAACATGTTTGAATGTACGATGAATAGTTTGAGAAATAGATCCTCTTATCTCATTCTGGTCAATTTCATTTCAAAGCTTTATGGAACAGTTCATTAATACGAGTATCCGAAGGTGACTGTTGTGGGACTTGAATGCGTTTTCTCATTAAGTCGTATATATTACCTGTGAGATTTAAATCTGAGTTTACTTGTTGGTTTACTTGGGGATAAACAATTGAGGTTCAAGAGTGCCTGTTGCAAAACTTATACTCATCTTCTAATTTGATCCCACTAATAGTCGTTGAGATGTAAATCTGGGCTTATTTCTGAAGAGATCGTCGTAGGTGGGGGTCAACTTTTTGTAGACATTTCCGCACCACTTGAGCTACATGTGATGTGGTCTTATGTTAGTGTGCAATGATGAAAAAAGGTGCAAGGGATGTTCTATAGGCTCACCATATTGGCCCATCTAACTGGGTCAAGTTTCTCTGGGTGTCTGGACACAGCAACATCGAGAGTAACTAGCGAGCAGATACCCTGCCCAGAGCGGACTCTCAGAGGGCCCTACTGGATCCGGAGCGGGCTCTCGGCTACCCTAGATCAATAAGTCAATAGAAAATTGGACTCATGTCCAGTTCGTTGATTTCTGGGCCTCCTACCCAAGACTACGGCAAGCGAAGCTTCTTATCTCAGGACCCTTGCCGAAGCGAACAAAACAATTCCTGCAACTAAGCAGGAAACAGGTCAGAATCGTGGCAGGTCTCTCAACTGGACACGGCTCTTTTAGAAAACACCTGCACACTATAGGGTTGGTGGACAACCCCGACTGCAGATTTTGCGGGGACGAGGAGAAAACTCCTATACACGTCCTAACTTCCTGCCCTAGTTTTAGGAACTTGAGGCACAAACACTTCGGCATTGGATTCCCGGTGCTGGAGGAAATAAGGTATGCCCTATTTGGGCTAGAATTCGGCCTGAATGGGGGAATTCACTAACTTCGTAGCGGTAGCACAAGAAGAGGAAGGTGTTTTATAGGCTATCAAGAGTTCTTCATTTATTTTAACTAAGCTGTGTCTATGCATGTATTCATTTACATTCATTTTCACTCTAAATCTTTTGTTATCGTCCCATACCATACTTACTCCGTAAGTAAATGTACCAACTATGTTTTTTTTCCGAGTACTCTCTACACCTTATCACTGGTTTTGGAGCAGCACCTTGATATGTTAATAAACAAAATTCTGGCCTACTTTGCCAACTTTTATGGTCATTCACAAAAGGCAGCTTTACTTTTCGATGATGAACTTACAGCGCCTTCTGGAGATGAATATATGTTCATTATATTTCCAAATTCACCAAAGCTATTTCCCATCAGATCCTTGGTAACATCAGTTTAACGTTTTGAAGAGCATCTTTCCCACTCTTGCCATTTGACTTTCCCTTGATGTGGGCAAAGAATGAGAAGATCCGAAAGAATACAAGCATTGGGAGTTGCTTTAGAGAACACATTTTGTTAGTGTGATGGGTTATCCAGGAATTTAGCAATAAACGTCTCCAGGCTCACACCTTAAATGCATTAATACAAAATATTTTTGACTCCCTAACGGTCTATGCCTTAGGGATGTAAAGAAAGGTGAAAAAAACTAGGGTATATTTTCCACAGTGATTCCGAGATATATCATTTTGTTGTTACACTCGTGGTTGGTTTTGGAAAAATTATAATTATTTATATCTGATTTTGGCAGTAAATAATAATATTTCAACCAAATCACAAACACGGCGGCGAACGGCTAGCTGATTTTATGTGGGGCTGGATTCGTGTATCCAGTTTTTATATGAGTTAGAGAGAGAACCAATAGTTTCACAGGTATTTGCCCAACTAGTTTGTTTCGTGATTAAAAAGGGAGTAAAAAATTAGATCTTAAGAAGAAGGCACAATCCACAGTAAAATTTATAGTAAACTACCCTCTTTATTCATAAAACCGACTGCTATCGAAGAGCCTGATAATAAGACAGACACAAACAAATAAATTAAAAAGATGTAAATTTTAAGATAAAATGTATCATTTATTAAACATCCTTTAAAATTGTGAAACATTACATTGTTTACTACTTTACAAACGCTTATCCTAAACATGTCTGGGTGATTTTCGTATTCTTGATCTACAATAACCAGATATCTAAGTGTTCCCCTCTACAATAACACAGTCCACAGTTTGTCCATTCCACATTATCAATAGCCTTATAGTGATATATGAAACAAAGTTACATATAGACACGTAATAATTTCAGAATTTCTTGACAATTTGTCATAAATTCAATACTTCCGCGCTAAAGCTACGTCTTTTAACGAAGTCTGCTTGCTCAGAAGGTATTTGCCAAGCCATATAATTTTTGGAGCCTAATTTAAAGAACATACTGTATTATTTTACTGGCGTGTGATATTATTATCAGCAATTTGCAGTATTACAAACATATGGCGCACCCCTAGTATGTATTAAAGATTGAAGTTGTCCACTTACTGGGCAAGATTCTTGTTTGCTATATTTGTTTGAAATATTCTTCATTATCTAACTTAAATGCATTGGCCATGATATTGTCAATCTCAGCTTCTCTTCCAGTTGTTAGTTTTTGTACAACTGCATATTTTTAAAATTGCTATAACAGATTTTTTTTTACTACTAACCGCGACTACTGTTGCTTAAGTTTTCGTATCAAATGCGATCATAAATAAGAAGAGTTGAACTCGCCTCTAAATCCAGTTTAATGTCCATTTTATTTAGTTTTTTATTTGATGATAAGTTCTCAGTGTTTACCATTTTCAGTAAGCTATTAATAACGTAAATGTAAACTTAAAAAATATTGTTATTTTCTAATTTGTTTGTGAATAATAAATCTAGGGATTATGCTTACTACGTACTATACGTATACCAACCGTAATTTATGTCCAACCATTCTTATATTCCTATTAAAAACCGCCCTCGAAAACCCTTTTAAACTCCTTCACATTTAATCAATGAACGGATTAAGCTCAGTAAATCTCGCTGTTAGTGTTCGTCATCGCATTCAGCTCGTATCAGTCGTATGGGTATTACATTAATCGAAAACGATTAAAGTACAACTTATCTGGTTCCTTGCATACACTCAGTACTTTAACATACTCGACAAGCAATCTGCATCCTGCATCCAATAACTTATCGCTTGCTCGTTATACGAATAGTTAGAGACCCATTCAGTTTTCCAGCTATAATTTATCCGACCTTCCACCGTAGTCAATCATTTTACTAGTTTCAGATGCGGGTTACAAATACCACGCTCCTTAGTAAATTATATATTCTCTCTTTCTCTGCAATCATCAGAGAGATAAGGAATCTGGGGCTCCTGTAGTATGTACCATAGCCTGTTTGTATTGAATGGCTTCAGAGGCGTACTGATTAATAATTGGACAACATTATATTTTTTCCAGCGTTGCATGTTTCATAAAAAATATAAATCACTAAAGGATATGATGGCACCTGAACATAAAGAATCTTGGGTCCCAGTGGATTTTTCTGAAATATTTATGGAAAAATGATTATCACTTAAGGAATACTCGTATGCAATACAATTTTTGTAGTACTACAGGACGACCCTAAAAATCGATCCATAGTTGAATCATTGAAAACGTTTTAAAGCGACCAAACCGTCTACATGGTTTTATTAAAAGACAATTAGTTCTGTCAATTAATGGTTTCTAGAGGGAAATGCCGAGATCACAATTTTTGACTTGAGGTAAACGGTATACACATACACATACACATACATGCACAGACACACTTACAGACACAAAGACATTTTTTTATTCGATATTTGAGTTCAGTCTGCTATGAAACGGATATCTGTACAATTTTTTTCCGCGATGATTATTAAATTTTTTTTTTAATTTATAATAAATTTATAATAAATTTATAATAAAGTTGGAATACAGTTAAAAGATACACAATCCATTACTGAACTATAATAAATACGACAAAAATTAATAAAAACATTATTGTAGAAAATTTAGTCAGCTTTAATTTTGCATATAGCCACTTTTTGATTATGGCTAACCGTTTTCGAGATAGTAGCGAAAAAACAAAAACCGGGACCCTCTTCGTGCCCCCCTGCACCCCCCGCACTTCCTATGTTTGAGGGCTTTTGGTATATTTACCTCCTAAATAGTCCAAACACAGCCAAAAATTTTGATCTCGGCATTTTCCTCTAGACCCCCTTATAGTCGGGGAGCCCTCCCTAGCTGTACGTGCACCCCCCGCCCGATCCCTGGGGACAATGTTTTTCATAAAGATTGAAGCCTAAGGAACAATTTAAGACATATTCTAAAAAAAAAAAACTGCCTGTACTTTCAAAATGGCGGCCATATATTAAAAAAAACTGTTGCTAATGTTGTTTTTGTCATTTAACACAAAAACTAAAAAAGATGGACAAAAACTTTCTTCACAAAAAACAACGTACATAAAATTTTCTACAATTTTGTACCTATACAATATTTTGATAGGAGTTACCATTTTCCAGATAAATGAGTCCAAAATTAAGAAAATATGGAAATTCATATATCGGTAAATCACTTAGAGGAAATAACTGTGACAATTATTGTAAGGCGTATAATATAACTTTATATTATTAACATAAAAATTAAATGAAATAAACTGAAAAAAATTAATAATAATAATAATATTATAATTTGCAGACATTTATCTCGAAAACGGTAACAGTGGTATCTGGAAAACGGTAACTCCTATCCAAATATTGTATAGGAACAAAATTGTAGAAAATTTTATGCACTTTGTTTTTTGTACAGAAGGTTTTTCTCCATCTTTTTTAGTTTTTGTGTTAAATGACTAAGAACAATATTTGCATTTTTTTTAAACGGACGCCATTTTGAAAGTACAGCCAGATTTTTTTTTTTTAGGACATGTCTTAAATTATTCCTTAGGCTTTAATCTTTATGAAAAACATTGTCCCCAAGGATCGGGGGGGTGCACGGACAGTTAGGGCGGGCTTCCGTAGTGTTACGTTTTGTATTGAATTTTATATTTTATTTTAAGAGATTAATCATTTATCTGAAAAATGGTAACTCCAATGCAAATATTGTATAGGAACAAAATTGTAGAAAATTGTATGTACTTTATTTTTTGTACAGAAAGTTTTTCTCCATCTTTTTTAGTTTTTGTGTTAAATGACAAAAACCATATCTGCAAATTTTGTATTTTTTTACGGACGCCATTTTGAAAGTGCAGCCAATTTTTTTTTTTTTTTTAGGGCATGTCTTAAATTGTTCCTTAGGCTTTAATCTTTATGAAAAACTTTGTCCTAAAGGATCGGGGGGGGGGGGGTGCACGGACACTTAGGGTGGGCTCCCGTAGTATTAGCTAAATGTAGGGATTTCAGTGATATTACATGTATTATAATAATAGTATATGTTTCAACGAGCGGTAATGTAGGTAATAACTCACGCAGATCAAAGTTTACAGCACGAGCCGTAGGCGAGTGCTGTAATTCATCAAGTGAGTTATTACCATTACCGCAAGTTGAATACTATACTTTATCTACGATTATAACAATAAATATTAAATTGAGAAAATTTTGTTTAAATTACTCAGTTTGTTTATTAATAAAATTAACTGTAAAATTTAATTTTTGTTCACCCTTTTATATTCGTTGTCTTCAAAGATTTGGCCACCTTTAAGCGGAGGTAGAATGTGATTTTTAATCAAAATAGTGCATAAACTGCTTGTAGACAAAAAAATCAGCTTTGTAGATTAATATTACGCGACGGAAAATGCAAAACTTCTTCAACTTCTTCTTGAACTGCAATAGCCCGGAGCGCATATTCGGCCAAAAGTCTTGTTTTTTGTGTTGGAGAAAAAATTTAAAAAGCGTCGGAAAGCTCAATCAATTCTCTTTACATAAGCTGTCTACAAGTTTTTCGAAAAAAAACGATAATTATCGAGATATTCGAGGAAATGTAAGAAATTACACGTTTTCCTATAGAGTGTATGTAAATCTTAAAAAAATTATTTTTCTCAGAAACGAAGGGCCAAGATTAACGGAGCGTCAAAGTAGTATATGATATTAAGTGATCATCGTATATGAGATCGATTTCAGTTAATTACCGATTAATTACGGTGACAAAATGGAGAAATTTTACCGAAAAAAAAAAGTCCCAAATCCCGCCCTCTCTAATTCCTTCATTTTTGTCGGAATTCAGAAAATAAAAAAAGCAGTTTTAGAAAATTTAACTCGAGTTAAGTTAACTAGAGTAGTCTTTTAGCGTAGGAGCCAAGATTAAAAAGTTTCCAGCTGTAGAAGCTCAAAATTTGCGATTTTTTGCCGTACACGCCCAACATTTCAGTAGTTATCTCCCAAACGAAAACAAAAAAATCAACATTCTGATAGCAGCAAAAGATTCGTAATGGAAAATACTCGTTTGACCTTTTTTTTTTATTTCGAGCTAACTCCCACCGTTTCGGAGAGATCTGCGAAAAATAACAAAAAACAGCTTACATTTCGGAGTCGAAAAAATTGCAAAAACATGCAATCTTGACACGTTTAAAATTTTCGAAAAACACTATTGGGACGGCCGTACGATGTCGCGACGTAAAGAGGAAGTCTTCCAGGTAAAGCTGATCGTAAATTGCACGGCGAAATTCGAAAATTCGGCTCGGCACGAACGAATCAAAAGTAGCATTTTGTGACATTTCAGAAAATCTTTATAGATATTCACGCGAATAATCTGTCACTACTTCCCTGGCTCCACCTTCGTGTGTTGCGCGTTACGTCGATTGGACAGGCTGGACATGAAGATAAAGGTGATTGACTCTGTACCTAGTGAGTTATAATAACTCACGCATTATAACGCATGCTGTTTGTTTATGGATACTATTAATTGATCAAAAGCAGTTCATTAATTAGTATATAACCTAATAAGAGTAGATAAACGCATATTTCCCTCTCACTCTGCAAAATCCTATCCCTAATATATATAGTTTCTTAATAAGTTATAATAAGTGCATTGGATTATATTTGAAAGGGTGATCTTTTATAAAATTTGTTATTTGTTGTTGTTCTGGTAAATATTTTCAAGACATTTTGATGGTGTTGAACGAATTTCTGTACATAAAATATATAGGAAAAATTATACTTCTGGCATAGTGGCACATTAAATATTAAAAACTATGAACAGCGATGAAGATCTGTTAAAGCAAAATGTAATATAGAAATTGCTGTGAATGATGAGACAATGTATTTAATTAATCAAGCTGATTTCCTCGTTAATAGGAAAAATAAGAAAAAGTTTATTGAAGCCCTGACAATGATTTTAAGAAAATCTGGAATCTCCGTTATACAGGTCCCGGATGATGCTGATACAGTAATTATATCTACTGCTATAACACTGGCAGGAACTAATAAAAATGTCATTGTAGTAGGAGGTGATACTGATTTGATGGTCCTTTTAGCATATAGAAACCTTTATATGCTAAGACCAGGCTCAGCATCTAAACCAGATCGATTCACAAATATTTCGATGTTTGCTAGGCCCAGTGAAGAAAGTTTTACTATTTCTACATGTCGTATCCGATTATGATACATCTTCTTTTTATAAAAAAGATAAAATCGTTGCTACTGAACTTGTAAAAAGGAATGAGAATTTGATTGAGCATATTAAAATATTTAACAGACCTGATGAGGATGCAGATAATTTAATTACAGATGGAGAAAATTTTATAATGCGACTCTATGGTAATCCTAAAAAAAAAAAATTGAAACTATTAATTATTCTGTATATACACATTACGGTAGCTCACAATCTTCATGAGAATCTTGAACTTGCAAGTCTTCCACCCACCAAAGATGCTGCAATATCATATAATGTGGGCTTATTATCAGATACAGAAGTGGATCAGAAATCAATTAAATCTCAAAGATTGGGGATGGAAAGGAATTGAAACAGATTTAGTTTCTATTACAACAGAGAGGCCTCCAGTTCCAAATTTCATTATGAATTTAATATTTTGTAGCTGCAAGACTGGTTGTTAAAATTCTTGTAACTGTAGAAAATCAACTTTGTATTGTAGGGCTTTATGTAAAATCTGCCAAGGATATTCTTGTTCAAACATAAGTTCAAGACGATGATGAATTAGACTGCCTTAAGTTTTGTGGTAAAAGTTTTCTTCTACAGATAATGGCATATTGTTAATGTAATTTTTATATTTTAGGTCTTCAAGTTGTTGAAAATCATATATGAACAGAAGAGGTTTATTTTTTAATCACTAACTAACTAAACATATTTAAACTAATTATTTTTTTAATCTGTAGTAAATTTAATTGTGTTGTTTCGTTTATTATTAAAAAAAGTATAGCAAACTATGGGTCTCTTTATATATATTTCCATTTTAAGTAAATTTTCTATCTTGTACAATTTTCAAAAAACTGACCGTTGAAGAAAAAATTTCTAAAAACTATATAATCCAAGATGACGACTGAATGTTCCGGCACCTCTATGTTCGTAACAATACGGTTTCCTGGAATAAGTTGCCGTCAAGAACAGCTTTATGTAAATTTGTCAGAATTAAAATCTTAATTTCACTGTACTACATTGATAAAACCAACTATTCACATGAAGAAAGACTTCAATTGCTAGATATTGCGTCTCTTAATGAAAGACGTCTTAAAATTATACAAAAATTTGGTTTTAATATAATTAATAATAAAATAGATTCTACAAAAATTTTGCAATTAGTCAATTTTATATTCCCTAGATTTAAAACAGGAAATAATGATTTCTCTTGCGCTGATAATGTCCATTCAAAATACAGTAGTGATTGTCCTGTTGCAAAAATCACATCAGCTATTAACAATTTATCTTTAAATATAGATTTCAACTTTTGTTCATACACAAATTTCTTAAATGGCATCTCTGTTAGTTATTATCTAATTTGATATGTTTCTAATTTTTTGTTCAAGCTTTTTTGTCTTTATGTCTGTGTTTTTTATTATCTACACTATCTAATGTTTTATCTGTTCTTAATATAAGATAATGTATATGTTGGTGTAAACCAATATCATTTGGGATTATATCCTGTATATATTCTGAAATAAATAAATATCGCTAATCTGCCACGCCCGACTGTAACTTCTACTCATTTTTAATTATCTGAAAATGTTGCATTCAAGCAACGCCTGACCGCGACTTGCATTCGCTTCGTAATAGCCTTTTTGAACATAAACATTTCAAACATTTAAAGTGGATTTGTTATATCATTGAATTTGCCCTGTATACCGAAAGTCCAAGGGAAGTTGCCGTGTTTTGAAAAAACGGTCTACACGCATATACTGCCGTCCTAAGCAAAAGCATCTACAAAAAATGATAATTTTAGATTTTCACATTTTCTGTCCTATACGCATATGTTCTATACTTTTTTCTAGTTAAAATAATGTGTGTTATATAGTAAGAAGAGGTTATTGGTTATAGATATTAGGTATTGTTTTGTTCTAACTGTACATAACAGTGCATTTACAACTGATAAGTGTCCTAGTTGCATTATCTTTGAATATCAGATAGGACTCTTTTACTAAGAAGGGCAGTATATACATGCGCACAGACTTTTGTATTTGATATTTGAATTCAACCTGTTATGAACTGAATTTCTGTACAATTTTTTCTATTTCAATATTCTACGATAATTGTTTTAAAAATTTGTCCGGTTATAACATACCAATTTGATTAAGTCAAATAGATATAATAACTGGGACCTGTGCAAAACAAAACTCGATGTTAATGCGCGCCCCTGGTAATTTTGTAACGACGCCAGTGATGAAGCTTTCCCATAACAAAAACAAAAACTCGTAAGTGACGAGCAGGTGGAGCTGATCGAGCTTGTTCAGCTCTGAGCGGTTTTTTTTGTAATCCATGGGCGTAGGAAGGCAGAACTAGGTTTTTTACTTGCAATTATTAGTTGACTGTTTACACCGACAATCTTATGTAAATTAGCCGAGAACCCCGTTTCCGGTAAAATGTTTTTGCTTAGGAATCAATAAAGAAACGATTAGAAGAAGCAAGTACTCGTGTTTTATGTGGGATGTGTGCGTTTAAACGAGGTTGTAGTTTTTGTAGTTAACTGTTGTCCTTGTTGAACCCTAATTTTCCCGTGTTCATACCTACACGTATAGACATTTTTTCTATTACCCGCTGCTGAATAAATATTTGATGAGGAATAATGAAATATTATTTTTTAATCTGGGATTGTTGGTTATAATCACGTTAAAGTAAATATTTCCTAAAATTACAATATTCGAATGTATTTATTTTATATTTACATTTGAAAAAGGACGAATTGTGTTATTTCGTTTCGAGATTTCACCAATCGGTTCTACCGAAATACAGCATTGATTTTGCTACTGTAATTTTGTCATTACGGTTTTATTGTAAGATATGGATGTAATATGTAAACTATTGCCGACGATGCGATGTACGCGATGCTTGCATATTCTACAGGGTGTCCCAGCAATTTGAGGCAATTATTTTGTTGTGTATAGTTTAAGTCAAAGGACCACGAATCCGAGCACGAATCCGAACCTATGTATGGTTTCAGTCAAATGTCATAAAACTGGAGTATGTTGTACTTCAAACCATGCTGATTAAAAGTCTCAATGGCCCAACCCCCTAAAGTCAAGGGTTTCCAAGATATTTAAGTATAAAGCTTGAAAAATGCAGCTGGGAGGGGCAGTACGTTTCCACCAAGTATACAGGGTACGTAAAAAAACTCAGGAGGTGATTATGTTGCCAATTTCAAGCAAAAAAGTTCTACTGAAAGTAGGGAACCCGGGGAAGAACGGGGTACCAGGGCGGAATGAAGTTCGTCGTTTTTTGGTGCCAAGGAGGTGCTGCCAGCAAGCGGCAAAAAGTGGAACTAGATAAAAAAAAAAGGATAACCCCGACTTCAATATTGATAAAACGGCTAGAAAACTTAAAAACGTATTTACGGTAGAGCAGGAACTTGAGCTTGTTAACTACTTAAAAACTATGGAAGCTAGATTGTTCGGTCTAACGATGAAAGACTTACGAAGGTTAGCTTATCAGTTGGCTGTAAGAAATGCCATTGGTCATAGATTTCAAAATGAAATCGCAGGCCAAGATTGGGTCAATGGATTCCTTAGGAGACATCCTACTTTATCTATTCGCAAACCTGAAGCAACGTCTGGTGCAAGAGCCATGGGTTTTAATAAAGTAGCGGTGGATAGTTTTTTTTTCGTTGCTAACGAATTTATTCGACAAGCACAAATTAACGGCTTCTCAAATGTTTAATTGCGACGAAACGGGCGTTTCAGTAAACCCTAAGAATCAATCAAAGATCATAGATCATAGATCATAGCTTCAAGTAGGGTCGTTAACATCCTCAGAAAGGGGCGAAACTGTAACCTGCCTTATTTGTATGTCGGCAAGCGAAGCTTACTTGCCCCCCAAGCTTATTTTCCCTCGAAAGAAGAAGCAGAAAGAATTTGAGTTAGTATTGCCACCAGGAGGTTGGGCTCAGGTGTACAGCACTGGTTGGATGACTGCTGAGTCATTTTTCTAAGGCATCAAAAGACTTCCCGGTTCTTCTTATATTAGATGGCTACTCAACACCTTGATGTTATAGACTACGCGAGGGTGAATGGCGTTTCATTGCTCTGTCTACCACCACATTGCTTTCACAGACTTCAGCCGCTTGATATTTCTTTTATGAAGCCTTTAAGTCTGCATTACAGCGATGAGCTTCGAAAATGGCTACGAGGCAACCCAGGGAAAGTTGTAACTCCGTTTCAAATTTCAACGCTTTTTGGATCAGCTTTTATCCAAAGCGCAACAATGAAAACTGCTATTAATGGATTCAAACCTACAGGAGTATGGCCAACTGACCCTTCCGTATTCGCCTACGCCGATTTTCTCCCAACTGACATTGGCAGACCTGCAAGTGAAGGGGTGGTCGTGTCTGAAGCTGAACAATTGGAATTGCCTTCGTCTAGCACACCAGTTGAAAAAGTCATGCCTGTCAGGTTGGAGGATAAAGGTGGTGAAGATTTAGCCAACTCTAATGATGACACACCGGCTAAGAAAGTTCGATTTGATGAGGCTAATAATTCTCCCACTCCTGGGTGTTCTTGAATGTCAGTTGACAACAGTGTTTCTCCATTTCATGTTTCACCACAAATTCTAATGCCTATTCCAAAAGTTAAAGAAAGCGCGAAATGGACGAATCGGAAGAGAGGGAAGACTGCAGTGTTAACAGAGTGACCTTACAAAAATGAGTTGGAAGCCGCTATTCAGGAAAAAGAGAAAAAGATTTTAGCTAAGAAAGAAAGAGCAACGGCAAAACTGTTCAAGGAAGAGAGTAAAAATAAGACTGGAAAAAACAAAGGAAAGTGCCTGAAAATGAATGGAAAAAGAAGGAATCCAAAATTAACGAAAGTGATTCTGAGGATTGCAACGACTGTGAATGTTTGTATTGTGGTGAATTTTATTCACAGTCAATTGAAGGTTGGATAGCGTGTTCTATGTGCAAGAAATGGGCACATAATTCCTGCGCGGGTCTTGATAGCGAGGATGATGAGGCTGTTCTTGTGTGTGAATTTTATGAATCGAAGAAAAGGACAAAATCAAAGAAAACTTACGTCAAACCTTTGTAGAATCACTTAAAACTAAATCAGTATATAACAAACTTAGTTTGTCTGTATTCCAACTATTTTTTTGTTTTTAAAATTACCACCCCATTCTGCCCCATGCCCGGGGCAGAACGGGACAAATGGCATAACTTTCCGTTTTTGAAAAAATCATGTTTTTCTTTTGTTTTTTTTTAAGTGTTAATGCATTTTTGTAATCATTACATTATAATGTGATTATGTAAAATCTTTCAGCTTTCTTGATTAACCCTTTCAAATTAAAAAAATATATTTTCAACTTAGTACCCCGTTCTTCCCCGGGTCCCCTATGCCTTAAAATGCTTCGTAAGGAAGCTACAACACTATAAATAAAGCTCTATAAAAATAAAGAAGGCAGGCTTTTCATAACAATGACATAATTATTTGAACTGTCAAAATACATTGTAGTGAATTATTACTTTTAGATAATAGTGAGATCTAGTTGCAGAGATATTATCTGAAAATCGCCATCTTTATAGAGCTGTAGCATCTTTATGAAGCATTTTAGGGCATACCTTCATTAGAACTTTTATGCCTAAAATTGGCCATATAATCACCTCCTGAATTTTCTTACGTGCCCTGTATACTTGGTGGAAAAAACTACCCCTACCAGCTTCATTTTTCAAACTTTATTCTTAAATATCTTGGAAACCCTTGACTTTAAGTGGTTAGGCCCATTGAGACTTTTAATCAGCATGGTTTGAAATTCAACATACTCCAGTTTTATGACATTTGACGGAAACCATTTTTTACACAGGTTCAGATACGGGATCCTTATACTAAAAGTACCCGTCAATTTTATCGTTGAACGCGATTCTCTAGGATTCGTTAGGGATTTAATCTTGAAGAAAGTTTTCTTGACCATGACTTCCTAACGACTGTATCGCTTTGTAATATTTAGACATTTTTTTTTTATCTATTTTCGCTATCAGGGCCTATCACCGACGCCAGAAGACGAGCTACCCCCAACCTGGAAATTTTACCGAACCTCTTCTCTTTCGAAGAGCAGGGATCTTTTACTTACCTAACATTTAACAGACGGGGTCCGACTGCTTTACACCCTCTCCGAAGAATGGTATATCCTCTACGTAATCCTCGTCTTGAAATTACATAGCTTCCGCGTATACGCTGATATACAAGTCACTAGAAGGTGGGACGAGATCGCTGTGTTTTCCAAGGTGGATTTCACCCATCCAAGATTTAACCGCGCTGAACGTTGCTTCACTGGAGTATCGAAATACATGCGCAGTCAAGATACTTCTACGCTCGCCCTTTTTTTTGAACAGTATAAATAGTAACTAGCCTTATACTGTTCACCGATTTACTGAGCTTTTTATATAATTGTTACACATTCTATAGGATACTCTTCGCATTTTTCTTGTAAATAATGTTAGTTTTTGGACATTCTAAATTTTGTGATACCAAATTTGTCGTGAAAAAAAAATATATGAAAAAAAAATCGCCATGTGAGGGATCGAACACGAAACCTTTGGATTGAAAGGCAAGCAAATAGCAAAAAGCAAATAAAATTTATTAACGTTTATAGATACATATGCGCTGATTGAAAGGCAAATGCTTTAGCCATTGGGCTATCTCATTTTACCACAAAACTTGAATGAATATCGTTCAAAAATTATATTTCAACGGATTAGATACATTATTATGAAATATATATATTGGTAAAATATAAAAACAAAAAAATTACAGGGAATAACATTTCGCAAGATTTCTATTTAAATACAAATGACAGAAATTATGAAATTTTTTTTTTTTTATTTAAATGATTAATAACTTTTTTATTTACTGATTGATTTTTTTCAAAAACAATAGGGTTCTTCCTCTAGCTAACGCTAACTTACTTTCCAAATTTCAATACAATCGGACTTTTCTTTCTTAAGTTATCGTGCTTACAAGAAACGTGATGGACGGACGGACAGACGGACATTTTGAAAGTTGTTCAGAATTCGTTCACTAACATAATGATATGAAATTTTTTTCTCTACGAGCGATATTTACTGATTTAGAAATGTGCTGATCAAATACAATATACTCTTCGTTTTTGCGAGTATAATAAGTAATTGTGATTGAGAGGTATGGGGCCTCTTTTATCTTGCCTAGGAAGCCAGGTGTGTATGGTAATTTTTTTAGTTCAAACGTATGCAAAATAGTATGATAGTATGTCAGAATACTCCCTGACATTGAGCCATATTCATCATACAAGGTGATCGCCAGAGGTATGGAAACTATCTTGATTTGGGTGAACTATATTTTGTTATCATTTTAGAGCAAAATGTGACTAAGGTTTTTAATTAAACACATAGATATGCAGAGATTTATAAGATATCGAAACTGCAATATACAGTGTGTCCCGGGATAGATGTAACAAGAGGTGTAATGGACTAAAAATTTTGGAATTTTGGAATGGTATTTGGGGATTGAATCCTACTTGTCGTAAAACTAAAATATACCAAAAATGACTTGATTTGGTGTTCTACAGGGTGTTTTATAAGCAAAGTTGTAAAAATCACCACTAATAAAGTGCCTCTATTTTTCAAAATATGAAAAAATTCCACTAAGAAAAGTAATTTAGTATGCAATTTCATACCTCTATTTCAGGAATATAAAATAACCAAATTTCAGGAATATAAAATAATTTTTTGAAACTTCCCATTTTTTGCGAATTAAGAGTTGAATTCATATTTAAAGTTGTGTAGGAGCAAATGTTAATCATCCACTGCTTTTCTCATAGCCTACTTTTAGCTTCTACATAACTTTAAATATTAATTCACAAAAAATAATTTCTATGCAGTTTTAATTGAATGGTTCAAAATAAAATACTAATTTATTGAAAAAATGGGAAGTTTCAAAAAAATAATTTTATATTCCTGAAATTTGGTATAGAGGTATAAAATTGCATTCTAAATAACTTTTCTTAGTGGAATTTTTTCATATTTTGAAAAATAAAGGTACTTTGTTAGTGGTGTTTACAACTTTGCTTATAAAACACCCTGTAGAACACCAAATCAATTTGGTATACTTTAGTTTTACAACAAGCAGGATTCAATCCCCAAATACCATTCCAAAATTCCAAAATTTTTGGTCCATTACACCTCTTGTTACATCTATCCTGGGACACACTGTATAGTCTCTCAAAGTTTGAATGAATTTTATGTAAGCTACTTTAATATAATATTAGTTACAGCAAAACTTATTGCTGCCTTTCATAATGACATATTTAAACATATTATTATCAAGTTGATTATAATTCCATATATTGAAATAAAATCTCCTGCAAGCCTGAATGATCTAAAATATTTACAGATAACAATCTAAATGGGATATAATTATTAATTAAGAAATTTCATATCATTAGATTTGAATATTTACATGTATTACAGACTGACCAAATGACAGTATTACATCATACCCTTATAAAGTTTCATGTAACCTATGATTTAATAGCCTGGGGTAGTGCCATGAATAATTATTAAATAATTTCATAAGTAAATTAACTAACGCCGAACATAGTATTGAAGAAATTATTTATTGTGTATGAGATTTATTTTTGGGAGACAACTAAATCTGTTTTAAAAAATTATTTTGTCCACCAACACCACTGCGCCAATATTAACATAAAAGTGAATTAATAGCCGTTGAAAATGATCAGAGTACCAGGTACAAGTATTCAGTCACAACAGTAGATAAAAAAAAACAATAGCTTAGAGGTACTTCACTTACCGTGGACCCAAAATATATAAGGTGGTGCTATAGTGCCTGTAAGTTGGACAACTCTGGTTCTGTGACATCTGGACATTTGATTGAGACAACATAGATAAGAAGAATTTCAGCTGCAATCGCTAAATAAACCTCAATTAATTTTCCTACTACCATGCCTAAAGTACATACTTTACGCACACTGTGTAATGCGTAAAGTTAAACTTTACGCCTCAGAGCATAAAGTAAAAGTTGGCTGTTATAATTATTTCCTATCTTTGAAGGTCAAAAATTAGTTATTTAATTTTATATAGTCCATTTGTTTACTATCACCGGGTATATTGTTATAAAATATACCTATTTTAGTGTTCTTTGACAATAATGCTTGATTCATTTACAGCATTGATGTTTCACTTATATTCTTAAGATTTTCATTAGTTTCCCTCATTTAAAATTAGGTTGCCTATGATGGTGGTAGTGCGATTTTTAAACACCTTGCTGTTTTGTTATTTTGCTTTACTCACTAGTGCGTAAAGTAAAACACTTTACGCACAAGGGTGTAAAGTAGTAGAATGTTTTTATTTTAATGTATACGTATATTTTTGGTAAAGATTTCGGTATTAGAAAAAATACTGTATGCAATTCGCATGTAAAGTTCCTTTTTTTACTCATGGGATTTAGTCCAGTCAACGGGTGAGGTGAAACCTCTAACTTAAGTACTAATGAATGGATTTTGATGAAGCCCTATGCAATGTATTTGTAATGACGTTAATAAAAAAGTTAAAAAAAAAAGATTGGAATAGGAAATTATCATGGGTTCCGTAACTTGTAGAATTAGGTCAAAAATAAAAAAAAACAATGTATTTACCTCTTTTTGCACAAAATAAGATATTTTTACTCTTACCTGAAAAATTCAGGTGAATGTAGGTATCATCGAAATACAAGACTTTTTTTTATTAGCAACTTTTCTGTAAAGTGCGTTTTCACAGAGTTTTTCCGGATAAACATGAAAAACTACCCACATATTTGACATTTTAATGCTTTAAAAATATGTAATTTAAAAATTTGAAAAAACCAGAGTTTGCATTGAGGCCTTCCAAACATTTTTTGTCTCGTCTCTTGGAATTTTTTTGTAACTTGCTAATTTTCCGAGTTACAGGCAGTTTTTCACGATAAATATTGTACATTTCTGGCATATTAAAAAATACATGAAAATTCGAAAAATGAGCGTGATTTATATACGTTATTATAAAAAAGTGTGAAACTTATATGGTTATACCATTTTTAAAGGTTCAATATAATTTTTAAATTGAAAATGTGAAAAAGTTTTCCGGGAAAATTTTTCATATTACATCTAACGGTAAATGATAATTCTTTATGAGGAAAATGTTTTATTGATGAAACACTTCTTCCACAGTGTATTTACCTCTTTTTGCACAAAATAAGACATTACATTTTTCTTAATTTTTTTTCATTAAGCCTAAAGAAATGATTTGGAAATTTACAACAAATAGGGACTTCTTCATCGAGGTCAACTTTTCAACGTTTCATGCTTGAATATTCCCGGCTAGACTGTTTCAAACTTCATTCTCTGGATCTTTGTTTGCGTCAAATTTGTTCATAATTTTTAGGGTCCACTCAACGTTTTAAGTGAAAGGGCATAATTTTCGTACACATAGTTTTCAAATTTTTTTGACATTCACCCGTGGTTCCTACAATTATCATGTTTCCATCTTTTGGTTGTTTTTTTCATTCCATTTATTTAATTAATTAATTAATTAATTTATTTATTTATTTATTTATTTCCTTATTTCCTTATTTCCTTATTTCCTTATTTCCTTATTTCCTTATTTCCTTATTTCCTTATTTCCTTATTTCCTTATTTCCTTATTTCCTTATTTCCTTATTTCCTTATTTCCTTATTTCCTTATTTCCTTATTTCCTTATTTCCTTATTTCCTTATTTCCTTATTTCCTTATTTCCTTATTTCCTTATTTCCTTATTTCCTTATTTCCTTATTTCCTTATTTCCTTATTTCCTTATTTCCTTATTTCCTTATTTCCTTATTTCCTTATTTCCTTATTTCCTTATTTCCTTATTTCCTTATTTCCTTATTTCCTTATTTCCTTATTTCCTTATTTCCTTATTTCCTTATTTCCTTATTTCCTTATTTCCTTATTTCCTTATTTCCTTATTTCCTTATTTCCTTATTTCCTTATTTCCTTATTTCCTTATTTCCTTATTTCCTTATTTCCTTATTTCCTTATTTCCTTATTTCCTTATTTCCTTATTTCCTTATTTCCTTATTTCCTTATTTCCTTATTTCCTTATTTCCTTATTTCCTTATTTCCTTATTTCCTTATTTTCTTATTTCCTTATTTATTTATTTATTTATTTATTTATTTATTTATTTATTTATTTATTTATTTATTTATTTATTTATTTATTTATTTATTTATTTATTTATTTATTTATTTATTTATTTATTTATTTATTTATTTATTTATTTATTTATTTATTTATTTATTTATTTATTTATTTATTTATTTATTTATTTATTTATTTATTTATTTATTTATTTATTTATTTATTTATTTATTTATTTATTTATTTATTTATTTATTTATTTATTTATTTATTTATTTATTTATTTATTTATTTATTTATTTATTTTTAGGGACGTAGCTGACGTCTTTCAACTGATCAGACAACAGCCGGGGACCGCTTTCGCATTACTGCGGGTTGTTGATCGTATCTAATCCAGTAAAAAGAGACAATCAACCTCTAAAAAATTCGCATGGAGCCAAAAATTGGTAAAAACCTTAAAAACATCATTACAAATGAAATATCAAAAGTCTCCATCGATTCTACTTGTGCTAGAAATTTTATTAAAGGTCAAAAGTTAAAAAAATCGTTTTTTCGCAAATATCTCTTAAACGGTAGGTGTTATCTTAAAAATAGTTATTACAAAGGTTGTAGATTATTCTTTTTTTCTACGAATGATTTAGTGAGATATCACGATTTTAAAAATTGCAAATACTAATATGCACTCAGAGCGGCCTGTATATGTAATTAAATTTTTTGAAAAATGTCTTGATTTAATTGATTGCGCTGCAGTATTTCCGAAAATCGACTCTTCTCCAGACATCATCCTCACTAATGAAATTCGTTTTCTTCTTTGCTCTGTACGTAGCTCCAAAAAAAAATTGATTCTATAGACAGGTATAGATAGCTATTTAAGTTTTGTAAAAAGCACACAGAACAATAAAAATGTACATTTGAAAAAGTTGGTCTTCCTCAACATTTATATCGGGTCTACTATCAGGTATAAGTGTGGCTAGGTAACGAACTGAACCCTGAAGACTGGGGATGGGTATAACCAATAACGGTTTGGAGTCACTTCAAACTCTACTCCCGCCTGGTCCAGAAAAACTTCTCAGTTGTAATTATAGTTGTGTAAAAGTTGGATTATTTTGTTATAATATCAATGAAGAAATATGTGATCCATCTTGTTGAAGAAGAAAGACAAGAACATATAACTGTTGAAATAGAATTTAAAGATTACACAGCCCCTACAAGAGAAAATGTATGATAACAGAAAAGAGACTATCATATCCTCACTTATTTTGGTGCGCTGAATCCGAATCTGATCCAAATCTGAATCAAATTAACTTCTACCTTGTAATTTTTTTGTAAATCTCTTATTTTTTTCGCATTTTATCTGTGGTGATGCCGAAAAATGGCTCAAATTGACAAGATATCAAAACATTTTATTAGGAAAAAGTGCTTAGAATCCATCGACAACAGAGCCGTTTCTAAGCACTGTGCTTAGTGCTTGTCTAAGCACTCTAAGCACTTTTGTGCTCGAGAGCACTGTGCTTAAGAGCACTTCTTAAAATCGGTGCTTAGTGCTTAGGGCTTCGAGCACTTTGCGAAAGGGCTTAGTGCTTAGTAATCCCGTAAAGTGCTCGCGAGCACTCAAAAAAGGCTCGCAAGCACTTTAGTGCTCGGGAGCATTCGAAAGTACTCGCAAGCACTCTAAAAGGCTCGCAAGCACTTTTTTTAGCGCTCGCGAGCACTAAAATGCTTGCGAGCACTCCAAAAAGCTCCCAAGCTCTTTATGACTCGTGAGCACTTTAAAATTTTCGCAAGCAAAGAATCATTTCTGCATTAAATTTGTGAATTTACACCCAATTTAGAAAAAAAAATTTAGACCAAAGAGAATTTATTTTATGACAGATTTCGTGCAATAATAATAATTCTTAAGAAAATTCTTTATAATAAACTGTTTTCATTCATTACTTTTTTCAAAATATTTTTCTGAATTGGGTGTGTGCCAAGTTAATGATGGTTTCCTGTTTCATTTTTGCTGGAAAACGGCTGGGATTATCAAATTCATCTATACATCATCATCAGTCATCATATTATGTTACATTTTTCATTACAAGCATAATAAGCATACTTAGCAAATTCACGTAAAGATGACATTTACCATATTATTAACTGTATTCTGTTCTAGTCAGAAGTACAAATGGTGTACCCTCCTACCCTCTACCTAAAAGCATGATGTGAGATGTGATAGTGATAAATTGTCTCTTTCATTAAAAAATAATTCTCCACCAAGGTGAATATCAGAATAGTATACAGTATTACAGTGTGTCCCCGGACGGATCTAACACCTAACTACACTTGCAATCTTTCTTATTTTGCATTCTTATTTTGGATTTTTTGAGAAAAAGTCACTCTTCATAAAATGTTTTTCTTACTCTAAAAAGTCCTTGGCTATAGTCAGAATTTGGAAATAACGTACAGGATAGTTAACAAATACGGAAACGTGAATTTGTGCCAAAAGTAAAGTATGAGTATTTTGAGAGGAGATTGTTACAAGAAAAAGTTGTTTTTAATGTCAACAAAAGGTCAGATAAGAAATTTGAACGTCATATCTCAAAGTTGATATTTCTGATAATATTATGATAAAAATAATTAAAAAAAGAACGCTGCCTAAGAAACCACTACTTCCACAACCAGACTTCCTATACAAGCCTTACAACGAAAATACTGCACTCCGCTATGTGGAAATAATTGTTTATGGAACTTTAATAATATAATATTTGAAATCGTATACCCCAAAAACCCATGAAATGATAGGCCACATCTGTAGTGATGGTGGGGGTAAATGAAGTGAAAAATTCTGGATGACTTTGATTCTTGTACATACACTAAATCAGAATATTTTTCCACCCCCTTTAATAATGGGGTGGGGGTGGCTAATGCCAAAAATTTTTTTGAGACCATGGCTCCTATTATATTTACTAAATACCAATTTCATGGACTCTTATTTTCTTGATTTATCTATTTATCCCAATTTACCCCTCAACTCTTCAACAGAATAAAATTAAAACATAATTTAGTTCCAGATCCTTAAAATACATACGCGTCCCAAATTTTAAGTAAATATTTTAAACGGTTCCAGAGTAATTGTGAGCACCAAAAAGTTACAGGACCAACATACCGACCGACAAGACAGGCAGACATTTTTTGCTCAAACTTAAAATATTGACGTTTCATGACATTCTAAGCCCATTTGAACATTGAAAATTTTCAAAAAAATTTTTCGCATCAGTATTGTTCCACTGGACGTGGAATTAATACGCAGACAATGGCATGATAAAGGTATAACAAATCATTGTGTGCCGTGGAGTAAAGCTTCTACTTCATGCATTTTCTTCAAGGAAACCTACTACGCATCCATACTACTCGAGAAAACCCACTGCGCATTCATACTACTTGAAGTAATCCATTGCGCATCCATTTTATCGGAGAAAATCCACTGCGCATCCATACTACTTGAGGTAACCTACTGCGCACCCATACTACTTCAGATAAGCCACTGCGCATCCATTTGACTCGAGGAAACCGAAGAAAATAAACACCATATAGGCTGCATGGCATTCTAATTTGATATCGTAGAAGCTAGACACTGACGCGATGACGCGTCTCTGACGCATCTCCTCATTTATTCTTGAAACATTGATGTCAATTTAGCAACCTACTAAAATAATCTTGAAAGGCAGGTACGCTGATGTTCGTGTGTTCATAGGACTCGAACTATAAGGCAACCTGTAGTGTTTATAAATCTTAAAATTCCACACCTAGATTTTCTATCCAAGGGTCTCAACGAAAAACATTTTGATATTATATTTGCACTTCACTATGTGGAAATTATTGTTTATGGAACTTTAATAACAAAATATTTGAAATCATCTCCCCCAAAAACCTAGAAAACGATATGCCACATCGGTAGTGGGGATAAAGGTGGTGGTAGAGGTAGTAGTGGGGGTGGATGAAGTGAAAAAAAAATTTGAGGCCTTAGGATCTTGTATACACGCTAAATTACAATGTTATTTTTTTCACCGCTTTAATAATGGATAGGGGGTAGTAATGGGGGTGGCTAATTGCGAAAAATATTTTGAGACCTTAATTTCTTTTATATATACTAAATACCAATTTTACGGACTCTTATTGCTTGATTTACATATTCACCCTTATTTACCCCAATTTATCCCCCAACCATTCAACGAAATAAGATCAAAATATAATCTAGTATCAGGTCTCGTTAAAATACATACGTGTTCCAAATTTCAAGTCAATATCTTAAACGGTTCCAGAGTAAATGTGCCCACAAAAAAAGTTAGACAGACTGACCGACAGACAGAATTTTTTTTATCAAACTTAAAATCTCGACGTTTCATGACATTCTAAGCATATTTGAACAATAAACATTATTCTTTTTTGCGTTACTGTACTTCCACTGGACGAGGAAGTAAAAATGACTTAAAGAAATATGAAAAATAAAAAAATATATAATATTTCTATTCTATTGATGTTTTGTTATCATGTTATTATGCACTTTGGTTCAATTTAATTATTTTAATCATAATTTTAGCAAAAATGTCAACTTTGGGATACGACGCCCACGTTTAAATTTCACCAATGAACTTTCATTGGAACTAGAAACAACTTTTTCCTGTAACATATTTCCTCTCAAAAATCTTTCGATTTGTTTCTAGGTTGTTTTTGTTGACCCTTTTTTTATAAATGAAATTCTAGCCTCAATCAATAGATACTCCATTACTTAAATTTTTAAAAAGTGCTTAGTGCTTAGTGCTCCTGAATTTAAAGCACTTTTTCAGAGTGCTTAGTAATCGCGAGCACTCTACTATTAACAGTGCTTAGTGCTCGAAAAAATAAAGCACATTTTTTGAGTGCTTAGTGCTTAGTGCTCGCGAGCACTTTTTAGCAGTGCTCGCCCAGCTCTGATCGACAACTACCATAGTTAATTTTGAACAGGGTCTGAGAAAAAATAAAAAATAATAAAGAGAAACCTAATGGTCGGGGTAAAAATTTGTATTTTTATTTTTTCTTAGATTTGGTTCAAAATGGAAATATGGATTGGATTCTTAATAAAAATTTTCGACATATTGACAATTTGACCCATTCTTCGGTACCACCACAGAAAAACGCGAAAAAAAAACGCGATTTACAAAAAATGACAAGGTAGAACTTAATTTGGACCTCAGATTCGGATTCAGCATGCCAAAATACGTGGAGGTTCTGGTACAACATACTTTTCTATTTTTATGGGGCTGTTATTAATCATAACAAACTTTTTTTTTAAATAAATATTAGTCAGTTCCGGCTGGATAATTAACCACATTGTACCATTTTCCTTTAATCAATATAAACCTATCCTCGTTTGATCAGATCAAATAGTGAATTATGCCTAAAGGGGAAACCATGTAAAAAAAAATGAGTCAAATACTCCACGAAGGTGGTGTGGAAAATAGTGCATAATATGCAAAATATGAATTTTCCAATTTTTGAAATCGCCACGAAAAATCATTTGTAGGAAAAAAGCATAATATATTTTTTGTAGAGAATCATACAATCCACAAGCTGCAATAGCCATTTTTACGATAACACTTGCTGTTTAAAGATATTTGCGAAAAAACAATTTCTTGACATTTGACCTTGAATAAAATTTTTAGCACAAGTGGAATCTATTTTTGACATCGAATTTTTCCGAAGTTTTTACTGGATTATTAGTTGAAACTATCTCATCGATGGTGATTATGCCTAACCCTATGTCCTTCAGCCACACCTCCATCTTTGGTTACTCTCTTTCTTGTTGTTCCTTTGCCGTCATTATCTTCGTTATCATTTCATGTGACTCTCCGTTCTTTGCGCCTCGTATTATTATGTTAATGATTGATCTGGGTCCTATGGGTTCATTAAAGTGCATGTTCGTCATCTGCCTCTCCTTACGCCACATTTGTCATTCAAATATTGTGTGAGGGTACCTAATAATCCACAGTATTCGCAGTATTTGTCCGCTGCTTTATCCATGTGATAAAGGTAATCTCGAAAACATCCATATCTAGCGAGAAATTGTGATAGATGACTTAGATGATAATTCACATCTCCAAGTCGCTCTAAAGAATGACTGATCTACAAACTGATCTGATTAACGATCAAGATCTACAATACACCCATGGATTCAGATTTGGAATCGCTACTCTTGTCCAGTCTTCCTTTATATTAGCTCGGTCCCTCTTTGCTTCGTATGTTTTCTTCCTTTCTTGTGAAAAATGATAGTATTTAATGAGCTTATCTATTAATACAAAAAAATGAAAATAAACGACGTTATGACGTTAACTATATATAGTATAAACCTATAATGCAATGCAATGGAATGCAATTCGATTCAATATAATATCATATAATACTTTTCCCTTTACTGTTGCAGACAAAATTATTCAAAAAGACAACGAACATATCGAATTTCAATTAGATAAGTACTTTATAATGTTTCATTTATCAATGTATCTTTTTTAATTTTTTTTGGCTAGTTAATCACTATTTCTGGTATTATTTCTCTGCTCAGTATCATAAAGAACATATTCCACCTCGATTTTAAATCTATGTCAATATGTAGTAATTGGAGTATACATCGAATATAGAGTATTCGATTTCTTCTTTACGAATTGTATAACAGTTACTCTATTTATATTTATTTCTCTGCCTTGATTTAAATATGATTTGGCAATTTGGCCCACGCAGCCGAACCAAACCCATTAATATGATGGTTGCAATAAGAAAAAAACGCCCGAGAGAAAGCATCAAGGCTTCCTCACCTACTTCTTATTATTCATTATTTCTTCTGAGAAATTGCGACAACTCTTTAAGGTAAACAAGAAAGGCAAAAACGGCATTCACGGCTTAAAACGATTTTGCGGAACAAAGTAAAAGATTGCGTTATTTTGTAAGAGAAAATGTATCATATTTTGATTTTAGATGTGATCATCATACAGTTCTATATTTTTGGTAAATTATACTTATATTAGTAAATAAATGCCGTCACTTTAGCATGGAAATATCTTACTGAGGTATTTTTTTATTTTCTAATTTAAGTATCTGGAAATCATCTGAGGACTTCTATTTCTATATTTCACTACCAAAATGGTTAGGATGTGGTCAATTTCAGGAGAGAAGAATCAACGTTTCGTTTCTATTTTAAAACATTCTCAGAGATGATAAAATAAATTAAAAACATAAATATATGTAAATATAGGTTCACGCCTGTAGGTGCACCCAATAAAAACATGCGAATATTGACTTTATTTGATTGATTGATCGATATACCAGCGTGAGGTAGGCATTGCTGCCACTCCCAGGTATACAGCTGGGCCTGCTACGTCCACGCTGAGTTGGACTAAGGTCATGCTTGTTGTCAGCAGCGAGAGCCACATGGCGCATGGTAAAGGAATGAGGGATGGGAGGCGTTACCGCATTATGTCGTGAGGGAGCGTTCAAGCTCCCTTTACTGTGTTTTTGGTTTTGGACTTCTGTCTCCTCTGAGTCTTCTTGTGAAATACGTTGTTGCGTTGTGTCGTAATTAATGCTCCTCTTTTTGTGTTTCTGCTTCTTCGAATCATATATTTTTTTTGAGTCTTCTGATTCCTTGGTTTCCGATTGTACTCGTTGCGATTTCTTTGTGGTGTTTGTTTTTTTATCCTGATCCTCTCAATTGTTGTTCTCCGCTGTAGCATGGTCTCCCTATCTTTAGTTAGTGCTTTCTTCAGTAGATGTGTTGTGTCCTTTCTTTGGGTATGTCCCCAGTACTTCATTGCGTACATTTCTATCCTTTTTTTAATTGTCTTTCCTCCTAATAGTGTTGATGTTTTATGTCGCTGTTTTCGTCTTGTTGTTTTTGCGAGGAGTTGGACGATGTCCCTTTCTGCTCTTCTTAAAAACTTCTTCTGTCGGCTTTTGTTGTTGCCGCGTTTTTTGATTCCATATGTCATCGTTGGCCGTGACGGTCCCATGATAGTTTATTTTTCTCAGTAAACGGTATGATTGCCCTTGTGACTCTGTATGTTATTTTGATTCTCTCCTTTATCGTTTCTCTCCATTAAAGTTGGTTCGTCAGGTCAGTTCCTAGGTACTTCAGTTTGTTCGTTGCTCTTAGGTAGTATTATTCATCTATTTTGTGTTCCTCTCTGTTGGTCTACTCTCTTTTGTTGACGGGTCTCGCTCCATTATTAGTCTTTTCTTGAAGCTTGTTTTCAGTCCAGATGTGTCCTGCGGCGATTTTTTTAGCTGTTTGTACTTTTTTTTCTCCTGTCGGGATCATAGGTGACCCTTTTTAACGTTTTTCGTGTCGAAATTTTTATTTTTGATTACCCTTTGATATCCAGTCTAATTCTTCTTCTGCCAGTTGTTTTTCGATTTTTTCGTAGTATTTCTTCTGGGAGTCTTCGCGCTGTAGTAGAGAGCTATTTCAGGTACTCTGTGGTGTATCGTTGTGTCCTTTACGTCTTTTCTCTTTAGGATTTTGAAGTCTGTATTGACTTCTATTGTCCTTTTTGCTTAACGTTTTTGATCCTTTTTCTTATCTCTCTACCTACTAGGATAAGATCTATTTGTAAGCTTGAGCTCCCATTCCTCCAAGTACCAGGACAGGTTTGTCTTTTGCTCCACGTGTTTATTATTGTTAAGTCAGATGTTGCTTGATGTTTCAGCGCGTTTCCATTTTCGTAATCCATGTATGGAGTAGAGTTTCTCCAATGATGCTTTTATCTTCCTTCATCTGGTCGTATTTTCCTATATATGCGCTGAAGTATTCTATTATTATAATGGGCATTTTTCTTATTTTCGTTTAAGAGAAAATTGTATCACGTGAATTTCCATTATCCGTTTATGCGATGCAAAAAATTCATTTTTGGCACGGTATACCACTAGACTAATAGTACGCTACTGACTAGTTCGGGCTCAGTTCAGATTTAATACTTACAGCTAGCCAGTAAATACAGTAAAGTAAAAATTAAACATTATTAGGAAATGAAAGACCTGTAAGAAAATGTGTTTATTTAATACAAGTTAGAAATACAGGCACTTATCTGATGCCTTGGTTCTTGCTCGAGTTTCTGCAGGTATATGGTGTTGAACCCACTTGACGGTCGAGGGCTGGATTGCATTATCTTCTTGATGCACGTGTTCACTTACTGATAGCTGAGCATTTCTATTAAATAACTCTGTATTAGTAATATTCAGATATTAATTCTGTTTCAACTTTGTTCTTTTGTTGTGGCACACCGATTTACGCGAAATTTTTTGAGCTACAATTCACTTGAGCTTTATCAAATTTAGCGGAGTTTTACCCAGTATTTTGCGTTTTATAAGGGAGCGTTTCGCCGCATTACAAAAAAAAACATATGAATATTGACTGACATAAAATTATAAAAATTGTTATAATTACATTTGAAATTATAAACTTTATTGTTATTAGATACCTTATATTTAATTTAAGTTTTCCTTGTAGAAATAAATTTTAAAATGTTAAACATAAACAATAAAAATGTTCTAAATTAATACATCGTATTTTAATTCAATAACAAAAATAAAAAAACTAGCCAAAAAGCAAAAGAGGGCTCACACAAACTGCGCTGCGACGTCCATTATTGAATAACATTGTATTCAATGGTGAAGTATACACGAGCGTCTATCTGCAAATTAAACGGACGTCGAAAATCTTTAACGCAAGTTCTTATATTACATTGGTAGACATCAGAATACACACCAGCGGTACTTTTAATACGTGTAGACCTATTTAGTAGACCAAAAAGTCATCACTTGAGAGTCTTCCATTCTGAATCAAACTGCATGCAGAGACAACCATGAAACGTTCAGCTTCATGCTCAAATTTGTTCGCTTTTACAAGGACAACCAACAAATACATCCTTGTTGCACACTTCCTTCTGATTCAAGGCATCATTGTCTCGCATCTGGGAAGATGAGAGTAGGTAACGCACTAGCAGCCCAACCAGCAAATTTGTTTTATAATTTAAATGTTATGCGATTATTTTGTTTTATTATTATTTTATTAATGCTTCTAAAATGCTGATTGATTATATTAGAGTTGCCTGCAACTGAACTGTTTTATAAATTTA
Source organism: Rutpela maculata (assembly GCA_936432065.2). NCBI lineage: Eukaryota > Metazoa > Arthropoda > Insecta > Coleoptera > Cerambycidae > Rutpela > Rutpela maculata. Next base: position 55,443,105 of record OW386285.2, read on the forward strand.
TCGTCAAAATGTTTTTACAGCAAAATTATAAAATATCTTAAAAAGCAGTTAAGAAATTAGTTTAGAAACGTTTCTGTGACTAAGCTATAAAACATTTCAGCTTATACAACTAAATAATTTTATAACGCTTTTTTAGTAACGTTCGGCAGTATTTTCAGCACCGTTATAAATATACGTTAAAATTATCTTATAGTTGTTTCCTATTACCTTATAAAACAGTTATATTAAAGCACTATTTGATACAGTTTTATCAATTTTAGTAGCTTAAACTGAATTGCGAAGAAACCCCTAAGCTATTCTTAACCCCTCGTTAAAAATTCAAAAGTTATTTATGTTGATAAATTTTAAATTAAAAACGTACTTGTGGATTTGGTGTGCATGAGATGGGAAAAGTAGACTTCTTTCCAGTCAATGACTAGAAGAAAGTTTGTATGTTGCAGGTTTTAAATGTATTTAAATGAAACGTACTCTTCTTATTAGATCCAAAATGTGAAGCCTAGTTTATCGGTCTTATGCCTTGCAATTGTCATTTTCGGCAGACAGTTACGTAGATCTTGTAACACAGAAGCTCTATGTTGATGCGGTTCTCACATCATTTCCATGCCAAGTGCAACTGAATCCAGCACAAGAAGTTGTAATTCAAGGAAATCTGGACCATAGTTGTGGCCAAGAGCTTTTAGGAGGTACTAATGGAGGCAAATGCATGGTTATTATATACTGACTTCTTGTAGTACCTCAACTTTATATTGTTTTCGTTGTTGAATTGCACATATTTTGCAAGATTTTGTATTTGTAAAGTAGACCATTTTTCTGTATGTAAACCATTTTAACTGTGGTAAATATAACACATTTTTTTACCTGAATTTAAATACTACATGAGCAATGTTTATTACAAGGAAAACAGTATAATAGGAGAGCCAATTTCAATCTGCCAAAGATTTCTGTCGTGGTTACTGAATCCACCGTTGATAACGTGAACTTCTTATGGCTGTCTTGTTCTGATCATCGTGAAATTATAACCAGAAACTTTGTGAAAGCTGTTTAGAAAATTAGAAAATTGATTTCCTGGTGGTGTAAACGGAAGTCGCAAAGATGCAAGGGCATACAAGCACAAACTGAGGACATTCCGGCATCAATAGTCGTTTTGTCTCATATATGAACATGTTTTATTTTATTAAGTACTTATAGCCTATTAACTTTAACTTTATTGATAACCTTAATTCATCTTGGTTTCTTGGTGGAACATTTAAATTATTATTGGGCAGTATTGTATATTGTTAAAAATACTATTACTACTGTACTATACGCTTTTGCTGCGCATTTTATGCTATAGTGAGTGAAATGTATGCAATACTGGGAGCAACATGTGCAATATCACCTACGGTGTATGCAATATTTGTACAATGTGCGCAATATCGAGTGAAATATATGCAATATTTGAGCAATATGTGCAATATTTATGCCATGTGCAAAATTTGTACAAAATGTATAAGGTTTGTGCAATATTGCACATGTGGCGCCCCCTCGTAGTAAACACTTTCAATGCTCTTGGCGTCCGCGAACATCATCGTGCAAATATACCGCGTTGAGCATGACATCTTTGGTAAGAACCTACAATCGAAAAAAAGTGACGCACAATGTCTCCTTGCCACTTGACGAAAAATTATAATTTTTTATTTCGTCCGCCATCTTTGACCGTTCCATTTGACTTACAGCATCCGGGTTCAAATCAAATCAAATCAAAGATATTTATTAACGTTTAAAGACATGAATGCGCCTCAGCTGGGTCCAGTCTAGAGCCGATCACACATCCGGGTTCAGTGCATTATATTAGACCACAGATGAGTTTTATTTCTGACACTTTGGTGAAATTACTCCTTCTTATCAAAAAGATATTGAATTTTAATTTTTTATGCCTTATTTATATTTACGTCCTGGCCACGTTTAGCTAATGCTACTCTACCACTTAACCAGGACGGCGAGATGAGATACGGTCACCAATCCAGGTGACTGACTCGTTCGGCGTGCTTAACTTCGTCGATCGAGGTCCAGTTACTGAAACCGGTACCGTACCTCACCTCACCTCTGTTTCTATTTTTTTCCCAAGATGGCGGATTTACCTATACAGTATACATATCATACAGGTCTATATTTTTTATGAATTTTATTTCAAATTCGCCAGTATTTTTAATATTCCCGTTCGATTACTAGTACAAGATATATTAAACAGATAAGTAGAAAATCCGTGAAAACGCGTCAAAAAGTGCATATAACTTTTGACACACTAGGAATTTTTGGGCTTTTACTAGACAGCGTTATATAAACAATGTTACAGTATTATATTAATAAACGATTTATTTTATCTGTTTGTTTTATGTTTTCGTTAGAAAGATAATCGCAGATAGTAATAGCTACTAAATCGTATGGTGCGCATTTTTAAATTGCCGCTAAGTAACATATACGCCGTCTACACCCACCTTCCCAAACAGTGGACCAGTTCAGTATTGCGAACTAAAATTTTATATTGAGTTAACTGTCTGATGGTTCTGAAAGAGCGGAAACTTAGCATACACAGAATCAGTGGCGCAGCCAGAAAATTCATCTGGGGGAGGGGCAATAGAACCGGCCTCCCCAGAGGATGAGGAAAATTTTTCAGAAAATGTAGATTCCTCTATTAGATAATATTGGCATTAATTACAAAATATTTATTTCAAGGGATAATTTAGATACTGCTTCATTATTTTTGGCTCATGGAAGACAGCTTGGGGGGGGGACCGGGCCTCATGGCTCCCCCCTGGCTGCGCCCATGCATAGAACCACCTGCCGAGTCCTAGGTAACAAGGCTGAAAATCTTTCTCATATTTACCGGCATGAATCAAAGAGGTTGGCCCCGCTATTGACATCTGAAAATATTAGGAGAACAGAGGAGAAAAGAGAACATTATAGGTGTAATGTGACATTGTGCCTGCGTGTTAAAAATATTAAAAATTACAATGGTGGTCATATGTCAAAGTGAATGTAAAACAATTTGCTTTAGTGTTGTTTATCCTTCTTCTTATCTCTCTACCTAGCAGGATATGATTTATTTGTGATACTGAGCTTCAATTACTCCAGTTTCAAGATAGGTTTGACTTTTGCTCCACGTGTTTCTTATTGTCAATTCAAACATATGTGCTACGATTTTCAGTGTGTTTCCATTTTCATTAGACCATGTGTGGAGTAAAGTTTTTCCAATGATGTTTTTATCTTTCTCCCTCAGGTCGTCTTTTTCTATATATGCGTTGAATTCTCCTAATATTATGATGGATATTTTTCTCTTTTACTTTCTTCTGGTTTCTGGGGTTAGCTGCCTGAATACCTTTCTTTCCTCTTGTCTGAGGGTATCATGCAGATGTTGTCTTCTTCGATTTGTATGATTGCTGTGACTATTTTTTCAGTCTTTTTCGTCCTTATCTCGATGGGGCTTTCTCGTCTAGTCACTCATGCAACTCCTCTACTGGTCTTTTCTTGACGCCCCCCGCCCCTGATTGTTTTTTATCCTACTGAAATTTACACATTTAGGTATGAAAATAATTTAGGGCAAGGAAAAAATATCTCGGACACACAAAAAAAACAATAAAACAAGTTGCAGCGATCAAGATTTGAACCCGTAACATTAGTATTGAGAGGTAACCAACTTACATACTGAGCTATGTGGCACCTGACTCAAAATGTATAAAACTTTAACTTAATAAAGCGATTGAATTTACGCATGCGCGCGCTGGGCACGTAATGATATTCAGGGACAAGACGTTAGTAAAATGCAAATCTGTAAAATTGTTCGCACATGCGCGGTTATTTAATGCCTCTATACTCTAGAAGTGGAAGGAGAAGAGTGCATGGATTCAGTTTGTTTCACGGTATGTGTGATAGTGGGGGGATTTCATGCTGCATAGGACTAGCCAGTTGGCACTGAAAACCTTGTGCGGAAAAAGAACTACTATCCTAATTCACTGGTGCCTTTGTTACTGTAAGTCACAAGCTTTCAAAGGTGTAATTCCGAAAGATTCTTTGATGTCCTCAAGCTCTTCTAGTTCATCTTTTCAACTTTTCCAATAAAGGAATATCGCTTGTTAACAACATTCTGGGACACTCGGTATATCTACAATTTAATGATTTTTGAAATAACAATGACGTTCCTACTAAAAATGAATGTCGATAAATACAGGTGTACTTATTTCAATTATTTTGTATTCCAATTACGACCAGGTCTGGCTCTAGGGGAGGGGGGCGAAGCGGGCGGCAAATTCTTCAAATCCACAGTTACCAAAAAATATAAAAAAGCTAGGAAACCATTGTTTCACTAATATAGTAATAATGTTAACTTTATATAAATAATTTGTTATTGTTAGTTTTTTTTGTATATAAAGTAGGTTACATACATACATTCTGTTTCTTATATGTTATTTTATTTCTTGTCTAATTTCTGTGGTGTGGTATTTGTTTTAAGTTTCAATCCGGTAAATTTTTCAATTATTTTATTTTACCCTTTTAAATACAGTAATCAATAATCATATTGCTGAAAATCCAAAAATTGCTGTAAACCTTATAACTAAAAAAAAACAAACCATCAAGAATATTCAGTAGGTGACTCTTAAAATATTACAAAAAATAACGGATTGAAAAGATATGGTCAGGCGGGGTAAAAATGAGACAGACAGGTAGCGGGGTAAGTTTTTTTGTACATTCAGAACTGTTTTATGTTATCCAATCAGGTCCTATGCCTACTGTTAATGCGGGAAAAAATATGATTCAGTAAAATTTTTAATTCACTTTTAAAAAATTTTTGGACGCGCACCACCTTAGTACTTTTTTGGGGATTTTATAGTTTCTCTGTTTGCATTGTCCGTATTTGACGTCAGCTAGAAGTGTCATACTTCACATTTTGTGATCATGTTTATTAGTCTGCTAGTTTTAAATAATCAGAAATTTGATTTTAACGAAAAAATTAAAAGCGGGGTAAAAACTCTCTACTAAAGAGACCAAATGGACAGACTGAAGCGGGCACATTTCAGCTTCCTAATTTAGGAGAAGCTAACCCTTCTGCAAGCTCCTTTTTGTTTAGTAAAAAATCTGAATAAATTACATATAAAAGAAAAACCCTCCTCTCTCTTATTTTTGCACTTCCATTTGTACGACGTCAATAAGAATGGGAATACATCATGTGTCTTTCATTTGCCCTCCACTGTCTTTTTTTTTACCCCACTTGGAGGGTAAAAATGAGACACTGTTTATTTTTGTTCATCAATTAACGCTACTTTTTAGTAAAAAAATAAATAGAAATATAGTTTTTCCTGTCATTTCTTCATATGATACCAATCTTTCATTTAATATGACTCGATTCTAAGCAACCTAAAAATTGAAAGTTGTCATTTTGTCTCATTTTTACCCCGCCTGACCCAAATGTTATTTATATAAGAGGGGCGGCAAAATGAAACTGTGCCTGGTAGTCGGGAATCAAGCTTCTCAAAAGACGCTCCTAAAATGTCAGGGTGTGCACTCGAAGATATAGTATTGAAAAAATATGTACATTATCTGGAATGACCTTGCGCATCTAAATCCAGAGGGCGCCATTCTGTCCGCGATTGCAAAAAAGCGTAAAAAATATTTTCCGAAAATTTTTGTATCACTAAAAATTGATTAATTTTATATTCCCATCTCATTTACAGGGTTATTTTTTAATATCACAGGCCCACAAGAAAAAAAAGTTGTCTGCGCCGGGGTACTGACCATACCTATCCCTTGTATTTTGAGCTGCTGAACACGAATCTGATCTTAGTTTTTCCCCTATACGTCAGGTTTTTTTTTTAACAGCAAATGAATATATAAATATTACTATTCAACAGACTTTTTTTTGCTGTTAAAAAAAAACCGGACGTGTTGGGGAAAAACTAAAGTCAGATTCGTATTCAGCGGCTCAAAATACAAGGGATAGGTGTGGTCAGTACCCCCGCGCAGAAAACTTTTTTTGGTTGCCACTGTGCCACACTCAGTGTGGCACAATCTCACACAAAAAAGTCATCTGCGCTGAGGTACTGACTACACCTTGTATTTTGAGCCGCTGAACACGAATCTGATCTTAGTTTTTCTCCAGCACGTCAGGTTTTTCTTTTAACAGCAAATAAATATATTAATATTAGACTTTTTTGCTTTAAAAAAAAAAACCTGATGTAGAGGGGAAAAGTTAATGTCAGATTCGTGTTCAGCGGGTCAAAATACAAGGGATAGGTATGGTCAATACCCCAGCGCAGACAACTATTATTTTTTGTGGGCCTGTGTATTTGTTAATAATTTTCAAACTAATGGAAAGCTTATTCTTTCTAGATTCTGATGCTGTCAAATAATTTTCGAAATTTTTGTTAACAAATGCTACAGAAATTGTTTAAACAAAGGATGCCTGAAGAGTACACGGTAAATTTCAGCATCGAGACATTTTAAAAACTATTATAGATAGATGCATAATTCTATGATATAAAATCTGCAGAATAGAATGGAGGAGTTTTTAGTGAAAGAATCATCTGCATTGTTTTATCGTTGTAAAAGATAGGACTATTTTTGTACAGCGCTCCGTTATTTCCGCTATCGTTTTGGCTTACACGTCCGCGCGGTGTGGCCGATCGGTAACTTGCTGACAATATACTGTGATTGCAAAAAATTTACAATGCGTATTACTTATACGTAAATATTATCATTTGTCATTATGAAGAAAAACGAAGGTATTTAAAGATTAGTTTACTAGAGAACCAAAAATTATTATATTTTAACTTAAAATATTATTAAATGAACTTAAATTTACTTTTTGTACTTGAGAAATAACAATACAAAAATAATAATAATAAAATATACATACATTATATTTAAACTAAATTAACAGCTAATACATTTACCCTCACAGTAGCAACCTATTATGTATTCTAACCCAGCTTTGCTAGAACTGCAGTTTCCGGTACATTTTTATACTCTTCGCAAAAACGAATAGTATATTGTATTTGATCGGCACATTTCTAAATCAGTAAATATCGCTCGTAGAGAAAAATTTTTTATAACGTTATGTTAGTGAACGAATTCTGAACAACTTTAAAAATGTCCGTCCGTCCGTCTGTCCGTCCGTCACGTTTCTTGTAAGCACGATAACTCAACAAAGATAAATCCGATTGTATTGAAATTTGGAGAGTAACTTAGTGTTAGCTAGAGAAAGAACCCTATTGTTTTTTAACAAAATAGATTGGTAAATAAAAAAGTTATTAGTAATTTAAAATTTAAAAAAAATATTTTTTACATTTTTTTATGGTTTGTAATAAATAGAAACCTTGCGAAATGTTATTTCCTATCACTATTTTTTTTTAATACTATTTACTAATGTGTGTTTCCTAATAATCACAATAAATTTTCTAAAGTTATTTATTACACTCATTAACAATTTTAGTAATAAGAAATGGTGGTGTAGCGGCAAGAGTTTGCAATCCAATGGTCCCGGGTTCGATCCCTCACATCGTGATTTTTTTTTTCATATATTTTTTTTTCACAACAAAGCGGGTATCACAAAATTTAGAATGCCAAAAAATTAACATTATTTACAAGAAAAATGCGAAGAGTATCCTATAGAATGTGTAACAATTATATAAAAAGCTCAGTAAATCGACGAAGAGTATAATGCTTCCACTAGTTTAAATTTGCATTTAAAATAAATATACATTTTGAGGACGAAGATTTATAGTCATTAATTTAGGAATAAGTACATTATTTTTCAAATCCCAACCACAAGTAAAATTGAAAATTTTTAAAAACCCTCGATCAATGTATCTAATCGTACCAGTTTCATATGACCGAATCAAAATGAGGTCTAAATCATGTTCGGCTACCATAATTGTCCGCACATTTTCAATTTTACTTCAATCGGACAATTTCTAGAGAAGTTCAACACGGCGAATTCAAGATGGCGACCAAACATCAAAATCTAATATCGTCTATAACCTTCTCGACAAAATACTCTTTCAAATAAAAAAAAAACTGCATCAAAATCAGATCACCCGTTGAAGAGATATGAAGCCACAGACAGACAGACAGACAAACAAACAAACACACAAACATACGCATCAAACTTATAACACCTCTCTTTTGGGGTCGGGGGTTAAAAATCAATTGGATTGGGAATTTCTGAGTTTATCGCAGTTGAACTTTTCCACAGAATAATTTGATACGCAGCTTTCAAAATATGTTGGCAATAATACAAGTAAAATTGAAAATTTTTAAAAACTCCCGATCAATGTATCTAATCGTACCATTTTCATATGACCGAATCAAAATGAGGCCTAAATCATGTTCGGCTACCATAATCGTCTGCACATTTTTAATTTTACTTCAGTCGGACAATTTCTAGAGAAGTTCAACAGGGCAAATTCAAGATGGCGACCAAACATCAAAATCTAGTAGGCCTATAACCTTCTCGACTAAATACTCCTTCAAATAAAAAAACTACATCAAAATCGGATCACCCGTTGAAGAGATATGAAGCCACAGACAGACAGACAAACATACAAACATACGCGTCAAACTTATAATACCCTCTTTTGGGGTGAAGGAGGTAAATTGGGATAAATGGGGGTAAATAGATAAATTAAGCAGGTAAGAGTTCATAAAATTGTTATTTAGTATTTACAAGAGAAGCTATAACATAATTAGCATTAGCCACCCCCATTTACCACCCCCACTCAATTAAATGTGAAAAATGTGATTTAATGTGTGTACAAAAATCAAAAACCTCAGAATATTTTTTTACTTCATTCTTTGCTCGGTGTTTCGAATATTTTACATGAATTTATAAAAAACACAATTACTGTATACGCTACTCTTGAGATTTTTGTTATTTTATTACACTACACCTCAGTGTCTAAGCAGGTAGTCAACAAGCCTAAAGAGAGCGAGGCAATGCGAGACATACATATACATTGTACACTGTATATCTTTCAAAAGACGCCGCGGATCACAACGCGTGCTGTACAAAAATAATCGTATCTTTTACAACAATAAAGCAATGCAGATAATTCTTTCACTAAAAACTGCTCCATTCTATTCTACAGATTTCATGTCATAGAAGCATGCACCTATCTATAATAGTTTTAAAAATGTCTCGATGCTGAAATTTACCGTGCATTCTTTAGGCTCGCTTTGTTTAAACAATTTCTGTAGCATTTGTTACCAACAATTTTGAGAATTATTTAGCAGCACCTAAATCTAGAAAGAATAAGCTTTCCGTTGGTTTGAGAATCATTAAGAAATGTTAAAACATAATCCTGTAAATGCGGTGGGAACATAAAATTAATCAATTTTCAGTGACACAAAAATTTTCGGAAAAAAAATTTTTACGCTTTGTTGCAATCGCGGACAGAATGGCGCCCTCTGGATTCAGATCGGCAAGGTCATTTTGGATAATGTATTATTTTTTTTAAAACTATATCGTCAAGTTCACACCCTATGTTCGATTTAGTGGCTCCTGATTCCTGACTATGGGGCAAAATACCTGGAGTCAGCCCTGATTACGACTTAAAAACGTATAATTTTGATTACACTGGACAAATAATAATTATCCATTTTTTACTCAATTAAGATTTAAAAACACGTTCAGAAGTTTGGGAAAAATTTAATAACCATTATAAAAACATCGCAGATGTTTCCAAATATTTTACCAACGGGCAATCTATAATTATAATTATTTTTAACTATTTCTCTGAAGGACGACGATAATATATAAAATTATAAAAATATATAGTTGCATGAGACAACTACAAGTGTAATCATACAACAGACAGCAGGTTTTCGAGAGGTACACCAACTACTAATTTTAGTAACTTATTTTTATTTTTGTTAAACACATTTGACTACATTATTAAGAAATTTATCCTTGCAGGTGATTACATCTACTTTGAGCTTGGTGTCTAAATTAAATTTAAATCGTTGCGAATTAAAGATATATTTTTAAAAAAATACCTGTAATCTAAAAAGATTATTATGCGAATTCGCAACTGGGGGACGCAGTTGCAGTGCCGGCCAGAATTACATAATAAAAAACCGCTGCCACTACTTCCACATCCAGTTTTTCTATACAAATTTTTCTATAAATGTCTCTCACAACGAAAGAATTTTGTATGCGGAAATAATTTTGTATGGAACTTTAATAATATAGTATTTGAAATCGTCTACCCCAAAAACCTATAAAATGATATCCCACATCGGTAGTGGGGTGGGGGTAGTGATAGGGTGGTGGTGGTGGGGCTGTATGAAGTAAAAAAATATTTTGAGGTTTTTGGTTCTTGTACACACAATAAATCACAATTTTTTTTTATCCCCTTTAATAATGAGGTGATGGTGGTAATGCCAAAAAAATGTTTGAGACCTCAGCTTCTCTTGTAAATACTAATCTTATGGGCTCTTACCTGCTCGATATTCCTATTTACCCCCTTCGATGGAATAAGATGAAAATATAATCTAATTCCAGTTCTCGTTAAAGTACATACGTGTACCAAGTTTCAAGTCAATATCTTAAACGGTTCCAGAGTAATCGTGCGCAAAAAAAAGTTACAGACGGACAGACCGACGAACAGATTTTTTTTTGCTTAAACTTAAAATCTTGAAGTTTCGTAATATTCTAAGCCTATTTGAACAATAAAAATTTTCAAAACTTTGTTGTCGTTACTATACCACTGGATGTGGAAGGAAAAATAAAATCGCATCCTACCCAAAATGCACGGTTGAATCCCCAATTGATTGGATTATACTGGCGCAAGATATATTGACCAGGTAAGTAGAAAATTCGTGTGAACGCATCAAAAAGTGCATATAACTTTTGACGCACTAGGAATTTTTGGGCGCAAATATTTTTTTGTAATCAGGAGGTCATAATGCATAAGAATCAGCAATAAAATTTCTAGTGGAATGATTTCGCGGAAAAAAATAGAATTAAATCAATTCAACTGTACGTACAAAGCGTATCGTTAAAAAGCTTGCCCTGTAACGTAGCCAAAACTGATAAAAGCGATCGACAAAGGGTACCGTTACACTCCTAGAGATTTTTCGTTATACTATATGTTTTTCCTCAACTATACAGTTATCTCACCAAAGTTACAGACCTATCAGTTGACACCCTGTCAGATATAGCACATATATTGCCATAGAATTTGATAGTGTTATATGCACTAGACACAAGATGTATCAAGAGGTTTTGTCGGTTTTGTGATGGATGAGGGATTATACTGGTGATAAAGGTGTTACCTTTGTCACCCAATGTATAACTATTTGGAAAATGAATGATATAATAGAAAATTTTCGCGGAAGAAGGAAAATTTCAAAATATGAAAAAATATTATGACACTTTTATTCACTTGCCGCTTGAAATATTATTACATTTGATTTAGTTACTTTTGTTATTGTCAAAATTATGAAGCTATTTTGTTAAACATAAGTCTACCTGTTAAGAGTACCAGAATTAAATGATTTATTGAAAATGTTTGGCAACTTCAATTAGGGGACTGTGTATATAATTCTAAACATACTCAGAAATTGTCAGCCTGTTACTAATTTATGCGAGCAATAGAACCAACAAGATGTTTTGCCTTTGTATCGAAATGAAAATGTCTCGAATTTAAAAATCAATAAGGCGCTGATGTAAATGGAAGCATATAAACGTAAACTCTTTGTTTTATACAGACTTTGTAAATACTGCCAACCGAGAAGACTGATATAGTCATACTCAACTGATGTTTGATATTTCATTTAATTTTAAATTTATGAAACAATGAAGCACGTCAAAGGGGGAAGAGTGAACCACAAGAAGTTACTATTAAATTATTCAGAGGCAAGTGAGTCTTGATTAATCAAACGCACAGTAAGGAAGATATAGTAGGGAATCAGAAGTGCCAAATTCGATCATAGGGTGATAGTTATAATTTTGAAAAAATACGTGCATTATCCGGAATTACTTTGCGGATCTAAATGCCTCAACATTTGGACGGCGATTGCAAAAAAGCGTAAAAGAATATTTTTCGAAATTTTTCGTATTACAAAACTTATTAATTTTATGTTCCCATCGCCTTTACAAAAGTTTTAATCCACTGGAAGCTTTTTATCTAACTCAGGTGCTACTCAAATATTTTTAAAATTGCTGTTAACAAATGCTACAGAAATTGTTTAAACAAAGCATATCCAAAAAGTGCAGCTTAAATATCAGCACCTAGACATTTTTAAAACTATTACAGATAGATGCTTACTTCTATGACATGAAATCTGCAGAAAAGAATGGGGCAATTTTTAGTGAACGGATTATTTGTATTGATTTATTGTTGTAAAAGATATAATTAATTTTATACAACACTCCGTTGTTTCCGTTACCGTTTTGAGTTTATGTGCACGTCCCTCGTGTTCTTGGTGATCAGTGACTTGCACCACAATATACTGTGATTGCAAAAATTTACAAAATCTTATTATGCCTATTACTTATAGATAAATATTATCATTTGCTATCGCGAAAACAGAAACAGAAAAATTTGAAGAGTAATTTACTTGAGAACAAAAATTATTATGTTATAACTTAAAATATTCGTGAGATGCAGAAAACAAAACTTAAATTTACTTCTTGTGCATGAAAAATAACAATATTGAAGTTATATATTCACATTATGCATACTTAAACTAAATTATCACCTAATAATTTACTCTCACAGTATCAACCTATTATACATTCCAACGTTCTGACAAAAAAATAATTTCACTGAAAGGTAGTTATATACAGTGTATCCCCGGATGGAGTTGACAAGAGGAAAACATCTCTATTATTGATTTTATGACGAAAAGTTAGTCTTTATAAAAAATTCTGCTTGTAGAAAAAATGAATTTACCATATAAAAATCTTAGATCAGATGTACCGGGTGTTAATAAATGCCTCAAGAGAGAAGTACCTTTATTTATTATTTTGGACAAAATGTTTATAAAACAAAGTTGTTTATAATCCAAAATAAAGCCTAAATACAAATTATGAAGTCTAAATCTTGACTTTTACATTTATGTCAACTTACATTTTTTTTCAAACATTAACATAACATAATAACATTAACTTCAACGATTGTGGAAAGACAATTTATTCTACATAGCCTCCTCCAACCTCAACACATTTCTCCATCCTTTTAATAAATTCACCATAGACCTTACGAATGGTTGAGGGTACATTCACTTCATTCACCGCGTCTTGTATTCGTGCTTTTAGTGTTTCTCGATCATGCGGCAGGTCATCTGCATAAACTTTCCGTTTTAAAACACCCCACAGAAAAAAATCCATTGGTGTAAGGTCTGGTGATCTTGCAGAAAAATTAATTGGAGCATATCTTCCCATCCATCTGGCTCCGAAGTGATCTGTCAACCACTGCCGTACCAAAACTGAGGAATGAGCTGGGCAACCGTCTTGCTGCCAAAAAATGTTACACCTTACTTCCGGTTGCAGAGTGTTTATAAATGGCAATACAAAGTTTTCCAAAAGGTCGAAATAAACAAGCTGATTTAAATTTCCTTCTAAGAAATAGGAACTAACGATTCGATCGTAAAAAATCCCACACCATACATTCACTTTTTTATAACGTTGACTTCGTTTGTGAATGACATTGTTTGGATTTTCAAAAGCCCAATAACGACTGTTTTGTGATGAAACGTGGCCATTGGTACAAAATGTTGCTTCGTCAGTAAAAAAAAAACATTCTGTGAAAACTTCTATCTACGAGGTAATTTTCACCGACCCATAAACAAAAATCCAGTTGCTTCTCTTCATCTCCATTTTCAAGTGTATGTCTGAACCTTGGCTCAAACGGTCGAACTTTGTTTTCCATATAAATTTTCCGTAAATGACTCTTACGTACTTCCAGTCTTCATGAGCGTTTCCGTAAAGATAATTTCGGGTTTTCTATTACTGAATTTATTGCCAAAAGTGTTGCCGCATCGTCTTCACTGTACTTTTTCTTGGTTTTTTTGACATCCAATACAGATCCAGTTTCATTGAATTTTTTTACAAGTTTACACAATGACTGGCGCGATACCGCTGTGTTAGGGAACTTTTGGTGGAAAAGGTTAATTGCATATCGATAAGAGACGTCTCCAATCCCATAACATTTGATCAAATAAATTATTTCTTGTTTGGTACACATTTTTTAAATAATCAACAGAACACTAATAAATGCAGATGTAAGATAGTAATATTCTACACAATGTCACAATGACGTTTGTCAGTTCAGTATTATCGACAGCACACTCTGTTTCTTAATTTGAATTCTTATTCCTATTAATAAATTCAACGTAGAAAGATAAACAATAAAAACATATAAAAACATAAAAGTGAAAATTTAGACTTCATAATTTGTATTTAGGCTTTATTTTGGATTATAAACAACTTTGTTTGATCTAAGATTTTTATATGGTAAATTCATTTTTTCGACAAGCAGAATTGTTTATAAAGAATGACTTTTCGTCGTAAAATCAATAACAGAGATGTTTTTCCTCTTGTCAACTTCATCTGGGGACACATTGTATTAAATTATTTTAAGTTCGCTCTTTCATGGGAAACCATATTTAAAAAAGTATAATAGGGAGGGGATATATGCAAGCGACTGTCCAATTAAAGAGGAGGGAGAGGTTCGTTCACAAATATTACAACGTTACAAGGGGGCAGTAACCTCCTAGGCCCTTGTAATACGTTGTAACATTGTAGTTGTAGCAAAGCTGGGTTGGAATGTATATATGTATTTAGGTTGATATTGTGAGTGTAAATTATTAAGTGATAATTTAGTTTAGGTATACTTAATGTAAATATAAGTATAACTTCGATATTGTTATTTTTCATGCAGAGAAAGTAAATTCGGTTTATTTATTTGCACGTTGTTTTCTGTATCTCATGAATATTTTAAGTTATAATTTATAATCTAATAATTTTTGTTCGCAAGTAAATTACTATTAAAATTTCTCATGATAATATTTACGTATAAGTAATAAGCATGATAACAATGTTTCGTGAATGTTTTGCTATCACAGTATATTGTGGTGTAAGTCACTGATCGGCCAGAGTGTGCTAAACGTGCTCTTATAAACTTAAAATGGTAGCGAAAACGATGGAGCGCTGTACAAAAAATCGGCGATTTCTCGTTATAATCGTATTAACTATAAGCGCAACATTGTTACACTTTTATATTTAGATATTTTAGGTTATATCTCGAGAGCTTTGAATTTTATCGGATAAACTGCGAAGAGTTTTTTTTTTGTAAAATATTGCTTAGAACATGTTCGAGACTTAATAATTTACTATAAAAGCCCAAGACCGAAGGTCGAGGTATAATTCAAGATGAACAAATTCCTTATGCTTTTTATACTTAGGTTTTTGTTTATAGATACATATACTTATTTTTATATAAGTTAAGTAACAATCATTATTATTGTATTATATTACAACCAAATATAAATATGGTATTAAAAATCTGACAATTTTTGTTTCGTAGCCATGGAAACGGTCGCGCTAAAGACTTATTTGACTTATGTTACGCGATCGTGATTGTAAATCTGGCAGTTTGTGTCAGTTTGGTATTAAAAATATTTTTGTAAAATTGCATAAGTACACCGTTGGTACATAGTAATCATAAACAAAAATAATAATTCTTGAATTTGTGATATGTTTTATTTTGTTTTTAGTCCAATTGAGAATAAATTAAATCAATTATGTGCATTGAAATGCTATACGTAATTTATTCGCTGTTAATTTTTAAAAAGCTTGCGTTTATTCAGTGTAAAACTGTTGTCATTGGTTGACGTATATGAATTTTCAGAGCAATTTTTTTATGTTATGAACCCTCATCCTTTGCAATCACGGCCGCCACATTTAGATCGGCATGGTAATACCAGATAATGTACGTATTTTTTCATCACTATCTTCGAATGCACGCCGTGGCATTTTAAGAGCGTCTTTCGAGAAGCTAGATTCCCGACTATAAGGAAGATACTCGAAAATAAGCTGAGGCAGGAGACAGGTAGAGTTTTGCCATGTATATCCGCTCTTGCGCAGGCAATTTTTATTAGATTTACTTTTTCAAGAGTTGTGCGAGTTGGCAATATATTTGCGATAATAAATAGGATCGATTCAGCAGATTCCCAGTTCGTGTTGACATTAGTTTTCCTGTTTACAGTGGCTATTTTGTTCGGTGTTTTGTTTATTTTCGGTTCAGCTGCATTTGAGGTTGTAAATTAATGAAATGCTTTGTTTATTCTGTCTGAAATTATAAATTGTATATAATATCTGGTGATGTTACATATGCTGTCCAATTTATACGACTCTAAATACTCGAATTAAAATATTTATGATTTCATATCAAACGTAAATTTTCAGTATGCAAATTTAAAACAAATTGAATAATAATAATATACATGAAAAGTTTCTCGACTGAATATTAGCTATATGAAATCTGTTTCAGATTTCAGCGTAAACAGTTTGAAATGTATAATACTCTTAATGTACACGGTACAAAAATAATGTTCGTGAACAGAAATTAGCATAAAGATTATTTTATTAGCCTGTTCGGGGTCATATAAACTTGTCCAGTGCGAGTGGGCATTACTACGATTACTAAAGATGAATAAGGTAAATAGGCACCTATATAAAATCACTTGTCTCTTGTCTGTCCACATCATTTCAACAAAGTTTTTATTGTAATTTCTCGATCAATGTTCTTCAATAAAAAATACCACTGGATTATATATTTTCATCTCAAATTATGGTAAATATCGGATAAATGACATCGAGAATAATGATTTTTTTACAAAAAAAAATACATCCTCATCTCAATGGCAGCATGGCAACCCTCATGAAATCAAAAATTTCAAAGTGTTCGTTCTTATTATTCACAGCCTCTTGGCAGATGTTTTGTGACCATGTATTATTCTACTTGTATTTCATTTGCCGTATGGCACATCTGGCAGTACCACGTCATCTATCAGGGTTGTCTGTTAGTTGCACAGCCTCACTAAAGTGCTTTGACATCATCTCAACGTTTAGAAGAGCGCCTTCTTAAGCTTTTGCTATTAAGTTTTCCTTGAAATATGAAATCGTGCTATATTTGTAACAAATGTCTCCAGACGCGCATCTCGAAAGCATCAATCTCTCTACCGGTCCATATATCAGAGACGTGAAAAAAAATGGAAAATCTAAAACGTTGGCAAGTCTGACATCGAGATATTTCTTCACGTCAAATTGTGGTCAATTGGTAAGTTGCCAATTCTGCTATCTATATTCTTCGTCGAATATCATATATGCAGGTATTGGTACTGCCCACAAGGGATCCAAGGTATACTAACTAGTTTACTACCTCACAGTCAACGATCATTAACCTCTCTAGGCAGTTTTCATTTGCTAAGAGCTTATTGTTTGAAAAATTATCCATCAGGTGTATAAGGTCATTCTCGCTTGCTGTATTTAAAGTGGTTCTAACTGTAAATCTCAAATTGGAAATCTTATTTTCAGATATAGCTACTCCACGTTGCTAGTCTTCAGCACACATTGCTCATGTGTTCAATATAGATGTTAATGAGGAGAGGAGTGGTAACAGAACACAGCCCTGCCTGACGCCATTACCAATTTCACGTTTGTCGGAGTTAATGTTGTCGACTTTCATGAATACAGAGTTTTCTTCATATAGAATCATACGAATAATAAAGACCGGATGTTAGGCTATTCCCATCTTCAGTAATATTGTTTGTCTCATTCCATATTATCAAAAGCCTTACGGTAATCTACGAAACAAAGCAACATACCCTAACAGCATGATGTAATTCCATGGACGTTCATTGAACGTACTTACATATTGGGACATACGATGTACACAATTATTCGTGGACATCCGAAGTAATCATACTACAGTTGTCACTTTTTGGGACATAAAGTGGACATCGAGAAGTGGGAATTGATATTAAATACCAAGAAAATGGAGTACATGGTAATAGGAGACGGAGAACGGAGTAGTCTGGACATTGGAACGTGTATAATAAAAACTGTACTTCTTTTAAATACCTCGGAGTGACGTTCTCCTTAACTGGAAATAGTAGGAAAGATTAACGAATAAGATAGGATAAGGGAGACGTGCGATCCGACAGCTAAATTCAATACTATGGAGTGATAACATCACTAAAAAAAATAAAACCGCTATATACAAGACCATCGTACAAAGTATTAGTACATATTGATCAGAGACTTGGGAGCTAAAAAAGAGAGAAAAAATCGATTAATGTCCCTTGAAAGGAACGATATTAAGCACTATCGAATACAAACAACTAATGTGGTATGGGCATCACCAACGGATGCATGAAATGAGATGGCCCAAAAAAAAATATGGAAATGGAACCCACCGGAAAGAAGGAAACGAGGTAGACCGCCGAGGAGTTGGAAGATCGACGTTGAAGAAGCCATGGAAACAAGAGGTCTACAAGAGGGCGATTGGTCAGATCGCAAATATTGGAATTGGAGAAGCGAGAAACGGCGACAGTCGTAGGAACCTCGCATATATGTATATAAGTGAAGAACATTCATATAACGCCCAAAAATATATTAGAAGGACATCCAAAGAAAACCATAGATAGGCGTTCATAATATACATTCAGGTATCTCTATGGACATATTCTATTGACACGATGTAGTTCTATAGACATCCTCTGTCTAGTAATCCGATGCAATCCCACGGACGTACTTACAATAAATCATGTGGATATTCGCAAATATCCGTATACATCTAAATGGTGGACAATTCTACTTATTTTAATATTGATCTATAGTTCGAAAACAGGTTGTAGTCGAAATCAGACACAGTCAGATTCTGTTTTAGTTTCAATGTCAAACAGGGCAAAATTTGTCATTAAAATAAGAGACGATAATTGCTTTCAACTACAGCAACTATACTGATTTCCAACTATTGGCAATCGCTAATATCATCAATCAGAGCGGAGTAAATTGTATGGAATATATTACATTTTATTATACAAGCACATCTCTCTACCAGTACCTTTTGCAAAAATCGGAATATCCAGATGACATTCACCAAGAATGTCATAAACGTTTGTCCCATTAGGTTGCCCATCCGCAGTCGTCGTTCTTTCGGGAGGGCGTTACCGGCGCGTTAGCTAACCTTAACAAGAGGCCCTTCTGAAATCCTCCAAGACAGAGACCAGACCGGAACCGCTTTCGCATTACTTCAGTCTTCCATCATTGTCATGACGCCTTCCTCACCATTTCCCTACATTCCCCGTTCACAACTGTGATTGGGGATTCCGGGGTGAGGTCTCGATGCCTTCTGGGTGTGTCTGTCACGTTTATTCCTTCTCTCGTTTGTTTTGTCTCTACGAATTTTGCAATTCTTTCTACGCAGCATATTATCCACGATGTTGTCGGATTTCAGTTGGGCACCCACCGCCACTTTTAGTAAGGTTTCTTCCCGAATCTATCAGTTACATTCAAAGAACGTGTGGTGTGCATCGTCTTCGGATTACAACTCACATTAAACGCATCTTGGATTTTTCATTTTTCCCACCTTATATAGATAGGATCGGAAAAAACGATGTCCGGTAGGGAATGCGTTAAGTGGTACTTCACCTCGCCGTAGTTATTCGCCCTATTAATCTGGCTGTCCGCCTTCCTCTGGATTCGGCGTCCCAGCGTCGTTGCCTCTCGCCCATGATACGAGATTTTTCTTCTCTCCTAACCGTTGCTGTCTATTTCCACCTTCCTGGAGAAGATTCTCTTGAGTTCTTATGCAAGTAAATCGATCGGAAGTGTTCCTGCTATTATCAGGACCGCAGGTTCCGATACCGTGCAGTAAGTGCTCACCACTCTTAACGCCCCTCTTCGCTGCACTGCAGTGAGACGATTTCGGTATTTTTCTTCCCTCAATGCATCTGCCCAGATATCCGCCCCGTAAAATAGGATAGATTGGATCGTAGATATTAGCAGCCTGTGCTTGCTCGTTAAAGCACTGCAGTCTGCAGTGGACGTAATAAATTTCTCGTCCAGGACAACCTTATATTACAACATCCACAATAGATATAATAAATGTAAGTCCCATTAGGATATTGATATGACATCCTTAAGTTTTCTCTTCCATAAGGTCGTCCATACGTCCTTCAAAATGGACAATAAATGTACCTCCTATTAGGATATCCATACGATATCCACAATGGACATAATAAATTTTAGGTCACATCCGTCCGAACGTCCGAATATAATTAGATACAATAAATGTACGTCCTATTATTAGGTTGCCCATATAATATCCTCAGTGTGCAAAAAAATCTTCCCGTTAAAGATAAGATAGAAAATAAATAAATATAAATGTATATCCCAAGATGATGTCCATACAACATTCATATTGGACGGTTTGGGTCCATTTAGAATGACCTTAGGATGTCCACAACGAAGATAATAAAATTCATGTCATAATCAATATAATAAAATGTCTCATTATTGGGTTCGTATGACAGCCACAATGGACATAATAAAAAACCGCTGCCCAAGGAATCACTACTTCCACATCCAGATTTTGTATCTAAGTCACTCACAACGAAAAAATTTTGTATGTGGAAATAATTGTTTATGGAACATTAATAATATAATATTTGAAATCCTCTACCCCAAAAACCCATAAAATGATACCCCACATCGGTAGCGGGGTGGGGGTGGATGAAGTAAAAAACATTTTGAGGTTTCTGGTTCTTGTACACACCCTAATTCACATTTTTTTTTCATCCCCTTTAATAATGGGGGTGGTAATGGGGGTGGTTAATGCCAAATTTTTTTTTGAGACCTCAGCTTCGCTTGTATATACTAAATATCAATTTTATGGACTCTTACCTGCTTGATTTACCTATTTTCCCCAAATTTACCCCAATTTACCCCCCCAACCCTTCGACGAAACAAGATGAAAATATAATCTAGTTCTAGATCTCGTTAAAGTACATACGTGTACCAAATTTCAAGTCAATATCTCAAACGGTTCCAGAGTAAACGTGCGCACAAAAAAAGTTACAGACAGACCGACAAACCGACAGACAGAAATTTTTTTTCTTTCAAACTTAAAATCTCGACGTTTTGTGACATTCTAAGCCTATTTGAACAATAAAAATTTTTTAAAATTTTTTTGTCGTTACTATACTTCCACTGGATGTGGAAGTAATTTACGATCAAATCATCTATTCAATACACTGGACATCCCTGGATTATTCGGGCCTTGTGTACGTCCACTAGATATAACGTGCCACCAAGGTAGGCACGTAATATTCTCTTGCATTCTCGGTAAGTTGTCGTAAATTCAGTGTTTATTGTCTACTATACCTAAGCCGGGAAAGGAGGAATTGCTACGCACACTGATCACACGCATTTATTACTATCGTACTTTCCCGGCTAAGGTATAGTATCGCATCCCATGAGGGGAGAGGAATGAATAGGCCGGGCAAGTAGATCTCCCGTCTTTACTCCACTTGCATTAAGTGAGAGAGAGGACATCGATGTCAGCATCTGACATGGCCTGTAGGCGTAAACCTCCGATTAAAGAACTTATATCTAGATACATAACAGGCTATCTTTTCACTATATACCTTGTTTGCTCCTAACATAGTCACATTATATGTCCATTAAAATGGACAGATGAACATCACATCCCATAGGCAACAGTGGCGTTGTGTGTGTAGAAAATGTGTAGAATGGTAAATATTTTCATTAAAATGAATTATTGCAATTCCTGCATTACCGGCTCTTTGTATAACGTGATGTAGGCATACGATATTACAGTAAGATAAAACAGTAAGATAAATATGTATTGAAAGGATATTAAAATTTAATTGCTATTTACTTTATTACTGTAAACTGAACTTCATCATGTTACGACTATGGAACGATCGATTTTCTTCTTTTCAAAACTGCTTTCTGCAAACGGCACAGCACTTCACTATTTATTTGCACAAAATATATTGTCACTAAACTGTGTAAATATGAATAGAGAATATTATTTAGGTAAGTGTTAAGCAAATCACAACTTAAAATAAAATTACTTTTTCACCAGTCTTTGGTCGGAGAACACGAAAAACATTTATTGACATTAATGGCCGAACTGTCAACTGAGATTATGATAATCGAACTGAAGCCGATCGTGTACGAGCGGCCGCGAATACGCCGATGGGCCAATCAGCAACTTATGGGAAGAAGTGCCTTAGAATGGGAGTCTTTCGGGATCATAAAATTCATACCATTATGTATCTAGATATAAGTTCTTTAATCGGAGGTGTAAACCGTTAGACTGTTATTTTTAATTCAGGACCGCACTTAGAGATACCGCAGTCGAGCTTATACTGTCGGGGTGAAAATATAATTAGATAATTACTTTATATTTCTTTATTTGGTAATGTGTTTTTGAAAATAATTTTAGTAAGTTTTGTTACCAATTCATAGCAGTGTTTTGGGGGATATTGTAAATGTAATATTATAAATTATTATTATTTTATATCTTATTATATATTTTATTTTTTAATATAAAATATATTTTGTATAAAAATGTTTCGACCGCGTGAGGCATCTACGTCTACATCTAATCGTGTTTGTGAAAATGAAAGTGATAGTGATTACAGTGATAAAGAGAATCAAAATCCATCAGTGTTTTCAGTAAGAAAAACAACGAGTACATTTGGACGTGGACGGAAAACAATTTTTTTAATGTTTACGATAGTATTTTGGAACGAAAAACTAATGACCCTATACGCAAACTGGTAAAAGAAGGTGCCCTCCCAAGAAAACAACGATCCGAAGCCGGTAAATCGAAAACTCTGGACCCATCTTTAGCAAAACTGTGTTGTTTACGACGCTTATCAGAAAAATGAAATTCCAACTCTGATAGACAAAAAACTAAAGGAAATGGATTATCCTACAATATATACCAGAAGAACTTTAGGAAATTGGATGAAAAAAATTGGATTTAAATATCAAACTATTAATAAACGAATGGCGATTATGGAAAGCAGACGAACAGTAGTTTGGCGAAATTCATATCTAGAAGACATAAAGCAACTCAGGGAAAATAGACCCATTTATTATCTAGTTGAAACTTGGTATGATACTCATGACACTCTAAAAAAAGGATGGACTGATGGATCTAAAAAATGTCAACCAATCTCATTGCTCCCTAACAAAGGGACTCGGTTGATTATATTACACTGTGGATCAGCTGACGGATGGATTGATGGTGCATTGAAACTGTGCGGAAAAACATGGAAGAGTGTAATGTGGATTACCACAAAAACATGGAGGGAAAAATATTTGAGGAATGGTTTGAAAAGACCTTAATTCCAAAATTAAAACAGAACAGCGTTATTGTTCTTGATAATGCGAAATACCATTCGAGACAAGTCTATAAAATTTCTAACAAGAGTTCTACTAAGGCGGAGTAACATTTTTTATTAATGGAACATGATCTCTATTATGAGGAAAATTATAATAAAGCACAACTCTTGGAAGTCCTGAGGACGAAAAAAATTGAGAAGTATGTTATAGACACTGTAGCGGAGAGATATCGCCTCAAAGTGTTGAGATTACCGCCATATTTCTGTATTTTCAAACCGATTGAATTAATCTGGTGTAAATTGATGAAAAATGTCAGAAAAGGAAATACTTTTCCGAAATTTGACAAAAAAGTAGTAAAGTTAATTCAAAATGAAGTGTCGAAAATTAACAAGGAAGATTGGGAAAAAGAATTACGAAAGTAATTAAAATTGAAGATGAATATTCAAAAATTGGTCAACTTCATATAAATGGTGGAAATAAATTTATAATAAATTTGAACGAAGATAGTAGTTCATCTGAAAATGAAGAAGAGGGTGAAATGGGCGAGGATTCAGAGGAAGACGCGATGTGAGATAGATAGGTGTAGTCACTACTTTTATTTCAAGTTAATACGTTATTTGTACATTGTTGCTAGCTAATGAGCACAAATCCAGCGGCGACTTGTGAAATTTAGATTGGTCATATCTTATTATTGACTCATAGGGACTCAAGCCATACTTTATGGCACTACTACCATGATATAATGAAGCAGTTTTGTAAAAAAAATTTTTATCGAATTTTGCAAAAAGAAAAGTTTTAAAAATGAATTGAACACCCCACAACAAATGGGTTTTTGTAAAATAGTTCAGTAATATAACGATTTATATCGGACAAAATTCAGAAAGTTTTGAAAATTGATGAAAATGTTAAGGATAGCATAAGAATTAGTAAACCGAAAAGTTCCCACCCCCAAATAGTGTGTTTCGTCCCCTAGGAGTACGTTTCCACCCCCATTTTGAGATTTTCTAGATTATCTCTGGAATGGTGCACTTTTTGATAAAAATACCTATATACAAAATTATTCCTTATAAAATTCTCTATCAAAAACGTATCTACACTTTTTTCCCAAAATTAATAGTACCTTGGAAAATAAGGCGCACACATTAAGAGTTGGTGCCAGTTAACACAATAAATTGTAATCTTTACTATAATCTACTTTAAAGTTCAATGCTTAACGCAAAAGCAGTAGCTACTAAACTCCACTTAAAATTATAATAAATGTAGCGCTTTCACCCTCTCACCCCTAAAAAATATCGCAATTTTTAAAGAAGCGAGAATATTGTATATTGTACTTGTTGCCACGTCACCACGTGGTGTCCTCTTTGTACCTAATCCACTAATTATGAGAAAGTTACCTGCGTTAATTAATCTTCATCATCTTCCATAGATTCGACGTTCATGCATGCTTGTCCGTGGCAATGGTAGCATATTGTGAAGCAATGTAAGCCTGGTCTTCTGCAACTGCACCTGTTTTCGCACCTTAATTTGCATGAACAAGAAATGAATTTGAAAACAGATTCGGGAGCTGGTTCTTTAGTTGTCATAGTTGGGGTTAATATTGACTTTTTTCCATCCCAATCA
Source organism: Rutpela maculata (assembly GCA_936432065.2). NCBI lineage: Eukaryota > Metazoa > Arthropoda > Insecta > Coleoptera > Cerambycidae > Rutpela > Rutpela maculata. The sequence continues at coordinate 55,468,150 of OW386285.2, forward strand.
GTAGCTTCTAGTGTAATGTTTTTCCATGTTTGAATTTGGTAAAAAACGCGATATGAGTGTTGCCGAGCAGTAGCAGAAATTGGTGGTAGTTTTGATAACATTACAGTACTGTTCGCTTTACCAAGTTTGTTAAAAGACATAAATCTGTATACATCTAGACTTTTTTCTGCGAAGGTAGAGTTGTACAAAGCTAGAACAAATCGCTCTCCTACATCTACAATTTCTTCACGACTAGCTTTTTCTTTATTAAAAGTTTGCACGATGTCTTGTAAGTCATCCCTTTTATTAAGCACATTGATTGCATTAACCTTTCCTTTTTAACCTTTTCTTTTAAAAATGTAATGTCTTTCTCGGACGAATAAAAAGCAAAAAAAAAGGACTAGCAGGTCAATATCTTGCCCTACAACAACACTTGTGTCGCACTTATAACATTTTCGATAGCAGTTTGTACTGTTAATAAATCGGTGTGTCAGTCCTATAGCAACAGTGTTAGAGTTAACACCTATTTATCTTTTGCTCTTAGTACAAGTTATTAGTTAGTACCTAATTTAAAATGTCTAGTGAAAGTGATGGTAGCTATAGTGAAATGGAATTGTGTGATGATGGGTATCAATTCGGATTTCGAGAAAAGTGTTCCACTGTACATCCCCTGACAGTCATCGCATCTAATATACAGACAGCAAAACTCCATGGTCAATGTAGTGCTGCCATCTTTCTTGACACCCATAAGGCCTTTGATAGTGTTTGGCATCGTGGCATCCTATTTAAATTGATGGTAATTAACTGCCTCAAATATTTACTTTTTCTCCTTAAAGATTATCTGAGTGAAAGGACTGTTCAAGTTAAAATTAACGACCAGTTCTCACAAAACATCAAAATTCACCAAGGTGTCCCACAAGGCTCTCCACTCTCGCCATTGCTCTACAATCCATACCGTTATGATATATATAACTTTAATTTGGACCCAGAATATTTCAACTTGAACTTATATATTCTACAATATGCTGATGATACCGCACTCGTAAGTCACAACAAGAACATTTACAAGACAGTAGAAGCACATCAGCAGCTGATGGATAGAACATTAACATGGTTCAACAAATGGCGAATGAAACCAAATCTCAATACATCATATTTAACTATAAAGTATTCCCAAACAGTCCAACAATGACTATCGACAATAATACAATATATTGCCAACCTGCAGTCACAATAGACAATAAGCTTAATTTTAGCAGACATGTAAAACTAATTAAGAAGAAATGCATTACAAGAAGCAGACATTTCCGCAGCCTAACATATAAAAACAAAGGAATCAACAAACAAACTGCTACTCATATTTACAGTATAATCTGCCGACCAATATTAGAATATAGCCACCCACTATATCTTAACAGTCAGTAAAAACTTATAAATAGCAGAAACTTCAATGTTGCGATCCATTACCAAAACCAGACACCCCAGAAATCCTTTCTATAACCCTCCCAACAATCTTCTCTACCAAATTACACAAATAACACAAATAAGCCAAAGATTACAATTCTTATCCACAAAATTGGCTAAAGAAGAAAGTAATATAGAAATCATCCAACCGCTCTGCAGAACAAGAGAACAAAGAATACCCAACAGAAGAAAATATCCAGAGCTAACTCTTTGGGAACACATCACCTCACTGAATGAACTACAATGAAACCTCTTTTTTTTCACATAATACGAATATATTGTAATAACATAAAAGGTGTATATAAATTACTTTAATTGTAACAGGCTGAAGGACTTCGGTCGATGGCCTTTTGGTGAAGACAATAAAGCACTTATATTATTATTATTATTAAATCGGTGTCATCCGCAGCAACGAACACCTCGATTCCTTCGTTACTAAATTTTTTCACTAGTTCTGCAATCAAACGTTCTTTGTTAAACAAATTACTAAAGAACTTCTGCTGAGTTTCAGAAACAACAGTATTTTCATCAAATATAATTTCGGGACAGGTTTTTTGCACTACCCGCCTTTGTTGTTTTAGGTTCTCATGCTGTTTGCATTATCCAAATGACCATCGAACATGACAGTTACTCTATTACCATAACGTTTTCTTATATAACTAACGTAAGCGTTGTAAACGTTATTAAATTCTCTTTTTTTTTTGGCCATATTACGTGGTGAAGCAAGTATCCTTCATCAATCACATATCTACTTACTAATTTCGAAAATATGGTCTCGTTCTGGAGCAGTATTAGTAATCTGGTATAAAGTTGCCTTGTTAGTTTTTCTCATTAGGCCTTTGTTATGTTTTTAGGGGTGAGAGAGCGCTACATTTATTATAATTTTAAGTGGAGTTTAGTAGCTACTGCTTTTGCCTTAAGCATTGAACTTTAAAGTAGATTATAGTAAAGATTACAATTTATTGTGCTAACTGGAACCAACCCTTATGTGTGCGCTTTATTTCCCACGGTATTATTCATTTTAGGAAAAAATAGTTTTTGATAGAGAATTTTATAAGGAATAAATTTGTACATAGGCATGTTTGTCAAAAAGTGCACCGTTCCCGAGATAATCTAGAAAACCTCAAAATGGGGGTGGAAACGACCTCCTAAGGGACGAAGCACACTATTTAGGGGTGGGAACTTTTCGGTCTACTAATTCTTATGCTATCCTTAACATTTCCACCAATTTTAAAAACTTTCTGAATTTTGTCCGATTTATTACAATATTAACTGTTATTTTACTGAACTAAAAAGACTTATTTAAATTCTAATAAATATTGTTTTCCTTCTTTTTCTGAAATAAAATTTAAATGAGTCTTTTTACAAAGGAGTTTCAACTCATTTTTAAAACTTTCTTTCGCAAATTTCGATGTAATTTTTTTTTCGCAAAACTACTTTATTTTATCTTGGTAGTCATGTAACAAAATATGGCTTGGGTCCCATGACTCAATACTAAGATATGACCAATCTAAATTTCACAAGCAGCGGCTGACAAATACCTACATTGAAAAAGTAAACGAGCGAACAATATAGTTAAATCCGGCTCTGCGTTCTGCAACCATTGCATCTCCTAGATAGGCGGTACGTCGATCACTATTGCGATTGCTTTAACTATACTTTCCAAGACAAGTAATGCTGAAATCTTGATTGAAGGGTATACGATATTGTTTTACCAGCGTGTAATAATAATGCCAGCAAGCTGTAGTTATTACACGCATGCTATTCCTTTGCTCAGTAGTGGTATGAGGAACGAGCTTTTCCAGTCTTCGGTTCAGATTAGCTACCATATATTTTCTGAAAGTAAGTGGCAACAGTGTGTAAAAGTATATACATTTAATAAATTAATTAATCATTTAATTTCCATGCAAATACCATTAAATTAATTTCAAATTTGGTGTGTAATAACTATTGTGCTGTTAACTAAGTAGTTAGTACATTAAATATTTCATCTGTCCAAGACTATTAAGTACCTGTAGTAATCCCATTTTATAAGCAGCACATAAGTAATTGACTTTTGATCTCCCTTGGCATTGCAATTATACTGGGATGTTACCACGTTGAGTAAAATTTCTGCAATTGTCCAAACCCATGTCTGAATTTGAAGTTGTACCTTTACAATTATCTCCCAAGTATATCTTGTTAAAAAAAAGTACCGTGAAATATGTGTACAATTTACCAATAATTAAATTACGTATTATTTTAAAATAAATAAAAATGGAGTTGGTCGAATTATTTTACAAACCTTAAACCTTAACAAACTTCTTCATCTAGGAAAAAATGAATAAAAATTAAAATCAAAAGAGTGAAGATGTGGAGTTATGTTGCAACTCTACAAGGTGTTTCAAGTATAAGTAGAGTTAGATTAATCATACAAAAAGCTGGAAGAAATGGTTTGCACAATTAATAATATTCAGCAAAATCTTCATAGAGAAGAATTAAAAAATTAACTACACATTACCAATAACTCATTCACTTCACAAGAAAGTAAATACGATAATATCTATTAGGTGTAAGAAATCTATAAAGTCGCTAATAACAATATACAAATATTACAAATTATTTTATAATTCGGTCTAATATATTTTCATTCGCACTTTTAAGTAGCATCAAATCAAATTTGACATTCTGCTCTTGTTGAGCAATTTTTCACGATATGCTATTGGGTTTACCATTTAAAGAGGATGTTAAACAAAAATTTAGCGAGTTGAATATCTTGACTGCTTCTAGTTGTTTCATTTTCGCAGCTTTTATGCATGTTAAAAAAAAATAAATGACTCTGTTTCACATGGTAAAATTCATAAACACGATACTAGGCAGAGAAATGAGGTTCGTTTAGATTTTACTAGGTTAGAAAAAAGTCGAAACGTAACAAATTATTATGGCCCAAAATTCTTTAACAAGTTGCCACTGAATTGCCGGAAAATAAGTTCCATTTATATTAAACAAATTCTGCTGAAGGGAGTATACTATTCATTTGATGAGTATGTATCTGATGTTACTATGTGTTAAATTATTTTCGATGTTTGTTTACCATTGTATGTTGTAATATACAATATTTGTACTTCTGTCTGATGTTATACAGAATATTTGAAATTTTGACTTATGTAAAACCATTGGTTCTTATCATGAATAAATTATTTATTTATTTTATTATGCTAATGATGAATGATGAAGAAAGTCCATACATTTTTTTACCTCGCTTTTTGAATTTTCATATATTAATTTTTAATGCATTTTTTATTAATCATTTCTTCTGAGCATCCCGAACTGAACTTCCTTAAAACAGTTTATATGGCCAGTTTTGACTAAAAATATTTTTTCTTGTATTAGGCATACAAGAGAATATATTTTAACTGCGTTTGAATTCAGCTATTTAAAATTAGTTACCTCATGAGTAATTTGTTCATTTTATCTGCTTCAGTTTTCAACGAAATTGTTAATTATGTGGTCATTATTTAATTCCTTTAATGAGCACAAAAAACTTAAATTACCGAACCGCGTCGTCACCATAGTAGTTGATCTTAAATAATCTCGGCTTGCTTCTTTACATTAAAAGATTACTCGTAAGATGTAGTATTGCTTGGAAAAATATACTTATTTTTACACTTAGCGTAGTTTATTTAGATGCCATTATAGTACATGAGCCAGGGACAGTTTTAGTTGCTAGATCTGTTTAAACTTGGTTTATCTTTTTTTCGATCATAATAATGTAACTTATCCACAAAACCTACTCCTGCCACTTTATTAGCGAACCAACGCTTGGCAACAGCATATTCATTATGTTAAAAAAGTGTCAATGATAGGTACGTGTTTAGAACTGATATTTTTTTGTGTTCCTTATAGTACAGTAAGCGAAGCACTAAAAATGGTAAAATTCTCGGCCAGAAAACGATGAAAGGAATTTCCTTAATTTTTTTTGCAATTTGCTTTATAAAATACGTTCATCAAAATCTATATTGTCGCATTACCTGCTTTTTATTTTTAAAAACTGAAAAATTAATAAATCTTTTATTTTACGAATAAATTAACGAAAATCCATATACTTATGTTTTTGAGGTCGTTGAATATGATTATGAGGTCTAAATTTATTTTTAAAAATGGTGGAATAAAAATGGCCACAAAAGAGTATATTAACGTGTCTAATTTTATTAAAAATATAGATTGTTATAAATAAATCAAATTTAGACAATTGTAAGTAAGTAAATAACATTTTTACACTCTAAATATGCTAAAGTGCAAAATAGACGACTACTGCTCATTTCTCTACCTACTATAGACATTTAAAATGCGCGTACAAACTGAAAAGTGTCAACATTATTTCAAACTGTCATATCTCTGGAAGAGTTTGTCGTAGGAAAAATAATAAAAACTCAAACTCTTCGTTTTTTTATAAGCTTAATTTCATTCTTATATCATGTTTTTATCAATCTTATAGTTTTTGAGATATTTCAATTTTAAATACGTAATTTTCTTGCATATGCGCTCAAGCGCCAACTTTACACCTTTATATCTCTGGAAGAGTTTGTCATAGGAAAAAAAGACAAACTAAGTATTCGTTTTTTTATAAGCTTAATTTTTGTACTCTTGCCATGGAAAAATGAGAATATAGATTCTTATGAACATACTTGTTGAAGAAAAGCATGTTGAAGAAAAAAAATTTGGAAATTCATTACATCGTTTTCGGGCTGGGATTTAAAAGCTTTACTCACTGTACTATTAGCCACATTACAGTATGATGGAAGATAATTTCCTGCCACATTCATTGTTAGTGCGGTCGGATAGCCTTAAAAATCATAAAAATATTTCAGTGCTGGCGGCAAATGTGTCCTCTTGGATATAGATACTATATATGCCAAAGATGAAAAAACGCCCCAGACCTTAAAAATTTTGGACTCCCCACCACCAGTAATGACGTCATGAAATGAGAAACTGGTTTTAGGCATAGACTGATCCACTTAAACGCCATTTTTTTAATAAAACCCACTTTTAAATATGTGTTGTATACTAAAACATGATGTCTGTAATGTTTTTTATTATTTTTTTTAATATGGTGGGAAAAATTTGATATTTTATCTGCATATTCCTGTTTGGTATCAATTTTTGTTCTTGTGGTCAATAAATTCAGTGGTTGTAGTCGAATTTTGTTGAGATGGATTTGCAAAGAGATAGTTACCCCTCCCCCTTAAGTCTTCCATCCTTTGATTTAAGAAAAAACAAAAAAGTTTGTGTAATCATTTTAATAAAAAATTGTTTTACATCTAAAAAAGAAAATATTTACAACTAATAATTTTGAGAACAATGTCCTTCACATGCGCACAATTGCATACACTGAAGACCGTTTCTGACGCATTTGCACACAGAACACCTTTGTTTGCGACTACAGACAATTAGTTCTTCACAACTTTTTGCGCCATCGGGAATAGTAGACCACAATGGCTGAAACCCGTCACCAGATTTTTCCCAAGTATCGAGCGAAGGAGTCTGATTGTCTTTTTTCAAACAGTGCTTCCATATAAGGGCTTGAAGAGTGGCTCGCTTGATATGATGAAGGAAAGCATTTTGCGTTGGAGGTATATTCTCAATTGGTCTACTTTTTTTAATGAAAAGGAATCATCTACCCTCATTAACTGTGTTTACATCGTACAAAAGAATCACAAATATTTACACGGTACGCATAATATCTTCATCTGGGTGTCTTTCCATTAGCAGCTGCTCAAAAGCGGAATTAATATTAGGATCTGCCATCCACATCTTCCAAGCTCCTTTCTTGCCTACTCCACAAAATGAAGACACGATATCGCAACCTGTTGCAGAATAAAATATCGGCAAAAAGCTACAGATCTCCTGTGATAAATGAGAACATAGGCACGACCGGCTTTAATGTGAACAGGCCGAAATATGGAAATGTGGCAACATGTGGTTCAGTCCTTTCTTTTTAAAACAAAACAGTTGTGCAGTAATCTGTCACGAATAAATTGGCATTTTAATACACAAAAAGTGCCTCTCTGTTGGTGTAATTTCACAAATTGTGTTTTTCTACGATTGTGCTGAAAGTCAAATTTTCTAACTTCAAAATGAGTGCAGAAAATATCACTTTGCCGCACGCCGTGCGGCAAAGAATTTGCCACACGCCTTGATTACATCTTCACGCAGCGGAATAAAATAGTGTGTTTACCTTAAAGAACTTTATATTACTTACTGGTAATAACAATTAAATTCTATAAATGTACATTAATTACACATGAATTGCAATTACAAAGTCAAATTTTCTTACTTCAGAATGACAGCGGAAAATGTCACTTTAAATAAAATCTGACAAGCAGCAAATTTAAAATTTTGGAAAGACTTTGAAAAGGGAAATAACTTCACAACCGTAGAAAAAATAGTATGTAACACACGTGTGGCAAGCTTCATTGCAAAACTCGTATGATAGGAACACTCGCTGCGCTCGTTTTCCTACTTTAATACATCGTTTTGCAATGAAGCCATTGCCACACTTGTATTACAATCTACTATTTATAAAGTAAGTAGTTATTATTTTAATCAATTATATGGGTATCTAACGCACCTAAAATCACTTTTTGTGCGTCAAATTACGTTATAACCTTACTTTTTGTGCAAGCTATATTTTTAATTCAATTCACTATTACTACCAAAACCAATAAAATAATTTTAATTAATTCTAGGTCTGGGCTCTGAAAACAATAACAACATGCCAGATAAATATTGTGTACCTGGCTGTACAACCAATTACAGTTCTTCATCTAAAGGATATGTCCGAGCCTTTAGATTTCCCAAAGAACTTGAACTGAGGAAACAGTGGCTAAAGAGAATTTCTAGGAGAAATTGGCAGCCTACAAAATATTCAGTGGTGTGCATAAAATATTTTTATGACAGTGCAATATCCAAATCTGAACAATACAAAGATGCTTATGGTGTGTGGAAGGAGAAAGAAATGAAAAAGTTTATGTTAGTGTCTGGTGCAGTGCCCCAGGTAACGGAAACTTACCCTCATCCACCAGTTATCGCTGGGAGATGATGATGAAGAGATCGCGTGCGATGTGCATTTTGAAGAATATGAGGATTGTTATGCTGTTTGTTAACGACCTAGGTTTTTTAAATTAATTGTAAGCAAATAATTTATTTTGTCATAAAAATATGTTCATGCTGTCTGGATTCCATTTACCCTATAACCCTCTTCCATATAATTTCAAGTATAACCCGTCGATAAACCACTTCCCAGACCAGTTTATATATGAAAACATAAAGGGATACGTAAAAGGTTTTGGTTAAAAGGGATGTTTTTTGGCCGCTTCAGGGGGCTGGGGCGGTCAAAAACTTCTCCCACCACTTCCATCGTGTTCAGCACCCTCGAAAACGGGGGGGAAGGTAATCTCGTCTTTGCACGAAATATTTACGCTATTACTTCCACATCCAGTGGAAGTATAGTAACGACAAAAAAATTTTTAAAAATTTTTATTGTTCAAATAGGCTTAGAATGTCACGAAACGTCGAGATTTTAAGTTTGAGCGAAAAAAAATTTTCTGTCTGTCGGTCTGTCGAACTTTTTTGTGCGCACGATTACTCTGGAACCGTCTGAGATATTGACTTGAAATTTGGTACACATATGTACTTTAACGAGATCTAGAACTAGATTATATTTTCATCTTGTTCCGTCGAAGGGTTGGGGGTAAATTGGGGTAAATTTGGGGAAAATAGGTTAATCAAGCAGGTAAGAGTCCATAAAATTGGTATTTAGTATATACAAGAGAAGCTGAGGTCTCAAAAAAAATTTTGGCATTAGTCACCCCCATTACCACCCCCACCCCATTATTAAGGGGATGAAAAAAAATTGTGATTTAGGGTGTGTACAAGAACCTCGAAATGTTTTTTTACTTCATCCACCCCCACTACCACCCCCTATCACCATCCCCACCCCGCTACCGATGTGGGGTATCATTTTATGGGTTTTTGGGGTAGAGGATTTCAAATATTATATTATTAATGTTCCATAAACAATTATTTCCACATACAAAATTTTTTCGTTGTGAGTGACTTAGATAAAAAATCTGGATGTGGAAGTAGTGATTCCTTGGGCAGCGGTTTTTTTTCCTTCATTACATAGACTATTAGTAGGACTGACAGAGTTTAAGATTGCAACGTAGCCACATCGTACACTCCGGCCTGTTCACATTAAAGACGGTCGTGACATAGGCCATGGATGCCTATTAATCTACGATTGTTCCCAGTTCCAAAATCAATCCAAAGTTCAGCTGCATGCTTAGCATGAAGAAGAAGGTGTCCGTCCGCTTTTTAATGCCATGAAGGTGAAATAGCTGATAGATCTAACTCTGCTGAAGACGATATTACTCTTTCCTCAAGCATACAGATTATTGTTTTTCCTTCAAAATGTTCGTTTATTAGCTGTTCTGCCAAGAAAGTAAACAACTGTTTTTTGTTTTCATCTACTCGTAAAAATTCGTTATATTTTTGTGGAATTATTAAGGAAGGTGTAACTCGTATGTGCACTCCTACTCCTCTTGATTGGCGTGTGTCAGCTTTCAAGATTCAGAGCTATACCTATCAAATACTAAATCAATTCGTTGTAAATTTTGGAATAGCCGACAAATGTAAATATATTGTTATAATATTTCAAAAACGTTTTCACATTTCTTGGAACTAGTAAATGGACAATAACCGCACCGTCCAGTACCAATTTTTGCGGAAACTTCACCATGTACAACATGACACACAAATACTGATAAATACTTTGGTATTCTGTTTTTACTGCTAAACACTAAAACGCTGCAATTCCACGCTAGACTAAAAACTTTGCAGCTCTGTATGTATACGTAAACACGCTATAAAAACTACAACAGATATTCCGTTATATTAAGTATATAAAACATATTTAATATTGAATTTTACTAAAAAATATGGTCCTTAAGTAAGTTAGTCTATGCCTAGATATGGTTTTTTGACCCTCAGTTTGATGACGTAATTACTGATGGTGAAATTTTTGGGGTCTGGGGCATTTTTTGAAATACTGGAAAACTGTATTATTTTGCAGATTCCACGGACATTGTCTAGAAGAAAATACATGTGGCAGGGCATCCCAAGAAGAAACACAGAAAAATTAAGAAAATGCCACAACCAACATTTAGACAATGTCTTTAAATTTGCTATTTAGACTTTTCTCTCTCAAATAGACAGTTTTAGAGATATTTGCAAAAAATAGATTTTTACCTATTTCACGCCTAATTTGGCGTGACAATTACTCTGGAACGGTTAATAAATATATTTACTTGAACTATTTGGGTGTTGAATTGGTAACTCATTCTAGCAATGTAACCTTACCATCAAGCTATTTTTATTCTTAAGTCGATTTTACTGATGTTGTTGCAATAAGGTCAAAAAATTAAAAAATAATTACTCTTCAGTTATACATATAATTACATACCAAAATATCTTGCGATTGTTAATATGTTCTCTCAGTAACTTGTTTTCTTGAACTTATCTCTGGTATACACGATTTCATTTCAATCCTTGTACCCTACAAATATTTTACACTGGCTCTCTGAAATTTCACATAAATGCACATTAGAACGCGTATTCATGTAAATCGAAATAAACTGTTGTGTATGTAATTTATTCTATTTTGCTAAAACAAGATGCATAGGTCGGATGAGGCAGAAAGCTAAGCCTGAAGAGTTTACCAAACCTCTGTTTGTCCATAACTTTAATTTGTATAACATGCACCATCAAAGGACTCAACATCATTATTTGCCTTCAGCAACAAAACGTTTGAGTTTATATATGGCTCACGTATTTCTCATGGAAAGGGTTAAATAAAAATAGCAGGACAATGTAGAACAGTTTATACGAATGCCAAATGACTTATTCAGGGCTCTTTTCGTTTTAAAGTAGCCACTGAAAATGATGGAATTCTCGGATACTATAAAGTCAATAGGTCACCCTTAGTTTTACTTCCACACCCACGTAAACTGTAAACAAAATTTGAAATTTTTCTTTATTCAAATAGGCTTAGAATGTCATGAAATGTCGAGATTTTAAGTTTGAGCAAAAAAATGTCCGCCTGTCGTTCTGTCTAACTTCTTTTGGGCACACAATTACTCTGGAACGGTTAATAAATTGACTTGAAAGAACAATGTTAAAAAAAGGGCTTTTTTGGCCCGTCCGCGGTAAAGTGTGGAAGCCATCTTTTCTTACTAATTTTGAAAACCAATCCGTCACTTGTTTTGGCGAAAAATCTCGGGAACAGATTAAAAAACAACCCTTATTTGGGTGCCATAAAGTGAAGTTTCTCATTTTCCCAACCAAAAGTCATTTAAATAATTAAAGATTTTTTTAATATAAAAAACAAGTAATATTTTTTGGATAGTGATATGCACGCGGTACACCCTAACCCAAAAGTATGAGAAATATTCAGGGGTGAAAAATATTCATCTGAATTGACTAAATCACCTTATTATGATAAAAAAAAAACATCAAACTGGGTGATTAGGGATTTCTTTTCCAATTAAAACCAATAAATACTCTAAAAAGATAAAATCAACCACCTTAATTGGTGGGGATGGTTGTAAGAGTATTCAGAAGTAATCAAAGTAATCACATTATAACCATTTAACAAGGAGTTTTGGTTTTTTTTTTAAATAAATAAATAACCGTATATTAGATATTAGGTGCGTCTTTATGCTCCAATTCCGCAACCGGAATGTCAAACTATGTCGTTTTTTTGGTCACCATTCTGATTCAGGGTTGAAACTTTTCATTCTCTCTCACGAGACGGAATGATCGGTGGAATGTATAAAATGTCAATAAACGCGTAGGAACGGAGGTTATGTTTGCTTATGAGATTAGAGAGTGACGTTTTTGCTGCGTTTGCAAATTACAAATATTTATTATATAGCGTTTATTATTAAAATGGAAACTCACAATATCGTTCAAACTGACAGTGGTGAATATGTGTGGTTTAATCCAGAAAGTAACCTATGATTTTTCATAATGGTTTCGGTTTGGTCGTTTTTTTGGTAAATGTCATTCTGTTAATTCTACCGCTACCGATTGGTGGAGCATAAAAACGCACCTATTGTAACTTACACCGTTCTTATGGGTGAATTTAGAATTTTTGCTTCTTTCTCTACTTACCTAACGAAACTGAATTTTTTTAAAGAATTTCCTGCACTAAAGAATAACTCGCAAGTTCTAATATCAATTTCAATGCCACCCCCAAATAAGGGTTGTTTTTTTTTTGACCATCCGTGGTAAAGTGGAAACCATCTTTTTTTACTAATTTTGGGGTGCTGAATACGAATCTGTCACCTGAATTAGCTAAAAACATCGGGAAGGCCGTAAAGAACAACCCTCATTTGGGGGTGGCATTGAAATTGATATTAGAACTTGCAACAAAAAGTTATTCTTTAGTGCGGGAAATTCTTTCAAAATACTCAGTTTGGAGGTGTAAAAAAAAATAAAATTGTGATTTAGTGTGTATACAAGCAGAGCTGTTGAAAGTACCCAATGAAAGTACTTGAAGTACCAAATACCAAGTACCTGACAAAGTACTTGCTGCTCCAATTCCCAAGTACTATGATCTGAAGCAAAGTAATTCAAATACCAAATACTTGTCGAAAGTACTTCAAGTAAATCCCAAGTACCGTATTTCAAATATTTCAGATTATTTGAAGTACTTCACTAGGTACTTCAAATCTCAAAGTAATTCAATTACTCTAAAGTATTTCAAATACTCGAGTATTTCAAGTACTTTAACATATTTCAAATGCTCCACAGTTCTTCCAATACCCATAAAAAATTTTATTTATTAAGTTTTTCTCTTAATAATTTGTTATTATTATTATTTATTAACAGCTTTCTTTAACTCAGCATCATTCAAAAACAATAGAAAAAATAATTTGTTATTATATAAATATAAAAACCAACAAAAATAAATATTGCTGCGGTCGATTTCCCTTCAAATATCAGGAAAGTAATAAAGAAAATCAACTTATACACTATCGGAAAATGTTCGCTTTGGTATGGGCAATAAGAGCAAGCGAGAATAAAACTATTCTATTCTTTTTTATCATATAACACATCCTACAATCGTGCCACCTGCTTTCCCCACCACATGTGCGTCGGCAGCCTGTCTGTGGAATTTCAATTTGTTTCCGCCTTGATTCGTGTCACTATTTGCCCCTCTGCTAGAGCTCTGGTAGACGCCTTTATTGTGGGCGGTCGGTTAAGTCGTTGAAACTATGCAACACCTAAGCCAGGACTTTCCGATACTGTATATAAAACATAGTAATAATTTTAGGTAAGTACAAGTACAAATAATAAAATTGAGATCTATCTATTTCCATTACCTTTCAATAGCACCAAATTTTCGAAATTTCCATTAGTTAATGCATTTCTTCTAGGACCATTTATAATTTCAGTAAATGAAAAGAGTCTTTCTACAGCTGTTGATGCAAGGCATGTATTAAACCGATAAAAAACTGTTTTTACTGAGAAGCAAGTTGGGTGTCAGAGTTATTTAAGTATTGAAAAATTTTTAATTCAATTCTTTTTTTTTACTGGCTTTTATACAGTGTGTTTCACTTGAAATGGTAACAGCCCAATAACTTTTCATTTTTTTCCGATTTGAATCAAATTTTACTTAAGTATGGAACCAATTAGGATCTACTTATGACCAGAAAAGCATTCGCCTCCTACAAATGCAAAGCCACCTGCAGTGCTAATATATGAGGGGAAAATAAAAAAATCATATTAGGCATATTTTTATCGGAAAATTTTGTTAATGAAACTTGTTCAGAATTGTCCAAAAACCGTAAGTCCAAAATGTAATCAAAATTAAAAAATGTATACATTTTGATTAAAATAATGTCCAATATATATTTACACCATTTGAAAAGCCATAAAAAAAAGCTTTTTAATTATATACATGGTATTTATCTTAAAAAAAATTTGTCTAATTTACTATAAATTTACAATTTATCAAATTATACATGGAAAACAAAAGTATGTAAATTAAAATAAACAATATGTTAGTTCTGTCAAGATACATGTTAGTATCTAATTTCAATTTATTTTAAATAAAATGGAGAATTTCAATAATTGATATATATTTTTTCTACTCCCTTATGTAAATTTACTGTTTTCTGTACAGTCTTTAGAATGGATGAGTAGGCAATTCCAGGTAACTGAACGGATATATTTCATATCAGTTCTAGGATGGATATGAAATGAAACGGACCAATCACAGTTCGTGTATTAAGTACATATGCAACTATTCATTTTAAAATCAAATTAGTGCGTAAGCTGTCAAAGTAACTGTCAGTGTGTATTTGTGTAATATATTAATGTTTAATAAATATTGTAGTTTTTTAAGCTGGTCGTAGAAAAAGTATGCTGTACATACAACTCGAGTGGATTATCCATATCGCACTCAAACTTCTTTATCGTGCGATATGGATATCAAATCCACTCTTGTTGCACAAACTACTATTTCGGACTACCATGACTTAATGTAAGAAAATATAAAACATATCTACTATAGTTTTTAAGAAAAATTCCATACGTCATACATCATTGAAAAAGGTTTTTCTATGGCCTTTCTAATGGTGTAAAAATATATGGGGTATTCCATTTAAAAAAAACCAAAGTAAAGCTCGTATCTCAGAAATTTGACTTTTAATTGTTTTTCTGAAATGATTTTTGGAAAATAAACGTGATTTCTCATAACTTTTATTTTTAAACGTTTTTACGTAACTCCAAAAATAACGAAGTTAAATGAGGTTCTAACGTTCGCGTGACCACCCTGTACAGTTGACTATAATAAGGAACTTTAGTCTAGTTAAAATAAAAAACACATTCTTAAATAAATTAATGTTCTGATACTTAGTACATACCAATAATAATATTTTTTTGTTTTTATGTGCCTTTGCTATTTTTCAAAATGTTTGCCGTCCCTGGATTTTGCCGCCCTGGGCTATAGCCTCTATAGCCAACCCCCTAAATCCCCCACTGCCCACATAATGTTAACACTGATTACTGAATAAAAACAGCTATGCAGTAACAATTTTTTAGTGAAATTTGTTTTTTAAAATATCTAAAACATGGAACTAAAAGGACTTCAAATACTTTTAATTAATTGAAATATCAAAAAACATATTTCAAATACTATAAATTGTTAAGTCTAGTACTTCAAATACCGGGACAGTACTTGAAATACCGGAGAGTATTTGAAATACCAAGCAAAGTAATTCAAATACCAGTATTTCTGAAAACCAAATCCCAAATCCAAATACTCGAAGCAAAGTATTTCAAATACCAAGTACCAAATACTGGGAATCGAAAGGATTTGAAGCAAAGTACTTCAAATACTGAAAGTATTTGAAATACTTTTTTCAATTACTTTTATTTGAAGTACTCCAGCTCTGTATACAAGGACCAAAGGCCTCAAATTTTTTTTACGTCATCCACCCCCCCTACCATCATCCTCACCCCCACTACCGATGTGGGTTTTTGGGTAGGCGATTTCAAGTATTATATTATTAAATTTCCATGGAATAAAACGAAAACTCTTTGTTCGATAATATTGTTCTATATTATATATTTTTTGTAGAATTTTTCAACCATATTTACTATTTAACAAAAAAATAATAAAAAATTCTTATTTTTTTTCATAGTTTACACAGACAAAATCACATCACAATCACAGAAAAAATATATATAACGTAGCTTACTATGTTATCTAGTGTTATCACCAAAAAGTGGGTGCAACACTTCGTAAAAAAATAAAAACTCGTTATGACCGCCCTCGAGTACTTACTACTTTACATCTCTCTTTAATATAAACTTGCTCATAAATGTATAAAGAAGTAGTTATGTGTTTGTAATTTAAATAATAAAGTAAATACTCTGAATTACAGTTATTATTTACGTTAAGAATAAGAAATATGCAGTGTAGGTAAAATAAAGTCCAAGAAAATATTATTTATCATGATACAACTTATTAATTATTACAATTTAATTAATCTTCGTCGCTGTTCCCATGAATAACTACGTGAATATTTTCTGATGTAAATATATTAGATAAAACTTCTGCTGGAAGTACTACACGGGAAATATATCGGGCATGAGATAAGTAGTATACGGCTGCGGCAATATGTGAACAGCATCCTACCGTTCTTATACCATTGGGACAATCACAGCAATATCGGCGTATGCTTTAGATTGTTGTTCCATTAGGTATATAATCAATGTAAATGTAGTAAGTTTTACTGTTGATATGCCTTGATCTTATTTCCAGTTTTAATATGTTGGGCGCGGCTTTTCTATAAATGTTAGATGGGTTTGATTACACTGTTGCATTAAATACACTATGAGCTACAATTTAAAAAAATAATGGATTTTTAGCTCATCTTTTGTGGGAGGAAACGCAAGTTATATCTTAAAAATGAAAATTTTTACGAATTCCGAAATAAGGGGTAATTCGCGGTATAAGGGTTGAAGGCAACTCTCGATTTTTATACGCCCACTGGATTCGGATTCAGCAGAAAATTTTACCTCAAATACGACACTTTCCAGCTTTATGCCTGACGAGTACTTAGGACGGAAAGATAAACGTCTCCAGAATCTGGACTATTAATTTTGTTTGACAGAGATTGTAAGTACACTTGATTTCAAAAAAAGTAGTACAACTCTTAGATAAGAAAATAGCCCTTGTTAGTTGTCTAAATTGTTCTTTTGACAGTAAATTATTGAAATTAATTTAATAATGGAAATGTAGATATAAGTCAGTTGTGATTACGTAAATTTATACTGATATGTTGATAAAAATTATAAAAAATTTTGGGAATAGACTAAAAATAGAACCAACATAAGTTCAATGATATCAAACGGATATTAGATGTGATTACTTTTGTTAAATTCGTGCCCAACATATCAAAACTGGAAGTAAGATCAAGGCATATCAACATTAAAACTTGCCACATTTACATTGATTATATACCTAATGGAACAACAATTCAATGCAAACGCTGGTATTGCTGCGACTGTCCCAATGACATAAGAATGGTAGGATGCTGTTCACATATAGCCGCAGCCGTATATTATTTATCTCATGTCCGATATCTTTAAAGTCCAGCAGAGGCATTATAAGTTTATATTTGTTCAATTATTTGTCTATCCTTGTGTATAATTTACCTCCTATATGATTGAGTTTATATTAAAGAGAGATATAAAGTAGAAAGACTCCAGGGCGGTCATAATGAATTTTATTTTTACACTTTTTGATGATAATACTAGACATAGTAAGCTACTTTATATATTTTTTCTGTGATTGTACCTCTATGTGAACTATGAAAAAAGAATTAGAATTTTTTATTTTTAATTTTTTTTAAATACTAAATATAATTGAAAAATCCTACAGAAAATATAGAATATAGAACAATGTATTATTTAACAAATAGTTTTTGTTTTATTAGTTTAGCTGCAATAGTTTTTGAATAAAATAATTTTCAATAATACCCGCTCTAGCTATGGCCAATTATCTCAAGAACGCGGGAAGATCAGAGGCTGAATTCGTGTCAATGGTAACTTTATTATTCATCGATGTCACAACACAAGTTATTTTGAAAATACCTTTCTGAGGCCACTGACCCTATCTTATCCTGCTAGACCCTTTAATGTTCAAAAAAGGTATATTTTTGTAAATAATAAGAAAGAGTGTGGATATAAAACAATTGAAAAAATTACTACATGTGAAATAGCATATTTTGCAACAAGTGCTGGTTGGCATTTATAGCAGCTTTGTGATCTGACACCCCCGCCAGGTTAAATAAAGGCATTTTTATTTGTTTTATTTATTTTTATTTTAAATAGTGATTTTTATGCGTGTTGCACACTAAACTTCTCTCTACGACTGCCCTCAATTTCCATATTTAAGTATGTAAATTTCAAAATTAACTTGAACATCAAAATATTATCTATCATTTGACGGTTCTAAACCAAAATCGCGAAACATATTGTTGCCGTGAATGCACTTTTATGATGGGATAAGGAGCATGCGAAAAGTACTTTTCACAAGCTGTTAGTGTGCGTTAAGGATTTGTCACACGCGATGTGGAATCAATAATTTTCAAGAGTAGTTAGCAGTGTGTTTCTAAACACTTTTCAAAGGAGTCGTAGAAAAAAACATATTATTTGATACCTATCATCACTATTCTATCCATCCTATCATCACTACAAAATTATAAAATAATACGTGATTTTCTTAAAATCACCACTTAAAATTTAGTGACGATAACTTTCGATAATCTTCATATTAAAAAATATTATTTTGGGTATTCAGCAGATAACTTTCAATGAAACCATTCATTTCTTTCATATACCATTGGGCCAAGTCTGAACAAGTTAGCATATCAACAAGAGTTCTCCCTATGAAACTACTTGTCGACTTCTTTCATATACTTACTGTATCTAACATTCAGCATGAAAAACAATATAACAACCCAGTGGCGGCTGATGAAATTTCAATATTTTTTTTCTCGTCTGTGGCGCATGGGACCCATACGAAATTTGGGAAATAACATCTAGAGAAGCATTTCTTTAATGACCCCTAAAAAATTTTGAAAAAGCAGTTTGCGAAAAAATTTTTGAAAATTCGTTAGCCTCCCCTGGGTCTAGGGACTCCTGTTTATTTTTATTTTTTTTTTGTCATATGCTTTTGACTTTTTATAAAAACACAACAACAAATTTTGGAGTTTATGAAAATATTTTCATTACTAACTGAGATACAACGAATTGAAATATTGTAATTTGTTAAATTGTAAATTACAAAATTTCAGTTCATTGTATTTCAGTTAGTAATGAAAATATTTTCACAAACTTCAAAATCTATTGTTGTATTTTTATGAAAATTCAAATGCATATGACAAAAAAAAATAATAATAAACAGGAGTCCCTAGACCCAGGGGAGGCTAACGAATTTTCAAAAATTTTTTCGCAAACTGCTTTTTCAAAATTTTTTAGGGGTCATTAGAGAAGTGCTTCTCTAGATGTTATTTCCCAAATTTCGTATGGGTCCCATGCGCCACACACGAGAAAAAAAATATTGAAATATCACCAGCCGCCACTGTAACAACCATTCTTTCTATATATTGATGATCTAAGTCTCATCATGCTAATATAGTATAAGCAGCTTCCTTTACGAGGAGTTCTTTCTAGTATCTTTAGCCCTACCTAGAAGATACTTAATTATAATCAAACATTTGTAACATCTCAAAGCCAAAAACTACTAAAAAGCACAAAAAAGCAAGTATAAAATTTCACACTGATGTAAGCACAAATACAAGATATTTATTTGTTATTAATATTTCTGTGAGTGGTTAATGAGACCAGTAATGAATACGTTTTTTAAATTTTTTTCCATCCGTCCGAGATATTCGCGATTAAAACGAGGGCTCAATCCCATTGAATTTTATATTAGAACTATCTACAACCATTTACACGCTCTTAAATTATTGACATGCACTTCCGGGACTCCCTGTATAATCAAAATAGTTGTGATAAAAATGTAGTCTACCCATTACATGCGCCTTATTACACCTTCCATAGTTTATATTTTTATTACTACCATGTATCATATCATTCACACTAGCCTTCTGGAGCGACAGTTTCTCGACAAGTCATGTTATTTTCACCTCAGCCGTACACTTATATCGAGAGATATATTCAAGTCGTTTGAATATTTAATAACTGGTTGATAATTAAAAGTGGCCTCAAAGGTTCATTCACAAGTGGGTTCCCACACTGAGTAGTAGAGACAGAGGCAGCCGTATTATGTTAATCTCTACTCCAGAACAGCCTCTCTCCTCTCGTTCTCTCCTAGGACTGGTTTTTAATGTTTTTTACAGCAAAGTTGTCTCGCTGCATCTCGCTAAGGCTTCCAACTTGCCTTCTGAAGCAACAGCAACAGCGGGGATCGTTGTAGCCATTTGATGGGTTCGCTGACCAATTATTTGTTTTTAAGGTGTATGCAACGGAAGTTCGTGGGATTATTAATAACAACACATGACAAAGTAATATTTCATTTCATTCAGTAATTTAGCTTTACTACGCTCTTACTTTTTCGACACTGAATTTTCAATATCCGGTATATATCTATACAGTCCATTTTATATAAGGTTTACCTCAAAAGTAAGTCACTAACTAACTTTGTACTCACAAGTAGTATTAATTCAAATAATAACACAGGTACACAAAAAAAAGGGTCATGTACTTTTTACCGAGTATCATATCTATATATATTATGGAGCTCTGAAACCGAATTCGAGGTCAGAACTGTCACATGTCATCAATATTTTCATATAATCTCAAAAAAAAACAGCTTAGAACAAGTCTGAGACCGGGTAAAAAGTAAATTGCAAGATTAAACGAGTTGTCCCATGTTTTTATATGTATTTTGGATCGTTTAAATCGAATCCGAGGTCAGAATTTTCTTATCATGTCAGGATTTTGCCATAACCTCAGAAAAATCTCAAAAAACACCTTAGAGATCGTCAAAAATGCATTTAAAAGTAGATTTAAAAACTTAAAACGACCAAACTACTTCACTTATATGAATTGTGGGACGCTGCAACTGAATTTCAAATCAGAATTCTCCCATCACATCAGAATTTTGACATAACCCCAAAAAACCATTGTTATGTATATATATATGTGAATAAATAAATATTATTGTAAAATAATAATTAAGGAAGATTACACTTTCTGTTCTTACTATATTAATGTTTTATATACCTTTTTTATGTACACTTTTTATGGACATGTAGATTGCGCCGTCCGCAACGCATTGTACTGTGAACCATTAAATAGTAAACGTCTCAAATTAGATGTGTATTTTATTTCACAGAAGTTTCTCCAAATAATATAAACATTTATCCGTATTTATCGAAAATACGTAACAGTGGCGACGAGGTTTTCTGTATTCATAGTAATTTAATTAGAGAATATCGTAGATTCGATTGTAGTGAAATTTAAAAGTGAAACCACGTGCATCATGGTTCCACCACCGCCTCCTGTCGTATCCAATGTAATCGGACATTTAAGAGAATTCGACTCAAATTCTAGTGATTGGACAATATTTTTACCACGTTTAAAGAACTATTTCGAAGCTAATGAGATTGAAACGCAGGAAAAGAAACGTTCCATTTTTTTAAACCTGTTAACAGAAGATGCCTATAGACTAATTTTTAACTTGTGTGTTCCTGATAAACCCGAACAAAAAAACTTCGACCAGTTAGTGGAGATTTTTAACAAACATTTTGGGTCTGCAACGTCCGTGCATGTAGAGAGGTCAAATTTCCAGGATGCGAGGAAGTTATCGGGGGAGACAGTCAAAGATTGGGCTGCGAGAGTGCGTAGCTTAGCGGTGAATTGTGAATTTGGAACTGAATTACCAAATTTCCTGTGCAACAAGTTCATTTATGGTATGGACAAGGGGTCAATCAAGGACAAGCTGTTCGAAGAAAAGGTTAACATTAAATTTGACGAAGCCATCCGTATAGCGGCAAATAAGGAAGCCGCCATTAAAGGTGCGAATGTTTCACCAGTTTTCATAAAGGAGGAGCCACTCCATCATGTACGCAGTTCCGGATCCAGAGGTACGACGTCACAGCGTAGAGGAAGTTCAGTTCAAGGCGCAGGCTCTATGTGACGTTTGCGGAAGAAGAAACCACACATCGACAAAATGTCAGTATCGTGAATGTTTCTGTCATATCTGTCATGGTAAAGGTCACCTTGCCCCGGTATGTCCGCAAAAATTTAATAAAACTCAAAATAAAGGAGCAAAAAATAAAAATCAAAGGAATTTAGGAAAAAATTTTCATAATTTCATGGATGAAAATAATTTTTTGTTTACTGTTGCAAATTCAACAGAAACTAAGGGTAATAGTAACCCATTTGTTATTGAAATTTATATTGAAAATAAGACGTATCAATTCCAAGTTGACACGGGGGCAAGTGTAACCTGTATATCACATGATTTTTATATAAATAATTTTTCAAATTTCTCTTTACACAATACTAATAAAGAATTATATGTTTATACGGGACAGAAAATTAAACCCAAACGTAGTTTAAATTTAACTATTACTTTTAAAAAGATCAGAAAAAATTTAGAAATTTTTGTAATAGAGAAGGGTGGCCCGCCAATACTTGGCAGGGATTTTTTAAAATTATATAATTTGGGATTATCTGAAATTAATTTTTTCTCTAATGATTTTCACATTAATAATATCACAGAAAAATATAAAAAGTTGTTTGAGCCAGGATTAGGCACTTTTAATAAAGGGGTAGCTAAAATTATATTAAAAGATGATACTATAGCATCAAAATTTTTCAGAGCAAGGCCCATTCCATATGCCCTAAAAACCAAGGTAGAAGATGAACTAAATCGATTGTTGGAGCTGGAAGTAATTTCGCCGGTGGAATATTCTGAATGGGGAACACCAGTGGTGCCGGTCTTAAAACAAAATGGCGCAATTCGACTCTGTGGAGATTTCAAGGTTACCATAAATCCATATTTGGAAATAAATCAATATCCTTTACCTCGCGCCGAGGAGTTGTTTGCAAAATTAAGCGGAGGTATTGAATTTTCTAAATTAGATTTAACTAATGCTTATCAACAAATATTACTTGATGAAAACTCAAAAAAATATGTAACTATTTCGACACATAAGGGTCTGTTTTCTTACCACCGCCTCCCTTTTGGAGTAGCTTCAGGTCCAGCCATTTTTCAAAAAACAATGGATTCTTTATTACAGGGTTTAGAAGGGGTTATTTGTTTTTTAGATGACATTTTAATAACAGGCTGTAATAAAGGGGATCATTTAAAAAAATTAGAAAATATTTTAGAAATATTACAAAGTTCTGGATTTAAAATAGCTATTGAAAAATGTTCATTTTTTCAAGACTCAGTAAAATATCTTGGTTATGTAATAGATAAGGAAGGATTGCATCCCAGTGAAGATAAAATTTTAGCAATAAAAGAGGCCCCTGTTCCTCAAAATATTACCCAGTTAAAATCATTTTTAGGATTAGTAAATTATTATGGCAAATTTTTTAGAAATTTATCAACAACATTGCATCCCTTAAATAATTTATTGCGAAAATCGGTCAAGTGGTTTTGGTCAGAGGAATGCAACAAAAGTTTTAATTATATTAAACAAAAATTAGCATCTGATGATGTGTTAGTACACTTTAATCCTAATTTACCTATAAAATTAATAGTGGATGCTTCCCTATACGGGGTTGGAGCTTTAATTGTTCACGTTTTTCCAAATAAAATGGAAAAACCCATTGCATACGCTTCACGTACCCTAAGTAAAAGTGAAAAAAACTGGTCGCAGATTGAAAAAGAGGCCTTGAGCATAATTTTCGGATTAACCAAATTCAATTTATATCTTTATTATAATCATTTCACTTTAGTTACCGACCATAAACCTTTATTAGCTATATTTAGCCCTAACAAAGGCATACCTCAATTTTCTGCCAACAGATTACGTAGATGGGCCATAATATTATCTAGCTATACATATTCGATTGAATATACGAAGTCGGAAAAAAATAAAGCCGATTTTTTGTCCAGGTTACCTTTAAATTGCTCAGAAAGTGAAAATGTTGACGATGGTTTTTTAGAATATTCAAATTATTTTTTATCTGGAAATGAATGTCAAATTAAAATTGCAGATGTTGAGGAAGCAACAAGAAGTGATTTATTTTTAAAAAAAATAATTAAGTTTGTTAAATCCGGCAAGTGGCCAGCATTTACACATAAAATAGAAAAATATCAACCGTTTTTATTAAAAAGATATGAACTTACTGTGGAAAGTAACTGTTTAATTTGGAATAATAGATTAATTATTCCAGAACTATTACGTAAAATTGTGTTAAATCAATTACATTTTACTCATTTAGGAATTGTTAAAATGAAGGGTATCGCTAGGACTTATTTCTGGTGGCCAAATATGAATAAAGAGATAGAATATTTAGCAAATTCGTGTGAATCATGTAATTTAAATAGTCCAAGTCCGGAAAGGGGGGAATTGTGTGTCTGGACATGGCCAGAAAAAGCATGGGACCGAATTCATGTAGATTATTGCGGTCCAATTAATGACAAGATGTTTCTTATCGTCACAGATGCTCATTCCAAATGGCTAGAAGTATTTGTAATGAAATGTTGTACGACGCAAGCTACTATTATCGAATTAAGGTATACTTTTGCAAGGTTTGGCCGTCCAAAACAGTTGGTCTCGGATAATGCTAAAAATTTTAGTTCACACGAATTTAACTTATTTTTAGAGCAAAATGGCATAGAACATTTATATTCACCCCCATACCACCCTCAATCGAATGGGGCAGCGGAGGCAAATGTAAAAACTGTAAAAAAAGCTTTGAAAAGATCTTTATTTTCAAATAAAAGCAAGGACATTGATTTACTATTATCTAATTTTCTTTATGATTATAGAAATTCAGTACACTCCACCACTCCTTCTGAAGTGATGTTCAGACATAAAGTTAACGATCGCTTTAGTTTATTGTCTCCCAGCAATATTATAAAAAACAATGTTGATAAAAGTCAGAATCAACAAAAAAAATATTACAAGGGTCATCGAGAAATTAAATTTAATATAGGTGACATTGTTTTAGCTAGAGGTTATAAGGTAAATAAAATATTTTGGTGTAAAGGTTATATTAAGCAAAGGTTAGGGAAAAATATGTATTTAGTAGAAATACCAGAGTTAAACACCATCTGGAAACGTCATATTGATCAGATAAAACCATTTTTTTATAATAATTGTGAAATAAAACAAGGCACACTTCCGGTAACACCTGTAGAGCAATCTTGCTCAAGTTTATCAGATGAAGGTGTTTCTAATAGACCCAAACGTAATGTTAAACAAATAGATAGGTTAGTTTATAGTTGAGATATTAGATAAGTTTTAGATAAGATGTATTACAATAAGTTTTGTTTCTTTTAAGGGGAGAGATGTTATGTATATATATATATGTGAATAAATAAATATTATTGTAAAATAATAATTAAGGAAGATTACACTTTCTGTTCTTACTATATTAATGTTTTATATACCTTTTTTATGTACACTTTTTATGGACATGTAGATTGCGCCATCCGCAACGCATTGTGCTGTGAACCATTAAATAGTAAACGTCTCAAATTAGATGTGTATTTTATTTCACAGAAGTTTCTCCAAATAATATAAAAATTTATCCGTATTTATCGAAAATACGTAACAACCATCATAAAACACCTCAAAAATGGTTAAAAATGCATTTAAGAGAAGGCTTGAACTGATCACAAGAAAACCACCGTACGGACGCGTATTTTGGGTTAGTTTCAAAAACGTCGTGGAGAATTTTTTGGCAAATGTAAAAAGTGATGACTATTATACCTGGATATGTCGTATATAACAATCATGGAAGTATAAACCAAAATGACGGAGTTTTAACGTATGTTAACAATAAAATCGAGCATGAAGTTAAAATATCTAACATAGGTGTTATAAAAGTTATGCAAGGGAAGTTTGTATTCGAAGGTAAATTTGTACTTGTTATTGGCATTTATAGATCACCTTCTTTATGTGTGTCTTAAAAAATCTTACCATCCCCACCCCATTATTAAAGGGAATGAAAAAAAATGTGATTTAGTGTGTGTACAGGTACACTTCTGTACAATAAAATCGCTATATTAAATTATTTTTTATTTATTTGTCGGTGTCAGTGTCATATTTTCGCAATGCCAAAATTAACTAAACATGAAAAAATTTTAATTCTTTCTAAAATTGAAGAGAGATGGTCTATCAGAGCAGTTGCTAACCATTATCAATTGAATAAAAGTACTGTTATGAGTGTGAAGAAAAGTGGGAGGAGGAAGGTAGCGTAAAGAGAAAAGACGGTTCAGGCCGATCGAGAAGTTCAAATCTCGTTCAAGATGAAGAACTCCTTGGCTATTTGAGGAAAAATCCGTTTCAAACAGCAGGAGACGCTGTGTTCATGACAAATTTTTGATTGAGGTCAACAGCTAGCCGAAGGATAGGAAAATCGGAAATAAAAAACTGTACAAGTGCTAAGAAGACTATATTAACAGAAAAACAGAAGCA
The DNA here is from genome assembly GCA_936432065.2 of Rutpela maculata. Taxonomy (NCBI): domain Eukaryota; kingdom Metazoa; phylum Arthropoda; class Insecta; order Coleoptera; family Cerambycidae; genus Rutpela; species Rutpela maculata. Next base: position 55,494,840 of record OW386285.2, read on the forward strand.
AGCCCGCATTATGTTTTGTTTAAATTGTGTCTATCGCCCGTTGGAGTTTTGGAATAATGTTCTGTTTACTAATGATAAATTTTTTCAGTCTTGTAATGACGGACATATGTACAAAATATTAGGTTACATTATTTACACAAAAACTCCACCAGGACATTAATATAAAATAAGGCGATTAAAAAAAAAATACAAACGCAGTTATGTGCAGTCATATCTGTGAATTTTTCAACGTCAATTTTTACATTTGTTATAAATCGAAATCATTCCCATCGAATGGTGTAAAAAAGAAAAAAAAAACAAGAATACGTATGTTTTTCTTTTGAATTAACATTATTCAAATACATTACTTTTGACGTTCCACAATCAATGTCAGTTTTTTATAACCTATATGATAATAAAAAAAATCTGAATTCCAAAAATACTGATTCACACCACTTAATATTAGTGAAAACTGGATTACTTGATTTTTCAGGTGTACGAGGTCTTATTGCACAGAAGTGTACTAGAACCTTAAAATATTTTTTTACTTCATCCCCCCCCACTACCGATGTGGGATATTGGGATATTGTTTTGTGGGTTTTTGGGGTAGACGATTTCAACTATTATATTATTAGAGAGACTTGGATGGAAAATCTGGATGTGGAAGTAGTGATTCCTTGGGAAGCGGTTTTATTATTTTGAAAATGTATTATGTACGAATATGAACTAATAACGCGTGCGTGCCACTAGGTACATAGACAAAAGTACCTAATTCTTATAATTGTATATAAATATGAAGGGTATTTTCTTCTTCACCAAGTTACAAGTTCACTAGAAAGTCAAGATCGTGTAGCATTCTCAGAATTCTCTCATGATCTCAGTTTTCATCTAAATCAAGAACGGATGTCCACTTTTTTAATTAATTATGTTATCGAGATAGAAGACTGTTTTTTAATGTTGATGCCGAAATATAAAACAGCTAGAGAGGAACTGGTCCTATCTGTAAAACTTGTTCAGTGATATTTACTTATGCAAACGTCCACTAGTATAAATCATTCACATTGCCTATTTTACGCCCTGTTTTATTCGTATTGAAAGAGTTTGGCTGAGACTATGATTATGTAAGCGTTTGACAATTAAAACTGGAGTTTATTCCTTTATTTTTTTTCTCTCAATAAGTTAAATAGTAAAATTTGTGGTCGGACATTATAATATTTCTAATATTTATTTCACAGAACCGCAAATTATAAAAGTTTCTTTAGCTACAGAATTTTTAGGAATCACCCGAGGGGTATATTGAAACTGCCCATCATACACCCCTCGTCTCATCCTGCTCATTTGCGTCACTATGGTCACCAAGCCTCATTCCTTTCTTCGTCTTCCTTATCTCTTACTATATCTGATAGCATGCCTGCTATGTCGTTCTAATTTTCTTCTCTCTCGAGCATCAAGTCAGTCAGGTTCTCCACCTGAAGTATTGTGCCTAGCTTGTCCTAGCATACGGCTCTGGGGGCAGCCCATCTAGGGCACTAGCAGATGGCGTGTTCTGGTGTATTTCTTTCTCCACAGTAGACGTACTCATCGTAGTCTACCTTACAAATGGCTCTGACGTATGTGCGAAAACTGCCATGATCGAATAGAACCTAATCTAACCTAACTGCGCATGAGCGCCAAACCGATGTACATACATTGCCTATACATCCGATGTACGTCTAGTCACTACGTTAATTTATTATTAGTGGATTTAAACTCTAGTTACATTACAACACTGTTCTTTATCGCTTGCTTTTACAATTCTGTATATTTATGTTACAAATTCTTATCGTGGTCTCTTGCGCGTGAAACTCAAAACTTGGAACAGAGGTTTAACCATATTCATGTGATTACTATCTATCTATCTATCTATCTAATGAACGATGTTTCGATATTTATGAAAACTTGCGATACTGAGCGAAAATACGAATAAAATCTTTTTAATTGTAATCCTATAGGATCTAACTTCGTGTGTAATTATTTTAAAGTAAATAAATAAATTAGAAAGTTAGTTATAAAATATGCGACCTAGATACTGGGGTGTTTCAACATGTGTATAAGAACTGTAAAAGGTAGAGGACAGATTTAAACATAACAACTATGCCGAAATCAAAGCGTTTAGTGGAACAAAATAAGGAGATAATCGTATGATCTACGTCCCCTGGACACATCCCATCTTTTCTCTTCTTATTACACGCTTTTCCTTTTCTCTGTTTGGATGAAATCTTGCAATCGATCGCCTACTTCTCATGTATCTAGAACCTTGAAATATTATACAATATTCTGTGTTCCATGACGATACAATATTATGAATTGTGGTAAAAGATTTGTGATACACCTCCAGCCCCCTATCCGAATTTTTTTCATAGAGTGCCATCTTGTTATCAGATTTGCGATAAGCTATGACCCCCCCCCCCCCCCCCCACTCTTGGGGCAAAATGAGCAAATCTTTCACTTTTTTTAGTTTTATTTTATTTTAAGGCTCTTTAAATACTATTTTATTTATTTATTGTATTATTTATTACTTTGCATTTTTTGAGCAGGGCAATGAATTTAGTGTTTTCGCTCTTAGCTGCTCCGGCCCCAGAAAGATTGCTAATTCTTAGCTCAGAATCTTTTCAAGAAATGGCTTTAACGTTCGCAGATAACTCCACCAAACTCGTTATTGACTAACGAAGTCATCAATACACAGACGAATACACGCGTAAAATATATATCACCAGTTCTGTCGATGTGGTTTAAAAAATCAGTGAATAATATGTTCGATGTAGTTTAATTTTATCGCCACTCGATATGCATTTAAAAGAAATAACGAAACATTCATATAAGTACTGAATAATTAACAATGAATAAATGTTTCCTGTTAATATTTCATGGTATATTTTGAATATTAATGATAATAATTGTTATAATTTTCCTGTTACCATTAACGTGATTATGTTTTACAGCTCTGAACAAATCTAATATGCAGGAAGCATACTAAAAATATACAACAGTCGTTATTAATATACTATTTATTATGGACTGCATTGTATATTAATGTGTATAGAGAATTTAATGGTTCAGGGATAATGTGATTTTATATAAGGTACAGGACGTCTGTCGCATATTGTTATAATTTCTCTTGCGTTTATCAAGAAAAAAAACCGCTGCGAAATGAATCACCATTTCCACATCCAGATGTCCTATCCAAGCCTCTTAGAAAAAAAATCATAGAATATTTCCATTATGAGGAAATAATGCATAATAGATAGGTGCACTAAACTTCAAGTTAATATCATAGTATCGTTAACCATTCCAGAGTAATCGTGAATAAAAGAAAAGTTACAGACAGAACAACAGACAGGCAGAAAATTTGTTTTGCTCGAACTTAAAGCCTCGACGTTTCATGACATTCTAAACCTGCTTCAACAAAAAAAATATATTTTTTTAAGATTACTATACTTCCACTTCATACGTGGGTGTGTGGAAGTAGCTGTCATATTTTTATTCCACACATAAAACGTTAAATTGTCTGGAACAATGACCAAATTATCACAGGAAATTAGTTCAATTTCAGCGAGACTTCCAAAAAATATTTCCCGCATAGAATTAGATATGCCTATCTAGTATTACACATTTTTCTATATAACAAATATATTCTTGGCTGTTGGCGTATTGAACATTATTTTCAAAAATAAATGAAATTTTAATGCTTTACTAATTTACAACTCTTATTAGGTAACAATAATTAAAGAACAAATTTTCTTACGAAATAAAGTTTCTCGACACCAAATCCAACTGCTGCTGGACGTCTGTCAAATAATCTCTCTTCATTAGAGGGGAATAAGGAAGTGTTGGGAGAACTTGAATTAATAACGAACTATGTTTAATAAAATGAATATGATACTTTCCAGTGTGTTTGTTAAATTTTTGGAAAATTTTGTGGGAATCATTAACAGACTGTCTCGAATTGTCTTGAGTAATATTTTTCCAGGAATATGCCAGTTTGAATTAAATAAGTGGTACAGTCAATCTGTCATTTGACCTGTGAATAATTCTTACAAGAGTTTTTACGGTCACCATGTCGAAAAAGTGACGAACAAAATAAGCTTTTCTCAACTAACTCATGTCTTGTTAGGTATTATCAACATTGTAAAAAATGAAAAAAGCTGCCACTTTTATTTAAATTAGTAATGCAACGATTCTTACTTTTACGATTACGATTCCGATTACGATTATCATTAGTGACAATCGGCGATTACGAATACGATTACGATTATCTATAAAACTTGTACAGTGTGACAATAAAAACAATTGTTTTTGTTAGAACTATTTTATTATTAATTATTAAAACCAACCACTTGTCAGTTTACTATAAATGTCTTCAAATTAAGGGATTAAGGTAAATAATGTCAATAAATATGCCCCACGTGAAAATCTTGCTGGATAAAATAAAATATAATCAGATACTAGAGAAGAAAACTAAGAAAAGACACTCGAAGTAGAAACTTTTTTAAATGCGTACCGTCGTGCGCAAAAAAATGGTACAAGTCTTATAACGTATTTTTGCTAAAATCTAGTTGTGTACATATAACTTTAACTTTTGTGACATTGTCAGTTATTTGTCAAAATTCATTGCAAGTGTTCAAATAGAGACAGATTTACATTAGAAAAAAATAGTTGTCCTATTACTTCCACATCCAGTGGAAGTATAGTAACGACAAAAAAAATTTAAAAATTTTTATTGTTCAAATAGGCTTAGAATGTAACGTCGAGATTTTAAGTTTGAGCGGAAAAAAATTTTCTGCCTGTCGGTCTGTCTGTAACTTTTTTGTGCGCACGTTTACTCTGGAACCGTTTGAGATATTGACTTGAAATTTGGTACACGTATGGACTTTAACGAGATCTAGAACTATATTATATTTTCATCTTGTTCCGTCGAAGGGTTGGGGGTAAATTGGTAAATTTGGGGTAAATAGGTAAATCAAGCGGGTAAGAGTCCATAAAATTGGTATTTAGTATATACTATAACGTTGATTTTATAGTTCTACAATAGTTCAAAACTATTGTGCTCGGATAGCAAACAGTGGAGTGATTCCAGGGTTCATTAAAAGTCAAGGAAGATATTTTCAAATTAACAAGTTTATTTCAACGTTAAAATACTGAAAACCTAACCTTTAGTAAACCCAGCAACCTTCACTATATAAAATATGAATCTACAGACAGTTCTTGAATCGAAAACGTTCAAAGCAAAGATAAATTAATTAATATGACAATGAATACGTCAACTGAAACTTGATTAACGTCTAGTCACAGAAGACCTATACCAGAAGCGTTACTGTCGATGTTTAGGTGCGTTTGCACGCATCCAGTAATTTAGTCGAGTAGAGAGACGGTCCAGTAATTTAGTAATTGCTTTCCACTAAATTACTTGACTAAAACACGCTGTCCGCATTGGTCGGGTACTAAATTACTAAGCGACTCGACTAAATTACTGAGTGCGTGCAAACGCACCCTTTCATTGGTAAATTGGGGTGACCTTGGGCCATCTTGTCGGTGGTATTGTCAACCTATAAATCCGCACCTTTCTAAATTCACCGCTGGACGCATTGGTAGATAAAATTCGAAGCTGATTTTGGCTTTGGTTTTCAAAATAGCCAATCATATAATGTTATTGCTTACCGGTACGTTTCACCGGTGAATTTAGAAACCTGCGGATTTATAGGTTGACAATAATACCACCGACATATGACATATGCGCATAAAATTCAATATTGGTGGGAAGGCCAGAGAATCGTTTCCGGTATAGGTCTTCTGTGGTCTAGTTCGAAAAACTCTCTCTTTGACAGACAGTTGGTATTGAATATGTTTGACATTCATCACTTTGACTGTTAATCGACGGTTGTCACTTTGAAAATTAACTGACAACTGGCGGTTCAACAATCAATGCTTATGTGTTACTTTAACGTTCAGTTGACGCATCGTTTGTCGCTTTGAATTGAGAATAACGCGATGCCAAAGAATTTATTAGGCTCGTAACACCTTCCACGACAAATGCTATGGCTTAACGCAGAAACCACACTAGCTTATGATAGGAGAAGTCTCACTCGAACTACGTCGGGCTCTATGCCGAGTGTAAAGACTATGCGCTATCTAGCCAGTGTCACTTCTGCCACAGAAAAGAGAACTACCAGAAACGACACTTGAGCTACCCGCCAAAATTCCATTGCCGCCATTTTGTTGTTAGTACATCCGTCAGTTCATTTATTGTTTTAGGTTAAAACAATAAAGTGCGGTAAATGACAGTCTGTGACATAATACCGAAATAAATTCTTAAAAGGTTTTAGTATTATTGTGCTGTGTTAATAGTAATTTTTATTAGCGATATGAGTAAACGAGGTGGAACCGTTTGCGCTGTTAAGGAATGTACAAGTAGTACGATAGGAAAAGACATTAGTTTATTTGGGTTTCCTAAGGATTCCCAAAGGTATTTTATTATTGATGTAAATTATAAGATATTTCCAAGTAGTTGTGAACCTTTCTTCTTTTAAGGTCCGTATTGTGGTTGGAAGCATGCGATCGTGGGGATTTGGCAAGTTAAAGTTCAACCGAACTTTATAACAATTTTAAGTTGTGCGCACGACAAATATGTACCAGAATAGATTGCTACCAATAGCACTTACCTACTATTTTTCCTCAATTTGGTAGTTTAAACAGAAAAAAAATTAATATTTCCTCAGAACAACCTCCCAGTAAGAAATTACAGATTTTCTCGAGATATTGTATTGATTTTAATACATTTTGTGACTTTATTTATATTAAGAATACAATTGTTCGTAGAGACAAATTTATCCAGTTTACTTTAATAGCTTTAATGTCCATTATAAGTAGAATTCTTCGAATAAGGTGATTGTGTTCAGCTTGTGTAAAGTTTGTTTATAAACATGCTGTATAAATTTCCCGCCAAAATTACCAACAACAAAATGGCGAAGGTCACAAAAAAACATCAAAGGCGGTGCTGAGAGTGCCGCTTCTGGTAGTTCCTTCTTCTGTGCTTCTGCGATGTCACCACAACATTCGAGGTTAAGTCACACAAGACCTATAGGTCTTCTGTGGTTAAGTGTCAAAAACCTATTCGGATTCTCTCCGAGATGAGAATGAATAAAATGAGCTCCTGCGGCCCTTTCTATAGTAAATGGTTACTAGGTCCAGAACATTTTTCTTAGTTACGAAATATCAAATTACTACGGATACGAGGAAGAGTTTGTTCGTAACGATGAATCCAAATTAACGATGTTAGTATGTGTTAACCGATTTGAAACACGATCGGTTGACAACTAAAAGAAATAATTCATCGTTACAATACAAGCTAAGGTATTAGCCACCCCCATTACCACTCCCACCCCATTATTAAAGGGGATGAAAAAATTGTGATTTAATGTGTGTAGAAGAACCAGAAACCTCAAAATATTTTTTTACTTCATCCACCCCCACTACCACCCCCACCCCGTTACCGATGTGGGGTATCGTTTTATGGGTTTTTGGGGTAGAGGATTTCAAATATTATATTATTAAAGTTCCATAAACAATTATTTCCACATACAAACTTTTTTCGTTGTGAGTGACTTGGATAAAAAATCTGGATGTGGAAGTAGTGATTCCTTGGGCAGCGGTTTTCTTTTTGCTCACGACAGTACAAAACTGAATTGGAAATTATTACCACGGCAAGCATGTAACCATATAAAACAAAAATAAATAATTAATTGTAGGTTTATTCGACCCAACCTATTTCTCCTAGTTGTTTGTATAAAACCAGTAGTGGAAAACAATATCTCTGATGGAAAACTAGAAGCCTTCAATGCAAAATATTCATGTGCCATTAATTTTAAGCGAGGAAAGGTTATATTTTTCTCTCCAGTGTCGAATGGCATTTTCCGTATTAGACGACGCAGCGTAGAAATTAAAAACCACAAATTGTAAATAATCATTTGCAATAATCGGCGATTAGGATTAATCGTAAAATGCCAATAATCGGCGATTACGGTTAATCTCAATCGTAATCGTTGCATCACTAATTTGAACTATTTTTCTCTATTGCCGTCAGAATGGTGAAAAGTGCTTATCTGCAGATTCTTGTCTTCTCCTGTTGCTCCTAGGCAATAATTAGTTATTATCAATATTTTCGATTATAAAGTTTCCCAAAATTTTTGCTTAAACAGTTTTCGTCCTAGTCGTTTAAATATTACAATAGCTCGAAATTTGAAAACTAATGAAATTTTAGAGCCGCTATAACTTGTAAATAGTTCATATCGGAAGAAAACTGTTCAAACAAAAGTTTTAGGTAATTTCATAACCTACACTATTATTAGTAACTAAGTACTACTCAGGAGTAATGGGGAGAGATAATTGCAGAAATCTGCAGTGAAGCATAAGTTTTCACATTTTTTTGGTCGAGTGTAAATCGTAAGTAATCGAAAAATAGTTGTATTGACAGATCAGTGAAAACTTGGAAAATTCTGTTAAAATGTATTCTTTTATATAAATAACACCACTGTAAGTCTATTTCATTTATTATGCAAAATTAATAATGAGTATTAATATCGTCAGAAAAAAAAAACAAAACCTATTTTGACCACCATTTCTTCAACATGGCTTCCGTAGCGGTAACGATATTTGAAAAATATTAATTAACGATTATGCACCTCCTCCTTATACATTATACGAACAAAAAATAAAATTCCTTATATGAATTATTCACAGATACTGCTTATTTTTTGCTCTACAGACTGTTATTAAAGTTGGATACGTTAATATTTTGTGTGAGCTATTTTTTTTATTATCCTCGAATTCGTCACAGGACTTATAGCATATTTTCTCAGGCAAACAGTTTTTAACCATAACTTTAAATATTTAGTATATTATTCTATGACAATAGCCCATACACTTATAATATATATTCCAGTATTAAACATGGCAGGCGTGTCAAAATAGACCACGAGTATAAAGAAAGTCATGGCCCTCTATTTATTTTATTTAACTTTTAGCGACATGTTGCAATAGGTCTTAATATGTATTTTAATTATAATTTTGTAGAATGAAGTAATTTAATGTTAGCAAAAACGATGCAATAAATTATTATAAATAAATTTTTATTTATATTTTTATAGTAAAATTGTTCGAGATTTTCCTCGAATTTGAAGATTAGTTATAAGTTACGGTTTCCAATAATATATAAAAAAATAATAATTCATTTTTGGTGAATTGAATTAAATAATAAATTATAATATAAAATTCACCTTTAACCATACATTTGTATTAAAGTCATTGGCACTTTATAATTTTATACTAGTCAGGTAGACACAGCCCCACAAAAAAAAAAATGTTCTGTTCACCAGACTAGACCAACATATCTATACGTTTTTGGGATCGATGAATCCGAATCCGGGGTCTGTTTGACCCCATCAGGTCAGGGTCAAGGTCAATCCAAGGTTAAAATGGGAAAAAACGATTAAGCGAAGGAAACCACGATTTCTGTACGTTTTTGGGGTCACCACCAGTTTTATACGTTTTTGGGGTAACTAAATCCCAACTCCTGGTCTGTTAGACCCATCAGGTCAGGATCAATGTCATTTCAAGGTCAAATTGGGAAAAGCATTTAAGCTAGAAAACCACGATTCTTATACGTTTTTGGGGTTGCTGAATCCGAATTCGAGGTCTGTTCGACCCCATCAGGTCAAGGTCATTCCAAGGTCAACTTTTGTTTATCAAATGGAAATGCGTTCTTGACCACGGATTCTGAAATAGCGGGATATTTTACGTTCGTATATGGTTTGACCTCTGATCAAAGTGATCTTTGGTCATCAGAAGATGGAATCACTCTCTCAAATTAATTTATCTAAGATCCAAGATGATTCGTATTCAAAGATTTCAGTTACAAATCTTAATCGAGCATGGTTTAGTCTCGGGAGATTTCTGCGAGGGGGATTGGAGAACCAAGACAGCAGAAACCTATATCCACACGCAACCAACGAGTGGCGCCTTCCAATCCTCTGGGAAAAATGAAACGTCTATGTCATATATTGACTGCCCAAACATCTTGGTGATAGGGACTGATGAAGTTGCTGGAGCATCACTGATGAGGCCAACATCAGTATCCGAGCGATACGTTTAATTTCTGTGGGAATCCTCTGATCCTGTTATTAAAATTAAAAATCCTGCTTCTCAGAGGATGCTGGAAATGGTGACAACCGCCTTAATTGAGGATGTGTAGAATGATCCAGTATCCAGTATCCGAGCGATACGTTTAATTTCTGTGGGAATCCTCTGATCCTGTTATTAAAATTAAAAATCCTGCTTCTCAGAGGATGCTGGAAATGGTGACAACCGCCTTAATTGAGGATGTGTAGAATGATCCATTTTCCGATCCTTCGAGGTAATGAAGCCAGTAAAGGCGTAATTGCCCTGCAGGGGGGGCGTTAGGGTGCGAATATGAAGCCATAGTGTGTCCGATGATGAGTTGACTTTGTCCTCGTCAAAGTCGGAAAGCCGTCATACTTAGACCTGGACAAAGTCAACTCGTCGTCGGACACACTATGGCTTCATCCTCACACAAGGCCCATGCAGGGCAGTACGCCTTTACTGGCTTCATTACTTTGAAGGATCGGAAAATTGATCATTCTGCACATCCTCAATTAAGGCAGTTGTCACCATTTCCAGCATCCTCTGAGAAGCAGGATTTTTAATTTTAATAACAGGATCAGAGGATTCCCACAGAAATTAAACGTATTGCTAGGATACTGATGTTGGCCTCATCAGTGATGATCTAGCAACTGCATCAGTCCCTATCACCGAGATGTTTGGCCAGTCAGTATATGACATAGACGTTTCGTTTTTCCCAGAGGATTAGAAGACGCCACTCGTCTACTATCTTGGTTCTCCAATCCCCCCCCCCCCCATCTGATTTGTAACTGAGATTTCTGAATTCGAATCATCTTTGATCTTAGATAAATTAATTTGAGAGAGTGATTCGACCTTCTGGTGACCAAAGGTCACTTTGATCATAGGTCAAACCATATGCGAACGTAAAATATCCCGCTCTTTCAGAATCCGTGGTAAAAAACGTTTCCATTTGACAAACAAAAGTTGACCTTGGAATTACCTTGATCTTGACCTGGTGGGGTCGAATAGACCCCGGATTCTGATTCAGCAACCCAAAAACGTATAAGAATCGTGGTTTTCTAGCTTACATGTTTTTGACCCTGACCTGATGGGTCAAACAAACCAGGAGGTGGGATTTAGTTACCAAAAACGTATAAAAATTGTGGTATTCTGAGCTTAAAAGGTTTCTTCCCAATTTGACCTTGGATTGACCATCACCCTGACCTGATGGGGTTAAGCAGATCCCGAATTCGGATTCAGTGACCCCAAAAACGTACAGAAATCGTGGTTTCCTTCGCTTTATCGTCTTTTCCCAATTTAACCTTGGATTGACCTTGACCCTGACCTGATGGGGTCAAACAGACCCCGGATTCGGATTCAGCGACTCCAAAAACGTATATATTTGTTGGTCTAGTCTGGTGAACAGAAGATTTTTTTTTGTGGGGATGTGTAATTTTTGTCATATTTAGATTACAAATTTCCTTGCCGAATCTTTCATATGCTTAAATTAGTAACCGATATCTTTTCTCGGTTAAACTCACATCTATTATTAGAAAATTATCCCTCTCCTACGATTCTGGACAATTTTCATAAAATATTCATGACCTTGAAATTGATATCTGGCACATTTGTAGATATTACTCATAAGTAAAGAAAAGGAGCAAAATACAAAACTCGATAAATATAGCTTCGTCGTGGAAATTTTGCTAGTTGAAAGGTAGAGAGTATTCCTAACTTGAAGGAAAAATTATAAATCATTCCTATTTCGACTGAAGCTGGAAAACAGGGAGAAAATCTTCGTATCTAATTTCAGGAGGTAATCAGAAAAGGAGAGGTTAAGAACTATTTCTTCTGTTATATCTAAAAGCTGAGATTTAGCACACATGTAGATATTATCTTGAAATCAATGATAACAATACAAAATAGAAGTTTTGTTCTAGAGTGAAGCATAGGAGAGATGACCATTTTGATGAGTGTATTTCATCGCTTGGTACAAAAAGCATTAAAATAAAAATATACATTCCAAAGTGGACTTATCTGTTATTTTATGAACTGCAGAGTAGTAAATAAGATCTTTCTCAAGATTGGACATGAAAATATGTCACTAACGTTCATTTTAAACATGAGAAATCAATATGTTCTCTCAGTAGAATTTTAATATTGCTTATTAAGATTAATACAGAGGTCACTTGTAAAGCAATATTACGTTTTGAGTACATTAAGATCGCATAAAATAAACAGCTCCTTAATATTTCTCTGAAATTACCTCAAACATGCGGTGTGGACAAAGAAAATATCTTTCTCAGAATGTCACATTCTTTATGACGAATATGTGACTTTCACTGGCATGTTTGTGCCTAAAATAATTGAGCTATCAAGGATGCCAGATACAGATCCAAAAATACTTTTTAATCAATACATGATTTAGCGAAATTTTGATTAATACATCGAATTAATAATTTTAATAACAAAGTTGTGTTAAGTGTTGATTCGTTTAAAAATGGGAAATAGCCTGGAGCTGATATATTCATGTCCAGTTATCAAATGTAAATTATTTTATCTTTCATTTTCATTAAAATTGAAATGCATGTAAATTTAATAATAAACCAAGCATATCCATAAGTACATTGGAAAAATTTGCAACAAAATTTAACTTCATCGCTATGTGGATTCAATACAAATAGACGGAGAACTGGCGATGGTTTTCATCAATGTGTCTCTACGTAAATCTAAATTTTGCTGGGGATAGCTGCGTGCATGTTCCCTTTTTGAAAAGCCTCAGTTTTGGTGCCTCACCCGTAGACATGAAGCAGGTAAAAATTCCCAAGTAATAATCTAAAATATTATTTTTATTCCATCTAAGTGTTAATATCTCCAATATTTTCACCTGCTTCAGATCTACTATCCACCTTAAACGCAGAAGGGGTGGATCCTCCTAAATGCGGCTATCAAATAGGAGACATGCACCCAGCTATTAGCCTGATCAGATGGTAGTTTTTCGGCAACATGAGTCCGGTAGAAGGTTTCTCAACAGAATTACATGTTTTTTGGAGTGCTAAACAGGAATCTGAAGTTTACTGCCTCGTAGCAGAAACATAACATAAACACACCACAGATAGTACCGGCTCAGGTCGAAAAACGCAAAAAATCTCGAAATTCTCGGATTTTTTTCGGTTTTCCGCTCAAACGACGCGTGGTACGGAAAATATTACTGTATTCAAAGTTGAAGAGCATTAAATTCTGCATCGAATGACTTCCCTAACTTCCAAATAAGACCGATTTATAAGGTCGCTGTCAATATAGTCAGCTGGAAAAAAGAGCAGAAAAAGGAGCAAGTAAGTTATAGTGTAAAGATGCGATGTATAGAAAATACCTGATAGCAATGTCCATTATATTTTACTCTACAGTAATATTTTCCGTACGACGCGTCGTTTGCCAGATATGAGCTGAAAACCGGAAAAACTCCGAAAATTTCGAGGTCTTTTGCGTTTTTCGACCTGAGCCGGTACTGCTACGAGGCAGCAAACTTCAGATTCGTGTTCAGCATCCCAAAGAACATATGATTCCGTTGAGAAACCTTCTACCGGACTCATTTTAAAAGACAAGCACTTTTGAACACCATTTGATCAGGCTATATCCTCAACAAAATTTTTACTTATACTTGATGAAAACCATCGCCAGATCTTATACTAAGAAAACGTTAGAAAAAAGATCCAATTGAGATTCGTTATTAATATTTAAACTAATTATGATGATTGGTGGTACAGGCGAAACCTATAATTTAATTCTTAAGTTTTCAACAAATTCTGTATGCTGAATAAGACCTGGACAGTAGATGTCAACAAAATCAACAGAATTGAGGCTCTAGAAATGTAAGTTTTGCGATGGCTCATCACAATTTCTAGGATTGCGTGAATCACTAATGACGAGATTTCAGGAAGAGAAAGAGAGCTGATTAAAATTATCAAAAATGACTTTTATTTAGATTATATAATGCGCAGCAGTAAATATGAGTTGCTCAAATTGAAAATCAAAGTTAAAAATCGAAGGCCGGATTGGCATAGACAGAATAAAACACTCTTGTATGAAGAACATTACAGGCTGGACATGCTTAAATGCCCATTCATTACTCCGAGTTGCCCAGAAAGGCTAAACGTTCGCTGATATTTTTGTCAACTTCTATTACTGGTGCTTTAAGGAGAAGAACAAGAAGCAATGATATGAACTGCATGAGCATGATTTATTGGAATTGATGGTCATATAATACCGGGTCGGTCAACTTGCCCCCCTCCCCAGTTACTTTTTCTTCTCCAATTTGCTAGCACACAATGCTAATAGTCCGGTAAAGTCTAAGGTGGCGTATGTATGAGTTGGTAACACGACGTACGATTTGATATGCGATACGCATAAAGCTATCGCACTGACATAGAAATGAACTAGCTGCGTATGTCTTTTTCTCTTAGTTTATATGATGAAGCCACCTTTGGACACGCCAGGTTAGAGTTTACTCGACTATATACCTAACACACCTTAGCACAAGGGGGGGGGCAAGTTGACGCTGCCCCCTCCCAGTTATTTTTTTGTTTTCAATTTGTTAACACGCAATGCTTATACCTAGCACATCCTAGCAATAAGCTTCTAGCACAACTAATTTCCAAGCTAATGCTCCTACAGGGTCGATAATATAGAGGGTAGAAATTTAGAAATTAGAAAAAACGTCCAATATAAAAATTGTACGAGATCTAGAGTGATATATTTTAAAATTATTCAGATATCTACAGGATGTTTGACATAGTGGTGGCAAACATTTACTTGCATTTTTCTGTGGCATACTCAGTAGTAATTTATATATTTATATTTGACTCCTGGTTCTTTATACTGGCATATATCATTTTTGAATTTTCACTGCAGGGTTGCCACGTTATTCCATTTTTTTTTCCGTTAAAAAGATGCATTAACAATAGTCAAGAATAAAATCTCCAAAAAATTCATGTTCATAAAGGACACCGCACCTTTTAAATGCAATTTGGCTTTCACTCCTGCGAGCTGAAATTTTGCACAGAGGTAGTTCATCAAAAGTCTTTACGGTCGCAAAAAATTTTAACAACAGGATTTCGAGATATTGGCCGAAGAAAGTCGTAACTTCGTCGATAATAAGACCTCTATTTATTATTTACGCAGGGGTGTGCTAGCTTTAAAAATGGTTGCGCTAGGTCTAAACACTGTGTGCTAGCAAACTGGAGAAGAAAAAGTAACTGGGGGGGGACAAGTTGACTGACCCTATAATACCATTGTTTAAAAGAAAAGTGTTGCTTTGCAACATATAATCTGGAAGAATTTGGAATTGTGATCAATATCAAGTTACTTTATTGACTACCATAGTTTAACATTATCTTGGAGGAGATACCTCTGTTGTAGGCGAGAACCTCAAACTTCCACTTTACTTTTTAGTAAATCAAGATCTTTGATAACCTTTTAAATTATTTTCAGTAATTTTACGTGGTTCTGTACGTATGAAATTAGGAATAAAATGAGAACCTTGTCATTGTCTCTCAGGAGAAATTAAAGGTAGTTGCGTTGTACATCAAAGAAACAAAGATAAGTACAAAATTAAATAGATTTATATTAGCTTCTAGGCCTACATCTAATACCAACAAGCGTTTCTAATGGACTGTCAAAAGCCAACGAGAAACACAATGTTCACTCCACTACATCAACTACTTCTCCGCTCTCATGCTACCAATTTTACACCTTTCCAATTTCCAGTCATTTAGCTTACAGCAATATTAATTATGTCTCTCTTGTCTCACCTCTTCAACTGTTATTTACATCATATTTCCTCTATTTCTACTCTCCATTCACAAATGCATCTGTCTTAACTCCTTCAAAACTCCATTCTAATTTACGTCCTATTATACCTGACAGTTCGTGAAACCATCTAGTTAATTTCATCTCCCTGTTAAACACTTCCAATCTGAATCACTGCCCCACAATGTAGACAACCTATAATACACTCCAATTCAAACAAATCTGTTTTTTTAACTATTTATTTAACGCCGGCCTATTTCCGCTACCAGGGCCTATCACCGAGGCCTGGAAATTTTGCCGAACCTCTTCTCTTGAGAAGAGTAGGGGTCTTTTACTTGCGTAACATTTAATAAACAAGGGACCGCCTGCTTTACATCCCCTCCGAAGGATGGTATATCCACCACGTAATTCTCGTCTTGAAATTACATAGCTTCCGCGTATACGCTGATATACAAGCCGCTAGAAGGTGGGACGAGATCGCTGTGTTTCCCAAGATGAACTTCACCCATCCAAGTACTAACCGCGCCGAACGTTGCCTCATTGGAGTATCGAAATACAGCACAGTGAAGACGCCTCTACGCTCGTCCCAAAATTCAAACAAAAGTGCATATAAAACAGGGCACCACAACATGTTGATTTCTAGAGTCAAGAGGGTTATCTTTGTCAGCTAATTCCACAGTAACATCGCATTCTGGAATATATTCACCAATAGGAAGGCCTCCCTGAAGTATCGATCGAATAGTAAATGTTATGGAAGAGTTCACATTTTCATCTTGGAAATTCCCTATTTAAGATGTGGCACCATGTTAAAATAATAATGGTGTTCTTTGATGTGAAATCGCCCGCTATACCCTAGTCTAATAAAATTAGACCCATAAATCAAAAAGGTAGCGGAGAAGATTCAGCTACAAAAAAATTAAATGTAATATGGTGTGTAAATTTAAGTTGTGTGTGCCACCCAGTCCAATGCCCTTCCCCTTTAAATAAGGAAAGTAATATTTTCTGACCTCAAAAGGGTAGTCCTAGAAATGTTTCTTAAACATCAAATATACACAATACACATTACACCCTTTTCAGTTAATTTTCCGGTTGTTAAGATTGAATTCTACTACAACGATTTTGATTAAATTTAACACACAAGTTCTTCCTTAGTGCTAAAATATAATGGCATGATTACTAAGTAGTTACTCCCAAAGAATGCAGGCAAGGAAGCTGTGAGAGCTAGGATTAAAAAATTACATAATTTATTTGTTTAAAACGGCCTCAGCGATTTTCTTCAATCACCTATTTTTTCATCCTGGTGGAGTTTACCACTCAATCAGGACACGCACACGCAACAACCATTACCTGCCACATTGCCATCCGCCACACCTAAGACTGGAACTCAGGAAGATAACAGCGATTGGCTCACTCAAACTAGCCCACTGCTATTGACTGGGTAATATATTTAAAACACCACTAAACTTCGATACCTTAGTCATTATTCGAACCCAGGACTCGGTGGTCTCAATCACGTGAGCACTGAGCCACTGATTTTGGTTAAAATTAATACTATTATACTCTGTTAGTGCTATTATGGAATTGCCAGTTCCTCTTAGGAAATTCATAGAAGGGTTAAAAAATTATTTCTTAGCTTCACTATGCTATACTTACTGGTGTCAGTATTAGGAAATGTAGTCCGAGTTATGACAACCGTTTATTTAAATTCTCGTTTATCTCTTACTTAGTAAAGGCTTGGTCTTTATTTGTATGTTTGTTATTCGTTCTGTATCCTCAAATGTATAATTAAATTCTCGATACCGGTTGATTATTCCAACAAGGAATCGTCGATTGTTGTTGAAAAATGTATATCTACAAACCAAGTTGACAACTGTAGAGATATAAATTCTCACAGGAAATTAATAAATCATGGAAAAAATATTCTTTGTTAATTTTAATTGACCAATGAATATATATGAGGACTCTAAATTGACCAGCAGTTCTCTGAAAAAGTTGTTTAATTTAAATATTCTGAATTTCATTATGATGTAATATGCAAATGAAATATCATTAACGAAATGTGAATTTTGCTATAAAGCGACGACAAAATAATTTTAGTAAACTATTAAAAACGTGGTAGAAAATAATATACTTCTTCCATCCAGCGTTCATATTTCATCGAAAGACATGCTTTAGAACTTCTCTTTTACTTACAAAATGAGTACGATAATTTTGTTAACCCCTGGAGATATTCCAATAAAATATGGCTTTGCTTACAGTCCACCTCAGGCTATTGATCTGTTTCCCATAAAAATAACTTGAGAATTCCTTGAAGTAGTGTTAAATTCGTCAGATATAATAATATACTTTGTATACTAATTCAAGTGAGACTGGCATATGAGAAAAATTGGTTTCATTTAAGATAAATGGTTCCCGAGTATGTACAAAATTCTCATCGAAAGTATAATAAAAGCAAGTTCCTCTTCATAACATTGTACCTTTCTTGTAACGAAAGTTTTTATTTATTCAAGGGACTATTGGGAAATAGCTGCAAGAGAAACTATGTTAACGGGAATATTTTCATAGAAATTTTTTTATAGAAGAGTACACCGTTTATCTTTCAATCTTTTCACTATATTATATTGTTTATACTATATTATAATGCATCATATTACATTACAATATATTGCTGGTATTGAAATGAATTTCACTACATTACATTATATAAAATATCACTGATTACAGATTAAATACATTTTGAACACAAGATCAAATCGAGTGTTTTCTGTTTTCATTAGCTTGTCTTCTTTACATAAACAGACTTGAAAATCGGAATATTATTTATTTCAGATTTAAGGTATTATCTTACGGGAAATATGGCATTTGGAGCAAATCAAAGCATGATATGTATCTGTAAACAATCTGTAAACATATGTAAATTGATTGATTAATATCTGCCCCATTGGTCAATTATTTGTAAAATGTAATTCGAATCGGGATCCCTGAACTTCCAGTTCAGAATACCTTCAGCGTACTACGAATTCTCCTCTTTAAATCGGCATATTTTCCACGAGGAATCGTCTTTTTCTAGGCTGTATATTGTAGCAGATATGGCCTAAGTTTTACTTCAATGATTCACTATTAGGCATGCTTCAATTAATTAATAGCTAATTGAGCTAGTATATTCATGCGAGCCAATAATACAAACAGAGGCGCCAAATACTTTGGAATAGAAAGATCAGAGTAATTCTTTTTTTTTACCATATCATTTTGCAGCAGTTCAATAAGGGATCATGAAGTTTCTCCTCTCGTAGATTGTGAGCGTTCCCCACTGAGGGGGCGAAAAGGGGCGAAGAACGGTTGAAAAATTAAATAATTTTTTGTTTAATTTTACTGCAAAATATATATAAAATAACTCTATCAAAAGGGTTTTATACATTACTTCTTGTGAGACCTAAAGTAACAGCCGTCTGAATGGACCATTTTAGTGCAACGTATAAGCCTTCGGAAGTAGGCAATGCGCAACACATGCATCACAGAGTATTCCTTGAAAATTTGTCATGTCATATGTTATAACAAAGGTTTGTACATTTTGCGTAAAGATTAACATTAATTTGGGTAAACGGTCGTCTTATATTTTAATTAAGTAAACGATAAAATCGAAAGAGAAAGAAATATTTTTATACCTGTCACCACTCTATTATTCTGGTATATTAACTCCCACTCCGAGTACTAATCCAGGGAAATGAGGTTTTGGCCGGGACTGTGACTCATCCAGGCAGAGACCACGATTTTTAGGTAGTATGGGTGTCAATAAATGAAACCTATATAAAATCTGCGGTCGATTTTCTGCATATGTTTATTTACAGCCATTTTAATGCAAAAAAATGGAAAAAACGTGGTTTTTCACACTTTTTCACCTGTTGTAAAAAGTAAACTATCTTACAGATAAATCAAATGAATCACCTTGTAGGAAATTAAAAAAGCTTTAAAATGGCGGTTGTTAAATGTCGATATAGTTAATTGTTGCTAAGATAATTGCAAAATGCGGAATTTTATTCAATAAACAATATCTTGTGTAAAGAACAATCTACTGTTTTGTCCTTGCGTAAATAGTTGACTCTCATAGTGCTTAATATCTGGTAAAAATTTCAAATCGATTCGTCAAATAGTTTTTGCAAAATTGCATTAATTTATCCCAGAGACCTTTTTTTTGCAACCCCACCACGTCCAGAGAAATCAAAATACAATGATTCTACGGCCTCCACCTGAAAGGGAAAGACTTGATTTACCAAAATGCTTTGTTAGATATCGAAAAAATTAATTTTCAGACCTGCAAAATGACGTTGCAAAAGAACTCAGATTTTTACCTTATAAACAAATAGAATAATTTTTTAACAATTGATTGTAGTGCATCGGTTTTTCGATATTTGAAAAGCTGATATTTTTACATGAATTTTGAAAAAAAAAGAAGGTCCTAGGTCAATTTGGGGCAAAGTTAGCAATTTTTTTTCAAAAATTCATAGCTCCTTTGTTTATAATAATTAAGAAACGTAACAAGCGCCATTTTAAAGGGGAAGAGTTCAACTTTTAGTGTGTATGTGAATCGAAAAATATTCTGTATTATTATAAATTACAGCGTTATTTATATCGAACAATGTGTTTCTTTTCACACTTTACAAATTCTATTGTTTATAACTTAATATAACAGTAATTTATATATTTAATTGTACACAAACCTCTCCTATAATTTTCAATAAGAATAATACAAAAATTTTGATAATGTATAAAAATATTTTTTTGTAAAATGTTTAAACAAATTACAGGTAATTATTACTCTCTTATTATTTTGGAGCAGATGTGTTGAACCATAGAAAGTTTCTACTGTATCATACAAACCATGATACATGACAAACGCTGTCACTACATGTACATTCACACGCCTGTTGTATACTTCTACGAAGGAAGTAATGGTTTGTTTTATTATTTATTAATAATTAATAATACGCAAATTAATAAGAGCACTTTTCATAAATTGTATGGTAATTTTGCATTTGAAAAATATCTTAAAAATGTAAATGATATCGAATAGAGTGTTTTTATTTTATAAATTTGAAAAATTCAATTGTTTATAACAATAAGATATATATTTACGTGTACATAAGCCTTTTCTACAACTTTCAACAAGAACAAAACAAAAAATTTTGATATTTTGCAAAAAAAAAAAATTTTTTTCAAATGTTTAAACAAATTACATTGTTAATATTAATGTTAATAGTTTAACAGATTGAATATTATTAACGTACGCAAAAAGGTACCCCAAATTGAAAAAAGAAACATCAAAATTGGTTAACAAACACCAAAGTAATAACTTATGTGGTCAGTTTGAAGATGCTGTTTCAATTTTTGAATGCGCGGATTTGAGGGTTCCCCCTCCACAACCTCCGAGCTAAGTTGATTCGAGCCTCATTTTAGAAGCTTTGCCAACAGTTTTGAGAAAGTGCAATCATTTTCAAATTTCTTACACTAAAAGTTGAACTCTTCCCCTTTAAAATGGCGCTTGTTATGTTTCTTAATTATTATAAACAAAGGAGCTATGAATTTTTGAAAAAAAATTGCTAACTTTGCCCCAAATTGACCTAGGACCTTCTTTTTTTTTTTCAAAATTCGTGTAAAAATATCAGCTTTTCAAAAACCGATGCTCTACAATCAATTGTTAAAAAATTCTTCTATTTGTTTATAAGGTAAAAATCTGAGTTCTTTTGCAACGTCATTTTGCAGGTCTGAAAATTAATTTTTTCGATATCTAACAAAGCATTTTGGTAAATCAAGTCTTTCCCTTTCAGGTGGAGGCCGTAGAATCATTGTATTTTGATTTCTCTGGACGTGGTGGGGTTGCAAAAAAAAGGTCTCTGGGATAAATTAATGCAATTTTGCAAAAACTATTTGACGAATCGATTTGAAATTTTTACCAGATATTAAGCACTATGAGAGTCAACTATTTACGCAAGGACAAAACAGTAGATTGTTTTTTACACAAGATATTGTTTATTGAATAAAATTCCGCATTTTGCAATTATCTTAGCAATAATTAACTATATCGACATTTAACAACCGCCATTTTAAAGCTTTTTTAATTTCCTACAAGGTGATTCATTTGATTTATCTGTAAGATAGTTTACTTTTTACAACAGGTGAAAAAGTGTGAAAAACCACGTTTTTTCCATTTTTTTGCATTAAAATGGCTGTAAATAAACATATGCAGAAAATCGACCGCAGATTTTATATAGGTTTCATTTATTGACACCTATACTACCTAAAAATCGTGGTCTCTGCCTGGATGAGTCACAGTCCCAAACATGGTACTTTTTTTACTCATTTCCCTGGACTATACCTGCAGATCTACGTTTTATTACTGTCTGTATATAGAAAGTGTAAAGAAGGGCTGATAAAACTAGAACGTTAGTAAGTCTGACCTTTGCATATGTTCTAATATTCCTGTCACTCAAAATTTTTCTCAGCTGACGAGTTGCCGATATTGCCATCTGTTTTCTTCTTCGAATCTTATATTTGCAGTTTCCGGTATTATCCCCAAGGGTTCCAAAGTGAACCGTATTAACTACCTCATAAAAACCTACCCTTAACGTATCTGGGCGGTATTCCTTAGTCGGTCTACTATTATAATTGCTTCCACATCGACATAGTGGAGTGGAATAGAAAGTCTTAAATTTTTATGTTAAAATAAGCTTAGAATGCCATGAAACGTCGAGATTTTAAGTTTGAGCAAAAAAAAAGATTGTCTGATTTGTCGGTAACTTCTTTGTGCGGTCGGTTACTCTGGAACCGTTTAAGATATTGATTTGAAATTTGGTACACTTATGTATTATAACGAGATCTAGAACTGGATTATATTTTGATCTTATTTCGTTGAAGGATTGGGGGGTAAATTGTGGTAAATAATTAAATCAAGCAAGTAAGAGTCCATAAAATTGGTATTTAGTATATGTAAGAGAAGCTAAGGTTTCAAAAAATTTTTGGCATTAGCCACCTCCATTACCACTATTACCCCCACTATTAAAGGGGGTGAAAAAATAGAATTGTGATTTAGTGTTTGTACAAGAACTAAAGGCACCAAAATTTATTTTACTTCATCCACAGCCACTACCACCCTCTTTTCACCAGACCCACCTCCCACTACCGATGTGGCATATCGCTTTATGGGTTATGGCATGATTTCAAATAATATATTATTAAAGTTCCATAAACAAATATTTTCACATAAAAATTTTTTTTCGTTGAAAGGGACTTGGATAGAAAATCTGGAAGTGGAACTAGTGATTCCTTGGGCAGCGGTTCTTTTTTCGAAGCATTGATTTGGAGGTTGTCAAAATATATTTTTAGGCAACTCTAATAATGAGCTCCCACGACATCATGTTCAATCCAATAAGATAATAAAAAATACAAAGAAGCTCTATTCACATATATGTTAAAAAGTTTCAGCGCATCAAAATGCTTCAGAAAAGTTAGTTAGATCAGAACCTTAGGACAAGACCTTTTCTTAGAAGGAGGTGATAGAGGGAAATTGACACAAAAATAACTGTAAAGAACAATCTGGCTACTTAAATTATCTCTTTAGTAAATACTTTAGTAAAAACTGCCAACCTCCAGATTCCATGCAATGATGCAGATACTGCTGAAAACGTTCTCGCACATTTTGAAGCATTTCTGGGTTGATTTGGCGACATTGGTTTGTGATTTGTTGACGTAAATCATCCAATGCAGCGGGTGGTGTAGAATAAATTCTGATTTTCAAGTGACCCCACAGAAAAGAGTCTAATGGGGAAAGATCTGGTGATCGTGGGGGGCAATCTATGGAACCTCTCCTCCCAGTCTAGTTACGCGAAGTGTTTATCCAAATACTGACGAACAGGCAGTGTATAGTGCGGGAGAGCGCCATCTTGTAAAAATACCAACTCATCCTCCGAATAATTTTGGTCATTTTCAATAATATCAGTCAATTGTGACTTCGAGAAGTTCCAGATACAAAGGGCCAACGATGCGATCACCAAAAATTCCAACCCAAAGGTTTAATTTTTGAGGACGTTGAGTATGTATTTCATAAAATATTCGGGGATTAGAATCAGACTAATAACGAAAATTATGGTTATTAATCGTACCGTATAAAAGAAAAGAACCCTCAAAAACAGATGTTAAAAAGAAAACATGAATTTTCAATCGCTGGCTCACTTACTACCTTACAGAATTGTAAACGAAGATCATCATCATCTTGATTCAGTTCTTGAGTCAAACTTTTTTAGGGTGAAAAACTTTTGGAAATACGTGGAATACTACTTCGTGATTCACCAGATACAGTTGCCAACTGGCTTATACTCAACGTAGGGTCAAGCGGAACAAGGCCCAAAATTGCGACTTCTGCTACCTCATTTCTTGTTGGCGGTTCGTTATTCTGTTATTTATTTGCTACAGATCCAATTCAATTCAATTCAATAACAATTTATTTAACATTTTAATTACATTATATGCGCCTAGCCGGATTCCGGTCCGGAGTCAGCCGCACAACCACACGGGTGGCGTCATGATTTGTGTGTGGCTGGGCGGAGCGGGTCCGGTTCGGCTAGAACAATAAGTTGAAGTGGGGCGTTAGTGCTCCTGTCTTAAAAAATAGGTAAGACTTAAAACTAACAATATGACTATGTATAGGAGAAAGCTTTTAGAAACTTAAAATTAAACTTATTGGTTTTTATTTACGGTGCACTTGTTAGGTCGCACTGCACTCTTTAAAGTTTCGGTTACTGATACGGGGAAAATTCAATGAAAAAACCCGTTCGAACTAATGACATCCTTCGTCCTGGTGGTCGTACCGCCTCCAGGAAGGTAGGGTGAGGGGATGTTGTAGTTTAAAAAGTTTGGATTTTACAAGAAGTTATTGGCCGAGGGGAGATTTTGAAAAGGACAAAAGAACAAAAACTAATAAAAATTAAAAAAAAGGGAGGTGAATAGAGGGGATAGAAAGGGGTTTGAGGTAAAAGCTGGTGAAAAGGAAGAATTATGATATAGAAAAGTGTGGCTAGGGAGGTTGCCGAAAGATAGGCAACGCCTGGTATGGTAATGGGTGTTTCAGGTTGAAAAGTATGGCATTATGCTGTCTGATTCGTGTTATATCGCGGGTTAGTGGACTATCGCCCAGTTTGAATTGGTAGAATTTTTGTGATATTTCCCCGCTAATGGGGTTATGTCGTGAAAACGTGCGTAGAGATCTCTGAGGGAGGTGTACCTACCAGAGTTCGAAATGAGGCTCATAAATTCGTGTTCTAAGACTCTAAGTTTCCGCATTGTCGTGGCCGGGATGCTGCACCACACCGGCGCCGCGTATGTGATAGCCGGCCTGATCACCATTGTATACAGTAATTTCTTATTCTTCTGTTTAGTCCACTACTCCTAGCCAGGAGTGGATACAGCCTCCTGGACATGGAGTAGACCTTGCGTACAGTTTCGTTTATGTGTATGTTAAACGTCAGTCATTTGTCCAAGTTTACCCCCAAATACTTCACGCACCTTTTAATTGGAATTTGGCGGCCCTCGATCGAAATTGGTGTTAGGATGCGGTTCTCAGTGAACCGGAGCGCTACAGATTCAGTATCTTGTAATTTTTCAACTAATTCTGAAACTGCCACACATTCATATTTACATGTTGTTGATTGAATAGTACAGCAGCCCTATATTAGCATATCGATTATTCCCATAATATAGACCAATCACATCAACCCTATCTGCAATTGTATGAACCATTGTTGCTTTTTAGATTAATTAGAGGTGGAGCCTCGCACCACACAATAACGTAAATTACGTTATTAATCAAGTGAAAAACTGAAAATGAAAATGATTAATTTCTTCAGTTCTTTTAAATTCTGATCAGTAAAGAGAAAACTTCCATTAAAAAGTTCAAGTTATCGAATTTACTGATAAAAAGATTGAAAAAATGCAAACCAATTATACAGTGACGTACTAAATGTTTGTAGCTCGTAAATATAAACAGGTTCAGTGTGGAAACAAAAATTCAGTTTAAAAAAGAAGCACATGTAAATTCCAAACACTGCATACCACTGTTCAGAGAATGGCCTCATTTAGTGACATTTACTTTATAATTTATTTTTGCGTTTTCCATAAGTATTTAAGCCTTTAAAAGTATTAGTGAAAAAATTAGTCCGCTAGCGTTAATATTAACCCCAATATTTGATTACGAATTCGTAACATATTTGAAACGGCCGACTGCGCGGAGCGAGCATTTGTGATGTCACACCACTCCACTGGTTCTATGAGTTATGCGGTTATATTCAGTTTAAGAGCTTTCGTTGTACACTGTGGGGGTGTGATGTTATATAACTAATTTGATTCTGTTATTTTTTATAGATAAAAATATATGCTCTCTAGAAAATGGGAACTTTAATGCTGATTTCAACATGCCATGTGTAGACATTTTTATGGTTATGGAATATTTTAATAATAATAAAGATTACATAAGTGCTGAAATGAATCGGGGTGTCAAATTACAGAGGTAGGTTAACTAAATACATATCTACTTTAATAAAGTCTACCAAATTTATCTGACTTTTAGGTCAGCTACACAAAATTATAGCGATAACGCTGTTGGTTATGTATAAATAAAAGGTATTTTAACACATATGAATTTCCATGCCCTCTTCAAGCTTAGTATTGTACAATTTTTAATAATAACCTATTACACTAGACTTACGTTAAAATGATCCTCAGAACAATACTTCATCCCTTTATTACTAACAAATTTCTCCCCGTGCCTAATTTGTTGCCACAAATTTCTAATACTTTTGTCACTTGGTAATGAAATAAATATTTTATTGAGAGTAGACACCGGTGTACTTTTGCAGCCTGAAACTATAAAATATTATATAACCTCTTTTTTATCCATATTAATAATAAAATACAGAACACTTAAAAGATATGAACGAAATTAGCACGTCCATCGTACGTACCGTAAAAAACTATATGGGAACAGGTGAGCGGTCGACTGCCAGTAGTGGTGTGATGTCACACTGCGTTTTCGCGTGCTCTATTTTCATTATTTATTTTGAGGGAGGAGTTGAAAAAAAATCTAATATTTTGCACATTTACTAACTTCAAGGTGTACTTCGAAATATAAATTTTAAAAAATGCTAAATGAGCCCATTCAAGAGGCTTTCCAATAATGTACGACTCGGCCCTCCTTCCCTATTCAAATTTTAGGTGTTGTTCACCCCACTTCTCGAAGGTTGAAGTATTAATATTGAAACTGGGAAAACCAGGTTTCCTCCTCCAAAATAAAATTGATTTGTCCAAGTGTTTATTTATGTCTACGCTATTATCACCCAAAACACAAGTCAAGTTTTCGTTGGGCCACTCTGTATAATACCATCATACAGACCTCATTAACTTAACGGGTTATATCTTTAAACTTTTATCGGCTTTTATAAAAACTATTCACGCCTTGCAAAGCATACTGTGTCGTTTAACTAAAGCCGTGAAAATTATAAAATTTATAGTTTTCACGAAAGCGGAATAGCAAACAAATACTTTTTCGAACATGAGCTTGATGAAAAACAAATAGCTGTAATTAATTTTGAAACTCGCGAATAGTGGAAAGAAACGAAAATTACGTTAAAAATCTGCAAACATGGCTGGGTAATTAGCAGAGAAATAAAGTTAATGAAACAAAAGTGAATGATTTAAAAATGTAGATGAATTATTTGAGTCGAGTTGAATTTCAGATTTTTTGCGAGCAGCTCGCATGCGAAATGAGCTTTTTTAGTGGAGGTCGTGACATTTGGGTTCATGTCATGAACATATGTAAGCTCTAAATTCAATGTAATATAATATTTTGATAATCTCCCGCCGCTGTAAAACCATACGGCGGAGTCTAGATCTGCCCCCTGCTTTGTTCCAGGTTTATTTTTAATACGCGCATAAACCAGATGAGATAATTCCATTTCAATCAAAACATGTCACCAGTTCGTGACGATATGCCGTACCCAATTTGTAATTTGGACTGATATAAATGGTCAACAGCTTCGTAAATTCCTGAGTTATAGTTGATAATAAATATTATATTGGTACTATCGAGTTAAGTTTATTAATGGCATTTAATAGTACAACATACCGTGAGCCAGAAATATTGGATACAAAACAAGTATACGCTAAAATAATACTAATTATACAAACAAAACTTACTTGCAGTCTATAGACTATATTTACTCTACTCGCAAAAGGAAAATGAGCTTATCAAAATAGGTGTAGCAAAAAAGGACATACTTACAAGACACTTTGTTCATTTATGTCAAAAGTTGTAAGGATAGTAAGATTATGTTTACTTTTAAAACTATAATGGTTAATATTAAGTGGTTGAGAGAAAATAATGGACGATTTAAGATTAATAATAGATTTGATAATTTAATAAGTATCAGTTCTTCTGAAGTTTTCTTTTGCTGTTTCTTTTTTTAAGACCAAAATTAAACTACTGACAATTTCAATGTATTATTTACCAGATGATGTTATTTTGGAGTAAAATTTAAAGAATCTATAATTGATACACCATTTGTTCATAGATTTTTTTTTTAAAGTACTGGAGATCGTACTTTTTTAAAAAATCTATGCTGTGTTAAAAAGTATTAGTGTATTTTTGACGTAGCAATCACGAACCTCGCTATGTATGTAGTGAAAGTTCAAAAAACCTCATTCCCGAAATTTCAACGATTCTTTTCAGTTGTATCAACCAACCTATTGGAGTTCACAAGCTACAGGCGCCCACGCATAAGCCTAAAAATTGCCGTTTTTAGCGCCCGAACACGTCGACTTAATTGACAACAATAAAAAAATTAAAAGTCTCTAAAAAATTTTAAAAAAATCCTTGTGCTACTAAATCGAATGTATAATTTTTTGGAAAAGTTTGGATCAACTTCCAATATTTTTCTAATTTTGACGATGTTAAACGCAAAACTTCTTTTATCGCCCTTTATTTTCTTAAATTTAAATAGGTATTACAATATTGTACAATGGAAACTTAAATGTTTTCTTAATGTTTTCTTAACTTAAATATTGCCGATATTTTTACTTATAACTTTTTAGTCTACATGGGCGTTCTTTGTTTTTCTTAAATATATTTTTCAATGCAAGAAACAAAAAAAAATGAAATTTGGATATTTCAACCTCATTTTGGGTATGGAGAACCTAATGAATCCATTTTAAAAAAGTTCTTTTAATATTTGACAGCGAAAAATTCGTTATTATTTTTATTTTTTAAATAATTGTTTAATAATTGTAATAAACCATTCGTAACAAATGTATTTTTCAAGAATGTTTTTCAACACTCGATGGGGTTCTCAAGCTTGTTTCTTAACATTTTTTTACAGTTGACGCTTCTTGTTTATAAAATATAAACAATTACTATTACGGTTAGGAAAAGTTGCAGGTTTTTTACAGGCGCGGATTTATGGGGGGGTAATGGGGTAATTACCCCTCCCCAAGATTCTGTAAATCATCAATTTTTGTTTTAAAATGGTATGATTTTTGTTAATTTTGGGAAGAAAAAAAATTTTAATAGGGTAATTACCCGTAATTACCCCTAAAAAATTTAAAATGAAAATTTCTTGGGGGGGGGGGGGGGCCAAGAAATTTTCATTTTAAATTTTTTAGGATGAAAAAAATTTTTCTCTGCTTTTCAAAAAAATTTTGATGAAACATTTTTTTTTGGATTTCTTCCCCCCCGCTCTTCAAAAAAATTTTAGAGCAATTTTTCATGTTCGTCATTTTTTAACAAATTGTTATAAGTAACATATAGAACTTATATTTTAATTAAGTAATTTTTTTCTGAAAAAGGTACCATACATGCAAAATATGCGTGGTACAAAAAATACATATATACTTTTTGTAGAAAAAAAAAATGAAAAACTTACTTTTAATACTTTTCTTGAATCATACATATAATAATAGTGGAGTTAAGAAGGCTTTAAAAGTGCTCACAAATACTTTCTCATCGAGCTTAATCAAAAAAATTTTTTTTCGAATACTGGGAAATTAATGTACCTAAGTTAATTCACCAGTTGATCTATTTCATGTTAGAAAGTTTCGTAAAAAGTGTCATGGCGAAAACTAGATTGAGATCACTAAAAGTGACTGCACACATTGACCAACGCGTCTAATTCCCAAACTTTGTAAAAATGATATACCATGGTATAATATTCGTATCATTATTTTTATTACACAGCCCCACAAAAAAAAATGTTCTGTTCACCAAACTAGACCAACATATCTATACGTTTTTGGGGTCGCTGAATCCGAATCCAGGGTCTGTTTGACCCCGTCAGGGTCAAGGTCAATCCAAGGTTAAATTGGGAAAAAACGATTAAGCGAAGGTAACCACGATTTCTGTACTTTTGTGGGGTCACTGAATCCGAATTCGGGATTTGCCTGACCCTGTCGGTCAGGGTGATGGTCAATCCAAGGTCAAATTGGGAAGAAACCTTTTAAGCGCAGAAAACCACCATTTTTATACGTTTTTGGGTTAACTAAATACCACCTCCTGGTCTGTTTGACGCATCAGGTCAGGGTCAAAGTCATTAAAAGGTCAAATTGTGAAAAGCATTAAAGCTAGAAAACCACGATTATTATACGTTTTTGGGGTTGCTGAATCCAAATCCGAGGTCTGGTCGACCGCAGCAGGTCAAGGTCAAGGTCAAGGTCATTCCAAGGTCAACTTTTGTTTATCAAATGCAAACGCGTTTTTGACCACGGATTCTGAAAGAGCGGGATATTTTACGTTCGCATATGGTTTGACCTATGATCAAAGTGACCTTTGGTCAACAGAAGGTCGAATCACTCTCTCAAATTAATTTATCTAAGATCACAAATGATTCGTATTGAGAAATCTCATTTTCAAATCTTTATCGAGCATGGTTTAGCCTCGTGATATTTCTCAGAGGGGGATTGGAGAACCAAGACCGCAGACACCTAGATCCACCCGCAACCAACGAGTGGCGTCTTCCAATCCTCTGGGAAAAATGAAACGTCTATGTCATATACTGACTGCCCAGACATCTCGGTGGTAGGGACTGATGAAGTTGCTGGAGCATGTGCTCTAACATCAGTATCCGAGCGATATGTGTAATTTCTGTAGGAATCCTCTGATCCTCTTATTAAAATTAAAAATCCTGCTTCTCAGAGGATGCTGGAAATGGTGACAACTGCCTTAATCGAGGATATGTAGAATGATCCATTTTCCGATCCTTCGAGGTAATGGAGCCAGTAAAGGCATACTGCCCTACAGGGGCGTTAGAGTGTGAGGATGAAGCCCTAGTGTGTCCGACAACGAGTTGACTTTGCCCAGGTCTAAGTATGAGGGCTTTCCAACTTTGACGAGGACAAAGTCAATTCATCGTCGAATACACTATGGCTTCATCCTCACACCCTAACGCCCCCTGCAGGGCAGTACGCCTTTACTGGCTTCATTAGCATAAAAGATCGGAAAATGGATCATTCTACACATCCTCGATTAAGGCAATTGTCACCATTTCCAGCATCCTCTGAGAAGGAGGATTTTTAATTTTAATAACAGGATCAGAGGATTCCCACATAAATTAAACGTATCGCTCGGATACTGATGTTGGCCTCATCAGTGATGCTCCAGCACTTTCATCAGTCCCTATCACCGAGATGTTTGTTCAGTTAGTATGTGACATAGACGTTTCGTTTTTCCCAGAGGATTGTAAGACGCCTCTCGTTGGTTGCCAGTGGATATAGGTGTTTACTGTCTCGGAGAAATATCACGAGGAAAAACCATGCTCGATAAAGATTTGTAACTTAGATTTCTCCATACGAATCATCTTTGATCTTAGATAAATTAATTTGAGAGAGTGATTCGAACTTCTGATGACCAAAGGTCACTTTGATCATAGGTCAAACCATATGCGAACATAAAATATTCCGCTCTTTCAGAATCCGTGGTCAAAAATGCATTTGCATTTTATAAACAAAAGTTGATCTTGAAATGACCTTGACCTTGACCTGATGAGATCGAAAAGACCCCAGATTCAGATTCAGCAATCCTAAAAACGTATTAGAATCGTGGTTTTCTAGCTTACATATTTTTCCCAATTTAAACTTGGAATGACCTTGACCCTCACCTGATTTGTCAAACAAACCAGGAGTTGAGATTTAATTACCCCAAAAACGTATAAAAATCGTGGTTTTCTTCGCTTAAAAGGTTTCTTCCCAATTTGACCTTGGATTGACCATCACCCTGACCTGATGGGGTCAAGCAGATCCCGAATTCGAATTCAGTGGTCCCAAAAATGTACAGAAATCGTGGTTTCATTCGCTTAAACGTATAGATATGTTGGTCTAGTCTGGTGAACAGAACATTTTTTTGTGGGGCCGTGTTGAGTCTACTTTCATTGATCAGAAATCATCTTCATTAGTTTGTTTTGTAGTCTACAATATTTTAAAAAAATATCAAATTGTGCAATTTATCACTTTATCAGAGCTGTCAGTTTAGAAGTTAGGTACTTAATTTTTTATAAAGTTTTGAAGTTAGAGAAGTTGGTCAACCTGTGCGTTGACTTTTTACTACTTTTAGTCATCAGCGCCGGATTAACCACAGGGCAAAATGGGCAACTACCCAGGGGCGAAACTCGAATAGGGGCGAAACACCCGAGAAAGAAAGCTTACTAAAATTTATTTTTAATTTTCTATAGCTTAAATCAAATTATGATGACTGATGTACTAATTTATAATCATTTATTTTAATAGTCTAATCTCTTGATTTAGTATTTATGTTCAGTTTTTTTTATATAAAATATACGTCAATATGATTCCATGATTCTTGATATTTTTATTTGGTGAATATTTTTCTAATAGGGGGTGAAAAAATATGTAGTGCCCAGAGCGCCAAATGGTCTTAATCCGTCACTGTTAGTCATACCAATCTAGTTTTCGTATATTACTTTAATATAAATATGAAAATATGTGTACATAGTCAAGATTATAATGTATTTATTACTATCAACCATGTTATGTAAAATGTGCACACATTAATTAATAAAACGTTGGCAAGCATCTAGGGGCGGAAGAACCTGGAGTAATGACCTCTACTTGAGGTTAACCCAGAATCATTTATAAGGATTAGCATTTATTCATATAAATAGACGGGATAGCAGTTGAAAATACAAAATTTTGTGTTACTTTGTTAGATTTTAATAAAGGCCACTTTGATAAAATATTACAAAACTACAAGAACAAACATACTGCGTAGTTTACTGATGAGTGTTTCACAAATCAAATTGATATCATCGAGAGATAGTTAAAATTAAAAATATTATACCTAAAAAAGTTGCTTATTTACAAAAACATTCTAGAATATTCAACAATTATATAAAAACTTTCAATAAACTGACGAAGAGTGTAATGTAACGTCTAGGATGATTTTCGTTTTTTTTTTTTAATTAGAGAAAAACGAAATTCATCTTCTAGCCCAGAGGACAGAGAACATTTTTATAGTGAAACCCACAAAAAGTTGCAAACTGAATAATTTTTTTTTAATGAGTTTGAAAAAATGTATAGAATAATATTCTGAAAAGTTTACATTCCGCTCGATGCAGAACATAAAAAAAAGTGAAAAAAACATTTTTTTTTACCAATTTTTTCAAAATTTTTAAATTAAGTCAGGGTCGAAAAAAATAAAAGTGTTATAAAATACAGTTAAAAAATAAAAATACAGTGTTTCTGAACAAAAAATATCCTAATAAAATTTTTCGCTAAAGCCACGGTATTCCTGGAAAAAAATAGTGAAGTAACCTTGTCACTCTGCGTGGCTAGCGCACGGTTAAATGCATACTATGGAACCTCTAAAAATTCTTAGCTGTTCTATCGAGTAAAATAAAGCTTTTTTCTCTTTCTGATTACACGTTTTAAACATTTTTCTTAGTGAATACAAGGATAAATAGTAAGTATGGAGGGAAAATATATAATTATCAATGCATACACAGACACCACACATACCCCGTGAATCGCTCGCATGAATTTTTACGTGCCTTTACTGTATTATATTTATTACAGGTACACCTATCCACATTTCAGCTACATCCAATGGATTCCTTATACATTTGTTAATGTATTGGAAAAGTTCCAGAATTTGTATTCAAAACACTCAAAAAGATATTTTCATAGTTATAAGGATAAGATCGTGAAAATCGCAATTTCTTATCATGATCTGATTGATCATATTTTCGAAAAAATGCATACAAGTAAACGATTTTCTGTTTGAACATATATTACATACATTTTTCCGAAATAGTGATATTTTATTTTTTTCAATGGGTCAATTTCTCGACAAGTTGCAGTCTCTAATACATATATTTATCAAAAAAAATTATCAAGCAAGGAAATTAAAATGATTTGAGATGTACTTTTTTTTAATCCTCGTTACTGCAACGTAATAAACCATAATAATCATGAAGTGTATATACTTTTCAACAGTTCTCAATGAAGAAAGAATTTTTTTGGAGGGCTTTTATTTTTTTCTATATTGTTTATTGCGACGATTGAGTTCGGGCGTGATAATATAGGTATATATAAGTATATTTTTCCCATCCATCCTTTGCTCGTATTGTTTAAAACAAAAAAGCATCAGAAAGCTACAATTTCCATCTTTTAAATGAACCAACACTCATAGATTGAACAAATTCTGATTTAGTGACGTGTAATTCAGTGCGTCGGTGTCACAGTCATGCGTATTCAAGCGCGTGCACGCATGGATCTCGCTCCGAGTTATAACGTTACATTTGACTATTTTTTTCCAGGAAAACCGTGGCGTTAATGATAAATTTTGTTAGAACATTTTTTGATCATAAATACGTGTTCTATCCATCTGTATTGTTTAATCTTTTCTAGCTTGATTTAATTTCAAAATTTTGAAAAAATCGATGAAAAAAATTTTTTTTTCACTTTCATGTTCTGCACCCGAGCGAAATATAAACTTTTTAGGATATTATTCTACACACTTTCACGAACTCATTAAAAAAAGTTTTACACAGTTTGCAATTTTTTGTGGGTAAATACCTACGTAGACTGGGCTATTCAGTTTCGTAACTTTCCTGTAGAATTAATGGTTTCGAAGATCTGGAAGCATAAAAATTGAATCTGAATTATAATAATTCTAATTTTAATTTTAATTAGAGAAAAACGGAATTCATCATCTAGTTAGGCGGACTTCAATAAAAAATGTGCTATTAATGAAGAAAGCATGAAACTTTCAGGGATTATTCTGTATACGATAATTCTAAGTATTTAAAAATATCATAAAATAACAAAATGGCTGCCATTTAAAATTGGCGCCTACTCGCTCGTGTAACACGCTGACTATTTTAGCTCCTATTTTACCGATTTTAATAATGTTTTTAAATTATAGTAGCTCTTTTAACTAACTGCATTTTTAGTTATTAGAACTTTCTTCCTAAGTTTACAAGTTTGATAGATAAATCCAGAAGAAGAGAAAAATCTAAAATCTGTAATCTAGTTTTTATGAATTCGCTGTTAAACGCTTGAAAAAAAGTTTAAAATAAGATAAGATGGTTTTAGTATCTTTGAGCTGTTAAAAAAAAGTTGTTGTGACATTGGCTACAATAGAGTGGTTAGACATTTGGTAATGCAACGTAATTATAATATCATATTTCAGTATCAGTTTTATTTAGTCCAAAAATAAAATTACACTTTTTGACGTAAATAATTATTTTAGATGAAAAAGGTATACGCGTGATGGTTCTCACTTACACATTAATATACACTGAACATGAGAACTCACGCAGTTGCAATGCCCTATACATATTTTACGTGTACAGCGACAAGCGATGATTTCACTGCGGATCTGAGGATTTTAAAGCCTGTCAGTGTTATCTATATTGGTTCCCAACCTATTGTACCAGCCTCCCATCCTCATTCTGTAGGTGAAGGTATCATTGGCTGTTTAATGTTTGATTGGCGTCTCCTCTTAATTGGGGCTCGAGCGATGGATCGGCATCGGCATCGGTCATCTGCAAAATATAAGGCCGTTGGTGCCGATAGATTTTCTTATGGGTTGCAATGCCATTAATGGTAAATTTTAGGTTTACCTAATTAAATCTTATAAACTTAATTTTGTTTATGTTTATAAGTTTATTGTTATCAATTATTTTTATTATTATTACCTATTTATATTGAATATGCCTAAGATCAAAATTCAAACATGGGCCATCGGCATCGGCCGATGCTCAAGTAAAAACATTGGCATCAGCATCGGCATCGGCCCATCGGCAAAATTCTGCCATCGGCCGAGCCCTGTATAGCGTTATCGCTATAAATAAAATTAAAATCGAAGTAAATATACGTATATTTGTTTTTAATACATGTTCATATTTTATGTGATATTGGTATTTTTAAGTATATTGATATTATATTTTTATATCGAATGTTTTTTATTTTTCTTAGCGACTCCATGGAAACTTCTCCATTATGGATCGAGTTTTCCTTTTTGTTTCTTAGCGACTCCATGGAAACTTCTCGCTTTTGGAACTTCTCGATTTCCAGTGAGTGAGTCGCTATAGTCGCTATACCCCGCTCTTAATATGCA
Organism: Rutpela maculata; assembly: GCA_936432065.2. Lineage (NCBI taxonomy): Eukaryota > Metazoa > Arthropoda > Insecta > Coleoptera > Cerambycidae > Rutpela > Rutpela maculata. The sequence goes on from OW386285.2 coordinate 55,531,465, forward strand.
ATAGAAGTGCATCTCGTATACAATTTTTTTATGTATGCAACATTAACATCAGTTTCTGAACATGTTTGATCGTACAAAGTTTGTCGAAAACATCTGGCTCTATTTCTTCGGATGGTTGTGATATAGAACTGAAAGCTGCTGTAACCTGAGGGTATTTTTCCCAAGCCACCCAGTCCGATTTTTTTCCACGTGAAGTGAATGAAGACACTGTAGTGCATCCAGATAAAGTATGAAAGCCTGGTAGTGCCGATGCTTTTTCAAATTCCATCTCTGCAGCAATCTTATGTGCAGAAATTATTCGTATATTCTTCTCTGTCCCTAATTCAATCCACAATTTTACACCTGGATATATACTAGCGAAAGCAATGCCCAATACTAGTATGTCAGAATTAATGGTTCTTAAAAGTATTCGAGAGCATCCCTGCCCAACGGCTGCATGAACATGCAGGATAAGCCTGGTGTCCGCCTCTTCGTGAATACTGGTGCACGACAGATGTCTATATTACTTACTACATCTTCCCTCATTGTTGTTATGGTAGTTCCAACATTAGGAGTTATATTTTTGACATACATTTCGAGGAACTTAAATCTCTACCTTATTGTCATCCACTCGCAAAAATTCGTTCCATTGATTTGACAGGGTGTTTTCGATGTGACACGAGTTCGAGTACCGGTTTCCCGTTTCTGACGAGACATTGTTATTGATGAATCAGGGCGGTAAGTATCCCAAATAACTTCTAGCCCAGAAGTACATCTAAAATATGTTTTGACACAGGGAATAAATCCTTGTTCTGAGTAATCAGCAAAGTTTTTCATAGAGTCGGTCGGTCTAATGATATTTACGAGTGCGGCCCCATCAAGCAATACGGTGTCCAATGTTTCAGGTTGGTCATGCCCCTGAAGCAGCTATTCCACACAACCCATGATATCACTTTTTTCGATATTCGAAGGTACCGTGTTGGGCAAGTGATGGAGGCTACGCATGATTCTCTACGAGTGTTGCTATAATACCCATGCCTTCATCTAACAACTTAGGATTTACTTTCATAGGGACAGACTCCAGGACCTGAAAGTTAGTGATAGCAGTTGCTAGTAGCCCGTAACAGTCTTCAGGCGTCACAGCTCTACTTTTCATAGGGTCTGTCAAACATTCAAATGAAGTACATTGACAAAATTTTGCCAATTTGTAACCTTCGTATTAATGGTATTATATAATAATAATAATAACACGTCTTTATTATTTTTCATATAAACATGACAATTACTTATACAATTCATAATAAAATAAGACATGAAAAATAAATGGCGAAGTTAAGCGGTCACAATCCACAAGAAATCATGCACGCTTTTCTTACACTTAACCACAAAATAATTTACAGTAATTTAAACATAATTACAAACAAACAAAAATAGATAATGCTGAATGAACGAGTGATTTACATATTTCCATTATATACATATATTTTATTAATTCTCCATACAAAGGGCTATAACAATCCTGTACATTGACGTTCGAACAAGTGTGTCTTATATATCTTTTTAAACCTAGTGATGCTGTTCTCTTTTAGCTGATGAGTCAAACCATTATACGTTTTACCAATTTGATAACTAAATGATCTCTTGAACAATTCAGTACGATGCTGCGGTGGAGTTAGAAGACCCTTAAATCTAATATTCAATGTATGTACATCAGTGCGAAATTTAATTTTTTGATACAGGTATATGGGAGTCTTATTTAATATAATTTCATGAAAAAGACAGACTGTGTGATGCAACCTTCTGTTATACATATTAAGCCATTTTATCTCTTTGAGTTTGTGAGAAATTCTCTGATTTCGATATATTCCATAAATGAGTCTGAGACAAGAATTTTGTAATTTCTGTATTTTCCTTGCATACAAAGTAGTTATGCAAGGGCCATATAAACAATCTGCATAATTTAAAATAGATAAAACCAGAGTTTCACAAAGAAGAACTTTGATTTTATGTGGGAGATAATGACGATTACCATATATTAATTTTAAAACAGAATAACCTTTTTGTAACATTTTATTTACATGGTCCTCAAATCTTAAATCACAGTCTAATATAACTCCTAGACTTTTTGCCTTGTCTACTTTTTCCAAAGAATCATCACCGATTTTAATGTTTATTTGATCTTTAATATTGTTTCGTTGGTTTTTAGGACCAAAAATGATAATATTAGATTTAACGGGATTAATGACAAGACAATGATCATTTGCAGTTTTTACAAAGTTTTGAAGATCTTCATTGACAAATGTACAGGCGATATTAGCATCAGAGGGCTTGAAAGAGTAATAGAGCTGGGTGTCATCTGCATATAAATGCACTTTGCAATAGGTTAAATGATTAATAAGGTTGCTTGTGTACACAGTAAATAATAATGGACCAAGAAGAGATCCTTGGGGAACGCCAGATCTTAGAGTTAGATAATTTGACGTATTATTATTCAATTTTACACGTTGTTCCCGATTATTTAGGTATTCATTGAATAATTGTAATGCTCCCTCAGAGAGCCCTATGTAATGCAAAATGTTATTAAGTATTTCATAATTTATCGTGTCAAAGGCCCTACTAAAGTCAAGCAAAATTAAAGTAGTACACAAACCTTTATCAGTAGCCGCTATAACATCATCTACTATGTGTAAGAGGGCTGTAGTGCAACTGTGTTTGGGCCTAAATCCTGATTGAACCGAAGGTATTAATTTGTATTTTTCTATGTGCTCTCTTAACTGGTGTTCCATTATTCGTTCAATAAGTTTTGACATGGTTGGTAGTAAACTAATAACTCGAAGATCTTTGAATTCTTCTAGATTATTTTTTTTAGGCAACACAGTTATGTCAGCCCTCTTCCACATAGCTGGAAAAACGTTCTCAGTTAAGCAGAAATTTATAATATGCGTTAAATATAAAATAATATGCGGACAACATAATTTTAAAAGATTAACATTTAAACCATCACACCCAGCTGCAGTAGTTTTTATTTCATTTAAAATCTTATATATTACGTGTTCGTTGACAGGTTCGAATTTAAAATTTGAATTATTTATATTATGATTTTTATAAAACTCAATAACTTCATTTGATGCAGTTGTCTCGGGAATAGCATTTATAAAAAAAATATTTATTTCATTAACATTCTGTAAGCGATCTGGAATCTCTCTAAGTTTATTTTGAGGCACAAAATTGTTTTCTCTGAGAAATTTCCAGTTTTGTTTTGCTGTAGAATTACTTATTTTATGTTCAATATACATTTTTTTCTCTTTTTTAATAGCTTTAGTTGCATAATTACGCATTTCCTTATAAAACTGAAAATGTGCTGGATTTTTTGTTCGTCTATAACGTTTCTCTGCCTTATCCCGTATTTTCATCATTATTTTTATATTATACGTTAACCAGGGTGCATACGGTTTAGTGAATCTAGATGTGATGAAGGGTGCGTGTATTTCAAATAGGTCATTAATATTTTTGACTAAAAATTCTACCTTTTCATTTATGTCATTTAAATCAAATATTAAATACCAGGGAACGCTAATAAGATCTGCTTCAAAGTGTTCATAATCAAAATTTTTAAAATTTCTGTACGTAAATATTTTTTGTTTATTTTTTTTAAATTACAAAATACAATTTGGTGATCAGATAAATCATTGTCTAAGACACCCTTCTCTAAAACATCCAAACCCTCTGACACTAAGATGAGGTCAATTAATGAAGAAGTACTTTCTGTAATTCTAGTAGGAACGTCTATTATTTGATTTAAATTAAAAGAGCTTAAAACAGAAAAAAAATTATTCACGCAGATATTATTAATATGTAGTAAATTTATATTGAAATCCCCTGTACAAAGAACATGGTTTACTGTAGGAAATATCAAACTTAAGTTGTCTTCTAACTCATTCAAAAAAGCTCCTGTATCCAGGGTGGGAGGTTTGTAAACAACACCTATAGCTGCAGAAGAATTATTCAATGTTACTTTGATCCATAATTGTTCTATAGTATTGCTTGTAAGAATTAAATCACTATTATACTATTTTTTATATAAGTGCACAATCCTCCCCCCCTAGTTTCACGGTCACGTCGGAACATTTTAAACCCATCGATCTGAATTAAATTATCAGGTACACCCATATGCAGCCAGCTTTCAGAGATTAAAAAGATATCAAATGATTGCTGAATAATAATTTCTTTTAATTCATGCACTGAAGGTAACAGAGATCTAACATTTAAGTGTCCGACTTTAAAAGTTTTTAAATTCATTATTTCTAAACATAGATAAACATGCTAAAAAAGAACCTCATCAATAAGTACGAAACAAACAAGTAGACAGAATATTTTGTGTGCTATTAAGAAGATAAAATATATACCTAAATATAAATTATACGTATTATTCACAAGTGATATATAAATGTTAAAAAAAGTGCTTGATTACAGTATAAAAAGTTAGTTATTATAGCCCAATATTAGAGAAATAAAATATACAGAGAAACAAAATATGTAAAAAGAAAAGAAAAAGAAATAATATTTCTTTTATACAAAGAAAAAACTGGAGAATGCAAGAGCTGTTTTTCTACTTGATACCCTATAAAACCTTATTTACTAACCAGTCTGAAAACATTAACCTTAACATAGCAGTATGTACAGAAGTAAATATTAATTTACCAAAATTCTTACAAAACAAAACCAATTAAAAAAAACCGCTGCCCAAGGAATCACTACTTCCACATCCAGATTCTCTATCCAAGTCACTCACAACGAAAAAACTTTGTATGTGAAAATAATTGTTTATGGAACTTTAATAATATAATATTTGAAATCTTCTACCGCAAAAACCCATAAAACGATACCCCACATCGGTAGTGGGGTGGGGGTGGTGATAGGGGGGTGGTAGTGGGGGGTGGATGAAGTAAAAACATATTTTGAGTTTTCTGGTTCCTGTACATACACTAAATCACAATTTTTTTCATCCCCTTTAATAAGGGGGTGGGGGTGGTAATGGGGGTGGGGGTGGTAATGGGGGTGGCTAAAGCCAAAATTTTTTTTTTGAGACCTTAGCTTCTCTTGTATATAATAAATACCAATTTCGTGGACTCTTACCTGCTTGATTTACCCATTTACCCCAAATTTACCCCAATTTACACCCCAACCCTTCGACGGAATAAGATGAAAATATAATCTAGTTCTAGATCTCGTTAAAGTACATATGTGCACCAAATTTCAAGTCAATATCTTAAACGGTTCCAGAGTAAACGTGCGCACAAAAAAAAGTTACAGACAGACAGACAGACCGACAGACAGACCGACAGACAGACAGAAAATTTTTTTTCGCTCAAACTTAAAATCTCGACGTTTCATGACATTTTAAGCCTATTTGGACAATAAAAATTTTTAAAAATTTTTTTGTCGTTACTATACTTCCACTGGACGTGGAAGTAATAATGATATATATTTATACACAATACACAAATGGATATTTAATAATAAAATTATAAATTTTCAATATCTGCTTCCGATTTAATTCTTATAATTTCTTCGCCTTCATTAAATTTATAGAAAATTCGACCATCGCTTGTCCAGACTTTGCCAATTTCGCCCACTTTGCTAATAACCATTTTCAGTAATTTTATTTTATTTCTGGTTAAATCTTCCCTTATGACTAATTTACTACCTTTCAGGTTTTTCTTTTTACCATATACAAGTTGTTTATCTCCAATTCGAGCAAACTGAACAATAATTGGACGAATTTTATCCTTATCGTGCTTACCAATTCGGTAACAATGTTCAATTTCAATTTTTCCAGTGTCTATTCGAACATTAGTTTTTAAAACTTCAGTTACAACTTTAAAAATATTTTCATTTTTTTGCTCTTTCACGCCATACATTCTAAGAGTTTTATTACGAAGTATTTGATCCATGTTCTCACATTTTTCTGATATGTTTTGCAAAATTGTACTTTGCTTCTCCATTGCAGCTTTTAAATTTTTATTTTCTGCCTCTAATACGGTAATTTTTTCTTCAAATTCCTTGGTAACAGTACTGGCAATCGTTTTTGTAATTAAACTTATAAATTCCTCAGATGTGCAAATTTTATTGACTAACATTTTTATATTGGCTTGTAGTTCGGAGTGTTCCTCCTTATCTTTACCTGCTTTGTTTCTGTTAGACATATTACTAACAAATTTGCACTTATTAATCACTTTTTACACACCACAACTGCAGTTATATTAAGCTTAGACTTTGAAGAACCGTTTAGTACTAGATAATAATAATTGTTTATATTGGTAATCACTTTAATTTAAACACTTTTACACAGCTCATGCAACTACACCTTCACTCAAGCAGCGCCATCTATCCTCTCCATATGTTAACTATAAATCTAAATACAGGATGTTTTGAGTCTGAGTGCTATTATAGTAACAGGTGATATATTATAAGGATTATAAAGAACAAGAAATTTTTTTACAATAGGGGCCTAAAATCACACGGTATTTTTGAGAGAAAAAATAATGCAACATCGATCTTTGAAGGATTAAATGATTAAAATATGTTAAGAGAAGATGCAATAAAGCTGATGTAAAACGAATTTTTAAAAAATATTTTATATTTAGCTATTTATTTTTAAAACATACAATCACCAAATGTCCCTGTCTCATTACTGTAACCACTTGGTAACAGTAACAGAGGAGGGAGAAAATGTATTAACAATTTGCTAAAATATACTACTAACACCTTGCATATTTGTTTAATTTGAGTTGTTGCCTAGTTTTCAATATATCCTGCTATTTTTTTTCTAACACAAGAAGCTCGTTGATCTAAAAATAAACAAACAAACAAATAATCGAATCATGTGTTTAAAAATTATGTATAACTGAAATTTCTTATCTAGAGGTATTTAATTTTGTGTATTGCGTTTAGTAATATAATTATAATTAGTTCTAATGAAAGCACAGTCACACATAATCGGGTTGTGTAGACCTTCTCGGTACACTTTGAAAATGGCCATGTGTAAAAGTGAGCTGGTCTGCTGGAATTCCAGCAATTTCAAAGCGTTCCGACAATATTGGCTCCAGCAAGTTAGGTCGTGAGTAACAAAACAAATAACGTTGTCTAATTATTAGTGGGGACGGTGTTGGCGCGGCAACATGTCAGAACGTGCAATCTATCATTGGGTATTTAACAAAAAAATACTTTCTTGTCGTCAGCAGAAAAGTACTAAATAAAAGCCACTTACGTTGTTTTAATTTTTGTTATATGACATAGTTTAACAGTGAACTAGTAAAACTAAACTTTTCGAGTTTTTTACCATAAACTGTAAACTTGAGAAGAAAGTTCTAATAACTGAAAATAAAGTTCTATTAAAGAGAAATAGTTTGAAAAGATTATTAAAATCGAACAAACTGGAGTCAAGATATTTAAAGTATTATATGTGGCAGTAGGCGTCGACTTTAAATGGGCGCCATTTTGTTATTTAAAGGAATATTGGACGGCTCCTTATTTTTAAATGATTAGAATTGTATACAGAACAATCCCTGAAAATTTCATGCTTTCTTCATAAATAGCACAATTGTTCTGTTTTTTTACTGAAATCTGCTAACTACTCAGTCTCGTAGCTTTCCTGTTTGTCTCTAGCATTTTTTCGCTCGGTGTAAGTAATACTTTTCGAGTTATTTTTCAAACTAAAATCACAATTTTCAAGTCGTTCTAACTTAAAGACTATCAATTTATATCAGAAGTTGCATATAATCTTTTCTTCTCCAAAGATTCTCTTTCAGGTACAATGCGAAATCTAATTCATATCTAGTTACTGTACTATTAGGGAAAAATCGTTTTTTTGTCCTTACCCCAATTTAACCAATGAAGCGGTAGTTCTACCTATGCAAGCCATTTTCATTTTATTTTGAGTACCTACTTGGATCAAGATGTGGATTGAATATAATTCGAAGCTACCGCTTGTCTTTGGAGACTACTAGTAGTAACCCTCGGTTTGACCGTTTGCCGTTACCGAGACTAAGAGACTTTTGAATTAAAATTACAGAATGTCTCGCCGAACAAATCAGCCTATTACCCATGAAAAAGTATAGACTTTAAACAGCAACTTCTAGAGACAAAATCACGAACCATCCGATATGGCAGATGCAATATACATTATTCATTAACCTCTTGTAACACTTAACTTATGTAAATGACACCGGCGTAAAAACTTTACTTTATTAAAAAATAAACACATGTGCAAAGCGTCCGAGTCGAGCGTTTATTTACAGCCAGTAAAATAAACACCGAGCTATCCGGGAGGTCGTAATTCCAGTACAGTGTAGCTATCCAGAATGCAATAAATGATGAATTTGAAACACACAAAATTAAATCACCTGTCAATAAAGTAACGATATAAGAGCTATTATCAACAATGAGCAACTATAAAACCGATTTTACTCGGCTGAAATCTTGTTTATAAACATTAAAACAATGAATATATCCGGTGAAACAGATACCGCCGCAAATTGCTGGTAGCGGGCTGAACAGTCAGGGGGAATGTTTGAGTTTTCAAACTATGTCTCGTAGAGAGCGATACAGTTTTAGACACAATCTGTACATTTGGTGCCACATGTGACACTCACATTGGGAATTGTTCCGCTGGATCTATTACTTAATTAAATGGATCAACAATGCGGATTGTTGTGTGGACTACTAATTAGAAAATTTAATGAAAAACAAGATAAATGTAAGTGTGATGCATTTGTAATTAAATGTTTTATATTTTCATTCGAATATTGTGATTTTGACGTCGATATAAAATATAAAATGTATTGTTTTAAAACCATTTATTCGAGCTGTATTTATTAATTTATAAATACAATTTTATTTCATACTATTTTTATAGAGGTTTTTTTGTGGCTGTTCAAATATCTTTAAAAAAAATTATTCCGTCTCAGTGGCTTACGTGTTAGGCTTGAGACCACGGGGTTCGGGTTCGAATCCTGGTTCGAGTATGGATATTTAGTGGCATTTTTCACGTGTTATTAAGACGGTAGCAGTTGACCACACCGCGGTTGTGTAAGGGACAACTCAGCTAGTCGCACTCTTGAGTTCCAGTCTCAGCTGCGGCAAATGGAAATGTCGCAGGGAATGGTTGTTGTGTTGTTGTTTATGTGTAGGTGCCCTGGTTGAGTGATGGAATAGCTACATTTAAACTGCGTCAGGGCGTCCATATGAATAAGCCCATTAAGGCCATAAGACCATTTCGACTCTTTTAGCTTCCTTTTATTTATTATATAACATCTACATAGTGAAAGAAAACATTCTGCACAAAACCAACCTGTACACTCGTCTTCGCATAAAATGTCAAGAAAACATTTCATATTATCCAATGATTATTTGTAATTTTTTTTAGATTGTTTTTTTTTGTAGGGGAGTTATTTATGCGATTAGTATTTAATCCTACCTTCACCAGCAGGCATTCTGGTAAGACACACCCCAACAAGCAAAATTTAAACGTTATACAAGTATTTTGTTTTATTGCAATTTTATAAATGTAATAAAATAGCAATAAAACAAAATTGTTGTAGAAATGATAACTATAAAACAAATTTGTTTATTGGGATGAAGCTGAAACTAATGCTCATTTGATACAACAAAATAACTCCAATATTCATTTATGATGATAAAATAATTAAGCTTTGCCTTAGTCTGTCACTGAAATATATATAGCCCTTTACAATATTTCTTTATAAACTATAATTCCAAGGAATGTATTACACTGCATTCGAGAATATTTGTCTAACAGAAAGAAACGGGGGGCGATTCCATTTCTAGTGAAATGTATAGTAAACATGGACTACCTCAAGGCAGTATTTTAGGTCCTCTTTTCTCATCGTTAAGGAGGTTTAGAACCTCTTCATTGATGGTAAAGTAGAGGGTAAAGGATGGCTGTGCTGAAATAATTCAAAATATTTGGGCATTCAAACTACTTCCAGAAATCTCGGTAAAATAGCTAATGATGAGAATATCTGGGACCTCGATCACACCATCTCCTGGACCAGTATAGTATTTCATTGAGCTTAATTAGTCAAAAACTAAACAGGGAATTCACCAATCAGCTCTGGATGTGGAAGTAGTGATTCTTCATACAGCGATTTTTAGGTATAGTAAAAAAAAATTTTTGCTCAATAGACTTAGAATGTCATGAAACGGTGAGATTTTAAGTTTGAGTAAGAGAAATTTATGTGTGTCTGTAGGTCTTGACTTGAAATTTAGTACACACAAGTATTATAACGAGATCTGGAACTAGATTATATTTTGATCTTGATTGGGATTTAGTATATGCTTGAGAAGCCAAAGTCTCAAAACATTTTTGAGATCAGCCCCCACTACCTCCGCCCCATTATTAAAGAGGGTCCGGTCCTTCGGGAATTTGCTCGCAGCCGGCTCATTAGCCAAAAAAAAATGAAAAAATCACCTGTTTTGCCATTTTTAGTTGCTTTCCACCTGAGATTGGTTTCTGCAAATGTAGATACACTTTATTTATAACTTTAATTTTTAAACTTAAATGTACCTGAAAACCCACTTACCAAATATTTTCTAATCCATTTAATTTTAAGCCTCCTAAGACTGGTCTAATTTGTCTCTGTTCTTGTTTATTTCGTATACGTTATATTTATATGTTACGAATTTAATATAGTTTTTGTGATTCTTCTTACGCTTGTTTGTATTTTATTCAAGTAAAAAGGTATTATTATTATTATTTCCCTTTGTTCACCAACCGAAGTACATATTACTACAACTATACGCTCAACTTTAATAATCCATATATTTTTTTACCTAAAATAGAAGCATTATATTATCATTTTTTTTACGTTCATTATAACTAATTTAGAATTATCTCATGCAAATCACACTTGTCAATATTAAGTATTATATGATATATTACTCAAAGCATGTTTTGAGTGGGAAAACTTAAGCAAACTGCTTGATGAATAGATTAAATTTGACAACTTCTTCCCCTATTTGTATTCTCTAACCACCTTCACGCAGCTAGGCACCTGCTTATTCTGTATTTACATTGATGTATGGTGTTAACGCATGGATTCACTAACCCGATAATTAAAGGGTTTCGATGAATAAACTCGGAATTTTCTTTGGTATGGCTAAATTTAAATTTTACTTTGGTTATCATACCCTAATTATGGTTTTAAGGTGGTGAATTGTTTCCATATCTGGGTATAGGGAGGATAAATAAATTAGTACGATCCTGTAAAATACAGTTAATTAAATTATCAGGTCTGTGAAGAGTGCGATCGTATACGTTTTTCAACTAAACATTAAGGTCCATGAGATGTAAAATTCCGATTATGAATAAGAAATTTATAAAGCAAAGCACGATACAGGCTCTGCTTTGACAAAGCATAGTTTTCAGGTTAAAGTACGAAAGTGTACAGAGGTCAACAAATTTATTTTTATATAAACGCCAAATTGTCACTTTAAAGTAACAAATGTCACTTTACAGTGGCAATTTTAATTGGCAATTGTCACTTTGAAGTGACTGTGGTCACTGGGTGGTGGCAATTTTCATACGTAAGAGAAATGATAAACTGTACAGTCAGTACACTGTCACTTTAAAGTGATAATTGTTACTTTAAGGTGACAATTGGCAATTGAAAGTAGTACTTGTTACTTTTAAGAGGCAAATGTTACTTTATAAAGTCGAAATTCAGCATTTTTATAAAAATACATTTCCTCCTATACGCCTTCCTAGGTAAGGTTCGAGGTTTGTTTTTTCGGCTTGCAGAAAACTGAGTGTGCCTTGACTCAATTTCAAACCAGTTTTATTACATATAATCCGTTGACTCTGGGAGTCAACGGTATTTTATGATGAAATTTGAAACGAACGTTTTTTTTTACCAAAAATATTTTAAAAAAATGTGTTCTTTAAAAAAAAATGTTATCTTCTTTGATTCTTTAAACTGATTTTAAAAAAAGCGATCGAAGGTTGTCCACCTTTAGAGTTCATAGCTCGCAACCTAGTCCAATTGGGTTTTTTTTTTTTAGTTATATGAAACTGGCTGACTAACTTTCTCTAGTTTTTTTAAAGGGTATATTTTGGTGCTTTGTTTTACGCAAATTGTATTCTATCTATCATATTGATTTAAATTATTTTTACGTTAGCTGCACTTGAAAGTGGTATTTGCGCAAAAATTCTAGTCTGCGAACTAGTGACAACTCACGTGCTGGACGACATCGTACAAGCGGACAATAATTTGCATTTGCTTCTTATTTGAAATATTAGGCATACTGAACAAGAAAAGTAAGTAAATATAGCCATGCTCAGAACAACCCACTGTATGTCTTTTAGAGGAGCAGTAGAATAGAATATTGTTTATTTAGATAAAAATACAATCATATTGAATCTTAGCTTGCGTCATAAGCAGACTCTATTTACCAATTAGGATAGCCAAACAGTTCTCCGAGTCTGAACTTTATCGAATATACAGCGCTCGATACAGCGTGATTTACCATGATACGTGGAAGATAAAATGGTGTACTAGTCTTCAATGTGGAAAAGTCCCTGCAAAATTTTAAAGTGCTCCGAGGTAATTTAGTATATTAAAAAGGGTTAAAACTTACGAAGACACGCTACTGTTACGTGTCTGTGGTCAGTAATAGGGCGAAGAACTTACTTGTGGAAGAACAAAGTGCCGCATTTTTTGCTTTCGGTCGAACAATCAGGACACCGGCAGGTACAAAGCACCACCGAAGTTGGTGTTTTTGTGTTATTGACGGGTTTAAGTAAATATCTCTTATATAGACTTGTTGTTGTAGAGTTCACTAGCATAGGGTCAATGTCTTTTCGATTCATTTCGCTATTTTTGTAGTGTGATTTGATTAAAACCAAAAAGTCACTTCTACCTTCTCCAAGTTTGCTGTCAATAATGTTAATCCCAAGTCTGATAAAGTGATATGGTTGTACCGCGTTACGTCAGATTGGTGAATGTCATTGTTGGTGCATTTCTACAAAAATATAAGGTAATTTTTTTGATCATATTTTTTTAATCTTTAATTTTTTTTGACTCATTTCGATGGGGACACCTACTGATAAATGTTCCGCATGTCATGGGTAGATCACCACGTATATGGACTATAGTTAAAAAACTCAAAAATAATAGAAATTCTCTACCGTCACCTTGGAAACATTTTAATAATAGACAATATCTGGAAAGAAAGAAATTAGTAAGATATACCTCAAAATTTCGATTTTAAATTAATTCAATAAACAGTGTGTGCACTACAGGCATGTATTAGAGCCTAAAGAGGTAAAAAAAATATTACATTAATTATAGTTCATAGAAAACTTCATATTTTAATTTGTTAAAGGTGTCTGTGACTTATAAAGTGCAGAGCTTGGCATATTTATAATTTTATTGAAAATTAAGAATATCCGAAATTCTTGTGTACTTTTCAAACATTAATATTGGTCACTTTGACTTAGAATCACTTTTCAACCTTGTTTATTATACACGGCATTATTTAAATAACCGGCAGCAACCCTGTAACTTCCTTGTTTTTGAAGAAATCGGGATGAAATTTTGTATGGTGAAATTAGGTAATATTTCCAATTTTTTGAAACCTATCCGCCATATTTATCACTTCCGGTTTCACCGGAAATAGCCCCAATAGTCTTTTCTAAATGGACCACCCTGTATGTTTTTACATTTTTGAAATAAAGATCACATTTTGGATACATGTATACTATTTTGAACAATTTATACAGTGTTGCACGAAAAATAATTCGAATTTTAGTTATCAATCTAGATGGCTGCGAATATGTTAAAATTAATTTTGTTCCAATGTAATTCATATAAAAAATACGAAAACGTCAATATGTCCAATAATACATCATACAGGGTGCTGTAAACTTATTAAAATCACATTTTTCAAAATGACTCATTTGTTTTAAATATTTTGATATGGGCCACCCGGATATTCAGAAAGTTCTATTTAATAGGGGTTAAACGGTACCAAAAGTTCCGTAATGTGTAATCGTTACCGACAGGAATGACAATTTTTCTTAAGAAATTTATGGAAAAGTTGGAAATCTTACCTAATTTCACCATACAAAATTTCATCCCGATATCTTTAAAAACAAGGAAGTTACAGGGTTGGCCTACTATTCGTTTACACCCGGTATATATAAAAGAATACTCTGACTGACTGATCTATCAACTCACAGCTCAAACCGCTGGGTCTAGAAACTTCAAATTATGCATACAGGTTCCTCGAATGACGTAGGCAACCACTAAGAAGGGACTTTTCGAAATTCGACCCTTAAGGGGATGAAAGAGTGGGTTGAAATTTTAGGCCTTTTCGGAAACGGTTAGATCTAGATGCGTGAAATTTGGCAAAGATATTTTTTGTTGAAATCTATTGGATACGTGTAAGACGAAATTTCGATTTTCACTTTTTAAAGGGGCGAAAACGGGGGTGGAAAATGGTATTTTTGAAATCGCGTAACTCAGAAGCGTGATTATTCGAGCGATGGACTCTTCTGAGGAAATAAGAAGACACGTATTCGACGGTTTTCAAAAAGAACCAACTGAAGGGGGAGGTTTTTAAGCTATTCGGAAACGGTTAGACCTAGAAGCGTAAAATTTGGCAAAAATACACTTTATTGTAATCTATTAGACACCAGTAAGTCGAAATTTCGATTTTCACTTTTTGAAGGAGTGAAAACGGGGGTGGTAGATGGTCTAAAGGGTACCCGTATCTCTGAAATGGCGTAAGTCAGAAAAGTGATATTGCAGCGACGGGCTCTTCTGACACACGTATTCGACGGTTTTCAAAAACAGATACCCCCGAACAGGCGAACAGGAAGAGGGATGTTTTTAAGCATGAAATTTGACACATACCCGCCCCTGTGCTCTATTGTAGGTTAAAATAACAGTTTTTTCGTTTATCTCGCTCTATAACACAAAAATAGACAAATTGCTATGCGTAGTGGGTCTCCCCGAGTAATAAAGATGCGCAGTGGATTTTCTCGAGCACTATGGATGCGCAGAGGGTTTCCTCGGGTACTATGGATGCGCAGTGGATTTCTTCGAGTACTATGGATATGCAGTGGATTTCCTCGAATATTATGGATGCGCAGTGGATTTTCTCGTGTACTATGGATGTGCAGAGGGTTTCCCCAAGTACTAAGGATGCGTAGTGGATTTCCTCGGGTACTATGATTGCGCAGTGGGTTTCCTCGAGTACTATGGATGCGCGGTGGATTTTCCCGAGCACTATGGATGCTCAGTGAATTTCCTTAAATGCAATGAATATGCAGTCGGTTAGTATGTCAATGTTCCTAATTGTATGCGGATGAAGTTCCATGCGGACGAAGTCATGGGCATCAGCTAGTATTCAATAAAAAGAAAACGATTCAAACGTCATACTTGTTTAGTGAATGCCCTAGGCCCATAATTGACGTATATGGTACCACCTGCCTCATCGATATCTGTTTTATAATAATATATACCTGGATAATGTTGTAGCTACATATATTCAACATGTACAATTTGCCAATATCAGGTAGTTCAGCATTTTGTAACATTCGAGAAATTGTAGGTATGTTGACAAAATTGATTGTAATTCAAACATTATCCTAAATATATACTTCAAGCTTCAGTTGCGTAACTATACCTGGGGTAGCTCACTAATTGCATGAAGATAATATTAACTGAAATACGATAAATAATATTTTACGATAAAATATGTGTAATTATTTTAACTTTTACAGGAATTTATCACAGACAAGTAGAAACGTATATTTTTTTAGCAACAACAGCATTCTCGGCTCTGTGTAACATTGAAATCTGAATTATAAGAAAGGCAATGCAGAATCGGAAAGTCCTGCGTTTGGCATTGTGCTATTAACAGAACGCCTACAATAAAGACGTCTACCATTGCTCTGGCAGAGGCAAACAGTGACACGCCCCATCAAGAGAATTATGTATATCATTGTTTGCTTCGCTCTCACTTGCTCTTATTGCCGTAAGAAAACAAACACTTTCCGATACTGTATAGATATTATGTACAAAAACTAAATCACAATTTTATTTTTTTCACCCCCTTCAATAATAGGTGGTGGTGGATGGGGGTGGCTAATGCCAACAAATTTTTTGAGACCTTAGCTTCTAAAACGAAACAGGCTAATTTTAAATGAAAAGAAAACGTCGTGCATTATATTTCGAACAAATAGATCAAATATTAAATTGTCAGAAATTAATCTTGTAGTACATAATGAAAACATCGAATTTGCCGAATCAACAAAATTTTTAGGAATTATTACAGATGCCACATTGAGTTGGTCACACCATATTATAAATTTATCAAAAAAATTGAACAGTGTATGTTATAGTATGAGAGTATTAAGGAAATATGTTAATGATGGGACAATGAGAACAATTTATTACGCTTCCTTCATTTCAAAATTAAAATTTGGAATACTATTTTGGGGTAGTGCGGCGGATATAAATAAAATATTTACTTTACAAAAGCAAGTTATTCGCGTTATTGATAATAGTTCAGTAAGAGAAACATGTAGAGGTAAATTTAAAAAAAATAGAGTATTGACAGTGTTTGAAATATATATTTATGAGTGTTTAGTTTTTAATTTTAAGCATAAAGACAAATATGAAAAACAACAAATTAGTCATAGTTACGGCACTAGAGGTATTAATAATTATAATTTTCCTATTCATAGACTGAGTATGTATGAAAAAGGGCCTCTTTATTCAAGTATGAAATTTTTTAATACTCTTCCAAATAAAATTCAAAATATAAAAAATTTGAAGTGTTTTAAGAGAGAAATATTTAATTACTTAATTGATGTGGAACCGTACACAATTACGGAATACATTAATTATAGAAGATCCCATTTATAAAAACCATTATTGTAAGAAACAGTATGTAAAATAATAGATTGTGCTAGGACATTTAAGAGTTTGTTTTTATTAAACTCTACAAATTTTTGTTAACGTTTTTCAACCCACTGTGTCTGTGTGTATGTATTGTACATTGTGGCTGTTTGAGAATAAAAGTATTATTATTATTATTATTATATATACTAAATACCAATTGTATAAACTCTTACTGGCTCGATTTACCTATTTACCACTATTTACCATTTTACCCCCAACCCTTCAACGGAATAAGATTAAAATATAATCTAGTTCAAGATCCCGTTAAAATACATACGTGTACCAAATTTCAAGTCAATATCTTAAATGTTTCTAGTGTAATCGTGCGCACAAAAAAAAGTTACAGACAGAGAGACAGACAGACAGAATTTTTTTGCTCAAACTTAAAATCTCGATGTTTCATGATATTCTAAGCCTATTTGGACAATAAAAATTTTCAAACACCTGGATGTGGAAGTAATTAAATTTGAAAGCAACATGATGGATGGAACAGAATTTATAACGTTTTATAAACATACCCAAGCGAATAACGCATCGCGACACGATGTTATTAGTTCCAATATCGGCTTGCATTTTTTCAGTGATCAAATATAATCATGTATTATATTTCACAATTCTCTCCTTCCACAATTACATAAACAGAGGGAGTTTCCGTCTCTTGAGCGATTGAGTCACAATGTTTAAAGTAAGTTTTTTCCTCTTATCCTCTCTCAGATTCTTACCAGTCGAGCCGTCGGCTATCACTTCGTTTTCTTGTGTCGTGCGAGTTAGGCGTGTATCAATAATTAAGTTAATATGTTAATGTTTAGTGTAATCCGTGAAGTGATTCATATCAAGTACACTGTTAAAAAGTAAGATATATCTATGTTTATATTCTGAAATGCAACACACGCACGTTGTATTACTATTAACCTAGTTCAGTCACATGATTCATTTGTTTATTTGTTGTAAACATATCCACAAGAAATAAATTCTTAGTTACAGATATTTGTGTAAAGTAAAATAAAATAGAATAAAATAAAACATGCATGAGTGGTGGTATAAATGCAAGAAAAAGTGAAAAAAATGTGCACATATAAAAGATTGGATCATCAACCGCAAATAATGTAGTTTTGGAGTGCTGTCAAATGAAAGTTGAATAAGCTAACCTTATCTTAGTTGACTAAATCAGCGCAAAAAAACATAAATACTCATTGCTCTAAATAAATAGATTTTTAGTGCAAATTCACTTACTATAAGCCTACCTTAAATTTATATATTTTAAAAATAAGGATATTCCTTGCTCTAAATAATTAAATAAATGGATAAACAAATAAATACATATGTTTGGAGCTAAGCATTTGAACTTGCTATGGTTTATATTATATATTTTGAGGATTTAATTCTTATAATTTTTGCATTTATTTTATTTGTATACAAACGTCGACTCCACTTGCTATAGACAAACCCTGGCAAAACAAAATATACGGGGTATTCATATGTGAGAGGTGATCATGTTTATTTATCTCATATAACAGTTCACGATTCAACTAATATGGAAACTAAACTCAGTAAAATTTTGTAAAGTCACCACACAAATTGCTACACAGAAACTTCTGCAAAGCAAAATATACAGGGTATTTATACGTGAAAGTTGAGCATATGATTCATCTGAAAATTAAATATAAAATATGTGTACAGGGCACATGGCTCCATTTGTTACAACCTCAGATAAAGTACAGATTTTAGTTCTCGCCAGGGGGTACGAAGAGGTACGAATAGTCACATGATTATAATATTATTAATAATAATAATAATTTTGTTCAGACTTAGGCAATTTTATAACGGATGTACAATGTACATGCCAAATGAAATATTAATTAACATAAAAATATGCCATATGATTCATTGGAAGTTTGTAGAGCAGTCACGTGACCTTTCATACATATGACTAATTGGCCCATAAAGTTAACAAAAGTGGTGGCCTATTGAATGTGTATTGTAGCAAAAATAACGCTAAACTGGTTTTTAAGTGACAAAATGAAACAATGAAAAGTTCTTAATTCTTAAACATTTTTCATATTTTGATGATGCCTCAGGTAGCAGTTCTTCATCGGCGGAAAGTTGGTAACTGCATGCAGAACGAGAGAGTGGCATTCACATGTGGTTTTTTCCTGCTCCACCAATAACTCATCTCAACAGGATAAAAATAAATGACCTTGAACTCCATATGGAAATAAGTGAATTTCTAGACACGAAAATCAACCTACTGTAAATCGCTGATCGTGGAATATTAGAACAATTTCTGTTGGATCACCGCACACTAGATTGAAAATTAAAATTGGCTGCAAAAAATTGAAATTGGCGAAAACTGTAATAAAATTAACACAGTGATATCCAGAATGAAATCTAGATTCCAAAAATGCAAAAATATCTAGGGTGTCCTATTTAAAAATCAAGTTCGGGTCAACTCCGGTGAAATCGGAAGTCTGAGATACTTAACAGATGGATAAAAAAATGTTATTTTAGTAACATAACACGTGCCTAGTTTCATCACGATCCGTTAAAAAATATGGCGGCCAGAAAGTGATCTCGTTGACACTCGGTATAGGCATATACATAAAATCATTTCAATTTCGCATGATCATATCTCGAAACGATAAAATAGTATATCTTATATGTGGCAAATTTTCTATACTACTTTGTTACTATTTGTCGGTGAAGCTAATAGTTTCCGAGATATTAGCAAAAACTGATTTTTTTGACCTTTGACCTCTTGCAAATTTTAATGATATCTGTGAGGACTTTTGATATTTTGTTTAAAATATCTAAAACATGCTTCATAGAAAAATTCAGCTGGATGGGAATTTTTATTTAGGTTGGGCATTGTTGAATCTAATTTGACTGGATTATATAAGTATAATTATCACTAAATAAATACATAGTTTTAAGCTAATGCAGTTTTTACATGCAATGGAATAATTTCCGTAGCAATGCCTTTATTTAACTGACATTGTTACACACATGCCAACTGCAAATATTCTAGCAAAAGTTGATATTTGAAATTAAACTTTGTAGTAAATATGAACAATGTATACACATTGTTAATAAAATTAAGTGACTGAGTAATATTATTCATTCTACTAGAATATATAAACATGCAAAAGTTAATCAGCTAAAATAAAAATTAAAGATTAATGACGTTTCTTCATGTTATTTATGAAATTGTAAATTCCATATTTATGGTAAATGAATAAGGATGTAAACAGGCACAGAGTCAAGATGTTTGTGTATTATTGAATATTCGTATCGTTGTTGGTGAGAACTACATAAAAATGATTAGTGCTTTTACGTCAGGTATAAATAAAATCTTGATTCCTAAACTGAACAAACTATAATATTCAAACTGCAAATGACACTCTCCTGGGAAGTTGCAATGGAATGGGAAACAAATATTCGTTTCTCTCAGGTTAAATGTTTAAGGAAGTTCAAACAATTTCACATTGATAAATTTCAGCAAATACTTTTACCTGATCTGTAAAACTTGGTTTATAAAATGTATATATTATACAGGGTGTTTGCTGTATACGCACAAATATTTGGCAGGATAACAAGTTGGCCCAAAGAAGTAAAAAATCCTTATAAAATGTTTTTCTGGCTCAAACCTATTTTTTGATTTAAGATTAATTAGAAATAGGTAATGTCTTCAATTTAGACATTACTACTATAAACAAAAGAACGGAAGAGACAAGGATCTTTCGCTAACTTGTATCAATAACATGGGTTTTACAGCGTTGCAACACTGTCATTTAAAAATAATAAAACAGTTTTACTTTTACCTTGTTTAATTATTATTGAAATGAAAACATTAACTGACATTTAATTCAAATTTGCTCATTGCCATCTTGCAATTTTTCACAAACCACACTTATTCAATAGGATTTATTAGAAAAAGTAGGACATCCAGGTCTGTTTCTTGAAATTCCTTGTGTCTTTATTGAAAAAATGTCACTGATTTCAGTAATTTACTGTCTGCAAAAAAATTATTTTATCGATGAGATTAACAAATGATCATTTTTATTTGTTATAGAAGATTTCTTTAACCTCTGTAGTAAATAAATTAATAGCGGTTAATTTAATGTCAATAAACACTTAATTCATCACCTCCCTCATTACACTGTTTTATTATTTTTAGTATAAATTAACTTTAAAACTAGATAAATCGGACATATTTTCAACACTGTATGATTGGTAAGCGGCAGCCTACGTATGGCTTAACAACGAAGTATGAAACATTTTCTTTGAACGCCGATGCTGGCAGCAGAGCATTCCTTTTATGAGAAAGACACCGGCGTTTTTTAAAAGTTTTTTGTCTCATTATCTATACAAAAAACATAATAAATGGGGATATGTAGGTCGCAAGAAGACATTGACCTTTATTTTAGTTCATCCTGCAATAATGACCTGCACAATATTATATATATACTATCTGGCTTGAAAATATCGTATATTTAGAAAATAATTAATTTAAGTAAAAACCATTGTAGTAAAGCAAAAATTTTGTAAAACTTTTTTTGCTTCTTTTTTTTTGAAACCCATCTGGGGAAACCAGCGATCTTGTTCCACTTTCTAGCGGCTTGTATATTAGCGTATAAGCGGAAGCTACGTAATTTCAAGACGAGGATTACATAGTGGACATACCAACCTTCGGAGGAGATGTAAAGCAGTCGATCTCTTGTCTGTTAAATGTTACGCAAGTAAGAGATTCCTATTCTTCGACAGAGAAGAGGTTCAGCTAAATTTCCAGGTTGGGGGTAGCTCGTCTCCTGGCGTCGATGATAGGCCGACGTTAAATGAATAGATTTAAAAAATGTGATTTTAGACCCAGCAAATGATAACCACTCAGAGGCGTAAAGAATAGGTGACTGTAAGGTAGTAAATCAGATGGTATACTTTGGAACCATTGTGGACAATACTGGCAACTGTGAATATAATATTTGGCGAAGAATACAGATGGTAAGATTGGCAACACAAAGATGCACAAAGGTTAGACTTGCGCATGCTCTAATTTTCTCCATCTCCTTTTACGCTTCTGAAACATAGATTAAGTTATAAAGCAAACAGAAATCAACTGAATCACAAAGTATCTGGCAAGAAAAAGAAATAATTTAAAAAAACAACGGCTTCTTTATCTACTTCAATTGTGAGCCGAGATATTTTGCATTTTACCCATTTATAAATGAATTAAATGACACAATGACTTGAAATCTGCAAAAAATATTTCCTAATGTTTAAAATTATTCACTGAACATATTGTAATTTTTTAGTCACATTAATTATTGAAAAATTATCAAATTGAATTTGCTCGACTTCGTGTCCTGCCTACTCCCCGTCTAAGACTCGAGCGCTCGCTCGAGCTTTTTCACGGCGTAATTTAAACCTGCACCATCAACTTTCAATTTCATCGTATCACAATATATTTTACTTTTAAACAATGAGCACATTGTACACTTTTCTTTTATTTGATTATCTTATAATTTTAAGACCCTGTGCAAAAAAATTAGAATTTTGTAAGACCTATAAATCGTCTAAAAAAAAAATCATAAAAGGCGGGTGTCGCCTTGTCGACGTCACTTGATAGTAACCCGCTAGCCGAAGCGGTTAGCTGCAACGCGTTATTATAGTTTCACAATATTACAAATCGGGGCTAGCGGAGAGGCGACTTCAATGTGAATATCAGTCGATATTCCGTTGAAGCAACGTCGAGCGCGGCTAGTACTTGGATGGGTGACCCACCCATCTTGGGAAATACAGCGTTCTCGCCCCACCTTCTAGCGGCTTGTATATCAGTGTATACGCAGAAGTTACGTAATTTCAGACGAGGATTACGTAGTGGATATACCATCCTTCGGAGGGGATGTAAAGCAGGCGGCCCCTCGTCTATTAAATGTTAGGCAAGTAAAAGATCCCTACTCTTCTTAAGGGGGTAGCTCCTGGCGTCGGTGATAGGCCCTGGTAGCGGAAATAGACCGACGTTAAAAAAAAAAATGTTACAAATCGTTAACTCAAGCAGTGTGTTTTGAAACTTATGCGTGCACTCAAAGAAATAGTATGGGTAAATTCAACAAAAAAAAAATGGTTAACTAACAATATCGTTAATTTTGTTAAACCAAACTATATTGATGGTATTTTTAACAAGAGGTGATTGTTATTTTATTAATAAAAAGTTGTACAACAAAACAGACATTAACTTAAAAAATAGATGAATAAGACTATTATTTTGTTCGTCTGACTATTATTTTGTTGAATTCCGTCAAATTAAACTAGATAATAGTATATTTTATTTTTAACTATTATCGAATTGTAATTCTAACCCAGTATTAGTTCGCTGTATTATTGTACTTGGTAGACAAACCAATATTATTGTCGTCTTCTAGAAGTTCTAAAAGAATTACCATAAAATTTGCTTGCTTACCACGTAGTCTATTACAGAAATTATTCCCAGATGACGCCACATACAAATCACTGACAATAATCAATCATGCATTATCATATACTCTTATGAATTTATAGAAAATTAATAACATGATTGCAATGTTCAAATTCTCTCAGGGATCATCGATATATTTGGATGGATCTTATAAACGATCTCTAATCTTTGGTTTGGATGGTCTGATGTCTCAATACTGAGATTTTGGCTAACCAAAAAAAACTTCATCATACAATAAAGTGTAGATCAACCTAAAAATTAGTTGGTGAACAAAAAACAAAGTCGTTGTACTATTTAATTGTAGACCAAATTGAAAATGGTTAGTGAACATAAAAAATGTCATTGTACTATTTAATTTGTTACAAGAAGATATGATTATTAAACTACTATTTGTTTACGAAAACAAATAAAGTTGTATGACTATTCTTTTCTGATTGATTTAACTATGAAACTAGATAGGCGCGATTTCATATGCTCTTTTTGGTTGAATTTACTTATCATTTTCTTTGAGTGTGTTTGTGAAGAATTTCAGTTTATCAACCATTTTCACTGATTTATATTACTATTCTCTGACGTCACGATGTTGGTCGCACCGCGCTTTTAATTTCCTCTTTAAAAGTCGTGTATTTGAAAAACCACATATCGGATTCATCTGAAATTTTCAATATCGTCTAATTTTAAGTAATACTTTATCCAAAAGAAATAACAGCTACTAAATGAAATTCATTAAATGAGCCCATTCGCTTAAACAATTTTAAGGTAAACTATACTTATTTCAGCAATATTATGAAAATTTCAAACACATATTTTAATTTCTATTTTTTCTTAACCGCTCTTTTCGCAATTTAAATAAAAGTATTCTTTACTTTCCTTAATTTATCTCTCTACTTTTGACACGTGCTAATAATTTTTATTTTTGATAGAAGTTTTAGTTGTAATTTCAAAAGACTATTTTCTTTCAATTTTTTTCAATAAATCATCAAAATAAATATTTTGAAATATGAATTAACTATCTACTTAAAAATTCTGATTGATTTTGTATTCAGCACAATTAGAATAATTTTATTCTACGACTAGGCAAATGTATATGTATATTTATTTATTTAATGTATGTGTTATGTGGATGTATTAATATTAGGAGTGCTCTGTTTCAATAACAAAGATTATTATTATTGTTATTATGGTTAAATAATTTTTTAAAAAATTTTTGTTTTGTTTATGTCACTAAACAATATATAAAAAAAAACTACAATTTGAACAAAGGGAAAGTACTTAATACTGGACAATTAAATTTTCAATTTGCTATTTTTTAGGAGGTGTTATAAACATGTCAACTTGAAGTTTTGCATGGTGAATGGTGATTCAGCTTCATTAGAGGCATATTTTCCTGAAATTTCGTTAAAATATATGCATTATTGTTTAACAATGGCCATTATCAAAATTGTTTTAATTTTTTACCACTTAACAATTAAACCAAAACGGTTCGGACTAATTTTCTTCACTGAATATTTCATTACGAACAATCTGTTTTTTTTTGTATTTTGATGCGATACGAGCTACATAGTCAAGAGATATTTAACACAAATGGCGAAAAATCACAACTCTGAACATTCCTTTGTTTAAACAAGTAACTTCCTGGATTCGAACTCAATCCAAAATTGTTTGCTAGACTTCTTGTAATATTCATATTCACGATAATTTCAAGGAAAAAAACTGCTATAGTAAGATATATCCGCACAAGTTTTAGCTTTACTCCACTATAATCTTTTCCTAATATAATTCTAATTTAAATTGAAATAATTTCCACTTGAAACAACTCCTGCAAAGTATAATGGTTCGGGTACTTTTTCCAGCGCACTCTCATTAAAATTTATCTATCTCCAAGAAGAATTTCATTGAATCTCAACTTTGTCTCGGAATCGCATGTAGAGTCGTTTGAAATTGCCCCAGGCACGGATGTCCTAACATGATTAAAGTCGACCGGTTTACCAGACCACTGTTTGGTATAAATTACAGATTAACGTCAGATCATCAAATTTAAATTTCCAGAGAAAATATCTTACTTCTTATTGATTCCATACCTAATTCATAACACGTTTGTGGGAAAATAATTAAACACCCGTTTGTTGATCTTTAATTTATATCTCGCACGTTCAAAAAAGTCGATGTCCATGTGATAATTTATATAAACTTATTAGATTTTAACTGTTGATTGAAAATACTGGTCTCAAAAGTATTGCCAGCGAATGTATTTCTTTTACCCATCAAGGATAGGATATGGCAGAGCAAGAGGGAAATATGCGTTTATTCTCGGTTTATTATAAATATTTAAAAAATCATAAATGTTATAATCTTTAAAATAGTTTCAGATACTTCCCATTGCTCTAAGGAATACAACGATATACAGTTTTCATAATAAATTTTGTATGTAGTTAAATGGTATACTCTAATAATGAAATTAGGAACTATTTTAACATGCTTTTATTAGATCGACCTGTATCTACCCAACCAGCACCAAAGTAACAGTAACTGAGATGGGAACTTTGAATGGGTAAACACTACGAATCCGTGACTAAATTTACGACTTTGATGTGTAAATAACTTCATTTGACATATCCGTAGTCACTGCCTTGCAGTTTTTACCACTAGCGGTTACTTTAGAGTTATGTGACTTCTACGTAGCCTTTCCGGTGCATGGGGACGCCCTAGTTACCAGTGGGAGGACCTTCGAAATTGCAACAACTTTCAAGTAGCTTTGATAGTGGCCGCGACGTTCTGGGAACCTTTACTATCCGTATAAAGTTATGGACCTTGTTAGTAACATTTATTAGTGTTAATGACGTTACCGCTACCTGCAGAACTGAAATTCACCGTGCACGGCTACTATGAAGTGCGTATTACCTCTTAAATTCACGATGAAGTAAATTTCACCATCTAGTTCCCATTGTTAACCATATATAGGAAAGGAGGGGCGATAACGAGAGGAATGAAATACCTAACCTATATAGTTTATGCTTGTCTTGTGGCCTTTATCTTTTCCAAATTTTGGTTGTTTACCATTTTAAAGTAATAACATGCTAGTTTGTGTTAAATATATATTTATCTTTTCCGTTCAACACAACTCGTTAAGTGAGGAAAACAACTAGTTATTTTTCGTATTGTTTACCTGTTAATGTTTTTCAAAAGATAATAAATGTTCTATATAGGTAATATGTAAGAGTACCAAGTTGCTCCATAATATTAATTAATGTTCTAAAGTAACTGATAAGAGTAAAAGTTATTATTCAGTGCTCAAACACAAAAAAACTTCGCAGTAAGTGGATAATAGCTTTAAGAAATTGGAAAACCACCTAGTATGTGTGTATATAGTCAACATTTTCTACAGGATGATTTTTTCACTAAAGTAAGTTATTCATATTTGTATCTGCATTTATAGATATGTTCCAAAATACCTATAATAATCTCCTTGGGTTGGAATTTATTTCACTTAACATAATTTTCTAGACGGTTTTTAAAGCTATTGGCCACTTACTGCGAAGTTTTCTATCTATTTGGAAAACTGTGCATTGACACGACTTTTAAAGTATATGCATTATTACTGAACATGCCTTTTACACTTACTAGTCATTTCAGAAATTTAATTAATGTTGTGAAATAATTTTGCACTCTTACCTATGTTGAACTTGTATTGTTTTTTGAGAAACATAAACAGGTAAACAAATAAAATAGCACTGAAATAAAATATAATTTAAAAAAAATCATTTATTCAAATTTCTCTTCTCTTTCACAATATACATGTGCATATGGTTAAAATAATTCCTAGTTTGCTTATAACATCCGGATTGGCCTGCTGTACAAATACACATGCATTTTCATTTATCAACATCGCCTTATAAATTCATTCTAACTTCATGGGAGCAAACAATGGGCAAAAATTTGTTTTTTTTTCATCTTCGATTTAGCAGAGAATTACATGTCCAGCTCTAAATATCACTTCACCTTCCTTGATGGGTCTACTTCTGCATGCAATTTGAGTAAAGATATCACACAATTCTAATTCTACCGTCGTGTCGGCATATTTGAAAACAGTTCACAAACGTAAGAAAATTAATAAAATAACAGACGTACCTAACGTTATGACAACTACATGTTTTCGTCACCATTTCCGATATATTGATTGAAAATATTGAAATTCACTGATACCATCTACTGATGTGATTTTCCCCTATAGACAAAAGTCAAAATTAGGGGTGCGTTCAGTTTAAAAGTCGCGCGTCAGACGTATGGCAGCGCACCAGGGCGCGGCGTTCAGAATCAATGTTGGAAAAAATGTAACTATGAAGTGGCAGCGGGAACCTTGCTGCAACTTTAAAGTGACGCTACAGTCCCATTTGGTACTTTGTAATAAATGTAACTTTAAAGTCACATATCTCCAGTTCCTGTCAGTATCCTCAAGTAACAATTACTTTCAAGTCGCATTTCTTAGTAAAAACGACTTCAAAGTGATTCTTTCTGAAATACGCCATCTTGATGGCCAAGATTTATCACGCCATTATTACAAGACATGAACCATAGCTTCATAAATAACTTAAAAATGTAATTTATCATTATTTCTGCACCAAATATAATAAATTAATGGATAAAAATTATTTTCAAGTTTCAAAGAACAATAAAAAATAGCTTTCAGCATCCAGGTTGACACATTCTCGCATGCCGTTAAACATTTTAAAGACAATATTTTAATTAAAAAATGCAAATTATAAAGGCGCGTGCCAGATTCGGACGTTTTATCATTGTGTTTGACAATAAACTTGCATTCGTTTTAATTTTGATACTTAGCCATTGAGAAATCGTACAAGTTTTGCCTTCTAATATTATACTATTCTAGTATTCTATTAAGTTTCTGAGTTAGGGAAATGGATAGCAATAATCATGTAGGAATGAAACACAAGTATAATAAAATCAGTTGCAAGACAAAGCAGGCAACATTCATTTGATAGAGTGGGGCGTGGTAAAGTTCCCCGGAAGTCGCGGTTTACACTCCGCGACGTCACCGCTACATAACCACAACGCCATTGGACCGTAACTGGACTAATTCCGGGATCGTAGCCGGAGCGTTGCGATAACCGAAAAAATATTCCCCATTTTGATCGTACTAACGTAATGGGAACGTTCCTATTATGCTCTTGTGACTAGTGACAGAACACTTTAAAGTACCTACAATAGTCGTTGTGCTAGTTGGGATAACTATCCATGTAATAACGTCTAAGGAACTGAATTTCACCCACTTCTAGTTATTATGAAATTTGGAAATTGTGTGTAGCTCTGATTACAATACCATATAGTATACTCAGGGCCGGTTTTTCAATGCAAGGTTAAGCATTTTAGCCTAAAGATAAACTAACTATAAGTTTAGAATGTGCTTCTATTAAACATTTTAATATTACAACTTTACATTCTAAACTTCTAGTTAGTTTTTCTGTAGGCTAAAGTGCTTAACCTTGCATTGAAAAATCGGCTCTCAATATTAAAATATGTTCAAAATGGCCGCCGCCCCAAGATGGCGGATTGTCATTTTCTTTACAACCCCCTTCATATGGATATCAAAAGAAAGGACTTGATAAGTAGAAAACAAATATGTGATCAAAACTTAAAAATTCAAAATGGCGGCGTCAACATGGCGGATAAGTTTTATCAATTATCGTCGGATTCCCTTGATATGAGTATCAAAAGAAAGAGCTTGATAAGTAGAAAACAAATATGTGATCAAAACTTAAAAATCCAAAATGGCGTCAACATGGCGGATAGTTTTTATCAATTATCGTCTGATTCGACTGAAAATTGGTATCTGTGGGTTATCAAGGTTGCAGATTACAATTATCCGGTCCAAATTTAACAAATTATTTGTTTTTTCGAAATTGCCAAAATTCTTTCCTTAAATATGAGACTAAAAAAATTAAAAAAATAAATTCATAGTTTAAAAAACTAAAAAAACATGGTTTTATAAATAGTGCACCACTAAAAAGTAAAAAATCATCGAACCTATTCTCTTTGTCTACCCCGTAAGGCCCTTAGTGTAAGCCATGTTTGTAATTAAGTATAATATTTGAGTATAAAAGCGTGGGGCGCTTTTCATTTAATCTAATGATGTCACGGCTTACACTAACGCCATTACGGGGTAGATAGAGAGAACAGGTTCCATGGTTATTTTTTCCTTTTTAGTTCACTATTTATAAAAGCATGTTTTTTTTTAGTTTTTAAAGTATTAATTTATTTCATTGATATTCAAGTACAACAGAAATTTACAACAAAAAATATATACAGGGTGCGCCACTTAAAACTCCCCACACTTGTAACTTTTTTATTTTTGAAGCGATGACTATGTTGGGCACATCAAATTGTAGACATTTTTAAAGTCTTTAAGCAAGCATACAAAGTGATTAAATAAAAATTTTTTTGAAAAAATTGTTACGAAAGGAAACTTATATCTTTGAATATTTTTTTACCTCACCCTGTACATGGACTGTGTTAATATTTTCTTATAAAGGTTTTAATTAGCTTCAATTTATGTTATTAAAATAAAAATTTTGCAATTTCCTATTATTTACCTAGTTAGTACATTTTAATATAAGTTTGTTTTTAAAAATATTTATTTCTTTTGTTTTTGTTACTGTTTTGTTACGTTGAATATTGTTTGTGATAAAATAAAGCGTAAAATTATTTTTACATTATTTTCAGTTATTTAAAAAAAAATCAGTTTCGAATCGGAAAGTGTTTTTAAACACTAACGCAGTTCATATACAGGGTGAGGTAAAAAAATATTCAAGGAAATTAAGTTTTCTTTTTTAACAATTTTTTCAAATTTATTTTTTAAATCACTCTGTACACATGTTTAATTGCCTTAAAAATATCTACAATTTGATGTGCATAACATGGTCGTCGCTTAAAAAATAAGAAAGTTATAAGCCTGGGGAGTTTTAAGTGGCGCACCATGTATAGTTGTATTCGTTGGAACAATAGCAATTATTTAAAGCAGTTTTAAAGATTATACTGTGCTTGTTTTTTTAAATATTTATAATAAATCGAAAATAAACGCACATTCCCCTCTCACTCTGCAAAATCCTATCCTTAAGCAATGTCCCCGATTTCCACAAATGTTACTTGAATTTTAGCTCGCTAATCAGTAAACTATATAAATAGATATAAAAATAAACCAATAAAAAAAATCATTTCTGCATCGTGCATTCGCGCTGGCATTTTTTTTTCGAAAACTGTTGATTCTAAAAAAAAGTTAGCCATATTCTTGGTATCTATTTCGAAAGATAAAAATGTTCCCCGCTTAGCATATTTACATCCCCAAATTTTTACATTCTTCGACACAGCCTTAGAAAGAAAATCATATGTTCTACACTTATGAAAATTTGACGTTCATGTTAATATATTTTGTTAATAAATCTATAGTTATAGTACGGTAAAAATTTGAGACCAATCCATCGATCTCGAGTTGTAGTATGGCGGGAAACACAATAAAAACCCTTAGAAAACGGCTATTAGTGAAACAATTTTGTAATTTGGTACACTGATTTCTGTCATTAAAACGACTATTTTTCCTAGCAGCGCCAAATCAAAATAGCTTCCGGTTTCAAGATGGCGGCTGTTTTAGAAAATTTAAAAGATCGACGTTTCTAGCTAAACTGTTGATTTTCTAAAAAGGGGTTATTAAGAAAAATTGTTCCGCATTAAATTTTGAATAAGAAAGTTCTTCTAAGTTTTTTTCTAAAACTAAAAATTAAGACTCTACGGGGTAAAATATCACAAAGCCAGTTTCTTCTGATATTTTACAAAATATGCAAAGTAAATGTCCTATACTTTTTATAATAAATATCCTTTGACCATAAAGTAACAGTCAGAGTTGAATTATAGAATAAATTAAAAGACTGAGAGGCATAATATTTTAAATCTCGGTCCTGTAAGCGAATCGGGTAGACAAAATATAAAAAATATACCATTAACTGAAAATGAGACAAATGTTACAGCGGAAAGTAACTACGGCTGCCTAATTTACGACTGCCTCGCTCTAGTCCATCTACTTTTGCCTAAAGGAGTTTTGAAATTTGAAGAATATTCAGAAAAAGATTTTCAGGCACATATTATTGTCAAATTAAAAGCTAAACGTGTCGACATAGTATGGGATATGTACACAACAGACAGTTTAAAAAGTCATACGAGAGAAACTAGAGGAGTTGGAATAAGAAGGCAATTCCGTTGTAACAATATACTACCAAAGAATTGGTCAGAATTTCTGAAAAACGCTGAAAATAAAACAGAATTATTTTGTTTATTGGCAAATTATATAACAAGATCCAATAACTTTAATTCTGTCGAAATTGTGTTAACTGTTGAAAAATAGTCATTGCAATACTGCTTTAAAATCCTGCAACCAAGAAGAAGATAGCAGATACAAGACTAATATTGCATATTAATGATTGTGCTCAACAAGTTTGGAAGGACATTTGCATTAGAACTGTCGACACTGATGTAATAGTACTGGAGGCTTCACTTTTTACTGTATGTACAAAGAAGTGCTAAATAGTTTAAATGTACCGTTTGGGGGCTAATAAATATTTTAGACTATTAAAGGTGCATGAAATGGCACAAAAACTAGGAGAAAGCAAATGCGATGCATTACGAGGTTTCCACTCCCTAACGGGATGTGATACCGTTTCCTTTTTTCTGGAAAAGGAAAAGTGACGGCTTAGAAGACAA
Organism: Rutpela maculata; assembly: GCA_936432065.2. Taxonomy (NCBI): domain Eukaryota; kingdom Metazoa; phylum Arthropoda; class Insecta; order Coleoptera; family Cerambycidae; genus Rutpela; species Rutpela maculata. The sequence goes on from OW386285.2 coordinate 55,563,670, forward strand.
CCGATATATCCAGAATAAACAGAAGCTTTCACGTTCATTTAGAAACCTCAAGAGAATATTCCTGATAAAATTTTAAACTTATTCCAACGGTTTGTTGTTTTAATATACTGCAATACTTCTGCCTGCACTGCCGTAAATCAGGCACGAAAGGAACTGTTTACTTCCAAGAACAGGACATGTGTAACATTCCGCCTTCAAATAATGCTTTGGATCAACACATTTTACGGACTAGCTTTCAAAGTGGGCGCATTTGGGGACAGGCTCTGACATCAAATTTGGTTTTGAAAAATTGGGATGGTGCCTGTCCGAAAATGTTTGGGTGCCAAAATGGTCAACTGAAGTTATCTAAAGCCCTTAGACAATTAATTCAATGTAGTTGCAAAATTGGATGCATTGAAATCAAAATGAAATGTAAAATAGCCGGTTTGAATGCACGTTACTTAGCACAAATTGTAAAGGAGAATGTAACTAACTGAAAAAAAGGTATGTAAGTATAACTAAAAAAATCTTTACTTATTTTTATTAAATTATTTTTAAATTGAAAAATAATGTGTCTTCAGTTTCTCGTAAAGGAATACTCAAGAATAATATTACAATTATTGATTTAACTTGTAAAATAATTTTCTAGTATTTCTCCTTGTAGCGGCTTTATTTTTGGTGTTAGGTAAACATATTGTTTAAAGTTTTTTTTATTCAAATTGTAAAGTAGAATATTTTTCTTAACAATTTTTTTCTGTAACGGTAATTATTTAGTCGAAAGACTTGTAAACTTTTAAATTATAAATAAAAAGTAACTTTTTTATATCTTTCTATGTACCGCCTTTATTTTTAGCTTTAGGTGAAAAGCTGCATTAAACTTCTTTATTCAGAATTTAATTTGTACACTCAAAGAAATAGTATGGGTAAATTCAACTAAAAAAAAAATGGGTAACTAACAATACCGTTAATTTTGTTAAACTAAATTATATTGATGGTATTTTAAACAAAAGGTGATTGTTATTTTAATTAATAAAAAGTTGTCGTACAACAAAACAAACATTAACTTAAAAAATATATGAATAAGACTATTATTTTTTTCGTCTGACTATTATTTTGTTGAATTCTGTCAAATTAAACTAGATAATAGTATATTTTATTTTTAACTATTGTCGAATTGTAATTGTAAACCCAGTAGCAGTTTGCTCTACTATTATAGTTGACAGATAAACCAATATTATTGTAGAGTTAACCCCCAGTTCTGTTTACATAAACATAACATCGTTCTGCCATCCACTTTGATGAATTAAGACGTCGCATCAGTGCTTTTGTTTGCAAATAGTATGGGTTAAATCAATCAAAAAAATAGTATATATATTGTTCATTTTGTTAAATTGAAGTATATTCAATAGTATTTTTAAACAAAAGGTGATTGTCACACAATAAAATAAACATTAACTTAAAAAATAGGTGCAAAAGACTATAATTTATTCATCTTACTAATAATTTGTTGAATTTTGTTAAATGAAACTAGATAAATAGTAGACTTTATTAAGTATTATCGAATTGTAATTCTAACCCAGTATTAGTTCGCTGTATTATTGTACTTTGTAGACAAACCAATATTATTGTTGTCTTCTAGAAGTTCTAAAAGGGAATTACCATAAAATTTGCTTGCTTACCACGTAGTCTATTACAGAAATTATTCCTAGATGACGCCACATACAAATCACTGACAATAATCAATCATGCATTATCTTATACTCTTATGAATTTATAGAAAATTAATAACGTGATTGCAATGTTCAAATTCTCTCTCAGGGATCATCGATATATTTGGATGTATCTTATAAACGATCTCTAATCTTTGGTTTGGGTCGTCTGATGTCTCAATACTGAGATTTTGGCTAACCAAAAAAAACTTCATCATACAATAAAGTGTAGATCAACCTAAAAATTAGTTGGTGAACAAAAAACAAAGTCATTGTACTATTTAATTGTAGACCAAATTGAAAATGGTTAGTGAACATAAAAAAATGTCATTGTACTATTTAATTTGTTGTTCTACAAGAAGATATGAACTACTATTTGTTTACGAAAACAAAGTTGTTGTATGACTATTCTTTTCTGATTGATTTAACTATGAAACTAGATAGGCGCGATTTCATATGCTCTTTTTGGTTGAATTCACCTATCATTTTCTTAACAACTTTTTTTGTAACATCAAGATAGAAAACTCGTTCTTTTAAATTTTCTAAATCGGCCGCCATCTTGAAACCGGAAGTCATTTTGATTTGGCGCTGCTTGGAGAAATAGTCGTTTTAATGACAGAAATCAGTATACCAAATTACAAGATTGTTTCACTAATAGCAGTTTCTTTCTGGCTTGCCGCTCTACTATTAGAACAAATTAAACGAAAAATAATTATTAATTGACGCCAAGAACGAAAGAAAATTTGCATTGGTTGAATTTTTCCGATGTAACATTGGTGTAGTCTGCTAGTGGCGTTATATCGTGATGACTTGTGTAGACGTTTTTTACGGATATGTATCGTGAAGAATTTGAAATGAGGCGCATAAATTTATGTTCCAGAACTCTTAATTTATTAATTGTCGCATCCGGTATGCTGCACCATATTGGCGCCGCATATTATATGGTCGGTCTTACAATAGCAGTGTAAATTATTTTTTTATTATTTCTGTTATTCTTGGCCAGGAACGGATATAGACTCCTGGACATAAAATAGATTGTCCGTATAGTTTCGTTAACATATCAAGCCAAGTGTGCTTGCCTCTTAACCACCTACTCATATTATCAACCCTTCAAAATACATTCATTACCACCGGAAATTAATATCAAATGGTTACGATCCGAGATTAGAATTTATTACAAGCATACATGTTAATCTGATGACCATCTAACTTTCATAAACAAAATATTATTAAACGATGAAACTTGTTTTCGCAAGAATAAGAATTGAGAGTCATAATTCACATTGTTGGTGTCAAAAAAATCCATATTGCGTTCAAGATTCTAACTTTCAAACAAAATGGAGGTTAATATATAATGTGGACTTCTTACCTTGAATTTTTGCAAAATTCTCTTTCTGAACTAAGATATCAGATGACCACAAGATGGTGCTCCACTAAGCAATGTTAATATCGTCACAAATTATTTAGATAATCAAGTTCCAAATGTTTGATTAGAAAACAGTGGATCCTTAAAAGAGCTAGACGCTTCCCAGGTTTGTTGATATTGGATTTTTTCTTATGGGGATATTTGAAGCAAGTGGAATACAAAACCCAGACTACTCATTTTGAAGATTTAAGAGACAGATAGCTTGTAATGAAATTACTTCAAGTATTATCAAAAGTTCAAGTACAAGGAAATAAACGAAAAGATTTGAGGCATGAGTTGCTTCTGGAGGAAATCATTTCAAACCTCTTGCTGACTGGATTACTATTATTTGATTTTGAAATCCAATCTATAATATAAAATCCCTGTACTACACGGTTCTGCCTGTTAGCAAAAAATTTTCGGGATCTTTCTTGTACTTTCCGATCTTCTATAGACCTGAAATGTGCTAAGGATATTTCTTGGCATTTAAAGTTGATGAGAAATTTAATATGGCTTACCCACCGGTAAAGCGGCGGTAAGGACAAGGCAGCTTTTTTCGTTTTGACCCCTTCCAAAAGAGATAGAAACTTAAATTTTTGTGTGGATTGAATCTATGTCATACAACAGCCTCCAAAATCGAAAATTACTAAAACAATACGTGAGAATTAAACCATAGGGGCTGAGTGGAAAAGAGGTCATTCAAACATTTTCGTTCGACGTAGCCTATGGTTTTTATCAACTTAATGATTTCCTTAAAGTTCACATTAACTTTTAAGATCAACACCCATTCAAAATCAAGAGGGAAATTCCTCAACATTTAAAATAAAAATAAGAAATGGTATCTTGAATCCGACAGAGGTTAGTAAAAAAATTTTTCCCTTTAGAAGTCAGGATCTTTTTAGCTCATTATCGTGAGCTAAATAAGCTAAAATAGAAAAATATTTATTGAAAATGCAACATTCTTATTAAATATATTAAAAAATAAAAAATAATAAAATAAGAGAAATCCTGGAATTCTCACTTTTAGACCTTTCAAACGGTATTCCTCTTGCCTGGACAAAGTTTATCTATTTTAAAATTCCACATTTTGACACAGAAAGAAGCGCCCTAAAATATTTGTGGGTCATCGACTGCTGAGTTGTCTGTGGAACACCAGACCCTAACTACATTTAAAATTTTGTCACAACGAGTCATCCTATAATACCCAGTTTCATTTTTGAATTTTGAGCACGGAACCCTAAAAATTACATGTTAATTTGTAAATATAAACATGGCGAAACACTGTGTTTCATCATGATATAGAGATGTGTTTTACTCAGAGACACTGTAGCTCAATCGACTTAGGCGTATTATGTGACGAATATGCTGGTCGCACTGTCTATCTTGTGCTGAGTTCGAGCCCCACCCCCGGTACTGAGAATGTCGGTGGGTATGGATGTATGTGTGCGGTTTTGCACATGTATAATTCCCTTCCGGAGAGCCTGGGCTTTGGATTTGGAGGTTGTCTACTATATGTGGTAAGTTTACGTTTAATTGGTAATATATCATACTGATAATCGATATGAACAATGAATGGCCAATTTACTTTTGATACAGTTGACATTTTTTAATTATTTCTCATTATCTACTAATGGTCACTAAATCTTTGATGATAAATATTGTGTTATTAATTCCAAGAAATTCTTAATTACTGTCTCTGAGCGATTTTACATATTTAATAATTTATCATATTATATTACTATGCATTCCTCCTTGTGGAAACGTACGGTGAAATTCTTAAATCCACAGCTACCTCTTTTGATACAAAAAATTATTATTATCCCAGACATTCCCAAATATACACCATCACGAAAAAATGTTTTGGATGTCTTCGTTCAGACAACCCACCTGTTAATAACCGCACGAACAGCCGGCCCATATGCAGGTGAACAGAAAACAATTAAATTCAACACAGGTTCATTCCAATTGTACAACCCAATTCCACCGCCTTCTGCTCGGTGTGACCTGATGCACATTTAGTGCAGGTAGTAGATATTATTTTCCGAATATAATTTAATAGTGATATGCAGTTTTTGTGTTTTAATATGTTTTCCTTTATATTCGATCAACCAGCTAATTAGAATGGCTGGCCTAGGAAATACTTAGAGCAGGTATTTGGTTTTAACACACAGTTACTAATTTACTAAGGCCGTCTCGTCATAGAAACGTATATACAAGAAATGAATACGCCACACTGCTGTTTCGTGAGATGATATGCATCTGAAAATACAGTTCGCTGCATATAAGCGTACAGCACCCGCCACGGATCTTGGCGAGCGGCAAGAACTGTAGAGGAACGTAGCGGCCTATTGGAGAACTGCGCGTCCACTTCCTATAATAATTTATCAGTGTGCTACACCAATCATGGTAGCGGTGAGTGCCCTGGGCCTATACAACTCTCTACATAGGGATTTCCCTTTGCTCGCCAACACTCGTGGCGATTGCAGTACTATAAGCATGATGTCGCATCTAGTACGCGTCTACGATGAGATGACCTAAAATAACTTGTTTAATATTCCATTCAAAACAGGTCAAAGTAATATGCATAGATGTAAATTTGACAAATGGTTGCTTGATGATCGTTTTTAGCAAATGCACTAGATTTAACTACGTTTAACGAAAAACGGTGTTTTATATCTACATGACGCAAAAGTACTTTTAGCCCTATTAATGAACGTTCAATAAGGGGGTCTAGAGGGAAATGCCGAGATCACAATTTTTGGCTTGAGGGCTGTGTTTGGACTATTTAAGAGATAAACATAACAAAAGTCCCCGAATATAGCAGGTGTGTGCGTGCCGGGGGGCGCGAAGAAGGTCCCGGTTTTTGGTTTTTCGCTCATTTAGTCATAATCAAAAAGTGGCTATACGCAAAATTAAAGATGACTAAATTTTCTACAATAATGTTTCTATTAATTTTTGTCGTATCTGTTATGGTTCAGTAATGGATTGAATATCTTGTAACTGTATTCCAACTTTATTATAATTTTTTTATAAATTGAAAAAAATTTTTAATAATCATCGTGGAGAAAAAAAATTGTTGTACAGATATCCGTTTCATAGCAGACTGATCTTAAATGTCGAATGAAAAATGTCTTTGTAAGTGTGTGTGCGTGTATATGTAGGTGTGTGTATACCGTTTCAATTTTAACATTGATATATCATCTAATTTAAATAAAGTTGATTTGAACCTAACATACACTTGGTATATTGTGGTTTATAAATCTTATACATCTTCATATTTTTGTATGCTGAATCAGAAAAACGCATTTTGCTTTGAAATTAAAATAAAACCTATTTTACGTAACAAATGTCTTTGTCTTGTGTGTGTGCTTGTATATGTATGTGTGTGTGTGTGTGTATACCGTTTCTTGTAAACACGATAACTTCTGTTAGACTTCAAATACTTAATTACAATTTTGAATATATGTAAAACAGCATGGAACAATAATCTCTATTGAAATTGGGCCATGTTTCAGTAGGTACACAAATGAATTTTCTTCATCATTGACGAGCGAATTCGTTGGAAAATATGCAATATTCCTCTAAATTCATCGCACGCGTTCTGTACACATTGCCAAAGTTACCCCCTATTGTCATTTGGAACAGAGTACACAGTGGTTTTTAAATAACCTCAAATACAAAAATCGCAAGGGTTCAAATCTGGCGACCGGGCTGACCACGCAGTGGGTCCGTCTCTGCCAATCCAATGGTTTCCATAAACTTTGTCAACAAACTGTCGCACAATAATGTTAAAATGAGCAGGACAACCGTCGTGCATGAATCATAAATTATGGCGTATTTCCAAAGGTACATAATCGAGCAGAGGTAGTAAACCATTTTGCAAAAAGTGTAAGTACGCTTGTCCTTTTAGACGATTTGGTAAATTAACTGTATCTATGAGTTGATTGTTAACTATACCTATCCACACATTCATTGAGAATTTCTGTTGTTGTTTCGTTTATGACATGAGGATTTTCATCAAGAGATGATCATGGTGAGCATTATGTAGGTTAAATATTCCGTCTCTCGTGAATAATATTCGGGAAAAGAAATTTTGGTCTTAGTTTTGTTTATTTCGTAACCACTGTGAAAACTCCATTAGAGGTGGAAAATCTTGTTCTAATAAAGCTTGGACTTTTGAAAATGTAATGAGTACAGTTGTTGTTTATTTATAATTCTCGAAATAGTACTCTTTGAAAACCTTGATGCATTGCCGCTAACCTTCTAACAGAAAATTACAACCCAACTCGTTGCTGGTAGATTACCGAAATTAATCTTGTACTTGCTATTTTTTGACGTTACTAATTGATTAAGTTTTGTCATGAGAACGCGACAGGTTTTCTGTTTTATTAGCACTTATGACCTACAGAGAAAAAACGATAATTCTTGATTTTTGATTGATATTACAAAAAATTTTAAAGGTATATTTGTGTACTGAAACAGGTGGACGTCATGTGGAGCATTTGTTATGAATGTATATAGTTTTTAAAATAAACTGTACTTTTCTGCTATTACAAAATTTTGTTCTAGAACTATAAATAAATGTTAAATACAAATAGAGAAAAAAACGATAATTTCTTGTATTTTGATTGATATTACAAAAATTTTTAAGAGTACCTTTTTTGCAGCCCTTTCAATGCTGTGTAAAAATGTTCAATTATTCCGTAATTTTACAGGATGATTAAAAAATTACAGCCAGTCAAGTATTAATTATTATGAAAAAAAATTGAGAAACAAAGGATATTTGGTCAGTCAAGTATTAATTATTATGAAAAAAAATTGAGAAACAAAGGATATTTGGTTGTTATCAATTTTACGTAGAGTACTTGTAGAGATACAGCTCCCATCAAAATTTGAAAGTTTTATCTTCCATACAACGGAAGTTATTGGAAAAAATGTTTTTTTTTCTGTCTCACTTTAAGAGGATGTACTTCCTCAGGGATGCATTTTTGGATTAAGGTAAGTTGGGTTATATGGGCCCAATATGAACTCTGGAATCACAGGTTCTCGTCCGAGAACTCAATTCTGGGACACCCTGTATATCTATAGTAACAGAAAACTTAAGAATGTAGGCGAGTACGCCACATATACATGAAGTAGAAACTGCAATATATAGTGTGTCTTTAAGGTTTAAACGAACTTTACGTCGATTAGGTAATAATATCAATTTTAGTTTAAAATATCTATTAGTAAAATATTTTTAATAATATACGAAACGAATGAAAGTTATTTAAACAAAGACAGTTTGTGTCAGATTAAAAATTTCTGTTTCAAATTTGGAACACATATAATAGCATGCTAGAATACTACCTTTATAGAGACCGTATTAGTTATGCAAGGTGATTTCCAGAGGCGTGTAATATGTCATATTTTATTAAAACCATTTTTTCTATAATTTCGTCGAAACTGCAATACATGAAGTATATGGTGTGTTTTCCAGATTTGAATGAACTTTACGTTGATTAGGTATCACCAAATTGCTGAACAAGTATGAATAAGTATCTTCTGCAAACAAATTTCCCCAGCTTTACGCTGTGTAGACAATTATATTTTTCAAATTTCAGAAGTCTATTTTATTTGCATTGAAATCGGGTCATTTTTTTCTTTTGCAAAATGTGATATTTTATGCTAACTTCAGGAGGCTCTTATTTCATGTACAGAGATGAAAAGAAAAGTAAAGGGAATTTTATTAGCCACATCTTATGATTTTGGTATTTTTCTGTAGAACTGTTTTTTAAAATACTTGTTTTTAAAAGCTTGTACTTATTGCAACAAATATAAGTAAAACCGCCTCGGTCCATTTCAAGATGTTTCAGCTTAAGTATTTCATTTTAATGTACCCTTAGTAGAAATATTTTTGAACAGATTTTTGCAAACAAAAAAGTTTAAATTTACGTATGCGTTGCATCATAATTGAAATCACTATAGAAGCCATAAAGTGAAAGTAAATGGACGAGTGTTATTTTAAAGGGAATTTAATAATTCTTAAAAGTCAATAATTTTTTACATTTAATTTGTTTAAGAATTTTTTTTAACAAATTTTACAAAAAACTTCATTATTGACAAAAAATTGATGTATTATTGCAATATAGCAACTGCAAATCTACGATTTAGTTGTTCCAAGTTTTCAATGCAAACAATAGGTTTTAATTTTTTATGAATTCTTTTCATCTTACAACAAAGAAAGTAACTCAATATAAATCATGGATTATGTGTAGAACAATTAATTTTATTATCATTAGAAACAAGAGTGTAATTACTTTAGCAAAATCGTGGAGAGCATTATTGTATCTTCTTATAATTTTTTGTTAGTAAATGATAAATTAAGATTATCTCGTGGGTGTTTCCCACGGTTCCATTCTAAGGCCTAAACTAATTATATACCTATTGGTGTAAAGTATGGTTAATTAAAGGAGATTTTATCTAAATGAATATCAGAGTACATGAAAATATTGTGTCACTATTAGTTACTTCATGATATACTTTCATAAAGAGTTTTAACCGCATCTTCATATTGAAAGTATTCGGCACTGACACTAGTCTAAGAAAATACAAAGATGTGCCCTGAATTAATTTGTCGTTTATAGGTTCTGAAAACATATTAATTATCTACTGAAATTTATAATTTAGCTTACGAAAAAATCAACCTCTCTGGGTTTGAAATGCTCACAAATATGTATCTCTCAATTTTGTTCCAACAAAGAATGCCTATCACTAAGCAAAATATACGGTCGTGAATTACTTAATTTCCATCCTAACTGACTATGAAGTTATAGCAATTTGAAATGTTATGCCTAGGTTAGCTAAAGTACTTATTACTTCCACATCATGAAAGTTTGGTAATCGTAAAAAAAAATGTTTGTTCAAATGAGCTTACAAAGTCATGAAACGTTGAGATTTTAAGTTTGATTAAAAAAAAACTCTGTCTGTCGTTCTGTCGGTCTGTCTCCGTCCTTAACCTTTTTTGTGCGCACAATTACTATGGAACGTTTTATGATATTGACTTGAAAGGTACACCAATTTAATTCAATTCAAAAAGATTTTATTGAAAGTAAAAATATACATGCGCCTAGCCGGAAAACTGTCCCGGAGCCAACCAAACAACCACGGCGCGTAACGTGGTTGTTTGGTTTGCTCCGGGTGAGTAAGGTTGGACGGGACAGGGCCGGTTTGGCTAAGAACGATAATGGGGTGATATGTTGGAACTTCCATTCGCCTGGGGCAAATTTAAAAACAACAATGTCCTTAACTATACTGCCCACAAGGGCCTAAAACTAATTAAAATTACACCTGAAGTTGTCGCACTGTGCGTGCACAGATCACTGAAAAATTTTGATTACTGTCACGGGAAAACAGAACACAATGAAAAAACCCGTTCGAAGTAATCTTCACCCTGGTGGTCTTCCTGCCTCCAGGAAAATAGGGAAAGAATAAAAGTAAGGACAAAAGAACAAAAAAGGGTATAACAATGAACAAACAGAAAACGAATAGAAGGGGGTTAAAATTGTAAAGATAAAGGTATAGTAAAGATAGGTTATAGTAGGGAAGAAGTTGGCTAAGGTGGAAGTTGCCTGAAAATAGGCAACGTCTGGTATGGTAATGGGTGTTTTAGATTAAATAGAATTGCATTATGCTGTCTGGTGTGTGTTATGTTGCGGGTTAGCGGACTAGCGCCAAGTTTGAATTCATAGAATTTTTCCGAAATCTCTTGGACGTACTCCGCTATTGGGGTTATGTCGTTAAAGCGCCAGCGGGCGTACAGATCTCTGAGTGAGGTGTATCTGCCCGAATCAGAAATGAGGAGCATAAATTTGTGTTCTAGAACACGGAGTTTTCTCATTGCCGTGGCCGTTATGCTGCACCACACCGGCGCCGCATATGTGATGGTCGGCCTGATCACCATCATATATAGTAATTTTTTATTGGTTCTGTTTAGTCCGCTACTCCTGGTTAGGAGCGGATACAGACTCCTGGACATGGAGTAGACTTTTCGCATGGTCTCGTTGATGTGAGTGTTTTACGTCAGTCTCTTGTCTAAATTAACCCCAAAGTACTTCACGCACCGTTTAATAGGAATTTGGTAACCCCCCACCGAAATAGGCGTTAGAATGCTGTTCTCAGTGAACCGGCGCGTGAAGAGTATGGATTCCGACTTTTCGGGGTTGATCCGAATCTTCCACTTGTCGTAATACACCGTGGCATGAGCCATGTGTATTATAGCGAGATCTGGAACTACATTATATTTTGATTTTATTCAGTTGACGGGTAAATGGGGGGAAATAGGTAAAGCAAGTAAGTTAGAGTCCATAAAATTGGGATATAGTGTATGTGCAAGAGGCCAAAGTCTCAAAATTGGTTTGGCATCAGCCACTCTCACTATCACTTCCATCATCATACCCAATCTATTATTAAAGTGGGTGAAAAAATTAAAATTGTGAATTAGTGTGTATACAAGAATCAATGGCCTCAAGTTTGTTTCGACATCAACCCATTATTAAAGGGAGTAAAAAATAAAATTATAATTTAGTGCGTGCACAAGAACCAAAGGCCTGATTTTTTTTTTGTCATCAGTCATTCCCCTATCACCCCCATTCCATTATTAAAGGGGAAAAAATAAAATTGTGATTTGGTGTGTAAAAGAACCAAAAGCCTAAAATTTTCTTTTGACATCACCTGCCCCCACTATCACTCCCACAGAAAATTTGAATGTGGAAGTAGTGATTTCTTAAGCAGCGGTTTTTTACATTTATTTAGAATCCAATGGCCTTGTACGTTATTGTGCTGCGTTAAAAATCACCTTAAATTTCCCAAATGCCTTAGTGGGATGTTGTAAGCACATTAAGTTATTTTATAATCCTAAATTAATCTAGGTTTTATTTAGAAAAATGCCTCCAAAGTACATGGGATTATTAGAGCAATTTCAAAATAAACATTCATCTAAAGATCTTAAAAATGACCTCTTAATCATGAAATAAATAAAGAATTTGACAGGTTGTAAATTACTTAATATTACCTTTTAAAACTCAAATGAAATCATAGAGAATATTAGGCAAAATTGTTAGCTTTAAGTAACTATAGGATCGATAGCTCAGTGCTTGGCTTGTTTTGCTTGCACTATGTGTTAGCAAAGTGGGTTTGAATCCCACATACGGCGAAGTAATTGCTCGTTGTAATTTATCCCTAAGAAGAATTCCACTATAACCTCTGTCTTCTTCAGACAAGACAATCACTGAGGTGACCTGGAAGACGATTAAAAAAAGCAAATCTATTCCAACATTTTATTTTAAACCATCTTGGTTATTTCTCCCAGTGAACGATAGGGAGTGATTAGCAGCCGCCCCGTATCGGGGGGGGGGTTATTAGGTACTGAGTTTAGGGGGCCGGGCTTCTGAGGAGCCCACCAGAAATGTTAACAAAAAATTTTCTTTTCACATTTCTCCCCCCCCGCTCATCAATTATTAATAAATATTAAATTGAGAAAATTTTGTTTAAATTACTCAGTTTGCTTATTAACGAACTTAACTGTAAAATTTAATTTTTGTACACACTTATATTTATTCTGCGATTTTTCGGGTAATAAATTACGTATTTTTTCTTAATTCTGGTGGTGTACCTACATATTAGTTCATCTTCACTAACCGTATTCATCATTTTTGGCACAATTATTACTTAACTCGATTTGAAAACGTCGAAACTATTGAAACATGATAAATCACCTTCCTCCCCTCAATAATAATGGACCGTTCTATTTCACCGAATCTGAAAAAAATTCTCTCGGACAGAGCCACCGTCTTCGTGTCTCGCGTTACGTCGATTGGACAGGCTAGTCATGAAGATAAAGGTGTTTGGCTCTGTACCTAGCGATTTATAATAACTACTCATTATAACTCACGCTATTTGTTTATGGATACTATTAATTGTTCAAAAGCAGTTCATTAATTAGTATATAACCTAATAAGAACAGATAAAAACTTTTTTACATTTCTCCCCTCCGCTCATCAATTATTAAGCGCGTCGGGGGCGCCAGTGAATTGGTACCGAGGCCCATGATTTGATGTCTGCCTTGGGCGGTTTGATCATATTTGATCATTTGTGAATTTGGCTTTTGTAATTGCTTCAGGTTTTTTAATTTTCCCTTCGGTATAAATGGAAATTGCATATGACACACAAGATATAAGATTAGCCATCAGTTAGTAATAAATTGGCAATAATTTACTAATACGGTAGATCACAATATAGGATATAGGACAGGCACGTCTCTCTATTGATATTATCTAAGCAATTAAAATATAGTGGGCCCACGCATGTTGTATTATTTGCATATGGAAATAAGTTATTAATACTTTGGTATTTTCATACGAATACACACATTAATACATGTGTAGTGCGACGAACCCATATGCAAGCATTTTGCTCGCTGCATTAGGTATTACTGTATCTGCCCATAAAGAAAATAATATCAACTGACATACCTTAGGTTGTACTTTTACATATGCTAAACATATGTATTTTATAATAAATTACCTGAATAAAAAATACTGCCTACTTATAGTCCTTTCCACTCATGTCATCATGTAATTAAACTAAAATGGTCATGTATAAAAATTATACATACATAATGTATTCCAAGCTCAATGTAGGCCAAATCAACCCACTATAATTCTAACACTCGAGGCGAACTTTTTAAATTATGTAAACATTTATGACATTTTGACTTGGCAACGAAATTTATTTTGTTACCGAAAGCCATTCATTTTTAATAATAAATAATAAATGTAAGAATTAGCATAATGGATATTAATGATGTATATATTAAACAGCCCTAATTTGAATATGTAGTAATATGGTTAAACAAGCGAATACATATCATTATTCAGAAGGTTCAAAATCAAACAAAATTGAAATTGAGCGAAAAGTTTATAATGAAAAGTATAGAAATATCGCGAAAACCTTAATAGATGTTCATCCTATATCTACCATTTTGATTTTAAAAATTTTCATGTACTCATTGTCATGCACACGATTAAGACTATTTAACTTTTTATTTTTTTTAAATCGCTCCAGTCGTTTAGGCACTCGAAGGTAATACGTAAACATAGTCACTAGATTTTGGATTTCTTGGAGGCGGTGAGTTTGCGCTTACATGCACTTATTTTTGAGGATAGGACCATTTGTGCTACCCCCGCAGGTGGTGTGACATACCCTTTGATCCTCTCTTTCCTTAAGCTAACTAACACTTGTGATGTATGATGTACTATAATAACTATGGTCATTCTGAGCCTTGGCTCAGTCCTCCAGAATGAATCCTCTTTTTGATGAGATCAGATATTTGATCAGGACAGTGATATAACACATACTGAGCATCTTCGTCTTCTAGATTACACCCTCTATACTTGGGGTTATCTGTAACTCCAAGTGCATGAAGCTGTTATTTAGTCTGCAGTGTCCTACATAGATATGCAGGTATAGATTGTCACGTCAGGTTATCATTTTCGGACGTGCTCAATCTTATCTCAAAGTTCTCTCTGTGTATAGGAGGGATAAGATCGGTAACCATTTCTAGGAGATAAATTAAAGTTATAGCATCTTCTAGTATATGAGCAAGCTGGATCTACTCAGCACTCAGAACTAGGAAAATTCAGTCCACGCTAGGATCCACGACAGAGGTGTCCGTGACCAGAGGTTGCCCGCAGGGGGTCTTATCTCCTCTCCTATGGTGCCTGGTTGCGGACGAGCTCCTATCTCGGCTGGAACAGTGGGAAATATATGCGCAAGGTTACGCAGATGATATCGCCATCCTGATAACAGGAAAGCACGAGGGCGCTGCATCAGAAAAGATGGTAGACAGATGGTGTATCCAGGTCTTTCCGTGAATCCAAGGAAGACTACTGTGGTCGCCTTCACAAGAAAGAGGAAACTCAACCTGGGAAGATATCTCTATATATATCTCCGGGGAAACGAATTACAGGTGAGCAATGAAGTGAAATATTTGGGACTGATTCTAGATACCAAATTAAACTTCAATGCACATTTACACAGAGTGACTACCAAAGCTACGTGGGCCTTATGAACCAGCAGAAGAATGGTAGGTAAAAACTGGGGACTACAACCAAGAATGGTGCACTGGCTGTACCAAAGGGTTGTAATATTAATAATAACCTATGCTAATAACCTATGCCTCCCTGATTTGGCGGCGTACAGGCTGAAAATAAACGGACATGGGATCATTCCAAGAATAGGATACCACACCGAAATATTCCAACAAATAAGAAAAAATCGACTACCGATGCAGTCAGATAGAGTCAGCACAAGCCACAACTTCACAAAGACCTTCAGGGTATACATACCCGATATGAAAGAGGAAGGAACAAGGCAACGGCGAAGACATCCAAATGATACCATATGGTATACTGACGGATCGAAAACGTCAAGAAGTACTGGAGTAGGTGTTAAGGGGGACCAACCAGGGACAGACATCAGTCTGAACCTGGGCAGTACCGCAACGGTGTTCCAGGCAGAAGTCACAGCCATAGAAATCTGTGAACAAGAAATGATCCGGAGGTAATTTACTGACAAAATAATCCGCATCATCACTGACAGTCAAGCAGCTATCAAAGCTCTGAATGCAGTAGAGATACGTTCCAAAACGGTAAAAGACTGCCTTGAATCCCTGGCGACACTGACGGAACACAACAGTATACAACTGGAGTGGACGCGAGGACACCAGGACAATGAAGGCAACGAAAAAACAGATAAGCTGGCCAAAGAAGGCGCAAAAACAACCTTGATGGGACCGGAGCCATCCTGCGGGATATCATACAATACCGTAAGAGGAATGGTAAAGGAACTATTGAGTCAGAAACATATCTTGTATTGGACCTGCGCGCCGGGGATGAGACAGTCACGTATGTTCATCACTGGCGGGTCATCCAAAACAAAGACTAACGAATTACTAAAGCTGAGCAGAAAACAGCTGAGATGTGTAGTGGGAATTCTAACAGGACACTACACACTGAACAGACACCTAACCAACATAGGTTGAAGGATAATCCAGAATGCAGGATGTGTGGTGAGGATGAAGAAACTCCTCACCACATACTATCTGAATGCCCAGCCTTGGTGGCTGGGAGGTTTTCATACTTCGGAGGACTAACCGTTACCCCAGAAGAAATAGCCAGAGCTCCCATTGACCGTATCATGGGCGCAGCCAGGGGGGGAGTCATGGGGCCCGGGCCCCCCCAAGCCTTCTTCCATGAGCCAAAAAATAAAAAAGCAATACAAAGCAGTATCTAAATTATCCCTTGAAATAAATATTTTGTAATTAATGCCAATATTATCTAATAGACGAATCTACATACACATCCGTTTTCAACCATTTTCTGAAAAAATTTCCTCATCCTCTGGGGAGGTAGGTTTTATTGCCCCCCCCCCCCTTCCCCAGATGAATTTTCTGGCTGCGCCACTGAACCGTATACTCCCTTTCTGGAGAGGAACGGGATTTAAGGAATAACGAGACTATGGGGTACAATAAGCTTAAGCTTCAGTACAGCGGGGCTTCGGCACCGCTACCCATAAGGAAAAAAATATGAGCAAGTTTCGTAGCTATGCTCTTTATGTACGATTGGTATACAGATTGTAATCTTAGAGCAGTCCTCAACACCACCTGCTATATGGATAAATTCAAAGGGGGAACGCAAATGGTTCCATTGAAGCTGTAGGCGTCGTTTTCATCGCACCAGTAACACAGATATGTCAGTCTTTGGAAATGCTCTTGTTGAGATGCTACTGTTCTTTGTCTTACTTTGGACCACCAGACAATGGCTGCATAACAAAGCGTGGGTCTCATCACAGCAGTGTACAACCGCAGCGAGATCCTGAGTGAAATATCTTAGGACCTACCTACTGTTCTGCAACACTGTCAGAAAGTCGCACATGCATTTACTTCCATAGTGCGGTCACGTATGATCTCGGATACTTGGCGTCACTCGTTAAATGTAGTTGAGTGCCCAATAATGTGGACATTTTCATATTTGGTAGTTTCCACTTCTTGGTAAACAATACCTAGCTCTATTTTCTGGTTCGGGTCTAGTTTGAGGTCTGTTTGCATAAGTTCACATAGCGGACATTCAGTGTTCCCATTTAGCTGGATGGTAATATCATCTGCATAGCCTATTGTGAAAAACACAGTCATTGAGGTAGTGGTAGGAATGATAGAATACCGCCCTGTGGACAACCTCTAGTAAGTACGCTTCTGGTCTGTAATTTTTCCCACACTGATTCGAGCAGTTCTCCATTCAAGTTGGCAACACAATGCAACTGAAGAGCCTAGGCTTTAGATGGTAGTTTTATTAATGTTTGACAGGGCAGATACTTTCGTGTCCATCAATTTTTCAATAGAATTAAGTGCCAATTCTGTAGATCTCTCTGAGATGTAAGCTTCTTGATAATCACATACATATATACATACACAGTGGCGAAGCGGTGCTGTTACGGGCCTGGGTTCGAATGGTTTTCCGCGGGCCCCCCAATCAGACTTTTCTTGCGGGCCTTTTGAGGAGCCCCTGTAAAACATGTTTTTTGCTTGTTTGACTACTAAATATATGTATCTTATGGTACTTTATTGTGTGATTAGTTTGACTTGACTTTCGTTTTGTGAAGTGTGAGGTGTTGAGTATCTGGGCTGGTCCGTTCCGGGTCCCTAAAGCTCCCGAGCCCGGGTTCCGCGGAACCCCTGTAGATCCGCCGCTGTACATACATGCACAGGGACACGTGAAACACATAATCCTGCTCTGGGCTTAACTGCAGCTCTTTATGTTGCGCACCATGTGAATGTTACCAGGAAATAATACCCTGTTGTTTGTGAGTTAATTGAAATTACCGGCGCCTCCGCCCA
Source organism: Rutpela maculata (assembly GCA_936432065.2). Taxonomy (NCBI): domain Eukaryota; kingdom Metazoa; phylum Arthropoda; class Insecta; order Coleoptera; family Cerambycidae; genus Rutpela; species Rutpela maculata. The sequence goes on from OW386285.2 coordinate 55,581,695, forward strand.
ATCTTTGAATATGGAACATACACTCCACATTGATTGATACAGGTGGCACGACAGAAAGCAAAATTGTTTCTGATTGGTCCGCATCGACCATGTCCCGCGATGCACTCGAGAAGCTTCAGAAAGACGGGAACTTCCGAGTTGGTATATACAGTAGAAACCACACCACTGTGAATACGAATGAACACGATATTATGTTTAATATTTCGGGTAAAACAATACTGCTGGGAATGCAAATATGATATTATTATTACAAGGTTAACGTAGTTTAAAAAAAAGCTTTCGCTACGACAACTTAATCTCGGTATATCTTGTAACCGATGCAATTTCGGACCTCGTGCCCGTTGAGACTTTTAATCAGGACACCAAGACACACATCGTATCAAAACTTGAGCCAATTTAACGAAAATGGAAAGTGTGCGTGGTCCTTGGTGTCCGATTTTCCTATATTTTTGTTCCAAGTCCTCTGTAACACCTGACAATGGCTACTCTTTCTGTTCATGCCTGAAACACCTGTACCTGTACTAATTCAAGTCTCTCCTTTTATTTCACGTTTATATATAACTTTCTACCAATTCCACCAGTTGTCCTAAGAAGGATCAACATAACAGGTGATGAACCCGAAGGGCTGTCGGCCGGGCTCGAGATTAACCGCTGCAGACTCTGCACGTGAAACAGGCAGTGCGCCTCAGAGCTTTGCCGGAGTGAAACGCAGCGTTTAGAGCTTACATGATATGATCCGGTTTTCGTATTAGTAAGAAATCAGTTCAAACCGAGTGTTTGTTTCACGGCTACCTGCTACATTCCCCGGGAAGATATATTCTGTTTATTTAGTGAGCAAAGGCGCTAGGTGCTAACGAAGTTCTGGATTTTGTAACGATTTTGAGGATACCGCTTTTCATTCACAACTTTCAAGTGATTGTGAGACCTTGGTTGGATATACTCTTGAGTTTGTTTGACCAGTGCCGTTAGATTTATGCTCATTCATAAAATGAGAGGTATAGAAAAACCGATTAAGTGTTACGGATTTATTTATAGCTAGCGATTTTTTATGTACTACTTAAAAAAAGTGTTTTGTATTAAACAAGGATAATACTTTAAACCAGAAGGTGCAAAATATTGACAGGTTGAACGCGGTGAATTTTAAAAATTTATGGTGATTTATTCAAAGATTACAGGGATTGTGTGCTGTGTTAAAAAGATTTTAACGATGCGTAAAGGAGATTAGTCAGAGCACTAATTAATAAAATGTTTGTTGTTATGCTTTAATTGTTAGTGTGATTTATAAGTGTTACTTTCATGCCTAATAGATTGGATTACTTTAACATGGATATCTCTATTATTACCACATGTAAGTCTAAATCAACCCTTATTTAACATTACTTAAATTACTCCCGGTGGATTTCTTCATCCATCAGATATAAACAAAGAGCTTGGGGAAAATTAAATATGTTTTCTATGTTCGGTGATCGAAAATTGTGTACTGATGTTTCTGTGGCCAAACCGTCTCTTCTGGTGAAGGGGTAGTTTTATTGGGTGGCTGCCAGTATTTTGCCCGTAACTTTCTTATTTTTCACATATTTCTAAAGATTCTCAGATCATTAGAAGTAAAAAAGGTATTTTTATTAAATTTTCATGGACTGAGAGCCGTTCTCGAGTTACAAATTAACGCGCTTTTACAATATTTTATTAAGAAATCCATTTACGCAAGAATGCTTTAAAATATTAGTTCGACATTTCAACTTTATTCTAATCAAGTGATATTTATCTTAATTTATGGTAACTTTATGGGCTTTGTTGCTGTTTTTTTGCAATATATCATTTTCAGATTACGTTTAAAAATGACTGTAGCTCACCAGAGCACTTTAAGAGTATTGAGTATATGAACAACAATTGCATCCGTTCCATTATCGAAAAACTCAGGTATTATTACGTGAAGATATTCCAATAAGAGCTAATTTTTTTGAATCGTTGCTTGAATGAACGCAAAATACTAAAATTTTTGACTCGTTTCTTACTTAAAATTCTCGGAATACCTATTCATTTCTAGACTGAAAAAATTCCAGAGAAAATCAATAAAAACTCATTTTCAACATAGGTACCATATTTTTCATGGAAATTTAATGGTTATATGTACCTAGTACAAGTTGTGATATTTTGAAAAACATCTTGCATAAACTGATAGGTAAAATAATATTTTACTGGGATGGAAAAGAAACATGTTTTTTATGGGTAGAAAATGGTTAAACAACCCTTATCCAAATCGACGGATTGGTTAATGGGTGGAGTTATTTAAAATCGAGAGTTTATAATACTGAACATTGAACAGTTGAGAGAAAAAAAATCAATCACCAGTATACGATGCTACAGAATGGTGCAGACAGGGTATTCAACGAGGGGTAAATCACAGGGCGATTTTTCGTCCTTTACTGAGGCGATTCAGGGATATCCGGGGCGATCTGGGAAAATGTAATCCAGAGGCGATCCGAGGTGATCCACGGAAGATCTGAGCCGATCCGAGGCAATACTGAGTGATTGAGGTAATCTGGAGGCTATGAGATATTGATTATAGAGGCGATATTTCGTCCCGCGCTTTTTGCTTGGAGTTATCCCTCGGCATTCAAGATTCCTCAAATAAAAGTCTTAGATTGTGCGTTGGGGAAAATGTAGGATATTTCGAACAATTTTATAATGGATAATTAGCAATTTTGTGTTTAATTGAATTATTTTATATACTCAATATTTCAAAGCATTCTTATGTACAAGAATTTCTTAATAAAATGTAAATAAATCACGTTGATTTCTAATATGGTAGGTACTTGATAGCCCAGGAGACAGCGACAGAAATTTTTGGCCGATTTTACTAACTTTCTTTTCACATTATTCTACTATTTCTGTGCCATAAATAGTGAAAATGGTTGTCTGCGAGGGTACGCGCGGGACAAGGCTTGTTAGCAGTGTTTCAACTATGTAAAAAAAATAGTGTCGTTGACTGATACCATCAAATTTTTTTTATGAATTATGGACATCACGAAATGCTTGAAAAAATCCTGTGCGCCACCGTTCTTGTGGGACAAAATGCGTCTGCTAGTTGAAGAAGTAAGTCAAAAAACAATTTTGAAACTTCTTATATTAATAGTATATGGTGTAGAATGCAAGAAAAACGTAATCTGCCAGTCTTCCAGTGACACTATTTTTTTTACATAGTTGAGACGTTCCTGTGTTTGATCTCAGACCTTGCTCAAAAATATCCCCAACTACAGCCTATCTGCAGAAATGTAAATAATGAGTATAAAAGTTAATTAATAGAAAGCAAAATAGCATATAACGAAAATAAAATTTCAGAATCGGCAAAGAAGGTTAAAACAATGTGGAATATAGGCAATAAACGAGATGGTAGGAAAATCTTCTGCTTCATAGACAAAAATAGTTGTTCATTCTTTTGCCAGATAATGTTATTGCAGATTATTTCCAGGGCCGGCCTTTGAGGGGGGCGCGACCGTGCCCCGAGTAAAATTTATGAGGACTAAAAAAAGTTTGTTTCCCCTCATCAATTTTGAGATGAGGATGAAAAAATTTGTTTTTGGATTTTACCCCTCCCCGCTCATCAATTTTGAGATGAGGACGAACAATTTTTTTTTCTGACTTGACCAGAAAAAGGGACGCCTTTAAAAATCTTACACGAGGGCGCTTGAGGAATTAAGGCCGGCCCTGATTATTTCAATGCTTACTTTACTACAGATCATATAAATGCCCTCGTAAATGCCCAAGTGGACCTCATCGATTTAAATTTGTTAAATACAAACATACCACTTTTTATCAATCATTTTTTCTTCAACCAGTAACTGAAATAGATACGTTATCGTTGGCTAAAGCCATCTCATTCCAATGGTCTGGATAATATGTCTAACAATCTATTAAAGAAATGCAAAAATAATTTCGTTTTACCGATAACTTACTTAATAACATAAATTAATCTATGCTTTGAAAATGGAATTTTTCCTTACAACTTAAAAATTTATTTCACTATTTAAAGAATGAGACACAAACTTTTTTTAATAATTATCGTGCGATTAGCATAATTTCAGGTATGCGGAGGGTTATAGAACTTGCAACAGTTAAGCGGATTCTTTCTTAAAAATAACTTTTATTGTCAGTTCAGCACGGTTTCCTAAAAAATAGAAGTGTTGACACTGCATTAGTAAACTTTCACAGCTCAGTAGTAGACACCTTAGATAAAAGATTATATGCTTTTGGTCTTTTTATAGATTATTCACGTGTCTTTGACTGTGTAGATTATGACTTACTTATTGCCAAGTTGTTTAGATATGGTACTAGGTCTAGATTTTGTATCCAGCTATATTAAAAACCGTGCGCAAGTAGTCTATGTGAATGGAACAAAGATAAATAGATATCTAATAAATGCCAGTGTACCAGAAGGCTCCATACTGGGGTCATTTATTTACCTTGTCTTTGTATTTGCCAACGATCTTGCGTTATACATTTAAAGCAAATATAATGTTTGTATTACTTCTTACGCTGATGATACTAAATTTTTAGTTGTTTAAAAAAGTTCTGAAGCAGTAAAAAATATATCGAAAAATCTATACAGAGACGTTATAATTTGGTCAAAGAAAAACCGGTTTACACTTAATAAAGAAAAAACAACTACTGTATCATTTAAGTACTTACAACATCGAGCAAAATGCTAACGACGAATTTTTGGTAACAGACTCTGCTAAAATTTTGGATGTCATATTCGCCTGAAATTTGACGTGGGCTGCTCACATAGATAGTTTGTGTGTGAAGCTCGGCAAAGGTTGTTACGATATGCGCAACTTAAAGAATCACTGCGGTAAAGGTTCTTTATTGATATTTTATTATTCCAACATAGGTACATTCCCATCTACAGTATGGAATTATGATGTGGGGATTGAGTACTTACTACCTATGTTCGTCGAGTATTTATTCTGCAAAAGCATATCATTAGGATTATGGGGAGTCTACATCCCTGAGAATCATGCAGAGAATCCTTAAAAGCCTTAAAAATGCTAACTCTGCCTAGTGTATATATTTATGAAATTTGTTGTTATGTTTTTAAAAATCAACTTTTCTTACAAATCAAACACACCACAATTATCAAACAAGATTTAGAGATCAGCTAATTCCTCATCAGCATACAACAACAATAGGTATATAAAAAAAGTGTGTTTTACAACGGATGTAAAATTTACAATCATTTGTCCATTGATTTGAAAAATTGTAAAAGCCTATTTACTTTTAAAGAGGGGATAAAAAATTTACTAATTGAAAAGTACTTAATTGTATGATGTTAATGCATTTTACTCAGTCTGACTATTTGTATATTTATGTGTCTATTTATTTATTGCGTGTTTATATACTTTTGTAGTTTGTTGTACAATCGGCGTCACCTTAAACTCACCACCATTAGAGATGCTCCCTTTCTAACCTTATTTGTAGTGACGCATGTTAGAAAGAGAGCATCTTCAACAGCGGTGAGTTTAAGCTGACGCCGATTGTACGTGTTATCCCTTATACAACTTTACATGTATTTTATTCTATATTTTGAATTGGATTATGCTTATGCATATTAACTCAGATTGACACACTCCTGAGTTACTTGTATGGTTACTAATTAATTGTACTTGTGATCGGGAAATAATAATAATTATTATTATTAACGGGACATTATATACTACGAAAAAAAAGGACGCCACCGGACGCCGCGCTTATCTTATGAAAATTGTATTTCGCTCAAATTGGCTGAATTTTTAATATGTTGTAGACTTCGACATACTGATCAAAAACTCTCATGGGCCCAACTCGATCAAATTATACGTCTAGTTTCCGAGATAACAGCTCAAGAAATGTACAAGTATGACCTCTTGTGCAATTAAAAAATTTTCGAATTCATGATTTTTTTAATACATTTTATATTGTGATACATTCTAATAGCCGTTTATAATATTAACACTAAAAAGACTTGTGGTTTTAATAAAAATAGCGTAGAAAAAAATTGAATTCAAAAAATATTGGCGGATGCGCCGGGAAGTCTATAAAACAACAACAAGTGAAAAAAATATTCGGTCAAAGGACCCCGCTCGTTTCTTATGGGAATACTTCTAATGGCTAAAACATTTTTTACGTGAAGTGTCTTCCTGAGCAAAAAACTTTCGGAAATTGCCCCTTTGACCTCTAATACTCCATCAATAAATTAGTAGTTCGAGAAGGTACAGCCAATTTGACCGAAATGCAATTTCCAAAAGTATGGGTTCCTTACAAAATTAATATAAAATGAATCAACCAAAACTGTTGTTAACTCCCGGACCATGAGAACAGCTCGGTTTATCGACAAGCAATAAGAATACTTTTTTTTATTTGTATTGATCTGAAAAGTACGTTTTATAAGAGTTTTTAGAAATATATCAAAAATTAAAAAGTTAGAAGTAAACTACTGACAACCACCCGCTAAAACTACCTCTTAATCAGAAAGGGGAGTTTGACTGATACTATGTAATGGTGTCCAGACGGGATTGGTATATCTAAATTTTTAATATTATATTTTCAGGCGGTCGGAAGATATTCCAGAAAAACTGATACTTACTTATCTATTATCCCTTTTAAAGGGATATTCATAACTTCCTTATTATCCCTCTTCAGAAATAATTTTATATAAAAGAGTACCTTTGTTTTTGGATGTAGGTACTATTAGCCACAGAAATATTCGTGAGTCAATTTTGCACCACGGTGTATATATGTAGTTATGAGTGTAAATATTCTATTGAACTTTTTGTATAAATAAGTTATAAACACTGCTGGATTGAATTCGTTGGAAGTTTACGCCCATTTTTGGTACATATCTAATTTAAGATTTTTATCTGGCACATTTTATGTATGATGTGCCATTTTGCGATAATTTTAACAAAATGCTTTGTGACGACTACCTCCAAGCTATAAATAAAACGTAAAATATTCAATATAATTTTGTGTACCAATGAATATTTTATATACACATCGATACTTCGATCAAAGGGAATTTCATTTTGATAAAATACCCTCGAAAATACCTAGCAAAACACAGCATAATATTTTTATTCAGTAATTTTTAATGCTTTTGCAGGCATTTCCTCTGATTTTTTATATTCTGTTTTCTCTCGTATTATGTTTTAATGCATATTAAGTCCTGCACAAATTCCTGATTGGGTATTCGTCATGAAACGAATAATACGAATGCATATTTTAGAGAATTTTAGTTTTAAATAAAGTAGAAGCATATTTCAGGATTGAATATCTACCACTGCGTGTTTTTATAATTACGGTATAGAAAATAACCTCAGCAAAACATTGAGATTTTTTCTGCAGTTAAAAAAACTGCTTTTTTTCATCATTTTTGGTTCATCCAACTTGCTGGAGCCAACATTGTCGGTATGCTTTGAAGATTGTCATGCCAACTTGTAGAAGTGAGCTAATCTGCTGGAGTTTTCAGCAATCTTCAAAGCATACCGACAAGGCTGGCTTCTGAAAGTTGGATCGTCTGTAGACCCCTTGAAACATATGCTTATGGTAATTGTGAAAAAGAAAAAAGCGTTATAAAAAGTAAATTTCACTCTTTTGTATAGCCGGATCCATGAGTGCATTGAAAACAATTGAAGTTTTTTCTTACAATCTTCGCTTTAGAAACGTCAAGTTTCTAAACAACACATTGACTACGTTCTTTACGACAGGTTGTCATTAACTGCAGTGAGGTATCTGAAAATCCAAAATAACGTAATTCCAATATAATTTTGATAACAGTAGTGAATGATCAAAGGTATTAAAAGCGAGATCAAAATCTTTAGAGAAATACAACAGTATCAGACACATGTACCTTCCATTATCTATCTGTCTGATAACATCATTAACTATGTGTTAATGCTGTAGTTGTACTATGATTTTTCTTTAACCCTGACTAGAGTTTCCGATTTCCCGGCTTCTTTCTTTCCCGGGAATTAGGAAATAAAAATTGGCGTTCCTGAGAATCCCGGGAATCCCGAGAAATAATAAATTTTATACATATTTGCCGAAAAACACATTTTTTTCGCTTCAGAATGTTTGTTAATGTTGTCACCTAAATACACATTTTTTAAAAATGTTTTTGTGTTTCCTTATTTTGGCAAAAAAAATCTCGAACTGTTTATGTTTTATTATTAAGTTTTACGAACCAAAGATATTTTCTTCTATAGTTCATCGAACTCAGTCTTATTCATATTAAAAACAATTTTACAATAAATAAAATATACTAAGTATACGATAACAAAACAAAATTAAAAAACTTTCTTCTTCTCGGTAAAATTCGGTCGGTCTTTCTCTCCACACTATCCGCGTCTCCGGTGATTCACTCGTTGCAGAGGCAGCTTGCGTGATAAGAGCATGAAATTTAATATTGTTGAACTTCTTTTTTCTTGCATGTCCGGAAAATCTCGACTGTTATTTCCCGAGAACAGAACTTATCAAAACTGACATAATTTATTGAGTGATTTATTATTCTCCGTCTTTACCAAATAGAGTATAGAGTTGTATATTAATGCTCTCCTGCTATGCTCTCTCCTTTTATTTCGTTTGTTTGACAAATACCTACCCATCGAAACCTTCTATGCATATCCTTGTTGACTGTAAGACTAGTCTTTGGACTGAACTCCGTCAGATAAAGCCACTGTTATTATTATCATTATTATTATATATTTTCATATTTAAACTAAGCCCGAGAAATCTACTTTATAAAAATAGAAGAAAACGTCTGGTATGATGTAAAAATATATTATAAAATTGTGTGCGCACTGCTGCTGCATATCTGATGTGAAAACGAGACGAATTTTAAGCCAGCTTTGTGTGTAGTCTCTATACATTTGTGAATTTAAATCTGTTTACCTATACCTAACAACTAGACAGTTTTTTTCGTACGTAGTCGCCCGCTGGGAGTAATCTTTATTGCTTTCTGTATTGGTATCGGTTACCTACCTCCTAGTTGGTTTTTTTTGCTTTGCTCTTCGACTTAGCAATTGAAATGACATTTTTTAGTAATTTCTTATACCTAGGAAGATATGCTGAAATGTGTTCTAAGTAATAGTCGGAGAGCAGCCAATCTGTAGGAAGCATTTTAAAGGTAGTCTATACAACTCGCGAACACCCACCTAAAAAACAGATGATATTATGTAAAATGACCTTCTGGATTTGATTTTTGAGTTCGCCCGTTAATTTGAGATTGCCAAATCGGTCAATTCGCAAATTTTTTGAAAAATTTTAAAATTATGTGTTAATTTTTGTTTTGCACATAACACATCATATCTTTTTTATTTTAATTCCTATTTAGACCAATATTTTACACATTATCGCTCCAATATTCTTGGACAGGCTGACGGCAAAGAATATAGTGTAACTTATAATATAGTGCCTAAAAAAATATAATTACCCTCTATTGTCGCGGTTTTTTAAAATTTGCATTGAAAAATACCCGATCGAGGTAACTTTTTTATTTTTAAAGAGAGAGTTATAGTATAAACGAGAAAAATGTTCCATATACTTTAAACAAACTTTTTTATAAAGAGATTTTTTTGAAATTCGGCTCATGTAACGAGATGACGCTGTTGAATGCGGCCGCGCAACTCGTCCGCATTAATTTAAAGCATAACTTCTGTTAACGTCGCCCATCTGTGGTGTCGTTTAAGCGATCAAGTGAGTCTACGGATTATTTAGTTTCTATTTGCAATTAAATGTTATAAAATTATGTAGATAATCTCGAAACATACACATTAAAAAATATATTTTCATTAATTATAACAGCAAGTGGGTACTAAAGATTACATTTTCCTTCGCATAAACAACTTATGTTACATTGCACGTTTGCTTTGCTACACTTGCAGCTTGTAGTACAGTTATATAATTTACATTTACAAAATGGAGTTAACTCAATAAAATTGGGTTTTGGGCTTTTTGAAATCATCTTTGGAAATAAGATTTCCTCCTTTAGGTACCATCCAAAATCTAAAACATTTGGAATTCTGGGCTTAATTTGGTAGGCTGTCTTGTAAATAGCACATTGCAGAAATGTCCTTTTTACTTGTATTCTCTGTACTAGGATTTACAATTTCTGGTTTTCTTTTATAAGCAGTTCGGGTATACGATCTTCTACATTGTGCATGGTAAACTGGATTTAATGATAAAAATAAATTTTTCTGTTCTAAATATTGTTTTAGAGCCACAGAAATGTCATCGGATTTTGCATTTGATCGGTACATTTCTAAAACCGTAAATATCGCTCGCAGACAAAAAATTTTCATACCATTGTGTTAGTGAACGAATTCTGAACAACTTTCAAAATGTCCGTCTGTCCGTCTGTCTGTCCGTCCGTCACGTTTCTTGTAAGCACGATAACTGAAGAAAGAAAATTCCGATTGTACTGAAATTTGGACAGTAAATTAGTGTTAGCTAGAGGAGAACCCTATTTGAACAAAATCGATCGGTAAATAAAAATGTTATTACTTAATGATTTAAATTTGAAACAAAATTTTTTTAATTTTTATGTTTTTGTAATTGAATTTAGAAATCTGGTGAAATGATATTTCATTTTAATATCTAAATATTTATATATTTTACAAATATACATTTCATAATGTAGGTAATATGCAACCGTGAAAATATGATTTTAGCTCGTGTCTTATAATGTAAAAATTTACATTCTTTTACGTGTAAGGTGGTGGTGTAGTTCTTTTGACTCGGAATCGAAACCCAAATGGGGTTTGGTATAGTTTTTTTTACCAAGTCTTTTACTAACTAAGATCGTACTATAAAATTAAAAATGTCTAAAAGTAACATTATTTACAAAAAACTGCGAAAAGTATCTTATTGAATGTATAACAATTATATAAAAATCCAGTGAACAGGCGAAGAGTACGTTTTTAGCTTGTTTCCTTTGATTTCCTATCCGAGTAATTATAATTTATTATGCCAAACTATGTGTTTATAACGCACTAAATATAAGGACTGAGACAAAAAGCACTTTCAACTTAACATAAATGGACACTGGAAAATAATAATCACCCGACACGTGTCTGCGTTTAGCTCTTGATGCGATTGCGGCCGATTCATAGTAGCGCGCATTCGTTCGGACGCTGAAACAATCAATATTTCGATAAGGGAGCAAAATTTCAAAAAAAACTTCTTATAAAAGATTTTATTTAGTTCATTCGGAACATTTTCTTCGGTTATAGTAGGCACCTAACTTTAAAAATAAAAAAGATACCTCGATCGGACATTTTACTCTGCAAATTTTAAAGATTTTGCGTCAAAGAAAAGTTGTTATTTTTTTTTTGCCAACTAATTATTTTTTAGGTAAAGTTTTTTACTTTCAACATATCAAAGAATAGTTAGAGAATATTATGTAAAAAAATTAAAAAATTCTGAAGTAAAATAAAAAATATATGACGTGTTATATGAAAAAAAAAAATAACACATAATTTTTATTTTTTTTAGAAAATTGCCAATATGGTCATTTTGGCAATCTCAAATCAATGGGCGAATTCAAAAATCAAGTTTAGCAGGTTATTTTACATCAGATTACCTATTTTTTAGGTGGGTGTTCGCGAGTTGTATAGAGGGTGTCGAATTCAGAGGGTCTGGTCTTCCACTAGTAAACAGTTGCACAATTGCCAACAAAATTTACTAAATTCAGTGCGAGCTAAAATATTCTGAATTTCCAGTTGACATTTTATAACGTATGCAATATGGATGTGTATTATTCCTGGTCTCTTTCGGAAAACCACTACATATACAGTGTGTTCAACTAAGTCGGCACCATATGAGAAACTTTTTTTATCATTGATTTTATGAAAAAAAGTTATTCTTAATTAAAAGTTTTGCATGGCCTAAAACACAAAATGAAATAATCAGATATCATTTTTTTGCAGTCGTATACGAGGTTTGTCGAAAAATGTAAATTTTGCTCAAGAGTAAAGTACCTTTATTTATTACAATATCGACAATCGTTATTAATAAAAGTTGATCCTAATTGAAAACTATGGTCAGATATCCAATATTATCCATCTACCATGAAAAAACGATCTTTAATAATTTTTGGTTATATCTGTTTTTTAAAGCGATCTTTAATAATTTTTGGGTATAATATCTGTTTTTTCATGGTAGATGGATAATATTGGATATCTGACCGTAGTTTTCAATTAGGATCAACTTTTCTTAATAATGATTGTCGTTCCTGTAATAAATAAAGGTACTTTACTCTCGAGCAAAATTTACATTTCTCGACAAACCTCGTATACGACTGCAAAAATTGATATCTGATTATTTCATTTCGGGTTTTAGGCCATGCAAAACTTTTTACCAAGAATAACTTTTTTTCATAAAACCATTAATAAAAAAGTTTCCCATGTGGTGCCGAAATTCAACTTAGAGAAGTGCTAAGTACCTCGAGTCTTAGATAATGTATGAATAAAATATATTCACTGAAATGTTGATTACGTAAGATTGTTTTTTTTTTTTCATTTAAATAATGTTTTGAACGAGGTTTTAAATAACAAAAATTTGGTCATTGAAGAGTAAAAACTAAATTTAATGATATAAGTATTCCTACAATAGTTTTAAAATTGTTTCTGTTAATAAGCAGGTATATTACCGACATATTAATCTGTCGTACCGTCGCAGATAAAAAGAGAGCCCCAGATTATACTCCAAAGGATTGCGACAATAAAAACTTCAGATATTGATAATTGATAATTATTTTGAAGTAGAATACCTACGTACAGGATTATTGTACTTAAAATCACCGCATTTTTTCCTATCATTTTATTTACTTCTCTCTGGGATTCTAATATCTCTGAAAATTAAATATAAGTAATAGTTGTTTCCAGAGTTGTTTATAATTCTTAATATGAGTATAATTATAAAATGTTGCCAAAATAGTTATATAAAATATGCTTAGGAAAGGCTTATACAAATTTTATCTAATCTGGCCTAGGTAAGACAGACATACAAAAACTTTTTACTTTTTATGTTCGTCTTTCCTTAAATAAATAACTGTTCATTATAGTATGGCCGCATAGGTCATTTAGTGGGGAATTTCTGAGGGAAGTTATTACCTATGCTAAATCAATAGATTGTATTAAATGTAACACGAAAATTCATGGTGCCACATTTGAACCCGTGGCTGTCACCCCGCAATCCCCAATAAAGGCCACAGTTTTTAATTTACTCCTTCCTTATTATTTAAGATATTTAAGATGCTGCTATTTTAACTGCATATTATTCTCCATTGTTTAAGAGATATAAAAAAAATGCAAAAATAAAATAACAAATTTATTGTACTTATAAGTATAGAAAGTGTATATAAGTTCTTCTTTTGCGCTCCAACCTGAAAATATAAATATATTTTAATTAGCAGATAGTATGAATAGTTTTTTATAGAAATGATTTACTGTCTTATTCATTTTCCGAGTCTGACCCTTCTAACTGTTTTTTTTTTCGGATCCTTCATCCTCTCCTCCGCAAGCACACATTTCTATACAACTAATGCTTTCCAGAAAACATTTGCATCGTTTTCCAGCGCATTTGGTTTATTGCGGTTGCACTTAATTAAGTTAAAATTTCAGGAGGTGCGCAATCCTTACCAAATACCGGTACCACTTCGTTTTTTGTTACGTTGCAACCACATCTTTTTATATCATAAGTATTTTGCATGGCTTTTTCTGAATTATACCAAAATTTGGCATTGTAAGAATATTCTTAAACTGGCATAAACTGGTGTCTATCGCATAGACAAAACGATTAAGGTGTCGACGCACGACAATATACATCGCTTGGTGGCCGTCTACCAAATCCATAAGTTCTTGATGAAATTTAATTACATTTATGAAGTTTGAGCTCTCTCTGCAATTTTTTATCAAAATTATGGAACTCCAAAGTTGCGTAGTTTAACATGGTGGGTATAGAGGAGACACAATAACTGAGTCGAAAATCGCTCGCAAACTCGTAAAATCCATAAGTTTTTTTATGAAAAACTACTCAACACATGCTTTGAACTGTGAGGAATCATATCAGCAATTAAAAAATGTATTACCCATCACTCGTGAAAAAAATTAAAATTTCATGTCACATAGTAGTTTAGTCAAATTACCCCATGGTGATATCTAAAGGTAGTTTTTTTTCACGTAGAATACGATGCGTGGGATCCCGGAGCGACCCGAGGGGGTGAAAATTGAATTTTTACCCCCCAGGAACAAAAATCCACTCCACTCCAGTATGTAGTTTATTTTACAGAAATTTAGATGTTTTTTGGCCTTTTAGGGGTGAAGTCCAACTCTGATCGCATACATGGATCAAATTTATCCACTGCTCCTCTTTCTGTAATTTGACTGAATCATGATCAATAAATCATTAAATAAATAAAGTAGGTAGTTCTTTTATTAACCTTTTTATTAATACAAATCACAGGATAATAAGATGGCGTGAGCCGCGGTAGATGGTTACCTTAAACAAGTGATAACTCACCCCCTAGTGATGCATTGTTTGTTTTAAAAATTTTATACATCTATAGGCTACAATTTACTCACTGCATGTATATAAAAATTCTAGATATTTAACGTAACTCTACGATGTTGAAGTTTTTTCTACCAAACGTAAAAAAATCGTCTCGATAGCTTTTATGATTTTCTTTTTAGAGCGATTCATATTTAGACAATCACAGCTTTGGGGGTAAAGGCTGCCTCCCAATCCAACTTACAAGGGTTTAGAGGTTAACTGACACGAATGCTAGGGTGGCACCATCACGTTTTTGGTAGCTTACGTTACAAATTATCGATCTAGCATAGATGACAACTTCCCTCAATCGTATATTTATTTATTGTAAAATTGTTTTTAATATGAATAAGACTGAGTTCTATAAACTCTCGTATGAACTATAGAAGAAAATATCCTTAAGACTTGATAATAAATCAAACATAAACAGTTGGAAATTTTTTTTGCACACGACACAGCATGCTGTGGCCAGCGTGTTGGTATTTTTTTGCTACTTTTTTAATTTCCTGTGCTGGGCCTCGCAGTTGGAAGTATGTACGACGCATGGGTGAATTAGTGCATGCGCTTATGGCCGAAAGGGCGTTTTCACATCTACCGACACCAGCACCGGCACGATCACAAGACGGCACGACGGCAAGACGGCACGACAACGGGAGGACACATTTAGCGGGCATGCTGGGATGTGGAAGTAAAATGAAGTCTCAGTTCACTTATTTATTCCAAACATTATAACATGTTTCTGGAACTAGACAACTGTGGTGGTGAACGACCGTACTAATGTCATACTTTCGGCGGAACTTCAAAGCGACGATGTCCGTTCCGCGGCAGGCAAGCCCGCATGTATTTTGTCCTTCGCTGACTGAAACTGACCTCGCCACTGCTGGCTCGAACAAACTTTGCCGCTACCCAGCGGTCGCCCTGACAAAGCTGGCTCTCTGCCGCTGGATCGTGTGTAAACCCCTTAAGGAAACACAAACACATTTTTAAAAAATGGATGACAAGATTAACAAATATTCTAAAGCGAAAAATTGAGTTTTTCGGCAAATAGATAATGGAAGGTGCATTTGTCTTATACTGCTGTACCTATTTCTCTAAAGCTTTTGACTCGGCTTTTGACCTCGCTTTTGATACCTATGATCATTCACCATTGTTATCAGAATTATATTCGAATTACATTATTTTGGATTTTTAGAGATAGGCTGGGAGATTTTGAACAACCTTAATAATGAATATTGTACCTAGTAGTGTAGTGTATTATGTTGCCACTGGTGCAGTGTAAAGCAGTTGTATTTGTGCACTACATTGTTACACTACCTATCAGCCGAGTTATCGACCTATGATGTTAGGGTAGGAACATGCCAAAAATGCCACGCAGCTAGAAGTTCAGGCCGCAGTTTCAATCAATGCATCGAAGCCATCCATTTGTAAAAGAAAAATGTACATTTAAATGTGGCTGCACATACCGAGGATGCTAGCAGCAGTTCATCGTGCTGGCATCTAAATATAACTTGTTTTATGTTGACCATCCACACAAAATCCGATATAAAGTAAAAGATTCGTTCAAAATTACAACTGCATCAAAATCTTTAACTGAAAGAAGTTTTTAGCACCAAGAACCATTTTTGCGCAATTTTTTTAGGGTCAAATACTGTGTGGTCCACTATACCTACCTATTTTTTAAATGACGAATACAATTATCTAATTAAATATATCACAGGTATATAACTCATCAAGAGTGTTGTGATTATTATGCTAATTTCAAGGCATCGTCAGGAGTGTAGTTATGGAGAGAGCAAGGTTAACATTGCCCTAATCAAAGGCGATGCAATTGATTTGTTAAAAGGTGTGTGGCAATTTCTGTATGAAGAAAAGTTTACGGGAATCAATTCTCACCTCTTCATTGTGTTTCAGAAAGAAGCATACTCGGAAGTATATATTTATATTTACAATATTTATTCATGGTAATATTTTTATGCAAATTATATTATATGCAAATTGTATTTGAAATTTACTCGATAGTTTAGCTGCTCCATTATAGTATTATAGACTTTATCACTGATATTATAAACTTGTTTATAACGTAAAATAGGGTGTATACTTGTATAGTTCACCATTTCCAAATCAAAGTAAAATTCCAATGAAAAGGGAATTATTATTTGTATCCATTCATATTATTGCGGTGATTTCTTCGTATAATATTTTTACCCCAACGACGTAATTATTCTTTGGTGCAACCAAAGTCGCAACAATTAATCTGTTTTTGACAATAAATGAGTAATTGATATTACAAATGAGACTGAAACGTCTGATAAGCTAAGCTTTTAGCTTTAGGATAATGTATTTAGGCTCGTATTTAGATAACTGAATAGTTTTAGATGTTTTTAACCGACTTCAGAAAGACTTCAGTTTGGTTGGGTATTTGTCTGTTTGCCTATATTAGTTACAGACAAACGAAATCGGGAAATGCTGAGGAGGGTACTATAATTTTTTCAGGATTTTTTAAATATAATATATAATATAATAACCTACATCTTTAAAACATTGGCCATTTTTTTTTGGGTTTTGTTGATTTTACTTACATATGTTAGCAAAATAATTCAAAAATATGTTTCATTCTGGTCTTTCTATGTTAAATCAAAAGTACTACCTACTTGAGGAAATTCTACATACTTATCCTAGATAAAACATATCTGGAGTTGCCACAGAAATGTGTTTCATATAGCAAACAGGCTTAACGTCTTTATATCTTAGTTGTGGAGGGTTTTAGAGATAGGTTTAGCCTGTGGTTTGGGCAGATTTAAGTCCATATATGGTTATTCGAGAGTTCAGGACATTTCATTGTAGAAAAAAAACACATTTAAGTATATTTCTTACCGATTTTATTAGGTACATAACAAATAATTATATTCCTTAGCAATTATTACGCCGGTAATAAATTCGGCGAAACTGCACCGATAGATGGTGAAGCCGATTGCGTGGGGAATTCAAAAAGTAAACGTAACCTGCAAGTTTTGTTAAGAGTTGAAACGTAAATACGTTGTATGGCGAATTTACTTCTGGCATATATCCTATTCGATTCATCTCTGGACTTTAGCGAATTCTCCAGAAATTTAATATGAATCCGATCGGAATCCGAGTATCGATCTGATTATTGTAAGACCTCATGAGAATTATTTATATGAGAGTTTTGGCTCATGACTTATTTACAGAACAAAATGTTTGATATTTCTTACATATTTCTTATTGAAGCAAAATTTATTAGTAGGTATTAGTTAAGATGTTTCAGTCATTTTCGAGCATTTCCGAATTCCCTTATTCTCCAAATATTTTCTACTGTTTGCCAGGTGTAGGCTAGTAGACGTCACTATATCCCCCAACCTTGCTCTATTTTTGAGATTCGGACAGCCAGAGTATTTTTAAAAATTAAAAATATTAAAGTTCATTTTATGCGAATATCCTTTAAAGTATTGTCACGACCACCGAAATGATCATAACAGGGGCCACTTGGTTTTCGGAGAGGTTGAGTTGTCGGGAAATTAAACTAAACGGATAGAAAACAACATAACATTTATTGCTGGCACTAGGCCATAAAATTGTTTGGACACACACATGACAATGAAAACGTTAAATTAAAGAGGCCTTACCAACTGCTCATTTTTAAGGGAGAGGTGTCACTACACTTAACTTTTAACTACTGATCTTCCGAATAGAGGTGGGTAGTAACTCATATGATTCCTATATGAATCCTTGCAGTGATTCGAATGGTACAAATCCCACAAAAGCAAAAGATTCGTATATTTCGTATCGACGTTGTTTGTACAATCGAGACAGTTCGGATTTTTGAAAGAATCTTTGAGTACGAATTTTTTCTTGATACGGATTCGTTTGGTACGAATCATCAAAAGAGACAGATCGCCCATCTCTACTTCTGAACGGAGGAACTTCCACACTGACTCTCGCGGAACAAGAAGCCTCGATTTGTTTTTCTTATTTATTTTATATCAATAGCAACTGCTTATTTTGCAAGTATTTCAATAAAGTCAATGTCATGTTTATATATAATAATAATAATAATAATACGTTTATTTACATAAGAAATTAACATGTGTTTACAATAATTTTGTATATAAGAATATATTGTAAATAAACAGGAGATAATCCACAAAAGTAAACTTGCACGTGGATACAATTTGCTTATTTACCTTATGCAAAATATTAATAATTATAAATAATTATAATAATTGTAATAGTAGTAGTTAGACAACGTATTTATTAATGTAAGTAATAACAACTAAGCTAAAGAACAAAACCTAAAAAAAGAAATATTCTACCTATAACTTTCGCAAAGGAAAAAGAAAAAAAATTGATACAAATTTTTGCATATTCTGATTCAAACTAAACAATAATGTATATTAAAATCAATTTTATCACTCAATATAACATCTCTTTACTTTTACACAAATAAAGATTTGCATAAGTTAATTTTTAATATTAACCAAGTTATGTATTTCTTGCCTATTTAAGTTAAGAATGTATTTTTTAGTCTTTTTTTTAAATAACTTTTTTATTTTAATATCTTGTAATTCAGTTGGCAATGTATTGTACAGTCTAGATGACAAATAAGTATAATTTCTTTGCCCTACTGTTTTGATTGCTGTCGGTACCATTGCCTTACCTTTATTTCGGGTTTCATATTGATGTTGGGAAAAGGATAGCATGTGTTTATTTTTATGTTGGTTAGATACTACACTAAGAAAATATAATTGCCTTATGTCCAGTACTTTCGCTTCTGAAAAAAGTTCATCACTTGGGTAAGTATTAGGTTTTAAAAAGAGTATTTTTAAGAATTTTTTCTGAATGATGTCTAATTTTTTAAGGTGACAGTAAGCAACTCCACCCCAACCTAGAATGCCATATATTAATCTAGATTCAACTAGCGCAAAATAGACCATTTTCATAAGAGGTATGTCTAGTATGTTTTTTAAATATTTGAATCTGTACATTATACTCCTTAGAGTTTGTGTAGTGCTATTTACTTGCAAATCCCATCTTAAATGTCTATCAATCACTATGCCTAAATATTTCGTTGATTCAGCTGAAGATATTTCTATTATCTTACCGTGGTTATTTATTTTTAATGAGTTATAACTAGGCAAACCATTTTTATAACAACTAAATGGCAAAAATACGGTTTTTTTGAAATTTAGGGTTAATAGTTTATGATTAAACCAGTCCATTATATAACCTAGCTCACTTTCCACAGTTTTTTTTTAAATTATCCCAATTTTCACCTTTGAAGAAAATGGCAGTATCATCTGCAAAACTAAAAATGGAAGCATTAACGCTGAGATTAAGTAAACTATTTATGTAAACAACAAACAAAACTGGGCCTAGCACAGTTCCCTGAGGCACTCCATAAAGCACAGTTCTTTCCTCACTTAGAGTATTGTTAATCATGACTACTTGTTTACGATTCGACAGATAGTTTTTAAAAAGTTCCAGTACATGACCTCGAAAGCCTAGATATTCTAAGGCATCCAACAACTGCGAGTGACTAACAGTGTCGAATGCCTTAGCCAGATCCAGAAACACACATAAAGAGACTTTATTGTCGTCTAGTGCTTTGTAAATTTCTGCTGTTAGTGAAGAAATTGCATCTTCCGTAGACTTATATGATTAAACAATTAATAATAATAATAATAATAAATTTTCTTTATTCAAGTGTTATATATTAATACAATACCTAGGGCGAAGTCTAGCCCAAGCTACTCTACTTAACCCTAACCGAACATAAACATTTACACTAAGTAACAGAGATAAAGGATATGTTTTTTTAAAACTAAAGACATATTTTATTTTGTAAAATAAGATATTAAATCTTAAAATATGTGAATATTAATACAAAATATTTATGAAACAATGACGGAACAAAATGAAAACAAAAAAAAAATGAAAAAGGAAAGGGAACATATTGTGACGTGTTTCCACCCCTAGAATACCACCCTTGCAAAATCCGTGGGTTCCAAAAATTATAACAAGAGACAATATATAAGACAAAAATACAGACAGTTTTTAGTTGTGAATGTAACTGATATACACAATTAAATAGAATTAAATTAAAACATACATTCATAAATTCATAACAGACCATGCCGTGAATAAACGATAATCACGACTAACTTTGTGATGTCAAAAAAGTGTACTTTACTTTTCTACGAAAACTGTTTACGGGGAGGGTTTTCAGAGTATCGCTTAGGTTGTTATATATTTTAGCTGCGTTGTATGTAAGTGACCTAATAAACAAAGCTGAATAAAATCTGGGCAGCGATATTTGATCGACATGTCGTACATTTACATTATGTAGATCACGTCTAAAAACAATTTTTTCTCGTAAATATGGTGGTGAAGAAGAAGACAGTATACGTTTAACAAATACTGACATGGTATTTATATACATTTTCTAATTTTAGCCAACCAAGCTCATTTATTTTTACCGAAACTCTATCGTACTTCTTAAAAAACAAATCGACAGCAACAATTTTGTATTTTTTGAAGTCTACTTTGGGTGATTTTGTCAAGACAGAGATAATATAATGTAATTCCATAATTTAAAATTGGCAATACGAGAGATTCGGTGAGTTTCTTACGTAGATAACGTAAAATTGATAAGCTTTATATTTCTAAACAGCAGCTTTAAGGCTAGGTATGCTTTTTTGATGAGTAGTGATACATATTCTTCCAATCTTAATCTACGATCGAAAATAACTCCCAGATTCTTTACACTGTTAACAAGTTGTATGGCTCATTACAAATAATTAACTTGAGGTGAGACTTAACTAATACATTCTAACCGCTTTGGACAAAAAATAATGACGTTGCATTTTTTGTATTCAGTTTTAAATTATGCAGTTTAGAATATTCCGATAATAATTTAAGGTCATGATTTATTTGTGTGCACGCCACATCAAGATGTGGTTCAAAGGAAAGTGATAATTGTGTGTCATCTGCAAATGCTTGTATGTCAGAATATTTTACTACATTAAAAATATCAACGATATATATAAGGAACGATATCGGACCCAAAACAGATGCTTGGGGAATGCCAGATGTTACGAAGGAAATTTAGAAGCACGCATTCTCAACTACAACTTGCTGGCGACGGTTATTTAGGTAGCATTTAAAGAAATTTATGGAGATAGGATCAAGACCATAATATTCAAGTTTGGAAAGAAGCAAAGCGTGACCCAGAGTGTCGATGGCTTTAGAAAAATCGAGTAGTACGAGAGCTGTGACTAAGCCATTGTCAAGAGATCTAATTATGTCATCAGAAACATTTATTAATAGCGTTGTAGTGCTAAAGTCTTTCCTAAAATCAGATTGCAAGTCTGATAAGATATTATCAGTTATGTAATGATATAATTGAATATTTTTAATTCTTTCAACAATTTTTGACATAGAAGGAAGTATACTAATAGGACGCATTTCGTTATAAGCTTTGGGGTTAGGCGTCTTAGGCAAGGACATTGAGTTTGTCTAATTGTTTTTAAATCTATAAATGGACCAGGCCCGAATATGTTTGTTTATATAAGCATTTGCTACTTTCCGAGATTTGAATTATTAATAATATTTCCTACATGACAATATCTCCAAGAATATTTGGTCTCTTCTCGGTTTTTTATAAAGTTGTTTAAATACCAAAACTGCTTTTATTTAGGAAGAATCCATAATACTGTACTATATTTTTTAATTGTTCTCGTTTGGATATGCCTAATCTGCGCTTTCATGAATTGTCGTTAACATGCATTTTTGTGAACGTTCATCCATTTACGTCGTTCCTGTGATAATTGCTTGAGTATTCATTAAAAAACGTAAATGTGATTACAGATTGGGGGAAATAATCATCGCAAAATGTTTTGTGGATAAACTGTTAAATTTATGAACTGTTCTACATTCGGATCTACATAACTATGAATATACAATGAAGCTGGAAATTCACAAAAATTAATTGCAACATCGATTTAACCCAAACCGAGGGAAAAACATATGATTTCTACGTGGATTCTAGCTTGAATCCGGTTAAAACAAATGACTAATTGATAAATTACTCGAAAATTTGAATGCATACATTGTTTAATCCACCAATAGATTAAAAAAGCTCTAAATGCCTAGTGCGGAATTTAGCGGCGTAAAACATTGTTTTCATGGCATTAACATTAAAAACGGATATTAAAACAATTGTATAAAAACGTTGAGAACATTGTAGAAATTCAGCGGCTCCATTTTTCCAGTAGTTGGGGATCTACGGTATCGAAATCGATAAGGGGGTGTCGACTAAAGTGTATACAAAAACGAAAACGAGATTTCTATGTAATAGTCCATCATACGGCAGCAGAACTCTACCCACTAGATTTTTTTCTGTCTATTTATCAGTAGGTGCAGGAGACGATTGGCGGTCGGAGCGGTTATGTGAATGGTAAAATTCAAATTGAAAGGACCCCCCACAACCCTTATGGAAATTGGTTCTCAATCGAATTTTCTGAAATCTGGATATGTTGTAGTTTTTGCTTTTCTGAGCAAAAGTTCTCATAGGCACAAGTCTCAGCTACGACTGCTTTTACTTTCACATCCAGGAAGTATAGTAACCACAAAAATTTTTTTTATAAAGTTTTATTGTTCAAATAGGTTTAGAATGTCATGAAACGTCGAGATTTTAAATTTGAGCGAAAAAAATGTCTGTCTGGCTGTCGGTCTGTAACATTTTTTGTGCGCACGTTTACTCTGGAACCGTTTAAGATATTGACTTGAAATTTGGTACACATATGTACTTTAACGGGATCTAGAACTAGATTATATTTTCATCTTATTCCGTCGAAGGGTTGGGGGGTAAAATGGGGTAAATAGGTAAATAGAGCAGGTAAGAGTCCATAAAATTGGTATTTAGTGTATACAAGAGAAGCTAAGGTTTCAACAAAATTTTTGGCATTAGTCACCCCCTCGGTCACCCTTATTACCACCCCTACCCCATTATTAAAGGGGATGAAAAAAAAAATGTGATTTAGTATGTGTACAAGAACCAAAAGTCTCAAAATATTTTTTTACCTCATCCACCCCCACGTAACTTTTTTAATTTCGTTTGTGCATTAACCATTTTCAGTGGAATAACAGCTATATACATATACACAACAGAATCTTATATACGATATTAAAAAAGTTACAAAAAGGAATATTTTAGTTTCTGTGGATTGCTGCCCCGTCAGCCCCTACCTACATCGGATTTTGTTGTGTTTTCTTGAAATATATGTATAAATCTATTTTTCCACTGAAAGTAATTTATACGACGTAAAAGAAAGAAAAATATGGAGGATTGCTATCTTCACTCAGCCAAATTTTCATGCATTTTGTGACATTCCTCATAACTTGAAAAGCAGTCATAGCCGAGACATGTGCCCATTAGAACTTTTGCTCAAAAAAGCAAAAGTTACAACATATCCAAATTTCAGAAAATTCGACTGAAAGCCAATTTCCATAAAATTTGTGGGGGTCCTTTGTCACCAGATTTTTAATGAAATTTTTTGTTGTCCATTTGATACATGTTTTAAAATGACCTAAAAAATCCAAAAATACCCTTGAGAGCATTTTTCGTAGTCAAGTCTGACGTCGAGGTCCAACTTCCGGAAATTCCGAAAAAAACGGCTCAAGGGGCAGCCATAATGGAACATGGCGATTTTTTTTTCAAAAATCGAGATATTGCTTAAACGAGGTTTTTATGAAGCATATTTCTTTCACAGAAAAGGTTAATATGCAAAAATGAGTTTTGCCAGATCGTCCAAAGGAAGCTGTTGTTTGCGGGGGATGTAATATCAGAGCCAATCGTCTAAGAAATGTTTTTTTGCTCTAAAAATGTTTGTATGAGTGTTAACTAATTTTTTTTTACATTTAACAGCATTTTTCTATGTAGTGGTATGTTTTATTTATTTAATTTAAGCAAATTGCGGTCATGAATTTGGTTATATCCAAATAATTTGTTTAAAATACGTTGTGAATGGGATAAAATCACTCTAGTTTCCCTAGTATTGTAAAAAAATCCATCAGCTGCGATTTTCCAGCGAACAAAATGCATTATTTATTCACCTTACAATGACACTGCACTGTATAAACTATCACTCACTGCAAAAGAGAATACATTTAAAAATCGTTACACGGTTCTCTGTCCGCCGTAATATAACAGGTAATTCATGTTTTATTTAAAAATCATTAAAATTCTCATTTAAAACGAATAAGAGCTGTAAAAGCGACCGTATGCATATTTCAGAAGTGGCCGGGCTGCCTTTCAATACGCCTGGCTCCCTCTACTAGAGACCACTTGAACTGCCGCTCACCGCACACTGGGCTGAGTTGAAGCACCGGACGAGATTCAGGTTTTTAAAAACTCATTTCCGCTGTGACTTTTTTAATTTCACCTGCCTACAGATGGTCAAAATTTAATTGATCATCCATGGGTACATCCCCACGACACCTGTTCTGTATAAAAAAATGAAGACTCGATTATTTGTAATGTGGTAAATTATATATCACTCGCTATACGACATGCAACTATGATGCATTAATAATGAATTTAATAAGAAAATGTCGCTATACTATACTGACACTGTTTTCATGTGTACAGTATGTTTCATAAACGAGATACACAATACACATTCCACTTGTGAGTATAAAATTACTCTCTAGAAATGTATGTGTAATTGTAATTCACAAAGACGCAGTGGAGTTATAATTACTGGCATAAAATCTATTGAGTACCGGAGAATAATTGTTTCTTATGTTCTAAAGATATTCAAGAAAATGCAAGAGAATGTATAAAATGTAATAGTCTAGGAGATAGCTAGATATATGGGGCCTGGGATATAACACGTTGCCATTGCTGTTATGTTTTAGCAAATATTTTTCTGAGTATTTTATCTTATGTGAGTCAGACCTTGCCACCTGCCCGTTTTGGTGCTAGCCGTCCCAGAAAATATTCAATTGTGGAACAGAGTATAACACTTTGGGACTTGGTGCTAGTTGAAGAGGGTATCTTGGCCATCAACATTCGATATATGCCAACATTTTTTCTCCGTGCAACTGGCAGCATTGGCATCAATTATGGCCAAAATTGGAACGTAGTATAACACTTTCTGACCAGGCGGAAAATTTTCGTTGTCAATTCTCATTGCTGGAAAAACATATGCCAACATTTTCTGCTTTCCCATTTTCCAGATTTTTGGCCATCTTTCCGATGCTACTATACCGAGGGGTCAACCGTACCCAAAATTTCGTACACCATATTTCCTTTTTGACGAAGATTACACAGATTTCCTCGGATTTCCTTCTGAGTGCACACCAGATTTCCTTTGCGGTTTGTCCCTCGTACTATACTTACCTATTTTTGGTGCATATAATTAATTACTGACCTCGTTGATATAATATGCTGATGTCAAAAAGATTAAACTCATACATACTTTCTAAATTCTTCGTTGATTAAAACTCCGATTTAATTAAATCAGATTTAAACATTCGTAAGGTGTCACTAGAACTCGTTTCTGTGGTGTACCTACACACCAAAATTCACAATTCTGTAGATGATTCGAAATACTTTTTAAAAAAATCGTAAAACATAAATTCAACTACTCGATGTTTCGAACGTTCAAACAGGGGCGGCTGGTGAAATTTCAACAATTTTTTTCTCGTCTGTGGCGCATGGAACCCATACGAAATATGGGAAATAACATCTAGAGAAGCACTCCTCTAACGACCCCTAAAAAAATTTGAAAAAGCAGTTTGCGAAAAATTTTTTCAAAATTCGATTGACCCCCCTAGGTCTAGGGACTCCTGTTTAAAATTAATTTTTTTTGTCATATACATTTTACTTTTCATAAAAATACAACAGGTTTTGAAGTTTATGAAAATATTTTCATTATTAACTGAAACACAATGAACTGAAATTTTGTAATTTACAATTTAACAAATGATAAAAAAATTTGAAAAAGCAGTTTGCGAAAAATTTTTTCAAAATTCGATTGACCCCCCTAGGTCTAGGGACTCCTGTTTAAAATTATTTTTTTTTGTCATATACATTTTACTTTTCATAAAAATACAACAACAGGTTTTGAAGTTTATGAAAATATTTTCATTATTAACTGAAACACAATGAACTGAAATTTTGTAATTTACAATTTAACAAATGATAAAATTTCAATTCGTTGTATCTCAGTTAGTAATGGAAATATTTTCATAAACTTCAAAACCTGTTGTATTTTTATGAAAAGTAAAATGTATATGGCAAAAAAAAATAATTTTAAACAGGAGTCCCTAGACCTAGGGGGGGGTCAATCGAATTTTGAAAAAATTTTTCGCAAACTGCTTTTTCAAAATTTTTTAGGAGGAGTGCTTCTCTAGATGTTATTTCCCATATTTCGTATGGGTCCCATGCGCCACAGACGAGAAAAAAATTGTTGAAATTTCACCAGCCGCCCCTGCGTTCAAATGAATGAATTTCGTATAAAAATGAGAAATTAATAAAATCCAAATCGACTTAGGCGTAAAATTGTTATGACCATATTTGCTAGCAACAATACCCACAATACTTCCTCACAGCCTCGTTCAATGCACTTTTAACCTTAATCTTAATTTGAAAAAATTCTCAAAAAGAAATACGGTCTTATATTTTAAACGCGGTTAGATCATGTATTTTACCGACACTGTCCGATTTTGGGTTGGGTTATTCGTTATTCATAATATTTAGGTCACTCGTTATTAGTTATTATGGGAGATAGAAAAAAAAGTTTCGGATGAAAGTTATAGGGCTGTAACTGAACCCTTTTAATAAGTTAATGGAAGCACAGTGGCGTGCAGAAATTGAGGAACAATAATATATTTTTTTTGTATTGTTGAATTTTTGAATTATTCTTTCTTTCTGATTTCAGAAATATGACATATGACAATATCTTTAACCGTTTTTGAGTTATTGAAGACTGAAAATCGTATTTAGGCTATTTATTATACGAACGGAAATTACAATTATTAAAGTAGTCTATGAAAATGACAGGTATTCTGTTATTAAATCTGACAGCGTTTTATATGTCATTCTAAATCCAATATGACGGACTCCCAAAGATGGCGGACCAGTTATTTTTTAAAAGCTTGTTTTAAAAAGTTTTTATTTAATTATAATTTATTTGTATCAGTACTTGAATATGTTTTTACTTTGGATATAAATACTTAAACAATATATTTGTCAATTAACAGTTAGCGTGTCATTTTGGTCATTGGTGTGGACATGAATTTTTGAAAAACGCAAAAATAAAATGTTCAGCTTTATCATCGCATCTTACTCTACGATCTATAAGTTGACATATAAATTTTTTTCAAAATTTTTCAAAACTATAATTAAACTAAGTATAGATTTTTTAACAAAACTACTTGAAATTGTCAATTCTGTGGCGTGTCCCTGCTCTGAGTCTATCAAGGTAACATAATTTTTAACGCAATTTCGAGAGATAGCATCATTTATATAAATCAGATATATATTTAAAAAAAGATAAAGAATCAAAACTACCTTTTGAAAAAGTTATGACATTCCAGATTTTTAATTGTGAGCGTGTGAAATATGTGTACCCTCCAGTTTGTAT
Source organism: Rutpela maculata (assembly GCA_936432065.2). Taxonomy (NCBI): domain Eukaryota; kingdom Metazoa; phylum Arthropoda; class Insecta; order Coleoptera; family Cerambycidae; genus Rutpela; species Rutpela maculata. The sequence continues at coordinate 55,609,942 of OW386285.2, forward strand.
CAGTTATGTGACAGCAGTTGCTTGTTATGATTACTTACAGTAGCTAGCAGAGCGCGGCTCAGTGTTAGACTAGTATTACTATGAGAAGATGCCAGGGCGGAGCCAAAATGCGCGAATATTTTTACCAGTGGCATAGCTTTATCTGGGGTATAGGGATGTGTAATTGCAATAAAAGTTTCGCGGTCAAGGAACTGTGAAAATGGAGTAGATTAAAACTTGCCAACTGTTACGAGTAACCTTTGTTCAGGAGAAGTGTAAGAATAGTAAGTTCTACTAAACTTTGCCTAATAAAGTTGTTTTATTATTATTATTACCGTCACCGCCGCTCTACTGCAGGGCACCGCCGCCACTGGTGTTGACAATGAATGTCATGTAATTCTTTCTCATTGGCTTAGAATGATGGAGCGCACAAACTCGTTTCTGCGCATATTTTTTGCTGGCATCTCATAGTAATACTACTTTAATATGTATATACAAGTGAGCCTCAAAGTGAAGGAAGTGAGCTTGTTGTTTGCCTTATTTTCCACTAAAAAATAATATTTAAAATAAGATTTGTATGCGTGTTTTTAATAGTCATATCTGAAATGCCTTATATTACGATTCTAACAGGAGAAACCATTTTTTGCGTATATTATCGAAAATTCTAACCTTGTTTTCCCTCCTAACCACATTATTGTGTTTGTTTTCATTATTATTCGTTCTGGCGGGCAATTTAAACGTGAAATTGTCAGTTCTGAGACGTCTCAGAACCTGACAGCACATCATCACAGAAGTCCGACATAATTTCTACTGGGCAAGTTCAGTTTGTAACAAAGAAAATCAAAAAAAATATCTTTGGTCAAATCCTAGAAAGTACTGAAGAAAAAGAGCTCACCGTGAAATTTCTTAAAAAGACCGGCAATTTTGATGTGTTTATGTGGCCCCACTAAGGAGACATTGCTGTGGTTAATTATATTATCAAGACGTAATAAAAATATTGGCAGAACCACGCTTGGGTAGAGTCGGGCGATTTGCTAGACAGCTATATAAACTAACTATTGTACTTCCACATCCAGTGGAAGTACCTATAGTAACGACCGAGGTAACGACAAAAAAATTTTTAAAAATTTTTATTGTTCAAAAATAGGCTTAGAATGTCATGAAACGTCGAGATTTCAAGTTTGAGCGAAAAAAAATTTCTGTCTGTCGGTCTGTCTGTAACTTTTTTGTGCGCACGTTTACTCTGGAACCGTTTGAGATTATTGACTTGAAATTTGATACACATATGTACTTTAACGAGATCTAGAACTAGATTATATTTTCATCTTGTTCCGTCGAAGGGTTGGGGGGTAAATTGGGGTAAACTTGGAGTAAATAGGTAAATCAAGCAGGTAAGAGTTCATAAAATTGATATTTAGTATAGACAAGAGAAGCTAAGGTCTCAAAAAAAATTTTGGCATTAGCCACCCCCATTACCACCCCCACCCCATTATTAAAGGGGATGGAAAAAAATGTGATTTAGTGTGTGTACAAGAACCAGAAACCCCCCCGTCACCACACCTACCCCACTACCGATGTGGGGTATCGTTTTATGGGTTTTTGGGGTAGAGGATTTCAAATAGTATATTATTAAATTTCCATAAACAATTATTTCCAGATACAACATTTTTTTGTTGTGTGACTTGGATAGAAAATCCGGATGTGGAAGTAGTGATTCCTTGGACAGCGGTTTTTACTTTTATATGTCAGTAACATTGACACTTCGTTTCGTAATAATTTAATTAAAAATGTTTTGATTTTACTGAAAATAGTTGTCAGTTCTGTTGTGTTGTCAGTTTCGTGACAATAGTGTCCCCTTCTGTGACAGAGAAAAAACATTATTTTAAACTACAAATATTGTACAATTAAAATGACACATCAAATCAAAGTAATATTGCTCAAAAGTAGTTTGAAAAAGAATTTTTGTCCACACCTCTCCTATTGAAGATTTAGGAGAGAAAAAATAGACAAGACTTACCTCTTTTTTATATATATAATAATTATATTGATAATTCGTGTTCTTGATAATGTAAATGATGGTAATTTTAGCATAGTAGTCTATTACATATAAAAAATTCTAACTAATAGAAATCCATTATAAATTGAACAGAAAAAACGCCACAGAAATGACATTTTTTCTGCACGAGATAAATAAATTTAAAATAATATACAAATGTTACACATAATGATCGCGGCCACTATCCAAACTTAATAGTATACACAATAAGCATTCACATAAACCTAAAACTATGTCAAAAGTCACTACTTTTATTTTCTCAGCTTTTATATTCATTTTGGTCCAAATCATTTTATTTACCCATGTACGTGATTATGTATACAACGATATGTATGGGCAACAATCTCGCCAACACCATGTTCTTTAATTTTTAATGAAGTCCCTTCGTAATGAGTATTTCACGGTAGAAATTTTCGTAATTAAAACTGGACATAAAGGTCGAATCGAATTCAATATAAGTACCGGTAATTTACATATTTGACGCTTTATTATTTCATTATTTGTGAGCATGAACATTTATTTACAGAATTGCAAGTTTTATCACTTGGCCACGTATATGCATTCATCGACACTAACAACTCATGTACTTATCTCGATTATACTGTAACTAGTTAGGTATGTAATTGTTAAAGGAAATGAACAAGGAACTTGCACTATATAATAGTTAATATCAGAAAGAAAAACAAATAAAATTCACCTAATGGGGCAGTGCAGAACTAGAGAATGTAAATGTTGATTACAGTTACCTACTTTGGCGTAATCCTACTGGAAAAGTATTTAAGCTATTTCCGCGATTATTTCTAATTACAGATGTTAACATTCTGATGGAACATAGAATCCGCCAATAAAAAATAATTATCATACCAGTGTCAGCTCTTGTAATATGTGTAATATACAATTTTAATTGTAGTGATCTCAGGTAGAAGAACACTAATATTGGACTAATGTTGGTGCAATATCGTAAAAACATTGGTTCAATGTAAAAAACCCAAAGTTAAGGCAATAATAAACGTAAGTATTTTTTTTTGTCGACTAAATATTGACTAAACTATATTAAAGAGATATTTAAAAATGATATCACATAATACTTTCAAATATTTATTTTTGCAAACACCCTGTATCGTGGATCCGAAAATTATAACACCAGGGTAACACTAAACACTAACTTATTAACTTACATACTAATTACAACAATTAATTGCTTTACTAATATTACACTACTATATGACTCAATAAGTCAGTCACTTGTGATCACTTTGTTTACTTCTTAATGTTTCTAAAATCACCATCTGTACTAAAACTGTCCACTCTGGGTTTCTCCATGCCTTTATATACCCAGGTAGTTCGCTTCTGGATTATTCTACCAGACGTCACTACGTTCCTCGATGTTTCTCGTCGTTCCTAGACCACGACACCGTGCGCGCCATCTCTGGGACAACAGCCGAACTAACTAATTAGCTTAGTTTCTGTTTACTGTCTACCTTTTGAACTTAGATAGATGTCTCCGGGGGTATAACATAATGTCACGATATTAATATTAAGTTGTATATTAGCTCAACAACTCGCTCAACAGTTAATGCAAAGTTTAGCTCAATGCCCAAAGGTGGTAAAACAGTGTCAGCAACACGTAAATAAAATATTAAATTTAAATGTTGCATTTAAAATATCCATGTTTACTCCGAGGGGTAACTCACGCGGGACGAAATATCGCCTATATAAGCAATATCTCATCGCATCCAGATTACCCCAGACCGCCCAGTAGCCTCGGATCGCCTCAAATCGCTCGTGGATTACCTCGAATCGCCCCGGATCGCCTCGGTAAGGGACGAAATGTCGCCTCTTTCTGTGGTCAATATATCCCCGAATCATCTCCAGATTACCCCAGATCAGCCAGTATTGCCTCGGATCGCCCCTTAGATCGCCCCGGATCACCTCGGTAAGGGACGAAAAATCACCTGGTAAAGGTCTACACACGATCTAGCGGCAGGGACCCGACATTGTCGGTACGCTTTGAAGATAATTGAAATTCCAGCGGACCAGTTCACTTTTACGAATGAGTTCAAAGCATGCCGACATGGCTGGCTCCCTGTCGCGGACGTTGATAATGCGTTAGGAAGTCTTTAAATTTTCGTTATCATCTCGGTTATCATGTTCATTTTACTTGTTTATTATATTTTTTACATTTATACTAACACGAGTTTATGTGAGGATTTCTCATTTCAAAAAGTCTATTGAAATTCAGTTTTTAAGGTGATGTCACCATATTAAAGGAGACACGACATTCAGAACAATTAGATATAATTTTTGTTTAGTATTATGAAACCTTGATGTATCTATCGGTTTCTCGGAACTTAACACTTCTAATTACCTGCTTCACAAAAAAGCTCTCAGAATTAGTCTGCAGTTAAGATGTATAAAATTGCATTTATCTTAAATTAACTACCTAGATATTTTAGCCTGAAAGACTTCGTTGATTTCGAGGTTTTGTTTAAATACCTTTACCTGTCGGATTCATTCTCTCAGTTACAAAAAGTCAAACTGACTGAGAAACGATAAATTTAATTGTGGTTATTTGTGAACAAAAAATCCACGCCCGATTTACTGGCTCATTTCTCGCTTAAAATTTAGTAAATAATCAGCCTCGGCACAAAATGTACAAAAAATGATTATTTCGTGTAGTATTTTAGAAGAATGATGGAAAAACGAGACAGGTTTTATGTCAGATTTATTTTTTGTACCTACCTAGGTACTTCTCACATTTCGTATAATAAGCATTAAAGAAATTTTTGAAAAAAAATCGAGCCGCCTTCAAAAAAGGTTGCTAAAAATTATAATATTGAAGATTGATAATTAATATTAATATATTTTGTCCCATATTCAAAACGTTTTATAATTGACGACGACTAAATCTCCCAAATAACGTTCAATATTCGTATAGGATCATCTCTAACTTATTTTTAATACGAACCAAGGCTTTCTCTTAGTGAATGAGAAATTCTTCATTATTCTGATTGCAACTGTAACAGGATCAAATTTTAAATTGTCACTAAATAACTTTGTTATGGAAAAAATCAACAATATATTGTGTCCAAATATACGTAGGCACTATTAAAAAATTTATTTAAAAAGAAATGAGTTGTTTCTCGAATTGGTTTTATACAGAGAGGGAAAACTATTATACATTTTTTCACATGAAAATTCACTTAGTTTCAGATACATAAAAAGCTGAATAAAATTGTGTAATTTAATTCATGGTAATTCAATGTATTATCAAGGTAATGTGAGCAGTGGCGGTCTGGCCAGGTAGGCTAGTCGGCAAATGCCGACTGGGCCCTAGAGCCGCGTCTAACGAGGGGCCATGCTTATCAAAAAAAATTTGGTACGGGAAAAATTTTTTTTAGATGTCTCCTCTGCACGTAAAAAAAATTTTTCCCCCCGCTCATCATAAAAATTTTGGGACGACGTTTAGATACATGCGAAGCAAAAATATTCAAATCGCTGACGAACTGAGTTTGAATGTTTATTGTAAAATGCCGACTAAGCCCTAGACACCCAGACCGCCACTGAATGTGAGGTAATGCGAAGTAATGCAGGCGAATTTGATACACTTAATGCCTCGATAAAACTGTTTCTGATAAAAGTTACTCCTTCTTTTCTGTAGACTAATATCCCGGAAGAAGTAATATACGTTTCCGTTTGAAAAAACAAAGTTGATCTAGCAATGATCTTGAAAACGTGGTAAAGGTAAATTCTAAAATGCAACGTTTTCGAGATATATTTTCTAACTTTACTGCGACTTTGATATTTCGAGTCAACATATCTCGGCAACTAGTCTTTTTCAAACGTCACGCCCATTGAGGCTTTTAATCAGGACCACAAAAACTAGATCATACTACAATATGAACCAATTTGACTGGGACCACTTTCCCATATGTTTTCTGGGGGTCCTTTTTACATTTCACCAAATTATACCAACCTCGGTCTTTAATCCAGCTAATGCGAATACAATTTGTATTTGTAATATTAAACTTGTAAATATAAGTTATTAGATCATTATTCATTAGCGACAAGTTTCAATTAAACATTAAGTTACATAATTATAGCAGCATATGGCAAACAGAAGAATATTATTGTCGAGATTATTGTCATAATAAAAATTCCAATTATTATGTTATTAATAAACAGACAGCCCAAAAGAATTATTTCACAGTTTGGCGTCTTGCGGTGACCGATAAATGCTCAAATTAACTTGTAAGGAGGCTATGAATTAATTGGATTTAATTTAACTAACCATTCTATTTCGGGAGTAAACTTTAAGACGGCAACTACGCTACCAAAAAAATGGTCCGTAAAGCGGCAAATACAAAAGCTCCTTTCGAATTTACGACGGCTAAATCCTTTTTTATACTGTCCGTTATTTCATTTCACAGATTATTTTAGTTAACTGGCATAATAGCGCCTTTTAAATTACAAGGAAAACGCTCATTACTTGTTTCCTCTAATAATCTAATTTAAAGACAATTTGTGGCAGAATATTTCAGTCTTCAAATCCATCCCAAACTGGCAAAATTAGTGTTCACATATCAAAGAATTAAGGTGGGCGGTTCAGTGAACGTAATTCAAGAATTTCTTCTACATCCCTGAACCGATTCAAAAAATTTTTTGATGGGCTTTTAGAGACAACTTTATGGAATGGTACTAGGTTATTGAAAACTAAAAATGGAAAAAAAAAATTTCTCGTGTGAAAATCAAAAAAAAAATTTTGTTGAATTCAATAGTCTGGTATCATTCTATCAAGTTTTCTCTAGAAGCCTATCAAAGAATTTTTTCAGTCGGTTCAGGGATATAGGAGAAATTCTCGAACTACGAAATCATTTTCTTAAGCACGGCAGCGCCACCCTTAAGACATAGTGGAGTAAAAAACAGGGGAAAAGTCGCTTCCTTCTCCAGTTTTTTTTTTTAATATTAGAACAAACTGTAACGATATTCTTTCCCTTATTACCACTTGCATTATATTGTAGAACGTATGGCCATTGTGCGAATTGTGCGTGGATTATCTGCTGAAGAAATATTTAAGATGAAAAAGCAATCTAAGTTTCATTGTAAAATGGAGTGGATTTTATGTGGCGTAGTAATAGAGGAGAACGATAAACTTGTGCACAAGCCATGGAAACAGGGCGTTTACTCAATTATTGTGTGGATCTCGGGTAAAAATGCAATGCATGGGAGTTTCGGATAGGGACTCTGACACAGGAAATGTCGGATACAAATATTAAGATTGCTACGTTCAAAAAAAGTGCTTTAAGAAACTGTCTTTTCTATTTAGCCTAAAAAAAGGAAAACTCGATAGTTTACTTTTTATCAAAACACTCCAAAATTATTACTTTTCCTAAACTTCTGTTTATGGAATTTTATTAGCCCCCTAGTTGCGCAACTTTTCTTTCCATTTACTATAATATTATTTTTTACCGTTTCCGAGATCCCAATGCAATGCATTTTTATCCCAGATCCACTATTTAAGATTTTTAATTCCTTTTTGCCTTCAACCTTAGTCCTTAATGCGCCACTGGAAAAAATAAGTTATTCTTTCAGATCCTAAAACGTGATAAAACAGTCCTAAACATAAAAAAATAATAATGAAAAGTTCCGTTACACACAATATATAATCATTATTATTCTTAAGTGCCGCGCGCGTACGCTTCGACAATTCCTCCATACTAAAAAATTCGTAACTAGCAAACTATTGCTAATAATGAAAATATTTTTTTTATAAAAACTTTTTTAGTCTATTGACTTCATTTTCTTCATAGGATGTTACACAAAATTTTCAAAAACAAAAAAGTTCCTCGCTTAGTGAAAATTTGATGGCGTATTCTCTAAACTTTCAGGGTCATCTACGTTTTTGGCATGTTCACATTTTTTTTTATTAGCAATCCTATGCATAGAAAGAAGCGCTTAAGTGTGTGTTTTATAACAAAAAAAAGTTCACATCGATAGCTCAATTCATTTTTGAGATATGGCAATAGATGTACAAAAAAACATGATTTAAAAAAATTAAATTTTACATTTTTTTTTAAATAAGAATATCTGTGACCACTAAAAAATGTCGTATTTCGTTTTTTTATGTGTAAAATGATGTTGTCGGTAATACCCACTGTGTCTGATCTTGTTCTAAGCTGATAAAAAAAAAACGACACAATTTTATCTCTTTTTCGCTGCTCTAACACTTGCTATAAAATACATGTTCAGTGTTTAGCAGGTGCCCATCAGCAAAGGCCCTGGTACTTCCTTTTAAAATGACTTTGTATTGAACAAGGAAGTTCAATGTATATGTGCAAATAAAAAGGTTGTTACTTTTGTAGATTTTCCATAAATTAAATATACAAACATTCTTTTGCAGGTCCTTAGGTTTGAGCATCTTTATTATAAAAATAAGGAATATATGAAATAACGATTGCTAATAGTTTTTTTAAGAAAACATTGAAATAATGATACATTATTGCAAAGTACACTGGATGACGGTCGTTATTTTAAAATGTATAAAACAATCTGATTACAGTAAGCCCCAGCAGAAATATTTATCCTTTGTGTCTATCTATATACTGCAATTTCTGACTTATTGACTTGACTTACGTCAGAACATACTAAGTAAATAATGTTATGTACCTGAAGTTTCGAACGTTCACTTGAACGAATTTCATATGAAAAGGAAAAACCAACAACAACAACAACAAGCATTTATTAATGTTTCACAAAGTACAATAATGCGCCATTCCGGAATCCGGCCCGGAGCCAGCCAGACAACCACGGCGAACATCGCCGAGGTGGGTGTGAGACTGGGCGGGGAGGGTCCGGTTTGGCGATGACGAAAATTATTTGCTGAGTTAAAACTCCTGCCTAATGGAAAAAGCTTAAATTTAACGGTATCCTATAACGTAGTACACAAGGGTACTTAAAAATAATTAAAATTAAAACTGTAAATAACTATCGATTTCGCGCACATGCGAACACTTAAAAATTTTGATTGCTGGCACGGGAAAACAAAACTCAACGAAAAAACCCGTTTGAGACAATTCCACCCTGGTAGTCTTCCTGACGCCAGGAAAGTGTCGTGGATAGTTAAAAAGTGTGTAATGTTATGTGAAATTTTGGTTTGTTAAGAATTTATCGGTCGAGACTGAATTTAGAGACAAAAAATAGACAAGGAACAAAAAAGGTAAAAACAAATAAAGGGAATAGAGAAGGGTTGGTTGTAGGTTTTGGTGAAGATTAAAGGTGGGGAAAGGAGAAGTTGTCGTAGAGGGAAGTGTGGTTAGAGAGGTTGCCGAAAGATAGGCAACGCCTGGTATGGTAAGGGGTGTCGGATATCGAAAAGGATCGCATTATGCTGTCTGATTCGTGTTATGTTGCGGGTTAGCGGACTATCGCCCAGTTTGAATTGATAGAATTTTTGGGAGATTTCTTGGACGTAGTCCGCTAGTGGCGTTATGTCGTGGCAACGATTATATAGATCTCTGAGGGAGGTGTATCTGCCCGAATCAGAGATGAGGCGCATAAATTTGTGTTCGAGAACTCGGAGTTTCCTCATTGTCGTGGTCGGTATGCTGCACCACACCGGCGCCGCGTATGTGATGGCCGGCCTGATCACCATCGTATACAACAATTTTTTATTTGTCCTGTTGAGTCCGCTACTCCTTGCCAGGAGCGGATACAGACTCCTGGACATAGAGTAGACCTTGCGTATTGTCTCGTTTATGTGAATGTTGAACGTCAGTCTCTTGTCCAAGTTCACCCCTAGATACTTCACGCACCGTTTAATTGGAATTTGGCGACCCTCGATCGAAAGTGGTGTTAGAATCCGATTTTCGGTGAAACGGCGCGTGAATAGAATTGATTCCGACTTCTCGGCATTGATCCGAATTTTCCACCTGTCGTAATACGCCCAAGGAATCACTACTTCCACATCCAGATTTTCTGTCCAAGTCACTCACAACGAAAAAATTTTGTAAGTGGAAATAATTGTTTATGGAACTTTAATAATATAATATTTGTAGTCCTCTACCCCAAAAACCCACAAAACGATACCCCACATCGGTAGTGGGGTGGGGGTGGTGATAGGGGGTGGTAGTGGTAGTGAATGAAGAAAAAACATATTTAAACATATTTTGAGGTTTCTAGTTCTTGTACACACACTAAATCACATTTTTTTTCATCCCCTTTATTAATGGGTTGGGGGTGGTAACGGGGGTGGCTAATTCCAAAATTTTTTTTGAGACCTTAGCTTTTCTTGTATATACTAAATACCAATTTTATGGACTCTCAAACGGTTCCAGAGTAAACGTGCGCACAAAAAAAGTTACAGACAGACAGACAGACAGATTTTTTTTCGCTCAAACTTGAAATCTCGACGTTTCATGACATTCTAAGCCTATTTGAATAATAAAAATTTTTTAAAAATTTTTTGTCGTTACTATACTTCCACTGGATGTGGAAGTAAAATAACTTTTATTTTATTTGCAGTCTCGTTTTCAATTATCTATCCAATAGATGCCGAACACGTGAAAAATGGACCTCGAAAACTCCTAACGGTGTTAAATTATTATCTATAAACTACTCGACAGGTCATTATGAAATTCAATAGAAGTCTATTCTGACAGTGGACGAAGCGCTTAAAAAAAACTGCGGGATCGGTTAAAAATTACGACTTATAAGAGTGTTTCCGTGCGTACACACGCATAGACCAACTGATGAAGTTACAAAATGGTACAATTTTTTAAAGTAACATCTTCTTTTAAAAAGCTATAATTAATATCGACTCCTTCCAGAGTTAACCAATTAAAAATTATATTTTTCAGCGGAACTGAGTGCTGAAGCGCTAAGCAAAAATACATCACACGCCCAGCGGGGAGGGCAATAATTGGAAGTCAAAAATCGATAGTATGGACTGTAGATCTTCTCTTAAGCCATTACAACGTTGTATTATATTATAAAGATTATTGTGAATAGTGTGATTTATATAATTTGACGCATTAGGTATCTGTAATATTTTTTTTATTGAAAGTATTCCTATTATTTGTAGTAGCATTGTAATTATTTGAGATTAGAAATCGAGAGAAAAATGCGACCATCAAATTTAAACATCGATATTACTATATTATTTAATAGAAGTGTAATCATTAAAATAAGATACGAAATTTCAATCATCTCATAAAAAAAAGTAATGTTTTTGTTGTTTCTTGCTGTACAATTAAAAAATATAATTTTTGAGCTAAATATTCAGGCGATTTTTTTTCTGTGGACAATTTTGCTTAGCGTAGTCTTAAAAATTAAATGTAAAAATTTTTTTTTAAAACAAGCTTTTATTATTTAGGAGTACTAAAACGAAAAAAAATAAAAAAAAATTAATTGTCTTAAAAGCTTGTCGCGCGCGGGAAGTTCATACAGATATTAATTTTTTTCTCAGATTGTAAGTACCTACCTAAGTAAGTTTTTTTTTATTTCTATTCAGGCGACATGCTTTTAAGACAATTAATTTTTTTTATTTTTATTTTTTTCGTTTTAGTACACCTAAATAATAAAAGCTTGTTTTTAAAAAAGTTTTTTTACATTTTATTTTATTTTTAAATTTTCAGCTACGCCTTAATTAGTTTTACATATTCATTGCGTCGTTCCTATCCGATGTAAAACTTATAGTTTAAACCGAATCCTTCACCATTTCTTAGAATGCAACGTATGAGCGAATACACTATACGATCAAATTATAGTGTTAAAACTAAAAAATGTTGTCCACCATCTTGGGGCGTCCGCCATATTGAATTTAGTGTGACGTCATTTTATTTTTGTATTCTTCTCAGCAAACCTTTTCATTTGATACCTATATCATAGGGGTGCATAAAAAATAACTGGTCCGCCATCTTTGGGAGTCCGCCATATTGGATTTAGAATGACGTCGCTTAGCTAACCATGCATTGTCATCCAAACTAAACGGGTACAATTTCAGCTCAATCGGTTGGGGATAACTGAAGACCTAAGTGGATAAAGGTGTTATGTCGCATTAAAAAAAAAAATACTTTATGCAATTTTTGAACACCCTGATATAGATTTAACACCTAATAAACGATGAATTCTAAATTTGTAATATTTTATAGAAACTTTTTAATTATAAAGGCGCCATGTCATACATACAACCAGTAATTTTAGTGGATGTATACAGTTTTGGACAGAAAAATCTAGTTTCATAACAGCTTGATATTTTTCTTTAATATTAGTGTAAACAAAAGAACATAACCCAAAATTATTTATTTTATGAGTTATTCATTTGAATCGAAGACAAAGTAAATAAGTTCCAACTCAAAACCGTTTTGTTTAATTTACTCAAAACTTTAAAAGTGTGACATAACACCTTTATCCACTTAGGTCTTCAACTGTTTTAAAATTGACTTGCAAGATTTGAACTAAACAAACAAACTAACATACATACAAAGCAAGTTAAATAAAAGCTTGTAAAAATCAACTATCTTAAACCTTCAGTCGCCTACTTTTGAATAGATACGGCCCTGTTGTTGCCCAATTATGTATTATTAGTTAGTCCACAAGAAACAACGAAAATAATATACACATTGTTTGTTGAGACAAAAAAATACAGGTTTGTTAGTGGCTACTACGCTTTTTAGGAACGCCACTGTTTACATTTAGGTAGGTGCATTATTTATACCCACATAATTTGTTAACAAATTGTGACAGAAAAAACAACCTCTAATTTATGATAATTATCTTGCAAGCAACCAGGTCTCGGGTACCTTAATAATATCGATAATTTTATGATTAAATAAAAAAAACTGGAACGGAAATGCTTTTTTAAAAAACCTGATTCTCATCCGGAGGAGCTTGTATTCAAAACCGGTGTGAAAATTTGTAAACGAGAAGAGTAAATAAGACGCTGTGTGAACCAACATAAAAATCTTGGAAGCAGTAATAATGCAGTGTAGATTTATAGGTTTTTTTATGTACTTGTAGCACATTAACATTTTAGATTTGAGAGTTGAAAATTATATATATTATATCAACGTTGCTGACTTATACCGACTGTTTTATATTTTTCTCTAAACAATATTAAGGCTTACTCAAAGCATTGAGTTTAAGAATAGTTCACTCAACGCCAACGCACGAACGATGGCTTATAGTACGGGAGCCAGTGGTACTCTTTTTTGAAAGATTTGCTTGAAATTAATTTCTTATTTTTTGTGTTAGATTTAAGCTGTGTTTTCACAAACCAATTTCTGCAGGCGCATCAGCCAGCGCACAGTTCATCGTCCAATGAACAAAAGTAAAAAAAAATCGACTTCTTTATTGGAAAATCAATGGGTGTGTTGGAATCGAAATACCTAATTCTTATTGCGTGCATTAAATAAACACTAGTACCTTGTTTTTTCCCAACTGAATCTCAGTACTCTTGCGACATCGATGAGCAAAACATGCTATTCGTTTCCGCACAATAATACATTTTTGAGAATTTCATTTCATTTAAAGTTGTTATGAAGAGTAAATGGTATTTTGAACTTTCAAAAAATGTATTAATTTTTCAAACACTCACAAATGTTCCCCTTCTGGAATGGTAAGATTTGCTAATTTCAAATAAGCTTTTAAAAATACTCCTCAAAATTTTTCTGTAAAATTGTGTATGAATATTTGTTAACCAGATAAGGAAACTATTGTAAAGAAAGCAGCCGCCAGAAGCTGCCAGTTCATTCGTAATTTATTTTACTTTTTAGGTCTTTCCGGAATTATCACGCATATTCAGGTTTTTGAGCGGCAAGTGTTCTGAAAAAAAAAAAGAGTTTGTCTTCCAGCTTGCTCTCACTACCTTCCAGTTGGATAATACTACCGAGGAAGCTCTACGTAATTTGAAAAAAAAAATCTGATCTCTACTGCTCAAAATTGAGTCAAAAATGATATAACCCATAGAACTAGAAGACCAAGACACGATGCGTTCTAACAGGAGATTGAAAAAAAAAACAGTGATGAAAGTGAAGAAAAAACTGATACCTATGTTATTCGCAGATCCATAAGAAAAAGTGGATACAGTTATTAATGAATAAACCGTTAAAAATAGATAAGTTCATGAAATTCGATGTATGTCCCTAACATGACTATTTTTGCTCTTGCCAAAGCCATCCTAAGTAACAATTTAAATGACAAGTATTTATCGGGTTCTATCACAGATTTTAGAAGGTGAATAAACCGAACTGGGTTTTATTATTTCTTTTGTGCATATCAATTTATCTGCAGATAATATGTACTTAAAAAAAGGCCTTCAAGTTATCTTTAAAGCAATTTGTTAAACCTCTTTGCTCTTTAAGACCTATTGGTTTTATAGCCACTTAATTGCTGCATTATTTAATACCACAATAAACTCATTAAGTTTTATAGTGGATTTTAAATATTTTAAGTTTTGTGGTAGACATCTATAAATCTTTAGGTTTTATGGGAGTTTTAAAATATGGTCTTTAAGTACCCCTCATGATCAAGCAATAAAACTAATAACTCTTAAGTAGTCTTACCCTTAATATGTTTTCATAAATACTATTTGCTTTTAACGATAATTAGTAAAGGTTCCTTAAAACCTAATAGTTTTTTCGTAGCTTTATTGAGCTACGTTAAAACTTGTTGGTTTTTATAAAGCCCTTATAAATCCTTTGGATCCCCCACTTACGCCTTTAAACTTTGAGAGAGGGGGCATATAACGCATAGTAAACGCTATTTTGTGATCACACACTCAAAAACACGAAATAAATAATGTTTTTTTAGGTTATGTTATCTAAGTTAAGTACATTTAGATTAGAGATTACCAGAGACAAATCTTGAGGGTTTTAAAGAAGAGTAGTAAGGTTGGGTAGTCTTACAGGCTTTAAAATAGTAATAAAGTGGAGCAATTGGAATTTAACAAAACCTTTTGTTTTATAAAAATATTTCCTAAAGCCACAAACTCTTAATAGGGTATTCTATTAAAATAAATGGTTTTACTAATTTTTCAGCCATGTTTTTTTCTGTTAACTATGGCAGACATGTTTGAACAAAGTTGGGGCAACAGTGTTTAGTTATATTTTTCTTATTCTTACTGTTTACATTTAGCCTGCAACTATCTAAAATGTGTTAATATGTCATATAAACCACTAAAAAGCCCAAAATCATACTGAGTAAGCTAAAACTAGGGTTACCATTTTTTTTTATTAAGTAATTGTAAATAATAATTAATAAGTTGACAAATGAAAGGTGCGTGATTTTTTAAAAGTTTCTTGATATACTTTATCAATAAAGTGGTCTGCGTTGACAATTATTTGATACTAGGTTGTTTATTAATATCAAATTTTAAAACGTTAGCACATGCAGATATTTCAGTGGAAGCAGACTTTACTACTTGGCGACATTTTCTGATTTAGACAGTTTAAGTGCAACAAGTTTTCGACAAAGAATTATTAAAGACACAATTATTTATGATGTTCTCAAAGCAGGCTTAAAATTTGATTGCGAGTACTAATGGTTTTAAGAAGACTTTATAAAAGGTTTTATGGTAGACTTGAAAACATCTTGCAGACTTGGGTTCTAAAGTACTGTTGCTTTTATTGATAGTTTTAAGGAAGATATTTATAACCTTTATAAAAGGTCTTTTTTGGTTTTATGCCGGGTTTATTGTAGATTTTAAGAGGTTATCTAGTTTAAACAGTTTTACGATCAGTTTTATTATATAGGCTTAATAACCTCTTGTAGATTGTGATAAAACTTAAATTGTTACTTGGGATGTTCCGTAGAATGGTCGGTAGCATAAATTTTTTAGCGTTTTCAAGTAGTATACTACGGATAAAAAAAAATATAATTTTTTCTCTTTTCTTATTGGGATGCATGCCGAACCTGGCCCGACGAACCACGAACCACACGCCGTCTGACAGGGGTGGTTCGCTATTAGTTCGCGGTTCGTGGTGCGTGCTGCCGCGATCCATCGGATGTCGGTATACTTGCACGAACCAAAGGATACAACCAAATGCGTCACAAATCTGAATGAACTACATACCGTATTGACACCCTCAATTTAAGATGCCGTTACAGGGCGCGTGATTCGGCGAAACACGCGCCGTATAACGGCGCCTTAGCGAAGTAGGAGGAATTTGTTTCGTGGATAATATTAAATTATCGAAAAAAAAAACAAACCGTTTAAACGAATATAGCAATTAAAAATGTCGCTGGCGCCCGTACTATTACGACTAATATACTTACATATTTTTTTTTGTGTTGTATATCAAGGAAGTTTTTATCCTCGTTTTTATCATTGAATTTTTCATTTACCAAATATGTACAAAATGACAACGAAAGAATGTTTTATGAAGGAATTTCTTTATTAAAATTGTGAAGGAATAAAAATACTTTTTACGTACCTATTAAAATGTATGTAAATACAGGGTGTGTATTTTTAAACAATGTAAAGTGGGCTAGAAGATCCTCAAACGTGGTCAAAAAACAAGTATCAAATTCGGATCGATTATTATTATGGTGTTAGAAAGTAGAAAATTTGAAGCGGTCGTAGGAAGAAAAGATGTATTGTCTGTCCTCATCGGTATTATGAAAAAGAAAAATGTTATGCATTTTTTCACACAACCATAATTTTTCATATAAGTAGAGCAAAAGAATCGGGCTTATCAGTTTTAAAATATATTCCCCGTGTACTATCACTGTTATTGTGATTGTCATTGTGATTTTTGTGAAGCCGTTATTACATTTTTCACTGTTCTGCACACCGGTGTTTTCGTTTCACTGCTCCCCGCAGTTCTACTTCTAATAAAAAAGTTGGGTATCATGATTTTCGTTCGAACTTAGCAGGCGATATTTTGCGAATATTCTGCATTGTGAAAAGTTGAGGAAAATTGTGTTATCTGGTATTTTAAAAAAGGTTTCGGTGGAAAATATAATCGATGGATTGAACAAGGTGGTCCAGTACACAGATCTGCACGACCACCTGACTTGATTCCGCCAGATTTTTTTGTGGGAATATCTTTAAAAAAAAGGTTATAAATATTTGAACATTATTCCATCAAATTTCTTATCTATTTACAGAGCTGACTCTTGTTATCTCACGTTCAACGCTTAATTATTCGTGAACAATGGGAGAAAAAAGACAAAATATTGGAACAAGTTGTTTATTTTTCATTCAAAATATGATTCTGTTGGAAAAGTAGGAATTTCCATTTAAAGGAAAGTGTGGTCATTACATACCGATTTTGAAATGATGAAATTTTTGTCTGAAAATGCTTTATTTTCTCAAGTTACCCATATTTGTCAAATTAAATGCCCCACCTGATATATTTTCTTAACTACTCTGGTATCTCATCCTTACTTATTATTATTCCTTATTCCTCTTTATCTCTACCCTTACTCTTTATCTTTCCTCAACTTTTCAAATTTCCAATCCCACTTTTCCCCCTCTTTATGTTTGTACAATTTTATTCTTTTATCCTTTTTGTTCTTTTTGTCCTCTTTTTGTTTTTTCTAAATCCCCTCTAGGCCGAAAATTTCTGATAAATCCTAATTATTTAAATCACAGCTTTTAACCACTCTACCTTCCTTGCCGGCGATCAGACCGCAAGGTAGTCATTGATTCGAACGGGTTTTTCGTTTAATTCTGCTTTCCCGTATCAACAATTATAAATTTTGTAAGTGTAGTGCCAGTGCTAGTTTTAAGTTTTGTCAAGTAGTTTTAGGCTCATGTGAGCACATTTTTATTGTATCAAAAATAAAAATAAATACTTTTTGAATTGAATTGAAAATTGGTATCTCATTCATGTACGGAACACGTCGAAAATGCGGTTTTAAAGAAATGTTAAACAAAGTGCCACTACCATTTCTGTCAAATTCAACAGTGAAATATATAAAACATACCTATTTAAAAAAATCTGCGATCAATCATAAAAATTGGAAAAATTTTCGTCTTGTCTCATACTATAAAAATATTCTGATGTTAAAACAGGGTATTTTGGTGAACGTGTACACTTTACTAGGTATTATTGGGTATTTCAGAGGTACACTCAAAGAAATAGTATGGGTAAATTAAAAAAAAAAATGGTTAACTAACAATATCGTTAATTTTGTTAAACCAAACTATATTGATGGTATTTTTAAACAAGAGGTGATTGTTATTTTAATTAATAAAAAATTGTCGTACAACAAAACAAACATTAACTTAAAAAATAGATGAATAAGACTATTATTTTGTTTGTCTGACTATTATTTTGTTGAATTCTGTCAAATTAAGCTAGATAATAGTATATTTTATTTTTAACTATTGTCGAATTATAATTCTAACCCAGTATTAGTTCGCTGTATTATTGTACTTGGTAGACAAACCAATAATATTGTCGTCTTCTAGAAGTTCTAAAAGAATTACCATAAAATTTGCTTGCTTACCACGTAGTCTATTACAGAAATTATTCCCAGATGACGCCACATACAAATCACTGACAATAATCAATCATGCATTATCTTATACTCTTATGAATTTATAGAAAATTAATAACATGATTGCAATGTTCAAATTCTCTCAGGGATCATCGATATACAACAGGATTCATCGCTTGATCTTGTCAAGACTAAATCTTTGAACACACAATCAAATATAAAAACCTGGTATGCTGCTAACACACTAGGAATAAATGATAACAAGACGCAACATCTTACATTTAGCTTACGACCTACAAAAAACCACAACGAAGATACAAAAAACGAATCGGTAAAATTTTTAGGTATCCACCTAGATCCTATGCTGACTTGGGAAAAACACGTGGATAACCTCTCAACAAAAATTTCGAGAAACATTTATTTAGTCAGGAACCTAGTGAATTCAGTCAGCCAAGAAGTTTTGATAACAGCATACTATGGTCACATACACTCAAATATAAGTTATGCCGTCCTCAGTTGGGGACACTCCGCTCACGCATCTAAAATATTTGGATTACAAAGGCGATGCATCAGAATTATAGATAAATTGAAATACCGAGACTGCTGTCGGCAAACTTTCAAAAAACTTAATATACTTACGCTACCATGCATTTTTATACTAGAATGCCTTATACATACAAAAAAAAATGAACACCTACTCAACAAACATAGTGATGTTCACAATTATGAAACAAGAAATAACAACAATGTCGTACCAAACTTTCACAGGCTGTCAAGAACCAGAGACGGTACCGGTTATTACTGCATCAAATTTTTTAATGTCTTGCCAGAGGCAATTAAACAATTAAATATAAACCAATTCAAAACGAAGCTAAAAGCTTATTTGAAATTAAAAGCGTTTTACGCCTTTGAGGAATACCTCCAAGATAACTTTGAGGATCTCATTTTTAGTCTGTAGTTTTCTTTTATTCAGTTTTTGTCCTTTGTCAAGTTTTATCTTTTTATTCTAGTTTTAACTTATGTTTGTATTAATTTTTAATCTTATGACCTATGTATACACCCAGTGTCTTAACATCAATAAACCATTATTATTATTATTATTATTATATTTGGATGGATCTTATAAACGATCTCTAATCTTTGATTTGGGTGGTCTGATGTCTCAATACTGAGATTTTGGCTAACCAAAAAAAACTTCATCATACAATAAAGCGTAGATCAACCTAAAAATTAGTTGGTGAACAAAAAACAAAGTCGTTGTACTATTTAATTGTAGACCAAATTGAAAATGGTTAGTGAACATAAAAAAATGTCATTGTACTATTTACTTGATTTGTTACAAGAAGATATGATTATTAAACTACTATTTGTTTACGAAAACAAATAAAGTTGTATGACTATTCTTTTCTGATTGATTTAACTATGAAACTAGATAGGCGCGATTTCATATGCTCTTTTTGGTTGAATTTACCTATCATTTTCTTTGAGTGTATTACTATTCTGACATTACCAGGTATTTTTCAATACTATTCAGGTCTCAGGTATTATTAGGTATTATTCTGAAATTACTAAGAAATACCCAGGTATTACTATAAAATTTAATTTGTTGTATTATTAGGTATTGTTACATTTTGTAATCTGGGTCTTTTACCCAGGTGTTATTAGGTATTATCACAAAATACCCAGGTATTACTAGGTATTACTGAATGTATTACTATACAAAGAAGTATTAGTGTACAGATATTTTATTTTACTATATAGAAACCAAATAAATAGGAGACCATCAAAAAGGGTGAAAAGAAATTTAAAAAAATTAACCGCCTCCAAAAAACGTTCGCTAAAAATTATGGAATAAGATTCCATCAATTAGAAAATCAAGTGCAATTAACCGGGCCATGCGACGGTGAAATTTATTTTTATAATTTTTAGTTTTTTTCGACGGTCGGTGGTTAAATTCGAGAAAAAATGTATTTCCTCACGTTGAATGTTTAAATTTTAACATCAGACTCGTTATCAATAGGTAATCTTTTTGTACCAAATTCCATCTCTACTAAAATCTACTAAAATTTTGCAATTGTGTCAGCCATATTGAATTCTACATTTTGAGTCCCGTTCATTATGCACTGGTCGTGGCTTGATGAAGAGGCTACAATGGGACCACCTAAGCTTAATTAATACCCTTTAATTTGTAAAAATGAATCTTTTTTTATTGCCACTAGCGCATTTGCCAAATTTGCAATTAAAGAAAAAATCCAACTTTTGATCACCTTACACTAGATGACTAGACGTGGTAGCTGAATGAAACTATGATGGAACTAATCTCCTAAGCCAGTCCATAGTGATAATAATTAAACATATATAATAGAAACACACCTTCAAGTCGAATTGAGAACTTTCTCCTTTTTAAAATTTCGGTTAATAACTCGGTTAAAAATTAATCTAAAATTAACTAAGTAGAAGTGCGAAATCCAAGTCCATGTGGACATATACTCATGTTAGAGGTTAAGTAAAATGTAAATATTAATATAATAGAATATTATAATCGAGATTATAATTTACTTTTATACAAAATAGCCGTACTCGTATGCTTATCCACCACTTTTGACGGAATAACAGAAAAATAATTACCTAGTGCCATCTCATAACGAAAGATATATGTAGAAAGGCTTGAGAATGGGAGCATAATTACGTGCAACCAGTTCTAGAGTAATAAAAAGAATTCTATCTCAATTAAAATTAATAGGGCCCTTTTCGACCCCGTGGGCATTAATGAGTTTTAATACCCAATTAAAGTAAAGAATCTTGCTTCATATACTCGTCTTGGACTCTTAGCATATGGTGAAATGAAAATATATGCGTCAAATGCGAGATTAAATGTAAATTGGTTGAGGTAGGTATTTATTCAGACTAATGTAGTGTGATATATCTAAAGAGGCGAACAGCCTCCTTAATTAACTAAATGAAATTAGTTTTCCAAATGTATAATATATCTCGTAGTATATTTTAACTGACTTTCCCAAAAAGTGATTTATTCTCATAATAATGTGTAATATTACACTTACAATATTCCCCAAAGCACTGGTATGAATTGGTAACAAAACTTACTAAAATTATTTTCAAAAACACATTACTTACCAAATAAAGAAATATGAAGTAATTATCAAATTATATCTTCACCCCGACAGTATAAGCTCGACTACGATATCCGAAATGCGGTCCTGGGTTAAACAACACACTCATAAGTTTACGCCCACAAACCCATGTCAGGGCCTCTATTCTTGACCGTGATAGAATAGAACGTTTCCCGGATTTGTTCTACTGCCGTTCTATTGCAAGCATTAGGTTTGTTTTGGTTCGCAAAACGGAAACAGTTTGGAAACTGCGCAGGACAGTATGCGTAGATGCAAAAAATCCCTAACAGTCCGAAACTATCTAGAACTCTTGATTGAACCAGAACGAATACTGGCGCGATTATCCCGCCATCTTTTGATATGTGTTCTTATTACAAACATTCAAGTTTGATTTGCCTTCCTTGAAAACGATTCATGTGTAATTTTAATTTTAGCAGCTTTGAAGAATATGTTTGTGTTCTATAATTTTTAAAACCTTTTAGAACTAGGTATGTCTAGGGGGATATATGTAATGAATATATGGTTTCAATGAAATGTATTCAAAAATAATTTTCAGAAGAGTGTTATTTGTCAGATTTTTTTTTATTGTTAATCGGTTAAATGGAAGAGCGCGAACTTCACCGAAACACATGAATTGTATAAATAATTGTACCTATAGTTCAATGTAAATAAAGGCATTTATTATTATTATTGTTATAGTAGAAATGAAATGAAGATGGAAATCAAAGCGATGAATTTTTTGTGTTTCACTATATTCATATTTTTTGGGCATTTTTTCAAAAACTCCCGTAGGTACCATTGACAATTTTTAATATTGGTCCATCATCATCAGAAGACGAAATACCTATCAATCATATTTAACAAATAACGTAAAGAAAAACATAATGCGATACCATCAGTCGCGAGAGGTTACGTTCAGTTAGGCAGAAGACGACTTCACGTCCACATCCGCACTTCGCCAAACTAGCGGTAGCAGTGAATAGAACGCAAAAGCGCATGCTCAACGAAAACAGTCCAGATCTGTCCACACTCGAGGGTAGGTACAATTTCTGACGGTCCCTGACAATCTCAGATTATTGCTAACACAAAACCAGAACAAATGACTGAGAAATCCGAAATAGTCCAAGAGAAACCAGAACACGTTTTACTAACTGCGCATGTGCCTGACATCCGAGGACTGTTATTTCTCAAAACCAAAACAAACCTATTAAACTATATTCTTGAACAGAAAGGAGGGAACAAAATATTAGGGAATAAGCCGCAGCGTTGCCAAACTTATTCACCAATCATAGACGAGCATTTCTGACAATCGACATCTGTTATCTGCATAACCATAGTTCATAACAATAACAATATTAACAATCATATTCAAAGACACGCAGAGCTGCTAGAACCTGAAAATGAAGCAGTGTTTTGAAAGATACGGTGTAACAAAAAATAAGCGGCAATATAATTATTATATTTTGAAAAGAGATGAGAATGTTGTCATATGTGCCGGGGTACCAATATGCATTCTTAAGAACAAAGTTGAGACCAAAGCAGTAGGTATTATTATTTGAAAAATAATGCTTACCCTAAGAAGACCACAAAACCCCAATAATATTATCATCAACGACGAGGGAATAATATGGAATCCTGCAGACAGTGCAATTAAATATCTAGGAGTATACTTAGATAAACGACTAACATGGAGTTACCACATCAATAAAAAACTTATGATGGTTATGCAAGGTTATCAATGCTATATCCCATTATTAATAGAAAATCGAAGTTCAGAGTTAAGTGCCTGACATTATTATAAATCGATCTTAAGACCATCGGTAACTTACGGCTGTGTGATAAGAGGAACTGCTAGCAAAACTAATATTAAAAAGGTGCAAACATTTCAAAATAAAGTGTTGAGATCTGCTATAAATGTCCATTGGCTTATAAGAAACAGTCAAATCCATCGAGAGCTTGACGTGCCACAAATTGAAGACTATGAAATCGTGTGCAAAGACATTTTTCAAAACTATAAACAACTGTGCAAGTGCCAAAATTTTTTTGTCGTTAGTATACTTCTACTAGATGTGGAAGTAATACGTCTTCGTGGTATCAAAAGTCTAGCGAAAATTCTATTTCATCCCTAGAAACATAAAAACAGTTCCTAAAATTGCTTTGAACAATAGCTTATACTAAATGTGAAAATTGTATTTATTTTATGATAACTATTAGGTATCTATTCAATAGAGATAACAAAGTATAAAAACCGCTGCCCAAGAATCACTACTTCCACATCCAGATTTTCTATCCAAGTCACTCACAACGAAAAAAATTTGTATGTGGAAATAATTGCTTATGGAACTTTAATAATATAATATTTGAAATCCTCTACCCCAAAAACCTATAAAACGATACCCCACATCGGTAGTGGGGTGGTGGTGGTGCTAGGGGTGGTGCTAGGGGTGGTAGTGGGGGTGGATGAAGTAAAAAAATATTTTGAGGTTTCTGGTTCTTGTACACACACACTAAATCACATTTTTTTTTCATCCCCTTTAATAATGGGCTGGGGGTGGTAGTGGGGGTGGCTAATGCCAAAAATTTTTTTGAGACCTTAGCTTCTCTTTAATATACTAAATACCAATTTTCTGGACTCTCACTCTTAATTTACCTATTTACCCCAATTTACCCCCAACCCTTCGATGGAACCAGATGAAAATATAATCTAGTTCCAGATCACGTTAAAATACGTGTACCAAATTTCAAGTCAATATCTTAAACGGTTCCAGAGTAAACGTGCGCACAAAAAAAAGTTAGACCGACAGACAGACAGAAATTTTTTTTTCGCTCAAACTTAAAATCTCGACGTTTCATGACATTCTAAACCTATTTGAACAATAAAAATTTTTTAAAATTTTTTTGTCGTTACTATGCTTCCACTGGATGTGGAAGTAAAATTACACCTATTCACGCCCTATTCAGGGGGTGGAACACCATACACAGCACCTAGTATTAAAAAAAATAGGTACCAAGGTGACTAAAAATGTACAAAATTATTTTTTAATACTAGTTGAGTTAGACCTTCAACCGATCCTGACCTTATTTTCGAAAACAACTCCTATAGGGGTATGAAATAATATTCGCAGCAAGCATTACTACAAAAAAACTCTTTAGTTAGCGACCCTGGAAACCACCAAACTACCCTATTCGGGGGTGCAATTCTATTCACAGTCTCGAATACTAAAAAAATGCCACGGCACTTAGTAATGCACCAAATTACTTTCTACTTGTAAAAGGGACAGACATCCACTTTGTCTTGACGTGAGTATCCGTATTACGAAAAACTACTTCTGTATGAATATGAAAAATACGTATGGGGTTTCACACCCTGAATAGGGTGTGAATTTTACCCTTTTCTTATCTCTATTGAATCGATACCTAATAGTTATCAAATAAACATTATTTTCGTATTTAGTATAAGCTATTATTTAAAGCAATTTTAGGGGTTGTTTTTGTGTTTTTGGGAGTGAATTTTCCCCAGCCTTTTGATACCACGAAGACATATTCAGCTCAAGAATCAGCTATTTTTAACATTGTCCCTTATTATACTTTTCTCTATTCTGTCGCTAAAGAAAAAACTTTCTTGTTGCCATAGTTTTTTGCTCTTTTAAGGTCTTAGAACTCAAATCATAATATCTATTTCGTTCATCACAAAATAATATGATACTAAAAAGGTTTTTTAGTTTCCATATCAACAAAATGAGCAGAAAAAGTAAAAAAAATGTTTTAATGAAAAGCGTTAACAATTCACGAGGTGGAAATACTTGTTAGGACCATTTTTGTAGATAATTGTATGCCCTAAAAAAAGATACATATAGCTTTCTATCAAATCTAAGAAATTTTACTCTCAGTAAGTAGTATTGCCATGTCAGGTCTATTTTACATGTATTTTCAAATTGATACATCATGTCTGCTACGAATAATAGTTTGTCATATATAAGAGTTTTCACCTCGAGGTTCACCCTCTTAGACTAAGAAATTTCTTTTCGATATGTATATTTGCCAAGATAATTGCCGTGTACATATATCTATTTTACATATGTTTGCAAATTGATGCTTCGTTTTGTCTACGAATAATTTTGAGATTTTTTCACATCATACAGCAGTTAGTGTTTTTCACCTTTTTAGACGATCACTACGAACTTTTTCTTTTAGTGTGCATAAATCGGCATAATTATTATGAATTAGGACAATTTTACTTGTAATATTATCTCAATGTATTTTAATTTGAACGCGCGAACTCATCTGTTCTCAGTCCACTGATTTACGAAATACGAGGTGCATGTGTTTTGTTTTTCTGCGTAGAAAATTGACAGAGAAATATTAATCAGCTTGGTAGAGTTGCAACCTGCACTCTACGATAAACAATTAAAAATACTATAGTGACCCATCTTTATCAAACCCATTTTGCAAATGAGCAGAAAACACGGAATCCAGTCTGATCGGCCGACTGCGACTACAAAATCGCATATGCGCGCGTAAACCTGTAATCGGGCGATTGTGATCGTTCGACTGCACAATCGTCCATTTATTTTACGAATTAGTCATTTATTAATAAAATTTATATTATTTAAGAGTAAGTTAAGTAAATTTTACCATCATTGACGAATATTTCCGAGAATGTTTCTAATGATTCTCTTTAATCGTTCACGAGATGTTTCATATAACTTTAACCTTAATTCGTACAAGCGAAAGTCCTGCCGGAAGCGCTTCCAGAAGTACTTTTGTACACAGAGTTTCAGATTTGTAAGTCCTGCAAGTAGGACGCACGTTTCAAGCATTTTTCACTGTGTGGCACATCAAAATACGTAACCAAAACGTAATACCTCACACCTTTTCACTATCTTGCACGCCATTTTGGTACTAAAAGAGCTAGAAACTTCGTCTTTTTTTGCGCTTAATCGTTGGGAAATTATCTATCGAATGGTGGGGGCCTCAGTCCTACTAAAAAGACATGAAGTGTTCGAAAATCGAGCTAAAGTCAGTAGGACGAGTAGTATGCCCCGTACTGCCAGAAGGACGCTGTACGAATTATCATTAAGAGTAACATTAATAAATATCTCATTTCTGTTGCTGTGGTTGTTAAAATTTGACGCAAGAATGATACATGGTATAATGCTTTTCGTGGCCTTCCACTAATTAAAGATAAATCGATATCGAAACATGAAATAGGTAAATTATTCGAACTTAGTATATTACTCGCAAGACTATAGAATATAGAAGCTGAACTATTTCTAACTTAATATTCAATATAACACAGCTACAAGACGAGATATAAATTTAAACCACTACTAGTTTGAATAAAGTTTTAATTACACAAAGGATTTTATTTGACTCTATTATATGGTATAATCCCTGAATATTTAATCAACAAATTCGAGCAAATTAATTAAAATCGAGATTAAAATTGACTTGGCACATGGTAGCGATGATATAAAATTTTATTACGTAGTGCTACGCTGGTAGCTTCCACATTCAAGAAATTACCTTAATCTAGCAAAGTACCTGTCTTAATTTTGTAAATTATACTGGCAATTATAAATAGACCCCTACGTATAAAGAGAAGCAGATATATGCGCTGATCTATCCTCGCGTTCTTGGTAATATTATGGACAGAAGAATGTAAAATGTTTTTATCAGCTTTCTAATATAAATACACCATTCTACAAAGGTTTATATGTTTTATAACCTACAATCGAGAGGTAAGTCACGGGGCGATTTTTCGTCCCTTACCAAGGTGATCTAAGGGCGATCCGGGGCGAATTATAATAAGGGAATAGAGAGCGGTCCGAGGTAATCAACGGGCGATCTGAGGCGATCCAAGATAATCCACGCGTGATCTAGAGCAATCCGAGATAACATACAGGCGATCTGAGGCGATCCGAAGGGCGATATTTCTTCCCGCAGTTTTTGCAAGAGTCGGTTCATTACTTTCAAGCGTCTGCATGTTAGATAACCAGGTCTCTTTGTACTTTTTACTGCGGAGTTACCTAAAAAGTAAAATTTTCACGACATATCCTAATGACATTTAGGGCCTGAAATTACGTATTAAGGCCTATCCAGACCAAAGAAATTTTGTCACGATGCGCGACGCGACGCCACCAACAAAGAAATCGCGTCGGAAAAAGTCTTTTCCCATTCAAGTCCTCCACCATATTACCACCAAAAAAATTGAGGCTTTTGGTTCTTGGACACACACTAAATCACAATTTATTATTTCACTCCCTTTAATAATGAGGTAGGAGGAGGTGATGGGGATGATGGTGGTGGTGATTGGTACCAAAATTATTTGGGACCTCGTTTTCTCGTATATACACTAAATCACCATTTTCCTCCCCTCGATGTGGATGTGAAAGTAATTATCAGATGTTTGCAAACTATCGGCGACAATGTATCTAAGTTGTATAGGAGAGTAGCTAAAAAAATCAAGTTTATTTTTTTATCTCACCCGCCAGATTTCTTTAAAGTCGAAAAAAATGATCTCGAGGGTATTTTCACAAAAAAAAAAAGATATTTTTTCATAAGTTTGCGATAAAATCGTGAAAATCTAGTGACATAAAGATCGCACAGAATTGTCTAGAGAATTCGAATTAAATAATTTATTCTCAAATTAAGTCCCTACAAGATCTTTTATAGGGTCCCAAAAGTGACCCCATATGTGCCAAAATAGGGCATCACGTATTTTGACGTTTATGATTGTTTCGAGGATTTTTTATTTACGATATTTTGCAAAAATTATTATTAATTAGTCGGTTTCTAGTTTGTTTTAATACTTTAACGTTTTTTAAATTATTTAAACCTTCATTTAAACAATTAAAATTTATTTAAACAGTTCTAAGATTTTAAAAAAAATCTATATCATTAGTTATTGCACTTACGTAAATATTTTTTGACCCTTAAAAACTAACAGGAAGGAGACTATCGAGAAGAGTATGTTTTGGCCGTCATTTTGCCAACATGACGGGCGTACCGGCAACGATATTTTTGTGAAAAACATTAATTAATAATTGTGGCAACCCGCACTACATTATCCCCCTGTGCCCCATACATTATCAGCTACAATATGTATAAAAAAATTCCTGTGGAAATTATTCACGGATAACGAAAAATATTTACAGATTTAAAAAATAATATAATAATATCCCTAATTATTTACATACATTTTTAATTAACAAAAATATCAAAATATCAAAATTTA
The DNA here is from genome assembly GCA_936432065.2 of Rutpela maculata. Classification (NCBI taxonomy): domain Eukaryota; kingdom Metazoa; phylum Arthropoda; class Insecta; order Coleoptera; family Cerambycidae; genus Rutpela; species Rutpela maculata. Next base: position 55,638,788 of record OW386285.2, read on the forward strand.
CATACATTAAAATGATACAAAATCGGATCATCGCATAGATTTCTGCCATAATTTCCTCGCCTTTGCTTTTGATGGCAGACGCGTAAAAACTTTCTTAGAGATTTTCATTGATGTATTTCCACGCTTTGGAACTATGCAATACTTATAACGTTTTTCGTTTTTTTTTCTCAACCACTTTGCGTAGGCAAACATGACACACACAGGTAAAAACCCAATATTATCAAATTCACGCATTTGAACATTCGCGGCCGGCGGACGTGTATTATGACGTCACAGTTCGCCACGCCCAGTTTTAAAGGAATATGTTTAACGGCTATTTTAAGGGCGAATTTAATCGCAAAAATTCTGATTTTTTGGTAATAGGCTTTTTTAGTGAAGTACATTTGAATAAAATAAAATTAAAAAAAAAGCAAATGAGCATTTAGTACACGCGGTACAATCACAGCGCTAGACTGTATAATGTACATTAGGGTGGTCCAAAAATGAGTTAATTTTTTATAGAGAATTTGTTTCCAAATCCGAAAAAAGTAAGTACGTATTTTTTGGTTTTTCAAAATTTTTGGGATTTTTTTGAATAATTGTTCAGGGTTAGGAAAATCTTGCATTAAACTTGTAGGACTTGGAGAGGACTATTCAACGAAGAATATGATGTAAGTATATACATATGGGTTTGTCGTCCCTAACACACTTTCACGGTGCCCCGAAAACTACCCTTAAATCAGAACATGTAGATTCTTCAGGGAATTGACCATTTTGAACACTTTATTCTCGATTTTTCTTCAAGAATTATTACTGTTGATCTAGTGGAATACTTACGAACATTTTTTAGTCCATTTTTATTTATTTAAACAAATTTTATTTGTTTAAATATTTTTTTTTCTCGAAAATCCGTCTAAAATCCATTTAATGCAATTTTACGAATGAGTTCAAAGCATGCCGACAATGTTGGCTCCAGCAAGTAGGATCATCTGTAGACAGACATCTATATAGTCTACAAGAGTTTAATGACTTCAGCGAAGCTAACTGATTCCTATGTTACTGACTTTATTTTTTAAATATGTTGTGTGTGTGTGTAATTAGATGTGTTATAATAATTGTCCAGGGGACTTTTGCTGTGTTTTTTCTGTATTGAATATGTGTGTGTGTATGTATATATTAATTGAATTGCGTTTATCACTTTTTTTTGTACTGGCAAAATCTACTTTGTACTCTATACTTTTGATGGTGAATAAATTATCTTATCTTATAAAAACATTGTAGCAACCGAAAAAATGTAATAAAACCTCACCGCAATGAAATACATTTTAGATACAATTTCGTTTTAGTCAAGTGAAGTCCGACTAAAAAGATTTAATTTAAATAAAAAGATTTAAAAACTTCGCGACTACCTGCTGAAGTAACAGTAAATAATGGCGTCCGGTGTGCAGAACATAAGGTTAAACGTTATTCTAGATATTTGCAAAGAGGTAGCACGCCAGGAAAATTTACGTGTGACAGTGAAGGAATCAGCCAAAGCAGCAGGAATAGTGGGACTGGCAACCCTTGCTGGTGGACTACTAGGAGGAAGAAATGGACTTGTTGTTGGTAGGTAGACAAACTCATATTTCTAAACATATTACAGTGCACGCAAAATGTCTTCTGCCTTTTTTTAATTTTTGACCGGCTTATTATTGACTTACCATATTTTGGGAGGTTTATTTGAGGGTAAAAATGCTTCTTTTTTTTTAGAGTACGGCAGTGTTAGTGTTAAAAATGCCGCCTCGATGCCATCTTGTAGGTTTTTTTTTTAAATAGCACAATGGGTTGAGTAATCCCTCATTCCAAGGGTTGTTTAATCTAAAATACAGCCCTAAAATTTCAAAACACTATATTCATCCAATATAAAATCCCTACCCAATATACACGTCATTTTGGGAATTTTAACTGAAAGCACATTTTTTTACAAACTGTACTTAGAAAAAGTAACAAAAGTGGCATGTACTAAATTCAAATTAAAAGCAGACAGACATATCAGACTTTTCGGATGTTTAAGTTGAAATGTCATTCGTAATTTTTACTGTTATATTATTTGAAATGAAAAATTGTTCTCCTTATTTTTTTTTTTCATTTTATAAACCACACAAATATTTTATTTTACGTAAAAAAAAAATTATTGTATTAACTGTTTAAGATAGACCCAAAGAAAAAAGTCGAGGGGCGATAAGTCTGGTGAGCGGGAGGGGAGGGGGGGGGGGGGGGGGGGCAGCACGACAATTGCCTCCTTCTTTCAAACTCGTGTGCACTAAATAAAGTTAGTTAAACAATAGATCTGTTTTAGTTAAAATTCCCGAGATGGCATTCTTACATTCGATCGGTATTTTAATTGGATGAGATATTTTGAAATTTTGGGACTATATTCTAGATGAAACAACCTTTCGAATAAGGGGATACTCAACCCATTGAGCCATGAAAATATTTAAATCATTTATTTAAATTCAGTCATTTACACATTTTTATTTAATATGAAATTATCTACGTTCTGTATATTGGTACTTTAATCGGGTGACGCTAATATTCTACTTAGGAAAATACGTTAAAACACTAATTATTGGAGAACCAATCAAAACAACTACTCTTCTAGCTAATGCTGAGAAAGCATTGAATTACATGATAGAATTCCTGGCATTTTAAGGCAAAATATATTTTTTTCTATTTTCGATTAAGTGTGCTTAACATGCACTGAAAATATCTTTTACCTACTTTTCGAGAAAATAAAATTTCAAAATAAAGACTTATTCCAAGATCAATAAAGCTCATATTGCGCAGCCGGTGTCAAACGTTATACTTGTATTCATTTTCAAATAAAGGGGCAAATATTCTCGTTGATTCTGTATTCCTTCTTAAAATTACACGTCAACAAGCCCACACAACACACAATTAAAATAAATGTACAGAAAACTCTTAAAAGTCATTACTCTCCTCAACCGTTTGAAAATTTAAAAAAACATCTCGAAAAAAATTATGGAAAATTAGTGGCATATTCAAAAATGATTTTAAAATCATAGGGCGTTTCATAGAGTGGTGGCAAACTAATACTCAAATTTTTTAAACAGCCAACATTTTTTTATATATATTTGACTTAATTATCTATCAGAGCAAAAATTATTGGAATTGCACTGCGGCGTTGCCACGTTATTTTAGTGTTTCCGGAAAAAAAATGCATTTGCAGCGGTCAAGAGTAAAATCTGCAAAAACGTATTTTCATAAATTTGACCGTCGTTTCACTTGAATGTTAGTGTCACGCGAACATAAGAACCGCACTTAACTTCGTTATTTTTGGAGTTATGTAAACAAGTTCAATACAAAAAGTAATAAAAAACCACGTATAATTTTCAAATATCATGCTAGAAAAACAATTGAAAGTCACATATAGTTATGATAGATATTAAATTTTATGTTTTGTTATTTTGTTACCATTAAGTCAAGGTAGCCCGAAAAATATATGTCAGTATATATGTCAGTCATTGAAATTTTCCGTTTTATTTAAAACAAAGTGAAATTAGTTACCAACAAATATCTTGACAGGGCTAACGTGTTTTTTACTTTAAATGACGTCCTTTTGTTTTACGCGGCTAATTTGATAAATTGTAAATATAAAGTAAATTAGACAAAAAAAAATTAAGATAAATATTGTGTTTTATATATCATCAAAAAGAATTTTGCATGACCTTTCAGATGGTGTAAAAATATACGGGGTGTTCTATTTAAATATGGGTTTTTTAAATAAAAGTAATAGTAAAGTTCATATCTCCGAAATGCGACTTTCAATTGTTTTTCTGACAAGATTTTTGGAAAATACATGTAATTCTCTATAACTTTTATTTTCAGACTTTACGTAACTCCAAAAATAACGAAGTTAAATGGGGTTCTAACGTTCGCGCGACCACCCTGTACTAATTTCCGGGTTTTTCAAAGTTGTACTCAATGTGAGGTGAGGTACGGTACCGGTTTCAGTGATTGGACATCGATCGAACCTGTCCCGTCCAACCCACATCCACCACTGCGCTGTGCGCCGTGGTTGTTTGGTTGACTCCGGGCCAAATTTTTATTGATTGATTATTGGACATCGATCGGCGAAGTTAAGCACGACGGGCGAGTCCGTCACTTGGATGGGTGAACCTATCTCATCTCGCCGTCCTGGTTAAGTGGTAGAGTAGCATTAGCTAAACTTCGCCAGGATGTTAATATAAACAAGGCATTAAAAAAAATTGTGTATGGTGTTCTCCATGTGAGGAACACCCTATAGAATTGTGTGTAAGTTTGAAATGGCTGGAAATTACTCCATGGTCTTGACTAACATTCAAAGGCTCATTACCAGAGAATCCTGAAATCGCTATATGTATCAAATTTCATGTAAATCTGCAGAAATATTACATTTATCGCAGCCATATTGTTTTAGACATTTTAAATTATCAATTTTTGGCATCAAATTCGATATCAGCTACTTCTAAAATTCCCAACTACCAATTCTAATGCAATTCCGTCGAAATTTGATTTTTTTTTAAAGTTAAATTTTCTGAAATTAAATTATTACTGGCGACTTTGCCAAATTCTCGACTAAATAATCTTATTTCCAATTTTTGCCCACCTTATATTAGCCAACTCTGAATAATGTTTGTACAAATATATATATGTATATTAAAAAAAACAAACATACGAATTGAGAACCTCCTCCTTTTTCAAATTTTATGAGGCCGTTTAAAAAATGTTAGGTGATCCATTTAAAAAACCTAGTATTAGCTTACTACCCTTACGCGAAACACTATAGCTTTTAAAATAAGTTTGGAATATGCCACTCTTGATCTCCCATAATTTTTATTTGAGATATTTTTTAAAGTTCCACACGCTGTTGACTAACCTCAAGTGTCATATTTTACTAGCATCTTTTTCCCACCACTTTCTCCTACTTTCCCACCACTATTGCCCTCCTTTATCACCATTTTTCTGCACTTTTTGCCACCTTCTCATCACTTATTTCCACTTTTCTCCCACCGCTCCATCATTTCCACTTCCTCAACTCTTCCTACGTTCCTACTATCTCTTAAAATATACAATAAACCTCTATCTATATTACCAGAGTTATGGGGTAACAGCCGCATCTTTAAAATTATGTTTTTTCAAAACTTTGAAGATAATTAAATGAAATTAATAGAAGATGTTGATATAAAATAGCTTTATATATTAATTTTTTTTTACTAAGAAACAATATTACCTATTACGTCATTTATTATATAAAAAAAATAATTTAATTCTTGAGGGTGCTGTTTTTGTATCAACCCCTCGAGTGACACCTGCCAAATAATTCTATATATTATTTAACACTAACATTATCGTGTGTAAAAATTATTTCAAGGTCAGAGTGGTGGAAGATGCTTAAAAATATAAACCTAGGTAATGAACACAGGCACATATAAAAAAAATTAAGTGCGAAGACCTAGACCACTTAATTCCTACTCATTTGGAAACTAATAATCGAAAAAAATCTACTACTATTTTTAGTTTGGCTCTCAATTATTTTTTTGCTTATGAAGCATTGATTTTATTAGACACTATGGTTAGGCCATTTTAATCAGTCTACAGTAATATATCCTCAGAAAGGGAGACTAGCGAAAAATGTTTCAGACAACAATTTTCCACCCCCAACCCCTGATGAGCAGGGGGTGAGGCTAACTTTTGAATTTTTAATGACACCCTATATTTTTTATCACGTATTCTGATTCCATTGAAGAAATTAGATAAATTTTGTACCAAAAATTTTTTTCTCCCTCCTACCTTGATGAGCGGGGATGGGGATGTAACTTTTAAATTTTCAAAAACCTGCAGGCGAACATCTCTGAACTGGGGCATTTTTAGGAAAAATGTTTCAAACAAAAGATGTCCCTCTCAACTGAACAATTTTTGTTTCAAACATTTTTTCTAAAAATGCTCAAGTTCAGGGATATTCCACTGCAGGTTTTTGAAAATTCAAAAGTTATCTATTTTTTTCGTAGAATTAGAATACGCGAAAAAAAATGTAGGTCGCCATTAAAAATTCAAGAATTAGCCCCCCCCCCCGCTCATCAGCGGTGGGGTGTGGAAAACTGTTCTGTCCAAAAGATGTCTCCCTCTGAATAAAACAACTTTTATCTGAAACATTTTTCGCAAGTGTCTCTTCCTGGGGAGATATTGCTGTGAATTGATTAAAATGGCCTAACCATATTGTCTAAAAAAAATCAATACTTGTTAAGCAAAAAAAAAAATTGAGAGCCAAGCTAAAAGTAGTATATTTTTTTGATTATTAGCATTCAAATGAGTAGGAATTCAGTGGTCTAGGTCTTCGCACTTACTTTTTTTTTGTGCCTGTGTTATTGTTCATTACCTAGGTTTATGTTTATTTTTTTAAGCACCTTCCGCCAATCTGACCTTGCAGTCAATTTTACACACGATAATTATGTCAGTATTAAATAATATAGATTTTTTTTGGTAGGTGTCACTCAAGGGGTTGATATAAAAACAGCACCCAAAAATTAAATTATTTTTTTAATTTACTGAATGACGTAATAGGAATGTAAAATATAAAGCCAGTTTATATCAACGTCTATTAATTTCTTTTGATTATCTTTAACAATTTTAAAAAAAAATAAATTTTAAAGTTAACTCTGGTAATATAATAATATAGGGAATAGAGATATATTTTATTGAGCATTCTTAGTCATAAACAACATTCATGTAAATGAATAGCCCAATAAGCCGCTGGGCCCAATTTCATACATACTTAACCGGCGAGACTCTTTAATTCCCTTGCTTGCTTTCCTACTATTTATTAAACAAAACTCGCAAATTTCGAAATATCTAAGAAAGTAAAATTGCAAAAATACCAGCTTTAACAGATTTATTTTTGTTCTTTTAGGTAGTACTCTGGGTGGCCTCGCATCTTACCTGATGACATCTGATTTTAAATCCGTAGTAGAAATAATTGAAGATGTGATGACACCTGAGCAAAAAATGCAACTCGCTAGTCAAATTGGTAATTTGTTTCGAGGTATTAAGCTCAAAGATGCGGCATCTGGAATGCTTGTTTTAGCCAATAACAAAAATTTAAAAGGAGGGGTTGTGTCAGAACTTACAAAGTACTTTGATAACCAACTAGACATGTCTATCGTTTAAAACAAATTTTATTTATTGTCACGTTTTAATATATATTAATAATAACTTTTATGTATGAAATTCTTAATAAAAACTTACAGCACATTAATTTCTCGTATATTTTTATTTTGTAATAAAGATAACTTGGACAAGTTCCAGTTTAAATGTAATTCTCAAATTTGCATTATTTTTGTGGTATCTAAGCTAATTTAAAATCAGGGTAGGCTAGATTTAAATCACGACTTAAATCAACTGATTTTTTTTAAGTAAAAGCCACAGTTTTTATCAAACAAATTCTATTTTTTTTAACATTTCATATAATGTTATTAAAATAAATATCACAAACAATAAAAATCGAGGTAAAAACATTCTTACAGAAAATACAAATTACAAATAATACCTCGAACCATACAATACAAAAAAATAACTTGAATATGTTTCATCTAAGCCATTTTTTTAAACATGCTTTTATTAGGTAGACCTATATCTAACTATCTATCTATGTAATAAGGTCTAAGTAACTGAATTTCATCCACTTCTAATTGTTGTATCATCATGAAACTTGGCAATTGTGTGTAGCTCTGATGACAATACAATATATAATATTATAATATGTTCAAAATGGCCGCCGCCCCAAGATGGCGGATTATCATTTTCTTTACAACCTCCTTGATATGGGTATCAAAAGAAAGGGCTTGATAAGTAGAAAATAAATATGTGATCAAAACTTCAAAATGGCTTTTTATCAATTATCGTTGGATTCGACTTAAAATCGGTATCTGTGGGTTATCGATGTTTCAGATTACAAGTATCCGGTCCAAATTTAACAATTCAACGCGATGGCGTCAAAATGGCGGATAAGTTTTGTAATTTATGATCTAATTCGTATGAAAATCGATATCTGTGGATTATTTAGTCGAAGCTTAAAAGATTAATACACAAATTTTATCAGCTGAGAGATATTTTAAATAAAAAAAATGTGATTACGGTGTACGATTCCTTGGTTGAGTCCATTTTAAGATATTGTATAATTGCATGGGGTGGATTGTATAAACATTCATTAAATAATCTAGAAGTCACACAAAATACAATATTAAAAATTATTTTTAAAAAACACCAACGACATTCCACAAATCAGTTATACCAGGAAACGGGCTTATTTAACATCAGACAGATTTATACTTTCCAATGTATACTATGGATGAGAAGAATTAATAATAATAATAATAATAATAATAATAATAATAATAATAATAATGGTAATAATGATAATAACACTGAAAGCATTTTCAATCATTACACCAGATCTATTTCATCACAAAACATTATTATCCCATTGTGTAAAAAAGCCCATATTCAAAGATTTATATTTTATTTAGGTCCTAAATTATTTAACTTATTACCACCTGAAATTAAAAGTATAGCAAATTATAACAAATTTAAAAAAGAAGTCAAGAAACATATTAGTTCGCATTTTGAAAATTTTCAAGGTATATTTAATTAGCAATGCGGGTTGTATTATTGTTATCATATAGCAGAATATTTGGTGAATAGTGTTTTACAATGTACTCTTAATCTTTTTTTTTTAATTGCTTACCAACTCTATTTCATTATGTTTAAAATAATTTTCAACTAACTGATACTCCAATGAATTAACTATAATATATATGTATATGTGTGTGTGTGTATGTATGTATGTATATGTGTATATATATGTATATATGTGTATATGTGTATATATGTGTGGATGTATATATATGTATATATTTAGGTATAAATTTTTTTGTTTATTGTTGTTTTTATTTCGTTTCCTTATTCTTTCTATTTCCTCAGTAGTTCCAATTAAAAAAAAAAAAAGAAAACGTAATAATTAAAAAAAAAGTTGTATATTAGTATAGAATAATTACCTGCCATACTATATGGATTTTTGATAATGGGTATATATAATATATAAACTTGGTCTATATCACAATACAGGTATTTCATGCCTAGGTGATCAGACCAAGTTCTGTTTTTTTTTCTTTTTGTACATATTATATATTATGTGAAATTAATATATACCTGATGTTTGTAATATTCCAGAAATAAATTGATTTGATTTGATTTGATTTGATTTGAAGTCTTTACATAAATGTCGAAAGTGCCTAAATTCTCTCCTTAAATATAAGACTAAAAAGTAAAAAAATAAATTAATAGTTTAAAAGACTAAAAAAACACGCTTTTATAAATACTGCACTAAAAAGCAAACAATAGTCATCGAACCTGTTCTCTCCGTCTACTCCGTAAGGGCCTTAGTGTAAGCCGAGCTTGCAATTAAGTATAATATTTGAGTATAAAAGCGTGGGGCGCTTTTCATTAAATCTAATGATGTCTTCAACGTTTTAATTATCGAAACTGTTCGAAATAGCGTTCAAAAAATGCCCCTCGCTTTTATACCCAAATATTATACTAAATTACAATCACGGCTTACACTAAGGCCGTTACGAGGTAGACACAGAGAACAGGTTCGATGATTGCTTTTTTTGCTTTTTAGTGCAGTATTTATAAAAGCGTGTTTTTTTATTGAAAGATTTATATAAACTATTACTACAGGAGCCCACCCTAAGTGTCCGTGCACCCCCCCCCCCCCCCCGATCCTTTAGGATAAGGTTTTTCATAAAGATTAAAGCCTAAGGAACAATTTAAGACATGTCCTAAAAAAAAAAAATTGGCTGCACTTTCAAAATGGCGTCCGTTTAAAAAAAAATGCAAATATGGTTTTTGTCATTTAACACAAAAACTAAAAAAGATGGAGAAAAACTTTCTGCACAAGAAACAAAGTGCATTAAATTTTCTACAATTTTGTTCCTATACAATATTTGCATAGGAGTTACCATTTTCCAGATAAATGATTCATCACTTAAAGTAAAATATAAAATTCAACATAAAACGTAACACTACGGAAGCCCACCCTAACTGTCCGTGCAAAATGTGACTGTCAAATAGACTTTTTTTTATAGGAGTTAATTTATCGTATGTAATATCACTAGTGCTTAAAATTTTATCGAAAATTTTTTCGAAAGCGTGTTGCCTGGTAATATAAAGAGTGCAAATTGGCAGTTTATTATCTGATTAAATCCCGACCGCTTTAGCGGGAGGGATTTAATATTTGATAATAAACTGCCAATTTGCACGAGTTATGTTAACTAGGGGCAACTTAGCTTGAGAAAAAATTTTTAGATAAAATTTAAAGCACGAGTGGTATTTGTGGAGAATATTTCACGAATAAATAATTCATTAAGTATATCTTCAATATTATGTTCAGTAATTAATTGCCTTCAGACGTTTCCTTGTTGCTTTTTAGAGATTACTCACCTTTATCTTCAATTTCATCATTTATGTCACATAAAAATGCATTTCCAAAGCGACTCATCTAATAAAAAACAAAGTAGGTTTAAATTATGACAATCAAGAAAAACAATATACGTTAAACCATAGGTACTGTAACTAGTCATCACAACAAAGCACGTTTCGACCAATCACATTACCGGTGAAATCACACAAATTGCATATCACCAATCTATCCCTTTTACGTTCTAGGGCTGCCGGCTCAGATGGTATGGTACCGCCATCTAGTAACGCTAGCTTAACTTAGTTACTAGCCTAAACAGTGAATTGAATTATTATATTAAAGTGTTTATTAATATATATTTATGTATTTAATCCTTGTTTCTAATTTGAGAAGTACAATGAATTATAATGTATATACTACAGAGTTTTGATTTTCCAAATAAGTGTTAGCTGTTTTGTAATGATTGATGAATTACCATACGTAAGTACCTACATTTGTGTATTTATCATGGAATAACTGATTTGTCTGCTTCGTAGATATTCATATTTAATTTTAGTTGTGAAAATTATTTTGTAATTATGTTAGGTATTAAGCCATTGAAAGCTGTGTACCTATAACTTGTCCCGAACCTATGTAAGTTCCACACAGCATTGGCTTTTTAGGTTATTAATACAATACTACAATTTACAATTTACGTTAACAATTAGTAATAAGCTAGAGAAGATATTTATAGATAACATTTAAAAGCACGATTTGTCCTATTTGCCGAAAACATGTGACGACACAATACGTCAAAAAATTTTCGCAATATTTGCCGCTGCAGCGACCTAAAAAATTAGAGCGATAAATTTTGCATGTTGGTCCTGTCAAAAGCAGATCTAGCTTGAATTACCACTAATAATGACGTTTGATTGGTGCAATGTTGTGAAAAAACGGGCTCTCATTGGCTATAGCGTTAATGAGTGAAATAATCACAGTTATTTCCTCTAAGTGATTTACCGATATATGAATTTCCATGTTTTCTTAACTTTGGACTCATTTATCTGGAAAATGGTAACTCCTATAAAAATATTGTATAGGAACAAAATTGTAGAAAATTTTATGCACGTTGTTTTTGTCCATCTTTTTTAGTTTTTGTGTTAAATGACAAAAACAACATTGGCAACAGTTTTTTTTAACATATGGCCGCCATTTTGAAAGTACAGCCAATTTTTTTTTTTTGGACATGTCTTAAATTGTTCCTTAGGCTTTAATCTTTATGAAAAATATTGTCCCCAAGGATCGGGCGGGGGGTGCACGTACAGGTAGGGATTATATGATTAACTAAAAATTAAAACAGGTTCAGTTGTCTTGCGATAAAAAAATTACTGTGTTTATAATAAACAAAAAGAAATTTATTACTTTAAAACAATAAAGGTATCACTAAATAGAAAAACAACAAAACAGCTGTGTAAAAATATAAATAAAAATCATGATTTTTTTAAAATTTCTTTATTTAAATCATGCGTTAGAAATTTTTTTTAGTAAACATCGATATTTGACCAACTCTGTATAAAAATAAATTTTATGTAATATATAATGGTTTAAAGTTGAATATTAAAGAAAAACAATGAGGGCATTTTAGTTATATCAAAATTATTCCTTTCTTTACTTTGTATAAGATTTTTACAGAGAATTAATTGTTTTACCTTGACTATTATCGTATCAGAAAAATACTCTATGTTATCGAAAAGTTTTAAGATCCACTTGCCAACATTTCTCCTGTGATATTTGTTAACCTATAAAAACGTGGAGAATATCTAGTTCTAATAGAACTTTACACTCGACTTTACATTTGCAATCGAGTTTCGCAATATTTCAATTTTCACTTTTTCCAAATTTTAAAAACATGCCTCTGAAACACCAAAATACTTGATTTCTATTACTCGGCGCGCGTCATCATCTGGAGACGATTAAAAGTCACACACAGTTTTGTTCGTCTCCTGATGTTGCCAACATGGTTGACGAATCGCGCGTCGAGTAATAGTATTCAAGTGTTTTGCTGTTTGTTGAAACTACTTCAGAGGTAGCTTCACACCGAAGCACAGTGGTGCTTTTATTGAAAACAGGCGTCAAAAATCGGTAACCTAGCAAATTTTCGATAAAAATTTACGAAACTTGGTAGAGTTAAGTATTTGGATATGTAAAATTCAGTTTTGCTGCAGATTTTTTTTTAAATATGGCGGCTTCAAAATTTGGGTCAGAAGAAAAAAACAGAAAAAAAGGCCTGATCCTGGAACTCGACCCGAATAGTCCAATGTATTTTTCGTTGCTGAATTCGAATCCGACCTCAGAAAAGCCCAAACACTCTCAAAATTTTGAGCTGGACCGAAAAAACACCCTTAGAACAAAGTAAAATCGTCCCTCATATATGGTGATAACAAGTACATGCAAAAAGTACTCCTAATGTACAATCCTAGGATGTTTGAGGTTGCTGATTTTAAATTTCAACATGCCAAAAGCCAAAAATTGATTCTTAAGGTGAAAATCAAGTAAAATAGGGGCTGAAAGGGGTGTAAAAATGAAAATTTGACAAAATGCGTGATTTTCATTCTAAAAGTTTATTTTGAGGTTGTTGATTTTAAATTGAATTTAAACATGACAAAAGCTAAAAATTGATTCTTACTGTGAAAATCGAAAGGGGTGTAAACATGAAAATTTGACAAAATAATTTTCATTCCATAAGTATATTTCTAGGGGTTTTTGAGATTGCTGATTTTAAATTTCAGCGCAAAAGTCTAGAATTTATTCTTAGGTTGAAAATAGAGTAAATTAGTGGTTGAATAAAAAGTTGAAAAAATACGTAATTTAGATTCTGTAATTATATTTTTAGGAGTTTTGAACTTGTGCCCTCAAAATATTGAGCTTTTAGAGAATAAACAACCCTATCATAGGGTAAATCATCCCTGATTTGTGGTAACAATAAATACATGCAAAAAGTAGTTAACACGCGCAAACGTATTATATTTAAATATAGATTTTTGATATATGGCAAAGGATTTTCTATTCTGAGGTGATTAAGCAACCTCTATATAGAGGAAAACCACCCTAATATAAAAATAAAGTTCATGAGAGGGTTTAAAGTCACTTTAGTTTCTATTAAAAAATTTATAAATCAAAAACTTTCACAATTTCCATATTTTAATGGTAATTATGTATTTTATTTTTTTATAAGGGTATTTTTTTATACTCATATGTACTTTAATAAACCTTTAAGTTACTCTAGTTCTACATAATTCCAAACTTTCAGATCTTCATTTTTTACGTCATTTTTTAGCATTTATATACTCTATGATGGTATGATGGTGTAAATTCTTTGCAAGAACAGGGGTATTTTTTAGCCTAATCTAAGAGTAGTAATTCCGCCATTATTTAGGGAGATGACTGCTAAATATAAAATATAACTCTCTCCCTTATTTGATATTCTTTACAATTCATTCACATTAATTTATAAATCCTGAAATATGGGTTAGTTTTGCTTCGTTTTAGGGGGACTTACTTCTATTTTGGGGGTTGCTTAACCAACTCAGAGTAGAAAATCCTTTGCGATATACGAAAAAATCTATATTTAAATACAATACTTTTGCGCCTATTAACTACTTTTCGCATATTATTATTGTTACCATAAATCAGGGATGATTTATCCTATTTTAGGGTTGTTTATTCGCTAAAGTCTCAAAATTTTGAAGGCACATGATCTTTTCTGAGACCGGATTCGAACTTGAACTCAACAAGTTCAAAACCCCTAAAAATATATATAATTTCAGAATCTAAATTACGTATTTTTTTCAACTATTTCTTTCTACACCTCCTTTCACCACTAATTTACTCTATTTTCAACCTAAGAATAAATTCTAGGCTTTTGGCATGCCGAAATTTGAAATCAGCAACCTCGAAAACCTCTAGAAATATACTTTTGGAATGAAAATTGCGTATTTTGTCAAATTTTCATTTTTCACCCCTTTCAACCTCTATTTTACTCGATTTTCACCCTAAGAATAAATTTTTGGCTTCTGGCATGTTGAAATTTGAAATCATAAACCTCAAAAACCCCTAGAAATATAAGTTTAGAATGAAAATTACGTATTTTGTCAAATTCTTAACTCTAGCAAGTTTCGTAAATTTGTATCGAAAATTTTTGACACCTGTTTTCAGTAAAAGCACCACTGTGCGAAGGTTCCAGGACGAGTTTAAATAACATGAAATATTTATTTTATGTAGGTAAGTATTTAAAAAAAAAAACATGGATAGTATTTTAAAAATTTTGCGTAAATTTAATATGGACCTGTAAATTGAGTACTTCTTTTTTACTTCCCACCTATATAATGGAATTATTGGATTCAGTCTGAGAGCATAAAAACCGAGATTTTCAACTCATAATTGCTGTTTATGTGTGTATTTGGTATGTATGGAAAAAATTGTCTCCTTCGCGTAAAAACAGTTTTTTTTGTAATTGTCAACATTCAATTGGGATCTGACTAGATTTTGAGTAGAGCGGTTGCTGAGATATTTGAATATATTCTTTCAAGGTCACACATAAATAAGTAAAAATAGTTACAAGTAAATGTTGGATGATAACATACAGAGTGATCCAAGAGCGGACCACCTTTTTAAAAATGTAATTTTTGGTCGATTTGAACTATCTTCAAGGCATAATAATTTTTTTTCAATGGCAAAAATTCAAAAAAAGGTTTGCGATTTTTTTTCAAATCTGACTGCTCCACTGGATCCAGGATGCTTTCAAATGGACGTGTAAAATTTCATAAAAGAATATTAGTTTTCAAAAGAGATTAGGACAATGAATATTTTTATTATGCTACTGAAAGTATGCCCCGAGGTACGCCCTGAAAATTAAAATTTAATTATGAAATTAGATTTCAAAATAGAGCTTTTGAATAAACAAAATCTGAACCGGGAAAACCGAGGGAAAAACGTTTTCTAAAAAATATTTTAAGAACAGAACGACGTACCTATTGTCTTTTTTTCATTTTATTTATCAGAAGAATGTTGCCGCTCAAAAGAAATGAACACAGCCTAAATTTCATTTAAATATCTCAAGCCGTTTCCGCAATATCTTTAAGAAACCTAATAAAAACTGTGTTTTAATACCCTGCATGTCTAGACCCAGTATATAAAATGTTTGTCTTATTTTGATGAGAGAAATCCATCCTGAGAATGATACCTAGAAATTAATTAACACCTTGTATATTATCATAAAACAGAACGACTAATATAATACACTACAGGTAATACTGCCCCGGAGCCAGCCAGACAACCAACGCGCCGCGCTGTGGTAAATTTGGGGCTGAATGCAAGGGCGGATCCAGAAAGGTTACTGGGGGGGGGGGGGGGGGCACTAACATCTACAAAAACTTTTAGAAATCAGGAAAAAAAATTTTTTCGCCTCGGAATCTAAAAAATTTTATCGCCTCATGAGGGGGGGTGCAATTGAAAATAAAAATAAAAATTTTCGCTCGCCTCGGAATCTAAAAAAATTTTATCGCCTCATTGGGGGGGGGTACAAACAAAATTTTCACTCGCCTCGAAATCTAAAAAAAAATTTAATCCCTCATGGGGGGGGGGGGTGCAAATGAAAGCCCAAAAAAAATTTTTTTCGAAAATTTCAGCTCATGAAAAATTTTTTCTCCCTACCTCGTGCGGAAAAAAATTTATCGGCTTGAAAACGTAACAAATACTAATAAAAAGTCGTAAAAATGCGTCGAATGGGTGTTTATCGACCCATATAAATTGATTGCTAACAATCCTAATTTAAATGGTTGCTAACAACTTTGATTTTACAGTACTGTGAAATCAAAGCTAACAACCATATACTAAATTGTGGATCTCGTTGTGAATGCACTTTCAAACTGCGTGATTTTTTTTGTAAAAAATGAGACGTAACACGGATGCAATTTTTGCATACAGTTGCTGATGCCTTGAAGTTATAGAAAATATTTTGTTCCAACCCGGGTTCTGGGAAACCAGAACGTTCAAAAATATGAAGATGTAGATTCTTGAAATTTGCAAATTTAAAAACACATACCTCATGCGAAGTAATGTAGAAGACACTGCTATATATTTTTAATGAAAAATAACATACCGTGTGGTGACCCAAGAAAAAGTTAATACGGAGGAAAACAATTTTCTTTGTTCAAACGAATAAACATAATTTCTTTATCAGTGGCGGAACTTTTACTTGAATAATAATTGATTTTAATATGAAACACAACATAATCCACTACTTATTATCAATCTTATTGATCAATTTTCATGAAGTGCGAAAAGGTGATAATGTTAATAAATAAAAGTTGGAAGTTTTGTATAAATACTTTTGCAGATTTTTTTTTAAATAGAAAATTCGTAGTACATCAAACATCCTAACTTATCAATATTTTCCACCATATCAGTTACTACTTCTCTACAATTTTCATCTTTGATTCCCCAGAAAATTCTCTACAACTTTCTTAAAACTGGTCCATGCAACTCTTTCATTGTTATTCATTGTTGTAACGAAATTCTCATCCCACAAAATTCATTGTTCGAATTGGTGGCCCATCGAAAACCCTTTCTTTTAGTTTTGTATCAGACATGTTTGAGAATTTTTTCTGTAAATCTTGAAAGCACCCTCCTTCTTTAGAGCCGAAAATGAGGCCGAAAACGCGAAAACTGCGGGACGATATATCGCCCCTCGGATCGCCTCAGATCGTCCGTTGATCACCTCTGGATTACCTCGGATTGCGCCCTATTACCTTTTATAATTCTCCCCCGATCGCTTTTAGATCGCCCCGGATCGCCTTGGTAAGGGACGAAATATCGCTCAGTGATTTACCACTCGTTTAGAGCTTTAACAAACTGCTTCATTAGACTATGTTTGAATTGAGGGGTGGAAGCAATATTTCTTTTTGGATCAGAGAATTTTTAATGATATTTAAACGATGTTCTCTTTGACCATATGGTGGAAAATGTTAGTAACTTAGGATGTTTGATGAACCTCGAGTTGCAGGGCAGGATAAGGGCAGGAAGTTAGGACGTGGATGAAAGTTTTCTCCTCGTCTCCGCAGAACCTGCCGTGTCCAGTCAAAAGACCTGCCACGACTCTGGCCTGTTTTCTACTTAGTCGCAGGATTTGTTCTGCTCGCTTCAGCATGGGCTCTGAGCATGGGCTTCGCTTGCCGGAGTCCTGAGCAGGAGGCCCAGAAGTCAACGAACTGGGAACGAGTTCAGTTTTCTATTGACTTCTTGGCATTTGATCTAGGATAGCTGAGAGCTAGCCCCGAAACCACTAAGGGCCTCTGAGAGTCCCCTGGATGTTGCTCTGTCCAGGCACCCAGAGAAGCTTCACTCAGTTGAATGAGAGGTTAATATGATAACCAGATTTTTGCTGAACTCTGAAGAGAGAAAATGTTCGAAAGGGAGGGAAACGTAAGAGAAAGCCACTACATAGATTTTCTGAGGATAAAAGAGTCCAATACCATAAAATGTATGTGTACTAATGGTGGTATATACTAGCATTAGTAGATAAAATTAAAATGAAGGAGAAGAATAGCTTCAAAGTATAGGATTTTGGAGTCTCAGTTTATAAACTGTAACTTGAAGCGTTTTTCTGCCTATATTTTTTTGGTTACGGAGAAACTTTCACCTGATGGGGCAAATCTGACGTCGCATTCGAATTCAGCGACCCTAAAAACATAAAGCTGCTATTTTTACAAACGGTTTAAATGATTAAGAGTGACAGTTCTACTCTTCAGGGTGTCATTTTAGCGTTACTTGTCTATTTTTTTAAGGTTAGGGAGGAGCTGTTACCAGATGGGGCAAATCTGTCATCTCATTCGGATTCAGCGACCCGACCCCAAAACATAGAGTAACCTTTTTTACAAGCGATTTCAGTAGTAAGAGGTTTTAGCGGTTTTTAACTCTTTTTTGAGGTTAGAGAAGAAAGCAAATCTGACATCGGATTCGTATTCAGCGACTCCAAAAACACAAGGATATGATGGTCTAGTCTGGTCGTCATGACTTTTTCTTTCGTGGGCCTGTATTATCGTTCATCGTTTTGTTTGTCTGCTCTTCTACTATATGTACTGTGTGTCCCAGGATAGATGTAACAAGAGGTGTAATGGACCAAAAATTTTGGAATTTTGGAATGATATTTGGGGATTAAGTCCTGCTTGTTGTAAAATAAAGTATACCAAAAATGACTTGATATGGTGTTATACAGGGTGTTTTATAAGCAAAGTTGTAAAAATCACCACTACTAAAGTACCTTTATTTTTCAAAATATGAAAAAATTCCACTAATAAAAGTTATTTAGAATGCAAGTTTATACCTCTATGCCAAATTTCAGGAATATAAAATTATTTTTTTGAAACTTCCCATTTTTTGCGAATTAAGAGTTGAATTCATGTTTAAAGTTGTGTAGGAGCAAATGCTAATCATCCACTGCTTTTCTCATAGCCTAATTTTAGCTTCTACATAACTTTAAATATTAATTCACAAAAAATAATTTCTATGCAGTTTTAATTGAATGGTTCAAAATAAAATACTAATTTATTGAAAAAAATGGAAAGTTTCAAAAAAATAATTTTATATTCCTGAAATTTGGCATTTTGCATTCTAAATAACTTTTCTTAGTGGAATTTTGTCATATTTTGAAAAATAAAGGTACTTTATTAGTGGTGATTTTTACAACTTTGCTTATAAAACACCCTGTAGAACACGATATCAAGTCATTTTTGGTATACTTTAGTTTTATAACAAGCAGGACTCAATCCCCAAATACCATTCCAATATTCCCAAATTTTTGGTACATTGCACCTCTTGTTACATCTATCCTGGGACACACTGTATACTTAGGGAACAAAATGTCACATTCAATGACGTCGGTTAATAAAAGAAAATTAAACTTATTCAAGATGTTGCTGGTAAAATGGAAATGTCAAAACAACTTTTACATTTAGACCTAATTAACAAACATAGCAAGTCCGGTTAAAACCTGCGGGTCAATAAAACCAAACCGTGGCGTAATTTAAACAATAAAATGTTTAGAACATTGCGACGGACTGAAATAGGGTTAATTGAGAATGAGCATTCTAGCATTATTTCAAATACTTTCGCGACACTGAGTTTTCTACATCAGTGTAATGTCATTCTTGGTCGGTAAGGAAATTACACTATACACGGTTACACAGTCACAAACTTCATGTGTTTATGCGGATATGAGTGCTTCTGTTCAACCGAATACGTTGAGAATATGAAAAGTTTTCCTTCTAATACCATAAAGTAAGCCATGAAATATGACTGCTAGATTCGCATAATAAGTTCTAAACTATGAGCAAATATAATTTATGGACGGTGCTGTTTTTACGAAAATATTTATTCCTGTGAAAACATAATATTATCAGATGTTACCGTTATGTAATTTTGAGGTTAACTAAAGTTTCACATGCAGTTGTTATAGTCGATATTAGAATTTTACATCGCTTATGATTTATTTCTGGTAAAAGATATTTATTTTACTAATCCGAAATTTCTTGAGGACAAATTAAAAGTAATAGGAATAAACGGAAACATTCTGAAATGGTCTACTTCTTATCTAGAAAACCGGAAAATTTTAGTTTCAATAAACTCAGAAATGTCTAACATCGTTAATATGGAAATCGGTGTAGCTCAAGGTTTCGTTATTAACTCACTTTTATTTCTTATTTTCGTCAATGATTTACCAGATTATATAACAGAAGGAGAGGTATTTATGTACGCAGATGACACATCTGTCATAATCCACGGTGATACCATTGAACATTTAGAGAACTGCTACAGTCATTAAGCAATTTGAAGACTGGTGTTTTAAAAATTCTCTAATTATTAACATGAAAAAAAACCGGTATTTTTGTATTTTACAAATATTATATAAATAATAATAGTCCTAAAACAGAATATGTTGAGAACCTCGGTTTGAACCATAGAGAATCATGCAGAGATACATTTAAAACAAAAACAATTATGACTGTTACATGCATTTACATATTTAAAATTTCTTGTTCTATGCACGAAAACCTAAATAAATTTAAAACAAATAGTGACATACACAGCTACCCCACCCGAAGTGCGGAGAAAATACACATAAATATTTTCAACCTTAATATAAAAAATCACCCCACTGTGCTGGTAGTTCTATATACAGTGTGTTTCACTTGAAATGGTAACATCCCAATAACTTTTTTATTTTTTTTCCTATTTAAATCAAATTTTACTTAAGTATGGAACAAATTATGATCTACTTATGGCCCGAAAAACATTCGCCTACCACAAATGCAAAGCCACCTGCGGTACCAAAACGTGAGGAAAATCAAAAAATCATATTATGCATTTTTTTATCGAAATATTTTGTTAATGAAACTTGTTCAGAATTGTCCAAAAACCGTATGCCCAAAATTTAATCAAAATAAAAAAATTGAAAAAATTTCAATTTTAAAATTTAAAAAATAATTATTTTACAAAAAACCCGTAAATTGCTTGACAACTACCTGGCAGCTTTGGTTTAATTTCAAACAACATTATCTTAGTACAGTTTTCTAAACAAAAACCCATTGAAATGATTTTCGGACATTATTTGAATAAAAATTTATATACTTTTTGTTTTGATTAAATTTTGGACCATTCTGAACAAGTTTCATTAACAAAATTTTCCGATAAAAAAATGCCTAATATGATTTTTTTGATTTTCTCCGCATATTTTGGTACCGTAGGTGGCTTTGCATTTGTAGGAGGCGAATATTTTTCTGGTCACAAGTAGATCCTAATTTGTTCTATACTTGAGTAAAATTTGATTCAAATCGGAAAAAAAATAAAAAAAGTTATTGGGATGTTATCATTTCAAGTGAAACACATTGTATAATGAACTTTCTATAGAAATAAGGTCACAAAATTCTTTTAGATTATTCAGAGGCAAACTGAAAATGTTTTTGAGTGAACTTTGTTTTTTGATCTAGGGCGAATAGCTTTACCTTTATATGTACACATATTTGTTCGTTTGTTTTTTATGTTTTCTTTTTTATTATACAGGGTGTTTCGAAAAGATTGGGACAATGCATAGCACTAGACACTTGACATCAAAACAAGTCGATTTAACTCAAAAAATAGTGGTCCAACTCTTTTCGTTTTCAAGATAGAGGGTGGTAAAGTAAAAAAAAATGTTTTCGTCTCTATCTTGGAGACTAGAATACGTATCTACTTCAAAGTTGGTAACGATATGTTTTTCATCGCTAATTATAATGGTGATATTGCCGATGTCACATTTTATAGATGGCGCTAGTTACAGTACTTTTATGTAACACTTTAAGCCATAACTTTTTGTGGTTAGGTTTTGGACATCGTCTTCTCTTATAATTGAAACGCAATTTAGTTGCTTAAAGAAAATGTGTACTTGTTTAAACGTGATAAAATGCACCCTTTCAGAGAAATATGCGATTTACAACTTTGTCACAAACCTGTTCGAAGAAATTCAACACCCCGGGTGTTTTGAAAAGATTGGGACAACGCTTAGTGTAGACTCCTGACATCAAAACAAGTCGCGGTCTAACTCTTTTCGTTTTCAAGATACAAAGTGGTATAGTAAAAAAAAATTGTATTCGTATGTTGTCTCTATCTTGGAGAATATTATACGTGTCTACAACAAGCACTATTGACGATTTCAAGACATCATACTTGACATACACCTACTAGATAAGAAACAGCATTTAGTTACAACTGAAGTTGTAAATCGCGTATTTCTTTGAAAGCATGCATTTTATCGCGTTTAAACAAGTACACCTTTTCTTTAGGAAACCAAATTGCGTTTCGATTATAATAGAAGACGATGTCCAAAACCTAACCTCAAAAAAGTTATGGCTTAAAGTGTCACGTAAAAGTCCTGTAACTACCGTCATCTACAAAATATGGCATCGGCAATATCACCATTCTAATTAGCGGCCTTGAAACATGTCATTCGCAACTTTGAAGTAGATACGTATAATAGTTTCCAAGATAGAGACAAATTGCGAATACAATTTTTTTACTTTACCACCCTGTATCTTGAAAACGAAAAGAGTTAGACCACTACTTTTTGAGTTAAATCGACTTGTTTTGATGTCAAGAATCTACGGCTAAGCGTTGTCCCAATCTTTTCGAAACACCTTGTATATTTTTGTAGTCTTGTTTGTTTTATACAATATTTGTAACATATGACATATATATTTTATATCTTATATTTTATGTGAATTTTAATGACAAAACCGATATTGTTTCTGTAACAAGATTTATGGTGAATAAATTTATTCTATTATATCTATTCTACTCTTTTTCGATTGTCGCCAATTTGGAAAAATAAAAAGGATGGGATTACAGCTTTTACTGTTTATCTTTAGACGGATATTTTAGAGTACTAGAATAATTACAACCTATCCGGTATTGTTTCTTCAAGGTGTATATGTAAGTTTTCAGCTAATATAAAAGATCTAAATATGACCTGCTGTTCCATATGAAGATCACAGGGGAAAAAGGAGGTATGTCACAATATACCATTAAGTCAGCTGGCGCCGCCATCTAGTAGAAAAAGCTCTATATTTTATTACAAAAACAACTCCACTGTAAAAAGACAGCACAGTCCGCTAATATTCGCGTTTGAAAAATCGCACACAGGGAAAAAACGTGGAATGTTCACAAGGAAAATGGTAAAAACGGGGACGGTCCATATATTTTAATCTTAAGTCAATAATGTTTTATTTTACTTATAGTTGATAATCTGTTTTAAGATTATCTAGAAGTGGCGTATGTTATTCTATTTGTATTTTTGTCGGGGACTTACTAAAAACGACCTAATGGATATAAATAAAGGAAATGAAAATGTGAAAGTGAAAATGAACAGGATCTTGAAAAATTTTAGGAAAGACGTTTATTAAACAGTTACCTTACATCCAACACGCCCTATTAGAGAAATAAAAGCAGGTAGTGTTTATATACGGCTCATGTCGCATAGATCTTCCTTTAATGGACAATGGAGAAAAGTCCAATACTACCCCCAATTCAGAAGAGGCCTGAGCTCGAGTCTGCTCTGCACCGTAGTAATTTTTTATTTCCTGACCAAAAATATGCTATGTGACTGTTAATATAAGTATTGTACGTTGTTCTTATATATCTGTTTCCATGTTATTCTAGGTCTCATTCCAATATTAGGCAAAACATTTAACAATTTGGAAGATATGAAAAATTTTTGTTATGAAGAAAACCAGCATTACTATGATAACTTACCTCACACAAACAAAGGAATAAAGAGGAAAAGAATAAAAAAGTGGAAATTAGTAAAAAAGGCAAGAATAAAAAGGCACAATGAAGAAAGTAAAGCGTTGTAAAACTGGACAATCCCCCTTGTTTTCATGAATATATATTTATTTTTGTGACAATTCCCGTTTTTTCCCCTGAATAATTGGTAATCGTTTGTGTTTTTAATTTTTTTCAGTATAAACATTTTTTTTGTCAGAATGCTTTTAACAAATATTCTAATATACTTTCCTAAATGATACTCAGAAGTTTTTATTTAAATTTATCAATACCTTATAAGTCAGCGGGGTTTCAAACTTAAAAATTCGTTCTTCTCGAAAATAACTTTTTGTGACATACCTCCTTTTACCCCTGTGGTCTTCATATGGATAAGATTAGTTTCAAATAATATATAATTACTAGCTGACCCAGCAAACGTTGTTTTGCCATATAAATTATAAATTTTTGTCCAAAAAATAAAAAGAAAATTTCTGGATAGGGCCACCTTAATCACCTAGGATAAAAAAATAGCCTACGACCTATTCTCAGACCTACCAAATATATACCAAAAATTTCATAAGAATCGGTCAAGCCGTTTCGGAGGAGTTCGATAACAAACACTGTGACACGAGATTTTTATATATTAGATTACTGATGAACTAGACGTAATTTTAATAGAAACAAAATCACTTTGACGCAGGTTTACTACTTAAAGTTTTCAATTTCAAAATTTAAAGGTGTTAAATGACTCAAAAAATAAAGCCGGACTATCCGAGCACATTTTTCCCAATCATTTTATGCTCTGTCACTGAATAATTTATTTAAATTTTGCGTATTATAAATTACTTCACCTCTTCGTTCAGTCCCCTTGTAAATATGCATTAATGCTAGCCGCCGAGCTAACGGCATATAATAAATAATCCTGGCAAGAGTTGGCCGGGAAATTCATGAAAGCTCGCATGAAAGTTAAGAAAAACTATAATATGTTCTGGTGTTTTGTTATAAAAACTTTGCTTTGCTGTTTTTTCTCTTCTTTAAGAAGTTTTGTAGATTTCTTTTCATAATATTCTGTGACAATAATATTTAGGAAGTTCAAAAGGATCATCGTTGTAGAAATATGAATAATATATGAAACGAGGAAAACGTATGTTTTAGAAATTTAACATGAGATACATTTTTAACGCCATAAATTACGGTCGGTAAAGTAATTTAAAGATATGAAACATGAACCTGTCTTACTAAAAATTTTGTGTTAGAGTAGCAGTAGTAGCTGGGTCATAGATGGTGGGCAAAAAGTTTGCACTGTTTAACGCCTACGATTCTTTAAAGTTTGTAGGTATTCCACTACAAACAATTGTGCCAATAATGGAGTGAAAGGTGAGATTATGAACTAAGTTGAATAAACATAGGTCATGTATGTATTGTTCTACATTTTTTTATTATATTTTTTCACCTCGTTTGCCCTGTGAACAGCAGTATTAAAGAAACCATTACGTAACAGAATTGATTGTTAAGTTCCTTGTCATCGTTGGAGTGAAATAGTGCATATTATAATTTCCTGGTGACG
Organism: Rutpela maculata; assembly: GCA_936432065.2. Lineage (NCBI taxonomy): Eukaryota > Metazoa > Arthropoda > Insecta > Coleoptera > Cerambycidae > Rutpela > Rutpela maculata. The sequence continues at coordinate 55,664,179 of OW386285.2, forward strand.
TACAATATAAAGATAGAAGAAGAATAGTAGATATGTGTATGTAAAGTTGTGTTGTGTGATCGTTAGCATTTCACTGGTCCAAATAAGAATTTACTTAACAATTTTTCATGACCAAGGCTTGAATAAATTTCAATTTCCAAAACAATCCGACAGTTGCATTTAAGCGTAAGCAAGACAGCAAGATCAGTCCTAAATTCATATCCGGCTCTAGGGACTTCTGTAGCTGTAGCTACATGTCTAGTTTCTAGTCCGTACTCTTTTACACTAGGGTATATATATTATTTTTAGTTTCATTCAATTTCTTTACCACATCAACCAATGAAAGGAACGATGGTTTAATGATTTAGGAAAAACCAGATGGTAAGAGGCGATGTTATAGAACGTACAAAGATCAGGTCTGCTGATGCCCTTGCTTTATCCATATTTCCTTACTCGTTTTCTGACATCTCTGAAATACGTGCCGTTAGGGAGGTAAATAGACGGCGTACTGATGCTTTCGTGATGTGAGTCTGGAGACGTTCATTGTGAATTTCTTGGACAGATCATCGCACCAACAGCTCAACTCTCCAAAAAGTTAGACCCAAAACGACTTCATTATATTCTCCTGCATCTTTTGTTGGCTACATCTACGAGAGAGAATAATATAGAACAGTTAACGATTCAGGTAAAATAGATCTACCTCTAAAATGTTAATCTGATGTTTCCGAGGAGGTGGTGAGAAAGCTTTGGTCAATTAGAATAATTATAGATCGTAAACCGTCTGTGTGCTACAGGAACGCATATACGCATTCATTATGTTCAAGCAGCGTGGAGAGAAATTGCGACCGTTTCATTGGTCATTTTAAGGACTACTATAACTAATACTTACAATAATAAAAAGGGAAGACCAATGAACTTGAACAACTAACATACCTAACTAACTCTAACTACATTGCTTTTTTGAACTTTTAACATAATAATACCATATTAAAAATTGACGCCTTCAGGTCTTGAATCCGAAACGCCCACATTTATTAATCATAAAGCCCATCAGAGTGACCCCACCCAAGCACCCGTGCCCGGAGCCAATCAGACGCCTACGATGCAAAGCGCCGCGCCGCCGTAGAAACGAAAGAATTATTTAAAAAAAAATGTAAAATAACCGATTCCTCTTATAAAAACCGCTGCCCAACTATAATAATATAATATTTGAAATCGTCGAACACAAAAGCCCATAAAACGATATGCCATATCGGATGTAGAAAGGAAATTGTTGAAGCGTTTGGTTCTTATACACTAAATCTCTATTACATTTTTTCACCCCTTTTAATAATGGGATGGAGTTGGTAATGCCAAACATTTTTTTTGAGACCTTCTCTTATGTATACTAAACATCAATTTTATGGACTCTTGCTTGATTTTCCCATTTACCTCCATTTACCCCAATTTATCCTCAATCATTCAAGATCAGAATAAGATCAAAATCATCATCAAATCTCATTAAAATACATACGTTTAAGAAATTTCAAGTCAATATCTTAAACGGATCCAGTGTAATCGTGCGCACAGAAAAAGTTACAGACAGACTTTTTTGCTCAATTTAAAATCTCGACATTCTAACAATAAAAGTTTTCTAAATTTTTTTTTTGCGTTACTGTACTTCCACTGTATGTGGAAGTAAAAAGTGAATTAAAAGGCAAAATAAATACTTATCTAATAGTGTAAAAAAAATAATTTGTATACATGTACAAGTAATGATTAAAATGCATAAAAATATATAAAACATAGTTTTGCGTGAAAATTATTAACCAAAAAACCCGTTTTGGAAATTCAAGAAGAGCGAGTGGCTCTATAAGACTACTTAATTATTTCCACACCCAGTGGAAGTATAGTACAGCAAAAAAAAATGAAAATTTCTATTGTTCAAATAGGCTATGTCATGAAACGAAAAAAATTGTCTGTCGGTCTGTCTGTAACTTTTTCTTGTGCGCACGCTTACTCTGGAACCGTTTAAGATATTGACTTGAAATTTGGTACACGTATGTATTTTAACGAGGTCTGGAACTATAGTATATTTTGATCTTATTCCGTTCAAGGAATGGGGGGTAAATTGGGGCAATTGGCGGTAAATTGGGGCAATTGGGGCTAAATAGGTAAATCAAGCAAGTAAGAGGCGATAAAATTGCTATTTAGTATATATAAGAAAATCTAAGGTCTCAAAAATGTTTTTGGCATTAGCCACCTCCATTACCACCCGCACTCATTGTTGAAGGGGGTGAAAAAAATTAAATTCTGATTTAGAGTGTCTACAAGAACCAATGGCCTCAAAATTTTTTTTTTTACTTCATCCAGCTCCATAACCACCACTTACCCACACTCCCACTACCGATGAGGCATATCGATTTATGGGTGTTTGGGGAAGACCATTTCAAATATTATATTATTATTGTTCCATAAACAAATTTTTCTCATTGAGAGACTTGGATGGAAACTGGATGCGGAAGTAGTGACTCCTAGGGCAGCGGTTTTATTGTTTGCAACATTATATTTGTACCATATGCTTTGATTCTCGGATTATCTATATTAAAAAGAATCGTTAGAAATAATAGAATGCCGAAAAAAAGAGGATACAAATTGCCAAAACAAATGAAGAAACGAATAGGAAAGAATGAATATTGTGAATTGTGTCAGACAGCAATTAAAGTTTGGGCTACAATTGCTTCCGGAAGATCGGTAACGCTTGGTATGGTAATTTGTGCTTAATACGAAAAGGTGCGTTATGCTTAATTTGTGTCATGTTTTTGAAAACGGACTGCCACCAAGCTTGAATTGTTATAATGTCTGCGTTGTAGCTTTGATGTAGTTCACTAGTGGTGTTATGTCGTTGCAGCGCCCATGTAAATATTTGTTGGAGGTGTAAGCACTCTAAAACAGTTTTTTTATTGTCGTGGCCGACGTGCTGCACCACGCCAATAGCCCATCAACGTTATATACTGAGCTATCCAATACCTAACATGTAGTGTGTAAAATTACAATACAACGTATAATACTTCGACGTAGCCTTGAAACGACCCCTGAAACGGTTGCAAATTCTCTGATTGCTTATTGAACGTAATATGCTACCGAGACGGTGACGGTAGCGGTAGCAGTAGTGCAGTGGGTCAATTTGCGGTTGAGTGTGACAACGATGCTAGGCTGTGTCCGTCTTATGTGTGTGGGTCCTGGTAGAGTGTCTGAATCACTAAAGTCCGACAGAATATTGGTAAATAAAGCGCTAAAAATAATATAATCACGAAAAAACGCTATTGCGACCTCCCCCCACTGTATGCCCCATATCGTGAAGTAGACTACTCCGTTGCTGAAAGAGTAAGTAAAAATAAATATTAAATATCATTTTTTTGAGTAAGCCATTTGCTGAAAAAACGAAAATCATGCATGCTTCAGTTTTTGAGATATGGACATAATTGGCCTGTTTTCTTTAAATGTGTAAATTATTTCATCATTAAATCTGAACTTAAATTAGCTTTTCACATTTATCTTACAGAAAAGGTGGTCAACTTTCAAAAAATTAAATAATTTATTTGTAAGCAAGACATGGTAAATAAAGTCAAAAATGAGAAAAACTAATCTAGAGTATATGTTCGAATTATAATATCAAGTAGATGTTGCTGCATGTTTTTATAAAGCCAGTCAATTTGAACTTCTCTACCACAAAATCAAATTTTGAACCTCTAAACCGCTTTAATCATCATGTTTAATTAAAAATGATCCTCCTAACACTATGGTGCCCCGTCACTGTTGATTATGTGTGTACTCTGCTGAGATATTAATTTAAATTTCCGTCTGTTTCGGCTCAGGTAGCGTTAATTGAAATTAATTAATTTTTGCGTAACTAATAAAACATTTGTAGATGGGGTTTATTCAAATTCCCCTAGCAATTTGCCCCAGTCTCAGTATGTAATTTCTTCGAGTAAATAAAATAGGAAGTTGTAGCATATAATTAGTTACGATGCGGGTTAAATTGCTTAATTCGTGTCGACGTCTGTGAGTTATAAACAAAGGAAAACACCTCATTCCTGAAATATAATCTTCCCGTATGCTGTCGGGAATCCTCGAAGTAGGAGAGCGGGAGCGAGGAATTCTCTCTGGAAAATTAACGAAAAGTTGGGCGTTTCCACATCTAAGCATCTTCTAGTGAAAGATGGCGAACTACTTTCCTGTATCCATGTATAATTTAGGGGAATAATAAATCCGCACCGCTCAACTCTAGTATATTATGTCGGTAAAGAAGCTGTGCCTTAATCTAATAGCCCGAGAGCCCGCCACAAAATTGTACCCTCAGATAAAATATGTGTGAAATAAAATTATGTAAAAAATAGGAAATCGTGCATTTCCTATCTGAGGGATGGTTAATTGGGCTACTAATTATCGAATTAAACTGGGCATTTCACTACCCTTCCAAATCATCTCAATACAATTTGTCAGTTGTGGAGAAAACTTTTATAATAATTAGGTCTAACTATCCCCATTTTTCCGGAAGTACAGAGCAGACCGCCTGAAGGATTCTCAATATTTCACTACCCTCATCGAACATCATCTTAATTTGTTCTTTGTTTTTAAATTAGAACCTCTTACAAACAAAAATGTTGGTCTGCCGGGGCGGAAATTGCCGCATATGTATCGGCAGACTTATTTTACTTTCACATCCAGTGGAAGTATAGTAACGCCAAAAAAAAAATTTAAACATTTTTATTGTTCATATCGAGGTTCAAATAGGCTTAGAATGTCATGAAACGTCGAAATTTTAAGTTTGAGCGAAAACAAATTTTCTGTCTGTCGGTCTATAACTTTTATTGTGCGCACGATTACTCTGGAAACATTTAAGATATTGACTTGAAGTTTTATTCCTTTGAAGGGTTGGGGGGGTAAATTGGGGTAAATGATGGTAAATAGATAAATCAAGCAGGTAAGAGTCCATAAAATTGGTATTTAGTATATACAAGAGAAGCTATAGCTCTCAAACATTTTTTTGGCATTAGCCATCCCCATTACCACCCCCACCCCACTACCGATGTGGGATATCGTTTTATGGGTTTTTGGAAAAGATGATTTCAAATAAACAATTTTTCCACAAACAATGTTTTTTTCGTTGTGAGAGAATTTGATGGAAAATCTGGATGTGGAAATAATGATTCCTTGGGCAGCGGTTTTTTTTATCAGCATCGTCTCCCTGTTTCTAAAGCAGTGGCAGATAATATAACATATTATCCAATTACATAAAGAACCTGTTCAAGAATGTTTTTTTTTAATTATTATTATTATTTGGAAAATGCAGCCGCAGCCCGGCGGTATGCTCCCCGGAGTTGGTAACAATGCCTAGGTTTGCTGGTAGATCAATCAATCGATCAAACACCTTATTTCTATTAACGTCCTGGCGGAGTTTAGTCATAACTATTCCACCACTGCAGCAGGACACTCACACACATAGACAACGTCACAACACGCATTCGTTGTGACATTGCCAGGACGAGAACGACTAACCGTGTTGTGTTTCACACAACCGCTGTCTAGCCCGCTGCTATCATCTCGGCAACACGTGAAAGACGCCACTACACATCCATACCCTAGCCAGAATTCGAACCCGGAACCCCGTGGTCGCAAGCCTAACATTGAATTCATTTCTTGTCTTTTATATGGGTATGTCAAAGGGCTATTTGTATGTGTCTCATTATCTTTCATTTGATGATCATCTTTTATTAAACCAAGGCATCACAATACGCGTATGGCGTGAAGCGCCTTGGATGCCGCTGGTAGGCATAAGGATCGGTGTCTTTCTCCTTTGGAAAATAATTTTTTTTGTGTGCCTGTGTTATTATTTTATTGTGGAGAATTTTTCCTCGTTGGATTTGTTAGTGGGGAAGGTAGGGATATGAAACAAGCCTAACACCGTAAGCACTGCGTTACTAAATCGATTTTTTATATGATTCTATTTCATTTTTTCATCGTGATGGTCTAGGGGTAATTCAGCGAAAACTGCGGGCCGAAATATTGCCCCTGGGATCGCCTCAGATCACCCGTTAGTCGGAGAGCAGCCAATCTGTATGAAGCATTTTAAAAGTAGTCTATACAACTCGCGAACACCCACCTAAAAAACAGATGATATTATGTAAAATGACCTTCTGGATTTGATTTTTGAGTTCGCCCATTTATTTGAGATTGCCAAATCGGTCAATTCGCAAATTTTTTGAAAAATTTTAAAATTGTGTGTTAATTTTTGTTTTGCTCATAACACATCATATCTTTTTTATTTGAATTCCGATTTAGACCAATATTTTACACATTATCCCTCCAATATTCTTGGACAGGCTGACGGCAAAGAATATAGTGTAACTAATAATATAGTGCCTAAAAAAAATACAATTACCCTCTTTGTCGCGGTTTTTTAAAATTTGCATTGAAAAATACCCGATCTAGGTAACTTTTTTATTTTTAAAGAGAGAGTTATAGTATAAACGAGAAAAATGTTCCATATACTTTAAACAAACTTTTTTATAAAGAGATTTTTTTGAAATTCGGCTCATGTAACGAGATGACGCTGTTGAATGCGGCCGCGCAACTCGTCCGCATTAATTTAAAGCATAATTTCTGTAAACGTCGCCCATCTGTGGTGTCGTTTAAGCCATCAAGTGAGTCTACGGATTATTTAGTTTCTATTTGCAATTAAATGTTATAAAATTATGTAGATAATCTCGAAACATACCCTTAAAAAAATATATTTTCATTAATTATAACAGCAAGTGGGTACTAAAGATTACATTTTCTTTCGCATAAACAACTTATGTTACATTGCACGTTTGCTTTGCTACACTTGCAGCTTGTAGTACAGTTATATAATTTACATTTACAAAATGGAGTTAACCCAATAAAATTGGGTTTTGGGCTTTTTGAAATCATCTTTGGAAATAAGATTTCCTCCTTTAGGTACCATCCAAAATTTAAACATTTGGAATTCTGGGCTTAATTTGGTAGGCTGTCTTGTAACTAGTACATTGCAGAAATGCCATTTTTACTTGCATTCTCTGTACTAGGATTAACAATTTCTGACTTTCTTTTATAAGCATTTCAGGTATACGATCTTCTACATTGTGCATGGTAAACTGGATTTAGTGATAAAAATAATTTTTTTTGTTCTAAATATTGTTTTAGAGCCACAGAAATGTCATCGGATTTTGCATTTGATCGGTACATTTCTAAAACCGTAAATATCGCTCGCAGACAAAAAATTTTCATACCATTGTGTTAGTGAACGAATTCTGAACAACTTTCAAAATGTCCGTCTGTCCGTCCGTCACGTTTCTTGTAAGCACGATAACTGAAGAAAGAAAATTCCGATTGTACTGAAATTTGGACAATAATTTAGTGTTAGCTAGAGGAAGAACCCTATTTGAACAAAATCGGTCGGTAAATAAAAATGTTATTACTTAATGATTTAAATTTGAAAAAAAATTTGTAATTTTTATGTTTTTGTAATTGAATAGAAATCTGGTGAAATGATATTTCATTTTAATATCTAAATATTTATATATTTTACCTACGATCACTACTGTAAATAGTAAAAAACACACTACCTGCCATCTATGTAAGTTGAATTTTACGTATTGTAAACAAAACGCACTGTAAACAAATCGCACGGTAAACAGAACGCACGGGACACGCAATTATAGGTGGCTTATATCTCTGACGCGGGGTTTCAAAGATCAAATGCGCCTACTTAATTTTCAAACGCTGTCAAAACTGACATAATATTTGTTGAACAATATTGTGGACTAGTAAACTAAATCCAGATTTTACTAAATAACTAAATAAATATGATCGTAGGTAAAGTATAGTACATAATTCGAGTTGTAAGGCAATTACGCACTCATGGAAATACGCACTCGCCGCTCCGCGGCATCGTGCGTAACTTTTCCATTCGTGCGTAATATGCTTCTTACATCACTCATTACGTAATATACTATTACAAATATACATTTCATAATGTAATATACAACCGTGAAAATATGATTTTTGCTCGTGTCTTATAATGTAAAAATTTACATTCTTTTACGTGTAAGGTGATGGTGTAGTTCTTTTGACTCGGAATCGAAACCCAAATGGGGTTTGGTATAGTTTTTTTACCAAGTCTTTTACCAACTAAGATCGTACTATAAAATTAAAAATGTCTAAAAGTAACATTATTTACAAAAAAGTGCGAAAAGTATCCTATTGAATGTATAACAATTATATAAAAATTCAGTGAACAGGCGAAGAGTACGTTTTTAGCTTGTTTCCTTTGATTTCCTATCCGAGTAATTATAATTTATTATGCCAAACTATGTGTTTATAACGCACTAAATATAAGGACTGAGACAAAAAGCACTTTCAACTTAACATAAATGGACATAAATGGAAAATAATAATCACCCGGCACGTGTCTGCGTTTAGCTCTAGATGCGATTGCGGCCGATTCATAGTAGCGCGTATTCGTTCGGACGCTGAAACAATCAATGAATATTTCGATAAGGGAGCAAAATTTCAAAAAAAACTTCTTATAAAAGATTTTATTTAGTTCATTCGGAACATTCTCTTCGGTTATAGTAGGCACCTAACTTTAAAAATAAAAAAGATACCTCGATCGGACATTTTACTCTGCAAATTTTAAAGATTTTGCGTCAAAGAAAAGTTGTTATTTTTTTTTGCCAACTAATTATTTTTTAGGTAAAGTTTTTTACTTTCAACATATCAAAGAATAGTTAGAGAATATTATGTAAAAAAATTAAAAAATTCTGAAGTAAAATAAAAAATATATGACGTGTTATATGAAAAACAAAAAATAACACATAATTTTTATTTTTTTTAGAAAATTGCCAATTTGGTCATTTTGGCAATCTCAAATCAATGGGCGAATTCAAAAATCAAGTTTAGCAGGTTATTTTACATCAGATTACCTATTTTGTAGGTGGGTGTTCGCGAGTTGTATAGAGGGTGTCGAATTCAGAGGGTCTGGTCTTCCACTACGTGGTTCACCTTGGATCGCCTCTGGATTACCTCGGGTCGACCTTTATAACCTTATTAATTCGCCCTGAATCGCCTCTGTAAGAGGCGAAAAGTCGCCCCGTGACTTACCCCTCGGTGATGGTTTATGAGGGTACAATATTGTTGCGGGCTATCCGCCTATAAAACCTGCTTACCAGATAAGCTTTGTATTAAAACGCCCAGAACTACACCACAATTGTTATTATAAAATTACACCGTGTAATCTGCTTCATTCCTAACTTTTTTTACTGTATTGCCACCACATTCCCATTTACAATAAATTCAAGATAATCCTAACTAATGAACCTCTGTGTTGCTGTTTACTTTATAATGTACGTTTCCTACCTCTTTATTTAACTAGCGTAGTCTCGGGCATATCTCATTTGTGGATCTTGTTATTCGTGCTTTAGTTCACTTGTTCCTTTTACTTGAGCATGTCAGAAAAAATTTATTCTATGTTTATTTCTGCGACTGCTTTATTTATTTAACTTCTGGGTAAAATATTTAATGCGGTCGATGGAGAGGAACGCGAGGTCGATAATTAAAATGCTTAGAATCTAAAAACCTAATGTTATTGCGTATTGATATACAGGAGATTCATTAAAAATGAGTAAAGCTCTCTCACTGGATTATACGGGGTAAATCTAAAAAATTCAAAGACTATTTCGTTGCTAGTAACGATATCATTTTTGCGACATGGTTAAAATTAGTTCTTCATATGACATCGGAACTACTTTACAATATACCTATGCTATTATTTTTAAATCCACGTACTGTAGTGGATGTATGTATAGTAACGGTAAAAAAAATCCTCAAACGTCAGAAAAACATGACATATCCTAACTCATTTCATGACATTAAAGTTTAACTTTTTAGACGGATGTGCGTTGCCATTGACAACGGAGGTAAAAGTACCTTTTCGTCATACCTCCATCGTAAGTATACTTCAATTCTATTGTTTTGTCGATCGTAAGTGATGCTTTATGTACCAAATACTTGTTGCCATTGACAGCGGGTCGTTATTTTCTATAACGTCCCTAGGGAAATAAAGTAAATTTGGGAAAATTTTCTCTTTTATATAACAAGTAATAAATGTTTTAACATTTTGGAAGTAAATCTAGACAAGCCTCACTTGGTATATCTACTATATCAGACATTATTTTTAAAAATGTTCAGAGCTTTTATAATAATATGATTTAATTTATCTTGACAGTAGTTGTCATTTGAGTAGAAGCCTAAACTTATTTTATTGACGGTTGCCGTGGAGATTCCAAGCATCGCTACCTTTACTATTTGCTTAGCAAATATGAACCTGACTCAAATATTTATAGTTTTCCACTAGTTTTCCAAAGTTTTTTCTAATTTAATGGTTCATGGGTATGACGAAAAATATAATATGCACCGCGGATCGTACAGTGCGATTTTTTTATCTCGAATACTTGCAAACTGTATTCTCGACCACAAAAAGTGCACTTACGACCCTTGGTACATAAATAACTATTTCTAACGCTGTGGGCGACAGAAAAGTAATATCCATAGCAACGCCTGCCGTGCGATATTAACACAATGCGTTTTTTGGTGGTAAAGTTAGAGATTTTTTTATCTTTATATTTTTATAGCTAATCGACGTTTGAAGAAAAAATAGCATGTTTTGTTCGGGGTAATGGCCACTTGTGACTCGTCTGTAATTACCGAACTCACTTCGTTTGTCTGGCAAACCTACACACTCGTCACAAAAGCATAACTTTAACTCCTAATAAAACAATATACTATTTTGTTTAAATAAGTGTCGAGATTTTAAGTTTGAACAAAAAAAAAATCAGTTTGTCGGCCTGTCTGTAACTTTTAAAGTGCACACTATTACTCTAGAATCCACACCAAATCATCTACCAAATCAACCAATAAAAATAAAATTTTAAAACTTAACCTCTCCGATCATGATATTTTTTGGTTAAAGCACTGTACTTATCAAAAGCATGAAAATTACAAATTTTTACATTTTTTTGAATATTAGTTCTTGAGTATTAAGTCTTTGAAAATTGGAAAAATGCAGTTTTTTGAGAGACATAAAGGCGCAGGCGGGGTAAACGTCGATTTGTAATGTTTAGACAAAGTTCTTCTATATGAGTTTCAAAAATTTTGTGACCTCAAATTTAAAGATCGAGATCAATTTCGCAAATATAAAAAGTGATTTTTCTCAAAAAATATATATTGGAAAATTACGAAAAAAAATGTGTTGTTTCTTATGGTCATCTACCATTACATAAAATTTCAAAGGGGCAAACAACGAGAACATTTCATAAAGAAATATTGTTTTAGGACCATGTGTACTTTTAAGTCACTAATCGCGATTTTTAATATTTCATTCTGCAAGTTATAATATTGAATTTATATCAAAAGTTTTATCATTAGTCTTGAAATTTGAAAAAAAAATGAAATGAAAAAAAAAATGTTATTTATTCCCACGGATGGCTAAAAGTAGTGTTTTTGTTAATTTACTGCTGACAAATTTAATAAGTCTGTAACTTCGAAAATGAAAATCGACCTACCCCTTTTGTGTTTTTTAGTCTTATAATTTAGACATGATTATTATATCTGGATATACCAAATAATTATATATTTTTGGTACGCCAAGCATTCGTCAAGGCAGAAAAGCCTGAACAATAATCATAATTTCATTTTCTGTCAATGTATCTTTCAATTACTACTTTTCGTTAGGGTTTACAATAGATTAGTCTATTCTAAAGTTAATCTGGAAAACAACTATCAGTGTTTATCCGTGTGTTTATCATTGAAACTCAGGCGATCGTCCAAATTTTGTGTGGGACTGGCACATACATCTTAGATATAGGGCAGGAAGACCCAGCTTGATATCATTCCACTTTCGCTAAATTATAAAAACAATTATTTATTTGAATATTTTCGCACTTATAACGCAGTTCTGAGGATAATTTCCAAACCAATCTGAACATCTTTTATTATTTACTGCGTGGTAATATCAAGCAGTCTTGTTACTATATTGTCGGAAAAAAGTAAAGCTTTTTAAAAGATTCCTACAAGATTAGGTGTACATGCAAATTATCAAAAGAAGAAATAAGTTGGTGAATATTTTTTAAAGCAGTGGTAGCCCCAAGGATAATAATATTTTCCATAGAACTTGCCTACATTTAAATAATAGAATATAGTAGAATATAGTAGTGGCATTTTAAAATATTGAGTCGATGCCAATGTAAATTAGGAGAGAAGAGAAATGGACATGCCGAGAAGAAACAGATTTAACCTAGGCTGTTGTCACTTTTCTCTTTAGCTACTTTTAGTCGTCGACAGAACTATTAACATGCTGAAGTGCCTGGCATCAATGTTAATATGTCGCTTTCTTTCACGTACATTATTTTGCTATTTATATTTCACTCTCTCTTATCATGGAGATCGACCCAGGTGCCACTAGTGTATATTAATAAAAGTTCACGACATTCAAAATGTAGTGTACATTGTAGTACATCATCAGATGTACATGTAGTACATCTCTATAAAATATGAGAATTTATGAAAAATCACAAGTAAAATCACATTAGTTATATATTTATTAAATAGCTTGTTATTTCGTATCATTTAGACAAAAATAAACGTATAGATCAATCTGTTAGATATTTTCTTATCTTGTTGACGTAGAAAGAATTTACTGAAAAAATTCTTAGTCCGCTTGAATGAATTAGAATAGAAAAAACATCTTTTGAAGGATTTTCTCTTTCGATTCCTTTGAATTCGTTGATCGGTTTATTTATAAATACAAAAGCTTAAAAAACTCAGTGAACTTTAACCTTCCTATATTTGTTATTATTTTTCTGCTTCAACAGTTTCACATAAATCTGAGAATCTGTTCAACTTGATTTAATTAAAATATTATATTAGCGAATAAAAATACTAAGATGGTGAAAATTATGGTGGTTGATAATAATTGAGACAAAATTGAATCATGATTGTACCGCAGAAAGGGAAAGAAATTGTTTCAAATGTATTAATATTGGTTAACGTAGTGACACTTATTAATTTTATTAGAAAAAAATGCAGAAAAAAAATTGATTTTAGTACTTTTGAAATCATTTAGATACTATAATTACGATATTACGAAGGCGTAGAAGAGCCACTGAAATATATTTTTTTTGGTTCCGAGTATAATCCCGAAATTCCGACTTTCATCTCGGAATTCTGACTTTAATCTAGGAATTCCGACTTTAATCTAGGAATTCTGACTTCAATCTCGGAACTCCGACTTTGATCTCAGAGTTCGTAGATTAGTGTTGAAAACATGAGACTAATGTTTGAAATGCATCGGTGTAAAAATGAAAATGAAAGAATGCCTATTATGACTTCTCGAAAAATCCATCCTGTTTTTCTTAACAAAAATGCACGTGAATGACTAAAATAAAATTTGTTTTACTCAAGATATACTAGAGATCTGGATCAAATTGGATGACTAATAACTTAGCTACGAAGGCGTTACCGTAGAAAAGTGTATATCAATCATTGAAATTTTCCATTTTATTTAAAACAAAGTAAAATTAATTACCAACACATTTCTTGATAAAACTAACATATTGTTTATTTTGAACGACATACTTTTGTTTTCCATTTTGCTAATTTGATAGATTGTAAATATAGAGTAAATAGGACAAACAGTTTGTAAGATAAATACTATGTTTTATAAATCATTGAAAAGTTTTTTTTTTGGCCTTGCAAATGATGTAAAAACATACGGTTAAATTACATAAAAAGTAAAGCTCATATCTCCAAAATGAGATGTTCAATGGTTTTTCTGACAAGATTATTGGAAAATACATGTAATTTTCCACTTTTTCACGCAACTCCAAAAATAATGAAGTTAAATGGAGTTTTAATGTTCGCCAGACCACCCTGTACATTCCCAAACAGTTTTTCGAATAAAAATCTGAATAACCGCATCAATTAACAATAAAAATAAAATAAATTTCTTTGAATTGTTAAACTAATGGGAACGACAATATGTATGTTTCCTTATATGGATTTTGATATTTACTTAAAAAAAAAGCTTAAAAGTACAGTTGTAGAAAATTTGATTCTCTACATCTTTATATAAATTAACTAAGTTTCGTCGAGTCAGTGTAAAAACATATATTTAAAATACATTAAATTTATATTGATTCTGTCTTTACGACCAACTAACTCAGTTTTCACAAAAATATATTTTTTAAATTATTACATTGTGGAAGTAAACAATATTAAATAATAGTGGAGACAAAATTTATGTTTTCATTATGTGATTTATCCACTTGATGAGTTTCCTGCGAGATCTCCCGTGACCCCAGCCGGTTTCAAGCATATTTTGTATTGTGGTACTTATTGTTGAACTATCGATATTGTTTCGTATATTAAGCACGAGACAGGAGGGTTGCAGATAACGGAGCTAGTTATTGTGTCTGATCTTTTGTGTTTTCTTTATAGAAGGAAGAAAAATTAACTGTTTTTGTATCTTTGAAAGAGAACATAAATTTTGTCTTCTTTTGGGATTTGTCTTGTCATCTAAAGTATCTCATTCATTGCAACTAAATTACATTTAATTAATTTGAGTAATTGTTAGTTTTAAATTTTATAAAGGAACATTTCTAGAGTCGGTCAAACAAACATAGTTATAGGAATCTGATATACTGGGAAATTCAGAAGTTAGTTTGAGCAATACAGAATATTACAGAGAAGTCTCCAATAAAAGTGAATTAAAAAACTTAAAGAACCCTTCCTACTCACTTTAAAAGGAAGACATTACTCTTATTTTAAAGCAATTAAAGTTTTTAACAAAAAAATTACCTCTACACTAAATTGGTGTTTTTAATATTATCAGCATTGGTATAAAACTGTAATTATATTAGAGGAAGATTATTTTCTCCCTTTTTGAAGATTTCATTTTAAAATTGGGGTTTCTTTAAAATTGTGTGGAATGATGTTTATAACATAATTAATAATATTAGAACTTGCAGTGTTGGCGCTGATGGTATCTCTACTAAAGATCTTAAACTCTGTTTGCCATTTTGTATGGACAATCTTATTTTAAATAGCTGCATTCTCGATGGCGTATTTCTCAACTGCTGGAAAAAGGCAATAGTTAAGCCCCACGCAAAGATAGCTAATCATACAGAATTAAAAGATCTCAGACCTATTAGTATCTTATCGGCAGTTTCTAAAATTTTAGAAAGACACATTCACAACCAAATTTTCCCTTATTTTAATAAAAATTATCTGACCTCCTCAACACAATCGGGCTTTCGAAAAAATCATAGCACTTCCACTGCACTTATAAAAGTAACTGATGATATTTGTCAAAACATAGATAACAATAAAGCAACTTGTTTAGTTCTACTCGATTTTAGTAAAACCTTCGATACATTGAATCCACATATTTTACTCTCTAAATTGCATTATTTCGGTTTTTCTAATGATTGCATTAATTTCTTTAAATCTTACTTAACCAGCAGGGAACAATGTGTAGCTGTAGCAATAAACAATCAAACTATTAAATCCACATTTGCACCACTATATCAAGGGGTACCCAAGGGTCCATTTTAGGGCCCCTGCTATTTTTAATATACGTAACAGACATGAATGGTGAAATCCAATATTCTAGTGTAATGCAATATGCAGATGATTCTCAGTTAACCCTCGATGTTTGCCCAAATAATAAAGTAGTTGCACAAGAAAATATTTCAACAGATTTAGAAAAAATTAAAACATTTTCCTTGGATCATAACTTAAAAATTAATGCATCGAAATCTGTTTTATTGATAGCAGGCTCAAAATCTTAGAGGGATAAACTGTCTGATTTTGTTGTTAAGATTGGTAATGATACCTAAATTAAGTGAAGCAAAAAATTTAGGTGTAGTCATGGATGATGCGCTTACTTTTCAATCGCATATTTCTAATAAAGTAAGATTGGCATTTAGTCGATTGAAAAGTTTGTACCCATATAAAACGTGCATGTCACCTACTGCTAAATATCGCTTATGCAACAGTCTTGTACTCTCAATCCTTGATTATGACGATATAGTATATAACAATTTCATTAGTGCCGCTACATGTCGTCTGATACAAACAGTTCAAAATGCTTGCATGTGCTATGCGTACAATATTCCCTTTAGAAATCACATTACTCCTTACCTAAATCATAATTCTATCCTAAATATGAAAAATAGACGTATATCACACATGTACGGACATATTTATAAAGTGATGACTACTGGTGAGCCCCACTACCTACGAAACAAGTTCTTGGTCCATAATCATGATCAAAATACAAGGTATATGAAAGATTTAAGAATACCCAAACACAAATCCTCCGCTTACCAAAAGTCATTCACATATAATGCAATCCATATGTGGAACAGGCTGGATCCAAATATTAAAAAGTTATCTACAAAAACATTTAATGGTAAAATAAAAAGTATGCTGCTTGCCGATCAAATCAGCGGTACCCTTCCCTGTATGCACCATTTTAATAACGAAATTTCAACTTTAAATTGTTCTGACTGATCTCCCTCCCCTGCACCAGTGGCGCCACATCGTAGCACATTTTAATTCATTTTTATTCTTCTATTATTGTATGTACTTAGTTTTAAGCTGTAGATTACCTCCTTCTTGTTAGGACCATTGGAAGAGCACCATCTATGTGAAATGGTGCCTATTTACCAATTATATATATTTTTGTATGGTAAATAAAGATATTATTATTATTATTATTATTATTATTATTTGTGACTTTTTTTTTTAATTTTACAAGTCATATTTCTTACACCTTCGGGAGCCTGCAGTATGCCCCTTGGCATGGTCATTTCTGTGCTCTACTGCCCCAAATTAACAACAATTCACACATTTTGGGAGTAAACTGTGACATCCAATTTGGCCGGCGGGCTCCTGGCCTATAATGACAGCTGCTAATCTAATTACCTATATATATACTTTCAAATTAAATTTTTTTGAAGGTAAATTATAATGAAACTAGTGAGACTTAGGATGTTACAATAAGAAAGAGAGGTTCTTTTCTAATAAATAATAGCATACTGTTACAGGGATTCATGAAGATTAGTAGATTTGTATTTAGAAATACATAGCGTGATAAAATATACTTTACTGGTAAATAATAGCATTGTTGAAATTCATTGCAAATGTAAATCAACCCTTTACACTAAAGTTTAAAATGTAATTTGTGGCTACGGTGTGGCCTGTTCATACATTAGTAAGTGCAAATTGGATGGAAACTATATCCTGACCGTCCAGCCGTTTATATGGGGAGAAATATGGTGGTGTTTGTTTTAATGCCGCATTTTTATCGTCCCCACTGGGCAACCTACTATAGTTGGAGAGCAAGACCCTAGAAATATGCGAAATAAAAGTGGCTTATATGTAAAAGGACCTGCCGAATTCAATTATGGAGGTCACGGTTCGATTCGGAATTGCGAAATAATAAAAAATCGCGTTTTTCCACTTATTTATGAAATTTCTCGGAAATACATTCCATAACTTTGTTTCTGACAATTGACTCAGCTTGGAAGTCTGAACGCGAATCTTCTGAAAAATGGTGAATCAACAGCCATTCATACAATTGTACCAGAGATGAAACGTGGTGAAAAACT
The DNA here is from genome assembly GCA_936432065.2 of Rutpela maculata. Lineage (NCBI taxonomy): Eukaryota > Metazoa > Arthropoda > Insecta > Coleoptera > Cerambycidae > Rutpela > Rutpela maculata. The sequence continues at coordinate 55,681,890 of OW386285.2, forward strand.
ATATATTTTTATTCGAGATTATGTGGATTTTCCAGTAGCGGCATTGAAAAAGTCTGTGTCGAGGAAACTTTTTATTATTGAAGGTAGATTATTAATATAAACGAGTGAAATGTAGTACAATGTCTGAATTAAATTTTTAAAATTCATACATCTTTGTTTATAACAGCCTCGTGGCCATAGAAGCACAATAAATTAAAGCGCTGCACGAGGCGCTGCGGCATTAAATATCACTCGCTAAAATTTGAATAACTTAACGTTGAAAAGTTCTAAAGATCTGAAAGTTATATAGAAAAATAACCCAGTTTTCAAAGAGAACCAACTGAATAAATATGAAGTAATGTTTTTGACAATAACCCCGGAATTTTAGAATACAAAAGTTTGAAAAAATATCACTGTACGAAAAAAGCTGTGCACTTTTTTGGGGGGCGCAAAATTAGATGCTTTCCCTGGGCGCTAAGGCGTCTAGCTACGACGCTAGGTAGAGCTAACAATTTTTTAACAGTCAATTTTTGAGTCAATGTTCAGTTTTTTTAAGCATTTTAAGTCATTCGTCTAGAGTGCCTTGGAATACCAAAATTTGTTCTACGTCCGGTAAAGTCCAAAGGAAAAATATAATTTTTCGTTTAATTTCGTTAATAACTTTGCGAAACCTCCAAAATTGAACAAATCACTTTTTTATGGAAAACTTTTTTTTCTCAAATGGGAAGGTGGTGGCTCATAGTGCTCAATAAATTATAGATTTTTTTTCTGAATTCATCGATATCCATTTCAAATCTATGCTACCTATTTGTTTTTTTATTTTATTAAATTTATTAAAAAAAAAAATCACATTCAAAATAATTTTTATTGATCCTTTATAGTTTGCACTAATACTTATATTTATTGAGAAACAAAAGAGAGAACCAAAAGGCTATTATTCACAAAATAGTATATTGTGTATTTAGGTGTGAAGGCAATACATCGAAGTCCGGGAATGTGCTTTCATACCGAAGTATGCATAAAATGTCTTCATTACAATCTAACTGCTTACTAATAAATGCAATTTTAATGTGAGTTGGTTTGTCTGCGTATTTTTATTTACTGTCTAAAATATACATAAAAAACCGTACGGGAATGTTACTTTTTCTGAAATCTATCGGGAATGTCTACATTTTCGGCGCGATTTTAGAGCGAAAAATGCACAATTCCAGTATTTTAGTCCGTTGCTAGGAAACTATCAGAAAACAGACCGGAGAAGATCCGTTGCCAAGCAAAGATCAACAAAGCCGTACGGGAATGTTACTTCCCGGCCTAGGCCGGGAAGTAACATTCCCGTACTGTTTTTTATATATATATTTTAATATGTTAATATTTTAAATTTTTATACGTTTAAAATAGTATTGATTGTGATTTCAGAATTTTTCTTTTAAATGTTTATATTTTTTTGGATTTTTATACGTTTAAAATAGTATTTATTGTGATTTCAGAAAAAATAGTATGTGTACTTCGGTGTGAAAGCACATTCCCAGACTTCGATGCTTGTTGGCCTCGGCTAACGCCTCGGCCAACAATTGCATCGTCGTCCGGGAATGTATCGCTTTCACACCTAGATACACAATATACTATTCCCGGCCTAGGCGGTTTTGTTGATCGTTGCTTGGCAACGGATCTTTTCCGGTCTGTTCTGTGATAGTTTCTTAGCAACGGACTAAAATACTGGAATTGTGCATTTTTCGATCTGAAATCGCGCCGAAAATGTAGACATTGCCGATCGATTTCAGAAAAAGGTAGTTATTCACGTTTCATTATTAGACATATGATTTTTGTAAAGGCAACTACGTCAGAGTTCAAAAAAAAATCAGTATAATTTTTTAAAGTGATTTTTTGTTTTTAAATGTATTCAATAAAATAGAAAAACAAAGTGCATAGATTTGAAATGGATATCAATGAATTCAAAAAAAAATGTATAATTTATTGAACACTATGAGTCACCACCTTCCCTTTTGAAAAAAAAAGTTTTCTATAAAAGAGCGATTTGTTCAATTTTGGAGACTTCGTAAATAATTATCAATGAAATTAAACGAAAAATTACATTTTTCCCTTGAACTTTACCTGCAGTAGAACAAATTTTGGTATTCCAAAGCACTCTAGATGAAAGTCTTAAAATACTTAATAAAACTGAACGTCGACTCCAAAATTCTCTAAAATCTCATGGTATACTGAGAATGTCGTCTTGAATCCAAATATGTACAAATATACAGGGTGTTCCATTTAAAAATCGAAAATTGCTATCATTTCCGGGTAAACCGGAAATGGTCTCATACCGTTTTTATGTCCAAAAATCCATTTTTACAGGTAGTTTATGCACCTCAAATTTCAAATGGATCAGTTAAAAAAGAGATATATATCAGCCTGTGGCACCCGGTATATAATACATCTATGGGTATTTATAGCTTAATATCCCTATGGGGCGCAATATTTAATTTTGCACACAAGCAGCCAGGTAGCTTGACACGGCCCTGCTCTTGAAATAAACAAAAAACCTCATTCTAGTCACTGGCTCGCTTACAGCATGCAGTTATTTTAAAAATAAGAATTACACATTCTCGCTGTAAACTACACAAAAATGGCAACTCTTTCATTCATATTTATTTATTTTTCAGTCATATCAAAACAAATATTTTTGCATACACCGTATTGTAATATTAAAATATTAAGTTTTACGACAGCAAATTACAGACATAGAGGGGTGGGAACATGAAAATGCAAAAGTAGTATTTTCCGTAAAAAAATGAAAAAGTACAATTTTTTTTTTCGATTTCGCAATTCCAAAACAAATAGCCACCTGAAAAATATGTTTTGTGAAATGTTTTTACATAAGAATGTCTGTTTTTGTATGTTCAAGAGTTGCATAGCATTCGAATTCTGTTCTCTCGACTACTAGCTCTCTAGTTGTTTCCCTCATTTTGTAATTCCGCTCCTGGAAAGCAGGTTTATTTTGTTGCAAAGAACGTAATGAGATTGCTGCAAAAAGTGAAAAATAACTTAATATGAAGCAGAAAATTCAGTGGTAGGAATTTTTAATGCGATTCTTTCCTCAGTACGAAAGTCTTTGGGAATATAAAAATTGTAATTTCTAAACTGCTCGCTCGAAGGAAATAGGTTATTTAATGGGCATTAAAAATATGAACTTTTTACCAAACGAACTCACCGGACGAGGATGAAATTTAATTCCTTCGTCATCCAGACGGGTTATACATAATTCATTCAAATTACGAGGTAAGCAAGGCAAAACATGTTTCATTAAAATATTTGTCTTTGTCGGTGTTGTTATAGGCTATTAAACAAATTAATTTCAGCTTGAATGAGTTATATACACATTTGTACAAATACATATATTGAAACTTATACACACAGCATATTTACAGTACAATGTGCACCTGCAGGTATCGTAATTAAGAATAAAGCAAGTTACATAATATTGTAAATTGTATATAATGAACATTAATATAGCAATAGGGAACAGTCTGTAATAATTATTTACATAACAAATTCCAAAATTGGTCTTTTACTTCACGAGTAAGCAAATTCCAGGACGAGCCGTAGGCGAGACCCGGAAGCTTGTGAGTCCAGTAAAAGCACTTTCGGGGCGTGTTATGTACAATATTTTTTCTTCAATCGTCTCTTTAATGAAACCAAAAATTGTTATACATTGACTTTTTATAAATATTAATATTAATTGTACTGCCATCACTGTCCATTTTGAAATAACTATTATCTGATAGTTTCTATTTTGTTACCATAGCAACACGACTATTTAGCGTCGAGTATGAATGTGATTAATGTGATTCATAGTAAAATATAACCTGCAAATAGACATTAACGTTTAGATGATCTGTCACTTCACAGTACTAGTACCCGTAATAGCTACGTTCGGGGCTAGTACTAGAATACGCTACTTTTGGTACAAAAAATCGTAACGAAAGTACCTACTTTCAGAACGATTGAAGAAAAAGGTATTTACGTAGAGCTTCTCTCTGTTTGGCACCATATTTATTAATTCTTTTTTCTGTTGATTGACCACTCTGTATTTTCTCCCCATGAAAGTATATCAGATATTCTTAACGGTAGTAGTAACAACTACATTCCAACAATTATTTTTCTCCGTTTGTCTTCATTAATTCTTTTGTTAGGCTGGCCATTCTGTATATTTTTCACTAAAAGTATATCAGGTTTTTCCTCGGTAATAGTGTCATTCCAAATATTATTTTTCTCCGTTGTATCTTCAGTAATTATTTTGTTGGATTGACAATCCTGTATATTTTTCACTAAAAGTATATCAGATTTTTTATATATAAAAAATATATTTTTTTATAAGGTCAGTTCGAGGAACAACAACGTATATTCCAATATTTTTTATATAATAATTGAATATTTTGATTTTTATATAAATATGATGATTTAAATTACATTATAGTTTTTTTGGTGAACTTTTAATACTTTCTTGTATGATGCGAGCTCATATTATTTACGATGGGAAGATGATTGCAAAATAATGGAGCAAAAAGTACGTCTTCTGTCTAGATACTCTATACTTAACTCGTATATCTACAGAAATATTCTCGATTTTTCTGAATATGTGTAATAATCTGCATACATTTTAAAGACCATGCCACCACATACATATGCATGAATATAATTAATATATCCATGTATGTAAATGATTGTAGTAATTATTCATAATTACATTATTTTAAAGTATGTAAAATAAATTCCCATAATTTGCTTTAATATGCGGGCTGTTAATTTAAGCAAAAATAAACTCAAATTATTCATTAGAGCGAAACACGATGTATTTAGCTTCCTTGTATTTGCCTTTAGAATACCTAATTTGTTTTCTGAATTTACTTGCTGCTGGTACAAATTCTGTAAATTGCAACGACAGGAGAAAGGCTTGTATTCTGATTTAATTAAAAACAGTACTCTATTTACTCCAATCACTCACACAGAATCGTTGTTTGAAGCTGTCAGGAATATGAAGCGTTTTATTTCCCTTAAGTTATTAATATTTAATATCATACGTCATCATCGTTTGTAACAAGGCAGAGCCTAAATGCTGTGATTATTGCGTTGCTTGCCCAATTGTTGGGAGTTTAGTATGTTTTTAAGTTGAAATCATAATATTGGTCGATACTTGATCAAATTATAATCACAATAATTCATCTTTCAAATTTGTTACAAGAAATATTCAAAATGACAACAGTTGGATAACCACAGGAATTAAAGTTTCATCATCGAGGCTAAAAGAATTATTCTCATTGCAAAGAAAGGGCATGTTAGATATAGAATACTATAAAACATACAAGAAAATGTACAAAAAAGACGAAAGAACAAATGTATTTTGATGAACTCATAGCAAACTCAGCAAACAAATCTAAAACGGCATGGAGAATAATTAATAACTCACTGAAAAATAACACCAAGATAAATAAATATGAAATTGAAATAAATGGCAATATAACATCGGATAATTTGATCATTTCCAACGAGTTTAACTCATATTTTGTTAACTTATCAAAATCACTACGCACTTCCTTAAATTATCAAAATTCAGTCAAGCAACCAACAGCAATTACCACGAACAAATTAATTTACTTAAATCCTGTAACAACTACTGAAATAATTAATGTTATAAATAAGTTAAAACAATCTAACTCTGTAGGCCCAGACGACATATCATTTAAAATTATCAAGAAATGTGCTCATTAACTAGCTGTCACATAATACATAAATGTATTCAAGATGCTAAAAATATCCAAAACTTTATAAAAAAAGTGACCATAAACTTCTTAGTAATTGTCGACCAATAGCAATCCTATCTGTTTTTTTAAACATATTTGAAAAACTCTTAGCAACACGTATAATTACATTTTTAGAAACTAAGCAAATATTGTTGCCAAGTCAACATGGTTTCAGGGAACACAAATCTACCACTATCGCGCTTTTAGCTATACTTGATCAAGTCTACAAAAATTTAAATCAAAACAAGAAAGTCTTCGCCAGTCTTTTTGACTGTGTCGGCCATCAAATTCTTCTAGAAACTATTAAATCTTATGGTATACGTGGCATTTGCAATGACTTACTTAGGTCATATTTAACTGGTACGAAACAGTTCGTAGATTGTTTTGGCAAAAGATCAAATGAACTTCTGGTTGATATGGGTGTACCACAAGGCAGTGTGTTAGGCCCACTGTTGTTTATTTTGTATATAACTGATTTGGGCAATTTCATTTCTTCTCATTATAGCTCATTTTCAGATGACATAACCATTATTTATTGTGGAGACAACTTGGAAGTTGTACTCGAACAGCTCAAAACTAACTTAACATCAGTAACTGAATACTTTAGCAACAAAAAGCTTATGTTTAATCAAGACAAACATTTCTTATGCAATTTCACCCGGTTCCATCAAGAGATAATTCAAGTTTGCTATTACAACACAATGGACAATCAGTACAACAGCTTACCTCTTTCAAATTATTGGGAATTTATAATGACTTATCCTTTGATTGGAAAACTCATGTCACCTCAGTATGCACAAAATGTGCAAGTAAATATTTTGCTTTAAAAGACTACGCCAGATAACTAGTATCGAAACTGTAAGATCTTATTATTTTTCCAATATGGAAGCGCATATAAGATATGGAGTACTTTTTTGAGGTAACTCTACAACAACAAATAGAGTTTTTCTACAACAAAAAGGAGCAATACGCTGTATGTTCGGTTTGGGCTATAGGGATTCTTGTAAATTCACTTTTATTCGGCAAAAAATATTGACCTTACTTACTATGTTTATACATATTCGAAATTTTAAAATTTGTTAAGAAAAATTTATCACATTTTAATTCTCAAAATGCCTATCATCATTATCCAACTCGTCATAGATATAATTTACAGCACGACATCCACAGGCTTCAGCTCTATGAATCAAATCCATATTACGTAGGAACCATCCTAACGGAACAATACCAATATCACACTCTTATATTTTAATAGTATTTTATAAACATTTGGGAAAAATTTGAGGACTCGACCGGTTTCAACCAAACTGGTCGGATAAGGTCTATGAGACGAGAAGGTTTAAATTTGACAGCCTGCGTCACTCTTAGTAATTTTTAGGTTGAAAATGGAAAAAATTTTGAATTTGAATTGGTTACTAAACCCGGCTATGTCGGGGTGCCAGACGTTCCATTCCAGGTCTAGTGTGTTATGAAGGGTATGCCTACTCATTCTTAGGACTGCTGAAATAACGTGAGTAAATCCGTTGCTGACTCTTAGTCTATAATCCGAGTCGATGAAAGTGTACTGTCCAGAATATTTTAATTGTTTAAATTGTTCAGGAAATATTCACAAAACTATTTATGGAACGAAGTTCCTTGATAATATTTGATGTTGTAAATGAGTATTGGGAAAACAATCTTCTTCTTCTTTAAAAGTGGTTGACAGGACAGGTGCCGTTTACTTGATCTTCCAGAACGTTTTTACTTCCAAAAGTGTCTCAGATTATTGAAAATTCGTCACCATAACGGTTTTTAAGTTCATTGCAAAATCGGGAATTCCTAGAAATAGTCACGATGCGAATAAGTTACCATTTTTATTTTTGGACCGATTTCAAAAGTATGATACATTAAATGATGATGAATAAAAATGTTTTTCGTTTCAAGGAAAGCATTTTAAACACGAACAATTAAAAAAATATGTACCTATTGAGAGGACCCGACATTTAAATCATGAAGTCACAAACGTAATAATCTACGACGTGGATTTCCAAACTTTATTTGACTTATTGATTGAACTAATCTTAATGTTGTTACGTGTACTGTAATATTACTGTAATAATACTTGAAAATAAGCAAATAAAAAGTAATCATGTTTAAATTACTGTACTGGAATATGTAATTATTTTGTCGTAATTTTATGCAAACAAACTCCTTTCGCTTGACAAGTATAACGCGACTGTAATTAATTTGAGAACTGCATTTTGTATATATGGAGTGCATTATTAGTGTATTTGTAGTTGTCTGTTTTGCTGGTAATAAATTATGATTGTGGCGCTATAGAGAGTTTCATAGTAATATAAGCAACCAGCTGACATAATGCACCTAATGGTTTTTGGAACTGGTCCAAGAGAGTTAGCAGATCAATTTCACAGATAAACAAACGTCTATTTTGCAAGTATATATAGAAATACAGATAACTCGCAAAATGAAAATGGAATTACTTTATTTTATTTTAGGAAGTAGTAAAAGTCCGTGATTCTCTGAACGATTATAAAATACATTGCTAAAGCAAAATTAACGAACTACTGAATATATGGGATACAGTTAATGACCGTAGTCTAATGATGTTGCTACAAGGTTCATAACTTCTCTGGATTATTTAGAGTAAGCTGTACTTATTGATTGATTGACTGTTTTACCAGAGCGCGGTAGACATTGCTGCCAAGAGAAACATGCCGCCGGACCGGGTACGTCTACGCTGCTGGGTTGCATAGGGTCATGCTTGTTGCAAGCAGCGAGAACCACATTACGCATGGCACGAGAATGGCATTGTGCCGTGAAGGAGTATTGAAGCTCCTTCTTTGTGCTTTTGCTTCTAGGCCACTTCTTCTGAGTCTTTTGTTTCTTCCACTTCTGATTCAAACAGAGCATACAGTGTGGAACAGCCAAATGGAATAAATTCATTATCTCAATTATTGTGCATATCTATAAAAAATCTCGAGACCCGTCGATTCTGGATTCTGAAATGACATCCTGCAACGTACAAATTTCATCTCTAAATTCAACCCCCTTCGAGTGGCAGTTGCAACCTCTAAATTTTTAAATAGGAAGTAAGGGCTTGTGATACCTCATACCTCATTTGAAAGTCTTTTCATTCTCTATTAAAAAATGCTATGGTTTTAATACTTATTGCAAAAATTAACGGTAAAAAGATTAATTCATGTGCTTAACGTAATTCATTACAGCAAACTAAAAAAAAAAAAATTAACATCAATGTAGTAAATGTTCAAAATGAGTTCCTTGAATGTCTTGGCAGCATTCTAATGGTAAATAAAAATGTCTTGTAACGTTTTCCAGCATCTGAGACGTGACCGACCTAATCACATCCGTTATTCTTCGTCTATACTTTTCACATATCCCCATAGAAAGATCTAAGGGTGTAAGATCAGGAGAACATGCTGGCCATTCTAGCGATCCGTGCCTCCCTATCTACCGATTTGGAAATGTTAAATCGAGGTACTGCCGGACATTGATTCGGTAATGTGTTGTGCTCCATCCTGCTGGAACCATATTACATCCGCTGGAACTTGTGGGTTTGCTTAAGCAGGATATAAGTTTGTCAAAGTTAGCACATTATTTTGGAGCAGAGCTAAATAATTATCTCCAATCAAGTTGCCATCAATGAAAAAAGGACCACTGACATGGTTTCCAATTATTATCCCCGTAACCTTTTCAGGATTTTGCGTATGTAATTTTCTCATTCAGTGAGGATTTTCATTAGCCCAGTAGCGACAATTTTGAAGATTAACATGGCCATGAAGAGTAAAAGTGGACTCAATCCGAAAACAAAATATTTTCTAGTTGGATAACATTGTTATCTAACCTTTGCATCATTTGTTCACAAAATACGTTCTTCTATCAAAATCGTCTTCACTAAGCTACTGAGTTGGGGTCAGTTTATTTTCTTTTAATACGCGAATAATTGAGAAATGGGAAACATTAAATGCTGAAGCTGCTAGTCGACTTGAACTATGTGGGTTTCCTTAAATTCAAGTAGTATATCTAATTTATGGTATCGTTACTCATTGCTTGGAAACTTTTTTTTTCTTCTGCTAATTGTACCTTTGCTAATTATACCTTGGGATATAGACAGCAAATCAGGAAATTTTTCTTGAAATAGGCGAGCAACTTCGTCCTGTGATCGCATTCTATCTCCGTAACCTCTGTAGAAATATTATTTTATGCATTTCCTTTAAATAAACCATATTTAGAAATTGCAGTTAGCAAAACTCAAACAATATGCAAAACACTGACAACTATTTATTGACAACTATGACAACTATTTATTGTTGTCAATCGCTACGGCGTTTTCAATAAAACTGGCTATGAAGAATTTTGATGTTTTTGTCTTCTTTTAGTTGATAATGTTGAAAAAGAACGCTGAAATTGTTTTTGCCACCTTGCAAGAACAGAACACTGTAAGTTTTTATGTTTTTCGTTTCTTATACGAATTTCGTCAAGCAGACCGTTAATTTTTGCAGTAAATATTAAAATCATATCGTTTTTAAATAGAGAATGAAAAGACTTTTCAAATGAGGTATCAAATCACTACTTCCCATTTAAAAATTTAGGAATTGCAACTACCACTCGGAGGGTGTTGAATTTAGGAATGATATATGTACGTTGCAGGATGTCAGTTCAGAATCCAAAATCGACGTGTCGTGGGATTTTTTTATAAATATGCACAATAATTGAGATACTGAATTTATTCCATTTGGCTGTTCCACTCTGTATATCCTTGCGATTTCTTTACGGCATTCCTTGTTTTCTTTCCAGTATGCTTGGTCATTTCCTAGATTGTTATCCACGTGTCCACGTATCTATCCACTTTCTTCAGTAAATGTGTCGGGTTCCTTCTTTGGAAATGTCCCCAGTGCTTCATTGCGTATGTTTCTATTTTTTTTTGTAATTGTTTTCTCTCGTCTTAATGTTGACGTTTTATGTCGTTGTTTTAGTCTTAATGATTTTGCAATTAGATGGACGATGCCTCCTTCAGCTCTTCTCAAACTTTTTTACTGCCTTTTGTCATTGTCATGTTTTTTTATCCCCATATGTAATCGTTGTATGAAAGCTATGTATATCCTTTTGATTAGGTTCCATGCTAGTTTATTGTTCTCGATGAAAGGTATAATCGCCCGTGCAACTCTGTATACCGCTTTAATTCTGGCCTACAGTTTCATTCTTTTTAGTTGATTCCTCAGATATATTCCGAGATATTTCAGTTTGTTCGTTGTGTTCAGGGAGTAGCCGTATATTTTGTATTCTTCTCCGCTGACTGGGTTCTCTTTTACGGGCGAGTCTCGCATCATGATTAGACTCTTTTTCTAAATTTATTTCAGTTCAGCTGTGGGAGAACCAGATGATAAGATATGAGGAGGACGCCTTCCAAAACGTTGAACTGATGTCACCAAGGAGCTGATTGGAATAGTATATTGTGTATTTAGGTATGAAAGCAATACATTCCCGGACTTCGATGCTTTGCATCGTCGTCCGGGAATGTGCTTTCACACCGAAGTACACATAATATTTTTTCTGAAATCACGATCAATATTATTACAAATTAAGGAATTTGTATTAATACATAACATTTCTTCATTATAATCTAACTGCTTACTAATAAATGCAATTTTAATGTGAGTTGGTTTGTCTGCGTGTATTTATTTACTGTCTAAAATATACATAAAAAGACCGTACGGGAATATTACTTTCCAGGCCTAGGCCGGGAAAGTAACATTCCCGTACGATTTTGTTGATCGTTGCTTAGCAACGGATCTTTTCCGGTCTGTTTTCTGATAGTTTCTTAGCGACGGACTGAAATACTAGAATTGTGCATTTTTCGATCTGAAATCGCGCCGAAAATGTAGACATTGCCAATCGATTTCAGAAAAATAGCTTTTTTCTGAAATCGATCAGCAATGTCTACATTTTCGGCGCGATTTCAGATCGAAAAATGCACAATTTCAGTATTTTAGTCCGTTGCTAAGAAACTATCACAAAACAGACTGGAAAAGATCCGTTGCCAAGCACTGATCAACAAAACGGTACGGGAATGTTACTTTCCCGGCCTAGGCCGGGAAAGTAACATTCCCGTACGGTTTTTATGTATATTTTAGACAGTAAATAAATACACGCAAACAAATCAACTCACATTAAAATTGTATTTATTAGTAAGCAGTTAGATTGTAATGAAGAAATGTTATGCATTAATACAAATTCCTTAAATTATAATAATATTGACTGTGATTTCAGAAAAAATAGTATGTGTACTTCGGTGTGAAAGCACATTCCCGGACTTCGATGCTTGTTGGCCTCGGCTAGCGCCTCGGCCAGCAATTTACATCGTCGTCCGGGAATGTATTGCTTTCGCACCTAAATACACAATATACTATTTTAAGTCCATGCACAGTTCCGAGAAATATTGCGTGATGCTGCCATACGTGCTATACAGCAGAGGGAGGCCAACTAGAATAATACATGGATTACGAAACGCCTGACAAGACAAAATTGGGCAGAACATTCTATAGAATAAATTTTTTTGAAAATGAGTTATTTTTTTAAGTGAATTGCAATATTTTTAACTTTCATCTAATGACTGATTGGCGAAACGGGTCGTCAGTATTCTAAGCAATAGGAGCCTTATAATAAGGTACTTCCAAAGCTACAATCCAAAATTATCAAGATTTATGGTTGACCATTATTTTTTACGAGTGCATACACCATTCGAACTATACTGCTTTATTCACTGAAGTGATAGAAAACAAAAATAGAATTCGAAATTAGCGTACAGTCAGACTTTATGTTTTCTTATTTGGATAGTCGCATTTTTAAAGCTTCTTCCTTATTACCGCAAGTCTTATGCAATGACGGTTTCAGCTATTAATAGTAATTACAAAAGCTCAAATAAAAACCTAAATTTGTTGTAATCACGCTCATTATTTTTGATTTATTATAAATATTTAAAAAATCATAAATGGTATAATCTTTAAAAAAAGTTTCAGATACTTCCCATTGCTCGAAGGAATACAACCATGTACAGTTTTTATCACAAATTTTGTATATAGTTAAATGTCATGCTCTAATAATGAAATTAGAAACTATTTTCAACGAGACTACAATATTCAAGTACAACAGAAATTTACAATAAAAAATATACAGGGCGAAGCGTTAATAATAGGTCATAGTTCAAAGGTAGATTCTTTGGACCAAAATATGAGGATATAACCCAATATGCTTCAGTAAATTGTTACTGTGGGAAAAGGTACAGGGTGTCAAAATTCTATTTTTTTTTTCTTTGCAATATCTCAACTACTTACCTCTTGACCGATCTTCTCCCAGTTCCGTAAGGAAACATTTTTTAAGCTAAGATACAGTTATTTATGTAATACATCACGCTAGCCCGTGGAGGGCACCTCATGAGCTATACCTGATGATGAATATTTTTTTCTCTTTTTTTACGAAACGTAGTGGCACTTTTGACTAGAAAATCTCATGCAGGAGTCACGTTTACGTAAAAAAGGGACGCTTGATAGAACTTGATAATTCCAACCGTTTTCGAGAAAACTGCCGGATAGATCTCAAGAATTCTTTGAAAACAAACTCAATTTGAAAAGGTATTTATTGAAAAGTGTGCTTCGGTGATGTCTTAGTTCTGTCATTTACGTACAATTTCTTTAGTTTAACATTTTGATAGAACTAAGACGTTACCTGGGGCGAGCGTAGAGGCGACTTCAATGTGAATGTCAGTCGATATTCCGTTCAAGCAACGTCGAGCGCGGTTAGTACTTGGATGGGTGACTCATCTTGGGAAATACAGCGTTCTCGTCCCACCTTCTAGCGGCTTGTATATTAGTGTATACGCGGAAGCTACGTAATTTCAGACGAGGATTACGTAGTGGATATACCATCCTTCGGAGGGGATGTAAAGCAGGCGGTCCCCTGTCTATTAAGTGTTAGGCAAGTAAAAGATCCCTACTCTTCTTAAGGAAAAAGGTTCGGCAAAATTTCCAGGTTGGGGGTAACTCGTCTCCTGGCGTCGGTGATAGGCCCTGGTAGCGGAAATAGGCCGTCGTTAAATAAATAGATAAAAAAAAGACGTTACCAAAGCACACTTTTCAATAAATACAATTTGTCCTTTTCAAATTGAGTTTGTTCTCAAAGACTCAAAGAGAATTTTTGAAATCTTTGCGGCAGTTTTCTCGAAAACGGTCGAAATTATCAAGTTCTATCAAGTGTACTTTTTTTACGTAGAAATGGCTCCTGCATGAGATTTTCTAGTCAACTTTGCGTAAAAAAAAAAATATATATTCATTACAAGGTATAGGTCACGAGGAGTTCTCCATGGGCTAGAGCTATGTGATACATAAATTATTGTTCCTTAGCTTAAAAAATGTTTTCTTACCAAATTGGGAGAAGATCGATGAGGTAGTTGATATATTGCAAAAAAAAAAGAAAAAAAATTACAATTTTGACACCCACGGCAACAATTTACTAAAGCATGTTTGGTTATATCCACATATTTTGACTCAAAGAATCTACCCTTGAACTATAGTGTCGCGTCTAAAAAGGGGCGGTCTTGACGTGCCAACATCAGATAAGGGGAAAAAGGACTACTAAAATAATAATTGACTAAACAAACTAAATTGGCACGTTTTGATTACCCTTCGAGAGGCGGCAAAAATTTATATACCTGGCTTAGCTCAGTTAAGATGGGGTGGGCACGTGGTTATCCAGCTGTGGTGGTCACTTGAAAACAAACTACGACATATTTTAACAAAATGTATATTTATTGATCAATAACACATTGATAAACACTAGTTTTATAAAATTAATCAATGGTACCTAGAGAGGCACAATTTCATTAAAGAGCCAGAAGGGCTGCCGAACGAAACGATGTGGGGATTCCTAACCTATAAGTTATGGGGGGTAACGTGTAAAAGGCCTTTCGCTCGTTGTACAAAAACCCCAGTGAAAATCACCCTACTAATACACTTAATTATTTACATAAATATTTAAAAATTCCCAGAATACCAGGGCCATTCAAAATTCCTACCAAAATTCAACGAGCATTAACAGGAGCAATGCGGCTATCTAAAAATTCGTACTAATGTAATTTACTCTAATAAACCACGAAACAAATGCCAAAGGGGCAATATAACTAGGCGGTAAGTCTTATATCAATGTGATTTACTTTAATGAGACAAACGCCATAAGGGCAATACTTATGGATAAATAATCTACGTACCAAATATCGACATACACAAATGTAAATATAAAACAGCTTAAATAACTATATCACTGTGGGTTATTCCCATCACATAAGCCCTAAAATAATAATACATAATTTAAGTCTGACAAACAATAATAAAATCGCACACACAGAGGGGTAGGTCGGTGGTGTCACAGTACGCTCCAACTTCCGACGAAAGGACAAAGATGAACAAATACAAAGCTACTTACAGTCAGGTGCTTTCTTGGGTTGAGCTGACAGTAACACTTCGTGGGTTCCGATACTCTAGCTAGACCACTGAAGTGGATCGAACGATTAAGGGTCGTCGACACGGGGGCAAAAATGCTCCAGCTCTGTCACCAGGTGTTGTTCCCAGACTGTTGTGACTCACAAAACATAAGCTCTCGAAGGTGCGTCGAAAGAAGGCTCCTGAAGTCTTAGGGGGAAACTACCATGGACTCGGAGGCTCACCTACCCTGTCCACTCACAACTCAGCTAGGGTAAGGGCTCCAAAAAGAAAGTCCTCAAGACATCAATAATAAATCCCAAACATCCAGGGCGTCCAAAACAACCAACTTCTAGGGTGCAGGCACCAAAAAAATAAGTTTTCGGGGTGTCACAAAAAAAATGTTCCAAGGGTGCTCCCAGAAAAAAGGTAAGAAAAGGAACCCTGAAATATAATAACAGTAGAACTCAATCCTCTTTAAAGAGGTAAAGACATCAAGGCGCAACTTACGGTTTAACCGGTTCCTTTAGCAACCCAAGATGGAAGACCACACCGGCTCGAATACCAGGAAATCTGGCTTCATCGGGGCTTCGACAAAATATCACAACACAATTTCCAATAAAACAATTAACCAGAAGCCCCTACGACTGAGAGTTACGTTTAATCCGTGTTTCCACGATATTAATAATCACAAAATTATAAAACGCTAGCCCTCGCCGACTTGTTTTCTTCCAGCTTCAGCAACGACAAAACAAAAACCAAATGACAGAACTAACCGCTAGCGCTGCGATCGTCTTTCCTATTTTCCAAGTTCCGCGGACGTTGACAATAGG
Organism: Rutpela maculata; assembly: GCA_936432065.2. NCBI lineage: Eukaryota > Metazoa > Arthropoda > Insecta > Coleoptera > Cerambycidae > Rutpela > Rutpela maculata. Next base: position 55,697,994 of record OW386285.2, read on the forward strand.
CAACTCTATATACACTCAATAACACACAGTGGCGTATCCAAGCCGCCGAAATGGGTTGCTAAGGGCCGAGAAATGTTCCCCTCGTATCTCTTGTTATTGACGATGCAATAGGACGTAACAATAGCCCATTATTAATGGTCCACCCTGTATATGGTTGTATTCGTTAGAATAATAGCAAGTACCTATCTAAAATAGTTTTAAATATTATACTACGTTCGGTTTTTTAAATATTTATATTAAATCAAAAATAAAAGCATATTTCCCTCTCACTCTGCAAAATCCTATCCTATCCTTAAACTTTATAAGACTTTAAATAAACGTAAGGGCTCTAAGAGATAGGAAGATCGTTTTGTACAAGACTAATCTATGAAAATAATAAAACAGAGTAAATAAAATTTCCTATCTTTATAACTCTAGGATAATTATAGTTCCAGACATTAAAGTTAACTTTGTATCTACAAAGAAAACAAAATCGTTAATTACTTACCCAGTTGTTTAACTGTTCAATATACGAGGCAAGGTAAAATGTGCAATCAATCTAGTAATTAAAAGTGAAGTTTTCCAGTAAATTTAATTGACCGTCTTAGTTATTGTGTATACGTGTGTATTTTTACAAGCGTAATATGCATGACTGATCTGTTAGGAATTATAAAAGCATTAAGAACTTAACAACTATTAATCGGTTGTTGCATTTACAATTATTATTATCATGTTTTATGCATATTTTTTTAACCATTTTAATATACATAGTTATCGCTGGCTGCGTCATATGTAAATCGACGCAGATTCTTATGCGAAATCTAAATATGCAATTAGATTTGAGTAGTGGGCGAGCTTAGAGACGTCTTCACTGTACACGTATTAATACATAAAGATAAGCAACGTCCATCGCAGTTAGTTAGTAGATGTCTAGGGAAACACAGCTATCTCGTCTCATCCTCTAGCGGCTTGTATATCAGCTTATCCGTAGAAGCTATGTAATTTGAGACGAGGGTTACGTAGGGGAGGGGATATTATGTAAAGCTGTCGCTCTATCGTCGTTTAAATGTTAGGCAAGTAAAAGAGGTTCGACGGAGAAGAGGTTCGACAAAATTTCCAGGTTGGGGTAACTCGTCTCCTGGCATCGGTGATAGGCCTTGGTGCCGGAAATATTCTGGCGTTAAATAAATTAAAAGAAAATGGTTTCAGCCATTTAAAAGTTATGAGCCAAAGAATATACAGTGTGTCCCACTTAAAACTCCCGGCGGCATTTTCTCGATAACCAAAAGCGGTATTTGAATTCTGTAAAAGGTATCTACTATAATATATAAATGATGGTAATTTTACACATTGAGGTATAGATGGCGTTGCGATGCAAAGAAATTTTTCGATCCTAGGAACGATGAAATGGGTCGCTGAGATGGAGAATTATATTCTAAGCAACTTTTTTAATATGAACAATTTTCGAAAAATCACTGGTTTTCGAGATATTTGAACTTCAATGTAATTTTTCAAGTAACAAAAATCCCATTTTTTTTTTCATATGTCTAAAATTTATAGTGTAAAATTTAGTAGAACGTACAACATAAACATGACGCAAGAATTAGACAATACCCAATAAATAAAAATGTCAAAATCTTTAATTTCCAAATAGCAGTTGCAGCCCCACCTGTTTTACTTGAAAAAAAAAATGTGTTTTGAAATAAATGTTTCATTGCCATCTAAATGAGCCCGATTCACTATGAAAACTGTCCCAAAGGACTTATTGTCTAAAATGTATTTTAAAAAAGTTATGACGATTTTTATATTCAAAAAAATTATATTGAAGTTCAAATATCTCGAGAACCAGTGATTTTTCGGAAATTGCTCGTATCATAAAAGTTGCTCAGAATACAATTCTCCATCCCATGCAACATTTCATCGTTCCTAGGATCGAAAAATTTCTTTACATCGCAACGCCATCTATACCTCAATGTGTAAAATAACTATTTTTACTCAAAACTGAAGTCATTTATATATTCTAGTAGATACCTTTTACAGAATTCAAATATCGCTTTTGGTTATCGAGAAAATGGCGTCGGGAGTTTTAAGTGTATATAACAATACTTATTGTTTTTTGTCCATCCCGCGCATTCCGCCTAATTTTTGATCCAATGCTACAAAGTACAAACGATGTGTCAGTCGACACAAAACTTTATACGGAAACTAAATATCCTTTTTATATTATTATTATTAATAAGCTTTTTTATTATTAATTTTTAATCGCCTTATTTATATTACCGGCTTGGAGCCCATGAAAACGTAGGAATAGATTTTTTTGAAAAATTTTCTCAGGATTTTTAATTTCATATCTATCTATTGTAATGTAGTCAATATTGCTGTTCTAATTGCAAGATTTAAACAGCTTCACATGGAATTTGGCATATGAAAATTCAAAACGGCTATTTCTTTTACTATGTGAAAATTGAATTGAGACTACTAAAAAGGATGACACAGATAGTTCGAAAACAATGGAATCGCCTTCAAAAGAAAGTCATTAAAAGTTGTCAAATAAATATTCACTGTTTATTTATATCTATATGCCAAAAAACTAGTAGTAGTAACAATATTTCCACTCAGATTCATCATCGATGTTAGGATTACGAAAATTCTTCGCAAAATTTTCATCCTGAACATTTTTATCTATATTTTACACATTCTGTCCTCTGGTATCGTATACAAATTATTCAGGATCTCCTTTTTGGAATATTATTATTCGAAACGCACCCAGAACCGAATATCTGCAATACTCAGGCCTATTTGCCCATTATACATTCGGCGTGACATTTAGGATTCCCTAGGGAAAATCGGTGTTCACGAAGGAGAGAAGTCCTTTTCAGGGTAGATTCCGTAGTTCCTTCGGCTGTAGAAGGGAAAATTGATGAGCGGAGAGAGGAATGAAGAATTAGCGAGGGGGAGGGGGGAGAAATTAAAGAGCGATGGGAGTAAACAAATCCGAAAAAACTTTTCTAGGAATAAACCTATTCGGAACTTTTCTTAAACAACGGGACTGTCTCACCTAATCCAGGATGAATGGTCACTTCAGGTCAGACGTTCCCATCACAAGCCCGACCTTCTAAACTCTGTTACCCAATAGACCCCACCATAAGGGGGGGGGGGGGGGGGTCTGCATAAAATATGAGCATCCGACAAGTAGGATCATCTTTCAACTCCATTGTATCCAGGTGCTTGTTCATAGGATAGTGTTATCTGGCCTATCATCCATATCGATCGTTGTCTATCGAGCTCAAGCTGCCACTTTTTGGCAACTACATCTTCCACCAACTAAATTGTAAAATTGATTGTGGAGCTGGATCGTTATACACTGCAAAAAAGCCGTTAGTTTCCTGCGATCTTCATTGTTCACAGTGTTCACCGTTGTTTTTATTCCCAAACCATATTTTTAGTCCTAGTTTTATGATTATGACTATGGCAAATCAAGCCTGTCACCTTAATTCGTACAATAGTAATTATAAACACTTTCAATCTCGCGAGTCTACCCTGCGTTTTCCACGATTGCGGAGACATAAACTTGTGCTCAACACTCGCATTACTAAATTCCTATCACCTCCTACTATGACTATCCCCTATCTATCGTCTCCTTCACTATCAGATGCACTTACAGACTACTGGGTTCTTAAAGTGAGGATTAAATCGTGAGTTACTTTTCTATTAGACTACAAATTCATTTTTAAAGAATTGCTTTCTTGTTTTCCGATTCCCTTTCGAAACCAGCTATTTAAAATTGCCGTAACTATAGTCCGGTAAACTCTAAGGTGGCGTATGTATGAGTTGGTAACACGACGTACGATTTGATATGCGATGCGCATAAAGCTATCGCAGTGACATAGAGATGAACTAGTTGCGTATGTCTTATTCTCTTAGTTTATATGATGAAGCGACCTTTAGATGCGCCAGCTTAAAGTTTACTGTTCCAATGTTTTCATTTAAGAACTTGGACGTATTCTAGTTTTCGGTTATTTTTACGTTATTTTACAACGGTTGTTTTGAATTTGAATAATCTGTGGCCTCTTATTGATTTCAGTAGTAAGTTTATTTTCAGTAGTATATTTTCTACTTGGCATTTTTCCAACGCACACGAAAGCACACCTAATGTGATAGAATGTAATAAAATTTAAGGAATTTATTTTTATTTTATTTTAAAATAAAACTCCGTGACATAATTTAGTAGCTAGTTTATACCGATTTCAGATAATTTTCCTTCGAAGTTCATTTATTATACTGCCATTGGATAATTTTTATCGATGTAAAATTTTAATAGTAAACTTTTTTGAATCTGCCCAATACTTAGGCATGATGTTGGTTAATAAATACGGCTTTAACAGTCAGTTTCACAATATTTGGTTATCTTTTTGGTTGACTAACCAGAACCTGACAGTTATAATTATTAGTAAACACAACTTTACCAGTTATTCTTACCTTTATAGTAATAAATCATTGGTCAAATACAAATTATTAATTCACCAACAACTGTAAAACTGGCTTTTAATGTCACAGATTTTTATAATAAGGTATTCGTCAAATCCTAACCTTTAGTTAACCTACAATTGTGAAACTGGCTGTAAATGTATCAACTATGTTAGTAACAGTGCAAATAAACTTCGTGATATTTGTGAATAATTTGAAGAAAAAATTTTCGTATTTATCAATAAAAAAATTGGTCTATTAAAAATATTCCCCCATATCAAATACACTTTCATTGCGCGTTAGAAAACGCATTTATCAGTTGGTTTTAATTAAATGCAAGTTCATTTATTCTTATATTGTTTTAATTTTTATTGAAACCAGCCCTACACCCACTCTACATCAAAATCTAAATACTAAAAAAAAACTCATGTTCAATTTCATTTGCTCCGATTGGTGGAAACCACAAGCCTATTTAAACAAATGTTTTTGACTTTATACATCAATCGATAGAAAAAATTATAAGCTTTTACTTTCTACTATATTTATTAGACAGTTTAGGAGTAATAAGTAAAAATACAGCCTCCTCCTCCTATATTCTTTGGAGCAGAAGAACAAAAATACGATTTTTGGTCAATTAAAAAATATGTATGGAATGTAACATTTTATTTTATTTCGACTTTAACAAAGCGCAAGTCTCTATCTTTTTGACAAAAAAAATCGTTTATTATGCGCTGTGTTGAAAATTCACAGAGTGCAAATATATCCATACGCCATTGTACGCATCAACAAATATATCGCACGTTTTATGTATCAATCGATTAGCTTTAATTTTCTACTATTCTTAAATTTTGATTTATTAGGCCGTCTAGGGGTAATAAGTAAAAATGTCACATTATAGAGTAGCCCATACCATACTCTTTGTAGTGGAACAAAAATTACAGTTTTTAAGCAACTAAGAAAGATGTGTCAGATGTAAAATTTTATCTCCTCTCGATTGGTGTAAATCGCAAGTCTCTACCTTTTACGGTTTTCGGGAAAAAATTGAAAATACAACTGTGCGACCCACCCCTTTGAGTAGGGGTGGGTCGGGTTTTCAGTGCTTAAATGGATTTGCTTTTACTCAGAAGGGGAAGTATCTGACTATTTTTAGAGTCATAGGCTCTAAGCTACTATTATCGTATGTAATATCACTGTGCTTAAAATTTTATCGAAAGCGTTGTTGCCTGATAATATAAAGAGTGCAAATTGGCAGTTTATTATCTGATTAAATCCCGACCGCTTTAGCGGAAGGGATTTAATCTTTGATAATAAACTGCCAATTTGCACGAATTATATTAACTTTTGGCAACTTAGCTTGAGAAAAAAATGTATAGATAAAATTTAAAATCACGAGTGGTATTTGGGGAGAATATTTCACGAATAAATAATTCATTAAGTACATCTTCAATATTTTGTTTTGTAATTAATTGCCTTCAGATGTTTTCTTGTCATTTTTTAGAGTTTACTGACCTTTATTTTCAATTTCATCATTTACGTCACATAAAAATACATTTCCAAAACGACTCATCTAATAAAAAACAAAGTAGGTATAAATAATATAATGACAACGACAATCAAGATACGTTAAACCATAGTTATGGTAACTTATAGGCTGGTATTCCCAACAAAGAGTCCTCTATCACGCTTCGACCAATCACACTACGAGTAAAGCCAGACAATATTGCATTTTACCAATCTCTCGCTTTTACGTTCCAAGGTTGCCGACATGAAATGGTACCGCCATCTAGTAACGCTAGCTTAACTTAACTAGTAAACATTGAATTTTTCAAGAATCATTATATTAATGTATTTATTAATATACAGGGTGTAATAAGTTTCATGTCATTAAAAATAAACTGGTGGTGGGTAACGACTAAACGAACAAAAGAACCTTATATAACATGGAGTCTAAAACCCATAGTTTTAGAAAAAATAAATAAACAAATATTTAGGAAATTTTCAATAATATTGTTTGAGAACTTCTGGAATGTTAGGATAGGCTTTTATCTTCGCGTATGTCGGCGCCTCTAACCATCAAATACGCTAATACGGCTCTTTCAAAGTGTTCGCGCTCCTTTGTTAAAGACCGCGCGTCGGCGAGTACACAAGTTGATAATTACACTTTTTTATGGTTTTTAAAAGTAGGTAAGGTGAAAGACGTCGGCGTTTTCTGAGTGCTTAGTAGATCTGAAGAAAACTATACTCTCCCTTATGCAATATTTTAGTTTCTGTGGGCACTTCGTTAAGTACACACGTCGAACCCGTTCGTTGTTTTTATTTGTTACTTTTGTTCTTTTTGAATTTTGTGCCACGTATTTACAGTTGAGATTTATTTTATTGACTTACTGTTCAAGTCATTAAGTTCTTGATAACGTACAGACACTACTTGTTCGTTGTTTTTGTGTTGCTTTTTGGATTTTGGACCAAGTTTTTATTTTTATTTTCTTTATTGTCAACGTTAGTTGGTAGTTATTGTGGTATTTTAATATGCATAGAAACCATAAAAAACGATCCTAATTTACCAAATGTGTAGAACGGAGTGCGTATGTCCTTAGTTCGACGTGCCGAAAAGTGTATTGATGCAGACGGAAGCCATTTCGAACAATTTATGTAAATCAAAAATAATGTATTGGTAAGTTCTAGATTTGTCGAATATTTTAGTTTTCGATACCTGATTAGCAATTCGTTAAATAAATCAGATTTTTTCCTAACTTAAAATACACATAATTGTTTTCTGTCATCGTATCTCAGACGTCTAACTCTTTATTTCCCAATGTCATGCAATAATTACTCGTTTTTTAAGCTTAACCCAGAACACTCATTTAGGTTACAAGTGTTAATAAAACACATTTAAATCTGATAAATAATAAACAAATAAAAGCTCCAATATTGTGTTCTAAATTAAAAAAACACTTGTAAAGGAATGCTGTGTTTAAACCTCTACGCCCATCATTTGCTTTTAGTTCTGCAAAAAGAGATAACGAATTATTTACATTTTTATAGTTGGTTCGGTTCAGGCTGTCATCAAAGGTGCCGCCCTTCTTTGCTTTGAAACCGCGGGCCGGCGAGAACGAGTTGGTCGCTAATCTTTGTACTTTTTTATGACAATTTAAAAGTTGTATAATTCGTCCATTGACCCAGAAAGGCAGTGGTTCTCAAATGTTTCCTACCCCCAATATTAAAATTGTTGACCTAGGTCAGTTTTTTTCAGTGCCCCTAGAGGAAAATGTCATAAAGGTTTTTTGTTTGTCTAGTCGGTCTCCATTACCAGTTTTTTAATGACATGAAACTGATTGCACCCTGTATATTTATGTATTTAATCCTTATTTTTAATTTAAAAAGTTTGATAATTAAGTTAAGGTTTGTTTGTTTAAGTAAAGTGAACTTTAAGTACAACGAATTATAACATATAGTGCTACTTAGTCCAGCGTTTTATTATTCCGAATAAGGAATGTGTTTTGTGATGAATTATCATACGTAAGTACATTTGTGTATTTAACATGAAATGATTGATTTGTTTGCTTCGTAGGCATTTGTATTTAATTTCAGTTGTGAAAATTCTTTTGTAATTACGTTAGGTATTATAAGTCATTGAAAGCTGTGTATAACTTGTCCCGAATCTATAAAAGTTGAGCCATCGCGCATCGATTTGTAAATTGAGAGTTGTCAACTTATGTGGTGTTTTTAGGTTATTTTTATATTATTATATTACTACGTATATAATACAATACTACAATTTACGTTAACAATTAGTAATAAGCTAGAGAAGATATTTATAGATAAAATTTAAAAGCTCGAGTTGTCTTATTTGCCGAAAACATTTCACGAAACAAAACGTCAAAAAATCATAATTTTTGCATGTTAGTACTGTCAAAAGCCGATCTAGATTGGATTACCACTAATAATGACGTTTGAACGGACTCTCATTGACTATACCGTTAATGAGTGAAATGATAGATGCAATAACCATTAAAAAAAGGTCGCAAAGTCGCAAAAAGACTTTGAACTTGGTTTAGGTCGACAGCCGTTCCTAACCTAAATCAATAGCCTATCTGAAGGATATTAATAAAATTTCTTTTTTCTCTCCCACTACCAGTTTTTCTAATGACAAAACTAATAATAATAATTGCATTCTGTATCATGCAATTTTTCTTCTGATAATCTTTTCTACACGCGGCGATGAATAGACATAAAATAGCATACAGATAATTGCATACTTTGGTTTTTAGAAACCATGATCTATATATGTTGTTTTTTAAATAATTAAATCGACGATACTTTTTAAAATATAGCTTGTCAAAATGCGGCCTGCCTAATATACGTATATAAAAGCGTCAAGGTATGCGTATGCTATAACTGGTTAATATTTTATCGTTCAGAACATCTACTACCTATATTCAATAAAAAATATGTTATAAATACTTATGTTACGCCCTCTTCCGCAATTCATTTTCCTCTGCATTAACGTTCCAGCGTTCAAAACAGTCTACTTTAGGAATTTATTAGTTCCTATATTAATAATTTTAGAATTCCTCACTAACTGAACATTTATAAAATAATATACGTAAAAAAATAATGACAGAAAACAGATATTATGAATGAAACACGTCAACGTTGATGCTCTTTGTCCAATTCAGTAACTTAGGTTTCCGTTCCACCTCCATCTGATGAATAAAAAACTTGTTCTTTTAACAACTTGGGAGCAAAATGTTACTGGAGTTTTCTGTTAAGCGTAAAAAATATCACGTTTTATCTGATCTTTACAATAAACAGCAAATTCTACAGTATTTATACTCGTTTAAAAAGCGAACAATCTCTTCAGAACTTACCAACAAAATGGCCGAGTTCTGTTACGGGGTGGGGTGCGTCAAGTTAATCAACAGTACTGAATTACATAATTTAGGAACTAAAAGGGCCTACAAATGAATTAACCATAAATAATAATAGACTGGCGGTACATGACCAGTCAGGTGCAACGTTTTTAAAATGCATGCCAATCATATATATGAATGAAATTACCATGAATATGCCAGAAACGCAAATTTTAGGCAGTCGTCGCGTGCAGAAGAGTGTGCAAATCGATTTTTTTTGTTTCTTTTTTTTGTGTTTTTTTTATTTTAAAATGGGTGCCAATCATGCCAAACGAAAAGCCTTGAAAAAAAAAATCCAAAATCAAAATCATCCAAAATCAAGAACACCAAAAAATTTTACCTGACTGGTCATGTACCGCCAGTCTATAAGCACGATAGGCACGTTTGGAAATGTAAAAAAATCATACGTTAATTCAACTTTACGTCACCATATTGGAGTTGACATTTTGAATTTTCCAATTTCCACAATTTTTTTAAAGGTCTGGAGTTCATAAAAGAGCGTCTAATTATTAGAATGAGAGGCTGGCTACCTTTTTCATATTTGTGTAAAACCGGCTTACAAATGTCATTAGGTTGTGAAAAATGCACATCCTTGACGTCTGGCGTCAGTGAAACTAATAAGAAAAATTTAATTACGCATTTTCAATTATGTTTATATTTAACAGTTTTATGCAAATTCAAACAAAACACAAAACAATAATACTTACTTAAAATAAAATCGTTTGGTCATCTTTTTCTATTGCTTAAGCCAGTATATTATATTTTCCAAATCTTCTATGTAAATGTCTCAATGTTTTTTGCATTTGTATACGATTCGCCAAGCCGCACGCTGAAGTACATCCTTTTTTATAACTGCAAGATAATTATCTGGAGCTGGAGACACTAATCTTTGAATTGGTTTAAGATAGCCATCCAGCTTCAGTCTTCTGGTGGCAATACATTTCCAAACCATTCTGCATTTCTGCGAAGAAGGTGTTGTTGATCTGCTGCTGATGGTAGTAAAGTTACTAAGTTTTATATTGTTTTGTATGCTTTGATCAAAAGATTATGACGAAGCCTATTCAGAATTATGTCCGCTTCGTGCTCCAAACATACCCAAAAATATTTTTTCTTCAGCTTTGATAATTTCTCCTGCAACATTCACTGAACATTGTTATTAATTGCTCCAAGTTGCTGCGACAGTTTCAGACATTATAATTTGCCTTTTTGGAAGAGAGTAGATGCTGTATCGCTTGTATCACTGAAACTAGCTATTTTTTCTATATTCTATATAAAGACAAAAAATAGTATAGCTATTTATTTTTTTTACTAATCTCAAGAAACAAATAAAATACGACATAAAGTAAAATTCACTTTATTTTTCATATATTGATTTTAGTTAAAAACAACAATTTAGAGCATGAGAACAAAAAACCTACAGGGTGTAGGTGAACTCAAACGTTTTCGTCAAGATAATATATACTAGACATAAATATACCATTTTGCATAGCAAAAGATAATATACAATAAAATACTAGCAATAGTTTTCTGGCCAGTATGTACTTATGGAAGATAGTTTAAATAAATCAAAATAAATTAATATACTTTAATTTGATGCAAATTATTGCAAAGTGTGAATAATAATGTAGAACTACATACAAAAAAGATAACCCGACGATTAAACTACCGAAATTATAGTTTATACTTAAGACATAACATCTCGCCCGAACAATCCGAAAAATTGTTTTTCGAATACAAAACGTTGATCATCGCACACAAAAAAGCGAGTCAAAATGAAATATGATTGGACATTCGATTCCAAACTGATACAGAAAATATTTCTAGCAACGTAGCACTTTGCACTCAAAGTTAATCGTTGGCCATACGCAGAATTTAGCATGGGGTCAAACAAAAATTCTGCTGCCATATTATGCACGGAACACTGGAGTAAAAAGGTGTTCTACTTACGATTTGTAGACGAAGAATATGCAGGACTTTTCACAAAAAAACATAATATTATTTCTAATACAGATTCTTTAAGTAATCATCAAACACCAATGAAACTAGATGCGATACTAATAACATTGAAGTGATAAATTCTCTGCAGCAAAGATAAACCGCTGTTCAACCATTAACTTCCCCATCTAGAATGCCTTCTTGTCGCGTTTTACAGCGCGGAAAATACATAAAAATGCTGCATTGCGCACGGGATGAAAGTGGCATTTTAATCTCACACCCCCTACTAAGATAAAAGGCGGAAATTATGTCATGCAAACATTAAAATTATTGTATATCGGCGATATTTCGCTACGACAAGACTGGCTTAAGGCAATTTCAGGGCGGAAAATCAATAAAATATTTTAGGTAAATTAATCAGGCTATAGATAGTAATTAAAAATGAACCGTTACATTAAAAATTAATGTCCTTATTTGGTGTCATAGCTCTTAATGCAACAAGAAGGTCAATGATCTCCATAATGATAGCAGCTTTTGCGTAAGATGGTAATTCAATGGTAGTGATTATAGTAATACTGTCGGCATCATCATTTGCTTGCTCTATCAGTAATTCTTGCTGAATGAAATGACTTTAACGTGGCAATGTGTCACGTTTGCATTTATCCCAAGTAACACATAAAGTCGCGGGAACGTATCGGCGACTATAAAAGCCACGATAAAGTGGACCGCTACCATAGGCTGCCACGTCCCTACTATGTGGTAGCTACGTAGCCGCCACTAAAATGGGGAAAAATTTTTAGTCGCCGGGCAGTGTTTCGGGTAGTCCCGGCCTCTATAGATGTGACTATATTTAGTTACTATAAAGAATCGGGGTAGCAACTAGTACTACTCCGCGACTTGATGGCCTAGTAACCGCTATGTGGCTGCCTAGTAACTGCCACTCACCTTTTAAAATTGTGTTTATCTTTTAGCGACCTCTTTGTTTTTTTCTTTTATAATGATAGCGCAGTGAAATCATGTTATACCAAAAACATGTGTACTTTAGGCGCGTGTTTAAAGTACTTCTTTAGCCATTTTTTCAAACGCAAGTTACTTTTTTGATATAAGTTGACATATTAAATGATACAATTTCAACGCGCTCTCAAAATAACCTTTTTTTTGTAATTTTTTGACAAAATAATTTAAAAAAGGAATATTAAAAAATTTAAATATTTATTAGGAAAACATTTGAAATACTTTTCGTAAAAGTTTGGGATAAGGAATTAACGTAACCATTGTCTATTTTTGATTAAAACCATTTTTTTTTTTAATTTTAACAACAACAAATAATGGCCGATTTTAACAAAGGTACTATAAAGTTAGGCCCTCCACCATAAAGTATAGGGGAGTACCCCATCTTACCTCTAAAAGATATGTGACTTTGGTGACCCAATAGCAACTATCCTGATGTGACTCTATAGTATCAGATCCTATTCTGGAACTGTAAAGTACCAATAGGAACTATTTCGCTACCCATGTTGCCACTAAAATGCCACGATACTTTAAAGTTCCAAGTGATGGTCACTGGAACTATTCTGAAACCTAGATTGCCTCTCTATCATGAAAGGGTTTTACCACAATTACTTTACATTGTTTTAATTGCTTTAGTCAAGGCCTCCTTTAGAACTTAGCGGGCCGAGTTACTTTATTTAGGCATCTTAGTGGCACTGGTGTGTGGCAGTAACTGATTCACTGGTACTATATTGTTTTTGCCACTATAGAGTAACAATAAAATATTATTGCCTAGTTCCAGTAACTACCCAAATGTTACTTTGACTTTGGGTGTTTACAGTTCCAATAAATGGTATCGGTGTGGTAACAGTTACTTTAAAAGAACCATATAAAGTAGCCTTATTCAATAAAGTAGCAATATTAGTACCAGGGTGTACCCCAGGAACTAAGGCTTCGTAGCAAAACCGAAACCGAAAGGATTTGGTACCATGTGTGTTACTTGGGATATTTTCCTCGATAACAAACGTTCTTTTTTTTCTGTCATTTATATCTTTGTAGCCGGGTAACCAATCGCAGTTTGCAAATGTTTTAAAGCTCATACCGTAGACGCGTCAGAAGGCAATGATTTATTACTGTAAATATTGTACAAATAAAGTATACTTTCAATACAATGAGCCAAATAGTGACTATCAAACTCTTAAATTGCAGTTTGAGCTACGCAAGTTAAATGCCAATATCGTGTGCGAGTGTGCGTGTGTATGTGCGTATGCAATTCATACAATTGTTAATATTTTTTCTAGGAATGGGACGGATGTGCTATTGGCCGGATAACAGGATACAGTATATCCGGCCAGATCAAAATCCGGTCCGGCCGGATGTCTTGCCTTTTCAAGCAGTCGCTTTATCTACGAGCAGGCCGCAATATTTACAATTAAATTCAAGTCGCACCCGTATTGTAATTACACGAAATACGCATGGTACACCAGAATAGAACTAATAATAATTAATAATAAATGTTTATGTGTGTACTTGTTTCTATCCACAGTTATGGTGTTTTTGTATTTATTAATATTATGATTTTCTAAGGAACTTCATTCTCTGAAGAACCAGCAACCGGCATCTGTCTTTTGAAATTACATGCATTTTGTGTAATTATACATCAAATTAAAAACCGCTGCCCAAGGAATCACTACTTCCACATCCAGATTCTCTATCCAAGTCATTCACAACGAAAAAACTTTGTATGTGAAAATAATTGTTTATGGAACTTTAATAATATAATATTTGAAATCCTCTACCCCAAAAACCCATAAAACGATACCCCACATCGGTAGTGGGGTGGGGGTGGTGATAGGGGGGTGGTAGTGGGGGGTGGACGAAGTAAAAAAATATTTTGAGGTTTCTGGTTCCTGTACATACACTAAATGACAATTTTTTTTCATCCCCTTTAATAAGGAGGTGGGGGTGGTAATGGGGGTGGTTAATGCCAAAAATTTTTTTGAGACCTTAGCTTCTCTTGTATATACTAAATACCAATTTCATGGACTCTTAACTGCTTGATTTACCCATTTACCCCAAATTTACCCCAATTTAGAACTTAGAATTTACCCCCCAACCCTTCGACGGAACAAGATGAAAATATAATCTAGTTCTAGATCTCGTTAAAGTACATATGTGTACCAAATTTCAAGTCAATATCTTAAACGGTTCCAGAGTAAACGTGCGCACAAAAAAAAGTTACAGACAGACCGACAGACAGACAGACCGACAGATAGACAGAAAATTTTTTTTCGCTCAAACTTAAAATCTCGACGTTTCATGACATTTTAAGCCTATTTGGACAATACAAATTTTAAAAAAATTTTTTTGTCGTTACTATACTTCCACTGGACGTGGAAGTAAAAAGTAATTTCTCGCGAACGTTAGTAGTTGCTGTTTTTGCCATTTGTAATACAATGGAGAAAAATAGCTATACATATCACTACCACCACTATTGTATTCGCGAAAAATTCTAAGCATTTTTAACACCGCTTTGGTGTTATTCGGGACTCACGTTAAATTGTCAAGTCTTTTCGAATTATTTCCGATGTCTAATTTTACTGAATTATATACAACGTTCGAATCATGATCTAAAATATGATCTGTCCGTACAAATTTCGCAGGCGTTTCTTTCGCGCAACTCTTCTCTTACGACACACCTTTGTCACCGTACTTTGCGTTCATAGATACTGAGGGACAAAGGCGGACTGTGATATGTTTGAAATCTCCCTGCTAAGCTAGTTTTTCTGTGACGTCCAGCTATTTGAGGTGTTTCAGGGGAATGAGCATACCATGTATGTTTGAATCAGTTAACGAATTTTTGTTCCCTTGATTAAAATTCTTGAGAATGTCCGTGGTTGAGTAGTAGTTTTGTAAATATCTATCAGATACATTAACCTCGGCTCGATTATAAATGATGCAATGTAGATTCATATTTAATGCACCATATCAAAGGCTACAACGTATTAATAATACAACAGTGGCGCGACGCAGCGATTAACTGCAGACGTAATCAATATTTATTCATTTTGTACCGTAGTCTGCAGTATACAGTTATACATAGACAATTTGTTATTCAGTGTAGGCCTTATATCTGTGTATTTCTATTTATTTAAATTTCTCTCATACATGTGTTTACATATACGGAGTGCAATAAATTTAGTGGGTATTGTGGTTTTCCGTACAAGGACGGATCCTGCAAACCCGAAACCGATAGTACCACAATAGTTTACTTTTCTTTATACTACTGTCAAAGCTGCACTCAAATTTTAATAATGCAGGGTGTATTATGAAGAAGTGGGTCTAGATTAACTGAAGATTCTTTGGATCAAAATATAAGGATTTAACCAAACGTTCCTAAGTGATCTTACTTAACGAGATGTAAAGTGTTACAGTGTTTTTTTTTAATTATTCGATACAAGTAGGTGTCTTGAGATGGACAATCAGAATCGCAATAACACTGAAGAAATATCTTCTTCGTCAAAATAAAAAAGTTTCTACTAGAACTAAACCTGTAACGCTTCTTTTCCGAGTTTACAAACATGAATATAAATCACGTAAAAAGGCCACTTTTTTATGGAATTATAAAACACATTTTTTATGTCATTTTTGCTGTACAATCTAACTCAACCCCTCTAGCCCAGTGGTGTTACTGATATTGACTATTTAATGACATCCACAACTTGCCAAAAATACTTCCATAGTACTTGGGAGTAAAAGTCAGTCACATTTGGTCAAATTGGTTCGTTAAACTTTTTTGGATTTCATTAAGTAGGTGAAACTCCATGTTGGAAGGTTTTTGGTGAAGCTGCTGTGTAATCACAATCTGTAAAGGCATGAAAGCCCGGCAGAGCTCGACAAAGTGAAGAATTAGAGGACGAAAGCCGTTATAATATTGATGATATTGACTCTGATAATTAATAAATATACTAAGCTTGGGTATAAACTCTTGTTAATTATATCAACTTTATTTTATTGTTTGAATCATTTAAAATACATTTTTTCCTATAATTTCTTTGATCATATTTATCCTCATATAATTTTAAATCTAAGAAAGGAATAAGACATTTTATTCTGTAAAAACTTTTACTCCAAAACAAATTTATTTAACGTACTACTTTTTGTAATATATGTGAATCGAGACCATGCAATAAAGCTGGTATGCCGGATACTTCCAGCAGTTTTTGAGCCCGCATACCAAGATATTTTTAAAGATCACAATGAAACGAACTAAAAAAAGAAAAAAAAAGTTTGCACATGATAATGGAGAAATTTTATCCATTTTCACATACTTCAAATAGATATGCCAGACCCGCCCGGCCAAATAAAGTGGTTTGCGTAATTTTTTTCTGAAAGAGTACGAAATTTTCTATCGAATACACTACAAATAATGAATATCCGTGATGACGGTAAAACATTATAGCATTTTTATAATAATTAATTTTTAACATTTTTTCGACTTTTTAAATCTATGCATACCAAGCTTATTTTGTTCGTATATTTTTTAACTATCAACTCACATAAAAAAATTTCGATTCCGCTATGAAGGGGCTTTCAGTGTCACCGGCTCCTCGCCTATTAGCTGTTAATTATTTTTATAGCATAAACGACTTTTTATATAAAATATATCTTTCATGTTTTATTGTATTTGTCTGTATTTTAATATTATCTACCTATATATTTTTCCCTTTTATATGCTTATATATGTAAATATTCAGTACTATATTACTTTTATTAAATTTTAAATCAACTTCATGATGATAACTGCTCATTTGATAACAGTTTCTGCTTGATAATAATATGCAAGCGAGATTTGTTTAAAATTATTATATTTTACATGAAATGAATACATTCTATGCGTACTTAATTATTAATTATAATAATATGTACATAAGTAATATATTTTTCGTTTTTTTTTCAGTTTTCTTCCTAGCAACATTATGTGCAGTCCAAGCCCAACAACAATATTTCCGGGTTTTGCCCAGGGACGTAAAGGTTCAAGAGAGCGGCGAGGCTATGCTGGAGTGTGAAGTAGCCAATCTAGCGGGTCAAGTGCAGTGGACCAAAGATGGATTTGCTCTAGGTAAGCCACTAACAACCCTTATTAGCGCCCCGTAATTTAATAGAGTTCAACTGCATACCTAGAGTTTATAAAACCTTTATACCCGCTAAAATAGTATGTTAACGGTAATGGGCCGTAAGTGTGCTAAAGTAGCATTCATCATATTACATAAGCTCAGTTTTAGTCCTTATTTACCTATAAAATATACTTTTGGTTAATCAGTGCCGCCGGCACAAGACACAATCAAATATTTCAATGATTTACCGAGTTAATTTAATTCGAAAATTCGTTGAAAAATTGTATGTAATTATTTGTTGATGATATTGATGTTTTTTACATTTTTAGGGGTATTAAGTCCTGTTCTACAAAATATTAAAAACTTTAATTTAAAATCAGTAATATAATATAATAATTCTAAAGCTTTATTAACAATGGTTGAACGATTGAACATGTACTCGAGAGTTTTGACAGGGCATAAGATATATGGCTTCGCCAAGGCTTTCGACTACGTCAATACAGAAATACTGCTGCACAAATTAGAATAAGTTACTATGGCTTAAGTCAAAATATGCTTGAATTGCCCTCTTCATATTTATTCAATAGGCCGAAGTATGTAAGTCTTAACTGCAATGAGTTGAGATTAAACATGGTGTGCCGCAGGGATCTGTTCTGGGGCCTATTTTATTCGTCATCTATATTAATGATCTGCCCTTCTCTGCCGGTCAGGTTTCATGTATACTATATTTGCAGATGACACCAGCATAATTACCAAAGACGATATTGACTTAAATAGGGATAGCTTATTTTTGCATAAGGCTGGTTTTCTTCCAACAAGTTAAAACTAAATGAATGGAAGACACAGAATATGCTTTTTAGCGCAGAAAATAGCCTCAAAAGTCTGAATCTAAATTGCTTGAGGTTATATAACAATTTTGTAAATTACTTTAAAGACACTAACATTATAAATATGATTTAACATTTATACATTTTATAAATAAATTAATATTACGGCATCATGCGCAAAGAGTTGAATTTTGGTATTTGCGGAGAATATTTCAAGAAATAAAACATGACATAAATGTCAATTGGTCAACGAATTTTATAGCAATAAAACTGTATGTAGCGGTGAAACTGAATGTTGGCGTTCTATGAGTACTGTCAAAAGCCGATCCAGTTGTTTTACCACTAATAATGACTTGATTGTTGTAATGGTCTAAAAAAAGAGAGTTTCAATGACTACCATATAAATGAGTGAAATAAATCTTAGTTAAACGAAGATGTATGTATCTAAACCAGTAAATAATGCATTGTGTCCAGTAGACTACAATATTCAACAAATTATAATCAAATATTAAGGATCTGGGAGTATAGTAACTGTTTGGAATATTGCCGTTGGCCAAAGTCTACGTTGTTTATTATTGTACTAATAATATCGCCAACAGCCATTCTGCATAATAGTTTCATTCTTAGTGCTCCAAACTGTACTTAGAACTCCATTATAGTTGTAAAATAGTATTATACTAATTAGTTTTCTTAGTAAACAGATTAAGATAGATACAGGGGATTAAACGAAATAATTGATTAAAATCGGCTAGTGAGATAATAGAAACTGTGAATAATTGATTGTTATAGAGTGAGAAGACAACTATGCCGTGTCGACTTATAATATAAAAGCACAAAAGCACAAGTATTTGCATTAAAGATGATATAACGAGCATCAAAAAAAGAAAAAAAACGTCGAGTTGCCTTTGTAAGTGAAGGCCGGGCCCAGATTGGTTTTTATAATCACACAAATTAATGATATTTTATTGAAATAGAATATTTATTCAAACAAAATACATTTTTTTAACAAAAGGTGTTTCGATGTAGATACTCTTGAGCCTACATTGTGCCGAAGAAATAAAAATAAACACGCGGCAGATCTACGCGATGTATTTATTCTCCTGTCATTATTCGGCTCCTATTTGTCTAATAATAATATGGCATTCCACAAAAGAAAATTCGCTACATCCATGAGAATTTGTTCACACCGTAGTGGTAGGTTTATGTAGAATAAGAGACTACATCTAGCCAACTTTTACACGTTTTAATAAAAGGAAAGGAAATTATAAAGTATACATTGTAGTTGGGACTCTTAAGGGCCCAAATCCAATAATGGAATGTGGACTCGAATATTTAATACATGTATCAATATAGAAAATCATCATGTGAATTCAAATCTGGATTGCAAAAAGGCACAAAAAATATTTTCTATAAAATTTGTTGTTCCTGAAAATTGCTTTGATTTTTTTACATTGGAATCCTAAGTTGGGCATTGTCTAGTAACTCCATTTCTAATGCTTATTCTCTCTAGATAGCTGTAGTTCTACAAAAAATCAGTAAACTTTCTGTATGTTGTTGCCCTAAGCTGTTCAATATTTCGTCAGTATTAGCTAGAAGAGTATGTAGTTGTTTTATGAGTGTTTTATTACTATTTATATAACCAGTTACTAAAGACTTTATTTTGTGTAACGAGTGGATGTTTGCGGGACGAGCGAAGTGAGATCTCGCAAAATAACACGAGTTACACAAAATTGTCTTTCGAAACCTGTTACATACAAGATTTTAATTATCTAAAAACCCTTTAAACATAAATGAAATACACTAAAGAAATAGTATGGGTAAATTCAACAAAAAAAAATGGTTAACTAACAATATCGTTAATTTTGTTAAACCAAACTATATTGATGGTATTTTTAAACAAGAGGTGATTGTTATTTTAATTAATAAAAAGTTGTCGTAGAACAAAACAAACATTAACTTAAAAAACAGATGAATAAGACTATTATTTTGTTCGTCTGACTATTATTTTGTTGAATTCTGTCAAATTAAACTAGATAATAGTATATTTTATTTTTAACTATTACCGAATTGTAATTCTAACCCAGTATTAGTTCTCTGTATTATTGTACTTGTAGACAAACCAATATTATTGTCGTCTTCTAGAAGTTCTAAAAGAATTACCATAAAATTTGCTTGTTTACCACGTAGTCTATTACAGAAATTATTCCCAGATGACGCCACATACAAATCACTGAAAATAATCAATCATGCATTATCTTATACTCTTATGAATTTATAGAAAATTAATAACATGATTGCAATGTTCAAATCCTCCCAGGGATCATCGATATATTTAGATGGATCTTATAAATAATCTCTAATCTTTAGTTTGGGTGGTCTGATGTCTCAACACTGAGATTTTGGCTAACCAAAAAAAACTTCATCATACAATAAAGTGTAGATCAACCTAAAAATTAGTTGGTGAACAAAAAACAAAGTCGTTGTACTATTTAATTGTAGACCAAATTGAAAACGGTTAGTGAACATAAAAAAATGTCATTGTACTATTTAATTTGTTACAAGAAGATATGATTATTAAACTACTATTTGTTTACGAAAACAAATAAAGTTGTATGACTATTCTTTTCTGATTGAGTTAACTATGAAACTAGATAGGCGCGATTTCATATGCTCTTTTTGGTTGAATTTACCTATCATTTTCTTTGAGTGTACGTGTATTTAAAGATCTTAAAAATTAAGTAGTCTATTTCATAGTTACCTTTGCCGTATTACACATTATAATTTTATTGTTAAAATTGACAAACGTTATTTAGCCAAGTTATAATATTATTTGAAATCCTAATTTGATAGCATAAGGTAAATCGTGTTAATGAAAAAGTTTTGTTAGCATATTTTGAAGGAAAGAAGAATTTAAAAGCTTCCACTTTATGACTTAGTATTCAATTTTGTTTGTGAATAAACATTGTTTCTTTTTCTTTTTGAGAATCGTTTATTTTTCTTAATTGATGATATAACTAACTTTTTCTCACCAGTTAGGTAAAATTTAACTTTTCATAACTGGTTATGAAAAGTTAGACATTTTGACACTTACGCAGTTTTGGAAAGTGTCATTTTATGTGTCAGAATTAGAAAAAAGTATTTACCCTACTAGTATATTAGCGTGCCCAGATTAGGGCAACAATATGCAGGTAATTTCATAATAAATAAAAAAGTGTGGAAGTTGTGATTTGCTTAATACCTTAATAATATTCTTTAATATTTTTAAATTTCAAGATATTTTTTCTTAAAAATTTCCTCATGCCATCTACATCGATAGTTACCGCATTGTATGTAAAAATGCGCTCTTTCATATTCCGTAAAAAGTGGAGGTTGCTTTGCTATTTAAAAAATATATAGATGACGTCATAGGTTTGTGAAAACTTGCCAATAACTTAATATATCAAAAAATGGTATTCATTATAAACCTTTCAACCTGTCCGGGTGTTTAAAAAAAAAAAAAAAATTGTACAGTTTTTATCGATTGTATCCGCTACATTTCAAGACCACTGTATAGTACTTAGTAATGAATGTGTCGGTTAAGAAATATCAATTCGGTACTTCTTATTAATTTTATTTCCTCTCAATGATAAATTTCTTTTTACTTGTAATTTCAATGACCGAATTTTCGTAGGTTTTTCGTCCGTAATCCCCGGATTCCCACGTTACTCTGTGATCGGGGACAGACGACATGGAGTTTACAACCTGAGGGTGAGCAATGCGTCCCTGGAGGATGACGCGGAGTATCAATGCCAGGTGGGGCCTGCCAGGATGCACAAGGCCATCCGTGCCAACGCAAGACTCAACGTTATTTGTAAGTCAAATATTTTATTCTTTTAGCCAAATTATTACTTTTCGTTTGAGAAAGTGAATAAAGACGGAAAATGCAAAAGATCTGAGATATTTCTTGGACGAATGGGTATCACGTGCAGCAATTTTTAAAACTTTTAATTGTCGCTATGGCGAGACTGCTGGCGCGAGGAAGATTTTTCAGTTCTTAGTTGGGGTGGGGTACAAAGAAAGCATCCTTTTACATTTTCTGTTTTACGAGAATATACCATTTTTAATAAATATTCTAGGAAGTTGCCTTTTATATTTTAAACTGTATTTTATGAAAAGTAATTTTATTCATAAAAATTTAAAATGGTTACTTTGAGAGTCTATTAACTTTTATGTCGGTAATTTAGCAGAAGCACTTGCGAAATAAGTTTTATAATTTAAGTTATATGTGATCAAAATGTAACAGTTTATTTAGTAATTTGTCCACATTTATTTTGTTTCTAATATATTTACATTTACTTTCCTCCTAATAAAAATATTAGCTAAATTTTTCCATAATGCGCGCTGCTTATTTTTCAACTGAGTTGATCAGTTCACATGAACTAAATACATTAAAAAATACAAATGCCCAAAATTCAGGTAAATATTTACTCGTTTAAAAATAAATATAGAAAGTTCTTTATGTCGATAGTAGGCGCGTGCGTACCGGATAATAGGCATGTACACAAAGAAATTAATATATATTTATTCTATTTAGAGTCATTAGGGCCCTTGTTACCATGAAATTTAAGTACTACTACTACTACTACTACTACTACTACTACTACTACTACTACTACTACTACTACTACTACTACTACTACTATTTTGAAAAATAAGCAATCCTAATTATATCAGCGGCCATAGAAATCTCTTGCCTCGTTTGATTTCGATAAACGTTTTCTGAGTAGGTAACGTTACTCTTTTCGGCTTGGCTAGCGCGAGATCTCTTGTATGTACTGCGCCGTTCGCACGAAGCCTGTATTTCTGTCTGTATCTTTATTATTTAGGCCGTTGCGTTGTGGCGTTTGCTTTTCCTTTATCTAGATAGCGTACGAATATGGAAGAAGGTTTCCAGAAAGGAGATTCACATAATTTGCCGAATGTAGACCTAATTAGGGTAGCCGCTTTTCTGTTGTTAAACAGTGATATCAACCGACCGCAATCTGGTGTAAAAGCAAGTCAGTAGGTATTTGTTTGTCTACTTTATAATGCCACTTGATTGTTTTTTAAACATTATAAATTATATATTGCAATATTTAACAAAGAATAAGAACCAAATAGTATTTATGGAACACATGATATATACATATGTAGGAGATTTATACGTTACCTACTAGCTACTAGCCTCTGCTCTAGCAAAGTTTTCTAGCCTCGCCACATTGGGGCCAAGAAATAAATATTTTTACCGATAAATTTATCGTTTTAGATTGAAATTAAAATTTTATGGACAGACCGACCTCAATAATTATCAATGTTGTAAGCAAATAGTTCGTTGATTGCAATAAGCCAGCGGCGAAGTATTTATTTTTCATTTAAGAATCGTAGGGAAGTGTGAGGAAGGTACACAACGCTATCCGTGGACAGGTTTCTGGCCATTAGCCTTCATTAACATGAAACAGGCAAATGCACGCCCTCCACTATACTTTAAGTTCCTTAAATCACTTTGAAATAGATATAAGATAGCAACTTGTAGGTTAGAATATCTGCGCCCTCTACTCGAGGCTTGGTGTAGTCGAAGTTGAATTGAAAACCCAAATTTAGTAAATATTTAAAATATGATAAAATATTCCAGGGTGTTTATTCCGTAACTACTTTTAAGAAAAAGTAGACAGGTGCTCAAAAATTTTTCGTTTTGGAAATGTGGGTTGAAATTTCCGAAAAACTATCGATTTTATTAGTATATTCATATTGTCGTTATTAGTGAAGCTATTTAAACCATAACATTTGCCAAACTAAGCAAAATAAAGATCTAATCTCTAATTGAATAACTTAATTTAAGATGTGATCGCTTTTATTTTCTACAGGGCGTTAATGCTTTTTTTATCATATTCATGGTACTGATTACCCATATCTCGGCCACTGGCTAATTGTAGAGCGAGATATAATCACATTTTGAGGCATCCTATCTAAGTGTACAGCGTGCCTCATTTGACTTAAATAACCGCACTAATAATGACGATATAAAAAAAATTTCGACATTTTTTGGAAACAACACGCCGCCATATCTCAAAAAAAGAATGTGTGGGCATCTATTTGTATGAACATTTTTTTCTAAAATGTAGCTACCTGGCATACTTTAACGTACTTAAGTTCATCATGTACATTAAAATATAAAAATGAAAAAATAGTACTAAATATTTTCGTATTTATAAAAAAAATAGTAATAGAGTAGTAATAATTGTTATAAATGGCATTACACTCCTATTTTCAATAGTAGTGACATGTACATGTTAATTTTCAACAATCAAACTTGTAAGTAAATATTTAATTGAAATAAGTCGGCAAATGATTTATTTTCAAAAGAAATGGCGCCCAACGTGGGGCCAATTTTTAAAATTGTTGGACGAAACTAAAAAGAAAAAACAAATTAGCTCCAGTTGCTCAGAAAGGCGTTAATCAGCAAGAAAACTATTTTTACCGCACTTGATAATTAAAAGATATGTATTTTCAAAATGCGGAAATTAAAGTTAAACGCAATGAGATAATAAAATTATTAGCCGAGCTTAAACTAATTCAATATTATTTAAGGTTAACAATGTCACAAGAAAGACTGCCCAGTTTACAAAGGTATATCTAACACTTGGTAGATATACCCAACTGATCGAGTTTTCTATTTAAATATTGCCAAATATACATCTTTCATTTTCCTTTCTTTCTGTAATATTATGCATATTATTTTCCCTTATTGGCACTGGCGTTTGTTAGTATCATGGTTCTTACATAATACGTAAATATTATGTATGTAAATATGTGCAGGGTGTGAAGTTTATTATACACAATTTATTTATTTGTTAAGTGTCTAAACACCTTTTTTAATTTTTATTTTTATATTAAGTGCAAGTGCTCTTACTATTGCTTCTGTTTGCGATGAGTGGGTACTTACGTTTCCGATTTTTCCCTCAATCAATTATTTAACGTCAGTCTATATCCGTGACCAAGGCCAAAATACTGACATTAGGAGACGAGCTACTTCCAACCTGGAAATTTTGCCAAACTTCTTGTACATCCCTCTGAAGTATCGTATGTCCACTACACATTGCTCGTCTAATACTGCACACTTTCTCTTTCGGCGTATACGCTGATGAACACGCCGCTGCACGGTAGACCGAGGTCGGTATACTTCCCTAGAGATCACCCTTCCAAGTACTAACTGCACCTAACGTTGCTTAACCTTTTGTATTAAAATACGAGTATACGAGTAACATGCTGAAAATTATTCAGTAGGTTGTCCCCACCAAAAGGAGTTCAAAAAATGTAATATAAAAAAAACACCAAAAAAATTGCCTTATTTTTTTGTAGAAATGCGGCGCCTATGACTTTAACCAATCTGACGTAACGCGATGCATCATATCACTTCCCCTCTCCCTTTATCAGACTTGAGACTGACAGCAAAGCTGGCGGGTGATTTTTTGCTTTTAATCACACTACAAAAATAGCAAAAATTAAAATAATGTTTGTAGAACACAGTGCACAAAAGTTAAAAATTAATGAAAAGTTAAAGAAAATGTGCTAATTTAATGTTACCAGGCTAAAACAAAATAATTTTTGGTTATTGTTACTTTGAAGGTAGGATGCGGTATTTTAGATTTTGCACACTAGCAGCCAAAAAGTGCCCTGTGTCTAGAAACTGCCTTGCTGCCTGTTTACAACTATCTTGAGTTTCTTAAGCTTGTTTACATTGAAATATCATTTGGAATACCAAACATTGTGATTGGCAGTGAAAAATGTTTTTATCTTTACTGTTTACAGTAATACCGGGTTTTTATGAAATCTCACTTGGAACTTAAATTGCGATTTTTATCGACATTCTCTTAGCTATTTTTATCCTTGGAAGTTAAGAAAAGATTGTGAATGCGGCAGTAAGTCATTCATCATTTTAAAATCGATACTCATAGGTAAACAATCCTTTGTTGCGGTTCCGCACCGTTAGAAGTTGAAAATTAAATTAACTATCATTAATTAATAATATTGATGTGTATGCAGATATTGTATGATGAAATTATAATGTAATCCTGTAAAATATGTTTTCAAAAAGATTAATGTATAATTTAAAGTTTTGTTGTTTAGTGCATAAAAAGGAAAATTCAAAAAGATATTTTAAATTATTTTAAATACCGACTGTCAAAACAAGTTTTACGAATCCGTTTTATTAAAGAATATAGTCGATTGTTTTGAATCATTGGTTTTGAATATTAGCCCAAAGAAAATCCATTTTATAAGGTTTTCTAGATATATTTCCTTGATGATACATCTATAGGTATAGTCAAGTGATTATAAATAACATTGTCAACATAAAGTAGGGAAATAGTCCAAGACTGGATCTTTGTAAGTTAAACCCTCTATTTGGGTGTCCAAAAAAGGTCCTAAGATACTTCATTGTGCGAAAATACTCTACTTTGACAAATCATAGCTCGCGCACTATTGGGGGTTAGTATTTTTTGTTAGTTCACAGTAAGTCAGCTTTATGTATGATCATCAGGGACAGCGGCATTTCAGTAAATTTGAAAAGTACCATTTTGTGAAAAAATATGGGTTTTTTTAGAAGGACTAGAACATATATATTACTTCCACATCCAGTGGAAGTATAGTAACGACAAATTTTTTTTTTTAATTTTTAATGTTCAAATAGGCTTAAAATGTCATGAAACGTCGAGATTTTAAGTTTGAGCGAAAAAAAATTCTGTCTGTCTGTCTGTCCGTCTAACATTTTTTGTGCGCACGTTTACTCTGGAACCGTTCAAGATATTGACTTGAAATTTGGTACACATATGTACTTTAACGAGATCTGGAACTAGATTATATTTTCATCTTGTTCCGTCGGAGGGTTGGGGGGTAAATTGGAGTAAATTTGGTGTAAATAGGTAAATCAAGCAGGTAAGAGTCCATAAAATTGGTATTTAGTATATACAAGAGAAGCTAAGGTCTCAAAAAAAAAATTTTCACCCCCACCCCATTATTAAAGGGGATAAAAAAATGTGACTTAGTGTATGTACAAGAACCAGAAGCCTCAAAATATTTTTTTACTTCATCCACCCCCTATCACTACCCCCATCTCACTACCGATGTGGGGTATCGTTTTATGGGTTTTTGGGGTAGAGAATTTCAAATATTATATTATTAAAGTTCCATAAACAATTATTTCCACGTACAAAGTTTTTTCGATGTGAGTGACTTGGATAGAGAATCTGGATGGGGAAGTAGTGATTCCTTGAGCAGCGGTTTTTTTTATTTTACATAGAATTTTGCCAACTTTCTTTTTTATTAGAACTACTTTCAATGCAGGATGCAATTGAACGGAACAATCTACGAGTTTGTGATTTTTTTGCAGATTTTTTCGAGAAAATGACACAAATATTGGAAAACGATTGTTGTTAACCAGAATTTTTTAAACCAACTCATTTATACACTACCATAAGGAAGAATTAGAGTACATACACTTACCTCATAGACTTGCACGCCCGTTGTAACGCCATTGTTCCACTAGCAGACTGTGTCAATTGCCTGTCAAAGATTTTGTTAACCCAAACTTGATGATAGTCCATTAACGAACAATATCACACAAGTAAGACTGCAGAATGCACCTTTTCGGCAGCCAACCTTTAGTAACGTTAACTAGTTACATTTTCCCACCTTTTCTGTTCGCACTTTTCCTTGTTTCACTTGTCATTTTCTTTGTTTGTCACTTTTTTCTTTCTAAATTACTCTGAAATTCATCAAATTTATTTAAAATTATTTTAAATAACAATTTAGAACCAAAACTATAAAGATTATTATCAATTCAAGGGCTCGGCATATTATTTCTCTCTCTCTTTGTATTCTATTATCTGTAGTGTGGGTTTTTCAGTGAGTTTTTTCCATCTCAGCAGTCAACAAACTATGCCAGTACCTTATTACATTTTTCATATTTTTAATTTTTAAATTTTGTCCCCTTGATATTTCATACACACCACGCCCTAAAACCTGCTGTGCAGATAGATATATTAGATATTTTCGATATTTGGCTGGATCAGGACGCGAGTGATCGAGTAGATTTAATCTGCGTGTAAACGGTGAATACATATTTTTGATTGATTTGATAAGGGAGAGTTACTGGCGTGTTTTTCTTACCAGGCTTAGCGTTTTCGAAAATTTGGAAAAAACTGTATACTCTACAATGTAGATAATATCTATTTTAACCGTAAGACTGACCGGAAAGGAAATGTTGCGAAAAAACTAATTTTGACGAGATGCTCCTCCCTAAGGACAAAAACTTGTAATTTTAATTCGGTGTCGAACTCTATAACATATCCAAAATTTGTGATTCCGTGATTTCATCTAGCTAAAACCACTTATTTTGCCTCTATTGATGTAGTAATAAGCCTTGTCCACGAACTCCTAATGCACTAAATCAAAAAATATCAAGATACCTTTTTTAAAATATTCCTTTAATTTGGTATTTGCTATGCGAAAATTGACCAAGATGCAGCATTTTAATTTTTTTCTGTTATAAGTCGATTTGATCGGAAAATACGCATTAAATAAAAAATAACAGGCAAGCTTTTTTGAGGCTTTTTTCAAGTAAATATAATTTCTTTCGATTCTGATTTTTCATTCTCCAAATTTATTTTTCTGATGATTTTATGATTTAGTGCATATTTTTGAAGGAAAAGACGAAGAACCGTAATTCTGATCATCATGACCTTTTCTGACGCGAGTCAGTTTTTTCAAAGGTTTCATAAGTTTTTTAAATAATTAATGTCTTTGTGTACCTATTATTTAATTAGAGAAAATATTTGTAGTTGATTCCAGACAATACATTATGTGTGCCGAGACATTACAACGTGTAACATGGGAAGCTTTTAATTCATTAAGAGGCGTCTAATTCAAAAATGGATTATTACTTAATACTTTTAACAGAGAAGAGCAAATTGAATAAAAAGAGCTAAAGACATACAAGATAAATTATTATTAGATAAAATTAAATGGCATGGTAATACCTATATAGATCTGATAGCTCATGAACTGAAATATAATAACCATTGTTTGACCAATTTTGCCAATTTTTTGTCTATTTCAAAATTAATAATAATATTTAAACAAATTAATATGTGTTCTTATTCAATAAATTAATTCTTTGAGAAGCAATAATTATTCCATCCTCAATGTACTCTATGTATGTCTCCGGCAGGCATAGTTAAAAGTCACTGATGTCAAGCGGAACTCCGTGTTGCAGGCGCGGAGCATTTTAGCAATTATTTTGCGGTCAATCTAAATAGCAAAAAATAAAGAAATATCGATTCCAAAAACTTACTTCACCTTTAAAACTTCCCTTTTTGTCGCTATACCTATCTCTAATAATAAAAAAGTTTCTCGCTTACTATATTTTACTATGTTTTCTCGTATTTCTGTACGACATGTACTGGTTTATATATATTTTATAAAAAAAATTACTTAATAAAATAATTTTGCTTCACACAGTAAACAAGAAGAATACTAGCGGAACATATTCATAAAATTTAGGAACAATATATCTAATAGCGTACAAGATACTGAATGATAAATAAAAAACCTTTATTTTCATGTTTTTTCCAGCTTTAACCGAAATATGCTTTTTTTCTCCAATTTAGCAATTCCGAATTAATTGATGAACTCGAAATTTGACTGTGGCAGAAGATTTTACGTAAGAATCTGTTTTTCGCCTCTGTATACTCTTTACGCCACCTCTCCTTCCTTGAAAATTCACCCGTTGAGGCGAATTTCCATCTATTTTACTTGTACTATCCTCTAAATTACAATACGAACACGACGAATCGCGAATTAAGAATAGCAAATACCCGCATAATCTGTAGCCAAATTTTGAATCAGCTGCTTTTGCAGAAAAAAATATATTCATTTCACGACTGAAATAATAAATTAATCCCGGATAAAAACATTGGTACATTTTTATGTAAAACAAATTTAAATTTAAAGAGTTTTATATGTCGGTGAAATAACGTTACCATAATGCTCTCTCCGGCTTATATCCAAATAAAATTAATAAATCATCACTGAATGGTTTTGCATAGCCCATGTAATAAATCTGCTTATCCTACATTGTAACCATTTATAATTAATCGACATATTTGCATTTACAATGCGCAGAACATATTACGAAAATCATTAAAATAAAGCAAATAAGCAATCAGACATATAATTTAGAATTATAATATTTAATCATCTATGTCAATAAATCATCCCCCCGTAAATAATCATTTACTTGCGCAAATAATACAACAATTAATTGTTGGCAAACATGCATTGCAGAGTTCATTTAAATATTTTATTATTATGTAATATTAACAAAGTTGTGCCGAGTACTGACAAAAAATGATCGCGAGAACAAAACACTCAAAAAAGTGCAGCACTGTTAATAGTGAAGTGCTCGCGATTAACAACCACTGTGAAAAAATGCTTTAAAATGAGCATTAAGCACTTTTAAACAGGGTTGGAAAAAACAGTTTTTTTTTTCATTTTAAACAAAAAAACAGTTTTTTTTGTTTAAAACAGGTTTTTTTAAAGTTTTAAATGGTATGTTTAAAACAGGTTTAAAAGGTTTAAAACTCTATTCAACTAAAATTAAATGGTGCCAGGCACACTATGTCTGCTACTAATACTCGATGTCAGATGGCGCTCTTAAACGGATTTTACAGCACTCTACAAATAAAATGCTCAGTTTAGTGCACGTGACCACTATATCGGAATTATTTATCGGAATGGACCATCATCGGCACTTTTCCTGCTTTTCCACAAACTCCAAAATAATACATTTATTTAAAACATCGCACTGTGTTTTAAACTGTGTTTTTCACATTGTGTATTAAATATGTTTTAAACATTTGTTTAAAACACAATACGATGTTTTAAACATGTTTTAAACACTTTGTTTAAAACATTTTTGTTTTAAACATGCCTGCTTTTAAAAAATTTAAATAATGCAATACATTTTTTTTTAATGTTATTTACAAAAAAGGATAAAGGCCAACAGGTGTGACCTAGGATGATAGTGTAGGAAAAGAATGTCACAATTTGCCGAATGCACCATATATTTTTTTATTTTAGCGTAAATGCCATTGAAAAAAAGCGCTGCTTAAGGAATTACTACTTCCACAACCAAATTTCCGGTGGGGGTGGCTGATGTCAAAAAAGATTTTGAGACCTTTGGTTCTTTTGCACACACTAAATCACAGTATTATTTTTTACCCCCTTTAATAATGGTGTGGGGGTGGTAGTGAGGGTGGCTGATGGCAAAACGAATTTTGAGGTATTTGGTTCTTGTACAAGGTTATTCATTGCAATTAAAAAAACAGTTGCTTGCATAGGTCACGTGATATAACAACAATGAGGGTTGTTTTTTAAATGGAAAACCCTGTATGTTTTTACATATTCTTTTAAATCTTTTCCCTGATTTTAAATACATTAAAAATAATAATAAAAAATAAATAATAATAATAATAAAATAATTAAAAAATCCACCACACAGCCCTGATTTACCACCTTTGGACGCACTTTTGTGGAGTTGTTTAAAAGTGAATTATAACCATAAAAAAAATATATTTCATTTCAGGATTTTATTTTTGTTCTTATAATATATTAAATCTTTAATGTCCGATATGTCAAGAAATGTTACAGCTAGACCTATCAACCCTTAGTTATTTGAAATCAGGGAAAAAAACACCATTTAAAAGACAACTTTCATTGTCATATCACTATGCAAGAAATTGTTTTTTTAATTGCATTTAAAAAATGTATATATAAAACCCTACAACTTTTATACGAAACCTTTTGTTATTTCCAATAATAACAGAAATAAAGAGGAGGGGGGGGGGTCAATATAAAATGAATAACCCTGTACACACACTAAATCACAATTTAACATCTATCTATCTGTAACAAAGTTACAGATAGAACGACAGACAGATTTTTTTTTGCTCAAACATAAAACATTTTTTTTACAATTAGGTACTGTACTCCCACGATGTGGAAGTAATGACAAAATCGGTTAACACACACTTACACACGTACACACTTACGAGTGTGTAATAAAAAAGTTTGAGAATAAATATGAAAAACGGAGTTTTTCAGCTTGGATATTCTTTAAAAAAAACTTATTTTTGGCCAAACCTATACAGGGTGGACCATTATTAATGAGTCATGGAGCAATGTCAGACTTATGGGCCAAAGTATGAGATTTAACCCAATATATCTTAGTAAAATGTTGCTGTGGAACACAGGGTGTCAAAGTGGAAATTATTTTTCGATTTTTTTGTAATAACTGAACAATCTCTATTCTATTCTGATTTTCACCAAGGGGCTCGCATATTTCTAATGGAAACTGGCTTTCTGTCAAACTGTAAACTGTGCAATTTGCTACTTTGCTACAAAACACGTTTTTCAAAACGTTTCAAAATTGATACATAATTTCTAAAAAACCTCATGCCTGCAATACACTCTCGCCGAGACCGCTCGGCGAATGTCTCGGCGAGACATTTACCAAGGGACCTGGAAGCACGAGGGCGATGTGTACACTCTCGCCGAGACCGTTCGGCGAATGTCTCTGTTTTTAGTAATGTGAATGAAAGACATGGATATTTTTACAATTAATTAATTTTATTTATTTGCTTTTATCATGATTGGAAAATATTATTTAGGTATTAAGCAAATCACAACTTACACACTTTTTTATTTATTACGAAATTACCTACTTTCTGTATATTGTTGCCCTAATCTGGGCACGCTAATATACTAATTAGGTAAATATTTAAAAACACTCATTATTGGAGAATCAATTAAAACAACTACTCTTCTAGCTAATACTGACGAAGTATTGAATTGCATGACATGATTCCTAGCATTTTAAAGAAAAAAATTATGTTGAAAATAATATTTTCTAATAACGACATGGACGTTGCTGAAATTGCCGCTGCTGCAGCTTATTGTGCGTTTGCATATTTTAATTATGTGCATATATACAAAAAATATAAAATTGAAAATCCTTGGAAACCAAGAAGATGGTGGATGAAAACAATTCATCGAAATAGTGAGTGTTGAAAATTTAAATGTGATTTTAATTATTATTATTATTTACCTTACTGTATAACAATGAAACATGCCTGAATTAATAAAGGGTGTAGCCGGTTAAGCATATGAAAAATGCCCATAATGGAAATTACATGAAATGGACATCAAAATATTCCCTTGACTATAAAAAAATATTTGTTACAATATTATTCCAGAAATCCAAATCGATAAAATTCTCAGAATATGTTAGTTGTGAGGTAATCTTTGCAGAACGGCAATCAACCCCCTCATCTGTAGCCTAATAACCCAGCCAGACCATATTTTTAAATAATAAATTAATAAGCAAATTAGCCTTATAAATGCTTCTAAACTATGTATGATGTTTTAGGGCACCAGATTTTAGGTTTCTCAGGTTAAGTTTATTTAATTTTTCTCCAAGAAGTATGGCTTCCAAACGTTTTTTTGTGTAATGTAGTACAAAAATTATCTTAACAATGCATCATCGGAATGACACAGAATGACTCTCGTCATCAGAATGACCTAATTACTAACAGTATAATAAATTAGAGAATATTATTTAGGTATTATGCAAATCACAACTTACACACTTTTTATAATAAATAAAAAGTGTGTAAGTTGTGATTTGCATAATACCTAAATAATATTCTCTAATCATGATAAAAGCAAATAAATAAAAAATAATTAATTGTATAAGTATAATAAACTTTCGAATTGATATGAAAATAAACAAATGAAAACAAAATAGAACAAAATTGTAATGTTTAATACCTATTTAAAAAAATGAAATAAAACAAGAAGTTACAAAATCTACTACGTACTACTTATTAAATATTTGGTTAAAAAGTGTGTCAATTTCATCGTTATTTAAAACTTTAAAATATTTTGATGAAATTGGAACCGGTGCATCTTTTAATTTGCTCAAAATTCCAGTGCACTCCAGCTCCTGCCTATCTTCCTTATTGGGCCAAAAGATAGTTTTATTGTTTCGGGCCATGAACGAAACAAGAATCTTGGTACCAATTTCTGTCTGTCTGTAATTAATTCGTGCACAGAAGACACTGCACTATCACCCACTTTTTGTTCCGTGAATTTTGAACACCCTGTATATGAGTTAAGTTTGAAATAAAAGTCACTTTTCACGAGAGAAAATAAAATAAGTTTTGATTTTTGTTCACGTTCTCACAATACTTGATTTTTGTTGAATAGAACTTAATTAGAGCGATTAGTTAATTAGTACGATTAATTAGAACAACTGGATAAGCACTAGAGTAAAAATTTGCCTTTGAGTTTTGTCGCGTTTCGACGTAATATTTTTTTCTGAATTCATCTGGAAGATCTTGGTCGATAATTTTCAAATTTTTTCGTCAATTAGGTAAGTTGCAACAAATTTTTAATTAACAATTGCCCTTTTTGCAAAAATTCAGCTCCCCACACAAGAGCAAGTGAGAATATACTAGGTGCCCTCGGCCTCGCGGCTTGTGTTCCCTTTGACTCGTGGCCAAAAAACCGACACAAATCGGAGCGTTAACGAGGCGAGGCGAGGCGAAGCGAGGGCGCACGGGGCGATGCGAGCGTAGCAAGTACTCTCTCGCCGAGGCGTTGCGAGGGCAGGCGAGTGCATTAACGAGACAAGGCGAGGGCACACGGGGCGATGCGGGAGCAGCAAGTACACTCTCGCGCTCGCCTGCCCTCGCAACGCCTCGGCGAGAGTGTACTGCAGGCATCAGATTGGATAAAACTTTATTGTAACTTCCTGATAACAAAGATTCATTTATAGAAGAAAATTTCCCCCCTCCAAACAATAGTTGAAATCGTATTGTTGATGCTTAGTTTTATTCGGCTATTACTTAAATCTCACCTGTTATTACTGATCGATAGTGATGTCATCGAACAAAATAATTATAGGTAGCACATTGAATTTATACGCGCAAAAATGAAACCGAAAACCTAACCCCATAACCACTACATCAAGGTATGACACAATTAAGCCACACGTTCGATTTTAATTTGATTTGGCGTAAAATTAAATTTAGCGCCGCAAACCTGATGAGATTTTTTCAGTGCGATTCTTCATCCTATACAGTTTTTATCTGGGCCATTATTTGCTTACTACCGAAAATGTCTACACTGACTCGTTCGAGAAAACATATCATCCGCTGACAGACACACGGACGAGTTGATAATTCTATTAAATTGTTATTTTCGGGCTTCAAAAAGCTCATCTCTAGTGTAATCTGCAATTTGAATTTTGATGAGAAAATAATTTTTTGTATTTGGTTTACTAATCCATTTTAAAATTAATAAAATGTGGCTTAAACACCTTTATAAAATTATTTGATAACTTCGCATTGTTTTCAGATCAGAAAATGGAATATTAAACTACTTGCCCAAAATGACATGCCAGTCATAGAGAATATTCAGTAACAGAAAAAATTCTTTAATTCCCAAATTAAATTACAATTCGCATACAAGTTGGACCATTAATAATAGGCCATAGTTCAAGCGGAGATACTTTGAACCAAAATATGACGATATAACCAAACATGCTTTAGTAAATTCTTGCTGTGGAAAAAGACACATGTTATCAAAACTGTAATTTTTTTTGAGATATCTCAACTACCTCTTGACCGATCGTTTCTCAATTTAGTAAGGAAACATTTTTAAGCCAAGAAGCAATAATTTATATATGAGCTATACCTGATGATGATTATTTTTTCTCTTTTTTTTACGAAACGTAGTGGCACTTTTGACTAGAAAATCTCATGCAGGAGTAATTTCTACGTAAAAAAAAGGTACACTTGATAGAACTTTATAATTCCAACCATTTTCGGGAAAACTGCCGCATATATCTCAATAATTCTTTGAAACTAAACTCAACTTGAAAAGGACAAATTGAATTTATTGAAAAGTATGCTTTGGTGACGTCTTAGTTCTGTCATTTACAATTTCATTAGTTTGATATTTTGGCAGAACAAAGACGTCACCAAAGCACACTTTTCAATAAATAAAATTGTCCTTTTCAAATTGAGTTTGGTTTCAAAGAATTCTTGAAATCTTTGCGGCAGTTTTCTCAAAAAACGGTTGGAATTATCAAGTTCTATCAAGTGTACCTTTTTTTATGTAGATATGACTCCTGCATGAGATTTTCTAGTCAAAAGTGCCACAACGTTTCGTAAAAGAAAAATATTCATCATCGGGTATAGCTCATGAAGTGCCCTCCATGAGCTAGTGTGATGTGATACTTAAATTAATGTTTCCATACAAAATTGGGAGAAGATATTACAATCTTGATACCCTGTATCTTTTTGCACAGCAACAATTTCCTAAAGCATTTTGGTTATATTTTGATCCGAAGAATCTGCCTTTTGAACTGTGGCCTATTATTAATTGTCCACGTATAAATAAATAGACAGGAATTTTACATATTATACTCTTCGCAGACAAACTTATTGCAATGGATATCAGCCACTAGATGGAGCCTGTCATTTTTGTTGCACGTCGTGGTTTTATAAATGTCGTCGTTTTATAAATGTCGTCATGTATCAAGAGTGAACAAATGCCTCGTTACAGCCGTTTCAGACCTACCTTGCACTGACGAGAGCCAATAGCTCGAAACTGCAGTCTGCAAGTGGTATGGGGTGGCTGGCACGGGAGCTCCTTTGAATGGGAATAAGTCTTTCGGCTGGTATCTATTACAATCGAAACTTAGCGTTTTGTGGCAATACATAGTTATTGTACTTAACGCGGCCAGGCTTGTAACTCGTAATTCAGCGCTCGGCGGGGCATTAGTCCGGAGAATAGCTGTTGGTTGCAGTCTGGTTTCTTATTCCTTATATATTTAAGGAAACATATAGAGGAGTTCGACAAAATATTTCACTAGTAAATGATTGCATCTTTTATATAATTGTTGAATACTCTATAGGATCTCATTTCGAATATAAAAAATAATAGTTTTGTAACCTTTGAAATAAAAGTTTTGAAAAGATAGCCTTGTTTTTGTTCAAAACACCCATCTTTAATTTTCTCTTAAATGAAAACTTATTGCTGGTTGATAGTCTCTTGTCTATTTTTAGTAACTAGTAAAGATTAATGGTATGTATGATAATGGCAAATAAAAGAGGACAGAATGGAGAAGTTTTCAAAAAAAATTGTAACCTAGATGACTTTTTAAAAAATATATAAGACTGAAATTGTAGGCCTTAAATTACCATTCCAATTATTTTTTTTTCTAACCAACAGAAACTTTAAAATTACTTCGCATAAGGAAAACAATATTTCAGAATATCAAAGGTTAAACTTAACTACATACTACGTAATTACATAAACGACGAAAAAATTAATAAAAAAGTACAAAATGGGCATTCTAAAAAAATACCTTAGCATTTACATACGTATATTTGATCATATAGATACCAAACGACCTGTACTCCCTGTTCAAGGTCGGCATCGCCCTATCAAACACCCTGTATATTATAGTATAGCACTCTATGCGTTACCACCTTTAAAGTAGGTAATAACGAGATATGATCTTTTTCTACATCTGACACGTCCTATATAACCGTTGTGTGGACTGATAGACCAGGAGCCCGCCGACCACAAATTGTGTCATAATTTTACGCCCAAAATGTGTGAATTGTTGTTAATTTGGGGTAGTAGAGCACATAAATGTTCATGCCAGCCCTTTTTTCTGGTACAGTAGCGTAGGGCAGGCCCCCAAATGTGTAAGAAATATGACTTATAAAAGTAAAACAGCCACAAAAAGTCATAGGTTTACGCGTAGGGGTTGGAGGTTGGATTTCTTAATTTACCCCCAAAAATCATGAATCCAGTCTCATTCATTTTGGGTGGTACAAGGGGCGGTACGTTCGCCCAATTTTGAAAAAAAAGTTAGATGAAAAAAATTATTGAATTTATGAATGGCAATCAGGAACTTGGTAAGTATGAACCGACAAAGTGTGAAAATATATTCGCCTTCTCTGAAAAGTGGTACAACATTGCCATTCACGATAATTGATGGCGTAGCAGAATTCCCTACCGCATATACTGTTTACATGTGTAATTCGATTAATAGCATAAATTTATGACTGGCGTTGAGAAACTTGTTAAGTATGAGCCTCCTGAGTGTGAAAATATGTACCCCATCTTAGAAAAGTGGTCTTGCCTTTCACGATAATTGATGGGATATCGGAGCTTGCTACCGCATATACTGATTACCCG
Source organism: Rutpela maculata (assembly GCA_936432065.2). Lineage (NCBI taxonomy): Eukaryota > Metazoa > Arthropoda > Insecta > Coleoptera > Cerambycidae > Rutpela > Rutpela maculata. The sequence continues at coordinate 55,736,571 of OW386285.2, forward strand.
TTTAATTCGATTAATAGCATAAATTTACTACTGGCGTTAAGAAACTTATTAAGTATGAGCCTCCTGAGTGCGAAAATACGTACGCCATCTTAGAAAAGTGATGGGAAGGTCTTGCCTTTCACGATAATTGACGGTGTATCGGAACTTCCCACCTCATATACTGGTTACCCGTGTAATTCGATGAATACCATAAATATACGACTAGCAATCAGAAACTTAGTAAGTATAATCCTTCTGAGTGCGAAAATACATTCTCCATCTTTGAAAAGTGGGACGAAGTTCTTGCCTCTCACGATAATTGGTAGCGTATAGCAGTTTCCTATCGCATATACTAGTTACCCGTGTAATTCGAGGAATATCATAAATTTATGACTGGCAATCAGAAACTTTGTAAGCACGAACCTCTTGAGTGCGAAGACACATTCGCTATCTTTGAAAAGTGGTGCGAAGGTCTTGCCTTTCACGATAATTGATGACATATCGGAGCTTCCTAACGCGAATACTAGGAAGCTCCGATACGCCATCAATTATCGTGAAAGGCAAAACCTTCTCTTCACTTTCTAAAGAGAGCGAGTATATTTTCGCACTCAGGAGGTTCATACTTACCAAGTTCCTGATTGCGAGTCGTAAATTTATGATATTCATCGAATTATATGCGTTAGTGAATTCTGGTACGCCATCAGTTATCGTGAATGGCAAGGCTGTTGTATCACTTTTCAGAGAAGGCGAATATATTTTCACACTCAGTAGATTCATACTTACCAAGTTCCTGATTGCCATTCATAAACTTATCATTTTTGTTACCTGACTTTTTTCAAAATTGGGAGAACGTAGCCATCCAAAATTAATGACAGTGTGGATTCATGATTTTTGGGGGTAAATTAAGAAATCCCTAAACCCCCATGCGTAAACCGATGACGTATTTGTGGCTGTTTTTTTTTACTTTCACAAGTCATATTTCTTACACATTTGGGGGTCTGCCCTACGCCCCTGTATAGAAAAAAAGATCTGGCATGAACATTTCTGTGCTCTACTACCAAATTAACAACAATTCACACATTTTGGGCGTAAACTTATGACACACAATTAGTGTTCGGCGGTCTCCTAGTCTATGAGTGAATGTAAAGTTTCCATCCAGGAGAATTATATTTTGCCAGAAAATAGCATAACTCTGGGGAAAAAATATGATCAAATTTGACATTTTTCGACTTGATGAATCGATAAGAATAAAACTAATCACGATATTGTCCGACTTTTATAATTTATGATATTCCCCCATCTTTGCTGCGCGAAAATAAGATATATAGGACTATCTTGTAGGTAATCCATCAGGAAAACGCGAAATTACAAGAAGAATTAATTACGCTGAAATTTAACATTCCATCTTACACCGTACCCCAACACAACTGGTACTAATGATGAGATGAATACTCGAATGCAAACTTTCCTCTCTATCTCATTAACCTCTGCGTTGCAAAATTAATTACATTTTATAGATAATAAACCGTTTATTGTCCGCGCCATTAACTGTACTTTTCAGGAAGAAATTGTTTTTTAAATTACTAATTATTTGCTGTAATGTAAATAAATAGTAAATATTTTTATAGGCATTTACCGACCTCTGACATGAGAAACCTATATAACATAATTAAAGTGGAAAAAAGAAGTTGCTTTGTGATGTCAGTATAGAATATCGTATGAATGAAATGAATTAAAAGTCCTATTGACAACTCAAACATCCAATACTATTAATGAGCTTATCTTTTTTTTTATTCATATTTCGAACCTTGTAGTTAGTAAATGTGCAAAATATTAGATTCTTTTTCAACTGCTTCCCCCTCAAAATAAATAATAAAAATAGAGCGCGAAAACACTGTGTGACGTCACACCACTCCTGGCGGTCGACCTCTCGCCTGTTCCCATATAATTTCATACGGCACGCACGACGGACGTGCTAATTTCGTTCATATCTTTTAAGTGTTATTAACATGGATAAAAAGGGGTTATATAAATATTGTATAGGTTCAGACTGTAAAAGTACATTAGTGTCTACTCCCAATAAAATGCTTATTTCATTACCAACTGATGAAAGTACTATTTGTGGCAGCAAGCTATTCACAGAGAGAAATTTGTTATTAATAAAGGGATGAAATATTATTGTGAGGATAAAGTCTAGTTTAATAGGTTATTATTAAAAATTGTACCATAATAAAATTTATAGCTTGAAGAGGATATGGAAAATTATATCTATTATAAAATACCTTTTATTTGCACATAACCAACATCGTCATCGCCGTAATTTTATCTGGCTGACCTAAAAATGAGATAAATTCGGTAGATTTTATTAAAGTAGATATCTGTCTAGTTAACCTACCGCTGTAACTAGCACCTCTCATTTCGGCACTTATGTAATCTTTAATATTATTAAAATATTTCATAACTATAAAAATATCTACACACAAAATGTTGGAATCAGACTTAACGTATCCATTTTCTAGAGAACGAATATTTTTATGTATAAAAAAATAACAGAATGAAATAAGTTAAATAACGAAAAATAACACCACACCCGCACAGTGTGCAACGAAATCTCTTAAACCGTTGAATGATAAGTTGTAATTTATCTAATATTGAACAACTGCTCAACGTTTAAACTGAAAATAACCGCATAACTCATAGAGCCAGTGGAGTAGTGTGACATTGTAGAAGAACGCACTACCGGGCGTCAAAATGACGCGACACTAATTTATTTCTCAGGGGCGCCAGCCGCGTGCTGCCCCGTTCTTCTACTCCCAGACGGGTTCGAGATAAGATGCACTTCGATAGCCGAATAATGGACCAAGGCTGCACTACCTCAGATCGATAACGACGATCTCTCTGGACGTGAATTCCTTGATTTAGGGTGTAGGTACCTTTTGAAAATTTAAATTTTCGCATAAAAAAATCCCAATCGAAGAATTTCTCTCCGACGGGATTAATCTTTGAGTGGGGGTCACGTTTTTATCTGCTAATAACGGACTCTACACCTTAGGATTTCTGAAAGAAACGCATAAAAAATCCCTATCAAACCTCCGTAAGGCAACCAGAAGGTCAAGTGTTAATGTGAGTTAACTCGACCCATCCGGTTTTCAATACAAAAGTTCTGAAAGGGATGGTAGACTGGCAACAAGTCTCAAGATCAATTAAGATGAAATAGTTCAAAGAATCCGTTTATTTAACAGATATGGTTATACAAAAAAAGAGGTTATAGCAAAATCCTTATTGTAAGAATCGCACCTTCCCCAATTAAGACAAACGACTTTCAGACCACACAGGCAAGAGCGCTTACGCTAACGATCGATTAGGTAGAAAAGATTCATGCATACCTTTTCAGAATCAAAATGCGAGCTTTTTAGAGAAGTCTTAGACTCTTTGTAATTTCATAATTACGGCTGACTGATTATAACTTAAAAAAGTTTTACTAAATAAATTTAGTTTCGCTAGAGACTACTTAGCTTTAAAGTTCTTATATCGTGGCGGTTCCAGGGCCGGATTATCCATAAGGCTAAATAGGCTATAGCCTAGGGGCGCCGAAGCGCGAGGGGGCGCTTCGGCAACTCAATACTAACTAATTTTATTTCCCGACGGCCAACGGATGACATTTACTGTTTATCATCGACCTTTGGAAAATAAAATGTACTGTAAAGTCGTATAATGCATAAGGGCAGGCGAAAAAAACAGCCACAAAATCGAGTCAGGATAACGAGCGTAAAAAAATTGTTTGTTTAAGGAAAGACAAGCATAAAAAGCTTTTGTACCCACCGTTTTATCTGGGCTGAAGTTAATAAATTTTTATAAGCCTATGTATATTCTATGTAACTATTTTGGTTACATTTTATAATTATATCCATATTAAGAAGTATAAATACCAAAATACCTAACTATTCATTTACTTATATTTAATTTTCAGAGATATCAGGATCTGAGAGAGAAGTAAATAATAAATAGAAAACGTGATATAATTTTAAGTAGAGTCCTGTTCATACATTTAAAGTAATTATTGCCGTAATCCTTCCGGGTATAGCCTGAGGCCTTCCTTATATAGTTGACCGCAGATTTAACAGGCACTCAAATAATGTCGGCGCCTTTGACCATCAAACACGCTGCATCGCAAAGCCAAAGATGCCTGTTAAATCTGCGGTTTACTATATCTACGACAGTACTTTTTTATACAAGAAAATTATTTATTTTTATGTCCATTTAATGAATGTACGTCCATGGACATAAATTGAACGTCTACTGGACGACTATCATCGGATTTACTTTGAAATTGTACAGAATAGACGTACTCTGAATGTCCATTTTATATACTGGAAGTGTGTACATTTTATGTCCATATAGGGACAGGAGATGGACATCCATTTCGTGTCCGTTGAATTAAATTTTATATTTTTGTAATAAATGAAAATATCTCCGTACCGCTTTCTCTCCAACACGTTTCTGAGATATGTATACATACCAGCGAATACCACACTGGCACACTGAACGTCCAACATATGTGCCCAACAGACGTCCTTATGTTCGGCAAATACACACATTTTAGGTCTCTATAGGGACAGCAGCAGGACGTCTATTTAATATAAAAACAAAAAAACTAGTTTTTCAATTTTACAACGTTTTTGTTTATATTTGGCCGTTATTTCTGTAAAATTTTTAGTTTATTTTTTATAGTAATTTGTAATTAATAATTTAATTTTAACCTTTTTTGTAAATTATTAATGATATTATTTGATACTAAACATTTATTAAACATTCAAATACTTCCTACATTTTGAAATATATAGCTATATTAGTCTAAAACCTCCTTTCAACTAAACAGTTTTTAAGTAAGTACTAGTAAACAAGGTTAGTGGTCGAGTGAGTTACAAATCATGGGATCGGCGCGGCGCTGGCGGTTCAATCCCTACTCATTCCGGTTTTTTTTCTGTTAAAATAATTTGGATGTACGAATATTGTTCAAAGTTGTGACATTTGGACGTCCCTCGGCTACCCGTCGGGTGTACTTTGAACCAAAAACAAACGTCCATCGGATGACCTGTATGTCCGTCGAGGACGTCCTTCAGATATCCATAGGACAATGTTGTGCTATTAAGGTAGTACAAAAAAACACCCGACCTGCGCTGCAGACGATCCAACCAACTAACTGACCTCCTAGGTACACTTTGAATATTGCCATGCGAACTCGTAAAAGTGAGCTGGTCTGCTGGAGCTAACATTATCGGTACGCTTTGAAGACGCTGGAATTCCAGCAGACCGGCTTACTTTTACAAGTTGTCATGGCAATTTTCAAAGTGTACCGAGAAGGTTGGTTGGTTGGTTGGATCGTCTATACACCTCTTTATTCCGCGCCAGTCTCATTGTTCGTCCTAAAGTGCGGAAGCAAAAAACGCGGAAACAAGAAACGCTGCAATTTGACCGGCATGCGCCAGCTCAACTTTTTGTGCCAATTAAGGAAATGTATACGTCTCTTATATGTTCCTTTTCAACTATATCAACATTTTACAGGATTATTTATAGGAAAATAGGAACGGAAAGAGATAGATATTATATCTTTCCGCTCCTATATTAATGCCCAATTATTTTCGTTTTTAAGAAAAATAATTTCGGTTGGTTGGTTAAAAATTTTTTGTTTAGATTTCTCCCCCCGCTCATCAATTTTGAAGCTGGGCCAAGCATTTTTTTTTACATATCTCCGCCTCCCCGTTCGTCAATTTTGAATCTGGACAAAACATATTTTCTTCAGATTTCACCCTCCCGCTAATTAATGTTCTTCCATTATGAATAAGTGGGCACAAATACATGATTAGCCTAGGGGCGCGTCAATCCTTAATCCGGCCCTGGGCGGTTCACGTACTCAAACACATTCATGAGGACTTATGACTGCATAAGTTTGATGGCGTTCGATCAGTCCGCAACTTACTTGCCCCTATGCAGTTGTTCAATATTAGATACATTACAAGGATCACCTCCGAGCGACTTTTAGGCAAAATTGAATTTTTGGTTTTTTATGCACAAGGCGTTTTCCTCTATAACTTTATTATTTGGAAAACCCTGCTATTGGCTTTCCTATCATCGCTTTATATGCACTACTCAACGCGCTCGACCAAATTGCGAGCCGCTGAGTGAATCCAAACTCTTTCTATGCAAGAAACCGGCCTTGTGCATGTGCATTGATTTTTATCAAATTTTTGCTTATCGGCGCTATGCCGTCTTTGTCAAAATCGTCGGTTTCGCCTTTTAGATGCATTGCATCGTTAAAATTTTATGCTCATACTTTAGAACAGGACATTCAATGACCGTACCTCAATGGTCAATGTGGAGGAATAAAAATGGAAAATATTTTAATATTTTTCAAAGTGCATTTTTGGAGTACCTCTTAAACTAGTTTCGGGGTACTTTTGAAAAATTTTGGCGTACTTTTAAAAAATATTATTTTCTTCAAAGTACAATTTTGTTGCACCTTTGAAAAAGTATATTATTCTTAAATCCTTGCCACTATATACTTTCGCTCTCATATCCTGAACCAAAACATTTTCCTAAGTGAAAATTCGGTGTTTCTTCGAATTTTCACCTGGTCATTTCTAATGCCTTAAGAAACTCATAACGGTCCTTATGGACTGGTCTGTGGCTTTGTAGTCCCTCAGACTCTTGAAAATGTCCTTAAATGAAATTTTTGCCTAAGTCGAATTTTTATTGTCTTCGACAATCATTCGCGGCGTCGCCGTCGCGTCGCCGTCGCACAGTGGTCCCAAATTGAGTTTTTTTGTTCAAAAATAGCTAGAGAGCGCAAATCTGGTCGGAAATGAAAGAATTTTTTTTAAATTAAAGCTTACCGAAATTCCAACAAATCCTCGGAGCTCGAATTTTGAGATAAAAATGTCCTTTTTTATTATATTAAGTTAAATGCAAAAAATATGTTTTGGCTTTAACTTAATATAATAAAAAAGGATTTTTTTTCAAAATTCGGGCTCCGAGGATTTGTTGGGATTTCGGTAAGCTTTAATTTACGTTAATTATGTGCAATTTTTGACCACTGATTTCTTACCGCTAAAGTTTTTGTGGTTGGCAGAAAAAATGTGTCTTTTTGCCCTAAAACAGCATACTATAACTATAACTATCAAAGTCGCTAATATTATTTTACATGAAGTAAAACGAATATTTTTATTTTAACACGGCTTCCAGTTCAAAACAAATTGCAGTTATTTATGCGAGGAATAAAATGGTCGGGTGGACGAATGTACATTTTCACAGTACCTACTTCAGAATTTTGTTTTATTGCCTATTGTAACACTCCGTACAATATTATTATATAGAGATAATTGCGTGAAAAGTTGAATGAAAATTTTCAGAGTACATATGAACTTGTTTTATTACCTAAAGTACGAAACGAAACAGAAATGAAATATTGACTTTTTTATTAACTGGGAAACTTTCGCAATAAATTTGTTTCTGTAATGTTATTTTCTGGTCCAGTTTTCATGAAACAAATATATTCGGGTCCGTTTGTACAAAGATGATAACTGTATCATATATCGTAATATTAATGAGGAGAAAATGTTTTTTTTTTTAACTACAAACAAGTCCCTTAATCCCTGTCAATATTATGGACTCAGTATTACCAGAAAGTTAGTTATATGAGAAGGTTTTGAAATTGCTGAAATAATATACAAACATACACACAGATGAAAAAGCTAAGCTTATTAGCATTTTTTGATATTCAAAACTTATACTTCCCTTCGCCTTTTTACAATGAACTATAATAACCGTAACGTCATGCAGTAGGCGAAAAAATTTGATTTGCTTTACATGCAGTGTTTGAAGCATGCCTTCTAACATAAATATTATAGTGTGCAAAGGGTGCCAGAGCAGCCATATGATGATATAACCATAATCCCCTTGGACAAGTACATTCTCCATCTGTTTATCGTTATTCAAGAATATCTGAAAACAATTTACATTAAATATGCTAATGTTTATTTAAAAAATGTACACACCTCTGATTTATAGATTTTGTCCCTCATGCTAGCATGAACTTCTTCCTTAACAATCAGTACTTTAGGATCACAAATTAATCATTCCTTTATCCTGAGTTTTTCTTCATGTCTAAAAAATTGAGCAATCGCAGAAAAACGTAATAAGTGTTTTTGGGCCATTTTCAATGCTAAAAATAGGTAAGTATATAGATACATACATATTTAAAAATTACTTCTTATGAAACATTACCATATTATAATTTTAATCACAAATGTTCTTACGAAACCGCTGAAATATATTATTATTACTCCAGTACAAATTTGGTATACAAACACTTTAAATACTGTAAAAATTCTTGAAAATTATACAACAAATAATGCACTATACACTTATACTTATGTGTCTTATAATAAGGTCGATATGAGAAATAAGATGGAATAGCTAGAATGGAAGAAAAACGTCACACTATTTCAGTCCATATCAGTAGGTATAGTCGAGGAAATACATATAGTAGAACGAAGGAGCAAGTAGAGTACTGGTATGGCTGGCTTTTCCACAATATCTCTTAACTGTCTTATAGTGGAGTGCAAGTCGTTGTCAATAGGGAACTTGCCCATTTATTTAAAATTTCATTAAAGTGTGTGTTTATGTATAAAAACACGCCATACCGAATATCAGCTCTAAATCGCAGTACTTACTTTGTAATAAATAATTAAAGTTGGAATCCACGCCACTCCTCACGAAAAGCACTGTGACGTCAGATTGAGAAAACTAGTCCCTCGTGCTGTCCCATAGATGGCGAACTTTGGCCGAGTGGTACGTCTTCACCTTAATTAATAGACTGGGCGGCGGTTGGCTCAATCAATTCTCTTTAGATAAGCTGTCTACAAATTTTTCAAAAAAAGCGATAATTATCGAGATATTCGAGGAAACGTAGGAAATTACGCGTTTTCCTATAGAGAGTATGTAAATTTTAAAAAAATATTTTTTCTCAGAAAGCTTTGTTTCGAAGGGCCGAGATTAACGAAGCGTCAGAGTGGTACATGATATTACGTGAACATCGTATATGAGATCGATTTCAGGTAATTAATGATTAATTACGGTGACAAAATGGAGAAATTTTACTGAAAAAAAAAGTCCCCTCTAATTCTTTCATTTTTGTCGGAACTCAAAAAATAGAAAAAAGTGTTTTAGCAAATTTAATTCTATTTAAATTAGCTAGAGTAGTCTTTTGGCGTAGGAGCTAAAATTAAAAAGTTGCCAACTGTAGAAGCTTAAAATTTGCGATTTTTTGCAGTACATGGCTGACATTTCAGTAGTTATCTCCGAAACAGAAAAAAAAAATCAAAATTCTGATGGTAGCAAAAGATTCGTAGTGGAAAATATACATTTGACCTTATTTTTTATTTCGAACCAACTCTCATCGTTTCGGAGATATCTGCGAAAAATAGCAAAAAACAGCTTATATTTCCGAGCCGAAAAAATTGCAAAAACATGCAATCTTGACATATTTTTAGAAAAACACCATTGGGGCGGCCATACGATGTCGCGACGTAAAGAGGAAGTTTTCCAGATAAACCTAATCTAAATTGCACGGCGAAATTCGAAAATTCGGCTCGACACGAACGAAAAGTAGCATTTTGTGGCATTTCAGAATATTGAAGATGTTTTTCCAACGAATATGTTTAAATTTTAGGTTAGGTTTCGTTCACTGCTAGTTGTTTCTGAAAAATGCTCATGCGCATGCGGAAGTATCAAAGCCAAAGCAGAATCGGTGTCGCTTGACGCCGTCATCCGACCTCCATCTGACGTCACGTTTCAGGAGTGGGTAAAATCGGGCAGATTTTAATCGCTTATATTTCTGGAAGAGATTTTGAGTATTTTAAATCAATTTTATTTTTTGGGCAAGTTCCATATTGTATATCATGTGTGTGGTTTAATGGTAAAAGCTGACGCTTGTAGGAAATGAACGCTTATGCCCAAAGTACCTTAAATCCGAATTTGTCGGGAAATCGACCTGTGCAAAAGGCCACTATCAAACATTTTCGTGATATTCATATAGTGTAATGAAAGCTCATGACTCAAAGATTTTTTTGGTCAATTTTCAAGACGTTTTCTGTATAAATTTTTTCAACGCTGTTAAATTTAAAATGAGTTTGATATAATTACGAGTAGCTGTCTTATTTACTTTTGTAAGAAGAAAATAATTTCTATTTTACGATAGAGAGGTCAACCGCACCCAAAATTTTGTAAGAGAGATTTCCTCTTTGACGAAGATTACACAAATTTCCTCGCATTTTCTCAAAGATTTCCTGAGATTTCCTCTTCGATAAAAAAAAATGTTGATGAGCGGTTGGGAGAAATTCGAAAAAGAAAAATTTCCTGAGATTTACTAAGATTTACTGAGGTTTCCTCAGATTTTCTTCTGAGTGTACACCAGATTTCCTTCGCGGTTTGCCTCTCGGCATGATACCACTTGATATAAGAAATTTTCAAAAAAGTCGAATTAGGCAGATTTATCCACAAAATGGAATTCTGACATAAATAATTCTAACAACTTTTCTTACTGTCAGTTCTTCATATCGTTAAAACTGAATGTAGTTTACTCTTACATAATTTTCACAACATGACATGTTATCTTACTCCATGGCAATCGTATTTTTAACAAAAACAAAGCTTTTTATGAAGAATAAATTTTCTGCGTAAAATGAGAAATAGAAAAGTTTACCCTCTTATCCACTTTAACTGTGGACATACTATAGTTTAGGGGTGGTATATAATATAATATTATAGTAGCAGTAGCAACAAACGTCCAAAGATCTTGTGATATAATTTCGATGATTGTTGTTTGAAACGTTGACATTTTCACACGTTCTCAGTGAAATGTTCCATTTTCAAATGATAATAGTGGATTGTGTGAGTCGGAAAAAGACCCGAAAACCTCGACTATTGTCTGATGCAATCAAAGTAGTTCTCCCCCTCCACATCCCGTTTTCGAGAATGCTGAACACCGTGGTGGTGGCAGAATTTCTCGTTGGGGTGACCTAAGCCCGCAAGCGGCCAAAAACCACCACCAAACTAGGTCAAACGCGTATTGATCATGTTTCACGGAGTTTAACTTATTGATCCCCATTTTCGAGCATGCCAATTATGAGAAGGACCCTGGGACGCGTGCCTGACACCCGCCCACCCCCTTAACGGCCAATAACAGTCCTCCAAAGGTTTTCCTCCCATTTTCGAGCATGCCGAACACAGAGAGAACCATGAATCGAGTGCTTGACACCTGTTCTCCCCCTCCATGGCAAAAAAATACCCCTTCGTAATTGCATAATGAGTGTAACTGCACGGGTTCAAAGAACGTAAAAAATAAATTTAAAATAAAAAAAGCTTTGCCCAGGGGTATGCTGAGAACGCACTCTCACCCCTTTAGAGGGTTGTTATTGGTCATTTAAGGGAAGGAGTTCCATCATCACCACCGATGTTCAGCATCCTCGAAAACGGAGAAGAGTCCCTCAAACAATTATAATACGCGTTAACCCCCGTTTGGGGATGATTTTTGGCCGTTTGCGGGAGTTTTGGCCCAAAGAGAAATTCTGCCACCACCACGGTACGGTGTTCAGTATCCTCGAAAACGGAGGGGAGAACTAATCTGGTTGCATCAGCAATAGGCGGGTTTTCGTCCGACTCAGACAATCCACTATAAGATTTCCTCACCAATACAACATAAACAAACCCCATAGGTACTGGTTCTTCAGTAGAATAAATGTGTATGTGGATACAACGAGACGTAAGAGAGGGGGGGGGGGTCGAGATATATAATTTTTTTTCTTCTGCCAAACAATGTAACATAAAAAAATAGAAAATACGGGTGTTGTATTTTATTAATGAAATTTCATAATTTAAAATAAAAAACCGCTGCCCAAGGAATCACTACTTCCACATCCAGATTTTCTATCCAAGTCACTCACAACGAAAAAAATTTGTATGTGGAAATAATTGTTTATGGAAATTTAATAATATAATATTTGAAATCCTCTACCCCAAAAACCCATAAAACGATACCCCACATCGGTAGTGAGGTGGGGGTGGTGATAGGGGGGTGGTAGTGGGGGTGGAAGAAGTAAAAAAATATTTTGAGGTTTTTGGTTTTTGTACACACACTAAATCAATTTTTTTTATCCCCTTTAATAATGGGGTGGGGGTGGTAATGGGGGGTGGCTAATGCCAATTTTTTTTTGAGACCTTAGCTTCTCTTGTATACACCAAATACCAATTTTATGGACTCTTACCTGCTTGATTCACGTATTTACCCCAAATTTACCCCCCAACCCTTTGACGGAACAAGATGAAAATATAATTTAGTTCTAGATCTCGTTAAAGTACATATGTGTACCAAATTTCAAGTCAATATCTTAAACGGTTCCAGAGTAAACGTGCGCACAAAAAAAAGTTACAGACAGACCGACAGACAGAAATTTTGTTTTCCCTCAAACTTAAAATCTCGACGTTTCATGACATTCTAAGCCTATTTGAACAATAAAAATTTTTAAAAATTTTTTTGTCGTTACTATATTTCCACTGAATATGGAAGTAAAATATACGAGATTACCCCATTGACCAAAGTTTGGTTAAAATCAGTTGGAGATTAGAAAGTAGCTGAAGTACAACTAAAACCAAATAACGTTTTTGCTTTGTTGTGCTTCGCCGTGTAGGCAATGCCTAAAGAATTATGTACATACGTATTCAACATCCACTTCAAAGAAACCATAAACAATACGATCTTGAGATCCGTAACGGCTATTCATGCTATAAAACGAATATTCCTTATTTATTAATTTTGTCTGCACATTTTCACCCATAATATAGTGTTACTAAACGTCTGTTTTTTACCGGACACGTCCCTTTTAGGGTTTGTTTCATATCCGGTATAAATTTTCAACTTTATAGCGAAACGCCTTATTTTTAACCGAGAATACGACGAGACATCCAGGCAGCAAGGGACAAAGACAAACTTTCAAAGTAAAAGAATAGCTCACAAAAATATAAGACAAGTGCAAGTAATACTTGATTATGTTTACGAACGAGGAGACATTGTATTTTTGTAAACAATAGTTTTTAGTATATATATACCTCAGTTTTATTGTGGATATATTTTATGCCGAGAAATATATTGCTTTTATCTGTATATACATATATAAAGCCACTGTTTTTACACTGTATTAGTTTTTACCTATATTTATCTCTTCGGTTTTTGTTTAGGTATTTTTCGATGAGTTAGGAACTTAAAATTTGTCATGAAAAGGGAAAGTACCTTTACTAACTTAAAAAGTTTTAAAAAGTTGCAAAATTCAAAATGGCGGCTCCAATGTGACGGCTAATCTATGTAGATAAAAGGCAAAACTCTTATTAAAATAAAAACGCTGCCAAAATTGTAAAAGATGTAAAAAATATAGGAAAAAACTTGTGGAGAATTAAATTTCACACAAAAGGTAGGTGGCGGCATATATGTATATTTTATCGTTTTGGCGATATCTGCCTTTCAATTCGATGAATCTGCACAATGTCACACTTGGTACGCATCCTTTGCATATACTATAAAAGGTAGACAAACTCCACTGAATTTTTTGTAAAAATATTAATTCTCTACTTCTTTGTATAATGTTTTTCATACACCGTACCATTTTCGCAGCTCGTCGATTTAGCTTAATCGGTCTGCTTGTCCCTCTCCGTTGAATTTTCCTCCATCTTATACATTCGCATAGTCGAGTATACTTTAATTTTGCGGGTCTAAAGGTCGCTTCATTATATAAACTAAGAGGATCAGACATACGCGACTAGTTTATCTCTGCGTCATTACAATGGCTCTGTGCGCATAGCATATCACATCGTACGTTGTGTTACCAAGTCATACATCCGCCAAGTTAAAGTTTACTCGACTATAGTATACTATTTTCTTATTGGAATCATTTAGTTATTAATTATGAATTTTAAATATTTCTTCGAATATTGTTTCGAATTATTCTTCTTCTCTTTGTTGTATGGTACACCTGACATCACGTCATCTGTCGTGGTTGCCTATTATATGCACAACATCGTCATAGCCTTTTCCTATCACCTCCTTGGTGATAAATAACGTGTACGTGTTTACCCGATGTTAATTTACTATCTAAATGGACGCCTAGAAATTTGACACAGTCGGTGATTATTATTTTATCTAAAGTATATTATTTAAACTAAAAATCATCGATTCTGTTTTGTTCGCATTAAACATTAAATTATTTGCCAAGAACCAATCTTGAACAGTAGATTGAGTATCGTGTACACTTGAAAGCAATTGGTCATCTTTATCATTTTGTATTAATGTGGTGTCATCCTCAAAAAGGACTGATCTTGCTGAGACAGTGTTATAAGGCAAGTCATTGACAAAGATAAGAAACAGAATTGGGCCTAATACCGAGCCCTGAGGGACACCAAATTTAACTTTTATTGGCTTAGAATTCATATTATCATAGTTAACAAACTGGGACCTTTCTTGAAGATACGATGATGGTAACTGCTGGCTGCTAATAGAAAATTAATAAAAAACTAACTTTTTTTATCAATATGTCATTTGAGACAAATACTTTGCTTAAATCTAAAAAAATACAAAATTTCACTTTCTTCACTTATCATATCCGCTAACGTATTTATGGCTAGTGTAGTGTAAGTACTCAGAGTCAAAAGGAAGATGGAGAAAACTATGGCGTTAGCAAATCTGATCTTTGTACTTTTTGTGATATTTCTCCGAATTTTGGTAAAATCGTAAGTTGCCGATTTGTATTCTTCGTCGCGTTTCATATTCGGGGTTGCCGGTATTGTCCACAAGGGCTCCGAGATATACCATTTTGTTTACTACCTCGCAGTCACCTATTCTTTGAGTGTCTGGATGGTTTTCATTCGGTCGATCTACAATCATAATTTTTTCATTTTGTTGTATTTACATTTAAACCGTACTCCGCGCTTATTGTTTGAAGGTTATCCAACAGGTGTATGATCTCATACTCGCTTACTGCAACTAAGGTTGTGATGTTTTACACAATTATTTTTTAGGGTTCATTGGGTTCTTTTTAAGAAAATAAAAAAAATATTGTCTTGGATATAAATAAAACATTTTAATGTTTTAAATTTTTAATTATGATTAAACAGATTGACGCAATATCCGAACAGTTGGAAACTAAAGTTACTAATAATACAGCACTACAATTATTGTGCTGAAAGACTAAAACAATACTCACGCGATCCCTCGGTGAATGTTTATAATATAGATTGCCATTCTTGACTGTGGTTACGAAGATAACAGTTCCTTCCTGGCGCTCGAAAACAAAATAATTAATATGGCACACAAACCACGGTACCAGAAAAAAACCGGTGGTCACTGGTACTTGAAACAAGGAATTTGTTCCAGCTTGATATCTCTATATCTGTTAAATGAGGGACATCAGCACGGGACGCCGTTACATCCCAATCTGACAATTCTCATCAGTCAACTTCACCAACTAGATTCTAATACGTATAACAAATAAATAATGAATTAACGGGTGCTCTACAAGGTGGTATCATCTGCAAATCTCAAGTTGGAAATTTTGGCTTCGCCTATAGCTATACCACCCTGTCAAATCTCTAGCGGCACAGCACATTTTATGTTCACTAGAGATGTATAATAGGATTGGTGACAGAACACAGCCTTGCCTTTGCCAACTCTACATTTGTCGGAATTCTTGTTGTAGACTTCCATCATTCATACAGTCGGTGAATAATAAGCACCAGATGTCTAGGTGTTCCCATCTAACAGTTTGACCTACTCCACATTGTCAAAATCTTTACGAAACAAGGGTATTGTTACGTGTTTACTTTTGTAAACACCCTATATCGTGGATTCGGAAATTATAACGCCAGAGTAACACAAAACACTAATTAATTAACTTACGTACTAATTACAATAATTAATTACTTCGCTGATATTACACTACGTACTATGATTCAATAATTCAGTCACTTGATCACCTTGGTCACTACTTTTATCCTTCTGATCTTACTATTCTTGCTATCTGAACTAAACTGCCCACTCTGGGCTTCTCCATACCTTTATATACCTAAAGATCAGAACTCCAGAATGCTCTCTCCTTCTGGAATTCTCTAGTAGGCTCTCTACAACATCCAAACTCTCGCGCTATCTCTGAGCCGATTGACAAACCAACCAATTTAGTTTCCTGTTGCGTATACATGAGAATTTAGAGGCAACTCACATAGATCTCTGGGGGTGGAACATGTCACACTGCCCCCTCCTTAAATCTGAACGTCCCGGTCAGGCAATAGTCTCTTCAACGTACTTAATCAGTCTGTCTAAGTGTACGATTTTCATCTTCGACTTTTTACTTCCTTGATTTCGATAGGCAACGTCATTGATTCGGGTGATGACAGAGTACGGTCCTTCCCAAGGCGGTTGAAGCTTCGGGGACTGATGATGCCACTAGCTGGTCTCCATTCTTTCTCAAATATCGTTTAAGTCGCTCCACAAACTCACTCATAATTCCTTTGATCTGACTGACTTCTGTCTCGACTACATCTACTGTATCTTCGACCTTGTTTATCTCTTCTTTGACTTCGCTCTTTAGTTCTTCATTGGCGGAAATGATAACGTTCCGTTGTATTTTTATTTGATCATTCAGAGTTTTCCTTAATTCTTCCTGGCGTCCTCTTTGTTTCTTTTTCTCCCCTTGATGTTGTCTTTCTTGTTCTTCTTTCTCTTGCTGTCATATTTCTATCATTTTTCTCAGCTCAGTTTTTTCTTCTTAACATTGCCTTTCTTGCTCTTCTTTTTCCTCTCGATGTCTTATTTCCAGATCGTCCATAATTTTCTTCAATTCGTCTCTTTTTTGACGTTTTATTTCTTACTCTTCTTGACGTCTTCTTTCTTGATTTCTCATAAACTTTTTTATTTCGTCCTCTTCCTCACGTCTTCTTAATCATCTTTTTCTTCCTGACGTCGCTTTTCTTCCTCGTGACGCCACTTTTCTTATTCTTCTTTATCTTACTTGCGTTGCTTCTCCATCATCTTCCTAAACTCCGCAAGGAATCCCTGCATTTGTTGTTCTGTTGCCATGCTTCTTCTTATTGATATGGGCATACGATGACGTTAACCAAGTATATTGCACAATAGTGTTAAGAAAATTCAGATATCTCGTCGATATTTCCAGTGGAACTTTCTAGAAAAATCTCTAAATGGTACGAAAGAGTCTTATTTAGGACCTATGCCACTATTCGATTGTTAGAATTCCTCTATCTCGAGTAATTTCTAAATAGAATGTTCTAGAATTTTTTTACTAATTTTGAAATAGAATGTTCTAGAAATTTTCTTAAACTAAGACAAACAAATCTTATTTAGTGTCTATATCACTTTCCAGTTGAGATAATTCGATTATCTCCACTAGTTTCCGAATAGAATCTTCTAGAAATTTTCGCGAACTAACACAAATGAGTCTTTTTCAGTACCTCTGTCATTTTCCAGTTAAAAGAATTCGATTATCTCCACTAATTTCCGAATAGAATGTTCTAGAAATTTTCTCGGAATCGCACTATTAACAGTTTTCAGTTCAAAAATAGTCCTTACACAACGACCTGTAAGTCAATTCTCCGTGTCACCACTAATTCCCGGGAAGAACACTGTAGAAACCTTCTCGAACAATCCAGAAGTCTTCTGCTATAATCCCACTTCTGACACCAATTGTTACGTAAACACCCTGTATCGTAAATTCGGAAATTTTAACACCAGGGTAACACTAAAAAATAATTTATTAACTTACATACTAATACAATAATTAGGACTATGATTCAATAATTTAGTCATTTGATCACTTTGGTCACTTCTTTTATACTTCTGATCTTACTACTCTTGCTATCTGAACTAAACTGCCCACTCTGTACTTATCCATACCTTTATATACGTAAGAATAAGAGCTCCAGAATGTTCTCCCCTCCTTCTGGAATTCTGTAGTAGGCTTTCTACAACATCCTGATTCTGACACCGCTCGTGCCATCTCTGGGTCGATTACCAAACCAACCAATTTAGTTTTCTGTTGCGTATACACGAGAACTTAGAGACAACTCACATAGATGTCACTGGGGGTGGACATGTCACAATAGGCATATGATATTTCTTTGCCTTCTCGATAAGTTGTCGCAAATTCAGAATTTGTTCTCTAGTGTTATGTCCTTTGGCAAATCGCCTGCTCTGGAGGTATTTTCCAAGACAGATAAGGCTGAAGTCGATTGAAGAATATACAGAATATACTTAGTTCATATTCCCTAAATTTGATCGTAACGATGAGAAACACTTTGTATATAGGTACCATTACTGCATTGTCATTTAATTGGCAAGAATAAGGTCTTGTACACATCATAGTTCATTATTCAACATCATTCTATTTCGATTTACTAAGAAGTACGGAACAAAGATTATAATCGTAATCTTGAAGCATTGAATCAAACTTGGAACACCTGAACACTCCGTATGGAAAGCTCTCGAGTTTATGTGTACGTAAACAGACCACTTATATGCTCGGGAATTGCTGTGTGATATTGAATAATTTAATCGAACGGTCGTATCGCATATAAAACAATTATAAGTGGTTCGCCTGGTTCATTCGTGTATGTATAATGCCAGAGGTCCTTTATGTTCAGTTCTCATGGCCAGAATTATTCCTGCTCCGTATCCTGTACTTAACCCTCCACTAAAAATATCTGCATTGGTGCAGGGTATTAAAACATAGAGGTAGTTTACGAGGTCTATGTAAAGTAATTCAGAAAGTACGACCAACATGTTTTCTTTAGTTCCCTACAACATGTGGAGACTAGATAAAGAAATCTGAATATGTAAATCAAATTTTGTTGTGGTTTGAAATTCGTATTGTCATAATTTTCTTGGAAGGAGAATTGCACAAGTCTCAAAATTGCGCTTTTTTCTATCTAGATTTCGCAACCAGATGGTAACAAGTTTAGTTCCTCGTATACCGGGTGATTCAGTTTGGTATTCGCCCCCCTGTATCTTTTTTATTTTAACAGAAAACTACAACAAACCATATATATTTGCAAATCGTTTGTCAAGCTCTATCGAATGACGTCCTTAAATCATCTTTTTGATCACATATGCCAAAATAACGATAGTCAACTTTTTTTTCAAATGGTATGCTAAACATTTTTTTGCCGATTGTTGTAGAGCTTCTCTTTCTGCATTCAACCATGTGAAAAAAGTATACACTTCCATAAGGAAAATTTCGAGAAAATTAATAAAATACGAAAAAACTTCATTTAAAGGTTTTGTTTCTGATTCAACATAGTTAGCCATGGAAACAAGTGAATTTTGTCATTGTTAGTAATGTCAAATTGAAAATACTGTTATTTGTGACTGTGTTATTCGTTTTTGTTTTATGTTATACTTCTAAATAGATTTACACAATGGTATCTTACAATAATGAAAAAAAATTGGACATGATATTAATTTATGGAGAGTGCGGAAAAAACATAAAGTAGCCAGACGTTTATATCAAGATCGCTTTCGAAATAGGCCGGTATCATCAGTCAAAATGTTTGTAAAATTGAGAAATATGAGCGAAAGTGGAAGTTTTGAGAAAAAAAGAAACGTTTTTAAACACCGTTAGATTTCTTCCTTTGGTTCTATCTAAAAGAAAAAGTTTACTTTATACCTCTAAATGACGTCGAAGATCTTAAAACTAGAATACGAATTGAATGCTGCAGATTAAATGTTAAAATTCATTCTTCAACATAAGGAAAATTTCGAAAAAATTAATAAAATATGATAAAACGCCATTCAAAGGTTCTTTCTGAATCAGCATAGTTAGCCAAGGAAGCAATTGAATTTTGCCATTGTAAGTAATGTAACTGGTACCAACTAGGCAAATCAGATTCGAAAGAGAGGGATTTGTACGAGGATTGTGTACGGTACTGATGAGGCGTAAAAATTTCGAAACAAAGTTTAATGTTTTGACCAAACAAAGTTCTGTTTTTAAATAATTATGTAATTCATTTTTATATAAACAAACATTTAATGTCGTATCTTTAGTTAATTAATGATAATAACACTCCGGTGTTATTTAAAAAAATAACAACTAATAATAAATAACAATTACCAAGAAAAAAAACTACCAATACTTGAAAACTAACTAACAATTAAGAAAATAAAAACATTATTTATTGCTTCATATGTTCGAAGAGTCCTCCGTTCGCTTCTAAACATAATCGTCCTCTGTTTATCACGCCTTGGGTACATACATGTTGAAGAATTTCAACATTTAATCTGCGGCATTCAGTTTGTATTCTATTTTTAAGATCTTCGACATCATTTAGAGGTGTAAAGTACACTCTTTCTTTTAGATATGGCCAAAGGAAAAAATCTAACGGTGTGAGATCCGGTGATCTGGCAGGCCACTTGACTCCCTCACTACGATTTCCGATCCTGGATAAGCTGAATTTAAGTAATTCGTTACAATTATAGCATTATGTGGCGGTGCCCCATCTTGTTGAAATATCATGTTATGCCTAATATGTAATGGAACGTCTTCTATGAAATTTAACAACTCTTCTCTTAGAAACCGTAGATATCTTTCTCCACTAAGCGTGCCTTCGTAAAACTTTGGTCCTATAATTTGTCCGTTGAGAATCCCACACCATACGTTAATTCCCCAGATATTTTGGAAATTAGTTTCCTGAAGCCAGTGAGGATTATCCTGCGACCAATAATGGCAGTTATGTCTATTGACAATTCCATTATTATGGAAACGGGATTCATCTGACCACATGATGCGATCTAATATAGTCATTTCTTGAGCAACTGCCAACCACGCTACTAGACGTCTCTCGTAATCTCCTGGAAGCAAGCCCTGATGTAAATGTATTTTATATGGTCGCAGTTTATTGTCTCTCAGAATTCTTTGAATTGAAGAATATGAAATATCAGTTTCTGTCGCTAACTGACGAATAGAAATATGCGGGTCTACGAAAACACGTGCTAAAACTGCAACTGTATGTTCCTCATCTCGTGCGGTTCTGGGCTTAAAAACGTATCTTTTTTTCTCAAAACTTCCACTTTCGCTCATATTTCTTGCCAATTTTGCAAACATTTTGTCTAATGGTACCGGCCTATTTCGAAAGCGATCTTGATATAAACGTTTGGCTGCTTTACTGTTTTTTCCGCACTCCATAAATTAATATCATGTCCAATTTTTCTTCATTAGTGTAAGATACCATTGTGTAAATCTATTTAGAAGTATAACATAAAACAGAAACGAATAACACAGTCACAAATAACAGTATTTTCAATTTGACATTACTAACAATGACAAAATTCAATTGTTTCCGTGGCTAACTATGTTGAATCAGAAACAAAACCTTTAAATGAAGTTTTTTCGTATTTTATTAATTTTCTCGAAATTTTCCTTATGGAAGTGTATACTTTTTTCACATGGTTGAATGCAGAAAGAGAAGCTCTACAACAATCGGCAAAAAAATGTATAGCATACCATTTGAAAAAAAAAAGTTGACTATCGTTATTTTGGCATATGTGATCAAAAAGATGATTTAAGGACGTCATTCGATAGACCTTGACAAACGATTTGCAAATATATATGGTTTATTGTAGTTTTCTGTTAAAATAAAAAAAGATACGGGGGGCGAATACCAAACTGAATCACCCGGTATATGAACTGACGAAATAACAAAAACAATAGTTTGTAATAAGTCACACCAGAAATATGTACCTTGTGTGGCGGGTTCACTGTCTGTGTGCTATAGCTCTCGCTTTTTTGACGCAATATTCTAACATGGGATAATGACCTGCTAGGTTTGCTTTCTGTTATATGGTATTTTTTGTAAATGTTTTTATTGAATTATGTTTATGGTTCAAACATACACTGTTGTGTTACTTTATTATGGTTCTTATAGTTTGTTGTAATTTTATTATGTAAATGGCTCTTTTGTGCATTTGATCTTCCAGTTAATTATTTTTGCTTAAGCTGTTTTTCCCTGGCTTCTTGGCCATTGTCGATACAGATTAGGTGCTATTATTGTCGTTCAATCAACTTGTAAGGAGGGCCATCTACATTTACAAGATTAAACACTGTGATTTCATACCCAATATAGGGTAAATGTATGTTTTCATATTTTTTTTTTTTAACTATTTAACGTCGGCCTATTTCCGCTACCAGGGCCTATCACCGACGCCAGGAGACGAGCTACCCCAACCTGGAAATTTTGCCGAACCTCTTCCCTTAAGAAGAGTAGGGATCTTTTACTTGCCTAACATTTAATAGACAAGGGACCGTCTGCTTTACATCCCCTCCGAAGGATGGTATATCCACTACGTAATCCTCGTCTGAAATTACGTAACTTCCGAGTATACACTGATATACAAGCCTCTAGAAGGTGGGACGGGAACGCTGTATTTCCCAAGATGGGAGCCCATTCAAGTACTAACCGCGCTCGACGTTGCTTCAACGGAATATCGACTGATATTCACATTGAAGTCGCCTCTACGCTCGCCCCATTCATATATTTTAAAACCACTATTTGTGATATGAATCAATACTGGTTGTACGATGATAAACATAAATTTCTTTGACGTAAATATAAACTTTTTCAATATTGGGCAACCAATATGGGCGTAGTAGGTAAATGTTAATATCTGAAACGATATATTCTAAAATTGGCTTTCCTAGTAAAGGGTACATATGAAACTTTCAGTATTTTAAAATCAATATGTGATATACAATGTCCACAAATTTTAATATAGAATCTACTGACACAAACATGAATGTACCACATCTTGTTGTTCCAAAGATTAATAAAATGTTAACTACCGGTCCGGATGGAATACTAGCATTTCTTATGTGTTCCCTTTGTCAGTTATTTTCAATTCAGCATGAATTTCTTGTCATTGGTCGATGGTTATGAATATGACTTGCATAATTTAATTTATACTGGAAACGTTAGATGGAGGGGGTCAAGTTAATGTCATATATACCGATTTTTCTAAAGCTTTCTACACACTTAATCCGCATCTTGATACAAGAATTGTTCTGTTTCGGTCTTAAAAACATTTATCAACGTTTTTATTCTTACTTGTCTGAAAGAGAACTTACTGTATAATACCGTGGTTAACTTTAAAATCTTAAATGGGAACCCCTATTTTTTATTGCAGAATCGTAATTTTTGCCGTAGAATCCGATTCTGCAATGAAAAATAGTTGCCCCACTCCAAGGGGTGGGGGTGGGAGGGTCGCGTTTGGTATCATTGGATAGCCCTTTTAAAATGATTAAGGACGTGTTTTTTCTTTTTTGGATCCAATGTGTGTTTCTCGAGATATTTGACCGTTTCCAGACTTTTTGAACACCCGGTATATGATTGAAGTAGTTATGTTAAATTTTATGTTCCAGCAGTCCATACACGTTTAACTAATCAAATTACTCTTTTTTTAAATCTAAATATGCCTCGCACAACTTGAATCTTTGCACTCGGCGTGTTCAAATTATACATATTACCAAAATAATGTTAATATATTTTGTACCGCTGTTAACAAACATAAGCAATCAGTTTTGCATTTATACTAAAAGTATTGTTAATGTTATGTATAAATATTTTATGTAAATGTCATTTAAGTTTTCATTAGGTATTTGTTATATAAAAATTCGTAACAATGTCTGCTTTCACTTGCCCTATAACTAAATTCCTTATCTGTTTGGGTAGATATATACCGGGTGATTTTTTTAGTTGGTACAGCACCTTTTCCTCGCTTATTATTAAAGATAGAGTTTTGAAATTTTGCATGCATACTTAGTGACATTTTTTGCATCTAATGCACTTTTTAAAATTTTTCTGCTGTTTCCCGTCTAACCGGAAGTGACGTCAACTTTTGATTTTCAAATGAAACACTATAGTTTTACTTTTAGATTTCAAAACTAGATTTTTTCTGAGTTAGAAAATATAAAAAAAGTATTACATTAGAGAGGAAAGTTTTTGAGATAATGCGATTTTAGGGTTTCAGATGTTGAGAAGCACTAAAAATCGAGTTACCTATGGAATGATTTTGTGGCAGATTAAAATTGTCGTCAAAACGCGTAGTAGGCGCATGTCAAGTCAATAGAAGTTTGCGTTGTCGTCTTTGAATTTAGCATTTCAAAGTTTTCTGGCGTCAGTTCACAAAAAATTAGTGAAAAAAGTGGAAAATGATTATACAAACGAATATTTGTTTAACATCCTTATGATTTTTAACCAAAATGGTCAAGGATATTTACCAACTTGTCGTAGTTTCAATGCAGAATATCCCGAGAAAAGAAGACTTGATCGTCGATTTTTCAAAAATGTGACGAGGCAAGAGGATAATGAATTAAATATTCTATTGGCCGTTACGAAAAATGCAGGTGTTTCAATTCGTCAACTAGAAGTGCAATTTGACATATCATATTCCTCCATCCAGAAAATATTGAAACGATACGGGCAGCATCCTTGCAAATACTCGATAGATCAAAAGTTATTTCCTGGAGATTTTCCCAGACGAACTGCGTTCTGAGAATGGTTCATGATAAAAAATCAAGAAGATCCGGGGTTTTGGCGCAGAGTAATTTGGAGTGACAAGGCCAGTTTTAGCAATAACGGCATTTTCAATCGACATAACGCACACCAGTAGTTAACCACGGTTAACGTACACTTAACTAAATCCAGCAACTTTCAGATAGTTTGGAAGTTCAATGTTTGGATTGGGCCTATGAACAACCAACTGATTGGACCTGTTGTTTATGATTAAAATCTGAATGCTGCGTTTTATTCCCAAAACGTATTGCCTTTCTTGAAAGAAAATTATCTAGATCATTTACCTTTGACAGCACTTAGAGAAATTTATTTTATGCAAGACGAAGCCCCACCTTACAATGCAAGGGTGGTGGACGGTCTTCTAACAGTTATTTTTGAGGACAGGTGGATCGGAACCTCTGGGCCGATCAGATGGCCAGCGAGGTCCCCGGATCTCAATCTATTGGATTTTTTTAATTAAATATAATGTTTATGAATTCGAACGCGAAACAAGAGCGGCTTTGGAATCACGTGTTCGTGAAATCTGCCAAGACATGAACCCCTAGTTTATTGAAAACAGAAGAGAAAGTCTCAAGAGAAGGGTTGAAAAGTGTTTAGATCAAAATGGTGGCTTATTTGAAAATTATTTTTGATAATTTCCTTGTTATTGCAGTTTCATGTTTAAATTTTTGTCACTGTGAAATAAAAATGTTTATTGTTTTGTTTGTCTTTTATTGTTTGAAATGCTAAATTCAAAGACGACAACGCAAAGTTCTATTGGCTTGACATGCGCCTACTACGTGTTTTGACGGCAATTTTAATCTGCCACAAAATCATTCCATAGGTAACTCTATTTTTAACACCTGACACCTTAAAATCGCATTATCTCAAAAACTTTTCTCTCTAACCTAATACTTTTTTACATATTCTAACTCAGAAAAAAATTTAGTTTTGAAATCCAAAAGAAAAACTATAGTGTTTCATTTGAAAATAGAAAGTTGACGTCACTTCCGGTTAGACGAGGAACAGCAGAAAAAATTAAAAAAGTGCATTAAACGCAAAAAATGTCACTAAGTATGCATGCAAAATTTCAAAACTCTATCTTTAATAATAAGCAAGGAAAAGGTGCTGTACCAACTAAAAAAATCACCCGGTATACAAATGAATAAAATAACAATATTTATTTTTATGGATGGATATTTTTAAACAGTGTAGTTTAGAAAGAACGCAAATCGATGCAATAATTTGTGAATGCATTTGCACTGCGTAAAACATTATGTTGTCAATATAGGCATACATACCAATGTTTTAATACTAATATTTCATTAATATCCAATATTTTTCTACGGTTAAAATGTATTGCTGGTTCCAGCCATTATTTTGTTGTACTACGGATTTACTTTGTCTGATTATCTTTCGGGGAACAAGTTTTTCCCTATTATTTTGTAACGACTGTTACGATGTATTTCCTCGGTACAAAATTGTTATTCTGAAGTTTTCCATAGATAAAACTGTAATAATTGAGAGTGGTGATATGATTTAGTTGGTTAAATGCAAGCAGAAAACAGTTAGCGAACGGATATTACAGCGTTAGTTCGATCGTTTATAAATTCCAATGATTTCCTCTTCTTGTCGGAGATATAGAAAATAGAGGTGGACGAGTCCGCATCTGGAATGCATTTAGCTCAGAAATGGCTTGTTATGGCTAATAAAGAGGACGCCGTGACATTACAGATGACCGAAAACGTGACTGAAGTCTTGGCCCAGCGCCAGCTAACACCCGGAGTCCGGACTGTTCCCTAGGTCCCCTTTATAGTCTCGGGACAATCTGTTTGAATCGAGACTTTTTAACTGCTAGTTGGATTTTTCAGAATATGTAGTGTTTTATGCGTAAAATCAAGCAATCTTATTCAATTGATGCTAAGTAAATGTTATTTTTACTATATCGATAAGATTTTAAAGTCCAAAAAATATAATTACGGAATGTGCTTTTGCAAATATTTTAAATGAGTTATTAAATTGTGTAATATAGAAAATGTTTAAATCAGAAAGTCAGTTTTGAACATTTATAAGATCGGTTGCAATAATGGTCAAACTGGAAATTAGGCAAATGGCTAATATTTTAGAGTAGGAAATGTTTGGCCATCATTAAGAGAAATAATAAAAATAATATTTATTTACAACTCGTAAAACATAAAGCAGTACAATAAAAATATAAATAAGTGAATATAAACAAATATAGGTTGAATTGGCCAGATGGCCAGGACTTGCTTGTGGAACCCGGTTACAAAATGTAGAATTATGAAGAAAATCTTAATATTTATACAAATACATATCCCAGGTACATACACAAACATTCTTTTTTTTTTAATTTTCCAACAATACAAGTATCGTATTGACGTAAATATTGACCTCCAATAACTGTTTTGCAAAAAATATTTTTGAAAAGTATGGGACCAACATGAAAAAAGAATAACAAAACAAGGTAGAATGATGTAATATAAACGGCTAGATAATAAATTAAATCTATTATCAAAATCAATACAAAAGAACTTAACAAAAATAAAATTATAAAATTAACTTTTATAACAATAAACAGACTAAGGTAATAATAAAATATTTTCAGTAAACTTGTTTTAAAGAATATCACATGTTCTTTTCAAATCAAAGACTGTGGATATTTAGTCTATTTTTATCAATAATCCATTTTTTTTTATCATCTTTTTATACCTATATTTAAGTAGGTATTTTCATTTGTTATATTTGCAGTATTTGGGATAGATGTTTAAATTTGTATAATGTTCTTTATATTTTTTTAAAACATAGTTGATGTGAACATCGTATTTTAATGTATTATCAATGTAAGTGCTCACTTCAAGTTTTGAACGCATGAAATGTTTACTATTAACTCTCTTAGTTTTATCTGTATTATATTATGGTTTGGCAGAGACTCCTGTTATATGAAATGAAGGCTATAGTCTTGCTGTGGTTTATCGTCAGTAATTTTCAACTGAAGAAAATATAACAGACAGATTATCTTCCAGTTTCCTTTAATAATCTCTGTCATTTCCACCAAAAGAGGCTGCTGCACTATCGCTTGCCAAACTGACGCTATCACCTTTTCAATTTAAATAAATCATTCAAATAAATATTGAAAAGTATAGGTCCAGTACAGTTCCTTGAGGAACTCCATATAGAACTGTTTGCATATTACTTAGAGTATCATTGATTTCCGTGGCAGCAAGGTACTCCACTACTGCTTTAATTGTCGATTAGGTCATGAAACTTTCACGTCGAAGGTGCATCACTCATTCATCCATCTACACCAAACAACGTTGGTAATTCAATCACTGGTCTTCAAAATAATAATTCATATTCACTTTGGAAATTAAAAGTAAATATGGACCTCAATTAGAAAAAAAAATAGGAAAAAGCTGGAAACTGTTTTAATCGCTTTGTTTATTAGCCATAAAATATAATATATAAAGTTTTCTAGATTTCGAAATTTTCCAAAATAGGTACAAAAAATCAGTTTTTCGCAAATTTCTCGTTTTTAGCGGGTTTTAGGGTAAAAAAGGTTATATACAATAATGAAGACTACGTTACTAAATACTATTCACCCAACGGCATCATTGTGTTTGATGGATATCCTAATGATGCATTTATGAAAGGCACGAAATCTGCTGGGCACCTTCGACAAACGAAAAATGTGCTTTAACCGACGTCCCCTTTAATGAGGTAATGCCTCTACCTCGCAAGAAAAATTCTTGTCGAATGCTGACGCTCTTATTGTGAAAACAGCGATTGAAGCAGCAAGTAGCAAGAACTCTGTGTTCATCATTGGTGAATACGTTGATCTGCTTGTGCTGATGGCGGCCTCAGCTTCGGACGTTACGAATATTTATTTTTTCGAAACCGAGCAAGGGAAAGTTCAGCAAGTAGTTTAGGCTCCATCGTCGTTCAAATACATTCAAATTGTGGAAAACCTTTTGTTCGTTCACGCGTTCAGTGGCTGTGACACAGGTAACACTACCTCGGTTTTCTTCAGATAAGGAAAAATAAAATTTGCCAAAATCATCGCAAACAGTACGAATCTGCAGACGATCAGCAAAGTCTTAAAAGACCCGGACGCACATTCTGACTACGTCGATATTGCAAGGCAGAGGCAAAGGGCGCCACTTACGAGTGGATCGACGAGTTCCGTTTCCAATGTTTCGCAAAATCCGCCGCTCAGGACAAGACTAACGTTCTCTTTGCATATATCATCAAGTACAAACGTGGTATGGGAACGCTAAAATTCCACAGATCTGGGACTGGACCAATTCACAGAATGGCTTGCTTCCAGACACGACTAAAAAAGGCTGCAAAGGCGCATGTAGCTGTCGAAAAGCAGGTCTTCCATGCTCGACTATATGTTCGGATTGCCGGGACCTCACCTGTACTAATGTTGAGGCCTGCGACATCACAAAGTTGAAGGATGACGATATTGCGAATGCAATAAAAAGTTCTTCGACAATGACCCGATAGATTCCGAGACAAGTGATACGGAATATGGAAGCGACACAGACAAGGGAAACTTGGAAGGAAGTGTTATACATTCGGCCCAAAAAACGGTAAAAAATAAATTAAAATGTTTTATTAATTTACATTACATTTGAGTAATAATTATTATTAAACCCTTCATGACGTTTAGTTAATAGTAAATGCCAAGTCGTTATTATCAATACTTGAAATGAGGTTCTCGAGTTCTCGCGGTGCTAGCCCCGAAACTATTGCTCCTGCATTAAAATGTTAAATAACCTTTTTGTAGAGAATTTTGTCGTCTTCATTTTTATATACTACCTTTTTTTATTGTAACACCCACGGAAACCGAGAAAATTGCGAAAACTGATTTTATGCACCTAGCTGCCAGGGAATTTTCAACAATCGTCTCCTAATCCATATCTTGGAAGTATCAAAACACCTTCTGTTTGCCTCTTTAATGGTCCATGTCTCAGAGGCGTAGAATAAGATGAAGAAAATTATTCTGATCTTTGTGCATCTCGTGATATTTCTGTTACGCCAAATTTTGCTCAACTGGCAAGTTGCCAATCAGTATTATTTATCGAATCTCGTATTCGTAGTTGCCAGTTGCCAGTATTGTCCACAAGAGTTCCAGGTATACATCTTATTTACTACCTCACAATCATCTATCTCTAACGCGCTTGAGGGATTTTCATTTGCTCAGTAGTAATTTGTATTTAAACCGTAATCAGAGCTTATAGTTTTAAGGTTGTCCATGTCCAGCATATGTATGAGCTCATCTGTATTTGCTGCGATTAAAATTATGTTATCTGCAAATCTCAAGTTGTAAATCTTAATTGCACCTATAGTTACTCCACCTCCCAATTCTTCACCACATGTCGTATTACGTGTTTATTGTAGATGTTAAAGAGAGTTAGTGGTAGAACATCTTGCCTTTGCCAACTATTTGTCAGACTTGGTCTAGTCGACCAAAGCAAGGTTCCATGTTTAAATGTGAATAATAAAATCAATTTTAGAGTCCTCTAGGGGAAGAGCGTAGCTCTACCTTGACTATAATCGTATTGTAAGATACCTCAAAATTTTCAAGTAGCTCGTCTTCGGGCATCGCAAGAATAGACGGATGTTAAATAAATGATTTAAAAAAAGGTTCTCTTCCTTAACACTTGCAACCAAAAATTTATTAAAATAATCGATGTTTAAATCAGGAATCTACCATTAAATGTCTTCGGGATTTTCCGAACACCCTGGGTATACCACACACCTCATTTTAAAACTAGTCTTGCAACTTTCGACAGTATGTACAAAAAGTTTGCGTTGAAATAAAATAATTCGATTACGCCATGGATTAACATAATTAACCTGATTATCGTTCAATTAGTAAGTTCGTTCATTATCCATACAATTTCACTTGTAGCGGCATTGAGTTACGTGAAGATTCCACAAAATTCTCTATTTATTTTCTAAACATATTGTACTAATTAGGCAAAGTTCCATTAACTTCTGCGGTAAATTGTATTTGGTGTTGTTTGAAGTTTACTTTAGCGAATATTAATAATAGTCGAACTTCCATTTCAATATAGATATCCCTTTTAACCTAAATTAATACCAGAAGTTAACTGAATTCTAAAACAATTGATTGTAGAACAAAACTTAATATTATGTCGGTTTCACAAATTGAATAAAGTTGATTTAAGACGCAGGTTTAACCCATATATACGCATCTAAAGTCAACCTTTCATCACTTTGTTACCTAAAATGATATTTGCCAAAATTAATAGTAGCAGATATCTAGAGGTTCTAGAAACTTTGATTCATTTACTACTAAGTTGCCAAAAATGAACGAAATCTAATTCATATGACTGCTATTAACTCATCCAACTATTAAATTGTATGAAAGAGGTTGATCATGTGCGCCTAGTCATGTAATTTTATTAAAATCGAGTGTGTATGCGTTTGAAGGGGCTGAAAATAATATATCTTTGTTTTCCTAGCTTTAAATCGGCTTTGTGCCACTATTCGTAGTACGTTATATTATAACCGAAACGGCATTAGAGTGGTTATAATCGAACATTCGTTATAGATAATTTATTAATCATTAATAAATAATCCAGGCAACGAATGATCAAAAAAGGGTGACAGAAAATTTGACTTCCGAACTTTGTTTGGACTAGTCTGGAGATGAACATATCGAAAGTCCCCACTCCTAGGTGGTGATCGGGGGGAAATGTCCCATTTTTTGGTTTTCCGCTTATATCTCGGAAACTATGCGTCGTAGCGGCTTGACCACGCTATACAAAATTGAAGCTGACAAAATTTGCTACTTGCATTTGTCGATATGTTGTTCTGTTCTCGAGATATCCGCCCTAGAAATTCGGAAATTGCGGAAAACAATTTTTTCGCCTCACGTTTTTTGCTCTATTTGTTAAGATAACTCTTCAAATGTTGTTCCCACGAAAAAGCCGTGAGAAAAGAAGTTGTAGAACATTAAATTTCCTTCAAGAATATATATTATTCTGATTTTTTTTATCAAACCGTTCAAAAGTTATAGCCATTTTAGTATATTGTCCGAAATCCGAGGTTTCGCGAGAAAACTCAACTTTGGTATTTTTCACTTTTTCTTTATTCCAACTCCATTGCACGTGGCAAAATATTAGTAGTCATATATGTACTTAGTGTATTGCCAATCTATTGTACAGCACAGAGCGGGACATTTTCTACACCACTCAATATTTTGCCGGTGGTAACGCTTAAAACAGTCCGCCAATCTATCGCGCGATGCAGAGCATCTTATGATATGCGCTCTGAGACACAAAATAATGCGAAGGATACGTTGGCGTTCTATAGATCCAATCTACGGTCGCTTCCAGCAAAGAAAATTGTAGATTAAAGCTAAGTCCTCATATTATGGTAGGCTAAAAATGTTGAATTTTATTTTTGACTTCGGAACTTTGTTTGGACTAGTCTGGAGATGAATATATCACTCCTAGATTGTGAGCGGAGGGAGGGAGGCACTTTAAAGGTCCCATTTTTTGGTTTTTCGATTATATCTCGGAAACTGTGCGTCGTAGCGGCTTGACCACTCTATACAAAATTGAAGCTGACAAAATTTGCTACAAATATCACTACTTACATTTGTCCGTATGTTGTTCTGTTTTACGCAATTTCCGAATTTCGAGGGCGGATATCTCGAGAACAGAACAACATATCGACAAATGTAAGTAGTGATTCTTGTAGCAAATTTTGTCAGCTTCAATTTTGCAGAATGGCCAAGCCACTACGACGTATAGTTTCCGAGATATAAGCGAAAAACCAAAAAATGGGAACTTTAAAGTGCCCCCCGCTCACCACCTAGAAGTGGGGGACTTTTGATATGCTCATCTCCAGACTAGTCCAAAGTTCCGAAGTCAAATTTTCTGTCCCTAAAATTTCCCTCTATAATCATTCGTTGCCTGGTCTATAAAGTCAATACAAGTATTGGATCAAACATGTCAAGTGATCAGAAGTCATATTACGATTATTTTTTGTAGACAATAGTCTAGTCAACGGGGGGGGATTTCACCTCTAATCTGAGTATTAATAAATGGATTTTGATGAAACCTTATACATTGCATAATACATTGTCTGTAATGCGGAAAATTAGCAAGATACAAAAAAAAATTCAAGAGACCAGAAATGTTTAGAAGGCCTCAATGCATACGTCTGAATTTTTTCAAATTTTTAAATTACGTCTTTTTAAAGTGCTACAATTTCAAAGAAAGAGGTAGTTTTTCATGTTTTTCCGGAAAAACTCGGTGAAAACGCACTTTACAGAAAAGTTCCAAATAAAAAGGTCTTAAGTTTCAATGATACATTCACTTGAATTTTTTCAGATTTTCTTTTAATTATTACATTTCCCCTCCCACACCTAGGAATTTTAGAGTGGCCATATCTCGAAAAATATACATTTTTCGAAAAAATTCACGTGGTTTAAAACAGCTTATTTTCGGCCAAAAAGGTAAATATATTGTTTTTTTCATTTTTGACCTAATTCTACAAGTTACGGAACCCGTTTTCTACCCCTTCCGATCATTTTCTACTCTAATATTTTTTCAACTTTTTTATTAACGTCATTATCAACACATTGCACGAGGTTTCATCAAAATCCATTCATTAGCACTCAAATTAGAGGTTTTGGTCATTTTAGCGCTCCGTTGACAAGCATTCGTTTGAAACAACTTATTGAGTTTTTAAGTATCATATTCGTTTTCTGTTTAATTACTGTATTTGTAATTGTACTTACATACTTAGTACACAATAAGTTTCGACTACATTTTTGGATTTCTCACAAAATTAAAATTAAAATGATTTTTTATTATGTTTCTTTAAATTCTGAAGTAGTGTAAGATAAGAAATTACTGAATTGAGTACATAACAGTGCGTAAAATTACATGAACGTATTAAGTACTTACTTGCACGCGCCTAGCAGATTAGGACAAAGAGTGAAATTAGATGCATATAGGGGCGATATTTAAGAAATTCGGGTACTTAGTGGTAAATAAAAATACGCCCGTACTGAATTTCTATAAGGGAACATTCATAAGCACTTGCATTATTGGAATTCAATAGGTGAACACCACATAATTTTATACAACTTGCCCTAAAAACGTTTTCCAAATTGAATGCTTTAATTAAAAATAGGTTTTTAATTGAATCGGAAATGCAAATATTAAATTCGACATTTTCATTTAAAAGTTAAACAACTAATATACACCAATGACCTCATGAACCTGTTGATGTGTCCATCGATCAATACATTTTTTGTATATATTTTAAATATTGTAACGTGCTTCCACCCCTAGGAAACCACCCTCGCAAATTCCGTGGGTTCCAAAAATTATAACAAGAGATTGTCCACTAACACACTTTATTAAATAATTTACTGTATACTTCACAATACTGATTTTATTAACTTAAATGAACTTTACTGACTAAAAATAACAATGTTTATCACTTTGTCTTAACCTCACTTGTTAAATCAAACTTCTCTACTTTTTATACTTTCTGAGCTACCCGCCGAGAAGGCGGTCTTTTATACCTAAAAAATGACAGATCTCGATTTTTCTGTGAGGACGCCACCATTCTCTAGATAATTTCAGATGTCATCACTCTAGAACTACTGCTACTGGTGGTAGGGTCTTTCTCGAGTAGGTGCAAATACATCTGAATTAATTGAAGGGGTTGCAACACATCACACTGCCCCCTCCTTAAGCCTGAACGTCCCGGTCAGGCAATTTGGAATCATCGGGGTATTTTACCAGTCTATCCAAATGTACGATCTTCATCTTGGACTTTTTGCTTCGTTGAATCCGATAAACGACATCATTAATTCGGGTAATAACAGTATACGATCCATCCCAAGGAGGTTGAAGTTTCGGGGTCTCCATTCCTTCCGCTGTGGGTTGTACAGCCAAACCAGATCTCCCGCCTTGAATCCCCCTGTATTGGCATTCTGATCATAACGAGCCTTCAATCGGTTACTAGTTTTGTTCATCTGCTCTTGGTCATTCTTCGGCTGTTCTCGACTTTCATTTCTGTAGTTGCTCATGGAAAATGGTTCCCCACGGGAAGCACAATTCTTACACTTGCGACACCAAGCCTCCACATCCTGGCGACTATTAACCCAATATAACTGTTCCCGTGCTCTACTCAATGTCTTGTTTATGCCTAAGTGTCTGCTGGACGTTTCATTATGAGCTTCCTGGAGTACTTCTGGTACACGACACCTGGGAATCACTAGACGCATGGCAACCTGCTTCCCATCTGGGCTTTCCCATGTTCTCCTCAAAAGCCCATCTACGACCGTAAGTGAATCCCATTGTGACCATAAAGCCTTCAGCCCCACTTCTTTGTTGGAAACGTCCTTCCATACTGCTCTCAACATGGGTCCGATTTCTACATCGCGCAATTGCTCTTACCTCAGAGTTGTCCAACTGTCTGGAAGATCGACCTTGACAGTGTTGACTTCAACCATGTTCGGCAATTTTCCCAGCTGAGGGTAGCGCTTGCAATCTTCCTTGTCTGGTTTTCTGGATAATGCAGGACTCCTGACTGCCTGCGTTGTCAATAGCCTTGTTTTCTGGCATTGGTCGTTCACTTTTGACAGAATAATTTGTTCGTTCCCAATCCTTAAGAGTCGCTTTCCTACGTCAACAATAAATCCATACTGTTCCATAATGTCCAGACCCAAAATGAAGTCATCCGTGATGTCAGCCACGATGACCCTGTGGTCAAACCTTAAATATCCAATCTGCAAACCCAGGTTTACATCTCCATGCTGTCCTGACCATCACTTCATTTTGCCTCTTGTTAATCTTTATACCCGATATAAATCCTGGCCGTACTATTGATGACGTAGTACCTGTGTCCATGGTAAACAGACATTTTCTTCCGTTCACATATCCTTGCAACAGTAGACTATTCGAAATTCCTCGAAGCTGGGAAATCTTTATTTCTCTGGGGGTACTGCATTCCCTAGCCAGCACAACCCCCCTGGTACTGTTTTCCTGCTTCTCTTCAAGATTCACAGCATTTACTCGACTTTCCGAGTTCTGCTGTCGACAGTCTCGTTTCATATGTCCCACCTTGCCGCAGTTGTAACATTTAATAACACCACTCAGCTTTCCTTTGTTTTGCTGTTTTTCCTGCTTTCCGAGGTCATCCAGTTTATCGAATAATTTGGTAAACATTTTCTGCATCTCTGTCAACATAGAGTTCTGGTTCGTTTCTGGTTGTGATTCTTCGAGAGTCACAGCTCGCACTCTCGACCTTGGAGTATCTCTGTAGGCGGCTTCTTCTTCAAGTGCACGCACCAATGCTTCGCTACTACTTTGGTCTCTCGTCAGCCTCAGAACTCGTCTGACCTCTTCGTCCCTTATACCATCTAAAAAGGCCCCTACGGCTAATTGTTCCTGAAATTCTCTAGGTGCACTCGGATACGCCAGGTGTGCCAGTCTCTCTATGGCGGCCTCGAATTCTTGTAAACTTTCTCCAGCCTTTTGTGTCCGTGATTTTAGCTGGGCCTGGTATACTTGGGCGAGATGTTGGTCGCCATATCTCAAGTCCAAGGCAACTTCCAAAACTTTAAAGTTCCGTTGTTTCTCTACTGGGATAGTCTGAAGTAACTCCGATGCTTGGCCCCTTAGTGCTAAAACTAATGCCATGGCTTTTTCATCATTATCCCAGTTATTCGCAGACGCAGCTGCCTCGAATTGTCTCTTGTACGTCGTCCATGAGCTTTGGCCGTCAAATGATGTTACTAACTGCCCTCCTTTTTCTCTCAACTGGCGTTTAAGGCGCTCTACCTCTCCTTTGATTTGACTAACTTCTGTCTCGACCACACCTACTTTGTCTTCGACCTTGCTTATCTCCTCTTTAACTTCTTCCTTGACATAAATGATTGCGTCCTGTTGTATTTTTGTTTGATCGCTCAAGATTTTCCTTAATTCCTCCTGGCGTCTTTCTTCCAAGTCTTCCATTATTTTTCTGAGTTCGTCTTTTTCCTCTTGACGTTGTCTTTCTTGCTCTTATTTCTCCTCTTGCTGTCTTATCTTCAGGTCCTCCATCATTTTCTTCAATTCGTCTCTTTCTTCTTGACGTCTTGTTTTTTGTTCTTCTTTTTCTTCTTGACGTCTTCTTTCTTCATCCTCTTTTTCTTTCTGACGTCGCTTTTCTTCCTCTTCTTTGTCTTCCTGACGTCGCTGCTCCATCATCCTTGTAAATTCTGCAAAGAGGTCCTTCATTTGTTTCTCCGTAGCCATGCTTCTTGTTTCTATGGGCATAAGATTATGTTAAAATAAATTTAACTGTTACGTCAATATCGGTAATGGAACTTTCCAGAAAAATCTCGAAACAGCACGAAAAAAAGTCTTATCCAGAGTCTTGTCACTATCCAGTTCAGAGAATTTAATAATCTCCACTAATGTCCAAATAGAAAAGTTCTAGTAATTTTTACGCACTAACACAAATTAGTCTTTTTCAGTGTCTCTATCACTACTCAGTTTAAAGGATTTAATTATCACACTAATGTCCTAATAAAATGTTCTACAATGTCTCAAAAAATGCACTTAACACTATTTTCCTCTTCAAAAATAACCCTCGAACAATGTCCAGTAAATTAGTCCTCTGTGTTAGCACTAACCCTCGAGAATATTTCTCGAACACTCCAACACAAATTCAGAGCTCCTCTTGTCATAAAATTCCGCTTCTGACACGGATTTGTAACGTGTTTCCACCTCTAGGAAACCACCCTCGCAAATTCCGTGGGTTCCAAAAATTATAACAAGAGATTGTCCACTAACACACTTTATTAAATAATTTACTGTATACTTCACAATACTGATTATTAACTTAAATGATCTTTACTGACTAAAAATAACAATGTTTATCACTTTGTCTTAACCTCACTTGTCAAATCAAACTTCTCTACTTTCTATACTTTCTGAACTACCCGCCGAGAATGCGGTCTTTTATACCTAAAAAATGACAGATCTCGATTTTTCTGTGATGACGCCACCATTCTCTAGATAATTCCAGATGTCATCACTCTAGAACTACTACTACTGGTGGTAGGTTCTTTCTCGAGTAGGTGCAAATACATCTGAATTAATTGAAGGGGTTGCAACACATCACAATATATTTCAATTAAATAGGTTTGTTGACACCAAAAATGAATAATAGTAATATAAATGCACGAAAACCACCAAATTCTTAGTAAATATATATGTAAGTTGCTTTTTTTAAAATTTATCATGTTATAGGTATGTAAAATAAAAATTTTTGGAATTTTGAAAGAATTAAAATTGACATTTCATTACACTTGCAATTCTTTAAAAAAAAAATTGAATATTTGGATAAAAAAATACGAAATTTAATTGAATCGACATACCTACTTGTTTGTAATTGTCTGGTATGTTAAAGTTAACGAGATTTGTACCAAAGCTGTATTTAAAATACGTGATATAGCATCAAATTTGCGATATAAAGGAAAGGAAAACGATAGAGGATCAATAAAATTTTGCATAAATGCCCATTTCAATTTATTCCTTTATGAATCCATGAGTACCATTGGAGGGAGGAAACATTTTTTTTAAGGAAAGTGGGAGAAAATAATATTTTAGAAGACATCTCGAAAAATAAGCATCTTAGCGAAAAAAGTCAAGAGATCTGTCTTAAAAGGACAGAGCTCTTTCAATCAAACCTTTTCTCATTTCTACCTTAAGAGTTATGACAGGTCTCCAATTAAAGATAATTCAGTAACCTTTTAACTTTATACATTTTTGACATGAGAGGCAGTGTTTTTGAGTAAATTGCTAAAATAGCGCATAAAAATTTTATTTCTTCAAATAGGAGAGAAATGGCCATTTTAAAAAGGTGTATGTTGTTCAATTTTTATCCAAATTGGACATAATAATCATGACATATTAACTAAAATTTCGTAAATATTAGAAAACATCTTGATATTTTTCGATAGAATTCTTATTTAACGACTTATTTACATTTTTTCCATCTACCTTCTACTAAAAAAATTGTTCTTATCCTGAGGTAGACTCGTCTGTTTTTGAAAGAAAATAGAAATGAGCGGCAATGCAAGGTTTCATTTTTCCGTTATATTGCTTATTTTTATAGAAGAAATATGGTATATAGTAAAACTAAGAAAAATATGTCGAACGATTCGGAAGATATTGAAAAAATATAATTCGGTTAACCCCCCTTGTCGAATAACTTTCACAGGTTCCTATTCAATAACTATGAAACACATTTTTCTTTACCGCCTATTTACCCCTTCAGTTTATTTACGTTCTCTTTGAAACGACAACCGGCGTGGTAAATATCGACATTATTTTGATCGGCGTGTTATTGAAGTTTGTAACGGATAGAAGGGTGCAACGGACTCGGTTTTCTTGCTGGCACTTCTGAAACCAATATTATTCCATTTAAGAATTGTCACACTGGCCTTTGATGAAATATTCGCTGCCACAATAAAAGCTGCTAGCCGGTGTTTAGGTTAAACTCTGTAACAAGCTGGCCTTATTGCTTGTGACAGTAATGTCTTACACGTCTACACGTCGCTAATGGCAATTTACTAAATTTAATGAAAATAAAAACAAGTTACAAGCGCACGCCGACTGAGTTAGTGCTAGGTAAGTGCGCACTTCATTTCCAACTCAATAACAACTTACAGCAAATTGTACTAATTAAAATCCACCTTTTATAAAATGGTTCCCGTTCGACAAGTTTAGATTGAAATTTACTTTTAAACTCGTTCCAAACGTGCTAGAGTAATTTACAAATTTAAATTTAAATATATTATTGCATATAGCGGAAAACAAGCTCAAGCGGTAAACTGAGGTTTTTAGCTAGAAGGCGTCGAGATTTAAAAATTTACACACTCGTCCTGGAATTTTAAACAGCATTTAGTTTTGTTGCCTCTAAAATTACGTCCATTTTTACAGACATTTAAAATTAACTATAGGAAAGTTTATAAGGGGCCGAATTGTAGCATTCATTGTTGCAGAACTAGGGTGGCCTTGTAGCCCCAGAGCTGTTGAACAATTTATTCAAAATGTTTTATACCCGCTGAAACTTTGTAGGAAGTTATTTTTTTCATACCCTTTTATCGACCTCTGGCTGAAGTGCACCCCCATTTTTTTAATTGAAGAAAATAATTCTGAAAAAGTTAAATATACTCCTTGAAATTGTAATACACAAAATTTTATACCTTTTTAAATAATAAGAAAAATAATTCGTTTATTAAAGGGCGCCAGTCGCGTTCTCCCTTGTTTGTATGTGGTTTTCCACTCCCAGACGAGTTCTATATTATAAAAATAAATATGAGAGGTTCGACAGACGAAAAAGGTAAAAGCTGCACCTACCATAAATTGCCAACGGCGCTGCCCCAATTGGTTTCTCTCTTGATACACTTTATCTTATTTACCTAACAATTTAATGGATCTTGTGGTTTAAAGGTCTCTGATTTTCCTTCATAAAAAATATATGAATATCACCGGATCCTCCGCCATTTTCTACCGCGTATGCGAATATATTACAGAGAACGAGACCAGACACGCACAAAAAAGTAAAAAGTGGTCTATAGCTGAGCTAACCCCCCCCCCCCATATGTATTTCGATATGCTGAATATGAATCAGGTGTCCGTTTAGCTCCATCACGGAGTGATGGAGTACCAGAAATAGACCACTTTTTTTATTTTGTGTGCTGTGTAATGGGGTGGGGGTGACTGATGCTAAGAATGCTATCGGTAATTCTAAGTTGGGCGGTAACAGTTCATAAATTGGAAGGCACTACGTTAGATAAAGCCGTAATTGATTTGGGAAAAAGGATTTTCGCAAAAGAACAAGTCTGTGTCGCTCTGAGCCGAGTTAAAAATTTATGTGGTTTGG
The DNA here is from genome assembly GCA_936432065.2 of Rutpela maculata. Lineage (NCBI taxonomy): Eukaryota > Metazoa > Arthropoda > Insecta > Coleoptera > Cerambycidae > Rutpela > Rutpela maculata. Next base: position 55,777,161 of record OW386285.2, read on the forward strand.
CTCTGTCTGATGTAGAATCTAGCAAGGTCGCATGACGAAAGATTCCTTGAAGAAATTCAAAGATTATGAACACTTTCGTGGTCACTGATACACACGCACGGACGTACACACATACACAATGTTTTTTTTTTTCATGGCCTATATATTTGATTTTTAAGTTTGACTTTAGTTCAAAATTAGTGACAAAAAACTCTTATATCTTATATCAAATTCCACACAAATTTATAAATATTTTTCAATTATGCCATATATAGCTTTTTATTCGTTGCAATTGTGTCTTATTTATTTTATTCCATAATTTTAAAAAGCATCTGCCTTAACAATTTGAAGACTGTGCTCGCGAGCACGTGAACCGACACTTACTCGAGTTTCTAGGTTATTGAATTTCAATCAAATGCTGAAAAATATTGATCTTGTCTCAGCTGATTATTTATTTATGTTTGTGGGGCTGCAATGTCTTAACGATTTTATTAATTAATTTTTAATGTATTTTCTATTGAAATTATATTTAATATTCATGAAATAAATCATTTTGATTAAATAGGACAAAATGAAACACTGATAAAAAAATTCAAGAACAAGCAATTTACCATAATATTCAGCACCTTCTGTAATTTTACATAATTTTGTAATATTAATATGTTAAATTACCATGTTATTATTGCATATTACTTTATTAATTTACATCAAATGTAACTTATTATTAATACAAGTGAATGGTGTAAATTTACCTAGTAATTTTTGCACAAGATTGAATTTTACCAGGTAATTTTCAAAACTACTTTTATCCGTAGGTAATAAATTTACCCAGGAATTTTACAGAATAATTAGTAGTACCCCTAACTCAAACAACACTTGTCGTATTCGAAACGAATTTGCAAACACTGTTGCTGTTATCAAGGGATAATAAAAACAATTTTTGCAGTTGTAGTATGCCTCTTAATAATGGACAACTTTGTTCGGTCGAAACTATGCCGAGAGCGTAAAAGTATAGGATTACGACTAATAATTTTCAAAACTACTTTTATCCGTAGGTAATAAATTTACCCAGGAATTTTACAGAATAATTAGTAGTACCCCTAACTAAAACAACACTTGTCGTATTCGAAACGTATTTGCAAACACTGTTGCTATTATCAAGAGATAATAAAAACAATTTTTGCATTTGTAGTATGCCTCTTAATAATGGACAACTTTGTTTGTTTTCGAAACTATGCAGAGTGCGAAAAAGTATAGGAATACTACTAATAATTCCATTTCACATTTCACCATAATCCAAAATTTGTCTAGTAATTTTATATTACACCTATCCAAAAATTAAAGTAGTAGAATGAATTTTCAAAATTATTAATCAAAATACAACACAAATTAAACAGAACCCTAAAAAATAAATAACAAAAAGACTCCGCCTTCCATTAAACCAACCCCGTTAAGAATTTCTGGACCTAAATAAATTTAACTTTATTTGTTTAATTATTCTATAATACTATATTCTGTCTCATCTTAGAAAGAACAAAAATACTGTCATCACTGTATGCTTCAATTTGGTAATTCAGCTAACCATTTCATTAGGTTTATGACACTATTTTTTGACGTACCAAAAGTTGAGCTTTTTGTGCCTTGCGGGTGAATTTTGAGTACCTTTGTAGAAATTATAGGGTGAAAGAAACTGCCTTGGGGTAATGCATTTAAAACAGGTAATATGCGGCAAAATAAGTTTTACGATTTCGGAAAACTTTTCTTCTTTTTGATAAATTATCGCCCTTTCTACAGATAAGAAATAACTTGACGCGTCTTCATTCTCAGCTAGAACAAAGAAGTAAAAAAACTGCAATAGAATCAGCCATGGATTTTCCAAATGTCATCAGCTGGCGAGCGTTCCTCTAAAAAGAAGTGTTCATAACAACATAACCTCCCATTACTGCGTTGAGTGTTACAAAACTTAAATGATTATACATTATTGGGATATACTTAAATAATATAGGAAAATAAATGTAATAATACTGACCAGTTGCCTGATTTATTGCCAAACAACTAAAACTTATATAAGAGAAAACGATAGAACAAATAAATTATCCATGCGTGGTGCACACACATCATTAATGATCGGGTGAAGCAAAATAACGACATGCGTCTTAGGAAGTGGGGACATCAGAGTTGGAAAATTCAGATACGTGTGCTGCTATTTTACAGTACTGGCGATTGAATTTTCATTGTTGTTTTAATTTTCTGGTGTAAAATATGTTTGCCCAGGGAAAAGTCCATAAAGTACTAAAATTTCAAAGTAAAATTACAGTTTTACTGTAAATATACATGTTAAAGTTACATCTGAACATTACTTACACTGGTATTATCCAGAAAAAAAATTTTTAGTCATGTCACGGGAAATTTACTCAGTAGTGTGGTTAATTACTCGGTTATTTTACTAGTACTTTTATCAATGTACTATTTGCTTTGTGTAAGATTTTGTCGATTAACATTAATTCCTGATTATTTTTATATTATTCGAATTCTTTTTATTATGTTAGTTTATGCAACCAAAAAATGCAAAACTTTCTTGCGTCAACCTGAAAGTTTATTAAAGCCGGAGTTTCTGTGTCATTCGATTAAAATAGAGTTCCAGCATGTCACGCTCATTCCTAGAACTACGATTATTTGAGGTTATGTCGCCGGCAAACTGCTTATTACATAGGATATCGCGTCGTTATAGTTATAGTTATAGTTTGCAACCTCATACGGTTGCAGTTTCGCGGAGCAAAGAGTGGCAGCAAAAGCTCCTTTGAGCAAAAACATTATTAACTTTTATTTTTATTGCATTCTGCATCAGTTTCCTGTTACAAGATTACCTTCATATTTATTACAACACTTTCTTATTTTATAATGCAATAAATGCGGATTTATTTGTAGATTTATTATGAAATATAATATCGCATATGGATAATACTTTACGATTTTTAAGAAAAGTGGTATATAGAAAATATTTTCTGTGGTAACATTATACGGGTAAACTCACAGTATTCTTAAATTCAGTTATGGCTTTTATTAATTTTACGATTCCGATCGTCAATAAAATCTGTGTTTAAATATTGTGCATACTATGCAACAACGTTATTTCCTTATAACTCTGAAACCAATGTACCAGTTTTGATGCAGTTTCCCGTTAATGTGAAAAAATTCTTCGTAGGTACTGATCATCATATCAAACCGCCAGAGACCGCTGCAGAGCCAATATAATCGCGAAATAGTGCATTAATTTTAATGATGAGTCCTCATAACGAATCAGTTTTCTGTAAACGATAGATAATTCTTGACCAAAACGCGGGTGAAGTAAGTTCATACTAAGTCGGGTCTAGGTCGCAAAGAGCGACCTATAGCTAACTTGAACAGTAGTCGATTCATATTCAAACTGAGGCACGCTTGGCTGTGTAAATCAGTCTCAGGAATAGTTCATACTTGAAGTGGATACACACCTTAAAATTACGTTGAGAATTGTAACATGTTTATTACAATTTTTGTGTTTTTGACAAAAATCTTTTCACTTTTAGAATCAGAATCTTAATATCATCCTGTATACTCACCATTAAAACGCTTGTAGAATTATTTATAGTTATTATTACATTAAGTACAAAAATAACACATTTCAAAATATAATTATTTCCTGAGAATTATTACTTAATAGTTTGTTAATATTATAATGTTAATTTCATATATTGTTAATCTCAGAACATACTAATTTTACTTCCACATCCAGTGGAAGTATAGTAACGACAAAAAAATTTGTATTGTTCAAATAGGCTTAGAATGTCATGAAACGTCGAGATTTTAAGTTTGAGCGAATAAAATTTTTCTGTCTGTCTGTCTGTCTCATTCAGTCTGTCTGTAACTTTTTTGTGCGCCCGTTTACTCTGGAATCGTTTGAGATATTGACTTGAAATTTGGTACACATATGTACTATAACGAGATCTAGAACTAGATTGTATTTTCATCTTGTTCCGTCGAAGGGTTGGGGGTAAATTTGGGGTAAATAAGTATAACAAGCAGGTAAGAGTCCATAAAATTGGTATTTAGTATGTATAAGAGAAGCTAGTCTCAAAAAAAAATTTGGCGTTACCACCTCATTATTAAAGGGGATGAAAAAAAAATGTGATTTAGTGTGTGTACAAGAACCAGAAACCTCAAAATATTTTTTTACTTCATCCACCCCCACTACCAGCCTCTATCACCACCCCCACCTCACTACCGATGTGGGGTATCGTTTTATGGGTTTTTGGGGTAGAGGATTTCAAATATTATATTATTAAAGTTCCATAAACAATTATTTCCACATACAAAATTTTTTCGTTGTGAGTGACTTGGATAGAAAATCTGGATGTGGAAGTAGTGATTCCTTGGGCAGCGGTTTTTATTTAGTCAATGTGCTCAGCAACCTATTTTATTTTAGACACTAAATTGGCCTGTTCGTCATTTTCGGTAGAAAGCATAGAAACCTGTAATGATAAACTTAGCAATATTTTAGTTTTCATTTAAAATATGTTAATCATTCAATGCTGTTCGATGAATAATTTAACTAGCGATGCCTAGATGGCCGCGCTGTCTCTTTAGTAATCTATAGTAATTAAGTTGGTAATCAGAAAAATATTGATTTTATATAGATGGAATTTCGTCTCAAAGAGGTGTCGTTATGAACAAGGACAACCGGAATTGCCATTTCGAAATCTGAACTGTCACGAGTTAGGTGGCTCTATATAAAGGCGTTAAACCTACTTTTGAAAATCCACATGAATCTTAGTAATCATAGAATAAAGAGGTAATTTAATTTAATTTTACTGATTAAACTGGTGATAGATTTTTCACTTTTGAGTAATATTTTTAATATTCTATAACGCTTTCTCACCTGAAATTATTATGGCGCATATTAATGGTGATTTCTTTCTTTCCGAAACGATATACATAGTTCTGACAATGATTTTACAATTTCGACTGATTTTTTCGATTTATAATTTATAAATTGTAAGATCAATCAAGCAATATCCTTTTATAAACGACCCCAGACGTATGTAACTACATGTTACAATTCAGTCCCTGTTTATAATTCCTGAAATGTAAACCGGCTATTATAGTTTCCATTTTCATTTAAATTTTCGAGAGTCTACATAGCACATGGCACTGTAGACCAAGGCTGCCTACACCCAGGTGAGACCATCTAGATCCATAGTTACTCGTTGTCGGATTGGTGAGCGTTTGCGTCTGTTACAATTTGTAAATCATGTTTAATTAAATATTTTCAGCAGTGGATAGTACTACTTTTTACTAGGCAACAAGGTCACAATGGCGGGCCCATTGCGCACAGTGGGCAAAAAAGTCGGAGGTCAAAATTCTGAAACTCTCCATACCTTCTTGGAATATTTAGAGACTACTGGGAAAAATCTTGGAAAAATTTAATTTGTACTCGGGGGCGAGATATAAGGGTTGAAAAAAAAACAATGTAGAAACATTTCGAAATTTATAATATAAACTAAATAGATTTCGAAAACTTTGGGAAAAATACTGGAAAAATTTAATCTGTACTCGGGGGTGAGATGTAGAGATGCAGCTGTATGTTGTCCCGTTGTCCTAAGTTTCATTTTCGTTGCATGCTTAAGTTCGGTTTTTTCAACAGTTCTACCGTCTTTCGTCGTTTAGTTCTCACACTACTTGATTCATAGTCTTTCGCTGGACGGCCTACTCCAGATGATGATGGTATTGATACTTCTGGAAAGACAGCTGAAGTTTCCACTGGAACTGGTGCCAGTAGCGTGGGCACGATGAAAATAATTTCTTTTTGCAGCCACGATGAGTACTTATTCAAGAACTTAGTTTTACTTCTACCGCTGTTAGTCCATCTGCGACTAATTTCATTGCACAGCAGATAAAGCTTTTGCATTATTTCCTCTGCATAATTTTCATCTCCAATAACATGACAAACTTGGATGTAAACGTATTTGAACTTATCAGCAGCAACACGAGTTGTGTCATGCCAAAAATCAAAAATTTTCTGCCGATTTAATTTTATTTCCTCCATAATTAATGAAGTCACTATGGTTTCCTTCAACAAAATACAAGATTATGCAAATTATTTCGTTTGTTATTTTTAAAAATTATTATTGTTATTATTATTATCATTATTATTATACGCGGAGCAGCAGTGGTGCTAACACGGTTTGACCCGGTAAATATAACTAAATTGGTATTTTTCTTATTATTATGATTTTACTCTTCAAAAGTGAATATTTAAAGGCTCTGATATTACATAATATAATATATATTTACTAAAAAATACTGTAAAAAAAATAAAATATTATTAGTAATCGGGCAAAGATGGTTCAATTATTAAATCGCTGGGTGAGCGAGTTTATCGCACCTGGCGATCCATACAGTTGCATGAATAAATTGCAATTTTATATAGAGGCGCAAGTAGGCGCAGCTTACCTTTATGCAGGCAGATAGTAGACACTTCAACTAACGTCACTGCGAAAAATCACGGCACCCTGACGCACCTGAAATTTTGTAAGTCTGCGCAAAGTAGAACTTTGTCTATAACACTTATCTTTTTACACTATTATAAACAATGTTCTTAAACTAAATAATTTTGTAAACAAATTCAACAGTCTATGTAGTATTCTTCATGTGCCTTATATACAAAACAATATTCTACATTGTTTTTTTTTTCACCTCTTATATCTCACTTCTGAGTATAGATTAAATGTTTCCAAGATTTTTCCCAGTAGTATAGATATTCTAAGAAGGTATGGAGAGTTTCAGAATTTTGACCTCCGACTTATTTTTTGCACACTGTGTTGCGCCTAGTATTTCATGAATGTATTTAAGCCGCATAATACTAACATCAAGGTTTAATAAAATTTATTTTATCTCTATTTAAATTTTATTATTGAAACCTACCTGCAGACGCATCTGTAGGAGTCTGTTCTGGATAGAAAGGAGGCTAGGTAAAAATCAGAATTCGTTATAAATGGCGCCATTGTCATTATTATGTATTTGACCTCCGTTCTTCCAGAACCTTCGTAGTATGTGCCTCTTCTAGCTAAGGCTTTCCATCATTAGATGGTTGCCTTGAGTTGTGTAATTAAAGAATAGCGTTGCTCTAGGCTGGGCTGATTTAGTTTATTGCTTTTGATAGTGTTTAGGGTTAGTGTGTTGTTAGTTTACTATTTGGGTTGTAGTATTTAAAATAGTGCACACAATGTGTGTTTTGTTGGCTCTTTTATAAATGTTTGTTTTTTCTGTGTGGTGGTAGGTATGGCTCTTTTCAGTTTTGTAATGTGATACTTTGTTTTTGCTTTAGGTGTTTAGTGTATGTTTTTGTTTTGTGTTTTTATTATTTTTTGTTTTTTTATTGTATCTTTTGTATGTTTTTTTTCCTCAAAACAGGGGTTAGTTTACAATAATTGGTTGATGTGTTATTACAATTGTTTCCTAGTTGGGAGTAGGGGTGTAGATATAGTTGAGGGAGGGGTGTTTGGGTGCTGTTAGAAACTTGGGGGTGAGGGGATTTATGAGGGTAGGGTTGCTGGATTTGACTAATGAGTTTGCCAGATTTGGTAGCAGTTTGAGATAGATGAAATCATTCAGGGTGGGTGTGCCTGACACCTGGTATATCAGTGAGATAGAGGTGCGTAAAGGAAACTTATTGGCTAGTCTGAGAATCTTGTTTTGTATTGTTTGTAGCCTTTTCTGCTGGGTTGGTGGAATGAGTGGGTACCAAATTGGTGAGGCATATGTTAATATGGGTCTCAAGTATGATTTCTAAATTAATGTGCCAATTTGGTATGGGGAGGTTCAGTTTTAATAATAGGATAAAGGATTGCAAGCCTTTTACGGTATTTATTGGTAATGTTTTGGGTAAGTTTTTTAAAGCTAAGTTTAGTGTCGAGAGCGACTCCTAAGTAGTCAATACTGTCTGACCGCTCGACTTCACCTCCGCCGACATTTAGACGAGTGTTTGTCTGTTTAGAGACTTTTTTAGTGAGACAGATAGCTTGAGTCTTATTAATGTTTGTTTTGAGTCCCCAATTAGAGTAGAAGTCGACTACTATGTCTGTATGTTGTTGCATAGTCTGGTCATAATGTCAGAGTTTTTGTCGTGGTCAGTATGGCTGTATCGTCGGCGTATAGGCAAATGGTCGTTCGGTGGTCTGTCGTTGGTATAAAGGTTGAATAGGATGGGACCAAGCGCGGGCCCCTGGGGGATGCCAGACAGGATGGGTAGGGATGTTGAGCATTCCTCGTTGACTACTGCTCGAAATTGGCGGTTAGATATGTATGACTATCATTTTAATGATACAAGTCGAAAAACCCGCGATTGAGAGCTTGTAAAGTAGCCCGGGATGCCAGACTTTGTCGAAGGCTTTCTCGAGGTCTAGGGCGACAAACCCGGTGAGTAGACCTCGATTGAAGTTGGTGGTGACAATCTCACCAACTCGGAATAGTTGCTGCGTAGTGAAGTGACTGGCACGGAAGCCAAATTGGTGCCTATTCAGAATGTCGTTTTCCCCCAGGGTTCTTCCAGAACAGATTGCAAAGTGAGTATCTACACCATATCTTGTTTATCCTTACTGGGCATCTCTGTCACCCCGCTCGTTAACATAGTTAGCACTCGTACAGAGCTTTCTCGTGTCCCTATTTTATGTTTTAGATTTATCCCGAATATAAAAGAGAGGCTCGACACTGCCAAAACATTGTCATAGTTCAAGTGGCAGTCGACGAGTGCAGACCTCCAGTGTGCAGTTGAAGACAGTGCGAAGCGAACTAGCGAAGTGGAAGCCCCACAGAGAGTGCAAGAGGAGAAATATCAGTCGTCTTTATTAAGACGCTGATATATAAAAGATAAATAAAGTCCCCCGCCTGGGGACACTGTGTTTTTACCCTACCCATTCCTTTCCCTATTTTTCTTTTAGGTGAGAAAATGAGAAGTGAGGACGATATGCCAAATTCCTACATGGAGATGGACGACTACACAAGAGCGTCAACACCAATGTCGACGATATCGCATTTGTCGACGACATCACATTACGACAAGCCCGAATTTGACAAAACCGATGAAATGGTTAGAAACTATTACATGAACGAAAACACACGACTACGAGCCCAAATCGAGAAACTCAAGGCCGAGCTAGCGGACATCACCCGCCAGATGATAGCCCAGCAGGAGCAAGCTAACCTACAACACAAAGAATTGATGGATGCCCTCCGAAACACCAGGACCCCCCCAGAGGCCCCAGTGAAAGCCTCTGTGAAGGAAGCCCCAAAAAGAAAAAACGTCCCGGACAGCGACGACGAGGTTCCCCCCACAACAACCAAAAAGAGGACATCAAAGGCCGGCGAGGACAAACCCTCCACCAGCCAGGAGAAAGTAAACCCCACAAACACCGATATGGAGCCCCCCAAAGCCCCCCGGATGCCCCCAGTTGTCCTACGCAGCAAGGAGTCATGGTCAACGGTGACCCAAAACCTACAAAAAGCCAAGATAGGATTTAAACAAGCCAAAGCAGTGAGAGATGGTATTGCCATAGAGCCCTCCACCCCCGATGACCACCGAAATATGACACGACTATTCAAAGAAGAACAACGTGAATACCACACCTACGCCCTGCCGGAGGAGAGGCTACTCAGGGTAGTAATAAGAGGGATACCGACCGGAATAACCAGTGACGAAGTGAAGATGGATCTCGAACAACAAGGGCTCGCACCAGTCTCTGTGCAGAGGATGTCCTCCAGGCGGACAAAAAAGGACATCCCGATGATGTTAGTGCAGGTTCCCCAAAACCAAGAAGATATCCTGGCAGTGACCCGATGCTGCTACCTGGTAGTGAAAGTGGAGAAACAGAGAGCCAAACAGACTATCACCCAGTGCCACAGATGCCAGACCTACGGCCATGCACAAGGACGATGCATGGCCAAACCCAAATGCGTCAAGTGCGGCGAGGCCCACCACTCTTCCACCTGCCAGAAGCCCAAGGACACCCCCGCTAAGTGTGCTAACTGTCAGGGAGCGCACCCCGCAAGCTACCGAGGATGCCCCCGATGCCCTAAAAAGACAACCAGCCACCAGACCCCACCCCCCCGGAAACCACCCGCCCACAAGTCAGCCACCACCAGGACAACCCCCGGGCTAAGCTACGCCAGAGCAGCCCAGGGTGCAGCGGGGACAACCACCAACCCCGCCCAACCACTACAGGCCCCCCCAGAGGCTGGACAACTCGCTGCTGTACTGGCTCAAATGCAGCAGATGTGTACCATGATGGGGGCCCTGTTCGCAAACTTGCCCCACCTCACCCCCCAGTGACGCCACCCGGACCACCCCGTCGATGGAGAAACTACCAGAAGAGACATGACGATACCAAACACCCCACCCACGACCTTGCGGGTACCGGACAACACACCGTCCAGTACCCGTAGTCCCCCTGGCTCCGGGCAGACCAAAAATGCTACCAATAGCATTTAGGTCTGCCCTTCCTCGAGCTACACAGCTCATCCTTACCTTACCGACGATCCGGATGACAGGATGTCATTTGGCATCCTGTGTACCGGCAGTCTCTCCTGCCAAAACTTCCAACACACCTAACAGACAGATGACTACCCCCCGGGGGAAACAAGCTGGCGAAGAAAAGAAAACGAAGACAGAAGAACGCCAGAAGAGGCCTTACCCAGCAAGGTCCAACGTGCCAGGACCCAGGGAGGTGGGCCGAAATCGTCTGCACCGCTCACATTTGTGAGTGGGGCCGACGCAAAGTAAGTTCGCCCGCCCTGCACGAGGCTGGTCCCCGGTCTACAGCGATGTACTGGGGTAAAGGGCAATAGTCCTGCCCGGCCCCAGACATCCGAGACCGACATCTTTAGCCAAGAATATTGGCGCCAAAACATTCACCCCCTAAAAACATTAGACGCTGCGCCGTGAGAATGAAGCAGGAAGTGGTAAAAGATTGCATCACCATTTTGTCAAATTAAACATTTTATACGAAGATTTTTTAGATTTATCTGCACCGTTATTTGTCCTCTTCTTCTATACAATTTTACAAAGAAAAAATGGGTTTGACAAACATATTGGGTTTTATGAGCTACCACATATTGATTTTAAAGAATTTAGAACATTTTATTATATATAACTCATTCCTGCACAACCTGTGAATTATACTGGATTATTCACTTAAAGTTTGTCATACGATGTTTCGTCTTTGTTCATATTTTTATCTTTTGTTGAATATATTTAAAAGGCGGCGACGTAGGAGCAATTGTTGAGATATGTAGGCATGTGTAGACTTCAGTAATTACGTATTTAAATGGTGGCTTAAAATTCACTTTTATTAATTCTCGTGTGATTTCAACCTGTTTTTATTGGCTTAATTAGCTTAATGGCCCGTCCTGGCTTTTTATCCTCAGACCGCCGCGTCTCCTAAATTATGATGAATAAATTTCTAGAATCTAAATATTCAACAGTAATTTTACAAGTGCTGACAATTTTCCAATAACTTTGACTTGGTGAACAGCAGAGCAGGTCTGTTTGCTATATTACTGCAGGGTTTTTAAAATCCTATTTAATAACCAATTCAAAATCACATCGATCGGCATATATCATGAAATTTGTTCATGATTAATTCACGAAACCCCTTTTGAATCCCAAATCTTAAGACAATCTAGTATTAGTTGTTAATGGCTGTGGAGTATTCCCAGCCGCCTTCCACCAATAAAAGAAAAACGGGCAAACCTTGAGATGAAATAAATGAAATTGTCACAGAGAAGACATAACTTTTATTTATTTCTCAGTCTCAAGTCTTGTATTTTACTACCGACTCCATTTTAAATGCTCAGCTGTTAAAATTTTACTGGTGGAACTGAAAATACGAGAGGTAAATATATTCCGCAATTCTGGCTGGAGTACAGATGTTCTAACAGGTAAAATAATTTTGAAAATTAAATTAATTTAAATAATTTCTTTGGTAATTTATTTTATTCTGTCTTGGCCTCGTTTCTGCCCAGCCCTTCAACTACCGCGGAGCCTTGGCTAACGGATGTCCGGCTGGATACGGAAACGAGTGTCAAGAAGAAATTGTATTTTAAATATGAAATAAATCTGATTTGATTTGATTTTGGTAACGCACTCGGTAATGCGTATGCAATCTAAATGAAGGTTAAACAGTTCTTATTGTTTCTTAAACGAAATTTTCTTTAACATATTTGATCATGGTATGAATTTATTTTTGAGAAGGGCCAAATAAAGTTTAGAAACTGTTTTTGTTTGTAAAGAAGAAAATCGTACCACGTACGTTAAATAGTTAAGTGGGGCTGCGCGAATGTGTTTCGGAATTATTATTCTTCATCAGCATAGCGTAGATTGAAAAAGAGCACCTGGATACGAAGTGAAGAGACTCAGGGTTGCCACCAACCTGGAAAAACCTGGAAAACCCAGTGAATCCAAGGAATCTGAATAAAAACCTGGAATTTCAGTCTTCATTTGATTTTCTACTGTCCAAAAATGATAAAACTTTACTTTTATATTTGATTATTCAATATTTAAAATAAATTCTTATAAACGACATAATGAAATGTTTTCTTTATACTTTTGAATACTTTTTCCGTGCTCATCTGAAGCAAATTGTGATAAGTACATTAATACAGGTTTTATTACTATGTGATAAATATATTCACATTTCGGTCCTAAAAAATTAAAATTTTGTTCCTGGAAAATCAAGGAATTTAAAATTCCAGTGCTGGTGAGAACTCTGAGAGAGCGTTGTCAACTAAGTTGGCTTAGACGTTTTAATGTCCTTATGTGCAAGTGTGGCGGTATAAAGTTTGTGTCTATTAAAAGCTTTTATTTAACTTGCAAGGTTTGTATGTGTGTTTGTATGTTTGTTTGTTAGTTTATGTCAAATCTTGCAAGCTGAATTTCGACTAGTTCTAATTACGCTAGAGCTTTGAAACTTGGCACACCTATATAAATCCGGTGACAATGCAACATAGTATAGCCATTATCGGTCTAAATCCAATATGGCGGACGTCCCAAGATGGCGGATCGGCTTTTTAGTCACAACCCCCTTGATGTGGGTCTCAAATGAAAGGGTTTAACGAGTAAAATACGATAAACAATGTGACGTCATTGTAAATCCAATATGGCGGACGTTCCAAGATGGCGAATTGGCTTTTTAGTCACAACCCCCTTGATATGGGTATCAAATGAAAGGATTTGACGAGTAAAATACGATAAACAATGTGACGTCATTGTAAATCCAATATGGCGGACGTCCCAAGATGGCGGATCGGCTTTTTAGTCACAACCTCCTTAATATGGGTATCAAATAAAAGGGTTTGACAAGTAAAATACGATAAAGTATGTGACGTCATTCTGAATTCAATATGGCGGACGTGGGAGAGGTGGAAAGAGGTGGGGAAGGGGTGGAAAATGGGGTGGGAGTGGGGTGGAAAGAGGTGGAGAGAGATGGGAAAAGACAGGCGAAGGGGTGGGAAGAGGTGGGAAAGGGGTGGGAAGAAGTGGGAAGTAGTGTTAAATAGGTGAGAAGACGGGAGAGGGAAGGGGTGGATGGCGGTGGCAAATGAAAGGGTTTTGTCTGTAAAATAAGTAGACTAAAAAGTAAAAAATAAAATTATATAAAAAAAATATTTTTAAGAAAAAGCTTTTATTTGAAAAACTACAAAAAAGTAAAAATAATTTTTTAAAATTCATACACCTGGAAACCAAAAGCTTTGGGGGCGGTCAATTGAGCAAATTAACTATGCAATAGTGCTATATGACCGCCCCAAAAGCTTTTAGTTTCCAGGTGTATGAATTTAAAAAAAAAATATTTTTACTTTTTTGTTGTTTTTCAAATAAAAGCTTTTTCTTAAAAATATTTTTTTTATATAATTTTATTTTTCATGTTAAACCAATTTATTTCAATGATCTTCGGTTTACATATTTACTTTTATTACAACTATATATGAACCTATTACATGAATTCATTGTATTCTATTGCAAAAATTGATTCGAAGCAGGAACCATAGACCACGTCACAATAATTAACCGGTGAAGGACTCGCAGAGTGTTTATTTCATTTTTTTTCCTTAGAAAATTTCTTTTTAAATATAAATGTCTTAACATGGAATACGATTTTTTAGTATATTTTTATATGTTGTTTCAATTGTAATTTATTATCCTCCAGTAAAGCAAGGTTTTTAGTATGTTATTATTTCCAATTCATTGTCCTTCAATATATTTTGATTTTATCTACGACCTCATCTCGTAATCTGTCACTACAAACACTATTACGTATGACTTATACGAGTTTATCCTTAGAGCGTGATTTTGTGAGATTAATTTGGAAATATGTATATTAATGTTTTCCACAATTGAATCTCATAAGCTTAATAATGCATACTAACCTTTGAACATGTGAGATTTATGTTATAAATAGTAGAGGCCCTAATACAGACCCTTGGGGTAGTCTAACCGTAATATTAATAAAGTGCGAGAGATTGCTTTTATTAGAACATTCTGTCTCTTATTACTTAAATATGATTTTATTGAATTTGTTGAATCCATGATATTGCAATTTAGCAATCAATAATCTCTGTTGCATCATTTACGATCCCGAGGAGAGCTGAAGTAGTACTGAGTCCTTCATGATAATCTGACTGATTTTCTAGAAGTATATCATTATCATTTTTAATGTATGTTTATGGCTCTAAAAATATGTGTTGTTTGCCGACGTTTTGTTAAATTGAAATTATTTCTTCAGAGTCCTGAGAGTATCTTAAAACAAAGACGAAACGTGAAGTTTTCAAAAATTTATCACCTATTATTTTAATAGTGAAATAAATGTCTCCAAACGATTTCAATAAAATATATATTTTACTAAATCTGTTTGATCTATCTTTCCTCCATTAATAGTCATGTCAATTTCTCCGTTTCTCAAGTAGTTATGCATATAAAATATTATTAGTTCACATATTTGAGCTAGATGATGTATAATCAAGTTTGAGGATTTATAATTGTTGTTTGTTTGTCTTTTATTCTATAGAAAGAGTCAAAAATAATTTGGAAGCTTAATCAATATTCTTTTATTTTGGTTGTTAGCATTTTTGATATGTGTCATAATTTTCGAGATATTTAACATAAAAACTAAATAGATCACCTTATAAACGTTCGGACGCCACCTTTACCTTGACGGAACTCCAAAACCATTAATTCTACAGAAATCACGAGAAAACGAAATTCATCCTGAGTTTATTAATTTCCTTATTTCTCTCTAGCATTTTTCTATTAACTTCTAGTTATTTAACGAAAACCGTTTTGAAATATCTCTTCTCAAGTTAAAATCGCAATTTTTCAAGTCGTTAAGACTATCAATCTATATGAAAAGTTGCATAGAACTTTTTCTTCTCAAAATTTAATTCTTCTTCAGTTCTAATGTTTTTGTTTCTTATTTAGGTGCCACCCCATGAAAAGAGGTGGCATCCACCCCTTGCAAATTAGGAAGCGTCCGCATAATATAGAAACCTTACTAGCAATAACTATTTAAAAAAAAAAACTGTTCATATCTCACTTATTTTTTGGAATTTTTTAAATCGGAAAAAGTCATTATACTTAGAATTTTATGCTTAATAAGAAACCTTAAAAAAATATAGTCATTCTATTTAAGAAAAAAAATTGATGTCACTTCCGGTTTCCTGTTAGTCTAAAATTAGCTCACTTTGGTCTAATTTATGTGTACCGAAAACGAAATTTTTAAATTCATAAACAATAAAAAATTGCGGCGGTACATTGACTTGTGGCCACCCGGTATATGAAGTGTAATTTTTAAAATGGAAATTATTACTCGAGTATTCATACTCACAGTTTTTTTTTTACATCAACTGTCATGAGAAGTAAACTACGGAAGCGTACTGAGGCCATGGCGAAAAAAAAATAAGTCGAAATTTTAACATAACAAATTGTTTATGTGTTTTGTGCACATACAAGGTGTATCCACGAGATATGTGCATTGTGCATGACCCTAAAATCCAAATTCATATTCTGTTTGAAGAAAACTTCCAAAATCCATTTGCATTTCTTGAAAATTATTATAACGACATTGTTCGCCATCTTTATGGATTGATTTAAAATTCGAAAAATAACTGTTTTTTTTTTTATTTGAAATTATTTATGGACATAATTTTTATTTTTTGCATTCACTAAAATTTTTCTCACATTATAGATTTTTTTTTAAATCGCCTTATTTTATTTTAATGTCCTGACGGAGTTTAGCCGATGGCTATTCTACCACTCAACCAGGACACACATACACACACATAGACAACATCACAACACCCATTCCCTGCGACATTGCCATCTTCACCAGCTGAGACTCGAACTCAGGAGAGGAGAGCGACTAGACCGTGTTGTCTCTCACACAACCGCAGTCTAGCCCACTGCTACCGTCTCGGCAACACGTGAAAAACGCCACTACACATCCATACCCTAGCCAGGATTCGAACCCGGGACCCCGTGGTCGCAAGCCTAACACCTTAAGCACTGCGCCACCGAGCTGATTTCAGGTATTAATTTCATGTGACGGAATAAATACATACAGGGATTCATCACATAGTTGATTATGAGCCTCAAATACAAGGTGTTCGACTAGAATTGTATACCCCGATAAGTGCCTTAATTTTCAAAAACTGTACATGTAATTTTTATTGGATTTTAGATGTACCATTAATTTTTTAATACCACCGAAAAATATACGTGCAAAGGAACAATTGAAGAGCACGTATATATTTATTGCATATTCAATCTTCATCTGATTCTGAATACAAATACCTACTTCTTATATGAATTGTTTGGCAAATTCTAAGTTACAAATAGAAAACAAATGAGAGATTGTTTTTAAAATTAAGGTAGGCTGTATACTATACTAAATTCTAGTACATCTAGAAGTTATTGCTGGGCCATCATTGGACTATAAAAGTTCATTGATAAAGATCTTTTATAAAAGATATTTTTTATGATGTGTAATATTCTATAAAATATGGTCGATATTTTATAAAATTTCATCGATTACACGATCACATCTCTCATAAAACATCTTTTATAAGAAATCTTGGTCAAAGAACTTTTATAGTTTAATGGTGGCCTTACAAAAGTAGTAAATTGAGAGCCTGGTCTTCAAAGAACTCAATCTTCCTTAAGAAGAATTTTGATGTATATAGAATATGCATACGAATCTTAGCACATCTCGGGTACTTAGTAGTTAGAACACATATAACAATTTGTTAAGTTGAAATTTCAACGTATTATCTTGAAATTTCAACTTATTGTATTAAAATTTCGACTTTAGTTGAAATATCAAATTAATAAGTCGAAATTTCAACCTATTATTGAAATTTCAAGACAGTAAATTGAAATTTCAACTTTTTTGTCGTGGCCTCAGTACTCTTCCAGCGTAAACAACTAATGTTATGATTTAAACGATAAAATGTTGCTTTTCTACTCCTTCGGTAGTCCTGAAAAAATAACTTTAACATGTATTAATTCTGTCCAACCCTCAGATTTATATTTAATAATTTTCAACATATTCTATGCTTGTTGACTTCCTGACGTGTCTACGTATTAAATAACGGTTTCTCTCTGAATAATTCTATGAAACAGAATTTGAGAAATATTGCCGAGACACGTAGACAAATTTCTTTTCAAATTAAAACTGATAGATTTATTACATTACATACAACATTTTAGTTTTATTTATTCTCTTCCTCTTCCTAAGTAAAAACGTAAGATCTATGTCTTTGTTTCTGGGTGCTTTTATTTCGTTGTTGCTGAAACGGAGATTTTAATCTCGTCATCCTGATACGTTGTATTTGAGCCAATTGTACAGTCCTGCATTATGCTGTCGCTTGTATTTATTTTCAGTTACTTCGAATGCCTGTTTTTGCCGCATCCCATTTAATATTTATTATTGATCACAGTTTTAATATGTCGGGGTGCTTTTTGTTGTGTGTGACTGAAAGGCTGTAAATTACTAGCTGCAATGGAAACGAATTTCAAATTAATTACGTAATGCCGTAAATTAAAAAACGGCATAATGATAAATTCCTGCTACGCGTTAAATTGTTGAGTAAATACGAAAGGTTATTTTGGTATCGTGTATTATTTCAATCAAGTCTAATAATTAATATTCAAGTCTTCTCTGACCGCATGTGTTTTTATTTCTCTTATTGTTACACATTTTTGTATCTCGCAAACCTTGGATTAAATTGGGATAAGGACTAATCGACCCAAAATTAAAATCGGTCCAAACTGATTTTCCTTGGATTATACGTTTGGTTGATATTTTCGTTCACCGCTTTTTTAAACTAATGTCGAACTATATTATACACCGGCGGACGACACTTAATTAATCCATTATCTATCTCTAATGGACGATTTATAGAATATGTTATGCAAGAATTCGTAAATGATGGCGGGACAATTTTGTTTTTAAACTAAATAAATCATCTACTTTATTAAAATACACTTATGGGATCAGCAAGCAAGGAAAAGCTCATGCACGTGTTGGACTGGCATCAGACAATAAACTCTGATTATGGTTTAAGTGTAAATTACAACAAAACGAAAATTATTATTGTAGATCGAGCAAATGATTGCCAACCAGACACGTTAAGGATGAAATCGTAGACATGATGATTCTTGCTGTCCTTGATAATTACCCTCGATTTCCAAATCTAATATTTTCTCCATTTGATTCGAGTGTATCTAATACGCAAAATAATATTTACCTATACAGAATTGATACAAAAAGCACAGATTTCCTAAAAATACAACAAAAAATATCACTATAAATTAAATTATAACAGACCTGAATTCCTAGAAGGGGAGTATGTAGAAGCTCCTACCACCATATTAACGACTGTCCACTTATAATCTACCTCATCTCTAACAATAGTCTCAAACTTCACCCCTAGGATGATTACATCCAAAATTGAATCAGATGCCGACTCGCCCCGCCTACAACTTCATCTCCAGTGTCTGAAGAACTTAATTGGTTACTTAAACTATCAAAGGAGGCAATATTAATCTCCATCCCTAATCCTAATTCTCCACCACATCTAGAGACTCGATCCTGACGTAGACTAGTAAGAAAAGAAAATATAATTCATACCTTAGACCATATCCACATCTTAAACCAAAGACAACACAGCCTAATCAGACAGTTCCAAAAAACCACTAAATCAGCTGTCAACCACGACGAGTCGACCCACAGCGAGAACAACCACACCCACGTCCATCAATAACAAAAATCTTAGTACCCAACTTATCCAGGATAATGACATCCGGGAATGAAATCAAGCAACCCTCTACCATTATACTCCTGACAGTCACCAGAGCCGAGGTGGATCGGTATTACTCCCACATTGAACTCTGTTCACTCAGGGTCGTGGTGGAGGGGATTGCAGGACCACTATATGCCATCGTTGCCAGAAGTTCTGTCATTTCTTGAAGATGTGCACGCTTCCTACATTGTGTGGATGGGAATTGACACACGTGGGAGCGAGGTGCGCCGCGGAGACGTGTAAGTGCGTCAACTGCGGCACATCTCACTCAGAATGGTACAGGATATGCTCATAGACACAATAACCTAGAAAATCGCTGCCCAAGGAATCACTACTTGCACATCCAGATTTTTTATCTAAGTCTCTCACAATGAATAAAATGTTGATACTATATTTGCACCCCACTACGTGGAAATAATAGTTTATGGAACTTTAATAATATGATATTTGAAATCGTCGTCCCCAAAAACCCACATCGGTAGTGGGGGTGGATAAAGTGTGCACAACAACCAAAGGCCTCAAATTTGGCATCAGCCATCTCCACTACTATCCATTAACGATGTGGCATATCGTTTTATGGATTTTTGGTGTAGACGTAGACGATTTCAAATATTATATTATTAAAATTGTGCAAATATAGTATCAAATTTGTTTTAATTGTAAAAGACTTGGATATGGAATCTGAATGCGAACATAGCGATTCCTTAAGCAACAGTTTTTTAATTTGTTCACTTTAATCCTATATTACCTATTAAAATAATGACCATCATGCTTCTAACACTATGTAGATGTATATATCTCCAGTATTTTTATCTACAATCAAAGAAACGGCTAGGGTAGCGTGACCATTTGCACAGTATTTCTATAAATTATCAACTAAAATGTTGGTATTTCTACCGTGCTTTAATATTCTTTAAAACTTAATTTAAAAGCTTTTAGTAAAAAAAATTGAGACAAGTAAGAATCGCACTTTCATAACCATGGAATCGTCTAACAAAGAGAATCACACAGGCGTAATTATGATGGATGTAGGTTAAATTCAACTAAGGGCACCGTTTTGCGTATACTTTATATCCGATGAACCTTAGAAAATCAATGCATTTAGTTTACCCCGGCAATACCTTAATTCCCACAATTAGTCAACACATTGGGTAGACAATAAGGGGGTGGACATTGTTCCTATGAAACGTGTCTCGTAATGTGCGCATAATGGTCAGGATACTGAGCCGATAATACCGGTACAAAGCCTGTAACTCCATTGTATTATCATGCCAAATCTACAACGGCCGATTTATAATGGGCCCTCCTAAATACCTACTACCTACATCACTGCTTCTGTGTTTCCTATATTACAATTTAATCTCTACATCTCTTATCTAACACGATATAAATGCTACCAGATTTAACGTGTACTTCTCATTACAAGCACCGAACTATTTTTGGGTAAACGTGTATCCTATGAAAGCATTGTCAGTTTATAGCACAGTCAATCTTTCATTTGACCCGTGAATAATTCCTACAATGAATATCAAAGTTTACAAAAAAACGTTACCGCTACGGCCGCCATGTTGAAGAAATGACGTTCAAAATAAGTTTTTTTCCAATTACCTCCTTTCTTGTTAGTTGTGCTCTAAAACAAGGTATTAATAATATTGTAGAAAAATGAAAAAGCTACTAATCCAGTAAATAAGCCGGAAAAAAGTGTAAAATGTCGAAAAGTGATGGAACAGCACCGATTTGAAATTGTTTTTTTTTTTTACGTGTTACCTAGACCCCCAGAAACATTCATCAGCATTAACCCCTGCATTACTAGTACAGTAAATTTAGTAACAGACCCAAACATCAAAAGGTATAAGCAATTCTTGTCCCAGGTTGTTCACTATCCTCAGTACAACACGACATGAAAAATCCCGAGGTTTGTGGCGTCGGGTTTGGGAGGGAGGGGGGCGGGGGTATCACTGACTATCCTTTTTCCGCAGTTTTGCTCTGATATCTTCAAAACTACTAGGTTTATCGAGGTCATGAACATAAACAAAGTTGTTGTATATAAAATTTCTGATGAAATTGGTCCTATTCATATTTTTGATCAACCTTATAGTTATCGAGATATGGAGGAGAGAATTCTGTGAAATGTTATAAATTGACAAATAAAGCTAAAAATTGTCTTAAATTTGTCTCATTGTTTGGATTGAAGTAGAGCATGAATAAGTAATAAATTATGGCAACCATGGTACCAGGGGGGCGGGGAAGGCGGTTAAATGTAAGAAACAGTAAAAGTTAAGATTTAAAACGTAAAAAAGATGTGTTTTACATTTATTACAAGATAATAATGTATGAATTATTACAAGATCAGAAAGTATTTACAAACTTATTCGATTTCATCATCATCATTGCTCTCTTCTTCACTGACATCTGAATCATAGTCCTTTCCTAGTAGAAGAACATCATGTGACACTAAAATTTCCTCAGCATTGAACTCTTCAGGTATCTCTATTGGTGCAGTCAAGACCTACACACGTTATGCACATTCTTGAAAATTGCAGACGATTCTTCCTGCACTCACAATTTCGAGTGCAATCATCGTGCAACAACAGGAATTCATCTGGTGCAGCAGCCATTGATGTAGTCACTGGGCGGAGTTGCCTTCCAATCTTCTTCCAACCCCACTGTAAAGGATCTTTTGCAACATCATGCCAGAGCTGCACTTGATAGTACACTCGTAAAGAGTGTTCTCATGCAGCGTCCTCTGTCGGTGGAAGTGCGGCTAGTTTGAAGTTAGCATGTACTGGTTGTTTACCAATTGTTTTCAAGTAACGTTTGTATCGTAAGACGTTGAAGTTTTCAGTCTCTTTTGCTCCATATAACACCTCTCTACAAGATAAAATAAAAAAATCTACTACCTCGTTTAAAGTAACTATCACCCCCTTTCGATGACGCCGTTCCTGAACTATATTTGCTCACAGTCGATTACACAAAAACTCGCGTTTGTAAAAAGTGCACACTTCCAAACTAAACAACATTCCCGAGTAGATAGGTACGCCCTACTGAACGGAACGCTGTCGCACAACTAGGCACAACATTGTATTCAAGGCCGTCATCTTTTTTCTTCTCCGGATTCCTTTTTCAACACTCCTCCACTTCAATCCAAACAATTTAAGCTCAAATCAGACAAATTTAAGGCAATTTTTAGCTTTATTTGTCAATTTTTAACATTTCACAGATTTCTCCCCTCCATATCTCGATAACTATTAGGTTGATCAAAAATATGAATAGGACCAATTTTATCAGAAATTTTATGTACAACAACTTTGTTTATGTTTATGATCTTGATAAACCTAATCGTTTTGGAGATATCAGAGCGAAACTGCGGTGACACCCTCGCCCCCCTCCCTCCCAAACCCGACGCCACAAACTTCGGGATTTTTCATGGCGTGTTGTACTGAAGATAATGAACAACCTGGGAGAAGAATTGCCTATACCTTTTGGATGTTTAGGTTTAGGTAATTTTTGTTCTATATCTACTGTACTATACCTCCGAAAATAAGAAAGTTAGGGGGGTTTGAAGTGCCCTAAAAAGTAGCTGTCATAAAAAAAATGTATAAAATTAATATTTCGCCTCGGAAATGGGCTCTAGGAGGTTTTTTGGGTCGCTGATCGCGAATTCGAGGATCAAATTGAGGAATTCCATATTCCAGTATTGAATTCGTGCCATTTTTTCTTATGAAAATTCCACTTTTTCGGGCGGAAATTTAAATATGACTATTGTGCTGTAGAAGTGTGCTCTGGGAGGATTTTTGGGTCGATGATCACGATCCCGAGGTCCAAATTGAGCAATTCCATATTCCAGACTGGAACACGTGCCATGGAAAATTCCATTTTTTCAGAAAAAATTTAAATATTAATGTTTTTCCACGAAAATGTGCTCTAGGAGGTTTTTTTGGTTGCTGATCATGATTTTGAGGTCCAAGTTTAAGAATTCCATATTCCAGACTGGAATACATGCCATGGAAAATTCCACTTCTTCAGAAAAGATTTAAATATTAACGTTTTTCCACGAAAATGAATCGATTTGTCCTGCTGAAATATCGGATGAACAGGAAGATGAAACTGACATTGAAGAAGAATCAACAAATCCTGAATTACCAGTTCTCGAATATGATTCAGATTATGATTGATGTAAATGGTGTAAATTATATAAAAAAATAATGATAAATTAATAAAAAATTTTCACTCAGAATACCACGTTTTGTACCAAAACAATAAATACTATATTTTTATAAAAATTGTTATCTTTTAATCACTTACTTACCTCACTTAAAAGAAGAAAAAATTAGTTTAAACTGCTTGTAATATTCATACATAGCTTTTTTTCTTCAAAGTAAAATTGACTTGAAAAATTATTTTGCAATACTCGTAATATTCATACATAATTTTTTTCTTCAAAGTAAAATTGACTTGAAAAATTATTTTGCAATACTCGTAATATTCATACATAATTTTTTTCTTCAAAATGAAATTCGACACGAAAATGGCACAAATTCCAGTACAGGATATGGAATTCTTGAATTTGTACCTCAAAATCATGATCAGTGACTCAAAAAACCCCCATTTCCGCAGCACAATATTCATATTTAAATTTCCGCCCGAAAAAGTGGAATTTTCTTCAAAAAATGGCACTAATTCCATACTGGAATATGGAATTCTTCAATACGGACCTCGGATTCGTGATCAGCGACCCAAAAAACCTCCTAGAGCCCATTTCCGAGGCGAAATATTAATTCTATAAGTTTTTTTTATGACAGCTACTTTTACTTCCACGTCCAGTGGAAGTATAGTAACGACAAAAAAATTTCAAAATTTTTATTGTCCAAATAGGCTTAAAATGTCATGAAACGTCGAGATTTTAAGTTTGAGCGAAAAAAAAATTCTGTCGGTCTGTCTGTCGGTCTGTCTGTCTGTAACTTTTTTTGTGCGCACGTTTACTCTGGAACCGTTTGAGATATTGACGTGAAATTTGGTACACATATGTACTTTAATGAGATCTAGAACTAGATTATACTTTCATCTTGTTCCGTCGAAGGGTTGGGGGGTAAATTGGGGTAAATTTGGGGTAAATGGGTAAATCAAACAGGTAAGAGTCCATGAAATTGGTATTTAGTATATACAAGAGAAGCTGAGGTCTCAAAAAAATTTTTGGCATTAGCCACCCCCATTACCACCCCCACCTCCTTATTAAAAGGGATGAAAAAAAATGTGATTTAGTGCATGTACAGGAACCAGAAACCTCAAAATATTTTTTTACTTCATCCACCCCCGACTACCACCCCCCTATCACCACCCCCACCCAACTACCGATGTGGGGTATCGTTTTATGGGGTTTTGGAGTAGAGGATTTCAAATATTATATTATCAAAGTTCTATAAACAATTATTTTCACATACAAAGTTTTTTCGTTGTGAGTGACTTGGATAGAGAATCTGGATGTGGAAGTAGTGATTCCTTGGGCAGCGGTTTTTCATTTTCGAAGGTAATGCAGGGGTCAATGCTGATGAATGTTCCTGGGGGTCTAGGGAGCACGTGAAAAAAGGAATTTTTCAAATCGCTGCTGTTCCACCACTTTTCCACATTTTCCGGCCTATTGGACTATACAACTTTTTCTTAAAATATTTTTCTTCATTATTAATATTTTATGATTTACAGCCGTCAGCATGGTGAAAATTTCTGCTTCGCTGCAGATTTTTACAATTATCTTTGGCCACATTGCTCCTACGTAGTAATAATAATAATAATCTTTATTGATTCTTTTGCCATTAAAACAATGCATAGAACAAGTCATAAAATCTCAATGATATGAGTACATACAGTAGACACAGTAACCGTCGATAAAATCACTAGTGAATCAGAGTTTTAGAAGTTGAAAAATGAAGGCATAGAATAATAAGGAAGAGGTAGTTCCTTTACAAAACCTTGCGTTTAGTAATATCATTTTATAAATTTAAGGAAGCAACTATAAGATTATGAGTCGCACAAATACTCACCCACGCTGTAGTAGCACTTTTCGAGTAATATTTTTTTTACATTAGACTTGAAAGCTTGTATGGAGTTTTTCTCTCGAATTGATTGAGGAAGTCTATTAAATAATTTTGGACCGATAAAATCAGGTGATTTTTGAAACAGAGCTCTAACTAAGTATTATCACTATGATATATTATAAAATTTCCTAAAACTTCTGTGTAAACAATTGTCTTCCACGGTAAACTGTTTAAAAATTACAGCAGCTCGAAGTTTGAGAAAGTTTCTTGAATTTCGGAAACATGTCCGTCCCGTTGCGTTGTTCCGACGTTGATAATACTCATTATTAATTTTGCGCAATCAATAAAAGGCCCAGCTTTTGTTTGGCTTTTTACCTAGGGCTCTAAAACGTGATATTTTCGTTTTTTTTTTCGTTTTTAGTCGCTTTTCTATAGATACATTTTATTGTTTTGCAATGACTTTCTGTTCCTATGTAACAAATGTTTATTTTTAAATTAATCAAGTTTAATAAAAATATTAAAAGAATGATTTTGTGTTTTAGTTATTTTTTAATTTATAATTAAAGTGCGGCTTTTCGAATTTTAGGCCTGACAACCCTACTTACATTAGTGCTGTTTCTTTAAAAGAATGAGTTTTTGAGTTTTGACTGATCTGTCAACAGAACAATTTTACTCTATTTTAATACTTTACGATTTACACAAAAAAGTAAAAAGGAGCTTTTAATCAGAAAGTCGAAATCTACAACATCTTAAAAGAAATCTGACTGTAACCCAATTTACATAAAAATTGTGCGGGGTCCTTTATGCTTCACTGCAGATCATTGCAATAATTGAGTTGATTTGTAGTTTATTTTAATTTTTTTTACTTTTTTTATAATGCTTTTTTAACATTTTAATTTTTTTTAACTTTTTGGCATTTTTGTCTTTTTTTTTGTCTGCTCGCTATTAAACACGTACATCCAGAAAAAAAAATTAAAAAGTAAATAAAAATGCATATTGTCTCTGGATAAGAAAATAATACATAATCAAAATGATTTAAAAATTTCTCATTTAGGTTAACATTAAAACAAAACAAGCAACCGCCAAGTACTGCTACCGTTCTGATTGGTGCTTCTTGCAAATTTTCTCACATTAGTATTATATTTTTGTATTATGTATCTTATATAGTAATATTCTAGAATTCGTTGATTTTGGATTATTCTACAATCAAGTTTACAATCATTTATGTGCTTATTTCATATATTTATTGTACACAATTTGTATATTATATTTTATATTATCTCTGTCTCCATTGCTTCTACGTGGTAATTAGCTATTATCAATATTGTAGATTATAAAATTTCCTAAAGTTTAAAAAATTTTCCTCCGCTATAAATTATTTTCAAATTACAGCAGATCGTAAGTATAATTATTTCTCAAACTTCCAACTGCTGTCATTTTAAAAGAGAAGTAAACTGTTTAAACAGAAGTTTTGGAAAATTATATAATCTACAATGTCGGTAATAACTAATTACCACATAGAAGCAACGGGGACAGAGATAATTATAAAAATCTGTAGCGAAGCAGAAACTTTCACCATTCTGACGGGTGTATATCGTAAAATATTAACAATAGAGAAAAATAGTTCAAAAAAAAGTTGTAGCTTTTTCATTTTCTACAATAATTTGTAATACCTAATTTTAGGGTAGAATTGACAGGAAAGAATATAATTGGAAAAAATCTATTTAGACCATCTTATTTTGTACATGGCGGCCGTAGCGGTAACATTATTTTTATGGCAACCCCTTCTACATAATACAGACAAAAAATTCCTTGTAGGAATTATTCACGTGTTTTTTTTTTGCTCTATAGACTGTGTTATTAGTAAGTATTTAGGATAACGGTTATTTTAAGAAATAATCAAATGAAAGCGGTGTAAATTAGGAAAGGTTGCTAAACATTTGATTACGGAGTCTAAGACAAATTACATTTTATTTTTACTTTAATATAAATATTATATCTTATACAGTGCTTTTCATTTTAAAGCTACTATACGTTTCAAAAGTATTGCCCCACAATTTAAAAGCATATATAAATAAACAAATTCGGTGAAGTGCGAGTCGCTTGTGTCATATTGCAAACCCGGCATTTCATATTTTGTGCCAGAATTGAATTTTTGGCTCAATACTTTCGATAGTAACGGGGGAGCATAGTAAAGATGAACATTTTTAATGAATATATTAAAGATTGGTATTTATGCAATAAGTGCGTAAAGTGATGAATGGGAATTTTGTCGCAAGAGTCATAGGCAAGTGCGATCTTTTCCTCTAGAGAAATTGTTGCTAAAAATAATAAACATTTTACTTTACGCACTAGTGCGTAAAGTAAATACTAATATAGCAAGGTAGTTGTTTAAAAATCGCAATGAGCAGTATGCTGATGCCAAAAAAAAAAATTTGGAGGCACTAAATCACAATTTTGTTTTTTTACTCCCTTTAATAGTGGAGTGGAGGTGGTAGAAGGGGTTATGATGCCAAAAAATATTTTGTTTGGTATCTTTGGTTCTTGTACGCACACTAAACTACGGTTTATTTTTTTTACCCAGTTTAATAATTGGATAGAGGGGGTGGCTAAAGCCAAAATAGTTATTTATGTAACAAGTGTATAAAGTGATATTTTCTTCACGAAAGTAAATTTTGTCACACGAGACGTAGTTCGAGTTCGACAATCCCATGAGTGAAAAAAGGCACTTTAGACATGAATCGCATACAATATTTTATTTAATACCGAAATCGTTACCAAAATTATATGTTTAGAGAATATTATTTAGGTATTATGCAAATCAAAACTTACACACTTTTTTTATTTATTATGAAAATACCTATTTTCTGTTTATTGTTGCCCTAATCTGGGCACGCTAATATACTGGTTAGGTAAATACTTTAAAACACTCATTATTGGAGAACCAATCAAAACAAGTACTCTTCTAGCTAATACTGATGAAGTATTGAATTACCAGATTAGGGCAACAATATACAGAAAATAGGTATTTTCATAATAAATAAAAAAGTGTGTAAGTTTTGATTTGCATAATACCTAAATAATATTCTCTAATCATGATAAAAGCAAATAAATAAAAATAATTAATGGTAAAAAATTATATGTATTCATTAAAATATATAATAACAATCTACTACGCCATAGTGCGTAAAGTGTTTTATTTTAAGCACTAGTGCGCACGTCAGTATTGTAAATAATTCAAGCATTATTGTTAAACAACACTAAAAATGTGATAGTAAATAAATGGACTATATAAAATTAATTAATTGGTTTTTGACCTTTGTAGATAAAATATGATTATTATAGTCAATTTTTAACTTTTTTACTTTACGCACTTCACAGGCGTACGTAAAGTATGTACTTTACGCGTGGTACAGTAGTAAATAGCTATTTGTGCAACAAGTTAAGAAAAGCGTTTTTTTTTTTTTCATATTGGGTGTAGGTGGAATGTCCGCATACGGAAAAAACACTTGGTTCTCGAGATAGTTGAACTTAATATAATTTTTTTGATTTTAAAAAACGTCATAACTTTTTTAAAATACATTTTAGACAATAAGTCCCTTGGGACATTTTTCATAGTGAATCAGGTGAATCAGGCTCATTTAGATGGTAATGAAACATTTATTTCAAAACACAATATATATATTTTTTCAAGTAAAACAAAGGTGGGGCTGCAACTGCTATTTGGAAATTAAAGATTTTTACATTTTTGTTTGTTGTGTATTGTCTAATTTTTGCGTTTATGTTGTATGTTCTACTAAATTTTACACTATAAATTGTAGACATATGAAAAAAAAAATGGAACTTTTGTTACTTGAAAAATTACATTGAAGTTCAAATATCTCGAAAACCAGTGATTTTTCGGAAATTGTTCATATTAAAAAAGTGGCTTAGAATATAATTCTCCATCTCATGCAACTAATTTCATCGTTCCTAAGATCGAAAAATTTCTTTGCATAGCAACTCTATCTATACCTCAATGTGTAAAATAACCATTTTTACTCAAAACTGAATTCATTTATGTATTCTAGTAGATACCTTTTACAGAATTCAAATATCGCTTTTGGTTATCGAGAAAATGGCGCCGGGAGTTTTAAGTGGGACACCCTGTATATCCTTATTACTTTTTTGGCAATAATTATAAATTAGAAAGTTAGATCAAGAAATCTGATTTCGGTAATAAGAAATGTTGGCTTAGAAACGAGTAAATATAACCAAAGTTACTTTTTTTAGTGCGGAAATATCTTTTTTCTGAAGTTGGTCAAGAATGTCGCCGCAATTTCAGACCCCAAAATACGCTATTCTAGTATTTTTGCTAGGCAACTATCAGAAAACTATCCGTTAAAGTAACTTTAGACAGTAAATATCTGACTTTTTCTTTTTTTTATGCATTAATAAAAATTTCTTAATTTTTAATAATATTGATTGCGATTTCAGAAAAATAGTATGTGTACCTAGTAGTAAAAGCACATTCCCGGATTTCAATGCTTGTTGGCCACAGCTTAACGCCACGGCCAACAATTTACATCGTCATTCGAGAATGTATTGCTTTTAGTACTAGTTACACAACGTACTATTTCGCTTTAGTTAGGAAAAGTTGGACTTTTCCTAACTCAAATTAGTACTGAAGATACTGAGATAGAACATTTCCAAACGTCATGTGGAAAATCATTTGAAACCTTGACTACGTACATACACTAAATTCCAATTTTGTGGACTCCATTTAAACCCCACCCCTTCAACGGAATAAGATCAAAATATAATCTAGTGTCAGATCTTGTTATAAAACATAGATGTACCTTTCAAGCAATACCATAAACCGTTACAGAGTAATTGTGCGCACAAGAAAGTTAAACAGTTAGGCCGAGAGATAGATAATTTGTTGCTTCAAGTTAAAATCTGGACATTTCATGACAATTTAAGACTATTAGAGTAATAAAAAGTTTTACTTTTTTTATTGTTGCTAGACTTCCACTCCACTACGTGGGTGTGGAATTATTTCACGTTTTTTTTTTTTACAGAAATATCCAAGTTACAGAATGTATTTCAGTTAAACTTTCCACACTGAATATTGGCTGTATTTTTTAAACTTA
This sequence comes from Rutpela maculata, assembly GCA_936432065.2. NCBI lineage: Eukaryota > Metazoa > Arthropoda > Insecta > Coleoptera > Cerambycidae > Rutpela > Rutpela maculata. The sequence goes on from OW386285.2 coordinate 55,807,687, forward strand.
AATGAAGCATTTTGGTAACAAGTTGTTCGTCTATGTACTTTATACCTACATTGTGCATCGTGTTTTCGCGTTGTCTGATTGAAATCCAATTTTGCATAAATTATCGACCAATGCAATGGTACAAATTGGAGGAGTTTTCACTTCAAATAATTTTTTGTTCAAGATAGCTAGGGACGATCCTAATAGCCTTCCAAATGTGCAAGCAAAGATCCAGGGAGTGATTATAACCCACATTAATTAATCTAGATGGTAGTAGCAAGAATTCCGGAGTAATTTGGTTAATAACAAACCGATAATTTTAAGCACATTTAAAATTACGATGACACTAGAAAGTTGTGATTTAATTCTGACGCTTCAGACTATATAATCCAGTTTCAGCATTCCCGGTGAAAGAAAATAGAGGAATAAAAAGGTAGTTTTACAACTGTTACTGCTTGCACTTTATAATTTTATTTTGTACGGTTGTCGAGTTCAGAAGGATTTCAACTCCTCCGCTGAAACAACTTCAGTAGCAAAGTGTGTCACTTGTGCGAGATCAAACGAAAGTTTGGTCCGCAGCAGAGAAATCAAAATTCTATGGAAGAAGCAGTCAGCATTAGCACAAATTAAATTTGTGTAAACGGTTATATGTTTTAGTGTGTTGTCGTTACTATCCCAAGCTATCTCCCTCTGCTCTACCAGAAATATTTGTTTCTGTTCAAACAATCCAACAAATCAAATAAGGCAAAATACACAGAATGCGCCGCCATTTCGACGGGTCCGTGGTAAAGTTTAATTAAAGTTTTACATAGTTTCACACTGTTTTAAATTCAGAACGCTTTTAATCGTGTTTTAACAGGCTGGTATTAAATAAAAATTTCATACTGCAGCATTTTTCGGGATACAAAAACTAAACAAATTTTCTAATGAAGTTTTAAAACGACAGGTTCATGAATTCGTTGCTGTGCGACGATATCATACGCAAACCGGCTCGGTGACGCAGTGCTTAAGATATTAGGCTTCCACCACTGAGTCCCGGGTTCGAATCCTAGCTAGGGTATGGATGTGTAGTGGCGTTTTTCACGTGTTGCCGAGACGGTAGCAGTGGGCTAGACTGCGGTTGTGTGAGCGACATCACGGTCTAGTCGCTCTCCTCTCCTGAGTTCGAGTCTCACTGCGGCAGATGGCAATGTCCCAGGGAATGGGTATTGTGACGTTGTCTATGTGTGTGTGTCCGTCCTGGTTGAGTGGCAGAATAGCCTACGGCTAAACTCCGCCAGGACATTAATTTAATAAGGCGATTTAAAAAAACATGGCATTAAGATTTATCGAAAATGATGGGAACATGGTCAAATTGACAGTTTTTAACTGTCAGTGACTCTATCCTGTAATATTAGCACATGGTACATAATAATATTATTTCTTCCACTTATGCAAGTTATTTTGTGTGCTACTTTGATAACTGTCAAATGTTAATACTGATTTTTAAACCGCTCAAACGAGGCATTTGACATCCGTCAACTGTCAATAGTTACTTTTGACTCTGGACAATATAGTATTGCAAGGATAACACTATTTGCTAACATACAGTTTTATTATTGCAATAATGCTAATAAAATTCATTTAAGTATGAATGATACTGACAGAATTTGGCAACTGTCAAAATTGTTGTAAATAATAAATTGTGAACTGTGCCTACGCTACTGGTTTTTTGTGACCTTCGGTCGTTCGTCTGCAATGTTACGAAAAAAAAATTACAGAGTGGTTCGAATTAATCTTCACATTAGTTTTCTTCATTTCTAAGATAAAGTATTTTTTGGAGAATATTTCTTTTTATCATGGAACGACATAGGCAATGGGAGTAACTATTTTAGATGACGGCAATTGTTTACTTGTTTATTTTTTAATACAATGAAGGTGTCTTGTTGTTTGTGGCCCATTAATAATAATTTAACTGAATATGAATATTTGTTATCGTTATATGGTGCATACGTTGTCATGTTGAATTGTATTGCATTGCATTAGTCAATTATTCTCTAATTATTTATTTAGGGTATATGGAGTCGATAACAATGAAGGAAGTTTTGATTAGGGTTCGGTTTTGAAAATTTAGGCATTTCAATTCAGTCATTCAGTCCGTCTGTCGGTCGCTCTGGGCTCTATATTTAAAAAAAAATCTTTGACAGGAAAATAATATTCGGCAGGTAAATAATAATAAATATTGCCATGGAAAAAATCTGGTATATTTTGAACGAAAACTATAGACGCTGAACACCCCAAAAAAATCATTCAGAAAAAATGTTACGGAAAACAATAATATTTGACACAATTGTTAAGAATTAAACCTATTTTAGTTTTATTGAGAAAGATATATGGGGTGGTCACTAAAAGAAGGCCAACTTTTTTTTAATTTAACCCGAAAATTGTACTCAGATTTCTTGCCTCTAATGATCATATACGTAAATGTAATCAAAAGATGGATGAAAGTACACTTTTTAGGCAACATTTTATCACCTTTTTTTTTTGTCTTAGAGCTACTTTCATTGTAGGACATAATGGAACCAAACAATCCAATTCTCAAAACAATTTTCTAGGTTATTAGCCAAATTAGAATTTGCAAAATTCGGGGTCTTCTTTTAGTCACCCAAATAAAGTAAAAACCTAGTCCTAACTTATTTCCCTTATGTTGGCAACGTGATGGCCGGACTAGAAATGCAAGTTTCCAAAGAATGTTACAAGATTTGGTAGGACCTCAATTAGTACGTGAATCTGTAAAATAAATTACATATTTTAAAAATGGTTTTAAATACTTTAAATATGTTTTAGACGAGTATTTAGATTAATAATAAAATCGCTTATAAACAAATGTCCGCAGTCTATCAAAAAATTAAATGCAAAAAAACTTTTATTATAATTTAGGTGTGCTAAAGCGAAAAAGTAAGAGTACGTAAGAGTAAGTAAGTACCTAAAGTAAGTATTTTTTTCTATACACGCGACAAGATTTTAAGACAATTAATTGAACATAACTAATTTGTTTTTCGTTTTAGTACACCTAAATAATAATAAAAGCTTGTTTTTAAAAAGTTTTTTTACATTTAATTCAAATTTAAATTTTTTAACTACGTCTTAATTAGTTTTATATTCATTGATATAAAAAACCGCTGCCCAAGGAATCACTACTTCCACATCCAGATTCTCTATCCAAGTCACTCACAACGAAAAAACTTTGTATGTGAAAATAATTGTTTATGGAACTTTAATAATATAATATTTGAAATCCTCTACCCCAAAAACCCATAAAACGATACCCCACATCGGTAGTGGGGTGGGGGTGGTGATAGGGGGGTGGTAGTGGGGGGGTGGATGAAGTAAAAAATATTTTGAGGTTTCTGGTTTCTGTACATACACTAAATCACAATTTTTTTTTCATCCCCTTTAATAAGGAGGTGGAGGTGGTAATGGGGGTGGCTAATGCCAAAAATTTTTTTGAGACCTTACCTTCTCTTGTATATACTAAATACCAATTTCATGGACTCTTACCTGCTTGATTTATCTATTTACCCCAAATTTACCCCAATTTACCCCCCAACCCTTCGACGGAACAAGATGAAAATATAATCTAGTTCTAGATCTCGTTAAAGTACATATGTGTACCAAATTTCAAGTCAATATCTTAAACGGTTCCAGAGCAAACGTGCGCACAAAAAAAAGTTACAGACAGACCGACAGACAGACCGACAGACAGACAGAAATTTCGCTCAAACTTAAAATCTCGGACGTTTCATGACATTTTAAGCCTATTTGGACAATAAAAATTTTTAAAAAATTTTTTGTCGTTACTATACTTCCACTGGACGTGGAAGTAATAATTGTTTAACCCGGATCCTCCGCCATTTCTTAGAATGTGTGTGAGTGACTACACTAGGATCAAATTATAGTTTAAAAAGTAAAATACACACTTACCACATTATTGTACTGACATCAGAACTACACGAGAAGCATAATTTTAGCTAAATTGCCACTAATGAAAAAACTAAAAATACAGATCTCAAAATTATTAACGAAAACAGCGACGAATTTCAGAATAACAAAGAGATGGCTAATTACTGTAATGAATATTTTATAAATATTGGTTCTGAAATTGAAAATAGACGTACCCCATAACCCTTTTACCTAAACAATTATTGTACAGCTTCTATGTTTTTAAAACCAGCCACCGAAAATGAAATTATAAACCACATTTCTTCTCTAAAAAATTACAGTGCTCCTGGCATAGACGGTATCTCAACAAATATCATTAAACTCGCACACACTGAAATCACTCAGCCCATAACACACATTATCAACTTAATCTTTAAAACTAGCCATGTACCTAGATATTTTAAACAATCTTTTTAAAGAGGGCTCAAAAAATAAAATTTAAAACTATCGCCCCATTACCTTGATAAATAATTTTGCAAAAATTTTAGAGAAATGTCTTAAAGAAAGACTAATCCATTTTTTCAAGAGTAATAACATCCTAGATACAAATCAGTTTGGATTTACTGAAAATGTAAGCACAGCCGACGCCAGAGACCTATGAGATTATAAATAGCCTAAATAATTGTAAAAAAGCATATCAGTTTTTATTGACCTGGCAAAGGGATTTGATACGATACCCCACCAAATACTTCTTGATGTTTTATCACATTATGGTGAGGTACGGTACTAGATATATTCAAAAATTATTTAAATGATCGTGACCAAGTTTTAAAATTAAACAATACTCTTAACAATCCTCAAAAAATATAAGTCGGTGTACCCCAAGGTACTATATTAGGAACAATACTAGGTATTTATTACATATATAAACTCACTGTTGGGTATTAAAATTAAAGGCGAAATTATATCATACGCAGATGACACTGCACTCATTTTCACGGGTATTGGGAAGAAACCAAAGGAAGGTCAAACAAGGCTGCAAAATAATTGAAAAATTCGCTAGACTCTTTCAAACTATCCCTTAATGTTAAAAAAACCAAATATATTGCATTCTCTTTAACAAAAGCAAACCAGACTGTAATAGTATAGCAACAAATGATAATAAAAGTAACGAAATCAAAGAAGTAGAGAGTACAAAATACTTAGGTATCATTATAGATAAACACCTAAAATGGTCAAAATATATTGACTATTTAACAAAAAAAAAACCGGAAGATTCTCAAATTCTACATTTTAAAAGAATTTTTAAATATAAAATTACTCACACTAGTATACAAATCCTTGGTGGAATCTCTGATAATAGACTGAGAGCTGGCTCCCATCTGATCTAACCAGAGAGATCTAATTCTGTTTAATATTACAGTTTCGAGTATTGTCCGCATGAAATGGAAATCCGGCGGTCTGGCACTCCAAAACGGTCGGACATTAATAGTGGAGCGGATGGAGCTCTGAAACTCGCAGATTTAAGGAGATACATTTTTCGGAGTAGAAAGATATGGGATAAAAACCATCTTGTTCAGAAATGTTTAACGCATCAGAATCTCTTTTTACGAAAATTTTGTGTGGTACTGAAAAAAAATATGAGCAATTAAATCTTGAAAATGTCTATTTTCGTACGGACCTCCTCCGCAAACTGATGTTTTTTTTTTCTCCATAGCCAAGTGACGTGAATTACTAATTTTTATTTCACAGATGTACTATTGGGTATGGAACGAGTATATAATTTTTAATGTAGAAAGCACCTTCAATTTTAGTTATAGTTATTTTTTTTTCCGAGCGGAACACGGCAGAATTGAGAAAGTTCCGACTTCAGTAGTGCTTAACTTTTTTTTCACGATATGGATTTCCATTTTTTAACCATGTTTGGCTGAATTGAAGCAATACCAACATATGCCCTCGCATAACATATGGTCGCGTTTCAAAAATAAATTTCTTGAGCCATTTTTATAACGCCGTGTCTGGCGAGCTGTTCTCCTCACTGGGAGTGCGAGAGTGAGCGAATTATCGACTACGGACGCGCATTCGAAAAGGAGCGCATTATAAATATAAATATTGTGGAACTCATCGCAGGGTTATTTTTAAAAATGAAATGTTTTTGGGGTAGAAATAATTGAAACCTCCTGTGCAATAATTATTAGAACCGCAAATGTACACTGGGATTTCGAAAAAAATACTGCAATTTAACCGAGAAGATCTATTTTTGTTTTAGAGTTTACTTGTTAGATTACTACCTCCTAAATTAATTTTAACTGGTCTGCCACTCGAAATCGGTGGTAAAATGGCGGCCAGATCAACTTACACTTTAAAAAAATTGATGTCAACTTAACCGAAAGTATCTAGTTTTAATTTTGCAACCAAATTACAGGTCAGTGCGTGGCTTTTACGAATTGCTCGGTCTGGCAGTAAAAAATAGCCGGATCCAAGATGCCAGATCGGTTTTTGGGAGGTAGCAAAGCTTGTTAATCGTAGATTACGAGTGAGCTACATTATTTTTCGGTTGATGGTATATTAAAAAATTGATGGAAATGTAATTTTATTGTATGAAAAGAATTATAAGTTTTTCGTCAACATTAGTTTTGACATTTAATTAAAAGATAGCTTGAATTTCACACTCATAGATTTGTCTGTGATGCTATAAAGTCCAATTATTTTTGTAATATTTTCTGTTCTCTACCACGTCACGAGTATTTTCGTTATTCATCGTCTTGGTCCCCGTCATCTTCCGAAGGGACATCAGAATCGGTATCTTCGTCGTCTAAAAAGAGTTAAAAATTAGGTAATTATTACTATATTGTATTCAACATACCTGAAGCCTCCGCAATTGCGTCGATAACAGCAGGTGGAGCAACGTCTCCATCAAACCACACAGGTTCGTATATCCCAGCCATAGTCTTCGGGATTTAATGGCTGCATCGGGTCCTGTTTTTCGGCATTCATCCATATATATGTTTGAAATATACTTCTTTTCACCTGCAGCAGCAATTATGATTGGCACGGGGGAATTGATACGGAATCAAATGTGGCGAAGCTCTTAATAAGAGGCTCATTCATTTTTCTGGGCTTGTAAGCCATCTCAAATTTTCTGTACCTTGCCTCATTAACTGTTGGACACCTAGGTAGATTGTACACGAAGCAAACAAATTTCTTCGCCGTAGTTATAGGAACAGAATCTGGTTCCGGATCTTGGTAGAATGTTTGAAAATATTTTTGAAATTCGGAGCTCTTTTCCATTTGTTTAAAAGGAGTAACTTTACCCTTTTTATAGAAGCAAGATGTTGTGTCACAGCCTGTGAAGGCATTCAGACCAGGCAAGGCAAGACATACATCAGGACCGAGTTCGACGAACAATTTCTCTACGTCTAAATAACGAAGTGAGTCGTTCTTATAAAATCCAACCTCCATCAAAATTTTGGATTCAGCATTAGTTTTATGGAAATTACCATATGACAACAAAATAACATTTCTTAGAAAATATGACCAGTGTGCCCCGCAGTCGGGGTACACTTGCCACATTAGTGGGGTTCACTGGTCACTGCTTCGATAAATAAAACAAATGAAAGTTGTACGGTAGGTATTGTTATTTTACTGAGCAGGTACAAAATTATGTTTACAAAAATATTCGACCTTAGCCCATATTAAAGTTTGATACATTTATGTTAAATGAGAACATATTTTAAGTTCGGGTTGTTCCACCAGATTGCATAGGTTTGGGTAAGTGACAAACAATATTACATTTTTCTACAACCCGCCCTCCCCTACATTGTTTTGTACGTAGCCAGAGAGTCGTACGTTATTCGTCGCTCAATGAAATGCAGCATTGCAAGAAATTTGATCTTGTACCCAGTATCCGGCTGCTTTTGATTGTCATACTTAACAATTCATAAAAGCCATTCAGTGAGCTGTAATTTGGTTCAAAAATAAACATTAGATACTTTCGGTTAAATTGACTTCAATTTTGTTTAACTTTGGATTGGTCTGGCGGCGATTTTGCGATCGATTTCTATTTCATGCTAGCTCCAGACTTGAGTGGTATACGTAACTGTATTAGATCTTTCCGGTTATATCAAATGGGAGCTACCTCTTGGACTATAAGATATGGATTAATTGCATGGGGCGGGACATATAAAAGGAAACTACACTACTGACTGTTATACAAAATAGAATTGTAAAAATAATCTACAACACAAATAAATTATACCCCACGAGTATGCTCTTTAATGATGACATTTTTAATATAAACACACTGTATATACAGTCAGTTTGCTCATACATTCACAAAACAAAAAAACTCCAAAACTATGTCAGCCACCAGTATCTGACTAGAGCCAATGAAAATAGGCAATTAGTTATACCAAAAAATCGAAGGACTATAAACCTAAAATTTATAGATTATTTGGCCCCAAAGTTTTACAACTTGTTAGTTATTACCAACGGATATAAAACAAATAAAAAATAAGAAAAATTTCAACAAAAAAAGTAAAGCATATATTATATAATAAAAAAACTATGAAAAGTTTCTCAGGCTTATGACGTAATGTAGTAATGACATAAACATATACGTATACGTATTATATTCTCAATTTCGAAGATTTTAATTTTCTATGTGAATAATGTATTAATTTCCATACAAAATTAATATAAATAAATAATATACTTGCTGGGACATTTATAAAGGCACATACAGATGTTCTAAGATCTAGATGCCCACCAAATCATTTGTTTATTGTAAATTATATTATCGAAATTATAACATTTCTAACTTTTTATAAATTGTAAATAAATAAATAAATAAATTGGACGACATTAAGGGGTTCAAAACTGGCTTGCAAGAATCCTCCTAAACATACTCACTAACTGTCTAATATACAAAGCAAGTTAAATAAAAGTTTGTAAAAAGTAGCTACAGTATTATATCTGCCTTTCTCGAATATATGAAGGCTAAACAGCATGCAGTGATTACAAGAGATTTTTTAAATGTGTGAATTTTGGTCGAAAACTTTTCACTGATCAAGTTGGAAATGGCATGATTTGATTTTAATCGCAAGCAAGTTGCAATCTGCAGGTAGATTAATTCATAATAGCACCTGTCACCTGAACTAAATTTTGCAGAAAGTTGTAGTAATTTATTAGGTTAACGTTTGCTGGCGTTAATTCCGTTGGAATTAACTTTGGAATATTAAAACGATATTCCGATCTGTCTCCCTGATGACAACAGCTCTAACTGCAAACTATAACTATGTTTGTCTACCTGCTTAAAATGATTACGTAAACATCGCCGGATTAATATTCTATTTGTTACGGTTTAACTCTTCGTTTCATAAATAATTTCACGTGTTAAGTTTCGTTAGCTAACAGTTCCAAAAGCAAAACTTAGTTTTCACAAGCTCGTGACTCAAGCTGCAATTATAGAATATTAAACGCGGTGTTTATTTTGAATATAATAATTTAATTTCATGTTAAAGTGTTTACCGAACAGGTAAACTTAATATTCAATTCAATTCAATTTTATTAGGTAGAAGGTAACAATGTTGTTTAAAATTAAAAATAACTACATTCTGTTAAGAATAAAAAATGGTTTAAGCAACTTAGCAACTAAGTTACACATGTAACTTGTGTTGTAAGTTTGCTTATAACATATCCATGGTTATTAATTGTAACGCAAATAAAAAATTAATGGATTCTTCGTATAAAAATATTGTAAATTTATAAATTAATAAAAATATACAAAATGTACTGAAAATTATCGCGGACCAATGAGGAGGAAAGAAATGTAAATTTATACAGGTCTGCTTTCTAGTTTGTGCTATTAAAAAGTGAGTGGATAGTAAATTGATAAGTAAGCGAATTAAATGTAATGTTTAGTTTTTAAATATGCTTTGTATGATAACATAATTTTCATTTATAAACTTTTTTAGATCTTTTTTAAATACATATGTACCTACTTTTAACATTTTTTGTTGTTATGGTAATAAATTATATAGCTTTGACCCGTAATACCACTTTCTAAAAAGTGGCATCTGAACGGACATTTTATAGACTGAGCGACCACGTCAAAAACGTCATCGAGTTTCGAGTTGAATTGTATATGCCATTATTCTTGGCTAAAAATGTCGGTCTCGGATGACTGGGGCCGGGCAGGACTATTGCCCTTTACCCCAATACATCGGTGTAGACCGGGGACCAGCATCTTGCAGGGCGGGCGAACTTACTTTACGTCGGCCCCACTCACAAATGTGAGCGGTGCAGACGATTTCGGCCCACCTCCCTGGGTTCTGGCTCGTTGGACCTTGCTGGCTAAGGCCTCTTTTGGCGTTCTTCTGTCTTGATCTTCTTTTCTTCGCCAGCTTGTCCCCCCCGGGGGGTAGTCATCGGTCAGTTGGGTGTTTTGGGTTTTTGGCAGGAGTGACTGCCGGTACACAGAATGCCAATTGGCATCCTGTCCTCCGGATCATCGGTAGGGTAAGGATGAGCTGTGTAGCTCGAGGAAGGGCAGATCTAACTGCTTTGGTAGCATTTTCGGTCTGCCCGGAGTTGTTTATATAGAGTTGTTTCATCCTTAATACTTTTACGAGGAAGAAATTGTCGTCCACGGCATTTCCTGTCGGGTTATGCGTGGCAGTAGAGTTTCGGTGGTTTTTGGAACTGTACTATTACATGATTGAGTTTCGATTTTTTTTTTAATTATTTGTAGATCTCAATGAGTATAAACTGAATAAATTGGTCGACTACATGATATATTGTAGGATGGCGCCGGCCGACCAAAAAAAAGGGATAGATTATGAAAGAACTTTTACGTGATCGAGTTTCGGGCTGAATTTTACACCAAATTAAAGCTAAAACTACGTACATTTTTAATATTTTTGTCGTCCACCTTCAAACCTGTCAGTTTTTCAGGCCAACTGAATTTTTCTTTAAAAAAAGTATGTTTTTCCCCACCAATCAATATTATGAAACATGAAGTTTCTTTTTATATTTATAAGTAATTATACTACATACTAATGTTTTCAACAAGAATGAGTGTTGTTTTTATTCTAATGTAGTTGTAGATTAAATGGAATAAAACGGTTTATTCAAGGAATATTAAAAAATTGAGATGCTGCAGTTTCAATCAATTTATTTGAATTATTAACTGTTTATTAATAATGATAATGATTTATGTTACAAAATTTTAATTATTATTGATATTATATTACATAAATATAAACTTACAAATAATTATAATATTTATATTAATTATATCAATTATATTAATTATATTAATTATAATGGATCATCGTCTGATGAATAATAACATTCAACAATGTCTCCTGGATCTGATAGTTCAGATTCTTCTGGCGATTTCTCTGGTATGATTAAATCTGCAGTGTTCAGAGGTGTGGGATCACCTTCATACCAATTTATTTGATATCCAAATTCAGGACTTAAGGACCAGCCACAATCTTCTGGATTAAATTGTGGGTAGTCAAATTCAGTAGTACAAATCTGGATGACAGCTGAAAATAAATTAGAAGCCTTTAATTGCACTAATTTATTTGAAAATTTCGGCTCGGAGCTTTGTAAAGCCTCTGCCTTTCTTATACGCATATACTGGATGCGATTATAATCCCGTCATCAAATGAAAAGGCAAAATAAAACCATTTAAAATATTAAAACGTAGTAAAGAATCCCAGAAGGTTTTTTCAGAATTACGTACTCCTGATCTTAACGATCATGAAAAAATGTCGAAAATCCAGAAGTTTACCAACGAAATGTACGGAATGAAAAGTAACGATGTAAATGCTGGTAGAATACTACTGTTTAATAAAAAATACAGTTGTCAGACAATTGAAGGACCACTTTCAAGAGAACTTTTCATTCAGAGAGTATACCACCATGCTGGAAATCCCTTGAAAAACAAATTTTAAGAGCCATATTTATAAATTCAATGTGGCTGGCAGCTACTGAATTTGACTGTCTACAATTTAATCCAGAAGATTGTGGCTGGTCCTTTAAGTCCTGAATTTGGATATCAAATAAATTGGTATGAAGGTGATTTCACACCTTTGAACACTGCAGATATAATCATACCAGAGAAATCGCCAGAAGAATGTGAACTATCAGATCCAGGAGACATTGTTGAATGTTGTTATTCATCAGACGATGATCCATTATAATTGATATAATTAATATAAATATTTTAATTATTTGTAAGTTTATATTTACGTAATATAATATCAATAATAATTAAAATTTTATAATATAAATCATCATTATTAATAAACAGTTAATAATTCAAATAACCTGATTGAACCTGCAGCATCCCATTTTTTTAATATTCCTTGAATAAACCATTTTATTCCATTTAATCTACAATCACATTAGAATAAAAACAACACTCATTATTGTCGAAAACATTTAATATATAGAGTAATCACTGAAGACTTATAAATATAAAAAGAAACTTCATGTTTCATAATATTTATTGGTGGGAAAAACATACTTTTTTTAAAGAGAAATTCAGTCGGCCTGAAAAAACTGACAGGTTTGAAGGTGAAATACAAAAATATTAAAAATGTACGTAGTTTTAGCTTTAATTTGGTGTAAAATTCAGCCCGAAACTCGATCACGTAAAAGTCCTTTCATAACACAGCCACACAAAAAAAATAAAGTGTCTTGACCCTAGAGACTGACTAGGTAGACTTTATGTTTTTCGGGTCGCTGAATCCGAATCCGGATCTATTTGATCCCATGTCATCAGGTTTAAGGTCATTTGAAGGTCAAATTGAGATATGACCGTGAAAAATTCCGTAAAAAATTTATGTTTATGTTTTTGAGGTTGCTGAATCCGAATCCGGAGTTTATTTGATACCATCATGTCAGAATCAAGGTCAAATGAAGGTCAAACACATGGAATTCAATAATACAATCTTTTTTGACCCCGGATTCTGAAAAAGCAGAAAATTTTACGTCCAAATACATCCTGAACGGTTTATGGAACCGATTTCTTAGGTCATTTGTTGGTTATCAAGCGGTCAAATGCTTATTTTCCATTTCTTAGCTGATATATCAATTGTAAATCGAAAACTTGCGTCTATGACTAGTGACCTTTAAGTTTTTGTGGTCGCTTATCACGATCCCGGTATCCATTTGATACCATGATGTATAAACTGAGGTCAAACGCTATAATTCGAATGATATAATTTTTTGGACCCTGAAAGATCATCTGCAGGTCAAATACAGATTTCTTTTGAATCTTTCAACTGAACTGTGAAACCGTCAGCACAAGGGCGGATCTGGGCCGTGAGCTTGGGGGGGGGGGGGGGGTAACACTAAACCCAAAATTTTTTGATGGGGGGGGGGGCAGAAATCCAAAAAAAAATTTTTTCGTCCCAAAATTTTTTTGAAGAGCGGGGGAGAGAAATCCAAACAAAAAATTTTTTCGTCCCAAAATTATTGAGCAGGGGGGGGGGAAATCCGAAAAAAAATGTTTTCATCCCAAAATTTTTTTGAAGAGCGGGGAGAGGAAAATCCGAAAAGAGCAAGGGGCAAAAATCCAAAAAAATTTTTCATCCTAAAAAATAAAATTTTAAAATGGAAGTTTCTTGGGGGGGGGGCGGTAATTACCCTGTTAAAAAAAATTTTCTTCCCAAAATTAACAAAAATCATAACATTTTAAAATAAAAGTTGATGGTTTACAGAATCTTGGGGGGGGGGTAATTACCCCGTTACCCCCCCCATAAATCCGCGCCTGCGTCAGCATTAGCGTTACCCGATGTACACCACGAAGAGGTTGCGTGAACGGATTTTGTACATCACAACGGGCTTACTCCGTTGCCCGCCGTCACCGCGAGGAGGTGCCCTGAGAGTTGCAGAACGAGTTCCATAATTACGGTGGCATGGTTTGGAGTTGTGAAGCTCAACAACTTTAATTATAAAGAACAGAATTTTTGCTATGAGAGACTAAGTAATAAAATTATGGGGTTACTCGGTTATGGGATTATTGAGCAATGTGGTCATTCGAGTAAACGGATTCATCAGCTTTCATCGTCTGTAATCCCCATTGTATAGCTACGGGATCAGGTTTTTAGAGCTATTAGGTTATTGGGTTATTGAATTTTGAGGCTATTGAATTCAGCAGATTTGGATTTAGATCTTTGGACTTAAAAATGTAGTTTAAAACATCTCAAAATAGTTTAATACCTCCATATGAAACCTAAAGTTCGGTTCGACTAAGATTAAGACGTATTTGGACGTAAGATTTTTTTGTTCTTTGAGAATACGGGGTTAAAAAAATTTATATCATTCGAATTATGGCGTTTGACCTTCGATTGACCTTGGTTTATACGTCATGGTACCAAATGGATACCGGGATCGTGATAAGGGACCACAAAAACTTGAAGGTCACTAGTCATAGACGCAAGTTTTCGATTTACAATCGATATATCAGCTAAGAAATGGAAAATAAGCATTTGACCGCTTGATAACCAACAAATGACCTAAGAAATCGGTTCCATGAACCGTTCAGGATGTATTTGGACATAAAATTTTCTGCTTTTTCAGAATCCGGGGTCAAAAAAGATTGTATTATTGAATTTCATGTGTTTGCTTGATTCTGACATGATGGTATCAAATAAACCCCGGATTCGGATTCAGCAACCTCAAAAACATAAACACAAAATTTTTGCGGAATTTTTCACGGTCCTATCTCAATTTGACCTTCAAATGACCTTAAACCTGATGACATGGGATCAAATGGACCCCGGATTCGGATTCAGTAACCTCAAAAACATAAACATAATTTTTTTCGGAATTTTTCACGGTCATATCTCAACTTGACCTTCAAATGACCTTTAACCTGATGACATGGGATCAAATAAACCCCGGATTCGGATTCAGCAACCTCAAAAACATGAACATAAATTTTTTACGGAATTGTTCACGGCCATATCTCAATTTGACCTTCAAATGACCTTTAACCTGATGACATGGGATCAAATAAACCCCGGATTCGGATTCAGCAACTTCAAAAACATAAACATAATTTTTTTACGGAATTTTTCACGGTCATATCTCAATTTGACCTTCAAATGACCTTAAACCCGATGACATGGGATCAAATGGACCCCGGATTCGGATTCAGCGACCCGAAAAACATAAAGTCTACCTAGTCAGTCTCTGGGGTCAAGACACTTTATTTTTTTTGTGTGGCTGTGTAATCTATCCCCTTTTTTGGTCGGCCAGCGCTATCCTGCAATATATCATATAGCCGACCAATTTATTCCGTTTATACTCATTGAGATCTACAAATTAATTAATTAAAAAAATCGAAACTCAATCATGTAACAGTACAGATCCAAAAACCACAGGAACTCATAACTAGACAGGAAATGCCGTGGACGACAATTGCCTCGTAAAAGTACTAAGGATGAAACAACTCTACATCAACAATTCAACTCGAAACTCGATGACGAGGCGTTTTTGACGTGGTCGCCCGGTCTATTAGCTTGATTCCTTGTTTGATAGTCATGATTAAGCTGAAAGTTAAATTCAGATACCTATTTCTAAGAAAGAATTCGTGGTGTCAAGCAGTAAATGCAATGAAACCGATTTCTACGGCAATGTATACATACTTAACTGAAGTTTTTACAATTATTGGTTGCAAACTGGCAAATAAAATACTAATTTCTTTTTTACGAGGAGAGCTTAGGTACATCTTGACTATGGACGTACTTCTTTACAGAAAGTTAAGCAACGTTCATCGTGGTTAGTACTTAGATTGATGGTCGTTCAGGGAAACACAGCGATCTCGTACCTTCTAGTGGCTGGTATATCAGCGTATATGCAGAAGACATACAATTTAAGACGAGAATTGTGTAGTGGATATACCACGATCTTTCGGAGGGGATGTAAAACGGTTGGTCCCTTGTCTATTAAAAGTAAAGCAAGTACAGAATCCCTACTTTTTTTACGAGAAGGTTCGACAAAATTTTCAGCTGCTGACGTGGCTGATTGGCCTTAGTAGCGAAAATAGGCCGACATTAAATAAATCAATAAAAATATCTTTTTTATGAAGAATTAACATAAACCTGGACTTCATGACGTTTAATCAATTTATTTATCATTTATAAATAAAATCTTGAATTTGTGTATAATAGCTATTCGTGTATTAAGAGCGCAGTGTCTTATTGTCGGGCGACCCGAAGCAGAGCGCGTCAAACACTCGAGAGCGACAATAGCACTTTGTGCTCGAAATAGAGGCATGGTTTTATCTACAATCATTTGAAAATATTAAAATAAAAGCAATAATTAAGTTGAATTTTGGCTGGAAATCAGGATTTATCAACATTTTAGGAGTATGCCTTGCATATGTGATCAAAATAAACAGACGAACAAAACACAATCTCTGTCAATTTATTTCAGTTTTATTAATTATTATAAAGTTTATATTTTTCTTATAAATAAATCAGGTAATTATTTTACTCGTTATATTAACAACAGTTTTGGAGAAATATTATTTCATAAAAATACACCGTCAATTCTCTGACCAGACTTGTTTAAAGATGTACGCTAGCGGGCCTTAATAGCAGTTTGTGCAACAAGTTGGGAAAAGCGATTTTTTTTTTCGTATTAGGCGTAGGCTTTTTGATAGAGCTAATATTCGAGATCAAAAATACCTCATATGGAAAAACACTTTTCCTACGTGTTGCACACATGATTTTTGGGGTTCGGAAAAGTGATTAAACCGAGTTGTTTTTTGAATTTTACATTTGACATTAATTTTTTGACAATAAATTGTCATTTTGTCCTAAAAACATTGATTTACAATTTCTTTATTGCGGAAATATCTTTTCCGCTCTAGTTAGGAAAAGTTCGACTTTTTCTAACTCAAATTAGTACTGAAATATAGAATACTTCCAACATCAGTAGAAAAAGTACTTGTTGACCGTTGTCAAGGGAGACGAGCTTTAAGGTGATATTATTACAGCTTCTCGGTAAACGTCAACTTTAAGTTGTCATATGTGAACAAGAAAGCCTATATGTCGATTGTAGATAAATGGTGTTAATGCTTTCTTATCAATGTTTTAAGTTTCTAAAGGGTTTTACCATGATAGGGCAATGAACTTTCTTGGGAAGAACATATCGAAGATGTTTACATTCTTTCTTTAATTGGCATAAAAAGTAAGCTGGCGCGTGCGGTCAAAGTGCCGCGTTTTTTGCTTTCGGTCGAACAATCAGAACACCGGCAGGTAGAAAGTACCGCCGAAATTTGGTGTTTTTATGTTATCGACGGGTTTAAGTAAATATCTTTTATATCTGCTTGATGTAGAATTCACTAGCATAGGGTCGATGTCTTTTCGACTTATTTTCCTATTTTTGTAGTGTGATTTGATTAAAACCAAAAAATCACTTCTACCCTCTCCAGCTTTGCTGTCAATAGTGTCAATCCCAAATCTTATAAACGGGGGGGGGGGGGGGGGGTGATATGGTTGTATCGCGTTACGTCAGATAGGTTAAAGTTATTGGCGGCGTATTTTTCTACAAAAAAATAAGATAATATTTATGGTCATATTTTTTTAATTTTTCATTTTTTTAACTCCTTTCGGCGGGGACAAACTACTGATAAATTTTCCGCATGTCGTGGTAAATCACGCTGTATAAGAGGTCTAAGGTTAAGTCTGGTAATAATTATTTATGATATTGAAAACTAAAATATGTTTTTTTGCGATTCATTAAACACTAAAGGACAAATTATAGATGTATTGCAGTTAAGCAACAATTTGAATGACTCAGTTAAAAAAATAATTACTTTGTGTTTGTCCTGGGTAAGTGGGTACTTCCTTTAGGCACTAAATAATTTATTTCATTATTTGTTTATTAATATTTTTTGTTTCTTAACATTCATTAAGAGAGAATTATTTTTTAAGTAGTATTTAGGGGAACAATTATTATTGTATGTATGTAACAAATCTGTTTTATTACCTCTTTAATGATGAAATATTTTCGTGACGTTGAAAATAATATTAAAATCAACTCTAACGCAAGTTCTGGCAGCCTATCGACAATACGAAAACTATTAACAATTTACTGACAGATATGTACTACAAGGATAAACATTATGTTGACACAAAGAGTTGATAAATTATTTTGCTGATTATTTTTTCAGTTCATATATCACCTCAATTGATCCAAGTGAGGACGATCGCGACACAGATACTGATTTTTTTACAATTGAACAGTTTACCGAACAAGAAGTTTTAAATTCTCTAAAAAAAATTAAGCCCAAATGCACGATGGTCTCTGGCACAATTCAGAACTTTCTATTATATGATTGTGCTGGTGTATTTACAATTCCTTACATTTTTATTCAATTTGGCCATTAAATCTAATTTACTTCTCGATGTATTGAAGCATTCTAAAATAATTTCTATATATAAAAAAAATTATATTGAGAATTACAGACCTATAGCGATTATATCAACAATTTCTCCAGAGGTTTCGAAAGTTTATTATACAAACCAATATTTTATTAGGCAAAGAATCGCATTACCGAATACCAGCACGGTGCTACATCAACCAATCTTTTTTGTATAACCCAATATACACTTAAAACTCCCGGCACCATTTTCTCGATAACCAAAAGCGATATTTGAATTCTGTAGTATCGACTAGAAAATATAAATGACTTCAGTTTTGAGTAAAAATGGTTACTTTTCGACTAAGGTAGGTTTGGTTAAATCGTGTATAAGTCCCAACTTTTGAGGATTAACTTATTGTGAGATATATCCAAAAAGCCTTTAAAAAGCGGCAAAGTAGCCCCAGTACACGGTACTTATTATCTCCTGCTCTGTAATTGGAATGATCTATTAGGCAATGTATTGTAGTGGAGTAAAAACAGGAAAAAAGTCGCTTCCTTCTCGAGTTTTTTTTTTTTAATCTTAGAACAAACCTAGATATATACCATTTCGTTAAGTAGGTCGATGTTCATTAGAAATCATGAAATACGACATTTTTTAGTGGTCACGGACATTGTTATTTCTAAAAAGGTGTGAATTTTTTTTTTTTAATCATGTTTTTTTGAACATCAAATGCCATAACTCAAAAACGAATGGAGCTATCCACATGAACTTTTTTTTGTTATAAAGCACACACTTAAGCGCTTCTATCCGTGTATAGTATTGTTAACTAAAACATTTTTAAGTTTGTTAAAAACTTAGACAACCTTGAAAGTTCAGAAAATACGCAGTCAAATTTTCACTAAGCTACAAACTTTTTTGTTTTTGGAAATTTTGTATAACATGCTGCGAAGAAAATAAAGCCAAAAGACCAAAACAGTTTTTGATAGCATAATTTTTTTTGTGTCTTTTATAGTTTAGGTACAGTGATTTTTTTTAGGGCGCGCGAATTGCAGAAATTGAGTATTAATACGCCCGCGTCCACTAAAACTAACTAGTCTCAGGGCTGTGTACTATCAACGTTATTCGTTTTCGTCGAAGGTCAAATTATAAAACCGCTGCCCAAGGAATCACTACTTCCACATCCAGATCTTCTATCCAAGCCTCTCAGAACGAAAAAAAAATTTGAATGTGGGAATCATTTTTTATGGAACTATAATAATTTAATATTTGAAATCGTCTACCCCAAAAACCTATAAAACGATATGCCACATCGGTAGTGAGGCTGAGGGTGGTGGAAGGGGGGTGGTAGTAGTGGTGGATAAAGTAAAAAAAATGAGGCCTTTGGTTCTTGTACACACACTAAATGACAATTTTATTTTTTTCGCCCCCTTGAATAAGAGTTAGCAATGGGGGTGGTTAATGCCAAAAAAAAATTTTTGAGAGCTTAGCTTCTCTTATATATACTAAATACCAGTTTTATGGACTCTTACTTGCTTGATTTGCCTATTTACCTCCATTTAGCCCCAACCCTTTAACGGAATAATCTAGTTCCAGATCTCGTTAAAATACATGGTACGTGTACCAAATTTCAAGTCAATATCTTAAACGGTTCCAGAGTAATCGTGCGCACAAAAAAGTTACAGGCAGACCGACAGACAGAATTTTTTTGGCTCAAACTTAAAATCTCGACGTCTCATGACATTCTAAGCCTATTTGGACAATAAAAATTTTCAAAAATATTTTTGTCCATACTATATTTCCACTGAATGTGGAAGTGAAATGTATAACGATATTCTTTATCTTATTACCACTTGTATTATATTGTAGAACGTATGGTCATTGTGCGAATTGTGCGTGGATTATCTACTTAAAAAATATTTAAGATAAATAAGCAATCTAAGTTTCATTGTAAAATGGAGTGAATTTTATGTGGCGTAGTAATAGATGAAAACGATAAACTTGTGCACAAGCCATGGAAACAGAGTTTAGAGACTATAATTAGGAAATTAAAAAAGACTTAATTTAGGATGTTTTTTTCTTTTTTGTTACCTAACTTAGGCGAAAATAACACGTTTACTTAATTCACAGGTCTACAAAAAAAAATTCTGCTCCAAGGACTAAACCTATCATTCCTTAAGTATTTTTGTGCGCTGAATCCGAATTTTCAATTAAAAAAATTTTCTACCGCGCAGATTTCGAGTAAGTTCCGATTTTTATTGTCAAGAAACCGTATTTTGACGATAAAAACCGAGATTTACCCGAAATCTACGCGGTAAAATTTTTTTTTAATTGAAAATTCGGATTCAGCATACAAAAATACATAAGGAATGATAGATTTAGTCATTGGAACAGAATTTCTTTTTTTGTAGACCTGTGCCACAGTTCTACAAGAAAAAAAGTTCTGTTCCAAGGACTAAACTTATCATTCCTTATGTATTTTTGTGTGCTGAATCCGAATTTTCAATTTAAAATTTTTTTTACCGCGTAGATTTCGAGTAAATCCCGGTTTTTATCGTCAAAATACGATTTTTTGACAGTGTTTGACGTTTGCTCGAAATCTAAGTGGTAAATTCGGATTCAGCACACAAAAACACTTAAGGCATGATAGATTTAGTCCTTGGAGTCATTTTTTTTTTGTCGACCTGTGTTATTGTGTGGATCTAGGGTAAAAATGCAATGCATGGGAGTTTCGCATAGGGACTCTGACACAGGAAATGCGGGATACAAATATTAAGATTGCCACGTGCTTTAAGAAACTGCCTTTTTTATTTAGCTCCAATAATAACGCAAAAAAAGGAAAACTCGATAGTTTACTTTTTATCAAAACACTCCAAAATTATTACTTTTCCTAAACTTCTGTTTATGGGATTTTATTAGCCCCCTAGTTGCGCAACATTTTTTCCATTTTACTATAATATTATTTTTCACCGTTTCCGAGATCCCAATGCAATGCATTTAAGATTTTTAATTCCTTTTTGCCTTTAACCTTAGTCCTTAATGTGTCACTGGAAAAAATAAGTTATCCTTTCAGATCCTAAAACGTGATAAAACAGTCCTAAACATAAAAAAATAATAATGAAAAGTTCCGTTACACACAATACATAATCATTATTATTTTTAAGTACGGCGCGCGTACGCTTCGCCAATTCCTCTATGCTAAAAAATTCATAACTAGCAAACTATTGCTAATAATGAAAATATTTTTTTTCTAAAAACTTTTTTAGTCTATTGACTTCATTTTCTTCACAGCATGTTACACAAAATTTTCAAAAACAAAAAAGTTCCTCGCTAGTGAAAATTTGATGGCGTATTCTCTAAACTTTCAGGGTCATCTATGTTTTTGGCATGTTCACATTTTTTTAATTAGCAATCCTATGAATAGAGAGAAGCGCTTAAGTGTGTGTTTTATAACAAAAAAAAGTTCACATCGATAGCTCAATTCATTTTTGAGATATGGCAATGGATGTACAAAAAAACATGATTTAAAAAAAAAATAAATTTTACACTTTTTTTTAAATAAGAATATCTGTGACCACTAAAAAATGTATTTTGTGTTTTTATGTGTAAAATGATGTTGGTAATACCCACTGTGTCTGATCTTGTTCTAAGCTCATAAAAAAAAACGACACAATTTTACCTCTTTTTCGCTCCTCTATTGTTAAATAAACAGATAAATAAATGAAATTATCCGGGAGAAGCAGAGCGCAAGAGAGCCGCATTTTCCGCTGGTTTTTATTGTATTCACCGTACATATTTTATAGACTTACGTTTGTCCAATAAAATTCAACACTGTCACAAGACGAGCAAAAACGCAGATCTGTTTTTCATAAATTTTATTACGATATCGTACACCTACTTTTTGGGTCACAAATTTTCACGCAGTAAAGGAAATATGAAGCGCTCTAAACGTACCCAAAAATTTATATGTTTGAAACGTCTGTAATATAAATTTTAAGGCCCCCGATTTAGCTGATGCATTGGCATCACTTTAGATGTGTGGTCACGACTTGGTTCAGTCGAATAACGACAGTCCAGCAATCTGGTGTCAGTGAGTGCGTTAATTTCACCCTTTGGGTCACTGTTTTGAACTAATATTTGTCTTGGGTGGCTCTTTTGTCTATACGGCAAGTGGAGTCCGACATGGACGTGCTGCAAATCTTAAATCGTTCCCACTTTATTAGTTTACACATAGCACAGTTTGTCTTTACATAAAACAGCACTACATTGCGTCTTCTTTGACCAGATATACTCTACGAGGGATTAAGTGAGACAGTAGGAGTACGTGCCATGGTTTACAAGCCAGGCTTGCTCGTTATTAGTTAGCCCTGGTATTAAGGCTACCGGAGACACTGTATGGCTGTAATAAGGACTTAAATTTCATTTTGTTCTACGGAAGAAACACTAATTGTTTTCTCTAATTGTTGTTTTTACTGAAGGCAGTTCGGATTCGAAATGATGTAATTGTGTTGATGTGTGGCTACATTTACAATGTAATTTCGACTGTGTAATCAATTTATTTCTCTTGTAATGAGAATCTTGGTAATTACTTTGTTAAATATTTGTCACGTAGGTATATTCGAAGTACAATATTAAACAAAGTTCTAGGTGACTTATGAGCAGAGCTCGTGTCTCAAGTTGCAATTCCAGAGACGTATTTTGTGTAAGAAATCCGGATTAAATTGATGTGTTATAACAATAGAACAAAGTTGAAATATAATTAATATTTTGAAATAACTAATATAGAGTTATTTAGTGCATAAAGAAACGAGCTTAAAGAAACGAATATATAAAGACGACCCAAACTCAGGCGTATAAGAGATAAGTACATCTTAGTTTATTTGTGTCTTAATGACTACAAGTGTCTGCCCATAAAACCATTGAATTGTTTAGGTCCAGACCCTTGAAGAATCGACATCTGTTGAAAAATTTATGAGAGCAGTAAAAATATGGCCAAATAAATTGTTTTCAATCATTATAAAAATATTTAAATGATTTAATTTAAATTATATCCGAAATAATCAATAACGTATCGTAAAATATGGTCATATATTTCTTTCTCTCAAATAATTATTTTTTTCATAGTTATAAAAAATACTCAAACGAATTTAAAAGTAATGCATTTGATTATTGCGGGTTTAATCTATATTAAAGTAGGGGCAGAACAATTTCTTACGTAAATTTTCGAGTGAGGTTTTTATAATAATTATTCAAAGTACTCAAACGAATTTAATTTGGATGAAACCCGAAATAATCAATGAGACATTGTTGATATACGGCGTCAAAATTGAATTCTCAGATTCTCATAGCACTTCAACGGAGGTATGCGTGGTGCAGGCTTCTTTCAGAAAAATGGTATTTTCTAAGAAAACATACACATACGCCGATGATCTCCTAATCACCGCAGGACCAGGTGCGTAAGCAGGGGGGCAAGGGGGCAACTACCCCCCAGGCCCGGCGTGGTTTAAGAAGTTTGGGATAGTGACAATTATTTCATATCTGTTTTTGCATACCAAATATTAGTTTAACTTTGTTTTTAAGCACATGCCAAAAAAAGTGAGGTTTTTAAGTTCCACTGTGTTGTGTTATGTGTTTATTTGGTCTCCCCTCAGAACACATTCCTGCTTACGCGCCTGCGCAGGACACGTCTGGACTGAAAACAATCTTCAAGAAAAGCCTAATAATAGAGTGAGAGCTGTCAACAAAAGAGAGTTGGACCAGCGGAGTGGATCATAAAATACGGAGTCAAAGTTGAATTCTCAGATTCTCAAAGCACTTCAACGGAGGTATGCGTGGTGCGGCTTCTTTCAGAAAAATGGTATTTTCTAAGAAAACATACACATACGCCGATGATCTTCTAATTGCCGCAGGTGCAAACGCAGGGGGCAAGGGGGCAACTACCCCCCAGGCGCGGCGCGTGGTTTAAGAAGTTTGGGATAGTGACAATTATTTCATCTGTTTTTGCATACCAAATATTAGTTTAATTTAGTTTTTAAACATATGCCAAAAAAGTGAGGTTTTAAGTTCCACTGTGCTGTGTTATGTGTTTATTTGGTTCCCCCTGGTTGCCCTCCTCCCAGGCGCGGCGCGGTTGAGAATTTTTGCGATAGTGGCAATCATTTCATATGTGTTTACATACCAAATATTAGTTTTAATTCGTTTTTACGCATACGCCAAAAACAAAAGTGATGTTTTAAGTTCCACTGTGGTGTGTTATGTGTTTATTTGGTTCCCCCCTGGTAGCCGACCCCCCCCCCCCTCCTAGAACACATTCCTGCGTACGCGTCTGCGCAGGACACATTTGGACTGAAAACAAACTTCAAGAAAAGCCTAATAATGGAGTAAGAGCCGTCAACAAAAGAGAGTTGGACCAGCGGAGTGGAACACAAAATAGATGAATACTCCCTAAGAACAATGAACAAATTGAAGTACCAGAATCAGAAACGGAGGAATCAGGTGTTTCAGAAGAAGAAGAAGATTTATAGAAGCAGAAGAACAAAAATAGGAGCACAAACAGCAGCGACACAATGCGGCAACATATACCATAAGAAGACCCAGAACAGGCAGTAGTCCAGAACCAAAAATACAAAAAAAAAGGGAGCTTAAACGCTCCCTCACGACACAATGCAGTAACGCATGTCACAAATACCTACATCTCCCATTCCACATTCCTTTACCATGTGCCATGTGGCACTCGCTGCTGGAAACAAGCATGACCTTAGTCCAACCCAGCGTGGACGTAGCAGGCCCAGCTGTATAATCCTTGGGGGTGGCAGAAATGCCTACCGCACGCTGGTAAATCAATCAATCAATGAAAGTGAATTATTCAGATTTACTTTTCTTAGTTTATAAATTATAATGCAGAACGTTTTGTATCAGCTGATTTTAAGACTGTTGGTTTACGCTCTTTTACCAACAAATTAGTAAAGTAAAATAATATAAATGTTTATGAATAAATTCATACTTCGGAGAATCAGGTATTCCCTCAATGAGAACCTTTACATTTGTATTATTTTTCTATGGAAATTAAATAAAGAAAATGATATTACGTTTATTATCTGCGCAGCATGTGGCGGCCCTTTATTAATACCACCGAAGGTTAGTTATACACGGAGACATCTAGAGGTATCTGTTTATTTATTTTATTGCACTATTCAAATTGCGTGAAATAATTCATTTGTAATTTGAATTTGAGATACGCGCGTGTTGGATGTTAATACTGAAAAAGTCAATTTCTTCAGTAGCGCGTATAATACAGTCTGTAGAACAAGAAAATGGAGGTACTCGTAAATAATACCTAAAGGATTTTTTGTATAATGTAGGAGGGACCACTACGGCCGCCAGGTTGAGAAAACGGCGGCCGAAACAGATTTCTCGATTTTCTCCTTTTCTGTTAGTAGTACCTTCAAATTAGGTATTATCAGTATTATCAGTATTGAAACGGCTAAAAAAACTACCTTTTCTTTACGCAATTTTTGTCTTTTGTTAATGATTATGATTTACTGCCACCATATTTTTGCAATTATCTCTGTCTCTGTTATTCTGCGTCGTAATTAGTTATTATGAATAATGTATATTATAAAATTGCCTAAAACTTTCAAATGAACAATTTTCTTTCACGGTGTCAAATGTTTTAACATTACAGCAACTCGAAGATTGAAAAATGATGTAATTTTCACTCTCCTATTGTGGATCCTTTTACAGAAAATGAAGTAGATTTTTCATTACTCAACACACACATTTTTAAAACATACGTATTTTCGATATGCCCCTACTACATCTGTTGACGTTGAAAGATCGTTTTTGGAGTATTCTTGGATTTTTTTACAAGAAAGAAAGTTTGAAGTCTTTTTCCCTAACAATAAGGACAAAATTAATAAGGAAAACCAATCTGTGTATAGTAGTCGAAGTCGCATTAGTAGATCGACGGGTGAGACGAAAAACCCTGTGTACGCGCCGCCTAATTCTTTTGTCGGCATATCCGGCGCTTTTGATATTTACCAAGAGGAAATATCTTATATCTATTACGCCAACTATAATATATGAATACCGGATCCTCCGCCATTTTCTAGAAAAGCGTATGCAAATTATTACAGACAAAAAAAATGAAAAAGTGATCTGTTTCTGGGACTCCATTGGGCAACCTCTATGTATTTCGACGTGCTGAATATGAATCAGATGTTCGCTTAGCTCCATCACCCACCAAATTTTAGTAAGTCTCGAAAATAACCTAAATTATGAGTTTTTTAGGTTATTTTCGCGATTTACAAAAAATGATGAGCTATGGAGCAATTCTAACTCCGAATTCGAATTTAGCGCGTCAAAAGATAAGTTGGTCTAGTCAAATAAACAGACCACTTTTTTTATTTTGTGTTCATGTATTCTTTTAATAATCGTCTTACCTCCGTTTTGGGTATAGGAGCATAAGGAGAAACATTGTTTTACTTTAAATTTCTATTCTTCTTAAAACTAGAAATGCTGACTCAAAATTTGGCGTTGACTGAATGTTTTCCTAGATATTTGAATCCAAAACTCCCTTCTATAAATTTTCTTATCACTGCCAATTGTGTTGACAATTATGTACAAAAAATATGGTATATTTGAACATGAATTTTAATTACTTATATTCAAAAGTAGGGAGCTAAATTAATATTATTACATTATATTGAAACATTTAATTAACTAAGCTTTGTTTTTTTTAAATTACTGCGAATTGAAAGTCTTCCTTTTTTCTTGTTTCTTATTGGGATGCTATGCCACATATTTTTCTTGTATACAATGTTCGTGAAATCTACAAAATAATGCAATTATCCAGTATTTTACTGGAAAATAACCTCTACGCCTGTGACTTTTACGTCAAAGTTAGAGGGTGTTTTTTTTGACAAATAATGAATAAAAACAAGAATATAAAAGTAACGTATTTTGCTGACGTTTCGGAAACCGAATCGTTTCCTTTCTCAAAACGTTTTATAAGTTTTTGTGTGCTGTGTATATTAAATACACAGCTATAAGAATATATTTGTTATATTCAGTATCTATAGATACTTACTGCTTACACAGAACTGTTGATATATCTAGTTACTAGCTTTATTTTAAATAATGTTGATTTTGTTAAGTTCTTCTTTTAACATCAGCAGCCAGGTTGTGCAAACATCTACGGAACAATTCGACATGCATTTATCCTCATTCAATAATATTATAGCTGATTCTTTAATTTTTCTTTTCTTGCTATCTGCCTCTTTTAAAATAAAGCTATCAACTAGATATATCAACAGTTCTGTGTAAGCAGTCAGTATCTATGGATACTGAATATAACAAATATATTCTTATAGCTGTGTATTTAATATACACAGCACACAAACACTTACAATACGCTTTGAGAAAGGAAACAGATTCGGTTTTTGAAACGTCAGCAATACGTTATTTTTATATTTTGGTTCTTATTCAATATTTGTCAAAGAAACACCCTCTAACTGCTCCTTTCACGTAAAAGTCACAGGCGTAGAGGTTATTTTAAACAAATGAATGTTTTAAGATTGCATGTTTTTGCGCGAATTTCGATTCCGAAATGCAAACTTTTTTTTTACTATTTTTCGCCGATATCTCCGAAACAGTAAGAGCTATCTCGAAATAAAAAATATTCTAAACGAGTTCGTTTCATTACTAATTTTTTGATTTCATCAGGATTTTGATATATTTTTTCGTTTTGGAGATATTTTCTGAAAGGTCGGCGATTACGGCAAAAAATCGGACATGTTTTGCTTAAAACCTAGGTAATTCCTTAACCCTTGACTACTAGACCAAGGAACTACTGTGACCAATTTAAATAGAATTAAATTTGCTAAAATTATTTTTTTAATGTTTTGTTCTACGCTAAAAATGAGAGAACTAGAGGAGGCGGAAGTGGGGACTTTTTTATTTTCGGTCAAGCTTCGCTATTTTCTCATCCTAATTAATCAGTAATTAACTAAAATCAATCTCAAATACGACGTCCACTTGATATCATGTATTACTTAGACGATCCATTAATCTGGGCCATTAGAAATGAACGCTTCTGGAAAAAAATATTTTTTAGGAAAACGTAAAATTTGTTCCATTTTCTCGAATATCTCGATAATTATCAGTTTTTTCGAAAAATGTTTAGACACCAATATTAGAGAGAATCGATTCATTTTTCCGACACGTTTTTATTTTTTCTCTAGCATAAAAAATAACAAAGTTATGACCGAGAGAATGCGCGTACTTGTTCGATCAATAAATAATATTCTTTCATGCTATCACAATGCCGGCTCTAAGGGCTGACATCATTGACTTCAAGAAACCGTTTGTAGTCACGTGGTTTTTTTTACAAATTACGTAATCTAAATATTTATTTTGATTTTGAATTTCTTCCGTTATAATCGTTTTCTGCGTAATGGATGTATTACGATCAAATCACGTTTTCAAGCATTTTAAAATTTCATACATCTTCCACATTATAGTGTTAAAGCAATAAGTAGCCTATACTTTATACAGGAATTCTAACTATTCCTTGGTGATATTTGAATTAGTTTACGCACAAAATTCATTTCTTGCAGACTATGTGATATAAGATTGCTAATTGGCGGCTCTAGCAACTAAACCACCCTGCAAATGCTTGTAAGCCGTAATATTACTTTTCATAATTTACAGTTACATGTCAATTGTACAATTTACCAGTTATTTATAAATTTCATTAAAAACTACACTTAATATATCTCACTTTCAGCGCCTCCATCGTCAGTAGAAATTTTAGATCATAGGCACAACTCCAAAATAGAAATTAAAGAAAATCAAGAATTTCATTTAGAATGCCGAGCCAGAAATGCCAAACCAGCAGCGAAAATTGTTTGGTATAGAGGAAACGTCGAAATCAACATACGTAAGAGATAATTCTTGTAATAAATACTTCGATAAATCTTAGTTTCATTTAATTTCACAGCAAACCGTGAAGATCAAACTATCGAGGTACCTGGCAAAAATGGCGATAAGCGCGCCGTCCGCTTCGATACTCATTCAAGAATATCTCTCAAACCGACAGCTGAAGACGACTTCGCCGAATACACCTGCGAAGCAAGGCACGAAGCGTTATCTCAAGACATTCCAATGAGAGCTACCGTGCAACTGAGCGTACTTTACCCTCCAGGTCTACCATATATCGAGGGTTACACGGAAGGAGAGACGATAAGGCGCGGCCAAACCGTCGAATTAGTTTGTAGAAGCCGAGGAGGCAACCCTCCGGCTCAGCTAATTTGGTATAAAAATGGCGAACAGATTAGAATGGCATATCGAACAGCTGGGAGAGTCTCGGAGAATGTTTACACGTTCACCGCAGATGCTAGCGACAATAAAGCGAGATATAAATGCGAAGCTAGCAATATAATGTCCAAATCCCCGTTGAAGGCTGAAATTGACATGAGTGTATTATGTAAGTTCACTGAAAATATCCGCTTATTGGTTGTTAATTTGTTTTGGTTTTAGTTTCTCCAGCTCATGTAACTATTTCTGGACCGACCGAAGCAAGAGTTGGTGATCCGGTACCCCTGACTTGCACCACTGCAAACTCGAATCCTCCCGCGGAAATAAAATGGATGGTAGCAGGTAGACAAGTGCGTAATGCCACTTCCAGAACTGTCGTTTCACCAGAAGGTGGTTGGATTACTACTTCAAACATCACTGCCGTTGTGGAGCCCAATAGGCGTAGTTTGGTGGTTATTTGCCACGGTCTCAATATGCAACTTACTGAAAACGTAGTTTCTACGCATACTATAAATGTTCTATGTAAGAAAATGTGTATCTAATTTTAAGTTATTTCTCTATCTTCATTTGTTTACAGATCCACCAAGCGCACCTTTCATTCACGGTTATACTGAAGGATCTCATGTTCCTTCCGGAACCGTCCAGAAAATTTCTTGCACTTCCTCGGGAGGAAATCCCTTGGCAACGATAACTTGGTACAAAAACGATAAAAAGATACATTCCACAGTAAAAAATACTGATAAATCTGTCACTTCTGAGATCACTATTTTAACTAATGTGACAGATAATGAAGCAAGATACAGATGCGAGGCTGCAAACTCCGCCACAGAAATACCGTTGTTTGAAACCATAACAATGAGCGTTTACTGTAAGTTAAGGTATAACAATTTTAGTTAGTATAGTAATAAAACAATATTTTCTAGTTGCTCCTGACCATGTTAAAATTAGACAAGAACCCACCGAATTGAAACCCAATGAGGAAGCTACTTTGATATGCGATTCGAGCTCTAGTAATCCTCCAGCAAAATTGTCGTGGTGGCGAGAAGGTATTCCGGTGCCAGGGTTGATAAATACAACCAAACCAGGCCTTCATGGTGGCACAGTATCCAGCATTGAAATGAAAGTGAACGTTACAGAACAAATGAATGGATTAGTTTACACATGTCAAGCTAACAACGAAGCTTTGCAAAGATCTGTACACGACTCTATAACTTTGCAAGTTTTATGTAAGTATTCTATTCTATTGGTTCCCTAGTAGCTTAGTGACTTAATGTAAAAACATAATGGAGAAGTTCAAATCGCCGCGCCATTCGCCTCGCCATTCGCCTCGCTCATCGCTACACGGCGATGAGGAAACAATTCAATAGAAACAATAAGTAAAGACATAATGGAGTTGTTCATCTCGCCACACACCTCGAAGTGCATCTTGCCGTGCATCAACGAACAAAAATATTTGTTTTTCAGCAGGCAGCTGCCTAAAAGTAGCTCCGTGATAGGTTCATTCAAGTGGATGAGCGGGTGTACTACTGTACCACCGAACTTCGTCCTTTAATTTGTGTTTGTTTAATTTTTTTTTTGTTTATTGTATTTTAATTTGTATACACAATGAATGAAGGCATTATTTCTTCTTCTTCTTCTTCTTCTTCTTCTTCTTCTTCTTCTTCTTCTTCTTCTTCTTCTTCAAGGACACACTTCTTGCAGTTCCCCACTATCGTGACAGTTTAATCCGTATCTGTCTGGGTAGTTTTCAGCTGCTGATATAAATGATAGAATTCACCATGTTTATTAAGTTCTTTATTCACTGGGTGCACATTGCATCTTCGAATTCTTTTTTTGGATAGCAACCACCATTTCAAAACAGTACTTAAAGAATATCTGCTACTGTCTGAATCTGTGAACATTTTTACCACCTGAATAAAATTAAAAGACTAATGTCATCAACGGCGCGATGAAATGTTTCAGTATGTTTTGCAACGGCGAATATGAATGCACGGCGACATGCACGGCGAGTGGCGCAGCGAGTTGAACTACTCCACTATGTTTTTACACAGGCGTCTGATACTTCCACTTTTGAGTAAATGCAAATCCTTTAACCCATGCATACAACAAGTTAAAATATGCAGATTTTCTAACAGACCCACCTTGACACGGGCCGATATTATCTGTGTCGGAATACTTACCGTGGATTGTTATGACAGACTTGAGAGCAATCTTAATTGTTCATTATTTGGCTGCTTTGAATATTTAACCAAATCTATGAAAGTATGGCAGTGACATCCGAAAAGCAATTCCAAACTTCCCAACACTTCTTGTTTCCTTTCTCAAAAAAGGAAGAAGTGATATCACACCAGTAAGTGAATGGAGAAAAAGGGAGAACAAGGCAATTTTCTTGAAGTTGATTGGCGATATCCTTATAAGATATATGTTTCAGATGCATTCCAGTGCTAGATTCTATCCACATGTCCTGATTTTTATTTTGATTTAATCCCCTTTGTAACTTTAAGTTGCTAAACATATTGCACAGTTCTTATAGTAGCTTACACTATGGGTTTATAAAATAGTTCTCAATACCGTCGTCATCATCGATTTTTCTGTTAGTATTTATTTCCAATGGTTGTTTATGTATTTCGTAAAATTTTAAAGTGTTTTGTCAACTTTTTGTCACCGTTTTCTGAATTTTTTCTTCGTAACTATCATAAATTGTATATTTTTTAGATAAACCTGTATTTGACCCAAACAACGAAGAATCGGTAACCGGCATCGAAAATGAACCGCTGATTATTACCTTGAAAGCAGACGGAAATCCTCAAAATATCGCGTACACGTGGACCAAAGACGGTTTACCTTTAACCCAAGCCTCATCGGCAACTGGAATGGAGAGGATTGTCTCGGACGGATCTGTTTTAAACATTACAAAATTGAGCCGACACGACGCTGGAACTTACAGTTGTGAAGCGTTGAATTCCCAAGGCAGTAATGTAGCCCAAGTTAATATTACCGTGCAGTGTGAGTATATATTTACTACGCGGAATCCCAAGAGGAATATTCTTAGACCTAAAATCTTGAATATTTTATTTTAATTGTTGCAGATCCCTCGTCAATAGTACAAATAAGTGAGAACGTTATAGTCAATCCCAAAGAGGATGCCACACTGTCGTGTACAGCAGATGGTAACCCGATGGCGGACGACACTATAACGTGGAAGCGGGACGATTTTCCTGAATTCGCAGCACGCACATCGGTCATGTATGATAAAAATGGAACTTCGTACCTTCGAATATCGGGAGTAACAAGGGAAGATCTAGGGAATTTCCAGTGTATAGTTAACAATGGCGTGGGAAATACGACGGTTAAGGACGTAATGCTTATTGTAAAACGTAGGTTGTTGGATTTTTAAGCTTAGGGTCATTTAAATATTTGTGGGTTTGCAGATAAACCGGAAATCGATGAACATCCGACCTTCTTGAAATTTGCAAGTGACGCTGGCGACACCGGAAAGTTGGTTTGTAGGAGTCAAGCTTCTCCATTAGCTAGATACACGTGGGCCAGAAACGGTTCACCTATCACAGCCAATACAACGGGAAAATATTATAGCACCTTCAAACAAGTAAGTTTTTATAGCACATATAATGGAGTCAAATTAAATTGCAATATAATGGAGTCAGATTAAATTGCAATATAGGCGGATAAGGATTTCTCTGACTGAATCAATTTTATTGTTTTAATTTGTTCTGATTATAATAGCAAGTGTCATGAGAAAGTATTGCATTAAATCGGTCCATTGCAAAAATAAAAATATCAAATCATTCGCAGAAAAAATTTGAATGAGGATAAAATTACCGTCGTTGCGTGTAAAATTGCCATGTCATTTTACCCGCAAAATATTCCATTTACCAGGGAGGATTATCCAAAATATAAGGTAAATAAGTAACAAAATTGCCCCTTATCCAGACAGGATTTTCTTTCCATAATAAATTTATCGTCGTTGCGTGTAAAATTACCCCCAATTGTAATGGAATTTTACCCGCAAAGAGAGTGGAAAATTTCTATTTACCTTATATTTTGGGTAATCCTCCCTGGTAAATGGAATTTTCCTGTCTCTTTGCGGGTAAAATTACATGGAAATTTTACACGCAACGACGGTAAATTTACCCTCATTTTTTACAGTCTATGAAAAAATTGTTTGATAATTTGTTAATTTGTAAAAAATTAAAAACCACTAAAAATTGCCTTTCTTGGATAATAATATATAATATAATAATACATCAATTTTAACGACAGTTAGTTGATGAAACTATGCCTTTTATTGAACTGAACCTTTCTGCCAAATTTTAGCACTTTCTATTTAAACGACTAAAAATAAAAAAAAGATTTCGTAGTTTTTTCATAGGTTTCGTTTTATTCAAAATTCTGTTGCGAACAATTTGGTACTTTTATTGTTGTGATGTGATACTAGGACCGGAGATAATAAGGAAAATAGCAGAAAACTTCAATCTTGAAACAAAATTTGTTTAAATTTTAAGAGAAGCAATATACAGATTTAATCCAAAAAATCTCATTACACTTGTTTCCACACCTAAAAGAAATTGAAACCATAAAATTTCTGCAGCAAAACAATTCCATTAGAAAATTATTTGGACTCCACTATTAACACTATTGTGTCGTCGATGTAGATTTGTATATCTCCTTGACTAATCTCTACATGCTGTTTCGGAGCACGTCGTCTTACTTTTAAAGCTCGCTGTGAACTGCTCAACTAACATATTAAGTCCTCGTAACGTATTATCGACTATAGCAGGAACTTTAATATGTTGTGCCACCAGTTACCGGTACGAAATAGAAACAGTTCTATTACTTTTGTAGTATCAAAATGGGAACAATTTTGCTGCAGTTTCTACGTTGTGGAAAAGACATCCCTGGTGAAAGCATTACACCATATCCGAAAAACCATTGATTACTGTTAAGCTTAGTATCCTTTTTGTTATTACAGATTAATCAGTTAACTTCTGAGTCCACTCTTTATATTACCCATGTAACTTCGGCGGATTATGGTAACTATGAATGCGTAGCAAGGAACGAACTGGGTTTCTCCACGATATCTCCGCGACTGGAGGTTACATCTGCACCTGACACTCCCACACTTTTAACAGTGTTAAATGTTACTCACGACACCGTAACTCTTGGTTGGACACCAGGGTTTGATGGCGGTATGAAGGCGTCCTACAGGATTAGATACAGGAAGGTAGACGATGATGGTTACAAATACGAAGACGTAGTAGGAAATAACGTTACAACTCATATTGTAAAGGGACTAAACATAAACACCCAGTATGTTTTCTCAATTATGGCGTCGAATAAGTTGGGCAATAGCAAGTTTATGCCTGATTTGCTCTCAGCAAAAACTTCAAGTAAGTGGCAAATTTTCAAAATGTCTCAAAATCAAATTAACATGCATGTGTTTTATCTAATATCTTAATATCCCTCCATAGTAGAAGAAAAATACTTTTCAATTACATGAAAATACGTGGCTGGCTAAAACTTTGCAGTCTTATAATAACATGTCTACTTTACGAAGAAAAAAAAATTGTTTGAGTGGATCACGTACATGTCGGACGTAAGGGTAGCAGTGCATTTTGTACACCTTTTAGTAAATATTTCTATTCTATTAAATTTTTACAAGATAGATAGGTAGATAGATATATAGACGTTTATTTGACTACTTTACATATACAAATACATTTGTAGCAAGTCATTACTTTGTTATTATCTACAGATAATATACATATAACATTAAAAATGAAGTGTAAAATATATTACAAGTTTAAAAAACAGTCATAAAATGTAAAAAACAAGGATAATATAATAAATGTAGCAAGTAGCATAAATAGTGCGCTTTTTTGTAGGTAATGAAATTATCTTTTTTTATATATATATACAGGGTATCCCACTTAAAACTAACCGAGGCTATTTTCTCGATAACTAAAAATACTTGAATTTTGTAAAAGGTATCCACTAAAATGAATAAATAACTTCAGTTTTGAGTAAAAATGGTAATTTTACAAAAAATTAAGGTTGTGTATGATGACTTTGCGATGCCAGAACCTTTAGAAGAGGTGCATGTGATGGGTCGTTGCATTCTAAGCAACTTTTATAGTGCGAACAATTTTCGAAAAATCACTTATTTTTGAGATATCTAAACTTAAATAAAAATTTTTTAAGTATCAAAAATCGCATTTTTTCCAGATGTGCATTTTTTCCAGATGTCTACAATTTACAGTATAGAATTCAGTCAAACACAACATAAACATAACATAGACATTAAACAATGCAGAAAGGTTAAAATCTTTAATTTCCAAATATCACCTTTGTTTTACTTGAAAAATTTACATTATATTAATGTTTTGTGTTTTGAAATAAGTTTATTTCATTACTATCTATCAGCCCGATTCACTATGAAAAATGTCCTAAAGGACTTATCGACTAAAATTTATTTTAAACAAATTTTGGCGATTTTTATACTTAAAAAACTACATTGAGGTTCAAATATCTCGAAAACCAGTGAAATTTAGAAAACTGTTCGCATCATAAAAGTTGCTTACAATGTAGTGCTTCATCACGTACACCTCATTTCGATGTCATCTATACCACAATTTGTAAATTGGCGTTTTTACTCAAAACGGAAGTAATTTATTTATATTTTCTAGTAAAAATCTTCTACTAAATTTAAATACTTATTTGTTTTTGTTATTGAGGAACTGATTCCGGGAATATGGGGACACTATGTATACACAGTTATTTGAATAGACAGACACATGATGTTTTTAACTTTATTATTTTTGAAAGAAAGTTCTATTTATTTGAAAATAACTCGAAAAATACTCTCTTTATAAAAAAAATATTACTATTTACTTTTTGTAGATTATCAAAATACCTCTAGGTTGTTTTTATTGCTATCTCTACGATGAAAACTGCATGTTTTATGACTGGAAATATTTAATAATGTCGTGCTTACTGAAAAGCAAAATAATAAAAGAGGAGGAAATTTTTACAATTAATGATTTTTTATTTATTTGCTTTTATCATGATTAGAGAATATTATTTAGGGATTAAGCAAATCACAACTTACACACATTTTTATTTATTACAAAATTGTCTACTTTCTGTATATTGTTGCCCTAATCTGGGCATGCTAATATACTAGTTAGGTAAATATTCTAAAACACTCATTATTGGAGAACCAATCAAAACAACTACTCTGACGAAGTATTGAATTACATGATATGATTCCTAGCATTTTAAAGATTAAAGAATATTGAAAATACTTAAATTATTTATTTAAATTCAGTCATTCGCCCTTTTTATTTATTGTGAAATTATCTACTTTCTGTATATTGGTACCTTAATCTAGTCACGCTAATATACTACTTAGGAAAACAGTTTAAAACACTCATTGGAGGATCAATCAAAACAACTGCTCTTTTAGCTAATACTGATGAAGTATTGAATTACATGATAGGATTCCTAGCATTTTAAGGCAAAAAAAATTGAAAATACTTAAATCATTTATAGAAATTCAGTCAAAAATTATTGAACCTTACATTCTATTTCAACTCTAGAAAAATTGTACAAGTTTTTTCGAACTCGTTAGTTCTCATCAGTAGAGTATAGAAATATTCATTCATTATTTACAAGCCTATTCTTGATTTATTTTTACAATTCATTATTTTTTATTTATTTGCTTTTATCATGCTTAGAGAATATTATTTAGGTATTAAGCAAGTCACAACTTACACACGTTTTTATTTATTTGCTGGAAGAGTAGTTGTTTTGATTGGTTCTGCAATAATGAGTGTTTTAAAGTATTTACCTAACTAGTATATTAGCGTGCCCAGATTAGGGCAACAATATACAGAAAGAGATAATTTCGTAATAAATAAAAACGGGTGTAAGTTGTGACTTGCTTAATACCTAAACAATATTCTCTAGAGGAGGAAATATTTTATAGACAGTAAAAAAATCGTATGAAAACATGACTGGTTATTTAAAAAGCGTTCCCATTTTTTTTTTTTTTTTGAAAAATTATTATTTTCTACAAACTGTTTAAAAATCATTGTTTACACATACAGTGTCAGAAAATGTTTCATTTGGGCCGGCAATGAGAGCAAGCGAGAGCGAAGCAACTAGGCTATTCTTTTTTATCGTATAACACATCCTACCCGTGCCACCTGCTTTCCCCACCACATGTACGTGGGCAGCTCTGTCTGCGGGAAATGTAAAGAATTATTTGACTTGTTTTGAAAGTATAACAAGTTAAATAATTTTAGTTAATAAAGCACGTAATAATATTACCTATACTGAACAGAGCCAACTACATCCTTCCTTTGAATAAATGGTACTGAAATTTTTAATAGCAATGATGTACGTGTTTTCTTAATAGCCCGTCATTATTTGCTCCCTCTACTAGAGCACTGGTAATTGCCTTCATTGTAGGCGGTCTGTCAAGCCGTTGAAACTATGCTTGCCACCCAAATCCAAAATCTTCCGATACTGTATATGTATTTAAATATCATTATTAAATTTTGACGTTATATATATATATAGCAGTGGTTAATAGTAACAGATATGTCAGTGATGCACTTAAACACGGAAAATATTCAATTTTTGTAATTTTCTTTTAAATAGGTCTTAAAGTAATTTTTTGGATGGAATAGACTACCTTTATACTATAATTACTGAAAGTTTGCTCACTGTTTACTTAATTGGATGGTTCTAACATAGAAAAGAGAGAACGTCAACTTAAGCCATTTTCTTAAATATCTCCCAAAAAACGAATTTTATAGTGATTTTCCATCAATAAAATAGGCGTTTCGTGAAAAAAATTTACTAAAGCTCAGTTACAGTTAAGATATTTTCCTACAGTTTTATTTTTCTTAATCTTCTCTTACATAAAAAATTAATGGAGTTACAGGCGTTTGAAAAGTATGTTGAATTCACACCAATATTGTATAGCAAAAGATCTATTTTTAAGGGCTAAAAAATCAATCAATCAGACAATTTTATTGTTAATGGCAGTTGCTAACGGTGAAACTGTTAATTCAGTCGGACACGGTATATATTTTTTTCAAATAAAAAATTAAAAATAACATGATTTTTCAACAATTTTCACATTTATTTTAACAGTTTGACATAATATGCCCAATTTTTACCAAAAAGAACCCAACAAATTAAAGATTTTTTTTTCTCGTAAAGTATACGTTAATGTTGCTTATTTTTAACTGTATTTCCTGTATTATTCAATAGTAGATTTAAGCTTTATCCCTTTTCTTTCTCATAGGATTAAGTTCGTTTCTGTGCATTTATATTGTCGCTATTCATATATTTTTAACTAATTTCTGGTATCACTGAAAATGAATTACTCTGTATCTTTTTGTTTATTTGGAATGAGGGTCAATTCGGATCGCTATTCACAATAAACAAGGGCCCGTACATTTTATTATTATGGTATTTACTGTGACTCAAATATTATTAACAATGTCTCTGAAGTAGTTTCCAAAAACCCCAAAACACTTGAATACTATTATTACTCGATACACGCTTCGCCAACCATGTCTCCATCATCAGGATTTATCAGAGTAGATTTTTTTCGTGGATATCAACAGAGAATAATTTTAAAAAATCAGCACCTGGGTTTATTATGCTATAACAAAATCAAAATTAATGGATACCTAATTTGGACAGACCCTATAAAGGAATAAAAAAGTGTAGATGGTTGTCTTAAATGGCTATAATATTTATTTGTTTTTTTTTGATAAGGATGACAGAAAGATAAAAATGATAATGGAAACTTATATTTTCATAAATTTCGAAATAATTTTATTAATTAGTGTATACAAAACTAATAGCATTTTCGAGATGTGTGCGTTCAATCTGCATTTCTTTCATTTTATAAGTAGGCAATAGAAAATACCCTTTTTCGACTACCTCCCTCGTAAGTATTCTCTAATTCCATTGTTTTGTCGATCGTAAGTGACGCTTTGTGTACCAAATACTTGTTGCCATTGGCAACGTGTCGTTATTTTTCACAACATACCTAGGGAAATAAAGTACATTTAGGAGAATTTTCACTTTTATATAACAAGTAAATTAAATGTTTTAACTTTTTTGGAAGTAAATTCAGACAAAGCCGTACTTGCTATATCCTTTATATCTGACATTATTTTCAAAAATGTTCAGAGCTATTATAATAATATGATTTAATTTATCTTGGCAGTAGTCATTTCAATAGAAGCCGAGTCCTTTTATTTTATTGACGGTTGTCATGGATATTGCAAGCATTGATACCTATACTATTTGCTTGGCAAATATGAAATCTTACTCAAATAATTACAGTTTTCCACTAGTTTCTTTATAGTTTGATGATTCATGGGTATGACGAAAAATATAATTTGCACCGCGGGTCGTACAGTGCGGTTTTTTGGTCTCGAATACTGGCAAACCTCGACCCTACGGGCCTCGGATTGAAAACTGTATTCTCGACCAAAAAAGGGCACCTTACGACTCTTGGTACATAAATAACTATAGGATCACTAAAGAATATCCTTTATTTCAACATTTTTTATCCATTTTCAATTTTTAATTATAGATTGGCTAATTTTGAGGACTAAGTATACTAGTATACATTAAAATGCTGATGCGAATTGAACTCCAATAATAATAATAATAACAAATATTCCTGAGCTGACAGTATTTTATCATTCAGAAAACATTTGTGAGGTGTAATCTTCATATTTTGACTTTTTTTCAAAATGGGCCAAAACGTACAACTTCTTGTATCTTTTAAAGGAGGCATTCTCCATCATAATTATAAAAACAATTCACTCCGATAAACCCCAATGATAGTTAAAACTGGGTGTTTTTCGGGGTTGGGGGTGAAAAACGAGCCAATCTGTCAATTCTAACTTCGAATACGGATTCAGCAGGTCAAAATACATAAAGATACACTAGTATAGTCCGCCGGACGGACCACTTTGTTTTTGCTTTGGGCGTGTTTTTTGGGGTTGGGGGTGAAAAATTAATTCAATTCATTCATTCAATTACAATTCTGACTTCGGATTCAGTTTCAGCGGATTTAAATACATAAGGATACACTAGTATGGTCCGCCGGGCAGATCATTTTATTTTGGGGGGGGGGGGGGGGGTGTTTTTCGAATCCGGATTCAACAGGTCAAAATACATTAGGATACACTGGTATAGTTCGCCGGACAGACCACTTTATTTTTGTATTGGGGGTGTTTTTTGGGGTTAGGGGTGAAAAGCGAGCCACCCTGACAATTCTGACTTCAGATTCAGTTTTAGCAGGTTCAAATACATAAGGATACACTGGTTTGGTCCGCCGGACAGACCATTTTTTTGGGGGGTGTTTTTTGGGGTTAGGGGTGAAAAACGAGCCAATCTGACAATTCTGACTTCGGATTCGGTTTCAGCGGGTCCAAATACATACGGATATACCGGTCTAGTCCGCCGGACAGACCACTTTTTTTTTTGTGGGGCTGTGTAATTGGGCGCTCATAAAATGTAAACGTAAATCAAAATGATTAGACGAAATAATATTTTATAAGCATCCAATGATTTTCTATTTAAAAGTTGAAATTATTTTCTACCTTTTAGTGCAATGTGGGTTTAAAAGAAAACCATCGTCTTTAAAAGTTTTTTTTAAATTAATTTATTTTTAACTTCTTAATCTTCGTCACGTAGCTTATCGTATTCCATTCATCAAATCCTTTCATTTGATACCCATGTCAAGGGTGTTATGAAGAAAAAAAAAGGTAAGCCGCCATCTTATTAGGGCGTCCGCCATATTGGTTTTAGAATGACGTCACGTAGCTTATCGTATCGTTTCATTTGATACCCATGTCAAGGGGATTGTGAAGAAAAAGTAAGCCGCTATTTTGGAGCGTCCGCCATATTGGGTGTAGAACAACATTAGATACACCATATGTATTGTATTGTCATCAGAACCAAAGCTGTGTGTAAAATTTCAGCTCCATCGGATAACGGGAAGTGGGTGAAATTTAAATCACTAAATGTGATCCCCATACATACAGATTTCCGAATATAAGAAAAACAAAAATTGTTTGACAGTTATAAGAAACTTTATTAACAAAGAATCAAGTTCTGTTAATGCGTTGTGCAATAATTGCTTGTCTATTCATGGTTCTTGGCGTTAATATGTATTATAAAACGAACAAGTAGACATCTTACTAATATTTACGGCGAATGGTCGAATGCCGTTAGAACGCAACAGTAGCTGAAAGTCTGTATGAGCAACGGTAACCTGAAAGACAACACCCCTGCAGCCAATATTTCTCATTTTTATGGAGGAAATTTAAAGAAGAAGAAAATCCCAAAATCCACAATTTTGTTATAGATGAACCAACAGAAATCAATGTATTGGCCTGTTTTGAATTGAATCCTACTGTTCGCTCAGAAAAATAGTTCACGAACCGGATATAAGTCGCGAATCAGTTAGAAAAA
The DNA here is from genome assembly GCA_936432065.2 of Rutpela maculata. NCBI lineage: Eukaryota > Metazoa > Arthropoda > Insecta > Coleoptera > Cerambycidae > Rutpela > Rutpela maculata. The sequence goes on from OW386285.2 coordinate 55,849,830, forward strand.
TTCTTAAAAAGCATGGATTTTGTTCATATAAATATCAGTTGCATTAATGACATGCATATGAAGATGATGCTGATCGAAGGCAAGATTACGGTGACTGATTGCTTCACAATTATTATGATCAGATCAAATCAGACCAGAAATTCATGAAATATATCATGTATCCTTTTCTCTGATGAGTCGCGATTCACGAATAATGGTATGTTCAATAGGCAGAATACTACATATTAGGCTCATGAAAATAGACATTTAATGAGGCAGATCAATTTTCAGGAAAGTTTTGGGGTCAATGTGTGGGCACTAATAATTGGAAATATGATTATCGGACCAATACCTTTTATTTATTGATTTATTTATTTATTTAAATTACACTGTTCTACAGGTGAAATACCCAATTTCAGAACAGGAGGGTATGATAAGTATAATATAAAAATTAAAATACTAAGAGAAAAGACTAAAACAATAGTTGAGGCAAATATAAATCATAATAATATAATCATTTAGAGAAAGAAAAACAAAGTCATTTATTCCAAGTAAATGGCCCTTATGTTACTAAGGCTGCAAGAAAATATATCTAACCGACTAAAGTTCTGATAGGGTCAAATTGAACTTAATTACTCTTTTTTATATAACAAACCAGACCAACTGTTCAAATAAATATGGTGATTTTAAAATTAAAATAAATGTCCTTTCGAACAGTGTATTTTAGTATTTTTTGTCTACGAATTCATTCATCGAAGATTAGCTTAAAATTGAATTTATTTCAACCTGACCGAACCTCGCGATTAGAGATTCTCTGACAAATATGATCAAAGTTTAAAAAAAACCGCTGCCGATGAATCACTTCGCACACACTACTTAAAAAAAGTTCTGATACTACATTTACACTCCACTATGCGGAAATAATTGTTTATGGAACTTTAATAAAATAATATTTGAAATCGCCCACCCCAAAAACCCATTTTACGATATGCCACATTGGTAGTGGGGGTGGGGGATGTTAGGGGTGGTAGTGGGGGTGGATACAGTAAAAAAAAATTTGAGGCCTTTGATTCTTGTACACACGATAAATACCAATTTAATTTTTCTCATCCCCTTTAATAATGAGGTGGGGGTGGTAATGGAGATGGCTAATGCCAAAAAAATTTTTGAGACCTTAGTTTCTCTTATATATAATATATACCAATTTTATGGACACCTACTTGCTTTTTTAACTATTTACCCCATTTACCTACCAACCCTTCAACGGAATAAGATCAAAATATAACCTACTTCCAGATCTCGTTAAAATACATACGTGTAGCAAACTTCAATTCAATATCTTAAACAGTACCAGAGTAATCGTGCGCACAAAAAAAAAGTTACAACCGACAGACAGACAGCAATTTTCTTTTTACTCAAATTTAAAATATCGACGTTTCATCACATAAGCCTAGTTGAACAATAAAAATTTCCAAAAATTTTTTGTGCGTTACTATACTTCCGTGAAGTAATAATCTCTCTGAAATGTTAAAGTTTAGTCTGTTGGCCAAAAAAACAATTCTGTCACATCGTAATGCAGTTTTCATATTTGTTATTTTCGAAACGATATTCTGGTCTTCGAGATATAGAGGTCCGGTGCAACTCTGAAAACATTTAAGAGAAAATATTTAATTTGGAAGAAACCCACATGATTATTAAATAATATTGTATAAAAGTTAATAATGTGAGAATGAAGTGTTGATTATGGTATTCATCAGCTCGAAAGTTTCCCAGCATACTTCACATGGAAACAAAAGTATGAATTAGTATTTTAAACTTGATTGTACGATTCATAGTAAATAGTAACTGAATTGAGGCGCCCATTACAATTATCAGGAGAAAATTCCAATTAAAAAACAGATAAGTTGAAATCGCTTCTAGTATATAAAACTTCATCATTCACTTTGTCAACAGAAAAAACAAATCATTGAACATACATTATAATATTTGAAATAATGTTCTCAAAATTGCAATAAAAACTAGATGTTTATATTATAGTCTCAAATTACTGAATTTTTTATACAATATAGTCGGGGAGCCCTCCCTAGCTGTACGTGCACCCCCCGATCCGTGGGGACAATGTTTTTCATAAAGATTAAAGCCTAAGGGACAATTTAAGACATGTCCTAAAAAACTGGCTGTACTTTCAAAATGGCGGCCAAAAAAACTGTTGCCAATGTTGTTTTTGTCATTTAACACAAAAACTAAAAAAGATGGATAAAAACAAAAATAACGTGTATAAAATTCTCTATAAATTTATTCCTATATAATATTTTGATAGATAAACTTAAGAAAAACATGGAAATTCATATATCGGTAAATCACTTAGAGGAAATAACTGTGACAATTATTGTAAGGCGTATAATATAACTTTATTAGTCTAGGTGCCCGCGTACATAAATGCAATTTATACATATCCTCGTGTAACTTCTTGTATGACATAATTGCGCCTAGTCTATCACTTTTTTCCTCTGCGAGAATTTTCATAAACGCGGCGTTCCTTCTCGGCATGAAAAAGACGATTTCCACACGTCGCGTCGGACTGGAAAATCGGCAAATATATTTTGTCCGACAATTTGAAAATTGGATTTTACATATTTTTGTTAAGCAATCTTGAAAAAATCAGCTGGTTATCAATAAATGTTTTAAACTTATGTTATGTTATGTTTAGGGTGGTAGACACCCTTAACGTTCCAAAATTTTTGTCGGACAGTTTGTAGAAATATATAGAATATATAGAATATATATGTAGAATCCAATTCTCAAATTGTCCGACAAAATATATTTGCCGATTTTCCAGTCCGACGTGTGGAAATCGTCTTTTTCATGCCGAGGAGGAACGCCGCGATTACGAAAATTTTCGCAGAGGAAAAAAGTGATAGACTAGGCGCAATTATGCCGTACAAGAAGTTATACGAGGATATGTATAAATTGCATTTATGTACCCGGACACCTAGACAAATATATATACTTTACTACTAGGCTTGTATTGTACAAAATTTGAGCAAAAATTTGTCAGAGACGTTTTTGAGAACATCCTTTTTTCATTATCTTCATATGATAATTACCTACCCTTGATTTTAAGGGTAGATGAAAAGATTTATTTATATTTAATACGAAAAAAAATTCCTATGCTTTCGAGAAAAGGTCTAGAACCAAAATAAAACAATATTGTTTTGATGTATTTTATATAATAGAAAATAAACGAATGCATACTTATGTAGACATAAATAAATAATAATTTTAAACTAATGAACTGTTGTTAATAACAATGGGAAATCGGAGATTTTTGGAAAATAGGATAAGCTCTGGGGGCATCTGTCGATGATGCCATTTTATTTGGCGAAACATTCGTCTGTATATTATGCATTATTCTTGTGTTTATAGGGTTTTATTGAAGGTTAAATAATTTCATAGCCTTTTTTACCCTAAAATATTTGTTCAGTTATGTATTTACCGATCAATTTTTTCAAAAGTAATACAGTTCATTATCTAGAATAGAATAGAATAGAATAGAATACACTTTATTGCTGTAGATCTACAAAAAGAAGACATTAGCATTGTCAAAGTAATTAAATATTTAAAACTTACAATAAAAATAAAATGTAAGAAACATTAAAAGTATATAAAACATTAAAAGTATCCAAAAAGAATATAAAAAGAGAGCAACAAGAGGAAACAAAAATTCATACAACTAAAATTAGCCTAAAACTAAAAAGATAAAAGAATTCGTTAAACTGTTGCTTATAATATAATATAATTAACGAATAATACAATTTTTTTATGTATTTAAAAAATCACTGAAAGAATAAAATGCATTTTCAAATAAATACAATTTAAGTTGTTTTTTAAATGAATTGGTATTATTTATTGATTTTAATTCTCCTGGCAGGGCATTGTAAGCCTTAATAGCGTTATCTAGGTGACATTAACTCACTACATATTCAATACAATCAGTCTTTTGTGTCTTGAGTTGACGTGCTAATAAAAAAATAACAACGTGCTACACAGACAGAGGGACGTTTTGAAAATTGTTCCGAATTCGATGATTAACATAATATGATTTTTTTCCCTTTATTTATGCGTTAAAAATGTGCCGAATGAATTACATTCAGCATAATAAAGTGAAAATGTAGCAATTGAAATAGAATATTGGTATGCACAAGTAATCATTAAAGTCAGTATTTTATAATTTTAAATTTAAAATATATATGAAGACGAAGATTTTTATCTTTCATACTCTAAATAATAAAAATGCACAGAAATGAAAAGGCCCTGTAGCTATCTTAACTAAAATTGATTGCTAAACTACTAACTGGTAAATAAACTTTGTATTTTTCATGCTTACCTTCTACTAACGATCTAACATTAGATAAGGCCCCTTCAACTTACACTTCCTCAAGTTTGGATGAGAAAAACTTGAAAAACTTCCCTGGCTTTTTAATAATCATTGGCACTATTGTCGGGGTCCTGCTGATATTAATGAATGTCCTACTAATCGGCTGTTGTTTACACAGAAGATCGAAAAAGCGTGTCACAGGTAACTAATTGTCTTTTTTTTTTTGTATACTAGTGTACGTTGGAGACCATATTGAGGCAGCCGTTCCGAATTTGGATGAAAAGCAGGATTTACCTAGAATAGTTATAATTAGTGTTTCCGTTATTGGTGTTATTCTTTTGTTTATCAATATTGGTTTGGTAGCTGGATGCATGCTCAAAAGAAGAGCTAAAAAAATTAGAGGTTTGTTTTTTATTTTTATTTTTTATTATAGTTTTATTGTTATTTGTTGAAACAAGAAACTTAAAAAGATTTTTCATTTTTGGCCAAATAGATCAAGCATATGTGATAGTACAGTAACTAGAGGTTTTAATTTGGAGATTGTTGTATGAATTAAATTTCGTTTTTTTTCTGATGATCCAATAGTAAATGTATTATAGAAATGTTTCTATATTATGCATGGGCTTGCTAATTTATAGGGGGTAGATGCTACCCTTTTCTCGAGGTGGCACAAAAAAAAATCATTGGCGTTGAAAAAAAATTTTTTTTTAAAAAGCCTCTATGCAACTTTTCATATAATTTGGTAGTCTTTAAGTTATAACGAAGATTGCGATTTTAGTTTGAGAAAACAGATATCTCAGAACGATTTTTACCGAATAATTCGAAAAGTATCTAAAATGACTAATATAGAAGCTTCTAAGTTAAGGATGCTTTCTGTAGAATTAATAGTTTCGAAGATATGGACGTTTAAAGATGGTGTCCGAATATTTATAAGGTGAAGTATTTTGTTTAAATATTAAATAACTACTTCCATCAAAAATGCAAAATGAAAGAATATTAATTAGGCTTTCAAAAGATTTTTTTTGTTTCTGTAGTATAAAAAGCAAATAATTGTGATCGAACATTTTTTAAATAAAAACGTCGCCATTTTGTTACTGTGATTTGCCAGTGATTAAAAGAAATCTCAAATACTATTTCTCGTTAATATAGAACACTCATTTTTTTTTGCTCGTGTACAGCACTTGCTCTAGAAAAATTTGCTCCCTAAACGAAACTGAAAAGGCATTTTCGAAGTAACGTCATTTTTTTTTAATATTTCAATAAATATTCGTTTCCGCGAAAAAAGGGTGGATGAAAAAATTAAACTTATAAACTTGAATGAGTTTGTTTTTTTATTTTTGTAGAATTAATAGTTTTGAAGACATAGAAGTGTAAAGATTGCGTCCGAACGTATAAGTCGAACTATTTAGTTTAAATATTACATATTTCAGAAACTATGGCATTGACATCAAAAATACTAAGCACCAAAAATAAAGATAAGTAAATAAGCTTCCATTTTTTCATAACATTCAGAACAAAGAAATCTTGACCAAAATAATGAGTGCCATCACTTTTTTTTTAAGCAAAATGTCTTCAGTAATTAGCCAGTAACTAACAAAAATTTCAGATACTATTTTTACATTATCTAGATGCTCAAATTTTTTAGACTACTTGTTTTAGAATAAACTTCCATCTACCATATTCGAGCCATAATTGTGCAATAATTTTTCAAATATTCATTTTTTCTTTTTTTCCACCCCTTGGGGATAATAGTAAGTGTTGAGACCATATAGAAACTGATGATACCTTTTAATACAAAAATCACCCATGAAAAATTATCATTAAGTCGCGCAAACGCTAGAACCTCATGTTGTTATTTTTGGAGTTACTTAAAAAATAAAAGTTATAGAAAATCATATGTATTTTTCAAAAATTTATTTTAGAAAAACAGTTGAAAGTCGCATTTCTAAGATACAAACTTTACTTTGGTCTTTTATATCTTAAATGCCATAAAAAAAGCTTTTTACTGATATATAACACAGTATTTATCTTAAAGACATTTTGAAAACAAAAGTATCTAATTTAAAGTAAACAATACGTTAGTTCTGTCAAGATATTTGTTGATAACTAATTTCACTTTGTTTGAAATAAAATGGAGAATTTCAGTAATTGATATATATTTTTCTTACTACCGGGACTTAATGGTAAAAAAACGTAAAATTTAATATTTATTATATAGTTTTTAAGAAAAATATTACATTTTATACATCATTAAGAACTAGCCTCTACATGTGGCATTATTTCTAGTTTTCATCTTTTTAATCTCCAGTTACTGTACTATCAGTGGCGTAGTTACGAGGGGGGGACCACTATGCCCCCCCGCCTCATTATTGTGGCTCCCTTGCTTTAGATAATTCCTATTTTATTTTCATTCATATTTATTTGATAGTAGTTTTTTATGGTCTATTTAGTAGTGGAGTATAAACTATGTTCTTCGATAAGTGGATGGTGTTAAATTCATTACTTTTTATAAATTTTTATAAATATATTAGGTTTCGAGATATGTTTGAAAAACTGCAGATATATAAATAATTCAGGCACAGAAAACGAGAACATTAATTTCTGCCTGTAGGGCTTTAAGGATAAATTATTGGGTTTCCGAAGTATTTCCTCATATTATTGGAACATCCTGTATATTTTAAGTGTAATTCCAATCAAAAACCGTGGGGAAACTAAATGCATAGCCCATTATTGTCTGTTTTTAGTGTGTCTAGTTGATACTCATTGAGAGACTTATGAATTACAGAAGAGAACTTTATTATTTTTACAGAGTGTAACTTAAGTAGTGCAATTTTATTAAACTACGCCAACTTTGGTTGTTTTGTTTTTGTCGTCTTCAATACATGTTTATTTTGTTTAGTTTGACAAATGTCATGATTTAAAGAATGGGGTATTTTCCTATTTTTTTTTTTTATTGAATAATATCATAGAATATGTACAAACAAGCCTTCCAATACAAACTTTTTGTTATCATGTCGTAATCAACTTTGGGCAGATTGGATGAATCTCCTTTCACAAAATTCAACTCGATCTTAATAGTTTATTGATAAAATATAAAATGACGAAATCAAACGCCACATAAACAAACAACAAACAAATCTAACCTATGTTTCTTTCACTTGTATTATGACAAGAATTGACAACAGGCAGCAAGCAAGCAAAGTTGAAAGTTGGAAGAGAGCCGTTTTTATACAATGTTGCAACATAATCCTCGCCGCGAATTTTTTTTACATTTTCAAGGTAACTTCTAAATAATAAACATAAATACCTTTTAATTCCTTCTAAATATATGTATATACTATTTATTGATTTTCAAGATATTGAGCAAAATAGAAGTGTAAGGTAAAATAATGTAAAGAAAATACACAATTTGGCATTCATATAAGATAGTTACAGTCTAAGCGAAAGTCGTCTGTTATTGGTTAAATAATTTCCCGCCAAATAAAATCATTTCAAATCTGCGTCTAGACGGGCGTATTCTTATTTCTTATTTTTATTTAAGAAATTATTGTTTTGGTTTAAATTGATTATGCAGTAATTGCTAAAATAAGAACATCACTTGATATATATATATCACCAAAACTGAATTTAAAAAAATTGAAAATACCCCATTGCACTAATAATAATGACAATATAGAACAAATTCGGTATTTTTTTTAAATTTTGAAGCAACACCCCGTTATCTCTAAAAAGAAGAATTTTTGGACACCTGTTTATACAGTGTGACTCACTTAAAATGGGAGTACCCTTATAACTTTTTTATTTTTCTTCTGATTCCAACTTAATTTTATTCAAATTAGAATAAATTATTATCTACTTATGGCTAAAAAAATATTCATGTACTACAAATGCAAAGCCACCAAAATAAACGGAAAAAATCAAAGAAACATATTTAACATTTTTTATTGGAAAATTTTATTAATGAAAGTTGTCCAAAGTCTCATCAAAATAAAAAAATATTGAAATTTTGTTTAAAATACCAATTGCGGGCTATGTGTTGATATTCTGATACTGAATGACAAAGTGAAAAATGTATTATTTATTTACCTGCATGCGGATGTATATAATTTTATTATTTTACAAATACCAAGTATCAAACTGTTTTTTCTAACGATTGTTTTCCATGCAAATACAATCTGCATGTTGTCAGGAAATTACAGTGAAGTTTTATGCAATCTGGGAGTTGAATGTTTTTTTTTTATTAACTTTCGGTTAAGGTTCATCGGATCAGGCAAAACCCAAAATTAAAATGTTTGTAAATAATTTATGAATAAAACTGCATAGCTTCAAATCCTATCATTTTGTTTTACAAAACAATAAGAACTACGAAGATTTCTAATTTTAAATGAAATTATTAAAAAAGTAGTTAATCTTTTTTAATGAAATGATAGGTCTTGTAGGTGTAAACCGTTATCAAAAACCGCTGCCCAAGGAATCACTACTTCCACATCCAGATTTTCTATTCAAGTCACTCAACGAAAAAATTTTGTATGTGGAAATAATTGTTTATGGAACTTTCATAATATAATATTTGAAATCTTCTACCCCAAAAACCCATAAAACGATACCCCACATCGGTAGTGTGGTGGGGGTGGTGATAGTGGGTGGTAGTGGGGGTGGATGAAGTAAAAAAATATTTTGAATTTTCTGGTTCTTGTACACACACTAAATCACAATTTTTTTCATCCCCTTTAATAATGGGGTGAGTGTGGTAATGGGGGTGGCTAATACCAAAATTTTTTTTGAGACCTTAGCTTCTCTTGTATATATTAAATGCCAATTTTTAGTTCCAGATCTCGTTAAAGTACATATGTGTACCAAATTTCAAGATAATATTTTAAACGGTTCCAGAGTAAACGTGCGCAGAAAAAAAGTTACCGACAGACAGACCGACCGGCAGACAGACCGACAGACAGACAGACAGACCGAGAGACAGACAGAAATTTTTTTCGCTCAAACTTAAAATCTCGACTTTTCATGACATTCTAATCCTATTTGAACAATAAAAATTTTTTAATTTTTTTTTGTCGTTACTATACTTCCACTGGATGTGGAAGTAAAATTACAAATAAAAATATTCATTATTTTCCCTAAAAAACGAAATTTTCTAAAATTCTTGGACCGTCATAAAAAACTGCAATTTGGTTACACTAAGATTTTTTTCTTAAACTGCTGCTTTAATAATTTCCCCATGCTTTATTAAAAAATATGAATTATTTTTTAGTAATGTCGGTTTATGTGAAATTAGAAATTTTCGTAGTTTTTATTCTTAAAAAGAAAAACAAAACGGTGCATCGAATTTAATTAAATCTATGTCGTTTCATTTATAATTTATTTACAAACATATCGATTTTTTGTTTGGCCTGATCCGATGAACAATAATAAATGAATAAAAAAAATAGACAAAAACACGTTTTTTAAAATTAAAACTTAATGTCCAGAAAACGCTTACTTCCCAGATTAGACAAAACTTTTCTGATAACATACAGATTGCATTTCCACAAAAAAAATTTCCCCCCCCCCCCCCTCTCTCCATAGTGGAAATTGTGTTATTCATGTTTAGTTTTATTCGACCGCTAATATCGAAAAACGAATACTTATAATAAATTATTTATATTTCTGGCATTCTCTCATTATTTTCAAGTCTTTTGTAGATTTGTAACGAGTGATGGTACGTGTTTTTAATTATTGTATTTTTATAAATAGAACAAAACAATCAAACAAGCAAATCTGCTACAATAGAGATGTACGCCCCGAGCAGCTACAATGACACAGTGACAGGGGAGACGCTTTCGTCTGTTAGTGAAAAGAGTGAAACCTACAGTAATGAGGGAAGCAACAATGATTACGTGGTAAGTTTGTTTTGTGCACATTCTCAAAATTAAATGGAAAAAGCTACACTGAAAGCGATGTTTGCCTTTGAAATATTAGTCTAATTAAAAATATTTGCCTTATTTACATTTTTCAACACGTTTATTTTTTCCTTTAGTTATGTAGGCGTAGCAAAGCGTCCATTAAACTTTAGTTTCAGCAAGTAAACTTTGAGAAACTCAAGAACTCTGAACTACTAATTTTATGTTTAATTTTATCGAACATAATTAGCTGGTTGTTTGTTTTATGTCAAGAATAATTTTTTACTCAGTTATCGGTTCCTGATTAATGAATTACTTGTTTAAGATTTATTAACAAATACCTACTTTTTTCTACGACTTTAAAAAAAACACACTCTTTTCATTACTTTTACTGTGTAAAACATATGTTTAATTTAAATAGAATTAAATTTGCTAAAACTCCTTTTTTTGTTTTTTGAATTCCGACAGAAATGAAGGAATTAGAATGGGCGGGATTTGGGATTTTTTTTTCTATAAAATTTCTCTGTTTTGTGACCGTAATTAATCGGTAATTAACTGAAATCGATCTCATATACGATGTTCACTTAATATCATGTACTACCTTGATGCTCCGTTAATCTCGGCCCTTCGAAACAAAGGTATCTGAGACAAATTGCTTTTTTCAGATTTACATACACTCTAAAGGAAAACGTGTAATTTCCCACATTTCCTCGAATATCTCGATAATTATCGTCTTTTTCGAAAAATGTGTAGATAGCTTATGTAAAGAGAATTTATTGAGCCTTCCGACATTTTTTTTCTCTAACATAAAAACAAAAGACTTATGACCCAATATGCGCTCCGGGCTATTGCAGTTCGCGGAGAAGTTTTGCATTTTCCGCCGCGGAATATTAATCTACAAAGCTGATTTTTTGTCTACAAGCAGTTTATGCACTATTTCGATTAAAAATCACATTCTACCTCCGCTGAAAGGTGGCTAAATCTTTGATAGACGTTGCTGAAATTATAGGGCGTAAAAAAAGTATGAAGTATGAAGCTTGCCACGATCTGTAACGTTCTGAATTTCTTTTCCTAGTGCATAAAAATTTTACAGTTTCCATCATTCCAGTTCCTTCTTTTGATTCAATTTTCAGTAATAAAAAGCATGTATAAAAATTTCAGATGGTATAGAAATGTTGTGGATAGAAATGTGAGAGATAGAGCAAGCTTATTTCAGTGAATATTTTCGTCTGCAGCTCGACCACTAGCAATATTAAAACCGCTGCCCAAGGAATCACTACTTCCACATCCAGATTCTCTATCCAAGTCACTCAAATCGAAAAAACTTTGTATGTGGAAATAATTGTTTATGGAACTTTAATAATATAATATTTGAAATCCTCTACCCCAAAAATCCATAAAACGATACCCCACATCGGTAGTGGGGTGGGGGTGGTTATGGGGGGATGGTAGTAGGGGTGGATGAAGTAAAAAAATATTTTGAGGCTTCTGGTTCTTATACATATCACTGGCCAATACATATATTATGTATTAAAAAAGCATGTCTCTTTTACAAACAGTGAATGTATTCCTATTTTAACACTTTACAGTTATGCAATAAACTTTTGTATTTTAAAGCATCCTCCTAACAGTTTCTCTCATTGCAGGATGAAGGACGCAAACCAGCCACAAACTCCTATATGATGGACCATCAACCTGATTATCCAGGTGCGTACCCCGTGTACGAGATGCAGATGCCAATACAGACTGGGGTCACTATGGCCCACAAGACCCACACCCTGCCCCATCCCCATCATCACCACCACCATCCTATGCATGATCAGCGGCCGCGAGCCAGGGACGACCAGAGTCTCGGCTATCATGGCGGCATGTCAGGTAACTAACAAAATAATACTATTAACAATTTATCTGCTTTGAAAGTGATTTTCTTTTTATATAAATGGTTTGTTTGACTTTGCATGATTTCCAAAGTTTAAATTTACAGTATTACCACAGATTATATACCAGATACAAGAGAGGCGAAGATTTATTTAGGAAATAGATAAAGATGACGCCCGTTTTTAAGTCTTCATATTATCTTCGTTGTTGCGAAATTGGGATGCAAATGCGCTGACGACACTGGTGATAAGCGATATCGTGAGTTTGCAATTACACTGTGAATTGTTACTGTGTGCATGTCGTGATTACTACTTCCATATATGACGAAATAAATTAAAATAAATGGATATGTATTTACAGATGGAAGTAACACTTAAGTTTACGCTACGAAATCGGTTGGCGTACGTTTTAATACATATAATTGAGACTGAAAGTGGATTGAAAATGTCTAAGCCGTGTTTATGTGATGTTTAAAGTCTAAATGTATTGATCGAGGCAACGGAAAGTTGTGACCACGTCACAGCTTTGTAGCAATTCTAGTAACAGTAGTTAACAGTGTTTTTTAACATCAGTAATTAACTCACAGTTCGTGAAATATCATATGAGTGTATTGCATTTCATTTTCACGTGTTATTGATGAGTTTCTTTCCGAATGCAGACGTGTTTGCGTGCATGCGTCCCATGACACATTCCAGTTTAAAGGGCCCAGTTATTTAGAGGTCACAGAAACGTATAAAAAAATATCGAAAGTGGTAGGCGGAGTTGTATCTGGTACTTATTCTGTGGTATTACATAAAAGTGGTGTAATTCGCATGCGGTTACTTGATGTGGGGTGCTAATGCTTTGGACTAAAATTTAACAAAATTAATTTGTGATACTAAATACATATTTATTTAATGTTGCTATACTTCAAGTATAGCAACAACTGAATATTATTTTCCTTCGTTGTTACTTTAGTAATATTTTTTTATGTGAGCATCCTGTATACTTTTCACTAAAAGTGTGTCAGGTTTCTTTCTAGGTAATAGTGTCAACTACATACCAAATATTATTTCCTCCATCATAGTTTTTTATTGAACTATTTCTGGGGCTACCACCTTATATATTTTTCGTTAAAGTTAGCTTTTTTCCTTGTCAGTTGCATTAACTACATGCGAAATATTATTGTCCTCCATCATATTCTTTCGTTAATTATTTTTAAGTATATTTTTTACTATAATCATATCAGGCTTTCCTTCTTGGGTGTCAACTGCATTCCAAATATTATTGCCACAATTTCTTATTTATTTATTTTTTTTTGTGACCACTACATATTTTTCAATAAAGTATAGTTAACTAATAATTCTGTTAACTACATGCCAATTATTGTCTTCTGTCCCATTTTTTCTTTTCTTTTTTTTTTTTGGTGTCCACCTTGTATGTCACATTTATTCGTTGACAGTAGCATAAGCAATGTACCAAATATTATCTCCCTTAAATATTGTGCAGATAAAACAGACAAACAGGCAGAGAGGCTGACGAAATTGAATGATTACAATACTTCCCTTCAGTAAGGGAGGGAAGTAAAACACTAATGCATGCTTGCCGTAAAAGTTACTTTTCTCGCACTCGCACTATGCAAATGCATCGTGTTAATATGTTGATTAATTGGTAATATTTCACTTATTAATCGTTCTGGATCTACAATATTTACGTCAGCAAATGCAAATTCATCTAAATGGTGTGTTGCTATCTTGTTAATATATCTTTTGTTTGTATGATCTCTAATTCTATTTTCTTAATAGTTGTTTTGTTTGTCCTATATACAGTATATCCAAAGTTAGAATGGATAAGAGGGTAAACTTTTTTTATTTCTCATTTTACGTAGAAAATTTATTTTTGCTTTTGTTAAAAGTATGATTGCCATGGAGTAAGTTAACACGTCATGTTCACAGAATTAATAAATCTGAAAATTATGTAAGAGTAAACTACGTTCAGTTTTCACAATATGAAAAACTGTCACTAAGAAAAGTTGTTTAGAATAAAAATTTTTGAAAAGTAAAAAAAAATAAATAAAAGTAGATTAATACAATTAGCTGTCTTATTTAATAATTTTTGTAAGAATAAAATAATTTTTATTTTATCGCATGATACCATTTGATGCTTATGAAATTTTTTAACCCCTTCAGGCATGGTGGTACACCATTTGAACCATTCAAATTGACTCGTTCAATGCATGGTGGTATAAATAACATACCGCATATCGTATATGGATAGTAGACTATATACACTGTATATACTGTGTACACTGTAATGTATACTATGTATGTACCATGCCAAAATATATACTTAAAACAAAATATAAATCTCCAAATGCAACCAAAGTATATTTTGTTGCTTAGCAATCCCAATAACAAGAAAAAAAAGCAGATGAATTAGAACTATAGACGCAACGGATATCCGGTTACTATCCGGTATCCAGCCTATCCGGCCTCTTTATTACTATTCGGCTGGGCACCGGATAGTGACCTAATATCCGGCCAAAACCGGATAGTTAAAAAATAAAAAGTGGTATAAAAAATGAAGCAGTTTTATTATTTTTCACTTATTCTGCATTACAATTGAAGAGCTAAGTGGATAAAGGTGTTATGTCGCATTTTTAAAAAAAATTACTTTATGCAATTTTTGATATAGATTTACACCCAATAAACGGTGAATTCTAAATTTGTAATATTTTATAGAAACTTTTTAATTATAAAGGCGCCATGTCATACATACAACCAGTAATTTTAGTGGATGTACACAGTTTTTGACAGAAAAATCTAGTTTCATAACAGCTTGATATTGTTCTTTAATATTAGTGTAAACAAAAGAACATAACCCAAAATTATCTGTTTTATGAGGTATTATTCATTTGAATCGAAGACAAAATAAATAAGTTCCAACTCAAAACCGTTTTATTTAATTTACTCAAAACTTTAAAAGTGTGACATAACACCTTTATCCACTTAGGTCTTCAATTATTACTACAAACTGGCAATATTTATAGATTAGTTACTAAATTAATACTTAAAGTTTACTAATGGAAAATTATGGTGAATAAAGATGAGTTTTTTAGCGTTTAGATGTAGTAGATGATTGCGTTTCTTTTCGTATACGTTGCCAGCTTCTGAAACGGGTCTCACTGTATAAACTGCTGCAAGGGGCTGAAAGATATATGTTTACAAACTTTGACAAAAGTGTATACTGATGGGAGTTAGTATACCACCATGCGTAAGGGTCACTATTTCTTTGAATCCGTGCTCCTTTCAAATAATAATCAATCTTCTCGGCCATTGAACTTTTCTCCGAAACGTTTTCATTAACGCTACTATTTTTTTCGCCACTTCCTCAAAACAGTCCCAAAAAGTGTTGTGAATATCAGCAGTAACATTATCTAGTGGGTTTCTCTTACTTTGTTTATTGGAAGGAGAAGAACCACTTTCACTATCACTTGAATATGAATCATCACAACTATTTTTTTAAGCCTCCAGCAGAACAATTTGACGGAATTTTTCAGCCTGATTTTTATCGAAAAAACTTCGTTTTAAATCTGGGGTCTAGAAGACTTGCCAGTAAGTATTTTTTGTCGTTGAGGTTGCCAAAACGTGTTTTCAATCCAACTTTCAATGTAAGCCGGATAGTTGGCCGGATATCCGGTATCCGGCTCAAGATATAAGCCGGATATCCGGTATTCGGTATCCGGCCAAAACACTATCCGTTGCATCCCTAATTAGAACCAAATATCCCGTGCAGCAACGAGGCTTTTTGTGCATGATTTTCCATGCCTTAAAGGGTTAAAAAAGTCGAATTATCCACAAATTGGAATTCTGACATAAATTTTAATTCTAAACAACTTTTCTTAGTGACAGTTTTTCATATCGTTAAAACTGAACGTAATTTACGTAGTTTTTTAAATTTTCTGAACACCCTGTACATGGCATGTTAACTTACCCCATGGAAATCGTATTTTTAACAAAAGCAAAACTTTTTATGAAGAAAAAATTTTTCGCGTAAAATGAGGAATAATCAACTATAACTGGTGCGGTATACACCGCACTACAACTGGAGGGTATTTTGTGAGCTGAGTATGATATCTCTCGAGGCAATAATTTGTCTTTAATTTTCGAGTATAAATTTTCTGCCATTCTTGTATGGTAAAAAGGCATTCAAAGTATTCAAGTTAGAATTCGCTTTATCTACTGAATGTCTTCACTCTTCATGTATTAATGACTTACATTGTTCATATGTAAATACCAGTGCCTGAATTTTTCATTTTCTTGCGATATTTACATAAAGGTGTAGGGGCAATTGACATTTATAAAACAAACAAAAACATGCTTCAAATATCCTAATTTAAGAAGTTTTCTCAAGTTACCCATCTATTTATTTCCTTTGTTATACAGGCCCAATTTATGTTCACAGTACTGCCTCATTTATCTTTATTTGTTATTTTTGAATTAGGAACAGGAGCGTTGTATGTTTTAGTGTATTTTTAGCGAAAATATTAAGCAAAAAAAAGTTGTACCTCACCTTAAAACAACTTATCATACTTTTCTACATTTTCTATACTTTGACTGTTTTATAATTATCATAACTCGTATCTCAGGTTGCAATTCCAGAAACATTTTTTTGTATAACGTGAATTGTTCAGATTTTCTTTTCTTAATTTATGAATTATAAAATTGGAAGTGTATACAGACACACAATATTGTATCATCAGTTGATTTTAACACTGTTCGTGAACGCTCTCGGAGAATCTGCTATTCCCTTAGAAGGACGGATTCGTAGGTAGTGACGATTTGTGCAGTTTTTTTTTCAAATTAGTGGCGCATGTACGAGGCGTTTTCTTTAGTGACGGTTAGTACAGTTTTCTTTGTTAAATTAGTAAATCTTATTTAAACAATTATTATCAAAGGTCAACTGTTTTAAAATTACAGCAGCTCGAAAATTGAAAGATATTGAAATTTTCACTCTCTTTTTGTGGATCTTTTATAGGAACAGGGCTGGAAAAAATCACATTGGAAAAAAAACAGGCGGTTTAAACCGATGTTTTGTGGACTGATCAAAATTAAGATAAGTGTTTTTTTCTTCACATTAAAACATTTTATTAATAAGTTCAGAATCTAATTATAATTGAAAACATTTATTATACTAAAACTCAATCAAGGATACATAAAAAACAGTGACAAGTCACTTTTTGCCGATTACTAAACGATTTGAAATAAATACTAAATGGTAATTTAGGCAGAAACAAAAGAGTAAGTAATATAAGCTATTTTTGGGTGGGAGGCCATCTTGGAATTGTCTTCTTTTCAAGGGATTTTTTTTTGTCTGGTTTCACCTTTCCAAAATGTTTTACTTAGCCCTTGAAATACGGAAAATGAGCTATTCTGGAGTTATTTGGTGTTCTATGCCGTTGCTCATTTCACTATTCGAGTATTAATTATTGCTTTTTTTTTGCATCATAAAATTTGTGTGGTTCGAAAAATGAAATAATATTACTAGCGGTATAAAATTTCCGAAACTATATTAACAATGTAGATGTCAAATTCAGCCTAACATGAGAGTTCGTGACACTTTTAATTTTTGCAAAAATGCAAATTCTTAAAATGACCACCGGAAAAAAAATCAAATAACTCGAAAACTGATTATTCTATCTTATGTCAACAAGAATACCTCTCTTGAGCCTAATAGACTAAGATATATTTTTCTTGTCGAAAAAGGTCTATTGCATTTCTGTTCCTCTCTAAAATTACAAAATGATATTCTTAGCCTATTAGAAGTAATCGCCTCGGTAATCACTACAAAAGTGACGATATCAGAATATTAATATAACAAACTACACTTTATTTTTCATCTACTATCGACCCTGAAATATTGCCACGTAATTACGAATCACCCTGTATATCAGTAATAGTTTGTACTCTGCCCTATTTTGACCACTGGCCCGGACTTTTCCAGAAAAGAACGATTTTTTGCCAACCCTGTATAGGAAATAAGTAAGCTGTTCATTACCCAACAAACACGTGCTATCTTTAAAACATAAGAATTGTTACTTTTGTAAACTCCCTGTATCGTGGATCCAGAAATTATAACACCAGAATAATACTAAACACTAATTTATTAACTTACGTACTAATTACTATAATTCAATAATTCAGTCACTTGATCAGTTTGCTTACTTCTGAACTTAACTTCTCTGCTAACTGAACTAAACTGTTCGGCTTCTCCATTCATTTACATACCTAAAAACATGAGCTCCTGAATGTTCTTTCCTCCTTCTGGAGTGTTCTAGTAGGCTCTCTACAACTTCCAGACCCTGACACCGTGCGCCATCTCTGGGTCGATTGCCAAACTAACTAATTCAGTTTCTGTTACTTATACATAGAAGTTGTAGGAAACTCACATAGATGTCTCTGGGGGTAGAACATGAAGCATTATTTTAAACATACCCCACTATATCTGTGGACGTTGAAAGACCATTTTCAAAGTTTTCTTGGATTTTTGACAAGAAATGTCAACGTTTAAAAGCTGAAAATTTGGAACAACTGATTAACTTTTATTATTGTGCTGCCATAAATGAATAGTTTTGCCGACCTAAGTGTTGTATTGTGTATATTCCACCACGCTTTAACATCATCACTTTCAGAGCTGGGCAAATATGTACTTACAAATACCTCATAAGTATTTAAATACTAGAAAGTATTTAAATACTGAGTATTTAAATACTTCTGGCGGCAAGTATTTGTATTTATACTTGCAAGTACTTTATCTGAAATATTTACTACTTAGTATTTGTGAAAATGATCCTAAACGTATTTATAAATACTTAAACTATTTAAATAACTGAGAAGTATTTAAATACTTTTAAAAAGTATTTAAATACTTTTAAAAAGTATTTAAATCCTTTTCTGACAGTATTTAAATACTTTCAGAAATATAGGCAGATACTTCTCAAGAATCAAGACACGTACTATACTATGTAGTTAATAAATACATACCATCATTGAGTCTTCAGTCATTCATGTCTTAATTTCCAGAACGTTGGTTGAGAGTAGACATAGACAGTAAGTGTTAATGTATATATTTTGTGATTGTGACAGAGAACAGTTGAACAGAATAGTGTTATTCTACTGACATAGTAGTCTCTGTGCTTTATTTGGGTATTTGCAGAAGATGCAAAGGTCCCTTGTAATTTGTAAAGAACTGATTAAGTATAGAGGTTTTAAAATAGTGTTGTAGAAGTTCATGAAAGTCATGCAACCTAAAATTTTGACATCTCAAATAGTCAAATTATATGGATGAGTCTCACGACACAAAACTTGCTTAATAATATATTTGTAAAACTCACCAGTTACTTAATGTATCTGAATAAATGACTTACTTACTTGAAATGACTTACTAGTATTTAGTATAATAATAATAATAATGATAATGACAATAATATAAGTCTTTATTGATTTCTACAAAAATAGAAAATAAAATTTGGCAAAGTTTAGCCATTAAAGTCTATTGTTACACTTAACTATGCTTCAAAATATTTCAGTGTTATCAAAATATTTGAATGTTCTGAAAGTATTTAAATACTAAGTTTAAACTATTTAATTACTTTTGTTATTTATTATTTAAATACTTTTATCTTTTGAAAATACTTAATATTTAAATACTTTCAATTTTCTGAAAGTATTTAGTATTTAATATTGAAATACTTTTTGAAAATATTTGCCCAGCTCTGATCACATTAGCAAGATATGATCGTAACATTTTTGCACATGAAATACGTGCAGAGTAATAACGTTTTTACAAAGCCTTCTGAGTACGCCCCTTATAATTGTAAAATTGCAACCTGAGATACGAGCTCTGGAAATTATTGTAATTGGAAAATTATTTGAAAAATAATTTTCCGTCATTGTCCTATTCTCAATACGAACCCATAACTTATCAATCTTGCGAAATACTTCATATGCCTTTACATTTTTTCGTTCAAGAAACCAAGTTAATGGCAAAAGAGTTAATCGAAATATTTTTTTGCAGGAAAATCATCGTATGTAAGTGCCCCGTCCCCTGCCCCTCCAGCTGATGGTTCTTACTACAACATGTCGGACCGCTACTTATCATATCCTCCTCCCCTGGACTTCCAAAATCCACCACCCATACCAGCTCATCCCCATTTAGGACACACACACGCACCTATAACTCCTCCTTTACCATCGAACGGATCCCTTTTACGTCACCAGAGGGGTATTGTACCACCGCCAGATGTTCTGCACAACACCAGCCAAAATCCTCAGATTTTACAGGCTCAAACACTCGCTCAAAAACGTGAGTTAACTAGTTTTGGTAACGGTTATGGCGTTAACGAACAGGAGGGACACCTAGTGTGAGACGCGGACGAAATTTTATACGTGTTGTAAAGTTAGTAGATTAAAATGGAGTGTGTTTTGTCCAGTTTTACTAAGTGTTACAAAAACTACGACTGTGTATAATAAAAGACTTCGAAATACTCATTAAATGTGATCAGTAAGAGTTAATATCATTGCAATAGAAACGAAAACAATTTTTTATTAGCAGTGTGGTTAAAACGGACTGTGCGAAATTTTGTAAGTTAGTTAATGCCTGTTAAATTATTCGCTGAAAATATTCAATCTTTACCTAAAGAAGAAGTGTACAGGGTCGGACTGAGCGAGCGGGCTACCGATTAAAGGGAGCCCGGGGGCCTCAAACAATTATACTTTATAAAGCGAGGTCAACCCCAAGCGAATAATTTATATTTAAATGAAAAAAGCAGGTGTATATGTTTCACTAAATTCATTATTTTGTAGACGACCAGTTTCATATTGTAGTTTTTCTTCACATCATGAGTCTGACCATAATTCCTATATTAATATATCAAAGATTGTCAAATGCAAACTAGTTCGTAAGACTTAGTTTAGCTACCATACAAATAAATTACAATTTTTTAGTTTTACAAGTACGTAACAGTGTAACATAGGTTTTTTTAATGTTATAACATATTGTCCTGCACTTGCAACATAAAATTTTTATTATTTAGTTGCAAAGTCTCAACTAAAGTCATACGAATTATGTATACATTCATTAATATTCATCTCTGACATGTTTCATAGTGAAACTGTTTTACTTTAATATAGTGATATAGGTTGGTCTGGTGATATGAAATTTTTTTTTATATATTAGGAACGCTGGTGGTCTACGAATTAAAGAATTTATCGAGAAATAAACACATACTTCCTTCTCTTAAATTGTGTTTATTTGATTATTTTTCTATTTCATCCAATTTAGTTGATTTTCTTTAAAAAATAATACATCAAATAGCTGTGAAGAGGCTATATGAGCATCTTGCCAGTGGGCCCCTGTAAACCAGTCTGACCCAAGAATGTTTATTTTATCAGCCTAACAGCAGGATTTTACATTTTTAAATTACTCTGCTGTACCAAAATTTCTTTCTATTTTTTGCCTCTAGAAAAACCAATTTATCTTCTTTAAGTAAATGAATGATTTGACTACATAATTTTTTCAGTCTGCGACTGAAAATTTTGTTGCTAACTGATAATCAGTTGTAGATAATTCAAATATTAATGTGATCTTAAAGTATGTAAGTTAACTAATATTTTTTACGTTATTATCAGTTATTCAGTAAATAATATTTACTTTTTTATTTAGTTCTCTTAACATGATCTTTGTTCATTTTGTACATACATTTATAATATTTTAAATAGTTAGATTTTGTTTTTGTATATATTTCTTATTAATTATTAAGTTTTTTATTTAAACTAAAAATAATTTACTAGTCCAATCAATCAACCAAAGTGTGTTTCATTTCTTTTGTAAAAATTTCTTTATTTCATCATTATTTCCTTTAATTTTAATTTTGTTCTACCTGTATATTATTGGCGGAATTCTTTATTTATTTCTTTTTTCAAGAATAATTATTACAAAACTTACTTTTGTTAATAATGTTGTACATTTCTTTAGAATTTTGTATTATTTTTATCTTTAAGAATAAATATTTTCTTTATTATTTTCTGTTTTTTTTATTTTTGAAAAATATACTAATAGTAAATAAAAACTGTAAAAGCTGACTTACCTTATTGATGTACTTATACGCCACAGCTTAAGTGGACAAGCACCATAGTTTTTTGTATCTCCTCAGATTGTAAATTATCGCCACATCGATGTGTTCTTTAGGTGATTGTTGGTCGAAGACGTCGTAGGACGAATAAATGACGCCTTTGTAATGTTACGTTTTTGATGAAAGTTTAAGATTAGTTGGCTATGTCAGTTTGATGTACCTTCCCTGTAATTTTTTAATCGTGGATGATTTGATACATTACCACACAATTTATTATAAGAGTTGTTTTTAGATGGGACCACTGACAAGTAGACTTTCTTTATATTCTAATAAATTTACTTAATAAATAATTTGAACTGCTAACTTTATTTTGGAAACATCGTATAGAGAGCTGCTTGGAACTTGTTAAATTAAAGATTATCATTCTGCAATCAGGCCGAGATATGACATAAAAACCAATATGTTTTTATCTATTATCTCATTGGCGGCTTGGCGGCATTTCTTTAAAAATTTGAAAATGGGCGTCGTTCATTGAGAATCACATATTGCACTAGATTGGAGCATTTCAGAGTTCAAAACAGCGAACCATACCCATGTATCCCCATGTATTTTCGGTCGTTGAATCCGAATCCGGGGTCAAAGAAATCGTACACCTCCAAAATCATTAGCTAGAGCCAAAAAGCACCCCTGAATAGAGAACACCCCCAGGGAGGGGGTATATAAAAAAATCAATCCAAAACAGCAATGACTGCTGAAAAACTCGAAATGTCTAAGTTTTGTTAAAGTGTTAAGAAACTACATAGGGTCTGACGTAATCTTCACAAACTGCCCCTATAGGGTTTAGAACAACCACTCTCAAGTTCAAAGGACACGAAAAAACATAAAATCCAACAGGATTTCTATTTTCACGGATGCGATGACTGGCTGAAATTGTGTAGTACTCTAAAATAGAACCAGAAACTTACGTACCATCAACAATGTTGATGGTAATTAACATCCTACACTGTCAACCCACAGAGGGTGTGAAAACTACCCCCTATGTAAGATTTAACTATAAAAAGTTGACCTATAAAAATTCGAAACACCTGCATTGTCTGGAACAGAGAAGAAACTAGACTATGTTCGACGATGTGCTTGAAAAACACCACCACGGGGTTGCGAGATACTACCCTCTATCTGTAGGAAGCTGGAAAAACAGAGAGAAACTAACCGGATTTACATTTTTATGGATGCTATGATTGGCAAAAATCGTGTTGCACACTTAGAGTTTGAAACTCATGTCCTATAAATATTATTAAGTAACACCCCCCAGAAAGGATGTAAACTGCCGTAATTCAAGATGTAACGAAAAAGCTATATTGTTGCTTATTCGTTTTATTTCCATAGTTCTTTTTTATATAGGGGTGGCGTCTCTCAACCCCGTGGGGGTGGTTTTCAAGCACTGCGTCAAACATAGTCTAGCTTCTTCTCTCTTCCACACAACGCAGGTGTTTCGAATTTTTATAGAAGTCACTGTAACTTTTTATAGTCAAACCTTACACAGGGGGTAGATTTCACACCCTCTGATGGTTGACACTGTAGAATGTTGATGGTACGTAAGTTTCTAGTTCTATTTTAGAGTACTACGCAATTTAAACCAATCATAGCATCCATGAAAATAGAAATCCTGTTGCATTTTACGTTCTTTCTTGTTTTTCTCGTGTCCTTTAAACTTGGGGCTGTTCTCAACTCTATAGGGGCGGGGGCAGTTTATGAAGATTACGTCGGACCTGATGCAGTTTCTTATCACTTTAACAAAACTTAGACATTTTGAGCTTTTTCAGCAGTTATTGCTGTTTAGTATCGATTTTTTTTATATATGGGGGGTTAGTTTTCGCCCCTCCCTGGGGCGTGTTTCATATCTATTTTATGTATGCTGCTGTTTAACCCTTTACCCATTTCAGGGGTGTTCTTTGACTCTAGCTAACGATTTTTTTTCGGATTCGGATTCAGCGACCGAAAATACATGGGTCTGGTTCGCTGCTTTGAACTTTTTTTTTGTGGGGCTGTGTTATAAGTGTATACCAATTAAATAAAAATACCCTTCGTGCGAATAAATGTCGCTAAATGTCGTCAGTTCAAGTCACAAATTGGCTGATTTCGACTGTAACTGTTTGAGGTCATTTTTACGTAAATTTTATGTCACTTCTTAGGTAAAAATTACGTAACTGCCACCAGGATCTGAGGAATCAAAACTTTGTTAATTGCTTTTTTTACGACCTCAATTATAGTATCCGTTTCAACGATGAAACAGCTCTAATGGAATGCGGTTAAGAGCAGCTCATCAAATATTTTATTGTGGAACATGTTTGTTTAGTATCAGATACGTATAAATACCTAAATATTTAAGACAACACAATACTATAGGTAAACTAAGGAGAAATCCAAATAGGTTGTTATTAAAAAATATTCGATGGCATCATCACTCTGACACGGATCACCCTGTAAGTCGGAGATCAATTTCTGAACATGTTCATATGTTCAATTAGGAACAGAAAATTGAGGTGTGTCGGGATTTTCCATTCTAAGAGCTGAAATAGTTATTTATGTACCAAGGCTTTTAGGCTTACCGAGGTGCGTACTACGTTTTCGTACTACTAGCAATATTACAATTTCTAGGAAAATTCTTTCTAATTAGAGTGTGTTTGCTTTCTGCTATCGTTACTGTCAATAATTGTCAAATTGATATCTTCATAATAATTTCCGCCATTCAAGTTATTTACGTGAGTTTTTGGAATAAAAATATGGATTTATGATGAAAGTATCGTCATTCAGGAGGCAACCAAAAATGTGTGTGCTTCGTTGGTGCCAGAATTTCATTATTATTTAATTTCCTTATTACTCTATTTTTTTGCCCTAGGGCGAAAATTAATTATAGCAATTTTCTTTTCTTTGGAAATTGGCACATTACATTTTCATATGCGTTCAAATATTGTGGCCGTAATTGGTAATGCTAAATATTGTTCAATGTTTAATATAGACGGTGGTTGGCACTTTATTTATATTAAAATATTGTAGGTAAATAAGTTAATATTTAAGCAAGCTAGGTGTTGGTGCTAACTAACAAAATCAACAAAAAGAGAACAGCAAAATAGACAAATTATTAAACCCTCAAACAATTTAGAGATGTAAAAATTACAACAAATGTTATAGTTATAGACATATGTACATTTAGTAATGAACAAACAGAGAATCTTGTCATTCACAACGCCCTGTCAGACGTTTTGTCATTGAGTTATTTTAGTTAGTTCCTGTCGGAAGAAGTCTGATAGCATGACGATTTGTCGTGGTTGCCTGTTAGGCGCACAGCTTTACCAAAGTTCTCTCACATCAGCTCCTTGATAATATCAGTCCAAAGTTTTGGAGGGCATACTCTTCACTTCTTGCCGTCTGGTTTTCCTTAAACTATCGAACGATCTACGTTGTCCTCGCTCCGGTTGATGAGACCAAAAAATGAGAAGGTTGGGGATAATATATACGACGCTGGAGGATGTATTTCTTAGACAATCGAGCTATCAGTACAGTGGGCTGTACAGGGAATTGGTAGCAAACGTTTTCAGACCCACTTCTCGAAAGTATCAACATATCGTGTGTTTCCCTAATGGTTCATTTCTCAGAGGCGTAAATAAAGATGGAGAAACTACGGCGTTAGCAAATCTACGATTCTACACGATCAAGTGCCTTTTTATAAATGAAATGCTATGTATATCAGTACATTTTTTAAATTCTATTTCTAATTTCACTCCTAATTACACAGCCCCACAAAAAAAGTTCTGTACCAGAGACGTGAATACATAGATTTTGTGTATTTTTTTATGCTGAATCCTAATCCGCAGCCAAACATATGGATTACCCAGGTAGTTTTTTAGTAAAACGCAAAAACATCCCCTAAAAGCTTTATAATGAAATGCAACAATTTGTAAATACTTTGAGAAAACATTTTAAAATAAGATTTTGAGCATTAGAAAGAAATATATGCAAATTAAATCCATACCCATCCCTACGAGAGGTGGTCTATGAAATGAAGCATTATTTGACGAGTTTTTTGTAAATATTTCGTGCAAAGACGAGATTACTTCCCCCCCGTTTTCGCAGGCGCTGATCACGATAAAAATATAATTAACGAATTTTACACCCCTTGGAAGGGTTGAAGCAACTCTCGAAAACTGAAGGTACATGCACGGGAATAACGATCATGTGACGAAAAACCTGTAAATCCTGGATAGCAAGCTTTCTGGTGAGTGAGGGGTGATTTCTGCCCGTTTGAGGGATGATGAGGGGTTGGGGCTAAAAATGAATATTTTTCTCATAATCAGCGACCCCGACACCGGGGATAAGCGTTTGAACCGAATCATTTGAAAAAAAAATATTTTCCACCCCTCGGGAGGGTTTAATCAACCCCTAGGCCTGCTCTCTGGATTACACTTACTCTATAACCCCCTTCCATGTTGTTTCAAAAATAACCCGTCGATAAATCACTCCACAGACCGATTATATATGAAAACATAAAGAGATACCCATAAAAGGGGTATTTTTTGGTTGTTTCAGGGGGTTTCGGCGGTCAAAAACTTCTCTCACCACTTCCATCGTATTTAGAAACCTCGAAAACGGGAGGGAAGGTTGCCTCGTCTTTACACGAAATATTTACAAAAAACTCGCCAAATAATGCTTCATTACATAAACTACCTCTCGTAGGGTGGGTATGGAATTCTATTCTATTCTACTGTATTTTATTCTATTCTACTCCTAAAAATATACAAGGTTTCCAAAAATGATTTTGCAATTCAGAACTTTTTGAATTGTATTTTCCCAATTTTTGCAATGTATATTTTTGGACTATGTGATGTAGAATGAACGATTATTTTTTTTTTCCCATAGCTATTTGAAATCATTTTCAATTTTTAAACAGCAATAAGCAATAATTACAAAATACAAGAATAATCTTAAAAAATAGAGGTTTCTTTAATGAATTCGACAGAAAAAAATATAACAAGTGTTCCACATGTTGGCTATTTTGATTCACACGTTTTTGAAATGAGGTTTCTACTGTTCCTAAAGTTGCCGGTGGCAGTTATTATCCTTTCCTTCATATTTTGGATTGTTATTTGTGTGTCTTGATAAAGAATTTCACATATTCCTCTAAATAGAAATTCATTCTTCTGTAAGATCTGGGGATCTAGCAGGCTACTTAGTGAGACCATTCTTCCAATCCATTCAAGTGGATAGATATTATTTAGGTGGTCCCTTACTGCATGTAAATAATGTGGTGGCGTACCATCTTGCTGAAACCACATCTTATTTCGAATCCTTTCAGGAGGATTAACCAATAATTGTGGCAGATAGTTCTCCAGAAAATTAAGTCAATGTACCATCAAAGAAATGTGGTCCCATTACATGTTCTCCAATAATTCCTCCCCAAAAGTTTATAGATCATCTGTGCTGGTTATCAACTTACCTGTAAACGTGAGGATTTTTCGAAGCATAATAATAAATATTGTTCCTGTTAACAAATCCAGTTTTATGAAAAGTTGCCTCATCAGTGAATAAAACATTATTGAAGAAGGTGACATCATACATTTTGCCTATGACCTTTGAAAATCGTTCTTAGTTCCTAGTGCATTTAAATGTGATATGCATGAAACTTATTATATTTTAAGATTCGACCAACACGTCTACTTATTCCTACCAATGGGTTCACTTCTCTCTGACGAATTTGGGGATTCTCAGCTATTGCCAGCAACACAGACAACTCATTTTTTTCATTCACAACAGGTTTTATTTTTCACTTTTATATATTCTAAATTTTCAGTTTTAGTTGATTAGTGACTTTTTCAATATGCATCTGTAGGTGGAATTATTTCAAGAAAAAAAATCATTACATCCAAGTGGTTGGGAGATAGTCAATAATAAAATAGGAGTGAAAGGAGTCTAGAAAAAAGTTTCAAAAAATGTACTAATAAACATAGCATTCCATTTAATTAAAAGACACTTGATCCTGTAGAATCGTCTTGGTAGGTTCTGTATATACGAAAATAGACTTTTTATTTCGTTTATTTGTATTTTTTTTTATTTCTAGCTATCATAAAACTTGAAGTATCGAAGTTCGACGCACTATTCCCCCCCCTGTGTATGTTAAAAAGGATTAGTGACAGAACACAGCCCCCACTGACGCTTTTTCCAATTTTACATTTGTTGGAGTTAGAATTGTATACTTTCTCCAAGAGTTTCCTTCATACAGTTTGCAAATAATGAACAGATGTCTAGATATCTGGATGTCCTCGTCTCAGATAATACAGCCCACCCCACAGTTTGCCCCATTCCCCATTGTCAATCCTTAAGGTAGTCTACGAAAAAAGGTATACAGGCACGTAGTATTTGCTTGCCTTCTCGATAAATTCAACATTTGCTCTCAAGTACCATCATTCTTCATCTCTAGTGCTACAACGCTATGTGGGCCCCGACTTTCTCTAGTTTCTTTCACCATTCCTGCCGATTCCGACTCTTGCTTCCAATTCCTTGCACCGATTTTTCGTGGATCCTCATCGACACCATCCTTCCACCGTAATCTTGCCCTGCCGCGGCTTCTAGCTCCCGCTGGTTCCGAAACCACGTCCTTTAGTCCTCCAATCATCGGACTTGATACCCATATCTCATGGCACATCTGCAAAGAATTCTCATTTCATCTTCACCAACTAACTTAAGCATCTCGGCCTTGATATTGTCGATCCTAGCTGCCTTGCCAGCTTTTAGTTTTGTAAGGTTTTCCCTGCACTTCTGGTTTTAGAATTGAAGGTTTGTGTTCGTAATCCTGCTGCCAGTCAACTTCCACCTCAGGAAAAATTTTCGCAATATTTGCTCCAAACCTCAATAATCTGATCTCTATCAGTACCGGTGGGGGTTCCAATCGACCATGTTTTAGATTTAAATTTGCATGTAATCACTCTCCTTACTATTGTTGTGGTCGGCATGGCATGTCTTACAGATGTTTTGTAGACATGATTTTTATTTCGTTGACAAAGTGTCTTCAGTTCTTCGCTCATCCTGTTATACTCTTCCTATTTAAGGTAGTGGTGACACCTTGAGATTTCAGATTTTTTCTGATTTGTATTTCAGTTAAACTTTCTACAATTATCCAAAGTTGTTAGACATTTCTACATATCCTGCTTTGTATCTCCATTACTGCTCGTGTAATGTTCTCTTTTGAAGAATCCCACAGAGCATTTGAATCTTTGTCATTTAATTCCACTTATACTTCACTTATATTTCTCCTAATTTATTTCGGAAAGTTGGCCTATCACTTATGATGGGCAAACGTTTTTGTATTTGCCTTCGACGCGTTTTTAGCTTCAACGAGAAGGCACACACGACCATCTAGTAATCTGCTCTACAGTAAGCACCAGGTGAAGTTTTGCAAAGCTTTGTTGAATATCTCCGCCGGTTTCGAATTATAATATATACAAAAACCATGCCCAATAAAGTAACTCCTTCATTGAAGTATTTAGTTAGACACACCATATTTTAAATAATAATATACTATTAGTTAAAATGAAATTATATTATGCGTTTTACGACAAAAATCGTGTCCAAAAATAACAAGTAACTTCATTGACGTATTTATCCCATGGCGCAATTATATAAATGTGATGTAGGAAGTTGTAGTACAAGTGAAACCTTGTAACAGTACGTAGACTCAGCCAGTATGAAATATTGACCATCTAATATACGAAAAATCGGATTATAAATTGAAATATAATTAATTATAACATTTAAATACGTAAATAAAATGATTACTTAGTTTCTATTAGGCTCTTTATAACCTTAGACAGCCGTCATATTTGCGTCATTTTCGGACGATTGTAGGTGGACGACGTCCGACGTCATACAACGAATAAATGTATCTGTAACGTTACAAATTTTGACTTTAGTTTGTTACGTCAGTTTGACAAACCTGTAACGTTATTGTTTAGTGTTGATTTTTGCATTACCACGTAGTTTGTTACATAAGATGCGTCGCATATAAATCATTAACAATAAACAGTCACTGTCTATTTTATATCCTAATAAATTTACAGACACTAATTTGGACTGCAAACTTCATTCTGAAAATACCTAACTCTAACTTGCTTGGAATTAATGGCCAGATTGAAGATTATTATTCTGCAGTCGGTTCAAAACTCACCACGTGGTTACTTACTGATTTCTCCATGTACACAATGTGTATGACCTCGGCTATGACATTAGGCCGTCATGTTCCACATCATCTTCACGTCATTAACGTCGCGTTGGTATAAAACTGAAGTTAAAATTACGTGATCATGTTGCCTTAGAAATGCGACTTCAAAGGTTTTGTTTTGTCTTTGTCACTTTAAATAATTATAGTCTTAACTTTGCGAAACACAAAAACACTTACTCAGTAACCAGCAACATCATGAAAATTCATAATAGGTCACCGCTCCTCATTCGCTTCAATCCTCAATATAGTCAGATATAGCTTTTTTATTATGATTGTTTAATAATACATCAATTTTGACAGACAATAACGTCAAAAGAATATTTTAGATCTCACGGCTACGGTACGTCGCACGGTGGCGAAAAACCACACTGTGCCACCCATTTTAATCCTTAGCTTGTCATTTTTGAGTTCAGGGAATATTTTAACCTTCGTTTTTTAATTATGTACACACAAATCTGTGTGGCCAGATTTTTGTCTTTTAGCTCTAGTTTCACGGATTCTCATTCAAATATGAGATTTTTCCAAAAAAATAACTTTTTTAACGAATTAGTTTTAGCTCGTTATTTTGAGTTCAGGGAATAGATTCTATAAAATCTTCGTACTTTAATTACCCACAAATCTGTGCCCAGATTTTTGTTTTTCAGTCCTAGTTTTTCCGAATTTTCAGTTAAATAAAAGATTTTTCCGAAGAAACGATTTTTTACGCAATAAAGTTAGACTGTGTTGTGTTTTTTTAGCGTAAAGACGGGAATATCCACCCAGAAAAGCATTTTCGAAACAATGGAAACAAAAATTGTAGGTCGAAGGGGACCAACTGATGATCCAATGGGTTTTGAATTTTTATGGGGTTTCATGGCGTTTTTGTGGGGTAACTATAATTTTTTTAATAAGAACTCCTATTTTTTAGTGCAGATTCGTAGTCTATGAAAAAAAAATACATACTTACAACTTTTACTTAAAACACTTCTTTCGAAAATGATGTCTACAAGATATTCGAGAGCAAACTGAATTGTTACTGATATCATAGTCACTAAAACAGACAGGCAAACATCACAAGCTCTTTACCAAACATAACTAAACAAATCGAATTTAACAGAGGCACACATCACAACCTCTTAACCAAAGATTCACCCTACCTATGTTGTCGAATTTTGCTGTTCGAATGCAAGCTATTCGAACCCCATGAAACCCCATAAAAATTCAAAACCCATTGGATAATCAGTTGGCCACTTCGACCTCTACAATTTTTATCCGGTTTTTTTTTTGAAAATACTTTTCTGGGAAGACATTGCCCTCATTACTTTAAAAAAATATCACACAGTCTAACTTTAATGCGTAAAAAAGCGTTTTTTCGGAAAAATCTTTCATTTAACTGAAAATTCGGAAAAACAGAGCTGAAAAACAAAAATCTGACAAACACAGATTTGTAGACAATTAAAAAACGAAGATTTAAAACAAATATATTCTCTGAATTAAAAAATGACGAGCTAAAACTAAATAATGCGTTAAAAAGTTATTTTTTGGAAAAATTTTTATATTTGAATGAAAATTCGGCAATACGAGAGCTGAAAAACAAAAATCTGGCCACACAGATTTATAGATAATTAACAAACGAAGATTTAAAATAAATATATTCCCTGAATTAAAAAATGACTAGCTAAAACTAAATAATGCGGTCGATAATGCGTTAAAAATGTTATTTTTTGGAAAAATTTCATATTTGAATGATAAGTCGGGCTCAAAAACCAAAATCTGGCCACACAAACTTATAGGTAATTACTTAAACTCAACTCAAACTCAAATATGACGAGCCTAAAAGTTGAAATGGGTGGCACAGTGTGGTTTTTCGCCACTCCGCGTCATTTATTACGACACTGACGTCGGCGACCAGTCACTTGAAAATGTTACATATTCATTAATTAATTTTTATACGTGTATAAATAATGCGAAGTATTTTTGTGAACGGCTTCCGAAGTAGTTGCCCCAAACACCAAAATACTCGATGCGCGTTTCACCAACCATGTTAGCATCATCTGGAGACGATCAACAGTGACAAATAGTTTTATAACAGTTCTAACGGTCCCCAGATGATGTCAACATGGTTGGTGAAACCCGCGTCGAGTAATGATATTCAAATGTTTTGGCGTTTGTGAAAATTGCTTCAGAAGCAACGTCACACTGAATGTTTCAAACCCCTCCGGGTTTATTTGTGAAAGCAGAGTGTTTCAATTTACCAAAAATTTCAGTTTTATATTTCATAATAATACAGGTGGTGATTTAAACTTTTAGTAAATATTTGTTTTGTAAAGGGAATATCTGTATTTCTTTATTAGCTTACAGTTTTTATTTACTAAACTTCGGACAAATAGGGTATCAAACAATGTGAAACTAGATAAATCAATAGAAAATTTTGTTTAAAATTTTCGACTTGTAGCAAATTATAATAGACAAAATCATCATAAACAATCATTTTATAGATATTCACATAAAAAAATTTGTAAAACGATCTAATGAGAGCTTGTATTTATTTATATTTATCCATTAATTAAAATTGTAAATAGTTGTAAAATAAGTATATGAAACTAATACCTTCCATATTTGCCAATGTAATAATTATTATAATAATAACTGTAAAAAGTGCCTTTAAGATTAATAATACAATCTGCCGTTGTAAAGAATATGGTAGACTTTTTAGACCTTGTTTCTCCCTAATAAATGTTGTGACGCAAAATTTTATTTTGTTGGATACCACTGCCTCAAATTTTTAAACACCCCGTTTAAGAATTTGAACAAAATGTTGTACATATTTTAGTGGTTGAGTCATGTTTTATAAATCTAAAAATATCAGCACAAATGTGATATTTTTGTTTTATAAAATTTGCCCTGTTAATCTATGCATATTTTTCGTTCTTATTGTTACTGTAATAAAGTATGAATGCTCATGTAAATTAAATCCTGTTGAAATGTCCAGTCAATATAAACTTGTATGTATGTTCATCTCATACTGTATATTGTTAAAATTTATGAATATTAAATGCTCATAAACATTTGTCATTGTTTAATTACTCTCCCTCCCTTTAGAGCTTTCGTGATGCGATTTTTGCAGTATAAAACTCTTCTCAAGGCTCATTTAACATTTTTTTATTATTACATATTCTGAAAGAACTTGGAGAGTATTGAAACACCCCCAACCCCAGTCGTATATTTATCTCTCCTTTTCGTTGAGACAGAAAAATATACAAATTTGGCAGTTTACGTGATCGTCTAGATTTTTAAAAGTAGGCCCCAAATTTACATTGTGATAGTAGTTTTGTTAAACACAGATTCTTTATAAAGTTTGATATTACTTGTTTCTATTTACTGATTAATTTATTTATCTTAATTTTGGAAACACTCATTTAATAGTTGATTTTACTTTGGTACCTTTTATTTGACTGTACTTTATTTAATGCTGATTTTACAAATTGCATTTGTAATTGATTTATTTTGTCTAAAGAATTATATTTTTATTTAATCTCACTTATTCCTGAAAAAGTAAAATATTGAAAGAAAACACAGAAAACGTTTTAATACGTTTATTTTAGACAATTGTCATATTTCTTTGTATCATTGTATTATATAATTGTTGGGCAATTGCCACAGTTTACATGAAAAGACGGAAAGTATTCGTAGGGACAATCGTCACATTAATTCGTAGAATAATCAGGTCAGCTACGTAAACAATAAAATAAATTGTTTACAATGACAATTGTCATTATACTGAAAGTTTTATAATTGACGTCGACATATGTAAAACTTGACACAGCTCGGGAAATTTCCCAGTCATGATACTATTGTAAAAGGCAATCAACAAAATCTCATCAAATTGCCACGACAACTTGTCGTAGATTTCGATGTTTCGAAGCGTAGAATTGTTTGTTGTGGCTAGTTACAATTGCACTTGGCCGAGACCAATTGGTCCCATTTCGTTGTATCGTTGTTATTTGTATATTCGTAGTATCGATGATATAGTGAAGTGACAACCAACAAAATCTTGTGTTTGCCTTTCGAAAATCTTCGAAAATAAATTGATAACAAAGAGCTGTGTTCAAATCTTATCATATGTAAATGATAACATTGATGAGGTATAAATTACAGAGATGGCAATCAAGACTTCTTAACTGCAACTGCTGAGGAATAATTAACTTCAAAATCTGCAATAGCCCATTCGCGGCTGTACTAAAAATATTATTTACATAGCTGATCGGAGTAATCATATTAAACAACAATCGTTGTATTAACATTTTAAAACCCAAAGAAAACTTTCCATCAATTAAATTGCTAAAATAGTTGAAAATCACAATCGTGAGTTATAATTAATTAGAACATTGAAATGAATTTAAATCAGTAAGCTATAATCAAAGTACCACAGTTTAGCATAAAATCGATGTAAATAGAGTTGACGCAGGAATAGAGTCGCAATTTTAAAGAGTTGAACTTCATTTAATATTGCCATTTTATTGAGTGAATTTAGAAAAATAATCTGAATATGTAATTTAATTACTATTTCAAAGTTACGACCAAAACAAATGACAAAGGATATTTAATAATTAGGTAATTTTAATACTTAGGCTCTGACAAACGGCGAAGTCCTGAAGGGTGACACTCACGGGCCCAGATCTCGACTCGAGTATGTTGTCCATTTTTACTCTTTTAAGCGGCTTCGTAAATCGCCCTGCGTTTCCCACCCCCGACTGACTGTTGGACTACGACGGCGAATATTCAATCGCTTAGCCTGTGAACGAAGCCTTCCCCAGAAGGTTGCAGACAGACGGCGACTAAATATCCCCTGGAGTAATGCAACTGACTCTCAGTATTTACACAGCTATGATGTTTAAACTGTGCTTCTATGAACGAAACCGTAAGGTCGCAGACAAAAGAACAGAATAAATACCAAAGTGTTAAATAATTTCTGGGCACACACAGCCAAATATTCAACCTGTATTTCAATGAACGTTACCATAAAGGACGCAGATGAAAAACACAGGTGAACACGGAGATGGGTGCACCAAGAAGGTTGATCAAATAATGATAATTTTGTGCTGTGTTTCATGGTATTTATACGCGATAGAATAAAGAAACAAAATTACGTTATACGCGAGAGTAACTGGAATAGTTAAAAAAGGAGTGAATTTTGAACGGGTCGTAATTTAGGCTGTTTTACAAGAAAATCTCGGGCTTAACTGCATTAGAAATACGGCCTGTAATCGCTTGCGTTTCTGACTTGTTTGTTTACATAACACATTTCTTAAGCGATACGCTCAGTGCGAAGCTCTACTTTCAACGTCGTTTTCAACCCTAGTAAAATGCTTTAAAGAGTATTATAATAAAATAATATTTCTGTATTTAAGGAAATTATGTATGAAATATTTATAATGGTTATTTTGAAATATTTAATTTTGATTAGAATTGTTTTAAAATTTGGAAATAAGTAAATTCTATTTAAAATTTAGGAAATTAATTTGCAATTACACGACCTAGATACGGGGTGTCTCAGTATAGTAAGTATGCCAAAAATTAGAATTTTCTTACGTCGCCTTCATGTATAAAAAAATTATTAGTCGGCGCGCTTAAAAACGCTCGGGATAACCATGTAGTCGAGTTGTGACTTCAGATGGCTGAACCGCCCAGTGAACACGGCTGTGAATTCAAGTTAGTAGAGTAAAATCTGGAAGTAAAGTCGCTTAGTTTTCGAGAAAAAAAACCGGCGTAGAACCAAACCAGACTTAGTGGGATTCTTTAGTAAGATAATCGTGTACACGAAAACATTTTTTACATTTTTTGGTGGTCGAGAACTTTTTTATTTCGGAAAAACTCAAAAAAATAGATTTTTAACGAAATATGTTTTTTAACGTCTCCACCGCTATATCTCTGAAAATATTTGTGCTATCAAGCTATTTTTTTTTTTAGATTAAAGTAGACACAATAGCGCTTCGAACAACGTCCCACGTGAACCCGATTTTTTTTTTTTCAAGTTGGAAAAATAATAGGAAGCTCAAACTTGTTATTTTCAGTAGCGTAATTTTACACAATCGAGAAAAAAATTTATTTATGAAAATTTGTATATACATGCTGCGTACAAATTGAAGCCAATAGTTAAAAAAGTTTTTAGGATAAAAATTTTTCATGTCCCGTTCATAGTATTGAGTCAGCGATTTTTTTTAACGGGCCAAAGTCATATTCTTGCGCGCTCGGCTGTAGCAAGCCTGCCGACTGCAACGATCTGACGGTCCCAGTCGGGGTGTATGTAGTAGTTTAACTTATATCAATAGATACAAAACCAGTAGTGATTAAAAGCATCTAGGGGATAAATATTATTGTTCAATATTTCATATATTGTACAGTAGTATTGATCATATGTTGCTAATATTGAAATTGTAATAGAATAATAGAAATTGTACAATAAATATAAAATAGTCTCCTTTTAATAATAAAAAGACAGGTAGGTAGATATAAATACCTAATCTATAAATATCAATCAGTGTTACTAACTACCCACCTAATTAGTAAGTTTATTAGACATTTTTAAATGAATGAAAGTAAAACCGTACGCATAAAATGAGTTTTATTGTTGAAATAAATTTTCTATTTGGATAGATAAATATGTAGTATGTAGTTTATGTAGGCCCTACATTAATAGCATTCTAATTCGTTCATATCTGCCTCGAAATCTTTAATAATGTTGTTACAGGAACGACATTTGCACTCGTTGCAACATTTTAGCCCTTCCTTAAAACTAGCACATTTTCGATTGTCACAATTTTTATCCGAACAATGAATACTTAATGATTTTCGACAACCGCCACTTCTACGCGACTAATCTGACCAACCCTGCATGCGAGGTGTATTAATTGCGCATTTAGCGCCGATAAAAAAAATCGCTGTTGCCACACGGTACATTTTAGGAAAAAATATATTGTTTCAAAAACTTTTGTGATTATTAGGCTTTATTTTCTTCGCTGCATGTATGTAAATATTTTCAAAAATAAAAAAGTTTATCCATTGGTGAAGATTTCAATACATAAAATATATATTTTTAGTTTATCTGATTTTTAGAGAAATGAAAGTGCGAATTGTGCCCAAACCGTTTATATTGGTAAAAGCGCTACAGTGTGTGCTTTAATTTGACACAAAACAAAGTTCGGTACCTTTAATAGTTTTAAAAATATGGCGGTGGAAACAAAAAAAAACAG
Source organism: Rutpela maculata (assembly GCA_936432065.2). Classification (NCBI taxonomy): domain Eukaryota; kingdom Metazoa; phylum Arthropoda; class Insecta; order Coleoptera; family Cerambycidae; genus Rutpela; species Rutpela maculata. The sequence goes on from OW386285.2 coordinate 55,887,571, forward strand.
TTTTATTTAAAAATACGTTTTTTTCACTTTATATTGATTTAAAAAGTTCGAGACCACAAAAAAATGTCGTAAAATATGATTTCATATGCCCGGTGATATACTCAAAGGAACCTAACATGTTTGACCTGGTTTTACGCCAAAAAAAAAACGACACGATAGACTTACGAAATCGCTGCTTTAATATAGGTATCGGCGCACGCCACGGACTGTTGGCCGGCCGAGCGTGTTTCTATTCAAATGCGAATATCTCTGTGGCTATTGATTCAATTGAGCCGAAATTTTTTTCTGAGGCTATTGGTTTGTTATACTTTAAAATGAGGAAGAAAAAGTAGGAAACTGCCATATCTCTAAATGACCCTATTATTTTTGATAAATGTACCCAAAAGGAACGGACTCACTATCAATCAGAATACATACTTTGAACCTAATACAACAGCAAACAATTACCAAATTTGTAATATATAAAAAATTAGGGTATCAATGAAACTTTTCATAGATGTTCATTTTTATTTATTCTTTCAGAAATCGATCAGATTGAGGACTAACATTTCTTTAGAGAGGCAGGAACGGGGGCAAAATGTATTTTTTGCCAATATTTGTAAAACCAAGCGCTTTAGCGAAAAACGTCAAGCAGGGCCAGCCTTAGTTCCTCAAGCACACTTGTGCGAAATTTTAAATGGCGCCTCTTTTTCTAGTCAAGTCAGAAAAACAATTTTTCGTCCTAATAAATTTTATTTGAAAAAAAAAGTACATTAAGCTCGTTTCGCCCCCTGGGGTACCTCGTACGTGGCACAGTCGCGCCCCCCTTCCCCCCAAAGGCCAGCCCTGACGTCAAGAGATATTTTGTCGGCAAAAATAGATGGGATATAGCGTTTTGAATTTATTACCTGAATTATCTTCAAATTTCTAAAGTATAACAAAACGCGAAGGACCACCTATTTGAACCAAACAGGAAAGCATGTGTGACCTACCTTGTAATCCCTTACTTTTTGCATGAAAGTGTTGTTCACAGGTTGAGGAGCTCTAGAGCTCTGTTCTCGCTAATTGGCTAGATAATTGTATCCCACACCATAGATTTAGTTATAGGGAACTAAATCTGGATCGATTGATTTGAGCTTGCTAAACTTAGCAGTTCACAATGTTGACTACATGACCACACACAATGAGTTTTCAAGACAAACTGAGTGGAGATTCACAAATCTCGCTGAAGGTCGCTGGTTTTGGCGGCAAGGCATTCCATTGGTCGATGCTTGTCATGCCCAAATAAAGTGGCGCATTTTCCTTTTTAAATTTCTATTTCGCGAACACGAAACATTACCTTTTTTCCCCTTTGAAGAAATCAAATTTTGAGTGTTCAGGAGATAAACTTCATTCACTCGATATCTATGATATAATAATATATGTGCCATTTTGAGGATTTCAGATGAGAATAAAAAAATTGCACAAATTTTCGATGACTTGAAATTCTTCGGCAATAGAAGGGAATATTGATGAACGAGACTATATTCTGTTTATATCGGTATTATACTGATTTATAATAGTCCTATATCAAATACACCTTATTTCCTAAGAGAAACGGACGTATCTCACTCGCCAAGCATTGAAAAGCACTAATAAAATATGACGTATCTCAAAATTTCTTGAGAATTAGACGTAACTGCCACTTGTCCTAATAGACGGAGAACTGGGCACGAAATTTCGATATGACTCTGGTTATGAAAAGTAAAAATACGTCGTACACTACGGGAGGATCCTGATTTCGGGATTTGCTGACACCTCTAGCGGGCAGGGGGCGACGTGCTGCCATTTTGAAAAAATGGTGCACAAAAACAGTCTCTTTGAAATATCTCGCTTCGGGTGCATCATATAGCAAAAAATGTTCTTATGGAAATAAAAGCATTAAATTTTCTACAAAATATATCCTATACATTTTTTCGTTAAACTGAATAGTTTCGGTGCAGCAGCCGAATTTTTGTAATTTCTCAATTTAGTGCGACTTTTATGAAGGGGTATTTATATAAATACTAGCCAGAATGTTTTATTTCGTATATGGTACGGTTAAGTGATAAGTGATGCCTCTTTGAGCACAGAAAGGGCATAGCAGGATAAGCATGTCTTAGGTGCCCCCGCACCAATCGGGTCGAAATTTTTAGCACAAGTTGATAGTAGTGTTAGATGCAATTTTCCAAAATATTATTTTTGGAAAACCATTTTTACGGGAGTTATGGGGGTAAAAAGAAAAATGGAAAAAATTTTTTTTCTCGAGAACGGATAAATCGATTTTCATGAAAAAAATATATGTTATGGCTCTAGATGGTGCAAATGTGGGAAAAAATTATTGAGTCCATTTGTCGAAAAAAAGTGGTGAAAAAATTTTTTCAAAATAAAAACTAATTTTTTCTTAGGGGATGTTCTAGAGGCACACCCACCATTTTCTTCCAAATAAAAGCTTATATGCCCCTTTAAAACTTTCAAAGCGATCGGAAGGGTACAACATACTCAAAATTGATAATCATTGGCAGACTGCGGGCGGCGCGTAGTCTATGTAATGAAGCACGACTTTTTTGTAAATATTTCGTGCAAAGACGAGATTACCTTCTCCTCCTCGTTATGGAGGGTGCTGAAGACGATGCAAGTGGTGGGAGAAGCTTTTGACCGCCGCAACCCAATGCAAATTTTTTGAAAAATTTTATCAAAATAAAATTTTTTTATGGGATGTTCTCGAAGAATGAAGACTAAGAAAAGTCTCATCAATATAGAGTAACCTGATTCGTGAGAGGCAAGAGGACTCATAATAACCAAGCACCTCGACTAATGAGAGGCAAGGGAACTTACAATAAACAAGCGCCCCGACTATTTAGAGGCAAGAAGACTCACGATAAATAAACACCCCGACTCGTGAGAGGCAAGGGGACTCACAATAAACAGACACCTTCACTAGCGAAAGGCACTGTAACCTCCTCATAGTGGACTTTGAAAACTAGTTCTTTCGTAGGCTGACTGCGGACGTCATCCTTGCAAAATCTTCAGATTTTCAAACTAGATTTTGTTTGACCCCACAGTTGACGTCAGAGAATTTTTGCACCACACTTCTTGAAGTTTGATACTGATTTAAATGGTAGGGTTGTAATAGCCGCCAGTGACCATTGTAGTAAGATGTAGTAAGATGTAGTAATGAACCGCTAGTCTATGTAATAAAAGCAGAAATAGTGTAAATATTTCTTGCAAAGACGAAATTACCTTCCTCCGTCCGTTTTCGAGGGTGTTCCACACGATGCGAGTGGTGGGAGAAGTTTTTGACCGCCGAAAACCTCCTAAAACGGCCACCCCTCTTATGGATCTCTTTATGTTTTCTATACGGGTCTGGAGAGTCATTTATCAACGGGTTATACTTGAAATAACATGGAAGATGATTATAAAGTATGTTGAGTCCAGACAGCAGGTCTAGGGGGTTAATTAAACCCTTCCGAGAAGTGGAAAATCATTTTTTATCAAATAATTCGGGTTCAAACGCGTTTCCCCCGTTTTTGGACTGTCTAACTACACTTTGTTGGATTGATTCAAATTCCCAATCAAGAGGTGCAGAAACCTAGCTCCTGCTAGCTCAGCACGGGTCAGTAGGTTATTATTTTTTTTAGATGCACTGAAAAGTTTTTTTTTTCTTTAGTTGTACTGGGCCTTTTGGACGCCAGCGTATTTTCTTTACCAAGTATTGTCAATTTTAATATCAAAAATATATATCTACAAATGTTAGGTAGTCTGTTCTTGAATATCGGGAGAGTAGGAATAAGAACACAAAAATAATTAAAAGTTAACAATATATTACAAGAAAATAATGTTTTTTTTTTTAAACAAATATTTACAATTTCTTTACAAGTTGAGTTAAAAACAATGGATAATTTATATATAAATAGAATTTAAGATTACTTGAAAAACAAATGATATTAAAATAAGTGTGAACAAAATTTCAACAAGTTGATGAAATAAAAGAATTATAAAAAATTGATAATAAAGATTGAGAAAAAATTTGCAAAGTTGACTGGTTTTGTACAAGGTTTCTTCTGACCAATAAAACTTAGACCGTACAGTTTCCAAAAAATAAGTTCTTACGTAACTGCTGCAGCAGGAGAATGGGGCGGGAAGCTTCCAATGGTTATGATTTCGAGGGACGTATGTTTAGAGCTGGGATCCCACTAACAATCTCCTTATCTTGGAGTATCAGCTCTGTCCACTCCAACGATGTTGCTGTCCACGACCACCAAATTCCTTAATTAAGATGGAAAACATGTACTGGGTCTCTCCTCTTCACTTGGTCCAAGTGTTTACATAAAAGGGGGAAAAAAAATGATTAAAACCAGTCAGGGAAATATTAATAAAAATAACTTAAAGTTGTGAAGCAACTTCGATATTGAGAAAGCTATCTTCGGTAGCAAACTCTCTAAATTAATTACGTAAATCTAAATAAAACTACTATTTGAATTCAATGAGAAATTGTAAAAAAATAAAATGTTCGATAGCAAATATTACAAAAAAATTATGACCAAAACTTTTGAATTTCTCTGCACAAAATTTAATTAGATGATGTATTTTAAACAAAGATAATTAGGTACGATTTAAGAAATTTAAGACATTTCAACTAAATGATTATGTCAAGGAAAAACAAGAGAGGTATTTAATATTTAATCATACACAAATTAATAGACCTTACTAGTCTATCTCGAGAGAAGAAAAATGAATTAAATATTTTATAAACGAGGCAAAAGTTTGCATCCAAAAGACTTTGAATAATTTTTTACGTCTGTGACTCAGACGGCTTCAAAAATTAACTGAAAATGGCTTCCTAGAAAGCATTGGTGAATAAAAACTCTAGCAAAAAAAACAACGTTAATCAATGGCACAAATAGTATGTTTCTATAAAAAATAAATAAATACCCGTGCAAGGAATATGCTCTAAAACATATGCTTAAATGCACCAGCAAAAAGATAATTAGAATTCTAAAATGCACCAGCAAAAGATAATTAGAATTCTAAAATGCACCAGCAAAAAGATAATTAGGTATTATAAAATGCACCAGCAAAAAAAAATAATTAGGTATTGTGAAAAGAGAAAAAAAAATCGCCAGGATTCTAGACTCTACCCAAAATTTAAAAAACCAGGCCTTAACACGAGCTGAGTGGTATTTCGGTTGCAAATTTATTTTCACAATGAAAAAATTTAAGGAAAATGAAAACCACTCACCTCGCATATAGCAGAAAACTCCACAGCCAAGCCCTTCCTCGTAGGTTCCAGAATAGTCGGCACCTCAAACAGTAAAGTCTAGATCCGCACTGCTTCTCTTTTCACACCTAGAAATACAAAATAGACGGCAGATAGTGTTCTACACAAAAGATAAATTTTAAACGGAGTCCCCGTCTAACATTCCGCCTCGACAAAAAAACTGCACCGGTGACTTTCGAATGTACCCCCACGTGCTAGTAAAGAATTTATGCGGTAAATTATATTTCAATAAGGCAAAGATAAAGAAATTGTTTTATACGGATAATCACTCAAATTTGAAACTACTACCAGCCAAAGATTAACAACTAATCATTAGATTAATATCATAAATTATTAAATTATAATTACTAGAGTATTCATACCTGACTTTCTAGGAGAACACACACAAGAAGAAGAAGTTATCAGACCCGATTTTTAATACCTCCCCACCGCGCTCTTTTGCATTCCTTCCACCAGGCGACACAGTCTCGGGCGCGCCGTTTTACTCAAATTGAATTAGCTAAGGTACAGTTTACAAGATGTTAAGCAGCGGCACTCAGACTAGGTGAGCTATCACGTGACAATTTCGGGCGCAAGTTTGGTGTTTCAATAGACTGCATTAATAAATTAAACTATGTTATATACAAAGAATGCATAGTATTAATGAGTTAATTATGACAAAAATCCCGTTACAATTGATCATGGGAAAAATATTCATTTTTAGCTCCAACCCCTCTTCGTCTCTCAAACGGTGAGTGAGAGGCGATTTCTGCCCGTTTGAGGGGGTTGGAGCTAAAAATAAATATTTTTTCCGTGATCAGCGACCCCAAAAAAGGAGTATACGTATTTGAATCGAATCATTTGAAAAAAAAAACTACACCTCTCGGGAGGGTTTAATCAACCCCCTAGGCCTGCTGTCTGGACTCTACTTGCTCTATAACCCCTTTCCATATTATTTCAAGTATAACCCGTTGATAAATCACTCCCCAAACCCGTTTATATATGAAAACATAAAGGGATCCATAAGAGGGATGGCCGTTTCAGGGGGTTGCGGCGGTCAAAAACTTCTCCCACCACCTGCATCGTGTTCAGCACCCTCGAAAACGAAGGGGGGAGGTAATCTCATCTTTGCACGAAGTATTTACAAAAAAGTCGTCTTATAATGCTTCATTACATAGACTACGCGCCGCCCTCAGTCTGCCAATGATTATCAATATTGAGTATGTTGTACCCTTCCGATCGCTTTGAAAATTGGATATGTTTTAAAGGGGCATATAAGCATTTATTTGGAGGGTGTGCCTCTGGAACATCCCCTAAAAAAAAAAATTTTTTTTATTTTGAAAAAATTTTTTCACTACTTCTTTTCGACAAATGGGTTCAATAATTTTTTTCCACATTTGCACCATAGAAAGCCATAACATATAGTTTTTTCATGAAAATCGGTTTATCCGTTCTCGAGGAAAAATTTTTTTTCATTTTTCTTTTTACCCCCATAACTCCCGTAAAAATGGTTTTCCAAAAATAATATTTTGGGAAATTTCATCTAACACTACTATCAACTTCAAATTTCATCTAACACTACTATCAACTTGTGCTAAAAATTTCGACCCGATTGGTGCGGGGGCACCTAACACATGCTTATCCTGCTATGCCCTTTTTAATCTCGTTAGAAAGATATTCTCTTCCTTCCATTATCGCAATATAAGTTTACAATTTTTGAATGGAAGTGTGCAGCAACAGTCGACGAGCTTCATGACGACGAGGAAGTCGACTCTCCAGTCGAAACATTTCTCGCAAGCATGGAGAACAATCAATACGTACAATCAGTGAACCCGTAACGGAAGCAATTTCCGAAGAAAGTATTGTTGAAGACTACAATGAACCTGGACCTTCGACATCAAGCACCTAAAACGCCTCAAGAAGCAGGCAAAGCGTGGATTAGGCCTACAGGCAACAGCCACGTAAAAAAAACGCGCCATATACTCTACCTCAAGGTGGTGTGGAAACAAGTATTGAACATTGAGCTATGCGCAGCAGAGAAGTAAAATCAACTATATTTGAAAATTTTGTCTCAACATAAAAATACTCCATAAAAGTCGCACTAAATTGAAAAATTGCAGAAAATCATAATTTCGGCTGCTGCACCGAAACTATTCAGTTTTAAAAAAAAATCTATAGGACATATTTTGTAGAAAATTTGCTCTTTTATTTCCATTTTTTGCCGTATGAGGCACCCGAAGCGAGATATTTCAGAGAAACTGTTCTTGTGCGCCATTTTTTTAATATGGCGGCGCCCCTCCACTTTCGAGCTGTCAGCAAATTCCCAAATCAGAGTCCTCTCTTAGTGTGCGACGTATTGTTACAGAAAATTTTCATAACCCGAGTCATATCGAAATTTTGTGCCCAGCTCTTAGACTATAAGCGAAATGTGCATAACGTTACTTTTGCTTAATAAAGTAGTTAATGTATATGTCGTAGTCTTTTGATGAATTACGTCATTTCGTGAAAAGCCTAGGCAGTACATGAACTGCCGGTATATCATGCAAATTCTTGAGGTAGCATAATCTGTCTAGGCATTTCGTGAAACGCCGTGGTTGCCTCAGCACATGATGTTTAAAGTCATTCTACATATTGTGCAACGTCAAGAATTGCATGATATGCAGTTCATGTACTGCCTAAGGTTTTCACGAAATGACGTATTTCACCAAACGACTGCGATCTAATAAATATTTTCTATTCTATTCTATTCTATTCTATATATAAGATAGCTTTGACTTGCGTTATTATTGCCTAGTATTCATATGTTTATCTAGCAAAGCCTAGAACGTGAAATAAAATAAATGGCGTTTCGCATAATGAATATATATAATTCAAAATATGGCGGGGATTATGAAAAATCGGGTAAACTTTTGGGAAAATTTACCTACATAAGATTAATACGACTATTATAACTCAACACATATTTGTTTCTGTTCTTTAACGAAATGTTGATTTGTATCAGAATAATATTTTCTAGTTGTAACAAAAGTACTCTTTCTTATTTTAGTATTCAAAATAATTTTATAATAATTAGGCTTTGTTCTTAAGTTAAAAATTTAAATTTCTTTGTTTGAAAATACTGGATTCAAGAATCAATAAATAATGATCAAAAATTTTATTATTTTTCAGTTCTATTTATTTGTATTTTATTCAAAAACTCACATACTTACTAGTAAATATTAAAATTTATATAAATATAACTTAAATAACACGGGTCTACAAAAAAAAAATCTGCTCCAAGGACTAAACCTATCATGCCTTAAGTATTTTTGTGTGCTGAATTCGAATTTTCAGTTAAAAAATTTTCCTACCAGTCAACTGTTAACTAAAGAGTTACTCCATCGTTGTAATTAGGATGATTCAGGACAGTAGCATCTACTAAAGCTTGTTTAGCTTTAATAAAACTATTGGAACAGTCTGTTGACCAAGTATTTATAATCTTTATTTTGTCATGTAATAATTTAGTAGTTAGTGCATGTAGAGGGCTGAATATTTCAGCAAGGTTAGGTATAAATCTATGATAAAAATTAACCATGCCTAAAACCCTTTGAAGTTGCTTAACTGTTGTGGTGTAGGTTGTGGAAATTCTTTGATAATGTTAACACGCTCAGTAGTGGGGGAAATGCCCTTATGACGTGGTGATCTAGAAATGTTAATTGATCTGTGCCGAAAACGCACTTAGAGGGTTTAATATTTATCCCATAGTTTTCTAAACGTTCGAAAACGATCTGTAAATGTTGTAAATGCTCGACATTATCTTTACTTGTGACTAATATGTCATATAAATAAACGAAAACAAACTTCAAATGTGATAGAACTTCGTTCATAAATCTCTGAAAGGTTTGAGCATTCCTTAAACCAAAAGGCATATGTCTAAATTGGAACAAACCAAATGGAGTGGTAATCGTAGTATTAAAAATATCCGTTTCGTTAACAGGTATCTGATGATAAGCTCTAACTAAGTCAATCTTAGAAAAAACCGAGCAACCAAATAATTGAGCATTAAAATCCTGAATATGCGGTAGTGGATATCGATCAGGTATGGTGATAACATTTAGTTGTCTGTAATCACCACAAGGTCGCCAATCGTCGGGATCTTTTTTGGCAACCATATGTAATGGAGATGCAACAGACGAAGAAGAAGGTTCACAATACCTAACTCAGCCATATGATCAAACTCACTTTTTGCAATATTAAATTTAATAGTGTCCAAACGTCTTGGGCGACTAAAAGGTAAATGTCCTTCAGTAACTATATAATGTTTCACAGAATGTTTAATAGGCAAAAAGTAATACGGTGTGCTAATTAGATGAGGAAAAGAGCGCAACAATTTGGTATATTGATTTTCAACAGAAAACAATCTGGGAGAGAAGAAAGAGAAGTTTTTGACGTAACAAATAATTGACAAACTTGTCATGTTATCGATCAAGAGTTTGTTCTTTAAATCTACAAGTAGACCAAAATGTGCTATGAAGTCAGCCCCTAAGATAGGAACATCTATATCAGTGATAGTAAAAATAAAAGTAAAACTGCGGCGTAGGCCTAAATTGAGTTTTAACAGTTTCTTACTATAGGTAGAAATAATAGTATTATTAGCTGCAGTTAAGACCAAATTAGGATTCTTTTTAAAATCAGTAAATAAATTCCTAGGTACAACCGAAAATTCTGCATCAGTATCTATTAAAAAATCTAACTTGTTTGACATATCATAAATGAAAAGTCTAGATCTGCTGTCAGAATCACTAGAATCTGCAGATAATATGCTAGTGTTAATTAGTTTTTTTGATAATTAAAATGATTCTTATATAATGGAGTGTTATAAAAAGAACACCAAGGGCCGCTGCATTTCAAAGCTTTATCGTTCCATACCTGGTGATAATAGGAAACGGTTTTATTAGAAGAATCAAGAGGTAATAGGTCGACTGTGGTGATTAGAAGTCTGTAAGGCAGATATTTGAGTTTCAAGAGAACTTTGTTTAAATAAAATATTGTTTAAAGTGACTTGAAAATCAACGATAAATCTGACAATATTGTGGAGGAAATTGAATTCGGAATCGTAACAGTAGAAATTTTAGATTGGAACGAGGATATTGCAGTACTCTGACAAGATTCCCATATCTTGTCGGCTATGTCAATGATATCCTCTATTTCTGTTTTTCCGGAAGCTGTAATTGCTATATGAATCGTTTTGGGTAAACGTCGTTTCCATAATTTGATTAGAGTGGCTTGACTAACCATATTGGAGCCACCGACAATTCCTGACATAATACGATAAAATTCTGAGGGTTTCCTATCGCCCATCTGTGATCCTGATAACAGGTCATCCAAACGCTTTTCTTCGCTGGAAGAAAGTCGCGCAATGATAGCGTTTTTCAAAAAAATATATAGATTAGCGACGGGTGGAGCAATAATAATGTCATAAATGTTACTGACGACTTCTATCGGTAAATTCGCGATTATGTAATCATATTTTTTACGATCAAAAGTTATTCGTGCAATGTTAAATTGAGCCTCTACTTGAGAAAACCATATTTCTAGTTTAGCTATCCAGAAGGGGGGAAGTTTCAATGACGTAACATATTGATTTTGCGTAATAACTGGATCAGTGACAATAGGGTTATCAAGATCCGTTGGTGTAACTGCGTTTGATCTAAAAAAATAACAGTAGATCAAATGAATTAATTATTTAAATGATTGACTTTTTTAAAATAAAACAATGGAAAGGAGCATATATGGGTACCTACCTAACCATGTACAATAATTGATAATTTCAAAAGGTAAATTCCAGTCTTGTAATATTCTATTAAGTTATTCTATTAAACAGTCCAAATCTCCAAAAATACCAAATGTCGTATTTAAAAAATCCAAATCTAGTAAAATATTTAAAATCTTCAATCAAGGGAAAAGTTTTAATCTTCTAAAAAATCAACTACGCAGCAAGTTGGGTCATATCTATATCTTTTTCAATGTATGTATATACCAGAAAGGCTTCGTATCGGTTTCAGAAATTTATGTGGACGTCAAATTACTGGGACGTCGAGGTTATCAATAAAAGCGAGTTGTGGGAACAGCAACTTAATTGACCAATTTATGGTAGACTTCGGGCGTCGGGATAATAATCAATTTATGAAAATCAATTTATGATAATCGTCTATGACATCAATTTATATCATCACGTTGGTTATCACGTCGGGGTCACCAATTTATGTGGAGTTCCACATAATCAAAATTAATAAAACTATATAAAAAAAATATTTCTAAGAAAAAGCTTTTATTTGAAAAACTTTGTGAATGAAGTTATAAAAAATTATTTTTACTTTTTAGTAATTACTAAAAAGTAAAAATAATTTTTTCTAAATTCATACACATGGAAACCAAAAGCTTTGGGGGCGGTCATATAGAACTATTGCATAGTTGCTTTGCTCAGTTCACCGCCCCCAAAGCTTTTGGTTTCCATGTGTATGAATTTAAAAAAATATATTTTTACTTTTTAGTACTTTCTTCAAATAAAAGCTTTTTCTTAAAAATATTTTTTTTATAAAATTTTATTTTTTACTTTTTAGTCTACTTATTTTACAGACAAGCAAAACCCTTTCATTTGCCACCGCCATCCACCCCTTCCTTCTCCCGTCTTCTCACCCCGCTATCACTACTTCCTACTTCTTCCCACTCCTTTCCCACCTCTTTCCACCACTTCCCCTGCCCTTTCCCATCTCTCCCCACCTCTTTCCATCCTATTCTCACCTCGTCCCACCCTATTCCCACCTCTTCCCCTGCCCTTTCCCATCTCTCTCCACCTCTTTCACCCTATTCCCACCTCTTCCCGCCCCTTCCCTACCTCGTCCCACCCCTTCCCCATCTCTTCCCACCTCTTCCCCACCTCTTCCCACCCCTTCCCCACCTCTTTCCATCCCTTCCCCACCTCTTCCCACCCCTTTCCCACCTCTTACCTTACCCTACCCTTTATTTTCACCAACTTTATATCTTTAACCTCTCTTTTTTATGTTTTACAATTTTGTTCCTTCATCCTTTTTGTTCTTTTTGTCCTCTTTTTGTCCTCTTTTTGTCCTCTTTTTGTCTTTCCAAATCCCTTCTAGGTCGATAACATCCTATAAATCATATAACTTTTTAAATCATATAACTTTTAACCTACTCTACCTTCCTCGACGGCGGTCAGACCACTAGGTCGTCATTTGTTCGAACGGGTTTTTTCGTTTAACTCTGTTTTCCCGTATCAACAATCAAAATTTTCCAAAAGTGCGTTTGCCTAGTGAGTTTTTAGTTATTTATAGTGTATTTTAATTAGTTCCATGTGGGCACATATTTTTAATTTGTAATTAGTTCTTAAGTTTGCCTGCGGCAGATAGGAGTTTCTAGCAACAATTTAATTACCGTTAAGCCGAACCGGACCCATCCCGCCCAGCCCCATATTTACCATGACGCTGCACGCCGTAATTGTCGGGCTGGCTCCGGGCCGGGATCCGGCGAAGCGCATTCTTGTACTGTTGAATACCAAATAAATTCATTTTGTTGTTGTTGTCGCCTCGCAAGTCACGAGGTCGGCGGTTCAACCTCTGATCATTCCGTTTTTTTTTGTTAAAATAATTGCGAAAAAAATTTTAGATGTTTTTTTTTAAGATAATAATTGCTTATAATACCGATGTACGAATATACTTTTTTTCAATTTTAGTTCTGTTTTAGACCATTAATATTCTATTTACGTTGTAGATGTCGATATTATACCTTTACTGTTTTTTCTCCAACACGTTTCCCAGGTTTGTATAAGTACCTCAACTTAAAACTTAAATTCTTAAAATAGTTGACTCCTTATTTCTCTCCATCGCTCATCAAATTTGAGATGAGGAAAATTTTTTTTGGGATTTCTCCCTCTCTGCTCTTCAATTTCGAGATCTGGGGAAAACATTTTTTTTAACGACCCGCCACTGAATTAATGTAATAATTACGTTATTCAACAACTACTCGTACTTCTCAAGTGACACTGGTGACAGTTTAATTAAATTAAATAAGTTCTTCTTAATAATTATAAATAAATAAAAATACTAGTAACTCGAAAAATTCAGGTTTGGGAGCACGTAAGAAATAGAAAATAAAGGGAACCAGAAAGATTTTCATATATTTTAAATAAGGCTAGAAATTCAATTTCACATAATAAAGACTTCATACACATCACCATAAATACTAATTTTAGCATCCGAAATAACGGTCATTAAGATAGCTCAGTTGGTAGAAGAGTCAGTACTGTAATACGGACAACGGAGACATGTAGGTTCGATTCCTACCGACCGCAATTGGTAAAGGTAAGTAAAAATGAATTTAATAACTTAATAAACATTATAATTTGCAGGCAACCCTTGTGAGGAAATATAGAGTGATGGTAAACAGTATTAGATATGTTAATGTAAATAAAATATACGGATGGCTAACAAACAAATTCATAGGCCAATACTTATTTATGCATTATTACTTCATTTTTATCAAGTAGACTGCTAACTAGTATGTAGTTTTATATGTTCCTATTTACTAAAAACCTGTTGGGTGATTACCAAATATAACCTGAAAAAGACGTCAAATTAACGTCTAGCATAAGACGTCATTCATCTGAGACATTAGGAAGTCATTTTCACGTTTAATTTACGTCATCTAACTCGTCATTTCTCGTCACTCCTGACCATTTTTTCACGTCATTTTCACGTGCCTTTGGTACCTGGGTTTGTATGCTGAATCCGAATTTTCAATTTAAAAAATAATTACCGCGTAGATTTCGAGTAAATCCCGGCTTTCATCGTCAAAATACGATTTTTTTGACACTTTTTGACGTTTGCTCGAAATCTACGCGGTAGAAAATTTTTTAATTGAAAATTCGGATTCAGCACACAAAATTACTTAAGGCATGATAGGTTTAGTCCTTGGAGCAGATTTTTTTTTGTAGACCTGTGTAATTGACATCAATTTCCGAAGCAAATTGGACGTATCAAAAGTTTTTTTGTTCAATGATTGCCTTATTAAAAAATCATTAAATCATTATTTTTTCATCTGTTTTATAGGATTATATCCAAAAATATAACAAAAGATAACAAAACACAAGTAATGCTGAGATTAACTGCATAAAATATTAAATATCTCAGAATGACCAAATGTTGAATAAGTCGTTTTGGCTAGAGGACAATATAGCTATGGACAAGGTTGAAAGAATATCTTATTCAAATTTAAGTTAGATATCTCTAATAGCAAGCGGGATATGGAGTGAGAAATGATCAAATATATATTTTCATGTTTCTGGTAATTTTTGCAAATAAATGCTTTTTACTCCAATTTCGCAATTCCGAATGAATGAGCGAACTTCCTTTATGTAACCAACTCTGCCATCTAGATGTAGGTATCGAAAATTATTTTGACCATTTATTTGATGTCGGACATGCAGACTGAACATTGAAGTAAACCTTCAAAAAATCTGAGAATGCATCATAGTTTTAACTACTGACTATCAGATGCCGCTGTATGTACTAAAAGTTTCCCAAGAAATTGTTTTAGTATAGTTATTATGATAGCATATAGCGGAATTTGGGTTGAACAAAAAAATGTTTCGGAGTAGAAAGGTATGGGACCTAGACCATCTGATAGAGTAATAAATAATGTGTCATATTCCCGGTTGACGATCTTTTTCCTTGGTCGAGACCAAATTTGTGTGCATTTAATTTCAGAGATAACAATTTTTTATACCGCGCGCTTACAAGTAAAAAAACATATTACTCGGAAACTACTGATGCCCTTAGGTGAATGATTCTAGAATTTATTGTTATAGTTTATCCCGTATAATAAGAAAAGTGTCGTAATTCGACTTATTACATTTTGGAAAAACAATATATGTTTTGCAATAATTGATAAAAATCCTAATGTACTTACTTACTTTCACGATATCGATTTCAAAATGAGTTATACCAACCTCTTCTCTGATGTTTAAGGAACACTTTCTGACAACACATTCTCGCGTTTCACAAATAAAAGCTATAGATATTTGAACACGCGCATGTCGCATTAGTCAAGTAGCGCCTTGCGAGTGGGATAAAGATCGTGGCCTTTGAAATTGGTCTTAATTTTAGTACTAAATAATGTTTTATGGTAAGACATTGATTCCTTTCAGTTACTGAGTTACGAGATCTTAAAACTACTATTGGTGCCAGAAACAGGGCCGTAGCGAAGGGAGGTACGTTATCCCCTCAACTTTGTCAGACTTGGCAAAAGTTGGGCAATAGTTGGAAATTTGAGACGTAAGTTGGCAATTCTTATATAAAATTTTTTTTTTAGATTTTCTCCCCCCCGCTCAACAATTTTTATTTCGGTAGAACTTGGCAAACGTTGGGTAAAAGTTGGAAACTTCAGACTTAAGTGGGCAATTTTTTTTAGCATTTCTCCCCCGCTCAACAATTTTTTGGAGGAATTTGTTAATAATACGTTAAATTAACTTGTTTATTGTAAGCTAGTGACACCTATTGTGTTTTGTAATGTACTTATGTTAATAGAAAATCAAGTAAGTTTTTGATCCTGTAATAGTTGTCTGTCAATATAGTTTTTATGAATTTATTGTTGTCCAAGTTAATGTTTTACTGTAGCTGCTGGCTGTGTGTATTTACTAACAGGTTATGGGCCCAGGACGTTTGCTGTGAATCTGGTATTTAAAATTAAAAAAAAATAAGACAAGCATGGCCAGTGGAGGTGCAAATGCGTTAGCGGCTATTGAAAAGCTTAGCGGCATGGAAGATTACAAAACTTGGAAGTTTGCTATGACTATGTTGTTAAAACATGAAGACCTTTGGGATTATGTAACAGATGCAGTAGAAACTAAAGATCCAAAGAAGGATGAGAAAGCAATGGCAAAAATTTGTTTGATGGTTCAACCTTGTTTGTATGTTCATGTGCATACTGCAAAAAGTGCCAAAGAAGCTTGGGATAATCTAGCGAAAACCTTTGATAATCGTGGTATAGTTGGTCGATTGTCTTTGCTAAAGAAACTTTTTGGAGTAAAACTGGCAAATTTTGCAAATATGTCGCAATATGTGTCAGAAATAATGACATTATCTCAAAAATTAACTGATATGGATGCAGCTATTGATGATGAGTTTGTGGGTGTCATACTTCTTAGTGGGCTACCATCGTCGTTTGATCCGTTGGTTATGACACTTGAAAGTAGTGGACAAAAAATAACTAGCGAATTTGTTAAAACGAAACTTTTGATGGAAGATCATCGTAGAGATAAAGAAACAGCGTTTGTAGCTGATGGACGTTCGAAAACATTTAAAGGTAAATGTTACAATTGTCATAAACTTGGTCACATAAGACCTGACTGTCCTGAACTTGCAAAACATGATAGCAAGTATAACCGTACCAATAAAAAGTTCAACAAGAGGTCTGGATCTTCTGCTATGTTGTGTGCTTTGGGTGTTAATAATAATACCCCAAGTGAGGGTTGGTATGTGGATTCGGGAGCAACATGTCATATGTCAAATAGACAGGATTGGATGAAAAACTATTAAGAGAATTTAAACTTAAAAGTTACCTTTGCCAATAACGAAAACGTGTTCACACAAGGTACTGGTGAGGTATCTGTGCATGTAAAGGAAGGTATTAAAACAATCATGAACGTAGTCTACGTTCCGGAACTTTCAACGAATCTTTTGTCAGTGTCAAAAATGACTGAAAGGGGCCATATAGTTGTATTTTCTGATAGTGGTTGTAAAGTATATCACAAAAATGACTTTAATGTATATGGTGATGTCAGATTTACAGCTACAAATGTAAATGGTGTTTATAAATTAGACGAACTAGAGAGAAAAGGTATTCAAAGTAAAGTGCAGATCAATGAACCTGAAATTGCTGCGTGTGCATCTACAACGTATTCATCGCAAGAATTATGGCATAAACGTTTAGGTCATTTGAATCGAAAAGCTATGGATCAAATTAAAATGATTGTAAATGGTGTGAATTTCAGTAATTCGAATACTAGTACGTGTATGTCTTGCGTTCAAGGAAAGCATACTAAACAATCCTTTAAACGAAGTGGTAAGCGAGCTTCTGATCTGCTTCAATTGGTACATACTGATCTTTGTGGACCTATGGAGGAAAAATCATTTGGCGGATGTCGATATATGCTTATTTTCATTGATGATTTTTCAAGAAAAATCTTTGTGTATTTCCTCAAAGAGAAGAACGAGGTTTTTAAGAAGTTTGTTGAATTCAAAGCTGCTGTTGAAAATGAAATTGATAAGTCGATTAAAGTATTGAGGTCTGATAATGGCGGTGAGTACATTAATAATCAGTTTAGAGAATTTCTTCTTAAACATGGAATCAAACATCAAACCACTATTCCTCATACACCACAGCAAAATGGTGTAGCGGAGAGAACTAACAGATCTATTTGTGAAAAAGCGCTAGCTATGATGCAAGATGCTAAGTTTTCTAAACAATTTTGGGCTGAGGCTAGCAACACTGCAGTATACTTAAAGAACCGTTCTCCTCATGCTGCTGTTTTAGGAAAAACCCCCGAAGAGATGTGGACAGGTGTGAAACCTGATTTAAGTCATCTACGAATTTTTGGCTCTAGGGTGATGGTACATATCCCTAAAGTAAAGAGGCGGAAATGGGATGCAAAAAGTGAGGAACACAAAATGGTTGGATATTGTACGGAATCAAAGGGTTATCGATTGTTGGATAAACATAACAATATTATCAAAGCACGTGATGTTATATTTCTCGAAGATCACAGTAAACAAGTATCAAAATCAAATGAATGTGACAAGTTGAGTACTTCTGTAACACCTGTAGATCATTGGTTGTCTTCAGATGAGTTGGTACAAAGTAGTTCAAATGATAATATCCAAGGTAAAAATGACAAATTAATCGAGAAGGAAATGATTTCTGAAATTGAACTGGTCTCGGAAGAATCTGAAGAAGTCGAAAATGCGGCAGCTCCCAGAAGGTATCCTTTGCGTGACAGAAAGAAGACGGACTATCATGGTCTTTTGTCATATCATACTGTGATGCTTATAATGCTTATAGTGATCCTACTTCTGTTTACGATGCTATGACAAGAAGTGATCGTGAACAATGGCACGAAGCCATGTTGGAGGAGTATGATTCCCTTCTAGAAAATAAAGTCTGGGTATTAGTTGACAAACCTAACGATCAAAATATAGTGTCTTCAAAGTGGGTTTTTAAACTAAAAAGAGGAGTTGATGGAAAATCAAATCGATATAAGGCTAGACTCGTAGCAAGGGGATTTACACAGCAAGCAAGTGTGTAGACTATGATGAGACTTTTTCACCGGTGGTTAGACGAGAAACAGTCAGACTACTGTTCGGGATTGCTGCAAAGATGAACTTGGATATTAGTCATCTTGACGTAAAAACTGCTTTCTTAAATGGTTTCTTGGAAGAAACCGTATATATGTCTCAACCTGAAGAATTTGTTCAAAAAGGTTCCGAAAATAAAGTTTGTCTTTTAAAGAAAGCTATTTACGGTTTAAAGCAAGCTTCGAGGATGTGGAACAAAAGAATTCATAATGTCTTAGTCGAATTAGGTTTGCAACAGTCGGAACATGAACCATGTGTCTATGTCAAGATATCTGAGGACAAAGTTTTAATTGTAGCATTGTATGTAGATGATTTTCTTGTGTTCTCGAATAATAATGAAGAAGCAAATTTTTTAAAGCAAGAACTAATGAAAACATTTGAAATGCAAGATCTAGGTGAAGCCAAATTCTGTCTGGGTATGAAAATATCTAGGGATAAGTCAACAGGAACGATTTATGTGAGTCAGAGTCGTTATATCATGGAACTATTAGACAAATTTAAAATGTCAGAGTCGAAGGTAGCAAGAACTCCTATGGAAGCAAATTTAAAATTGTCTAAATCTGATGTTTCAGTCAAGCCTGATGTACCTTATCAATGTCTCATAGGATCACTGATGTATCTTGCAACATGCACACGTCCAGATATAGCTTATCCGGTCAGTATGTTAAGTCAGTTTAATTCATGTTTTACAATAGAACATTGGAAGCACGCTAAGCGCGTTTTAAGATATTTAAAGGGAACAATGGATAAATGTTTGTCATTTAAATCAACCGAAGATTCTATGACTGGTTTTGTAGATGCAGATTGGGGCAGTGATGCAACCGACAGACATTCTTATAGTGGATTTGTTTTCAAGTTTGCTGGCACACCAATTTCCTGGGGTAGTAGAAAGCAGAAGTCAGTTGCACTATCAAGTACAGAATCGGAGTACATGGCCTTATCTGAAGGAGTAAAGGAAGCTATTTATCTCCAGAATTTGATATGTGAATTACAATGTATTCAGAAGCCGATTATAATTTACAACGATAATCAAAGTGCTATTAAATTGTCTGAAAATGCAATCTTCCATAATCGTACTAAACATATTTCAGTGCGTTATCATTTCACTCGTGAAGCAGTTGAATGTGGCAGAATTACATTGCTATATATGTCTACAAGTGACATGATTGCTGACGTTTTAACAAAAGCACTTTGTAATGTCAAACACAACAAGTGTGTTCGAGATCTTGGTTTAGAAGATAAAATTCTCGAATGATATTGAACTAAATTTAATTGGTATAATATTTATTTTTGAAGTGTCCCTAGCTTAAGGGGGAATGTTAATAATACGTTAAATTAACTTGTTTATTGTAAGCTAGTGACACCTATTGTGTTTTGTAATGTACTTATGTTAATAGAAAATCAAGTAAGTTTTTGATCCTGTAATAGTTGTCTGTCAATATAGTTTTTATGAATTTATTGTTGTCCAAGTTAATGTTTTACTGTAGCTGCTGGCTGTGTGTATTTACTAACAGAATTATTATTTAACTATTTACAGAGTTGGCTTCTTCAGTTTATGAAGTTGGCTCGCTACGGCTCTGGCCACAAATAACACAAGTCCACAAAAAAAACTAGTCCGGCGTCGCACAGTGGCCTCAAAGTGACTTTTTTTCAAGTCAGTCTGCAGGTCTTGATAGTTAAGAAATTCGAAAGTTCTTTTTTTTTTGTTGACATCTTCGTTTTTTAATTGCCTGTCGATCTGTCAAGCCAGAATTTCGATTTTTGTGATTGATTTTTCAACATTTTTCAAAGAAGTTTAAATTTTCATCATTTTGAAAAATCAGGAACAAAAATCGATAATCCGGCTTGACAGATCGATAGGCAATTAAAGAACGAAGATTTTAAAAAAAAACTTAAAAAAAAATGCTTAAACCCTTTCAGGGCAGATAAAAAATGACAAGAGATACGATTAGAGCCCTTATGAACCTTATTATTATCATCAATATACGTAAGGATGTCTACTCTTAGAAATTTTGAAACTTCTTAGTTTAAAAAAATTTTCGTGGTGAAGTTATTGTCTACCGGTTCTACTAATATCGTTATCATTTTGTTTTGCCGGACAGTTCGCGATTTAAATATGTCTTACTAGTGGATCACAAAATTCACATAATTTAATTAATTCAATACTTGTCAAAGTTCATTTTTGCGTACATAAGGTGGTTCCACAGGACAACCACAAGCCCTGAAAGGGTTAAGACTTGTAGACTGATTTAAAAAAAAAGTCATGGGTCCTGCAGCTCTTAATACTTAAGCAATCTGAAAGTTTTTTTTTTCGAATCTTCGTTTTTTAATTACCCATCCATCTATCGAGCCAGATTTTAGTCTTTTATCCCTGATTTTTCAAAATTTTGAAGACAATTCAAATTTCTTTTGAATTTAGGCAATTAGAAAACGAAGATTTGAAAAAAAACTTTCCCATTGCTTAAGTCTCAATACCTGCAGACTGATGTGAAAAGTCATTTTGAGGCCACTGTGCGTCAGATTTGTGATCAATCACACCAAAAACATTAGATTCTGATAATACCGATCCACAAAAAAGGTGACACAAATTTAATATCAAATTATAGAGGTATCGCCCTTTTATCTGCCTTTTCAAAAATCTTTGAAAAATCTTATCATAGTAGGCTTATAGTTTATTTAGATGGAAATGTACTAACTGGGAGGCAATTTGGCTTTAGGGGAGGCCTTTCTACCCAGCATGTTGTTCTGTCATTATATAATTTTATTTTAAATAACATCGACGCAAAAAATAATACTGCATGTATATTTTTTGACTTAAAGCGTGCCTTTGATACAGTAAATCTGGAGTTGCTGTTAATGAAATTAGATAAATATGGAATAAAAAATGCTGTTTTGAACTGGTTGAAGTTATATTTGATGGATAGGACACAGGAAGTTGTTATAAGGAGCAGCGGTGTTGTTTATGAATCCGATACTAGCTTGGTCACCATGGGCGTCCCCCAAGGGAGTGTGCTGGGACCATTGCTCTTTATAATTTTCATAAACGACATTGTTGATCATTTTGATAATGCATTTGTGTCTCTATTTGCTGATGACACATCTACTGCTGTCTCTGCACCAAGTATGGCTGAACTAAGCTTATATGCAAATGTTGCTGTAAATAATATGACAACATTTTGTTCTAACAATGGTTTATCATTAAATAATTCAAAAACCGAATTATTGTTGTTTTCCGCTAAAGAAATCAACCAAAGTCTTCTTGTAAAAACTAATAATATAAGCATTCAGCAAAATAACTCTGTTAAGTTTT
Source organism: Rutpela maculata (assembly GCA_936432065.2). Classification (NCBI taxonomy): domain Eukaryota; kingdom Metazoa; phylum Arthropoda; class Insecta; order Coleoptera; family Cerambycidae; genus Rutpela; species Rutpela maculata. The sequence continues at coordinate 55,909,544 of OW386285.2, forward strand.
TAGGATTACATCTTGACGCCCATTTAACCTGGAGCATTCAAATTGATTTTTTGTTGAAAAAATTAGCTACACATTGCTTCGTATTATGGCAAATGAGAAGTAAAGTTAACCTAGACATTTTGAAGTCATATTATTTTGCACATATACACTCGTCTATTAACTATGGTATTATATGCTGGGGAAGTTGCTCTAGAGTTAATGAAATCTTGATAATGCAGAAAAAAATTATTCGCACGATGTTATTTAGACCTATCACTGCATCTTGTAGAGGACTATTTAAGCAATTAAATATACTAACCGTATCTTCCCTATATATATTTAACTCATTAGTTTTTGTGAAATCTAATCCAGAGAATTTCATACAAGCTCGAGATGGAAGTTCTCGTTATGGGCTTAGGATGAATTTTAACATAAGTATTCCGCATCATCGATTGTCTCTGGTTGCTAATGGCCCCACTGTAATGGGTATAAAACTTTTTAATAAGCTCCCTGCTAATATTAAAAATCTTGAAAGATTAAATGAATTTAAGGCCGCTGTAAGGAATTTATTAATAATGTTTAGTTTCTACTCTGTCGCTGAATATTTTACTGCTGATTTTAATAATTAATTTTTAACATGTATTTTACTCATTTGTATGTGTGGTTATCTTATTTTTGTATATTTTAAGTCCTTTACTGCTGATAAAGCGATTTTATATTTGTTTCTATTGACAATATTCTATACTTGTGTAAGCGAGTCTCATGAAAATAAAGCTTTATTATTATTATTATTAGCCTGGTCAGCTCTTTCGCGCAGACTAGTTTTTTTTTTTGTGGGCTTGTGTGTTATTTCTGGCGCCAATCCAGAAGGATGATGGTATGCAACAGCAACGTTAAGATCTCATAACTCAGTAACTAAAAGTAGTCTCAATTTGAAACTCAAAAGAGATCAATATCTTATCATAAAATATCATTTAGGACTAAAATTATGCCCGAATTCAAGGGCCACGAAACAGGTGATTTTTGCGGTCACTCTTTTCACTTACTGTAACTCGTAAACGGTTAGTTCTACGAAATAAGCCTGTTAAGGAACTTATAGAGAGTGTAGTGCTGAACCACAACCGGCTTTAATGTGAACAGACCGGAATATGGAAATGTGGCAAAACCAAAGAGTTGTGCAGTAATCTGTCACGAATAAATTGGCATTATAATACATAAAGTGCCTCCTCTCTGTTGGTGTAATTTCACAAATTGTGTTTTATAAAGTAAGTAGTTATTATTTTAATTAATTATATGGGTATCTATCGCACCTGAAATCACTTTTTGTGCGTCAAATTACGTTATAACCTTACTTTTTATGCAAGCTATATTTTTAATTCAATTCACTTTTACTACCAAAACCAATAAAATAATTTTAATTAATTCTAGGTCTGGGGTCTGAAAACAATAACAACATGCCAGATAAATATTGTGTATCTGACTGTACAACCAATTACAGTTCTTCATCTAAAGGTTATGTCCGAGCCTTTAGATTTCCCAAAGAACCAGAACTGAGGAAACAGTGGCTAAGGAGAATTTCAAGGAACAATAATTGGCAGCCTACAAAATATTCAGTGGTGTGCATAAAACATTTTTATGACAGTGCAATATCCAAATCTGAACGATACAAAGATGCTTAGAGACAGAAATGAAAAAGTTTATGTTAGTGTCTGGTGCAGTGCCCCGGGTAACGGAAACTTACCCTCATCCGCCAGTTATCGCTGGGGCGATGATGAAGGAGAAGAGATAGCGTGCGATGTGCATTTTGAAGAATATGAGGATTGTTATGCTGTTTGTTAACGACCTAGGTTTTTTAAATGAATTGTAAGCAAATAATTTATTTTGTCATAAGAATATTTTCATGCTGTCTGGATTCCACTTACCCTATAACCCCATAACCATCTTCCATGAAATTTCAAGTATAACCCGTGGATAAATCACTTCCCAGACCAGTTTATATATGAAAACATAAAGGGATACATAAAAAGGGTGGTTAAAAGGGATGTTTTTTGGCCGCTTCAGAGGTTTGGGCGGTCAAAAACTTCTCCCACTTCTTCCATCGTGTTCAGCACCCTCGAAAACGGGGGGGGGGAGGTAATCTCGTCTTTGCACGAAATGTTTACGTTATTTTTTCCCTCATTACATAGACTATTAGTAGGACTGACAGAGTTTAAGATTGTAACGTTGCCACATCGTACACTCCGGCCTGTTCACATTAAAGACGGTCATGGCTGAACCAAAAACGTACTTACCATTTTGTCATAGATATCCATTCCTTTGTTTTTATCCTATTGTTATATATTCCTTTCCTTCCGTGGTCATACTATTTGTGTTAGTATCTACATAATGCCCTCATAGACCCTTGGGCGAGAAGAGAGTGTCCCTGTTCATTAATCCCAAAGTCCAGTCATGACACATGACATAGTTTAGATGTAGGGTTTTTATTAGGTAATAGTGAATAGTTGTCGGGATAAGTTAGTTAGTTATAAAAATATTAAATATTTAATTTGTATCTGGCTGTATCTACTCATGTCGTAATGCCAAAAAAAAAAGAAAATTGTCATAGCATCAATTGTTCGCGAGATAGTTGCGTTTGACTTTTTGCAAAGATGGCGGCTAACCCCAACCATTGCCAACCCCGCCAACTTGACAAAATACTCAGAATGAACCCTCGAATACTATAAAAAAGAAAAACTGACTTATGCTATTTCTGTAAAAAAGATTGGACTAGAATAGTGAGCATCGCAAAATAAAAATCTGAACAGAAGTTAAAATATTTTATTTCACAATGATATTATAATTTACAATATTTCAAATACCTACAATAATTCATAATTATATCTACCTGCAAATATTATTTAATTTACATTTGTTTTTATAAAAATTCATATGGGAAGACTATAGGAGACATCATTTCCTATTTCTTTTATTAATTTAGATACAAAATTGTTATAATTACAAAAAGAAAATCACCCAAAACACTTTTATAATGTTGATGCAGACTAAACAAATATAGATTTAGTTATGTTACACAAGTTGTGCCAGAATATGAGGCCATACTTTAGGATCGAGTTTGAGTCAAAATATATTATTATTTTGAAATTATTTGTAATTTTTTGCCCAGAACAACCCCTAGAAAATGTAATATCAGCCCCTAAAATAGGGAATATTTAAAAAAAATTCAAAATTATTTTAAAAGTTAATATTAATGCATTTAAGAAAAAGGTCACTGGGTGAATTTTGGATGTAATGGAAAAAATGAATATTGGGGGCTCAAAATGGCCCTTATAAGGGGTTTTGGTCTCTTTTTTCATTTCTGAAGTCCGTTTTACGGAGGGTAAAAGAGGGAAATTTTAAATAAAATCTCAAATTTTTTCAAAATGTTACGGCATGTAAGAAAAATGGCACTGGGCTTTTAAAATGTCAGATAGGTCTTTATGTATGTTATGTTATTATGCAACATAGTGACACATTTGCAAATTAAATATACACATCCATTTTGGTCTCCCCTTTCCATTTCTGGAGTCCGTTTTTACGTACACCCCTAAAAAATAAGATATCAACTCCTAAAACGTAAATTTTAAAGATTGTCTTACATGCAGTACACTTTAAAAAATTATATTTAAAAATTTAATTTAAAATTTACCCTAATATAGGGGTTTATATTTTATTTTCTAGGGACCCTACGTCAGAAATGGAAAAAGAAAACCAAGATACTATCTATATAGGAGTCATTTGGAGTCCCCAATAATCTTTTTTTCCATTACTCCCAAAAATTACCCATACAAAAAGGGTGTGCTAACCAATTTGCATATACAATAAATTCAATAAAATGCGAACAAAACATATTTTTGAGGTTTTTATTAACTTTGTATTGTAATGGTACCTAAACAAACTAAAAAAATTATAGCATACATTTTTTTAAACATTTTCGTAACAGATTTCCGAAGTGTATCTGATAAAAAGGTATAAAATATCAACTTATTTGATGAAAACCCCATTTAGACAATTAGTTTCCAAAAAAATGCCTTCCCCATTACTTATTTATTTTAATACGAGGTATTGGAGCTGAGATTAACGCAAGAATGGATAAAAGCTATACAATTTATTCATTGCAATTTTATTACTTATGATACCATTGAAATAAAAAGTATTTAAAAAAGTTTGGTGGTATTTACATTGACCACTGATAAAAAGAAGGAAAAACAAGCTCTGAAAATTAAAACTTCTCATTTAAACAATCCAGCCCAAGCTTATTTACAAATTTTAACTCCAAAAATAATCAACAACAATAAGAAAAATTTGGTAACGCATATCTTTATATTTACTTATTTTTCTAGGAAAAAATTTTAGGTTTACTATTAATATGTAATGTACTCCTTTCCAACTCATCTTGAAACATGATTGGCGGGGGGTTTTGGTCTAAACATATTAGGGGTTGATATTATATTTCTTAGGGGTTGTACGTAAGGTTGAACTTCAGAAATGGAAAAAGGAAACCAAAATACCTTATAAGGGCCATGCTGAGCCCTAATATTCCTTTTTTACATTACATCCAAAATTCACCCCCACCCCTCCAAAAAAAAAGGGTGCGCATAATTAATTTGCATATATATGATTATTTTACTTTCAGGAAATGCCCAGTGACGTTTTTCTTAAATGCATTAACTTTTAAAATGATTTTGAATTTTTTTTTTAATTTTCCCTACTTTAGGGGCTGATAGTTTATGAGAAAGTGGCACTTGCACGTCTAAGAGTGAAACCTTTCAAGCATTTTAAGCCCAACCGAATCAAAATCCGTTCAAAATTGAGCGACTTACAGAATTTTGAAAAAAGTATAGCAAAATTTCACGCTATGCCTCGCGGTTTTCATTCATAATTTTATTTTTTGACTTTGAGGTAACTTTTTGAAATTCCTTAAAATTTACAAAAAAAAAAACCGACTTTGAACCCGATAAAACAGCTCGTTTTTCGAGAATTATTATTATTTTTTTGGGTAGGATCAGCATATTTTCATCAAATTTTGTACACAAAAGACAGCATAATTCATTTGATGGGGCCAAATTCACAAAACATATAAGTTTCTTGGTATGCAATGAATATAGATATTTGTGTGTTAAGGATAGGATTTTGCAGAGTGAAAGGGAAATATGCGTTTATTTAAAAAACCAAATATACTATAATCTTTAACGTTTTAGGCACTTGTTCTAACGAATATAATTTTTTTTATTGTTGCACTTGAATATTGTAATTTGTCAATAAAAATGGTTCCTAATTTCACTATTAGAACATGGAATTTAACTAGGTATATAAAAAATTTACGAGAAAAACTCTATATGGTTTTATTCCTTGCAGCTATTTTAAAGATTATACCATTCATAATTTTTTAAATACTTATAATAAACGGAAAATAAACGCATATTTCCCTCTCACTCTGCAAAATCCTATCCTTAAGTGGGCGAAGTGTCCTGTTAAAAACCAACAGAAGGCCTAGTCTGGGTCGGAAGCAAACCCACACAGCACAGGATAACCCCAGGACATCCTAAAATGATCCCGTATATCCGATAAATGGGTGGTTCATCAGGGTTGCAAATAGGAAGTTCACTGGTTATCCTTTGGTCCTAATAACAGTCAGAATAGTGATATCCACTATATAACCTGTACGAATATCTATAGGATAGCCTTTAGGGTTGTTGATGTCCTATATAAAACCTACAGGGATAACCAAAGGCTATCCCAAGGGCCATCAGGTTAACTTGTTGGGCTAATGTAAGTCCCAAATAGATGATCATTCATAATCCAAGGTACAAATTAGAAATTTTTTATTTGGTTTATATTTACGTTAAGTATATTTTCATTGTGACAAAATGAATTTTATTAGTGGAAGACATTACTTATAAAATATGGTCCTAATAACAGCCAGAATAGGGATATCCACTAGGTAACCTATATGGATATGAAGAAGCGTACAGTAAATAAAATACAAAATTTATATTATCAGCATAAAATATTAACTCTTTATGTGGCATAAAGATATGTAAATCGGACGGTAATACATATTGCTGTTTTTCCGATAAATACACCTCTGCACGAAGGGCCACATAGTAATAATGCCAAAATATTTTCATTGTCAATATAAGTACAAGTGGCCAATTCTTTGGGATCTACGTATGCTAAATTTCATCGTGAAATATTAATATCTTTTTCCAAACACTACTTATCAGTCTAATTTCCTTATTAATGCAGGCATTTTTTGGAAAAGTTTTGCCCTCAAGAAAAAAAAAACAAAGAGAAGTACAAGTTTAAGTTTACGATTTTACAATGAGTTACGTTAAACTGAGATACAAGTTTGAGTTGGATATAGGTAGAGTGAATACCTATATATTTATACAATGGCTAGCTCTTTCTTAGCGCTAGTTTCAATAAGTCATAATAGATGGCTCTCCTTGCAAGTTGAAAGTTACTTCTGTTGCGATACTCACCTAGTCAGCAGTGACTATTGCCAAAAAGCCAGAAACTGCAGTCTTTTCACAATGCAGGAAATGCACATATTGCAATGCATATTTTTTTATTAGTTATTATTTTTTTCGCAATATGAGATTTATTTTTATTTATTACGCAAGGGAGTGTGAGTGTACCCAGAATTTCAAATTGTTGTCTACAGCAATCACCGTATTTTAGAAAGGTATACTATAGATAACCGGATGCAACTATGTATGGATATCTGTAGGTTGTCCAGATCTTAACCTAAATTGGTCTCTTTTTCTTCCTATGGACAATCATGGACTATCCCATTGTGGATGTCTGTAGGTTGTCCAAATTGTAACCTACAATAGTCCCTTTTCCTTCATATGGACAACCATGGGCAACCCCAATTAGTCTCAAAAGGATATCCACAGGAGGTCCTAAATCTGTAGTAGCCCAGTTTAGGACGTTTTTATGGAGGTGGACAGAGGCGGACTTACAATTTTGGTCGCCCTAGGTTTCAGAAAATTTGCCGCCTTTTCCATAAGGCAGCAAAGGTGGATGAACGGCCTTGTCTATATGCATTTACAATTTTGCAGAACGTATTCAACAGCTAAGTTTTGCTATTTTTAGTTTATATTCGGTTAGGCTACTTTAGATTACAGTCAATGTCACCCAGGTCCTGATTACGTCATATCAGTAAAAACTTTGGCACACGTAAAATACCTTGTAACTTACATAACATATTTCAATTATGATACTAAAGAGCATTTTATAGTTAATCCATTTGTGATTACGTTATGACAAAAATTGAATGTTTCAAAGTTCGAGCCTCTACTCATTTTGGATTCTGTTTAAAATTTATTACCCTCAAAAATTTTCGGCTCCCAAGTTCGCTTCCACAAAATTTGCTGTAGCCTATTCAGCCTAGTGGTAAGTCCGCCCCTGGTAGCGGAGCTGTAACGTGAAGTTCCAAAATAGGAAAAGTCCAAAAAGTCCAAAAGATAACAAAATCGAAAAGCATATCTGACAGTTCATTCAATATTAATTTAACGGATTTATTTCAACATCAAACACAGAAAAATGATTATGCAAAAAAATGTCTTGGAAGCAATCAACGTTATTCGAGCGTTCTGAGGGATAAATCGTGATTTTTCGGTATGTTTGTATCCAACATCAAAAATGTTAGCTTCTAGTTCAGAAAACCTTTTGGTAATACATAAACACATTGTTCAGATCAAGCACCTGGAAACTTAACTTCCAAGAGCAAGAAATTTTGGTACAGCGTAACACTATCTACAGTGAATATTTGAAATTATTCTTTTGGCCTAAAAAAAATGTATACGTAGTATAGGACACGTTTATTTCCTAATTATGGCGGTAAGAGATTAGATGTAATAAATTGAGGCATACAAAACTTTTCAGAACAGTATATTTTAATATCCAAAAGGAAAAAGTTATTTTATATTTGAAAAAAAACATTGTTTTTAGATAGTATATTAGTGTATTCTTTTTATGTGACTGGAGGTGTTAAGCTGTACCAATTTTTTTGGCTTTTGGGACTTCAGTTCTCAGGTGTTTAAACAATGGGTTTATATACTACCAAAAGGTTTAGTACACTACAAGGTAAAATTTTTTAACCTGAATACAATTATGTCAAAAAATAATAATTTCAGCCCCCAAAACACTCAAATAACTATTGATTGTGCTGTGCTTAAAGTTGAAATTAATCTATAAAATTGAGATTGAATGAGATATCAGGTATATTTTTTTATTTTATTTTTTAGGTTTTTGCCGATTTTTGAACATCCCGCTGCAGCCCCCTGCCATAAAAACTTCTTACATGTGTATAACATAACTACTTGAGGTAAATCTTCATTTTTCCTGGTCCAAGAAGATTATCAGATATAGAAAAATTGCATTTTGCTTCCGATTCCCAGACCCAAACTAGGCCCATCGCCCATCGCCCATCGCCCATCGCCCATCTAACTACAATAGTGCAAGAAAGTTATAAGATATGAGTGAAAGAATGCTCCAGCTCTTGTTATATATAATATAATTTGAAAATATCAATATAAAAGAAATAATTAAGTTTTTTTTGCTGAAAACAACTACTTGTCAACATTTTATGAGTGTGTCATGCATATGATCAACATTAACAACCAAACAAAACACAAATGCTGTCAAGTTTTGCTACTGCTGAATTATTATAAAGTTCGTATTTTTCTTATAAATAGATTATTTAATTAATAACCCTTAAATCAACTCCCATTACATTCACGACAAATGTTTTGGGGCATTATGTAGCTACTTCGACCTTAAGGTACTTGTATACTAAGTGAACTTTTTTTTATTCGAATGTGTCAAAAAATGACGTTTCTCTGTTAGAAAACAAAAGCGAAAGGTAGAACTTTTCTATCTACTTCAAGTAAGCGACCTGAAAAGACTTTTCCGGCCTAGGCCGGAAAAGTGACAGACAAAAAGATTAAGCGTTTTTAGTTACCTACTTTTTAGAATACTGGCCCTCCTTTTGGACTGTAAAATGGTAATACACATGCTAATATAATTTCAATTCAGGCAATTTTAATTGAATAAAATAAGAGATTTCTAAATTTTAATTGAATAAGAAACCTAGGATTATTAAACGCTGTCAATGAATTATTATAATGACTAGTAAGCATAATACCTACATGTTGTAAAACGAATAGAAATAACTGCGTATGTTCTCACCTTATAGATATGCAACACTTTTTACGTTCGAGTTTGTATAGTGGCAAAGCATAAAATTGCCCAGAAAAATTCTAAATGAAGTCTTTAATTTAACCTAAAAAACAGTTCAACGTACAACAAAACCTTATTTTTAAACTTACTTTAATTTACAAAAATATACTTATATATGACTACATTGTCTCTGAACCTTTTATGTTAGTAGTTAGATAGTAGTAGTTAGTAGTTAGTAGTTAGATAGTAAAATTGGAACAATTTTGTATAATTGTCGGTCGGTTCAAACTTTCTAAGTCTAGTGCAACATTTTCAGTTAAAGTGGATTGTCGAAGTTTTGTGTGTGTTTAGTGTGTTATATTCTGCTTGAGTAATAGTAGTGGTCAAGTCTGTGTCTAAAATACTATTTTCTTGTGAATGTTGTGATGTTATTGTGTTTCGACTCGTAGAAGTGTGGGGTAAGTGATTCAATATTTTGTTAGCTATTTCAAGTTTGTCATTTATTGACTCATCCACATAGCCCTCAGCTACAGTGGAAGATTTCCATCCTCCGTGGCGTTTAAGTAAGGTTATGTCTGCTAAAGGCATCAACTAGCAACGTAGCCGACGTTCTTCGGAAGCAGTGCCCCGTATATTCTTTGGCATTTGCAAGCTTCAAATGAGATGCATACTGATATGACAGCAGTTGTGCAGTTGTTATTTATAATATCTGGCCTTAGTTCACAGCCGTCTGTTACAAGAAAATTTGAAAATTGTATCATTTGCGAGGTAGCAAGTAAATCTTAAGAACATATTTTAATTTTCCCTATCATTTTAATAACCATATAAGCACATTCGAATAAAAAATATTGTATGACACGCAGACGAAAAACTGTCTTTCGCACTCCTACGAATTGCCAGCCTTGACTGCGTCTCGGCTGGCAATACTTCGTAGTCGCCCGAAAAACTAGATTTTTCGTCCTTGTGACATAAACCATTATTACAGTTTTAAATATAATTTGGTATACTAATAAATACATTGATTTTACACTTGAATTTTCAATAAAAATAACATCGTCCGTTTAGTTTCGGAATAATCGATTCGGAAAGTTTGACTTTCATAGGCAAAAACGCCTTATTTGATATAGAGCTCGGCTTAAGTTAATTTTCGCTCTTAATTCCACAATTTTTTAGAGATATGCTTCAAAAACTAACATAACATCGAATAGCTTCTTATTAACATTCTGTTAAAATCCTGAAAAACTCGTCCGTCTAGCATAAAAGTTATTAGAACTTTAATCAATTTTAAGTCCTACATTTGTGTAAATAAAACAGCTGTTGAAATTCATTGGCAACGTTGCACATTTCGAAGATGGCGCGAATATTTAAATTTTTAAAAGTATAATATTATAAAATATGGATAATCGATAAAAATAAGTTTTAGTTTTAGAACACTTACATATTAAATAAATAAACATATTATTTATTAATAAATTAGAAAATTATAGAACATTTTAAATAACATTTTCTTCTTATAGTCCTTTGAGGCAAAGCTTTTATCCCAAAGGTTCTGTGACTGTACCGCGAGACATCTGGTGACAATATTTTCCGATTTATCCTCCAACCACTACCCTTAAATTAAAAAAAAAACGCCTTTTTCCGGTGATAGGCTTGTAAGGATCGGTTTTTTTTTTGGTCAATTTGAATAAAATAAGTAAATATTCACCACAGGTGACAAATGAGCAATTTTTGCAAAAAACATTCCAAATTGAAAGTAAATCACAATGTTTTTCACTTTTTATGTCTTCCAAAGAAAAAATTTATGAGCACTTTAAACATTTTAGATATTTACCAAGCTCCTTTACGGTAGTCATGCGATTCCCTTCACAAACATGATCTTGGCATTCGGGTTGAAAGGTTAGAGTCGGGTTTATTATTTCTAATACCTCTTTTAAGTCTTAAATGTTTTTTGAGGGGACTCTTTTAAATAAACCTGCCTTTACATTTTAGCTGTTCCGACATTTTTAACTATATTGTATTATATCTATTAACTATTTCGCAGGGACAAGCAGATTAGTATATGATAGTTATGACAGTAGTATTTAATACAGTGTAGCCAAATCCTTTTACTCTATCTCTCTCGCGCTTTAGTTTATTAAATCCACCGTTAGATTCGCTCTTATTAGTATACAAGTACCTTAAGTGGGGCGCCCTGAATATAGAAATTATTAATTGACTTCAAACGATTCAGTATGGCTTCTGTCAACCTCTTCGTGATAGGTTACGTTACGTTTGACATTTCTTGTATAAAGAAATTTATATAAGGTCAATGAAAAATTTAAAAAAGTATTGTACAAATTAAATACAATACAACTTCCAAACCCGTAAAATTGCTTTCTCTATGTTTTTCATTTCCCACTACTTTATCTGCAAAACTTTTGCCAATAATTTCGTTAGCATTAGTGGAATTGACAAAATTACTAGATGAAACGCTTTGTATCGTATAATTCCGTGGGCTCTTGAAGTAGTTGTAAAATTCAGTATCTTTGAAGTCTTTTTTGAAAAATGAGTAAAAACTGCTACTATAAAATTTATCGTTCATAGACGAAACTGCCTTGTTAACAATTTCGGTCAAACCCGAATAATTAAAATTGTTATTATTATTTTTGTCGCCTTCCAATATTACCATGTCATCACATTTGATTTTGTTCACATTATGTGTGTGGGATATATTACCATTCATCACTTTTATAGATCTTTTTTCTAAGATATGGATCAACTTTACAAGTTTAGAACAAATCCACAGATTATTATCCAAAGATATAATTTTTAAAGATTCTAATTGAGATGAGACTTCAGCACCATCCAAGTAGTCAATGTTGTTATTATCCAAATAAAACTGTTTTAAATTCCTTAAGGAATGCAAATTATACGACATAATAGATGAAATTTCGTTTGATGAAATATTTAGGCTAGTTAAATTTTGTAGTGAATCAAATATACCATAGGGTAAGATCTGTATTAAATTAGAAGAGATGTCGAGATATTCTAATCCGAATAAGTTTGAAAATAAACCATGAGACAATACTTCAATCTTATTATCTCTTAAATCAAGGAATTTTAAAGAAGTTAAATCAAGAAGGGCAGTTCCGTCGATTTCAGTTATTTTATTAATACTCAAATTTAAGTATAATAAATACACGCAGTGCTGAAACATAGTGCTATTTATGTAATTTAAATTATTGCCGCTTAAACTCAGTGATGTCAAGTTTGTATGTGTCAGATTTATTTCTTGAATATTCTTTCCATCTAAAATCAGTTTAGTTATATTTGCTATGCCAGTTTTATCCAGATGAAATACTGATTCTTGTTCGGTAAATGAGATAGATAGAGAATAGAGCTCTCGTAAGTTCAAAAATATATTGTAATCAATATGATTTATAGGATTGTAGGATAAATCCAACGATTTCAGTTTTACATTATTTATAAATATATTCACAGGAAGATCCGATATATTATTATAACTCACAGACAGGGTAGATAAATTAATATTGCTCATGAACAACGATTGATCTAAGTTAATGATGTTATTATGAGATATATCCAGGTCTAGCAAACTTCCCATAGAATCAAACATATTACTAGACAGTTTAAATATATTATTATTATTTAATTGTAATATCTGCAACTTGTTTAAATGAGCAAAGGCATTTTCTTCAATTTCCTCTATGTTATTGTGTTGCAAGTCTAGATTTTCCAAATTCACAAGAGTACTGAATACATCTTTATTAACTTTTCTTAAGTGATTTCCTTTCAAGTAGAGGTATTTGAGGGACCCCATTTGGTAATGAAATGCTCCTGGTACAATCCTTTCTATGCCTACTTCTTCCAGGCTCATTGTTTGAAATTTGTATCTTAACGAAAAATTTTCTGGTAAAATTTTAATATCTGACTGGTTCAAATAAAGGCTTAGATTATAGCGACTTTGAAAATCACTGTAATAATTTCGATATCTTGCATAAGCATTTTCATCTGATATTTGGTATATGCTTGATTGATTGACATGAGAACAAATTACAACCAAGTCTTCATTTTTACAGAACTCTTGATGTGTCTTCATAATACACAACCCAGCCACAATAACAAATAAATAAAACTCCATGTTAACTGAAAATAATTTGAATGATTTTAAATGAAATTCGTTTTATAAATTATTGAATAATCTATGCAATAAGGGGATTGAAATTGTTGCTTAGTAACAGTGAGTGTAAATTGGATAGTTAATAATTGTTTTTTTTCAACTTCTTTTTCTCAAAAAATTTGCGCCCGCCATTCGCCCCTTTGCGCCCCAAAGTAATTAGCTATCCCCTAATCATTTTCGAGTTATTAACTATTGAAGGTGAGGGGGGGCTAAGTTAATTCTTCTTTGTCATATTAACAAAAAAAATTCGCTTTAAATTAACGCTAGTTCACTAACTCTTAATTAGTCATTAGATATCAAAGCCGTTGACGGCTGGAAGCGGGTAAAACTGAAATAAAAAAAATGTTCAAATAGGCTAAGAATGTCATGAAACGTTGTAATTGAGTTTGAGCGAAAAAAAATGTCGGTCAGTCTGTCTGTAACTTATTTTGTGCGCATGATTGCTCTGGAACGGTTTATGATATTGACTTGATTCGTAGACCTGGGTATTTAAAGATATTTGGAACTAGATTATATTTTGATCTTGTTCCGCTGAAGGGTTGGGGGGGGGGGTCAATGAGTAAAGCAAGGAAGTCCATAAAATTGCAATTTAGTGTGTATGTGCAAGAAGCCAAGGTCTCAAAAATTTTTTGGCAACACCCCACCATCATTCCCATTACTACCTCCACCGTATTATTAAAGGGTTTTTTTTTTTTGGCATCTGGCCACTAGCCATACAGCCAACCGCTACCCTGAAAAAACCATTTATTCCAATTAACCTATGTCGGCAATGAAAAAATAAATATTGAAGATCAACAAAGGAGAAAAAACAGGGACACACGCTTCTCGTCCTGGGGTCTATCAGGACATTTATTTTTTTTAAACACAAACAAATTTAGACCACTATAAATCAAGGGATGCAACAGAGGAAAAACAACAGAGGATACGACGCTAACCTACTTAAACATTCACTCACAAAATTCATAATAAAATATTCGTTTCTTCCAAAAAACCGATGATACAATCAAAAATTTGCTTATTATGGAGGCTGAGGAGAGCAAGTATATTAAAAGGAGCCTGAATATTACAATTAATAAGATTGTTATGTAGTTTGTCACTTGCTGCTTTATATTTAGAACACTGGAAGAAAATATGATCCAGGTCACCTTTAATATTACAAATATCACAATTCTCTGAAGGCAGAACATTTACTTTATGTAAATGTGCTGGATAACAGGCATGTCCAAATTTGAGGCGTATTATTGTTGTGATATATTTTCTTGGATATTCATAATTTTCGTGCCAAAAATTAAAGGGTATAATTTAGTGTGTGTACAAGAATCAATGACCTCAAAATGTTTTCAAGCACCTTCCTCACACACTACTACCCTCCAGCACCTCCACTACCTAAGTGGCATATTGTTTTATTTGGGGTAGACGAGATATTATATCATTATAGTTCTATGAGACTGCAATTATACCAATTTTTTTGGAAGATTAGATGTGGAAGTAGTGATTCCTTAAGCAGCGCATCTTTATATCAACAATGCTTCAAATACTGATTATAAAGGCGCGTTTGCACGCATCCAGTAATTTAGTCGAGTCGTGTAGTAATTTAGTGCTCGACCAGTACTCGACCAATGCGGACAGCGTGTTTTAGTTAGTGTTGCCGCGAGACTCGTCTCGTCGAGAAATTGGTTTTTCTCGTCTCGTTTCGACATTGTCGGGACGAGATCTTTCAGCCATCTCGTCTTGACATATTCTTGTCTGCCCAAAAATCTCGTCTCGAGGTCGAGATCTCGTCTCGTCTCGACAAATGTGAAATTTCCCATTTTTTCTTTTTTTTTCACAAGTGAAATCTCTATTTATTTAAGTTACACTTCAATTTATATGAATATTTGACTTCTGTCTATTTTTAAACGTACCTTTAACTAAAAGACCTATTTGAAATATTGTGAATTTTAATTTTCTCCATATTTTAAAATTGTTTTTGCCTCTATACCGTATACTCCAAGAAGATATGAGATTTAATAATTTAAATTAATCAAGTTCGTATTATACTGAAAATATATACGTTGTTGCTAGTTTCTATAGTAAGTAAATATATAAGATTAATTGCAATAATTTCGAACAACCATTTCTAAAGCTGAGTTGGACTTACGCACTCATTTAACGCTTTTCACTCCACGAGTACTATTTCCGTTCGGCTTTTGGCATTTGGAGTGAAATTTGCAATATTTTAGCGTTCGGGCATTACGGGGTGTAGTGAAAAAAGTTCACTCCTTAAGTCACACCTCGTGAAGCCAATGTTCGAAAAATAAAGTAGAATTTGACATTTAATTAACTTGACGTTTTTTTGGTTCGGCGAATGTTAAATGGGAGTACGTGTACGAATTGTTAATTAATGCTTGCTGGAAAGTATTTCATCAAATACCCATTCCCCAGTCACAGATATTATTTTATTATTATATTATTATTATACGTATTATTATGATGCATATTTAAGTTACTAACTTTAAGAAGTAAATTTTCGAATGTGTTTGGAGAATCCGAAAATGCATTTTAAACTGATAGTCAGCCATATCTGGAACAGTCAACTCTGCATAATTGTCTACTTTTTCTAAAATATTTTCTTCTGAAGAATAATCATTCTCGAAATACATTTCCCATGCAAAATGAATCACAGGCAAAATTATGTTATTCATAATTATTTATGTAACTGATCACAATGAGTTACAAATAAATTTAAATCATAGATATAATAATACCTTTTGACAGTAGTTGGAGTATTTCGCTTTCGAAAGAATACAATTCGCAATTTTTACTCTGTGATCACGTGATGAAAATCCACTCTCACTCCACTCTAGTACCGTGTGTGCAAGCCGAACTCAGCTTAAGAAATACGGAAGTCGGCAACATTACACTTGCCTAAATTATATTCATTTCCAAGACGTAGCACCAGTAAAAATGGCAGGGCGTAATACGATACAGACGTGATTGATGAATCTGTATTATTAATATTTATATTCTCAATTTAATTCAAGTTTATATTATTCATTCGATGGTCAAATGTAGAACAATTTTACAATAAAAATAAGTCGAGAAATTCTCGATCTCGTCTCGTCTCGGCGAGATCTCGACTTTAAAAATCTCATCTCGTCTCGATTTTTCGAGACGAGAAAAAACTTTGGCCTCGTCTCGAAAAGTCGAGACGAGACGAGACGAGACGAGACGAGACGAGACGAGACGAGACGAGACGAGACCGAGGAATGTCTCGTCTCGGCGGCATCACTAGTTTTAATCGAGTGACTTAGTGGAAAGCGCTGTCCGCATTGGTTGAGTACTGGTCGAGTACTAAATTACTAAAAAAAAACTAGACTATATGACTGGATGCGTGCAAATGCGCCTTAATGTGCTAACACCTCCAGCCACTCCCTGCTTTGGTAACTAATATGGGATGTCTGGTGTATACGTACAAATATTTTGCATGGTAATATTTTGACCCAAAAGAAGCAAAAAGTCTTATAAATGTTTTACCTTACTCCAACGGCTTTGCTTAAATCGATTATTTTCTAAAAATACGATATTTTCAGACCAGGTAGTACCTAAAATATTGCGTAGGTCAGTATTATCTGACAAACTAAAACTAAGTTCAATGTCTTCTTGTGACCTACATCACCGTTTTTATTATGTTTATTATATTGATAATGAGACATAAAAAAACATTTAAGAAACGCCAGATAAGTGCCGCCCGACCTATTTGAACATGGCCGGCGTCTTTTTCCTCCGCTGCCGGCTCCGGCGCACAGTCCGACGACCAGTGGACAAAAAAGGTAAAAGCCGATCCTTTTGGGTTTAATTACCTATCCTATAGGTAGGTAATTAACCAAACAAGCTATTTTAAGAAACATTTCCTGGAATTTCTCGGTATCGGGGGAGATTAATTGGACCGGATCGAAGGTAATTTGAACTAGTGTAGTGGCGTGAGCCCCCAAAGATGCATATTAAGCGAGCAACCAATTAATGGGGTAGAACAAAAGAAACTATATATGAAAATGTAGGTCATAACTTATCACATCAGGAAATGCATGTTATCCAATCTATAAGTTGGTATAAGGGGTAGTTACAGCCCAGAAAGTAATTTTTTTTAAAACATGTGTTTTTACTTACCATTTTTACTCTATGCCAAAATGCCAAAATGTTCACAATTATTTGCTGAATTCGTCCATATATACCAACTATATAAAAATCGCAAAACTAATCATTCACGGTAAATCAAAGGGGGAGTAACAGTATGTGTGCTACGGTAAGTCTAAACTTCTATTGGCCATAACTTTTGATTTCACGCTTACTAAAATTCTGATACATAGAAAACTTTGTTATTCTCTTAGCTTTAATTTAAGTACAAATACATGGAGCTACGTATTTCATTTTGTGATAATAGTATAAATTATAACGCAATGTCACGAATTTCTGCGCACCAAAGCTAAGTCGGTCTTATGAATGCATGGCCATGCGCGCTCGAAAAATCAACCTTATTGCTGATTTGCATAAGGGCATGGAAGGGAAATTATGCCGTTAACTCATGTTATAGGGTTTTGAGCTGTAATAATGAACAATTAAAATTAATTATGTAAAGTAAAATGTTTATCTCATGACTTTTTAAACATATAAACACATTTACTTAATAATAAATTGACAGTTACAAAATAAATAAAAAGTTAGTGTAGGAAACAAAACTTAAAAGCGATTTTACATTTTTAGGATTATTATTCCGTACATATAAGTCTATACAGAAAAAGCTGTATAGACAGATTTTATGAACAAAAATAGCATTGCTTTAATTTTTTCATTTAAAATGAAAATGTTTATTTCTAATAGAACTTATTTGCGATAATGTCAAACAGTCAATATACACATGTATAAAAGAACAGAGATGTCAACAAGTATTCGGCTACAAGCATGAGCGTCCACAAAAATATTTTCAGGGGGAGCATAAAACTAAAGTGAAAAAACTAAATAAAAATAAAACTAAAGTAAACAATAAGACATCTACTAAAATTAGTAGTTCGTATGGGGTACCACAGACCGCAGGGCAGTGTGCTAGGGTCTCTTTTAATATTATATATGTGAATGATGTAAATCATGTCCTAAGAAGTTCATATATAAGCCGTTTTGAGGATGAGGAATATATGTATCTGAAAAAAATCAAATTGAAATCACAGATATAATGAATAAAGAGCTTTGTATGTTATATATATGGTTATGTACAAAAAAAATGACAAAACTAAATGTATAGTTCTTGGAACTAAAGCTAATTGCCGAAAATATTTAAATGATCAACTGTTTCTGTACATTAATAATGCGAAAGTTGAATTTGTAAGTTAAATTAAATATTTAAGAATTATTTTAGATCCATAGTTGACGTTTTCAAATTATATTGATTATCTATGTAAGAACATTGGAAAACCAATCAATTGGATTGGATTTCAGTGGAACAAAGTATTGAAACAACTTTAATATATAAAATCGAGAAAAATCTAATACCTACCTACCTCAAACCCTTCTTAGTTAAAAGATTGAAACAATTATTTGGTAAGGTCTGCTGAAAACTGCAACATGAATACAAAAATATAATTCTTAAAAAAATCAACTGTTAGCGATGGCCTACGCGTATTCAATGCTTTGCCCACGGAAATCAAATATTTAGTAATTTAAAATTGTTTACTAAAATGTTACTAAATTATATATAGACGACAGAGCACAAAATAATAAATGACTATGTACAAATATATGTTACTTTTGAAGATAGCTTATGCTAAATAAACTTTATTCTATTCTATTCTAAATAAATATTCACCTACGACATATAAAATACGACATATAAAATATATACCCATTCGTAATAATGTACGGATTGGTATTTGCTTGTCACTGCCCACCATACATGCTTTAACTGAATGCAACACGACTAGTGCTTTATACGGGATTGGAAGAAAAAATTGCATATACCTTTTTAAAACAAAATAAGAGCACGCTTGAACTTGATAAAGTGACAGCCTTTATAAACGATGCCGTCAAAATTGCTCGTAGATATGTTCCGTTGCTATACAAATAAAAAACTTGTGAAGATGTAGATGATTTAAAGTACAATCTTCTTCAAAATTCGACCATTGTTAATTTTCCACCAATTGAGGATTCCTTTATACATCACGTAACACGTTTCTTGTTACAAGCAAAAATTTGGTGTAATAGTCATGACTCCATCGTATAGGGCAAATCGTGTTGGAATGGGATGGTCCTTTGATGGAAATTATATTTTATCAGTGATGTCTATTTGGAAACAGCGCATAAGGAAGTACGCGAACTTACCTATATTATAAGGACAAGGATGCATGTGATATTTTAAAATGTGAGTGTTTTAAGGCTGGTTTAAAATGTAGTGATATTTGCAAATGTCCCTTATTTTGGAACAATATGGAATTGGAGGTTTTATACGCATCTAACAGCGAAGATGAATTTTAAACTGTATGTTACATCTGTAGACATGGTTACACAGAGCAAATCTAGTTATTTGCGATACTGTTAAATTTTTCAGCAGATAGGAATATATTTTACTCTAATGTCGTAGGTGAATATACATATTTGCTCCCCTTAAGAATATTTTTGTGGACGCTCATGCTTGCAGCCTAATATTTATTGACACTTTTTTTTTTTTGTTATGTATATGTATATTGCAAAAGATTTAGTGATGGCTTTCCTTGTCATATGACTGTTTGACATTATTTCACATTAAAATATTATTAGAAATAAAAATTTTTAACTTGAATGGACAAAATAGAGCAATAATGGCTGTCTGTACAACTTTCGCTGTTTGATGCTTTTACTATTCGAGAATTTTCATTACACACTATATATAAGAAATAATAATTCTAATAATGTAAACTCGCTTTTAAGTTTTGTTCCATATACATACAATAACTTGTACTTTTAACAAGAACTTTTTGTTTAGTTTAAAACTGTCAATTTATTAATATTAAATTAAAAATCATGAGATAAAACATTTTACTTCACATACTTAATTTTAATTGTTCATTATTACAGCTCAAAACCTTATAACATGAGTTAGCGGCATATTTTCCCTTCCATGCCTTATGCAAATCAGCAATAAGGTCGATTTTTCGAGCGCGCATGGTCACGCATTCATAAGACCTTATCTTTGGTACGCAGAAATTCGTGACATTGGGTGACAATTTATACTATTATTATCACAAAATGAATACGTAGCTTCATGTATTTGTACTTAAATTAAAGCTAAGAGAATAACAAAGTTTTCTATGTATGTATCAGAATTTTGGTAAGCGTGAAATCAAAAGTTATGGCCAATAGAAGTTTGGACTTACCGTGGCACGCACACTGTTACTCCCCCTTTGATTTACCGTGAATGATTAGTTTTGCGATTTTTAAATAGTTGGTATGTATGGACGAATTCAGCAAATAATTGTGAACATTTTGGCATAAAAAAATATCCTCTATCATGTAGTTTCATCGAATTAGAGTAAAAATGGTAAGTAAAAACACATGTTTTTAAAAAAATTACTTTTTGGGCTGTAACTACCCCTTATACCAACTTATAGATTGGATAACATGCATTTTGTGATGTAATAAGTTATTACTAATATTTTGATAGTTTGCTTTGTTCTACTCCATTGATAGGTTGATGATACAATTTGAATGGGCGGCCGCTGCATTAAACATAGTGTATTGTCTACTTGGCCAGTTGAAATTTTGCGTCAGATGTGAATATTTGTGTTCTGAACAGTATTTAATTTGTGCTATTTTGGTCAGGGAGAATACAAATCCAGGTGCGTTAACTATTTAAATAATATATAATATCCTCAATATTTGGCATTCTTCAACCTGTTAATTTGTATTTTATGACCGAGTGTAAAATTTGCTTTTTATTGATTTTTTAACAACTTTTGCTTTTAAAAAAGTATATGAAAGTATATATCCAACTTTCTGCTATTTTGTAGCCAATTTAGTGTAGATTAAAGTCATAATATTGTTTTGTGCAAATAATTGCAAATTAGTATAAAAAAAGCCCTTTTTCCTTTATAGGTCACCCTCTTACGTATGGTGAATGTTTTGAAGTTTGGGTGTCAGCAGTAGATACAGACAAATTTACTGCAATAAAGCAATTTATTATGAACTCGTATAACATTACAAACCCTGACGCTAAAGAACTACTTACTGAATGTTGCAAAATTAATATGTGCTAACTTGAAATCAAGGTAGACAAACTGCTCACGTTCAAGATCCTATTTATTAACAAAAAAAGAAAGTGATTTTCTCGCCTCGAAAATTTCAGTCCCCGAAAGTTTCATAAAATCCACTAATATCAGTTCGGCTACCTCAGTTAAGGGCCGTGGCCGTCCACAGAAGCAGTTCGAAGAGTGTTCCGTCAAAACAAAAAAAAAAACGTAAAGTGGAAACATTAGTATTTTGACGGGGGGTAAATTTCTAAGGGGGTGTATTTTGCAGGAAGGGATTTTGAAGGCGGCAAGTTTTGGAGGGGAATATTGGAGGGGATAAGTCTCTTTGTGGGGTGGGGATTTTGGAAGGGGAAAAATTATTAAGGGAAGAATTTTAAAGGGGGGGAAATTTCCCCCTCCAAAATCTTCACAAGCCTCGCCACCTACCCACTTTGTCTCACCTTCCCCTAATTACCCCACTAATTACCTGCTAATTCTCCCCCCCTTTCCAACTAATTATGAATATAGTCAAAGTCGATTTTTGTTGCATTTTCGAAAGAAAATATGTCAAACAGACCAGGATTTTTGTTTATTTATGTGCGAGTGTTTATACAAATTTATTATATGTAACGAGAAATCCACAATTTTACTTCCACATCCAGTGGAAGTATAGTAGGTAACGCAAAAAAATATTTTGAAAATTTGTATTGCTCGAACAGGCTTAGAATATCATAAAACGTCCATAAAGTTGGCATTTAGTATATATCAGAGAAGCTAAGGTCTCAAAAATTTACCACCCCCACTATTAAAGGGGGTGAAAAAAAAAAATTGTGATTTAGTATGTGTACAAGAACCGAGGGCTTCAAGAAATTTTTTTTACTTCATCTACCCCACTACCACACCCTTTCACCACCCCCACCCCCACTACCAATGTGTCATATTGTTTTATGGGTTTTTGGGGTAGGCGAATTCAAATATTATATTATTAAAATTCCATAAACAATTATTTCCACATACAAAATTCTTTTCGTTGTGAGAGACTTGGATAGAAATTATGGATGTGAAATAGTGATTCCTATGATGATGAAAAATAAATACTCTGTCGGCATATACGAAATACCTATTCGTCTGCTAAAATTTTATATCGAATACCATTGCAACTATTATCAATTTGTCAATAGAACTAGGTCAATTTCCTAATGCACTAAAATTAGGTAAAGTAATTCCGTTATATAAAAATGATGATCCACAGTTGCTGCAGAATTATAAGCCCATAATATTACTCAGCTACATGTCAAAAATTGCTAAAAAAGCCGTAGCCACCAGAATTTATAGCTATCTGAAAACTAAAATGCTGTTCACCAACAGCCAGTATGGGTACAGAGAGATTGAAGACTGGTGTCAAAAAAACTCACTGATAATAAATATCAACAAAACCGTTTTTATATACTTTACGCCCACCATTTCTAAAATGCTGCCTAGCATAAATTATGTAAGTACACAACAAAATTTTTGGGAACCATAATAAACAGTACTCTAACATTTAGCCAACAAATTGATTGTTTGTGTGCAAAGGTAGCAAAAAGTACATTCGCTCTTATAAACATCAAAAATAAAATTAACGCCCAGGGCCTCTTAACCGCTTATTCATTCACTTGTGTACTCAGTCTTAAACTACAATATTATGATATGGGGCCAATCAACCGATATAGGTAGAATTTTTATAATGCAAAAAGGAATTGTCAGGGTAATTTTTAATCTACAATTTAGAAAATTTTGTTGGGAAACCTTCAAGAAAAACGACATTTTGACAGTTCCCAGTATTTATATATTTAAATTGGCTTGTTTGGTTTATAATAATTCTAATTTGTTTTCTCTGAATGATGACATATATAACTATAATACAAGAAGTGCTCGGGAAATTCACATTAACAATTACAAACTAAGCAAGTTCAGAAAATCGTCTTACTGTGCCGGTAGCTTAATTTTTAACAAACTTCAAAAAAAATCGTTTTCCGTATTTCAATTATTTAGGAAAGCACTGAATATGTTTTTAATTGAACACTGTTTCTATAGTCTACAAGAGTTTTATAACTTCAACGAAGCTAACTGATTCGTATGTTATTGACTTTTTATTTTTTATATATGTTATGTGTATAATTAGATGTGTTATAATTGTGCAAGCGCCTTATATATTTTATGTCTTTTTATCTATATTGAATATGTGTTTGTATGTATCTATTTATTAAATTGCGTTTATTTATTACTTTTATTTTATTTCTTTTTGTACTGACAAAATCTATTTTGTAATCTGTACTTTTAATGGTGAATAAATCATCTTACCTTATCTTATCTTATCTTATCTTAGGCAGCGGTGTTTTTTACTAACCTTATATTGTAAAATAAATATTTGTGGATGTAAATGTAGGCTAATGTTAGACAATTTTATGGTAAATAAATCATATGATTTTTTTGAGTTCTGGTTTTTGTCCATTTGCCCCATATAATCGTCGCACTGTGCAGCGGTTCAAAGAAAAATTTCGTGGGTTTTTCATACTTCCTTGTTTAGCCGTAGGCTCTGCCGTCGTTTGCCAATCATACAGTGTTGTCAATGTGTTCAATTTATCTAGTTTTGAAGTAAATTTTAATAAAAATAATAAATCTGTGTAATGCACGAGGTGATGAATTAAGTGTTTATTGAAACTAAATTAACTGCTATTAATTTAATTACTACAGTGGTTAAAGACAAATAAAGAAAATCGTATATTTTTATTCCCACCGTTAAAATACATTTGTTGTAGACAGTAAATTACTGAGATCAATGACATTTTTTCAATAAAAACACAAGGAGCTTCATAAAACCGACCTGGACGTCCTACCTTTTCGAATAAAACCTATGAAATAATTGTGATTTGTGAAAAATTGCTAAAATGGTAATGAGTAAATTAATATTAAATGTGAGTTAGTGTTTTCATTTCAAAACTGATTAAGCGAGATAAAAGTAAAACTGTTTTATTATCTTTAAATGACAGTGTCGCAACACTGTAAAACTCATGTCAATGATACAATAAGTGAGCGCGATATCCGCCATATTGGAGCCGCCGCGCCATTTCGAATTATTTAATTTTAACTTCAGATTCGTAATCAGCGATTACAAAAAAACATATATCATACGTTTCAAAAATAAATCACTAATACTTATCCAAATATTGAATATCTAAATTTACCCCCTTAATTTACCTCGAGTTCCTTGAGGGTAAGAGTAAGTGTCCGGACCATATAGAAACTGAAAATGATACTTTTACTGCAATAACAACTCATAAAGAAAAATGATCATTACATATGAGATTATTCCAAAATTTTACATATTTTTAACCTCTAGGTACTGTAGTAATCATCAACTCTGAGTAACTGTTTTATATGAAGTTTTCAATATCTTATACAAAAAGGAAGTTTATCTGAAATGACGCATTTGAATTTTGAGGTACTACAGCCACCATTTGTTTACAAACTAAATATTATTACATCCTTCTTGTAAAAATTATAGTTTCGTAAATATTCTCCATTCAGTATAATTTCTGTATTTATGTTTTTATAAGGTCAAATTGATATTTCTTTCTTGTGAAAAATGAATATTATTGAAACAATAATAAAATTAAATTTTTGAATATCGCAACTCCTTTAATTATGCAATTTCTAAAAATTGTTAACTACATATCTCGCTTCAGAAATAGGCTATGCAACAGTTCGCACATTGATACAAATATTCAAAAAGTACTTACATTATTAATAATGGAATTGGTTTCATTTCACAAGTAACTCTCTTGATTGGGTTCGTTACGTTATAATTTTATTTAGAATAACTTCCGTCATTTGAGATAAGGCACTGTGGAGTGGGACTCATCATAGACAAAATGATTCTTGTACTCCGACTTTGCTGAATGCGTCTCCCAATTTAATTAACATTTCACTCTAATATTCCACAGAGCCAAATTTTAAACTTTCAAAGGATTGCTCAGGGTTAGTAGGTATGCTTTTAGAGGGCAGAATATTTACTAGTGAAATATTTTTGTCGAACTCCTCTATACGTTTCCTTAAATATATAAGGAATAAAAAACAGACTGCAACCAACAGCTATTCTTCGGACTAATGCCCCGCCGAGCGCTGAATTACGAATTACAAGCCTGGCCGCGTTAAGTGCAATAACTGTGTATTGCCACAAAACGCTAAAGTTTCGATTTCAATAGACACCAGCCGAAAGACTTATTCCTACTTAAAGGAGCTCTCGTGCCAGCCACCCCATACCACTTGCAGACTGCAGTTTCGAGCTATTGGCTCTCGTCAGTGCAAGGTAGGTCTGAGACTATGCCCATGTCAGGGCTACTGCTGTTTCGATTGTAATGGACATTAGCCGCTAGATGGAGCCTACCATTTTTGCCGCATGTCGTGGTTTTATAAATCTCGTCATGTACCAAGAGTGAACAAATGACTCGTTCCAGCCACCTCAGACCTACCTTGCACTGACGAGAGCCAATAGCTTGAAACTGCAGTCTGCAAGTGGTATGAGGTGGCTGGCACGAGAGCTCCTTTAAGTAGGAATAAGTCCTTCGCCTGGTGTCTATTGAAATCGAAACATTAGCGTTTTGGGGCAATACACAGTTATTGCACTTAACGCGGCCAGGCTTGTAATTCGTAATTCAGCGCTCAGCGGGGCATTAGTCCGGAGAATAGCTGTTGATTGCAGTCTGGTTTTTATTCCTTATATATTTAAGGAAACGTATAGAGGAGTTCGACAAAAATATTTCACTAGTAAATATTCTGCCCTCTAAAAGCATACCTACTAACTATGCCCATGTCAGGGCTACTGCTGTCTCGATTGTAATGGACATTAGCCGCTAGATGGAGCCTACCATTTTTGCTGCATGTCGTGGTTTTATAAATCTCGTCATGTACCAAGAGTGAACAAATGCCTCGTTCCAGCCATCTCAGACCTGTTGGTTGCAGTCTAGTTTTTATTCCTTATATATTTAAGGAAACGTATAGAGGAGTTCGACAAAAATATTCCACTAGTAAAAGATTGCCCATTTTCTCCTTATTTCCCCAAATATTTTGCTAATGAAGAAAATAAAAAAATTCTATCTTTCCTAGTTCCGCAAACTGTAGACAGTGGAACAAAAAGTAAACGATTTTTAATCAAACGAAATAAAAGGCATTATTTCCACATCCAGTATAGTAACGACACAAAAAATGTTGAAAATTTTTATTGCTCAAATAGGCTTTTTTTCCTTACGAGTTGCGGTGTCAGAAGTCCCGCTGTACTGAAGCTTAAGCTTATTTTACACCATAGACTCGTTATCCCATTAATCCCGTATCTCTCCAAATAGAGAGTATACGGTCAACGGGAGCTCTGGCTATTTCTTTCAGGGTCACGGTTAGTCCCCCGAAGTATGAAAACCTCCCAGCCACCAAGGCTGGGCATTCACGTAGTATGTGGTGAGGAGTTTCTTCATCCTCACCACACATCCTGCATTCTGGATTATCCGTCACACCCATGTTGGTTAGGTGTCTGTTCAGTGTGCAGTGTTCTGTTAGGATTCCCACTGCACATCTCAGCTGTTTTTTGCTCAGCTATAGCAATTCGTTAGTCATTGTCTTGGATGGCCCGCCAGCAATGAACATACATGACTGTCTCATCCCCGGCGCGCCGGTCCATTATATAGCCCACAGAAATAAGCATTTCACCTAGACAAAATTAGAAAATCTGAATTTTTACACAGGCGTTCTTTGCAAACCTTTCCCAAACCCAAATCCACAAAAATCACAAAAAATACCAACATGGCTACCCAAGATATTGAAGGTCAAACTTTTTTGCAAATATCTCGCATCCTATGTATCGGTGCTCATGAGGTCAATGTGAAAGTTGTAGAGAATTAAATTATCTACAAGTTGTCTTTTTCATTTTTTCCCACCACCCTCTTCGAGATATTCAAGGTCAAAGTTTCAAAAAGTACTAAAGTAAACTAAGTAAGTAAGTAAGTAAGTAAGTAAATAAGTAAAGTAAAGTTTCAAGTACTTCACGCACTCCCTTTCTGGTATTTGGTTTCCCCTTATCAAAATTGCCGTTATGATTTTATTTTCTGTAAATTTGAGCTTGAAGACTACAGATTCCGACTTTTTCGCGTTTACCCGAATCGTCCATCTATCATAATACTACGCGGCACCCAAGTACTTCACGCACTCCCTTTCTGAAATTTGGTTTCCCCTTATCAAAATTGCCATTAAGATTTTATTTTCTGTAAATCTGCGCGTGAAGACTACAGATTCCGACTTTTCCGCGTTTACCCGAATCATCCAGCTATCATAATACTCCGCGGCACGAGCCATGTGGGCTTTGAGAAGCATGTTGGCCGCTTGTGCGCTGTGACTATGCGCGTACATGGCCGTGTCATCGGCGTACTTGGCAAGTTTAGTATTCGGGAAAGTAGGAAAGTCGGATAAGTACAAATTGTAAAATTTGGGGCCAACAACCGACCCCCGAGGAACGTCCGCACGAATGTCCCTTTGGGTTGTACATTCACGTCATTAGCGATTCTGACAACTTGTTGCACTGTGCTCTTTCCCTTCCTGAAGCCGAATTGATGCTCATCGTCAATGTGAAGTCCATTCTGAGCAGTGGTTAATCTATCCAGAATGGCCTTCTTCACTAACTTGGAAATCGCCGGCAGTAACGAGATTGGTCGATAACTGCCTGCGATTTTTTTTTGCGTCCTTGGTCGGTTTGAGGATGGGAACAACCACAGCACGCTTC
The DNA here is from genome assembly GCA_936432065.2 of Rutpela maculata. Lineage (NCBI taxonomy): Eukaryota > Metazoa > Arthropoda > Insecta > Coleoptera > Cerambycidae > Rutpela > Rutpela maculata. Next base: position 55,937,970 of record OW386285.2, read on the forward strand.
CATTAGCTAGGCTAGTTGTAGCCGCAGAATAGCGTTAATGATGTACATGCGCTGCACAATACCTTGCCTCGGCAGATATTTGAGTAGCTTATATTCAATACCGTCCTTCCCCGGCGCTTTGTTATTGGGTAAGGTCTTTATTAGGTTCGCCAATTCTGAGAGTTTGACCATGACTTTTAAAAATTCTTGTCTAGTTAATTGGATATCATGGCCAATAACATTGTTAACTTCATTTTCGATGCGTTCATGATCCAAATCGTTTGGTACGTTTACGTTATGAATTTGTTCGAAGTTGTCAGCTAGTTCGTTTGCTTTTTGCAGGTCCGTCACAGCCGTTTGTCCGTTCTGTTTCGTCAGCGCAGGCATGGCTACCCATGTAGTTTTTGACGCCCTGGTTAGCTTCAACAGCAAGTTGTCTTGAGAATTTAATGCTTCTAGTTTCTCGCCCCATTTCCTGTCTCTTTAGGTGATTATGGTAGCTCGAATCCGCCGTTACAATCTGGTCGTCTCAACCTTAGCGTCGACATCACGATTTCGCTGCCATCGCCGTCGTAATCTGTTCTTTTCCCTAATGTCATAGTTGTTGCAACACCCAGTTTGGCATCCTGCAGTACCCTTGTGAATTCCTCGACTGCACCCTCCAGGTCGGCGGCTGTGTCAATCGTGTCAGTTTCTGCAGTAATATCCTGAAGTGGATAAGCTTCGGGCCATCTAGTAAAACGTTCAATCACAGTAAGAATATAAGAACAACCTTTAGAAGGAGGTAATGGTCCTATTAAATCTATATGTATGTGGTCGAAGCGTCCTTTAGGAATATCAAAGTTAACTATGGGACTCCTTGTATGTCTTGTCACTTTACTAGTTTGACAGCTAATACAAGTTTTTGCCCAGAGATTACAATCTGAAGACATTTTGGGCCAAAAATAATTTTTAGAAATTAACGTTCTAGTCGCTTTGATACCAGGGTGAGATAAACCATGAAAAATATCAAAAATTGTCCGTCTATAAACAATCGGAACGTAAGGACGAAGTTTTGGGTGGGAAACGTCACACCAAATATGATATGTCTGATTTCACATGCAAATTGAGCAATGTATTCTAGATGTCTAATTCGCCTGGGAGATCTTTCAGTTTTAGTGAATAATGCTTTGACCTAAGGTTTATGGTCAGTTAAGCAAATAAATGTGCGACCTTCTAGTAAAAATCTGAAATGTTTAATTGCTGTAAATAAAGAAAGAAGTTCCTTGTCAAAGGTACTGTATTTTGTCTGTGCCAAAGTAAGTTTTCGTGAGAAAAAGGCTAATGGAGCAAGTACACCTTCGTCATCGCGCTGTTCAAGAACTGCCCCCATAGAGACATTTGAACAATCAACTGTCAGCGATAAAAACGAGCTATCATCACAACGGGGATGTGCTAAAAAGATTGCTCCAGCTAAAGCTTCTTTGGCTTTGGAAAAACTGTGAAGACAGTCGGCAGGCCAATCATTTATTATTTTAACTTTATCATGCAGTAATCTAGTACAAAGTGCATGTAAAGGAATTAAGATTTCAGCGAAAGAAGGTATGAAACGATGATAAAAGTTAACCTGAAACGTTGAAGTTGTTTGACTGTAGTAGGTAAGGGAAAATTATTTATGACATTAATACATTCAGAAGAAGGTAAAATACCGGCTGAAGAAATATTGTGTCCTAAAAATGTCAAATGACTGACACCTAATATGCATTTTGACGGTTTAATATTTATGCCGTACAATTCTAACCTCTGAAAAACAAATTTCAGGTGTTCTAAATGTTCCGAACTAGATTTACTTGCAATCAGGATGTCATCTAAATAGACGAAGATGAAGGGTAAACCTACTAAAACTTCGTTCATGAAACGTTGGAAACTTTGACCGGTGTTACGTAAGCCGAAAGGCATACGCTCAAATTCAAACAAACCGAACGGCGTAGTAATCGCTGTTTTAAAAAAGTCACTTTTTTGACAGGTATTTGGTGATAAGCACGTACCTCGGCACGTACCAAATCTATCTTTGAAAAAATAATACAACCATATAACTGAGAATTAAAGTCGTGGAGATGCGGTAGTGGGTATCTGTCAGGGACAGTAATTGAATTTAGACGACGATAGTCTCCACAAGGTCTCCAGTCGTTGCTCTCTTTTTTTTCCACCATATGTAATGGTGAGGACACGGAAGAAGAAGAAGCAATGCAGATGCCTAATTCTACCATAGCGTTGAATTCATTCTGAGCTGTCTTGAATTTAATGTTATCCAACCTACGTGGGCGTGAAAAAAGGTAAATGACCCTCTGTAACAATATGATGCTGGTATGTTTAACGGGAAAATTGTAATTTGGGGAGCTAATTAAACTAGGAAATTCTAAAAGTAATGCAGTGAATTCATTTGATATGCTAAATAGCTTAGGAGAATGTAATGGACCATTGTTAGAAAATAAATATATTGACAAACTAGTCATATTGTCGATCAAACATTTATGTTTCAAATCAACAATTAAACCAAAATGAGATAAAAAGTCTGCTCCGATAATCGGGAAGTTGATATCTGCTATGTTAAATACGAAAGGAAATAACCTACTTAAGTTTAAATCACACAGACGTTGTAGTAATCGTTTCTGATAGCTGAAATGTTATGCTTGTTTTGGAGAACTACCCCCTTCAATGGGGGTAGTTTAAAAAAAAATGCGAAATCCCGGAAGTAGTATATTGTCTTTGCCCTAAATAATTTTATTGTTCCAAAATAAGTGCAACATTTCAACTATCAGAACGATTACTATAATGTCTGTTAACACATCTATGCAAAAAGTTGGAGAAATTCCAGAAGTCCCTAAATTACACAGCCACACAAAAAAAAAGTTCTGTGCAGCGGACCAAATTATATGGATATGGTGTATTTTTCGACGCTGAATTCGAATCCGTGGTCAAAAAAAGAATCTATGTGTCAATTTTGTTTTTAAGTCAAAGACATCCCTTAAAATGGTGTCAAATCGTAAAAATAATGTAATAACTTAATGAAGTGTGAAAAATGGTAGATGTTTTGTAGTCAAGAGTAGAGAATATAAATTCGAGCCACAATAAGCTATCTCTATAAATTAAACCGAAATCCGCCTTTATGGGGGAGTGAAAACTACCGCTAAAACTCAAAAGACGCAGGTGAGTGTAAATAACATGTACAAAGGACAAATATTTCTATCTCTTAGTGCAAAATATTTGACTCTGGTGCGACAACCAGCCGTTACTCTTGTGGCACTGAGGAGCCCGGGAATTCGAAACGCGTCTGCCAAAGTTGAGAAATGAACGACTATACAGTGGGCTTCAACCAGCTCTCCTGACATTTATTGTTACTCTCAAAGGGTAGAGACTCAATCCTATGGAGGGTTAAAACTATCCCCACCCCTCATAGGTTACAAAACGGGAAAAAAATTCAGGCAGGGTGAACAAATATGGAGCAATTCATTCCAACCACCAATATATGAATAGAGACTACCCAGACTAAGGGTGGTAAGACCTACCCCCATGCTCAAATGTATATAACATTTGGGTGCTATTAAAATTCGGAAAGGGTCAAATGCTTGTAGCCCATTGTGCCAAATGTGTCTGGTACGACAACCAGCAAATCTTTTTAATAAGGTTGAATATCACCCCTATTGGGGAGGGGGTAAAAACTACCCCCACATACGGATGGAAATAGGTAGACGGAAATTTAGTATATAGCTTACATAGATAGAAAAAAATGGTCACTGAAGAGATAACATCCTATATCTATGACTAAAAAAATAGGAGAAGAAAACCATGGAAAAGATATTTTGAAGATAAGAGAGAAAAATCATAAGAAAAGAAAGTATTTGGATTGATGGTTCAAGGTATGATATAAATAGGAAAAAGAATAGCTTTACAAAGATTAAAAGATAAGTTATAAATGTTAAGATAAACAGTTGAAAAAGCAGATATGGTATAATAAATAAAACACAACTGGTCAATGCTTAACGTATGAGTTTACTCCATTTTTATCTACCCTGCCTAAAACTACAAATGCCTGAATTTTTGTTCCAGGATATTAGAAGTAATAAAATCCGTCCGTCTGTGGGGGTAGTTTTTAAACCTCCCCAATAGGAGTAATTTTCAACATTATTAAGATTGGGTGGTTGTCGTACCACATTCGAATATTTGTCACAATGAGCTAAGTATTTAACCCTTTCCGAATTTCAATAGCACCTATATGCATCATTTGAGCATGGGGGCTGTTCTTACTAAGGGTAGACTCTAGTCATGTGTCGATGGTTGGAACGAATTCACTCCATATTTGTTCACCCTCCTTAAAACTAAAAAAGCCTCAATTGTTTTTCCCGTTTAGAAACCTATGAGGGGTGAGGGTAGTTTTACCCTCCATAGGGTTGATTCTCTACACTTTGAGAGTAATGGCTGGTTGTAGCACCAGAGTCAAATATTTTGCACTAAGAGATACAAAAATTTGTCCTTTGTACATGTTATTTACACTCACCTGCGTCTTTTAAGTTTTAGCGGTAGTTTTCATTCCCCCATAAGGGCGGATTTCGGTTTAATTTATAGAAATAGCTTATTATGGCTCGAATTTATATTCTCTACTCTCGACTACAAAACATCTACCATTTTTCACACTTCATTAAGTTATTATATTATTTCTATGATTTTACACCAATTTAAGGGATGTTTTTGATTAAAAAACAAAATTGACACGATAGATTTTTTTTGACTACGAATTCGGATTCAGCGTTGAAAAAACACCATATCCACATAATTTGGTCCACTGCACAGAACTTTTTTTTTGTGTGGCTGTGTTATTATTAATGACAAATTACAACTATACTATAAAAAATAAACCACAAATGGACGTCCATCTCCTGTCCCTATATGGACATAAAATGTACATACTTCCCGCGTACATAAAATGAACATTCAAAGGAAGTCCATTCCGTACAATTTCAAAATAAATCCAATGATAGACGTCCGGTAGACGTCCAATTTATGTCCATGGACGTCAGTACACTAAATGGACATAAAACGGACGTCCGGCGGACGTGCTATTAGGGAAGCCTTAAGAGACATCTAGGATTGAGGTTCTTGTGATAGACGAAAAAAAAATAAAAATTTTATACTTACTATATGAACTTCTACTTGCTTTCGTCTGGTAACTAACTGCCTTTGTTGATGCGATGTGTTTTATCTGATATATTTAAATTCTAATCACTTTTATAAAATTAATTCATTACTTTTTTTGTGCTGTAATCGAGGTCCAAAAACAGATGTGAGGAATTTATGATCCAACACCGAATAACAGAATCGCAAGTGGTTACTCTCCAGGCATCTCACGTTGGCCTTGTGGAAGATTTTACCATCAAGTTCAATTTTAGCGTAGTTTATTATTACTTCCACATCCAGTGGAAGTATAGTAACGACAAAATTTTTTTTTTTAATTTTTATTGCTCAAATAGGCTTAGAATGTCATGAATCGTCGAGATTTTATGTTTGAGCAAAAAAAAATTTTCTGTCGGTCTGTCTGTAACTTTTTTTGTGCGCACAATTACTCTGGAACCGTTTAAGATATTGACTCTAAATTTGGTACACGTATGTATTTTAATGAGATCTGGAACTAGATTATATTTTCATCTTATTCCGTTGGGGGGTAAATTGGGGTAAATGGGGGTAAATAGGTAAATCAAGCAGGTAAGAGTCCATAAAATTGATATTTAGTATATATAAAAGAAGTTAAGTTAAGGGAAAAATTGTTTGGCATTAGCCACCCATTACTACCACCACCCCATTATTAAAGGGGGTGAAAAAAATAAAATTGTAATTTAGCGTGTATACAAGAAACTAAGGCCTCAAATTTTTTTTACTTCATTCACCGCCACTACCAACCCTCTACCACCCCCACCTCCACTACCGATGTGGCATATCGTTTTATAGGTTTTTGGGGTAGACGATTTCAAATATTATGTTGTTAAAATTACTTCGAATAGTAAGGATGCACAGTGGCTTTGCTCGACTACTATGGATGCGCACTAGGCTTCCCCGAGTATTATGGATGCGCAGTGGCTTTCCTCGAGTATTTTGGTTCCCCAGTGACTTTTCTCGAGTATTACAGATCGCAGTAGGTTACCTCAAGTAGTATCGATGCGCAGTGGGTTACTTTAAGTAGTATGGATGCGCAGTGGCTTTCCTCGAGTACAATGGATGCGCAGTAGGTTACCACGAGTAGTATGGATGCGCAGTGGCTTTTCTCGAGTACTATAGATGCGCAGTGGGTTGCCTCAAGTGGCATGGACGCGCAGTGGGTTTCCTCGAGTAAAATGCATGCACAGTGGGTTAATTTAAGAAGCATGAATGTGCAGTGGCTTTCGTCGAGTAAATTGGATGCACAGTTGGTTACCTTGGGTAGTATGGACGCGTAGTAGGTTTCCTCGAAGAAAATGCTTGAAGTAGAGGCTTTGGTCCTATAGTGTAGTTTACGGCACACAACTAGTTTTTATATCTATGTCATCCCATTTTCCGCGTATTACTTCCACATCCAGTTGAAGCATATTAACGCAAAAAAAAATTTCAAAATTTTCACTGCTTAAATAGACTTAGAATGTCATGAAACATCAATATTTTAGTTTGAGCAAAATAAATTTGTTTGTGGCGTCGGTCTGTTTGTTAGTCTTTTATATTTTTGGTGCTCACGATTACTCTGGAACTGTTTAAGATATTGACTTAAAATATAGCATATAAGTATTTTAACGAGATCTGGAACTAGATCGTATTTTGATCTTATTCCGCTGCAGAGTTGAAGGGTAAATTGGGGTAAATGGGGGTAAATAGACAAATCAAGCAAGTAAGAGTCCATGAAATTAGTATTTAGTAAATATAAGAGGAGCTAAGGTCTTACAAAAATTGGCATTAGCCACCCCCACCCCATTATTAAAGGTGGTGAAAAACTAGTGTGATTTAGTGTGTGTGCAAGAACCAAAGTCATTAAGAATTTTTTTCACTTCATTCACCCCCACTACCATCCCCTGTTACCGATGTGGCATATAATTTTATGGGTTTTTGGGGTACATGATTTCAAATATTAGACTATTAAAGTCCCATAAACAATTATTTCCACATAGTGGAGTGCAAATATAGTATTTTTGTTATAAGAGATTTGGATGTGGTAGTGATTCCTTGGGCAGCGGCTTTTTGAATAATTAATGTTTTGCAGATTGACTTAAAGCAATGCATCTACCAAGGGAGACTGACTGGGACCTCCCCCCCTCCACTTCTATTATTACAAAGACAGGTGTTTACTATTACTATCACATATATATTTGAATATATACCAACATATTCTCATTATAATGTAAAGCAATAGACTCTCAGTTATACCTGCTGCAATAGGGCCGTTACATAGTAAATACTTAGAGAATTTGAGGCCGCTCCACTATGGACGCTAATTACTGGTAGAAATATGCATCTGGCGATAAAATTGTATGAAACCTATTTTCTAGAGAATACTATAAGCTTTAATTTTGTACGTGGCCATTTTTGTCGTAAATTCGACAGGAAAGCTGAAAATCGCGAGAAACCATAATTTTGTGCCTTCCCCCCTTAAAGGGGGGTTCCGGTCTTCGTTCGAGTGAGATAAATTAAGTACTTCTTACTGAAAACCAAATGAATTGATTGACATCAAGAAACTTTTTGTTTGAATATTTTCTACTCGAAAATACCTGGCGTCTGGTTACAGTAGTGACATTTTAAAATATTGAGTCGATGTCAATGTGGGGTAGAAGAGAAGAGAAATTAACAAATAGTATGCTGAAAAGAAACAGATTTAACTTACGCTATTGCCACTTTTCTCTTTAGCTACTTTTAGTCGTCGGCGGAACTCTTAACATGCTGAAGTGTCTAGCGTCAGTGTTTATATATCGATTTCTTTCACTTACATTATTTTGCTATTTATATTTCACTCTATCTTATTATAGAGATCGACCCAAGATTTCTAGGTGCCACTAGTGTATAAGTAAGCAATCCAAAATAAAAATCTGAACAAAGTTAAAATATTTTATTTCACAATGACATTATAATTTACAATATTTCAAATAATGCAATATTTTCAGAATATCTACCTGCAACTATTATTTAATTTACATTTGTTTTTATTAAAAATTAGATATGGGAATACTATAGGAGACATAATTTCCCATTTCTTTTGTTAATTTGGATACAACTCTTATTATTACAGAAAGGAATCACTTAAAACACTTTTATAATGTTGATACGGACTCTTTTGCCTAGAACGCCCTTTGCTCTTAAACGTGTGTTTTTCGCTCATAATTTTATTTTTTGAATTTGACTTTAAAATTCCCTAAACAATTTTCTCCAAAAATACCTTAGTTTGAAACCGATAAAACGACTGGTTTTCGAGATTTTTTTTTTTTTTGTTTGGGGCAAGATCAGCACTGACATTTTCATCAATGTACACAAGAGACATAATTCATTTGTGGGGGCTAAATTAAGTTTCTTGGTATGCAATGAAAATAGGTATTTGTGTATTGAGTGCGCGAAGTGCCTCATTGTTGCCCAAGAAAGAAAGAACGACAATGACAGTGCGCTTGAATTACACATATAATTTTATCTCCCTTTTGGGTCATATCTGCTAACTTTCTTGCTCTATGTTATATTTGTAGTCCTGTTAAAAACTAACAGTGCGTCTATCTAGGTTCCAGAATCAGATGCAAAATGACACATGCAAGAAGTTTTTATGGCAGTGGGCAGAGGCAGATTTACAATTTTGGCCGCCCAAGGCTTCAGAAAATTTACAACCTTTCCATAAGGCAGCAAAGGTAGATAAACGGTTTTGTCTACCAAAGGTGTTTTTTGAACTGAAGTCTTAGGTGTTTAAACAATATGTTTATAAATTACCACTACAAGGTAAAATTTTTGATGTTGAATACAATCATACCGAAGAATCACGATTTTAACCTCCGATTAAAGAACTTATATCTAGATACATAACAGGCTATCTTTTCACTATATACCTTGTTTTCTCCTAACATAGTCACATTATATGTCCATTAAAATGGATAGATGAACATCACACCCCATAGGCAACAGTGGCGTTGTGTGTGTAGAAAATGTGTAGAATGGTAAATATTTTCATTAAAATGAATTATTGCAATTCCTGCATTACCGGCTCTTTAAGATAAATATGTATTGAAAGGATATTAAAATTTAATTGCTATTTACTTTATAACTGTAAACTGAACTTCATCATGTTACGACTATGGAACGATCGATTTTCTTCTTTTTTAAACTGCTTTCTGCAAACGGCACAGCACTTCATTATTTATTTGCACAAAATATATTGTCACTAATCTATGTAAATATGAATAGAGAATATTATTTAGGTATTAAGCAAATCACAACTTAAAATAAAATTACTTTTTCACCAGTTTTTGGTCGGAGAACACGAAAAACATTTATTGACATTAATGGCCGAACTGTCAACTGAGATTATGATAATCGAACTGAAGCCGATCGTGTACGAGCGGCCGCGAATACGCCGATGGGCCAATCAGCAACTTATGGGAAGAAGTGCCTTAGAATGGGAGTCTTTCGGGATCATAAAATTCATGCCATTATGTATCTAGATATAAGTTCTTTAATCGGAGATTTTAACCTTCAAAATATTCGAATAACAATTGATTGGTTCCGAGAAATTTTCTTGCACACTTATTTCTCTGTGTCTAAAGTTGAAATGAATTCATTAAATTGATTTTGAATATCAGATATATTTGATTTTGCTATTTTTGCTATTTTTGCTTTTTGGATTTTTTCGATTTTGGAACTTCCCGCTACAGCCATAAAGATTTCTTGCATGTGTATAGCGCAACTCTACATTTTTTCCTGGTTCAAGGAGATTATCATATCTGAAAAAATTTAATTTTAAAGACCGTACTCATTTTGCTTCCGATTACGGGACCCAGTCTAAGCCCACTGTGTTGATCTTTAACACGACTGCAACTGCAAGAAAGCTATTAGATATGACCTCCAGCTCTTGTCGCACAGTGTGTCCCATTTTGCTTGGAACCACCCCCATAAAAAGTTTATTTTAAGTTCAATTTATATCGGTTTATAAAAAGAACATGTAGACATCTGAAAAGTGCATTCTTGCGGTACATTACAATTTATAAAAAATAAAAGCTCGGCCTACTTTTTTCGGGGTGGAAAATGCAGAAATCTTCTAAGCGGTTTTTTCAATTTCAAATTTGAGTACTCCAGTGAATTCGACAACCTCTCTAATGGGTTTGTACCAAATTTTGTGAAAAAATACCCGTTTTTGAATTTTCACGTAAGAAATAAAAATTCTGAAATTTTCAATGAAAGTCCACTGTTGCACGGGATTGTGTATTTAAAAGTTTGCCTAAACACAAACAACTGACAAAGCAATGTTTAATGGTCAGTTTGTGTAGGTTTACTTATTTAAATTTCTGCTAGTAATAACAAACCAGTGGATGCATTATACTCTCCGCCGACTTACTGAGCTTTTTATATAGTTGTTACACATTCTATAGGATACTCTTTGCAGTTTTCTTGTAAATCAGAGTTGGGAGTAATTAATTACTAAAGTAATTAAATTACTAATTTAACTACTTTTTAGAAAAAAGTAATTGTAATTGAATTACATTTTTCAAAGCAGTAATTGTACTTAAAAAGTATTAATTCCTCAAGCAATACTCTGAAAATACCTTTGCAGAGTAATTAATTACTGATAGAAATTACTTCATGTAATTTAAATTACTTCATGTAATTTAAATTACTTCAAGTAATTTAAATTACTTCTCAATAATTTCAAATCTCTAGAATAATTTGAATACTGTAGAGTTTAATTGTTTTACCGTAATTAAATTATTTTAGAGTATTTATATTACTTTACATTCCTATTAAAAGGAAACATAAACAATATTATTCATATTTCATAGTTTGTGTCATTGTACTTCCACATCCAGTGGAAGTATAGTAACGCAAAAAAAACAATTAAAATTTTTTATTGTTCAAAAATGCTTAGAAAGTCATGAAACGTCGAGATTTTCAGTTTGAGCAAAAGAAAATGTCTGTCTGTCAGTCTGTTTGTCTATATGTAACTTTTTTTGTGAGCACGATTACTCTGGAACCGTTTAAGATATTGACTTGAAATTTGGTACACGCATGTATTGCGTGGGTGGTGGGTAGTGGGTGCGGTGAACATAATTCGACAATTTCTTCTACATCCCTGAACCGATTAACAAAAATTTTGTTGGGCTTTTAGAGACAACTTTATAGAATGGTACTAGGCTATTGAAAAGTAAAGAAGGAAAATTTTTTTTCTCGTGCGAAAATAAAAAAAAATTTTGTTGATTTTAATAGTCTGGTATCATTCTATCAAGTTTTCTCTAAAGGCCTATCAAAGAATTTTTTCAAATCATTCAGGGATATAGAAGAAATTGTCGAATTACGAAATCGTTTTCTTAAGCACGGCACCGCCACCCTTAACGAAATCTGGAATTAGATTATATTTTGATCTTATTCTGTTGAAGAGTTGGGGGATAAATTAGGGTAAATAGGTAAATCAAGCAAGTAAGAGTCCATAAAATTGGTATTTAGTATATATAAGAGAAGCTATTAGCCACCCCCATTACCACCCCCACCGCATTATTAAAGGGAGTGAAAAAATAAAATTGTGATTTAGTGTGTATACAAGAACTAAAGGCCTCATTTTTTTTCTTCATCCACCCCCACTACCACCCTACTACCACCACTCCCATCCCCACTACCAATGTGGCATATCGTTTTATGGGTATGCAATTTCAAATATTATATTACTAAAGTTCCATAAACAAGTATTTCCACATACAAAATTTTTTTTGGTTGTGAGTGAATTAGATAGAAAATCAGTATGTGAAAGTAGTGATTCCTTGGGCAGCGCTTTTAGTTATAGATTTTCATTCCTTTGCGATTACTGTCTTTACTGATTACTAAAAAATTTGTGTTATTCACTATTTGTATATATTTATAATTATTTGTACACCAACAAATGATCTTATAATTTACTAAACATCTCCCATTTCCAATATAACAAAGGACTCCGGAACAAAACCCATGAAAATGTTGATTCGGTGGAATCGGCTAAAATTTTGGTATTTTGTAGTTCAAGTCATGCTGATCAAAAGTTCTTATTACATCGAGCCAATCCTATGGACAGTTTTTGAGATACAACTTGTCAAACTTAGGTAATTTGCGTCATTTTATACATTCAAGAACTTTTTACTCTTAAACTATTAACTTTAACAAAAAATTGCAAGGGTTGAAATATTTTTGTTCAAGTCCAATAAAGCTCAAGAATTTTTTTCAGAAATTTTTTCAGAATTTTTTTATCAGTTTTTAGGTTAGGTAAAATATATATATGTCATATTTTGGCGTGCTTCGGTGGGATTGGCTGAAACTTTGCTATTTTGTAGTTAAAGTCATGCTGATCAAAAATTCCTATTGCACTGAGTCGATCCTATGAGTGGTTTTCGCTCCAGGAGTGCTTGAAAGTCCTAACAACGAGGTAACGAGTAATCTATATGTACGTGATTATGAATGGCTTCCAGCATGTTTGTGTACTGCGTGCATACGTTTGTGTGTATGTATGTGTCAGTATCTACAGGGTTTTCTGGAAATATTGATGACAAACTTCTGGTGCAGATTCTACATGTAAAAATATGTCCGCAAATACCTTGAGCTACGGCCCTTTGAAAATTGCTCCCAAAAATTAATTATTATTTTATATTTCAGAAACCTTTTGATTTACAGGGACGTGACTTTATAACCATATTGACAATAATACAAGCTTATTTTAACATTACATTACATTTTTTGTGCACGTACATAAACACACTGGAAGCCATTCATAAACAGGTACATATAGATTACTCGTTACCTCGTTATTAGGACTTTCAAGCACTCCTGGAGCGAAAACCACTCATAGGATCGACTCAGTGCAATAGGAATTTTTGATCAGCATGACCTTAACTACAAAATGGCAAAGTTTCAGCCAATCTCACCGAAGCATGCGAAAATATGACATATATATATTTTACCTAACCTAAAAATTGAGAAAAATTTCTGAAAAAAATTTTTAAGCTTTACCGGACTTGATCAAAAATATTTCGACCCTTGCAGTTTTTTTGCTAAAGTTAATAGTTTAAGAGTAAAAAGTTCTTGAATGTCTAAAATGACGTAAATTCACTAACTTTGACAAGCTGTATCTCAAAAACTGTCCATAGGATTGGCTCGATGTAATAAGAACTTTTGATCAGCGTGACTTGAACTACAAAATATCAAAATTTCAGCCGATTCCACCGAATCAACATTTTCATAGGTTTTGTTCCGGGGTTTTTTAGAAGCTCTAAAGTAATTATAAAAGTAATTTATTTATTCAATTACCATTACCAAATAATTAGTAATTTAATTACATTTTTTTAATAGTAATTTAATTACATGGTAATCAAATTACTTTTTAACATTAGTAATTTGTAATTTGTAATTAATTACTTTTCAAAGTAATTTGCCCAGCTCTGTTGTAAATATTGTTAGTTTTTGGACATTCTAAATTTTGTGAAATAGAAATAAATATACGAAAAAAAAAGTTAAAAAAAACACCCTGTCAAGGATTCGAACACAAGACCTTTGGATTGCCAGACAAAACCTTAGCCACTGGATCATGAATACTAAAGATCAGGATCACGCACCCCGTGTTTTCAACATGTCCGTGAAACTGGAAGAAAGAAGCGCACGTTATAGGTGGTTATAGATGGCGCAGTTCTCACTAGCACAATGGAATGAGAGCTGCTCATTAGCTAATGACATTGTTGCTAGTGTTACTAGCGCCACCTGTATTCTTCACATTTTGCGGATGGGTTTTCATCGGAATTCTCATAAACGTGTGTGATCCTAGTCTTTAGTATTCATGCACTGGACCATGACACATTACTTGAATGTCTGTAATATATATCATCCGAGTATTATATTTCAACGAATTAGATATATTATTATGAAATATATATATTAGTAAAATATATAAACAAAAAAAAATATTGAGGATGAAATTTCGCAAGATTTCTATTTAAGTACAAATGACAAAAATTAAGAAAATATATATTGTTTTAATTTAAATGATTAATAACCTCGTTAATAACTTTTTTATTTACTGATTGATTTTTTCAAAAACAATAGGGTTCTTCCTCTAGCTAACGCTAATTTAATTTCCAAATTGCAATACAATCGGACTTTTCTTTCTTAAGTTATCGTGCTTACAAGAAACTTGACGGGTGGACAAACAGACGGAAGGACATTTTGAAAGTTGTTCAGAATTCCTCCACTAACATAATGAATTTTCTCTACGAGCGATATTTACTGATTTAGAAATGTGCCGTTCAAATGCAATATACTCTTCGTTTTTGTGAAGAGTATAATAAGGGAGTGCAAATATTGTGCATGTGTAAATTAAAGCATTAATTTCTCTAAAGCTGCTGATATTAATCGGCGAAAGATTTGGATATGCTCTATTAAATTCTCGAGCTGATTCTCTTGACGATCTCGCATTATCAACAACAATTTTAATAACATATAGATAACTCAGCATTTAGACGACAATAATTATTATTGCAATCAGAAAATAAAAAGTAAAACATACACAAATTGATGAATAAATATTCCTTTGCCAGTTGCTTGAGTCATAGCATGGCACTCTCTTAAAAACACAATCCCGTAACAGTGAATTTTCATTGGTAATTTCAGAATTCTTATTTCTTACGAGAAAAATCCAAAAATACGTATTTTTTCATGAAATTCGGTACAAACGCATTTGAGGGGGAGGGGGTTGTCGAATTTAGTGGAGTACTCAGATTTGAAATAAGAAAATCGCTAATAAGATTTCTTCATTTTCCACCCCAAAAAAGACCGCAATAGGCTGAGCATTTATGTATTATAAAATTTAATGTATCACAATGCACTTTTCAGAGATCTACGTTAGAAAAAAAAAACGATCTAAATCGGACCTAAAATAAACTTTTTATTGGGGTAGTTCCAAGCAAAATGGTGTCTTTCTAGAAAAATCGGAAAATAAGAATACTTTCACGAAACTTGATACAATCCCATTTAAGAGGTTGCCGAATGCAATGGAGTACTCAGATTTGAAATTAAAAAATCGCTAATAAGATTTCTTCATATTCTTCCCCGAAAATAAACCGCAGTAGGCCGAGATTTTATGTTTTATAAAGTGTAATGTACCGCAAGAATGCACGTTTCAGAGATCTACGTTAAAAAAAAACCGATTTAAATCATACCTAAAACAAACTTTTTATTGGAGTGATTCCAAGCAAAATGGGACACATTGTATTATATAACTTGAAAACATTAAAATAAAAGAAATAATTAAGTTTTATTTTGTTGTTAAAAACCACTATTCATCAACGTTTTATAAGTGTGCCATGCATATGATCAACATCTGCAAAAAAACAGAGTATAAACGCCGTCAATTTATTTTTGCTAATGCTTGAATTACTATAACTATTATGAAGCTCATATTTGTCTTATAAATAGATTATTTATTTTCTACCTCTATATCAACTTCTATTACATTAATGACAAAATTTTGGGACATTAGGTATTATTTCATAAAAATTGCTATAACGTCAATTTTCAATAAAAATATTCCTAATGAATTTTTGAATTTTGGGGGTATAACAAAAATCATAGTGGGCCATGCACGGATATTTGAAACTTGGCAATATGATCTAATAATGCGGCTTTCCGTGCTATAAATGTGTAAAAAAAATCATTCGATTATCTAAAAAATTAAGATTTTTTTTTGGGTTTGTGTCCACATTAAATTGAACACACTCTGTATATGGAAATTATGGATTAACTTCAAATAATTCAGTATGGCTTCTATCAACCTCTTCGTTATGGGTTACGTTACGTTTAACATTTCTTGTATAAAAAAACTTATACAAAGTCAAAGAAATATTTACAAACCATATGATACATATTAAATACAATACAACTTCCAAACCCGTAAAATTACTTTCTTTGTGTTTTTCATTTTCCACTAGTTTATCTGCAATACTTTTGTCAGTAATTTCGTTAGCTTTAGTAGTATTGACAAAATTGGAAGATGAAACGCTCTGTATCCAATAATTCTTTAGGTTTTTGAAGTAGTTGTAAAATTCAGTATCTTTAAAGTCTTTTTTGAAAAATGAGTAGAAACTACTACTATAGAATTTATCGTTCATAGACGAAACTGCCTTGTTAAAAATTTCGCTCATACCCGAATAATTAAAATTGTTATAATTTTTTGAATCTTCCAATGTTACCACGTCATCACATTTGATTTTGTTCACGTTATGTGTGTGGGATATATTGCCATACATCACTTTTATAGATCTTTTTTCTAAGATATGGATCAACTTTGTAAGTTTAGAACAAATCCACAGATTATTATCCAAAGATATAATTTTTAAAGATTCTAATTGAGATGAGATTTCAGCACCATCCAAGTAGTCAATGTTGTTATTATCCAAATAAAACTGTTTTAAATTCCTTAAGGAATGCAAATTATACGACATAATAGACGAAATTTCATTTGATGAAATATTTAGACTAGTTAAATTTTGCAGTGAATCAAAGATACCATAGGGTAAGATCTGTATTAAATTGGAAGAGATATCGAGATATTCTAAGCTGAATAAGTTTGAAAATAAACCATGAGACAGCACTTCAATCTTATTACCTCTTAAATCAAGAGTATTTAAAGATTCTAAATCAAGAAAAGCAATACTGTCTATTCCAGTTATTTTATTAATACTCAAATTCAAGTACGATAAATACACGCAGTGCTGAAACATAGTACTATTTATGTAATTTAAATTATTACCACTTAAACTCAGTGATGTCAGGTTTGTATTTTTCACATATATTTCTTTTATGTTCTTTCTATCCAAACTTAATTTAGTTATATTTTCTATGCCAGATTTGTCTAGATGAAACACCGATTCTTGTTCGGTGGATGAGATAGCTAGAGAAGAGAGCTCTCGTAAGTTCAAAAATATATTGTAGTCAATATGATTTATAGGATTGTAGGATAAATCCAACGATTTCAATTTTACGTTATTTATAAATATATCCACAGGAAGATATGATATATTATTATTACTTACGTACAGACCAGCTAAATCCACATTGTTCAGAAACAACGAATGATCTAAGTTAATTATATTATTATGAGATATATCGAGGTCTAGCAAATTCCTCATAGAATCAAATGTATTACTAGACAGTTTAAATATATTATTATTATTTAATAATAATTTCTGCAACTTGTTTAAATGAGCAAAGGCATTTTCTTCAATTTCCTCTATGTTATTGTGTTGCAAGTCTAGATGTTCCAAAGTCACAAGAGTACTAAATACATCTTTATTAACTTTTCTTAAGTGATTTCCTTTCAAGTAGAGGTATTTGAGGGACCACATTTGGTAATGGAATGCTCCTGGTATAATTCTTTCTATGCCTACTTCTTCCAGACTCATTGTTTGAAATTCATATCTTAACGAAAAATTTGCTAGTAAAATTTTAATATCTGACTGTTTCAAATAAAAGCTTAGATTATAGCCATTATATCGATATTGAGGGTACTGGTTATAGTCTCCATTAGTACTTTCATCTGATATTTGGTATATGCTTGATTGATTGACATGAGAACAAATCGCAACCAAACCTTCATTTTTACAGAACTCTTGGTGTGTCTCCATAATAAACAACCCAGCCACAATGACAAATAAATAAAACTCCATGTTAACTGAAAATAATTTAAAAGTGTTTAAATTAAATTCGTTTTACAAATTATTGAATAATCTATACAAGTAGTTTGAAATTGTCCCTTAGTAACAGTGGGTGTAAATTGGATAGTTAATAGATCACAAGCCCATAGAGTGGTTTACAATAGACAGTGGCATCCTGGCTAGGTCCGCTGGACCGCAAACGCGGACTGGGCCCTAGATCCTTTAGGGCCCCCCTATCCGATCAATAAAACATGGCAATGAACAATCGAAAATTTGTAATTTGTCTCTTATTTATTTCTATAATTTGTCGCTACATTCTACAGAATATGAAACTTACCTTTCTTTGCGTCTTTGCCAGGCAACAACGCTGTCGCGCGCTGTCTGTGCTATAAGGGCGATATTGTGTTACAATTTTAAAAGTCTCCTCACTGCAAAGAAAAAATTTGGCCCCTCTAAGCCCAAATCGCGGATCAAACTGAAATTTCCCAGGACGCCACTGACAATAGACAGATAATGAACACATAACTTTTTTAATTTTCTCAGCCCCTCCGTTCTTGAGATATTAGCGGTTAAATTGAGGGTCTACTGCATGGCTAACCCAGGATTTAATGCAGCGCGTATAACGTTTACTTATTACTAATATATTAATAATTAATACTAATATACTAATAATATAATATACTAACAATATATTAATAATTACTGTGTACCCTAAAATGATTTAGAATTTACATTTTCAAATAGTATTAATAATTTAATTCTTCTTGTAAAAATTATTGTTTCGTAAATATTTTACTTTCGGTATAATTTCTGTATTTATCTTTATCTCATTTTTTGACATTTTTTTATTGTGAAAAATAAGTATTATTGAAATAATAATATAAAAATAAAATTTTTGAATATCGCACATCTTTTAATTATGCAAATTCTGAAAATTGTTTACAACATACCTATCTCGCTTCAGAAATAGGCTATGCAACAGTTCGCACATTGATAAAAATATTTAAAAAGTACTTACATTTTTAATAATAGAATTGGTTTCATTTCACAAGTAACTCTCTTGATTGGGTTCGTTACGTTATAATTTTATTTAGAATAACTTCCGTCATTAGAGATAAGGTACTGTGGAGTGGGACTCATCATAGACAAAATACTTCTTGCAGTCCGACTTTGCCGAATGCGACTCCCGATTTAACTTATACTTCACTGATATGTGATATTCGACGGAGCCAAATTTTAAACTTTTAAGGGATTGCTCAGGGTTCTTTATTTTCTCCTTATTTCCCCAAATACTTTGCTAATGAAGAAAATAAAAAAATTCTATCTTTTCCCAAATATAGCCGAAAATGACATTTCTTGGTCATTTAACTTTAAATATCTCAAAAACCTGACGTGATGGGTAAATTCTGATGGTTAAATTCTACGTGAAAAAATATTTTAGAAACACCTCCCATTTTTTAAACAGCTGAACCTTGCAGATCTGTGCATTTGCTGCTTATTTTTTTTACATTTACATTCCTTTTACTTATTTTTTTACATTTTTGACGGCATGTCAATCGGGAAAAGTCCAACACTGAGTATATGACACAGGTCGAATTTTTTAATTTTCATCACACAAATTACCTAATCTGCATTTTCTGCAACACGCTAAAATCATTTTAAAATGTTTGTCCGGCATACAAGTAAAATACAGGTTGAAAAATGAAAAAATTGGTCCCTTTATGAAACGTATGAAACTGCGGGGATAAGTTATTTTTAGCGTAAGTTTAAATTATCTGAAGAGCTCCTAAAAATTGGAAGGATGGAAAGGTGTTTTTCGAGTAGGGGGGTTGGAGGGTAAGGGGAACCATCAAAAACCAAAAACTTAATAAAACAGGCCGTTTTCTAGGTTTTCTTGACTGTTGAGTATATTAAAATCAAAATCAAGTCGATAAAACCAACCTGTGTATAAGAAAATGACATTTTATTGGCATACAACTTGAAAAATCTTTAAAAAATTTAAAAGAGAATCAACAAATTGAAAAAAAAATTGACATCTATGAATGAAGACGAAATCTTGTTATTGTTGATGGTTATCATCATCAGCAAGTTCGCGTTCTTCTTCATCAACGTCTTCTAAGTTGATTGCTGTCGGGAAAAATTTCTGAGTCTGCAGGTTACTCCCATGTTTTACAAAGTGATGGAAATTTTTGCATATGTACACAACATTGTGGAAGATATCAGTTTCATTGATCGACTTAGGAGCTAGACCAAGTGTCATTTGCTTTGGCCTCAAGTCTCCGAGATGCCTTTCCCAATCCCAATGATGTGAATTTAACTTATTTTCAAGCCAGGTTTGGAATAGGTAATATGTGCGGATTGAGTGCTGCTCACCACTTGCCTCAGTAGGTGGGAGTGATTCCAATTTTGATGACGTTTTCTTCAATGAATTCTGAAACATTATGAACCGAAGCTCATTGAGAGAGTGGGTCCCATCTTTTAATCCGTACAAATACAGAAATATTGTTTCTCCAGCTTTCTGGACTTCGACGTAAGTAGCATTCATGTTCTTGACTGTTGATATGCTTTCCTTCAAACCTATTCTGTCTCAGAGAGCTTCGGTGCATATTTTTTTCCTTTTCCACATACAATGTGAAACCACCACTGAATGCATAGGCTAAGAGAATGTAGTTTTTAACATCCACATGTTATCGCTGTAATGAAGCAGAGGAAAAAGCTTTTTGCTTAGTTCAATCGATTTCAGGTTTCAGCACAAACATATTGTGATTCTCAGGGACCAGAGCAGTTATAAGAATCATAATGGAGAAGATAAAGATGAAATAAAAAACATGTTGAGGTTTTTGTTTCATAGTACACACACTAAATAACACTTTTTTTCACCCCCTTTAATAATGGTGGGGGTGGTAATGGGGGCGACTAATGCCAAAAATTTTTTTGAGACTTTATAGCTTCTCTTGTATATACTAAATACCAAGTTTATGGATTCTTACCTGCTTGATTTATCCATTTACCCCAATTTACCCCCCCAACCCTTCAACGGAATGAGATGAAAATATAATCTATATCCAGATCACGTCAAAATACATACGGGTACCAAGTTTCAATATCTTAAACGGTTCCAGAGTAATCGTGCGCACAAAAAAAAGTTACAGACCTACAAACTCAAAATTTCGACGTTTCATGACATTCTAGGCCTATTTGAGTAAAAAAAATATTCAAATTTTTTTTGTCGTTACTATACTTCCACTGGATGTGGCAGTAACAGAATTCTTAAATAATGTTTTTCGTTAATATATAACATTACTTACATGCTCAGTATTTTTTGTCCTTTTAAAAAACTTGCTTTAGAAAAAATTT
This sequence comes from Rutpela maculata, assembly GCA_936432065.2. Lineage (NCBI taxonomy): Eukaryota > Metazoa > Arthropoda > Insecta > Coleoptera > Cerambycidae > Rutpela > Rutpela maculata. The sequence goes on from OW386285.2 coordinate 55,959,203, forward strand.
TCATCCGCCATTTTGATTATTTTAACTCTGACTATGTTTCAAAAATAAACTAGCAACACTTTTTCAAATAAAAAAATATCTAAATGTAAGGGTAGTTTTCACCCCTTGGGGGTAAGAGCAATTGCCAGGACCATATAGAAACTAACGATGATACCTTTTACTATTATAACAATGGGGTTATTTCATAATTTTTATTTACATTAAATTTGGATTCTAGGACTAGCAGTAACTAAGTATATGTAATGGCAATTTTTTTTATGGACCTTAAATAATTTTAAATTCAATTTATAATTTGAAAATGGTAGTTCCCGCCGTGACGTCAATGGTTACGCATGCGCAGTATAGTTCAAGCAGTAAATTTGTATGGCTGCCATGAAATGCAAACTTCACCATTACCTATTATATTGATGTGTGACTGACATCTTTTTTTGCCGTTTTCGTGAAATGTCAAAAAATACCAATTTTGATTCGTTCGTGCCGAGCCGAATTTCGATTTACTTTGTGCTATTTACGATGCGGATCAACTAGAACTCTTCCTCTTTGCGTCGCGGCATCATACGGCCCTCCCGCAGGTGTTTTTCAAAAAATATGAACATTTTAAGATTGCATGTTTTTGAGCTATTTTTGGTTCCGAAATGCATGTTTTTTTTTACTCTTTGTCTCCGATATATCTGAAATGGTAAGAGCTAGCCCAAAATAATAAATACCGTAAAACGAGTTTGTTTCATAACGAATCTTTTGGTTCCATCAGAATTTTGACTTTTCATTGACTAAACTGCAGTTTCATATCTTGAAAAATAAAATTAACTTTGTTTTGTGATGTATCCGGTATCAAGCTAGCATCAATGTTCTGTCAATCAATACACGTACTCACTTATTTACTAAGATAGTAAATTTTAGTGAAGCTACTTATGTTTATGATGTATTAAACTGAAGTAAACGGGTGTTGTCTATGTTGTTGTTGTCAATCTAAGACCAAATAATGGTAAATAGTCTTGTTATTCATTTCCAGCAGTTATTATTTCAATGCCTGTAGTATGTTTTGAGAAATCGTTGATACAGTATCGAGGTCCAGTCTTTGGAGCCATCTGTTGGAGAAACTGTCCATAATTTGAAGTTTTGCCAGAGGAATTTATTGTTCAAAATCAGTTGAGCTACAACATATCAAAAATTCATCAAATTTGACAGGCCACCAATTTACCTACAAAACGTGCGGTATCCTTTGCTAAAAGTCATTTTTTAATTTTTTGTCTTGCGATAAAAATGAGGGAAGTAGAAGAGGCGGAAGTGAGAACTTTTTTTTTTTTTTTGGTAAAATTTCGCCATTTTGACACCGTAATTAATAGATAATTAATTGAAATTGATCTCAATTACGATGTACTCTTAATATCATGTGTTACCTAGACAATCCATTAATCTTGGCCCTTCAAAGCGAACGTTTCTGGGAAAAATAATTTTTTAAGATTCACATGCATTTTCTAGGAAAACCTGACATTTCTTCCATTTTCCCAAGAATCTCGCTAATTATCAGTTTGAACGAGTTTTCTGATGCTTTTTTATTTTTTCTTTAACATAAAAAACAACAAAGTTGTGACCGAAAATATGCGTCTCTTCACACTTCCTTAAAATCATAAATAGTCCGGTGATATTAAGAAAATGTCTTGGAAAGTTTTGGGACAAGCCAAAAATTAGTCTACCCCCTACAGAATTTCCTCAGGAATCCGAAAAAAATATTGTTGAACACTCAAAATGGCGGCTTTAATGGTTATTTAACTTTTTGTAAACAAAATGAATTTTGCAACTTACTTGTTTGCTTATATCTTCGCTTCTAAAGGTCGTAGAAAAACGTTCGATCCGTCAATTTCTTCGCCATGGGTTCCTCTATAAGGTAGGTATATGCAAAGAACGAATTTTTGATTGTTAATAACATTTTATGACAAGAAACTGAAAAAATTGAATTTCTCGATCGTCGAATTTTGAAGTACTGTAGAAACAAATATAAAATCTGCATGTTAACGATATTATGAGAAATAGTACATATTTTTACCCTTAATGAAATGCACTTTGTCCCGTTGCAAAATATTAATTATTTTTTTTGCAATTAATTTATAAAAAAAAAAATCGAACTGTTATACTAAAAGATCATATTAATATTTTACAGTTCTGTTTCGGTAAAAACATTGTATTTGACGTACATTTACATAATCAAAAAGAATATTGCAAAAAAATTTTACTTTGCGTCTTTTTTACGCAAAAAATCAATTTTGCAACTTAAACAAATGTAAATATCTCAGTGGATATTGCATAAAATTTATTGCAACTAACGGCATTTTAATTGTCGTAAAAAACACGAATTCAGAAAAAAAACATTTTTGCTCCGATGCTTTGGAGCCGAGATATGAAGAATTCACGTTTCTTGCGATTACGGCGAAATTTGAAAATATTTTTACTTGAAAATTTAACTGAATATGTGTTATCACTTACCAAAAGTGCCATGTCTATATATCTAGATGGGCCATGGAAAGAAAATCGAGAAAATTGCATCCTTGGCGCTCGCGCTTACGCTAGATGCCAGATCCCCCTCCCCCTTCACTGCTAGTGGCGTACTTGGACAGTTTTACCGCGGCGGCAGCTTCATTTATCTTTTTCTCGGCTTGAGGAGTGGCTAGATGGACGTTTTTTTTTAATTCAACTTATTTATTTCTCAGCTTTCCGATTATTCGATTATTTTTCAATCATTCGATTACGTTGCTTCATAAAATAAATATGTAAAGATTACATACAATTTATTCGATAAGACATTGATGTTTTACTCTTATTGGGGATAAAAAAGGAATACATTTTGTATTTAAAAATTAATTGATTGAATATAAAAAAATAAAGTTTATTTTTCTGTCCTCGATATTTTTTGGGTTGATTTCCTGTGTCGGACTCGCTGTCCGTTTCGTCTCGCATTTCTGCGTACAGACAATCATTGTCATCATCGCCATTATTTATACCAATATTTTCAATAACTTCCTCATTTTCTTGCATTTCATTTAATTTAAACATAACAATAATGCGTGATTGCTTAAATTATAGGTTGTTTGTAAAATTGTAAAAAAAATCGCTGCCCAAGGAATCACTACTTCCACATCCAGATTGTCTATCCAAGTCTCTCACAACGAAAAAAAAACCAATAAAACGATATATCATATCGGTGGTGGGGGTGGGAATGGTGGTAGTGGGGGTGGATGAAATAAAAACAAAATTGAGGTCTTTGCTTCTTGTATACACATTAAATCACAATTTTATTTTTATCGCCCCCTTTAATAATGGGGTGGGGGTGGTAATGGGGGGTGGCTAATGCCAACAAAGTTTTGGGACCTAGCTTCTCTTATTTATACTAAATACCAATTTTATGGGCTCTTATTTGCTTAATTTACCCATTTACCCCCATGTCCCCCAACCCTTCAACCGAATAAGATAAAAATATAATCTTCCAGATCTCGTTAAAATACATGCATGTAGCAAATGCATGTAGTTAATATATTAAAAGGTTCCAGAGTAATCTTGTGCAAAAAATAATTACAGACGGACCGACCGACAGAGCGACAGACTTTTTGCTCAAACTTAAAATCTCGACATTTCAGGACATTCTAAGCCTATTTGAACAATAAAAATTTTTATAATCTTTTTTGCGTTACTATACTTCCACTGGATGTGGAAATAATTATAAGATGTTTGATTATAAATTACTGAATTTATTATATCTATAGTAACAAAATAAAATGTGCTGCATTACAAATTCTTTTTGCGGAGCAACGTAATTGAATAATTGAAAAATAATCGATGAATCGGAAAGCTGATAAAAAAATAAGTTGCATAAAAAAAAACGTCCATCTAGGCACTCCCGCAGCCGAGAAAAAGAGAAATAAAGCTGCCGTCGCGGTAAAACTGTTCAAGTACGCTGCTAGCAGTGAAGGGGGAGGGGGATCTGGCGTCTAGCGTGAACGCGAGCGCCAAGGATGCAATTTTCTCGATTTTTTTTTCCATGGCCTATCTAGATATATTGTTAGCGATGTCTGAATTCCCCGCGGTTCAAGACACACGCAATTTTGGTAGATGAGTGTATTATGATAGTTAGTATGTATGAATACTACTTAGTGTAAAATATAATTTTTTGATTGATGTAATCTGTCACTAATATTCTAACTGTATTTTCAATTATAAAATAAACACTCAGATGATTATAAATATCGTGTCTTCCAGTTAATTCTATCAGGTTATGTGGTCCAGAACGATTATAATACTGAGTTGTGAATTTTTGCGTTTATAATCTGTGAATCAATAGAGACTTGTAAAATGGCATCGAGTGCATCAAATTCTGCTCGAATTGAATCTCTGTCCAAGGACAATTATGAAACTTGGAAGATGCAAGTGGAAGCACTGTTGACCAAGAATGATCTCTGGGAATATGTTAGTGGAGAGAAACCGCGTCCGAAGGAAGAAACTGAAACTGACGCTACAGCAGCCGCAAGTGTTCGAGCAAAGACAGAATGGACCAAGGCGGATAAGAAGGCAAAATCAGATTTGATCCTGTCTATACATCCAACAGAGTTGCAGCATGTACGAGGATGCACGACGTCACGTGAGGTTTGGCTGAAACTTGAATCTATTTATGCATCAAAAGGACCTGCTAGAAAAGCAACGCTACTCAAGCAGCTGATGCTTCAAAAGTTAAGTGAAGGTGGTGATATTAGAGGCCACATGAATAGATTCTTCAATGCAGTAGACCGACTGGCCGCCATGGATGTACAAGTACATAAAGATGTATTGGCAATAATGCTGCTTTATAGTCTTCCAGCTAGTTACGAGAACTTCAGATGTGCAATCGAGTCTCGAGATGAGCTACCATCTGTAGATGCTCTCAAAATAAAAATACTAGAAGAGACTGATGTAAGAAAGCAGTCTAATGTAGTTGAGATTACCGGAGCTCTTGCAGCTGGCAGTAATGGAAATCGACGACGTCAATGGCAGAGTAAAAAGAATGAGAAAAGTACGCCTGTAGGTACCTTCAAGGGAAAATGCTACAAGTGCGGTATGCAAGGTCATAAGTCGCCGGACTGTCCAGCTAGGAATGATAAGAAAACTCTTGAAAAAGGCAAGCAGTGTGCAAAGGCCACAGATGATACGTTTGCAGCGTATTATAGTAAACGTCATGTGTCAGCTGAAGTTACAACTCGACCATGGATCCTTGTTAGCGATTGTACAACGCATTTATGTGGAGATAAGGAGTCATTTAACTGTCTAGATGTGTCCACGTATGGAAAAATTAACCTAGCTAGTCAAGCATCCAGTGAAATCAAAGGAAAAGGTACTGTAGGTTTATCAGTAGTCAATGAAAAAGATTCTAGGTGGATACAATTCCTTGATACTTTATTTGTACCAGAACTTCGATCAAATTTAATTTCAGTTGCTAAAATCACCGACAAGGATCATAATGTGTTGTTCAGACGTGATTCAGCTATTGTTTTCGATAAACAAGGACCAGTAAAATTAACAGCTGAACGTCAAGGTGATCTGTATTATGTTAAGGAGGAAAATAGCATGGCTGGTATGACAGAGACGAGAGAACAAGTTGAAGTGAAAAGATGGCACCAACGTTTGGGACATCTGAATTCAAGAGATCTTGTGAAGGTCATTAGTCAAGTAACCAAAAGGAAAATCACCATAAAGGATGTGGGATGTTTATCGCAGTGTGACGTATGCTTAAGAGGTAAAATGACGGCACTACCGTTTCCTACTAGCGAACGTCAAACTAATGAAGTTCTGCAGATAGTCCATTCAGATGTTGTGGGACCATTCAGAACACAAGCTGCAAATGGCGCTAAATATTTTGTCACGTTTGTTGATGATTATTCCAGATGGTGTGAAATATATTTCTTAAAGCATAAAAGTGGAGTATTGGAGGCATTCAAATTGTATCAAGCACACATTGAGAGGCAGACTGGGAAGAAGATTAAGTGTGTTCAATCCGACAACGGAAAAGAATATTGTAATAATGAACTTAATTCACTCCTAGATAGTCAAGGTATTGAACGTCGATTGACAGTTGTGAGGACACCACAACAAAATGGCGTCGCTGAGCGCATGAACAGAACACTGTTAGATATGGCGCGGTGTCTGTTAATCCAATCAAGATTACCACTGATTTTTTGGGCTGAAGCAATTGCAACTGCAAGTCACATCAGAAATAGATGTCCGTCTAGTAGCCTGAATGGAGGAATACCTTACCAAAAGTGGACAGGTAGGAAGACGACATGGAACTATTTGAGGACATTTGGATCAACTGTTTATGTCTTAGATAAAGATCCATCGAAAGAAAAGCTCGCTGAGCGATCTATTAAAGGAGTGTTTGTTGGATACCCACGTGAGACAAAAGGCTATAGGGTATGGTTACCAGAAGCCAGAAAATTTATTGTCGCAGGGGATGTCAAATTCCAAGAGGAAAACACTGACGGATCTCAAGACAACCAAGAGGAAATTGTGTTGATCGACGATGACATTAATAGAACTGAAAATGATAATCAAATCGAAATAATGATAAATAATCCTAATGTGAGTAGTACACCTTTAAGAGAGTCATTGGGACAAGAGAGATCTCCACAGACTACACCAGCGTCGCATCATGAATTCATACAAGAGAATCGAAGAGGACGGGGAAGACCAAAGATACTTCGTACTGGATCCAGAGGTCGTCCTAGGAAATTATTTTCATCAGTTCGAGAAAGTGATCGAGAAGGTGAAAATGAAAGGAGCTATTCAGTCAGAAGTTGAGAGTCTGGTAAAAAATAATACTTGGGAAATTGTTGAAAAGCCGCAAGATCAAAATGTGGTTGGTAGTCGCATTGTGTTGACCAACAAGTATAAACCAGATGGAACTATAGAGAGAAGAAAAGCTCGAATAGTCGCAAAAGGATACAGTCAGCAATATGGGGTTGATTATAACCAAACTTTTGCCCCAGTAGCAAGATTGGAGTCAATACGACTCATGTTGGCTCTTGCAGTAGAATTTGGCATGACAATTCGACAGTTTGATGTGGTAACGGCGTATCTAAATGGTTATTTGGAAGAAAAAGTATTCATGGAAATTCCAGATATGTTACCAGAAATGCTCGAGAGAATAGCCAAAGACAAACGAGCAGTTCAAGAAGTGAAGAAACGAGCTGCAGAAATGCTGAAAAGATTAGAGCAAGGAGCAAATGCTTGTCGATTGCAAAAAGCCCTTTATGGATTACGTCAAGCAGGTCGGCAGTGGCATGCTCGTCTTTCAGAAAAATTAACTAGTATTGGATTAGTACCAACGAAGGGAGAACCTTGCTTGTATCACGCAGAACGCAGTGGAGTTATGTTGTTACTAATCATTTATGTAGATGATATATTGGTGGCATCGACGGACCTTGAATGGATAGATGAAATCAAATCGAAATTATTAGAAGAATTTGAAATCAAGGACCTAGGCCGAGCAAAATACTGTTTGGGGTTGGAGATTAACCAACAAAAGGACTTCATCACGATAAAACAAACGCGATGTGTCCTAGATATACTAGAGAAGTATGGAATGAGTCAGTGTAATCCAGTGGCAACACCGTCTGAGCTTCAAAGTAAGAAAGTGGTTAAACCCACAGAGGAGTCCAAACGTGGTAATTTTCCTTATCGGGAGCTAATAGGAGCTCTAATGTACCTTGCTGTAGGAACCAGGCCAGATATTGCAAATACCGTATCAAGACTAGCTCAATTTACTAATGAACCTAGTAATCAACACTGGGCAGCAGGTAAAAGAGTTTTAAGGTATTTGGCTGGAACCAAAGACATAGGATTAATGTATACCAGTACAAATGAGCCTTTGTTCGGATATTCTGATGCCGACTGGGGAGGCTGTGTGATTGACCGACGATCTTTTACCGGTTATGCTTTCATCCTAGGAGGAGCAGCAATAACTTGGAAGTCGCAAAAGCAACGAACGGTTGCATTATCCTCGACGGAAGCTGAATATGTCAGCGTGTCTGAAGCCACGAAAGAAGCGTTGCATCTGCGCAGTCTATTATGTGAAATAGGACTTGAAGGTATGTCTAATGTAAAATTGTACCTTGACAACCGTGGAGCGCAGCACTTGGCGTCAAGTTTAGAGAATATTATTTAGGTATTATGCAAATCACAACTTACACACTTTTTTATTTATTATGAAAATACCTACTTTCTGTATATTGTTGCCCTAATCTGGGCACGCTAATACACTAGTTAGGTAAATACTTTAAAACACTCATTATTGGAGAACCAATCAAAACAACTACTCTTCTAGCTAATACTGACGAAGTATTGAATTACATGATAGGATTCTTAGCATTTTAAAGAAAAAAAATATATTGAAAATATTTCAATCATTTATTTACAATTAGTCATCACACTTTTTTATTTAATATGAAATTATCTACTTTCTGTATATTGGTACCTTAATCGGGTCACGCTAATATACTACTTAGGAAAACACTTTAAAACACTCATTATTGGAAAACCAATCAAAACAACTACTCTTCTAGCTAATACTGACGAAGTATTGAATTACATGATAGGATTCCTGGCATTTTAAAGAAAAAAAATATATTTAAACTACTTAAATTATTTATTAAAATTCAGTCATTCACAACAATTATTGAACCTTACATTCTATTTCAACTCTAGAAAAGTTGTACAAGTTTTTTCGAACTCGTTAGTTCTCATCAGTAGAGTATAGAAACATTCATTCATTATTTACAAGCCTATTCTTGATTTATTTTTTACAATTAATTATTTTTTATTTATTTGCTTTTATCATGTTTAGAGAATATTATTTAGGTATTATGCAAATCACAACTTACACACTTTTTTATTTATTATGAAAATACCTACTTTCTGTATATTGTTGCCCTAATCTGGGCACGCTAATATACTAGTTAGGTAAATACTTTAAAACACTCATTATTGGAGAACCAATCAAAACAACTACTCTTCTAGCTAATACTGACGAAGTATTGAATTACATGATAGGATTCTTAGCATTTTAAAGAAAAAAAATATATTGAAAATATTTCAATCATTTATTTACAATTAGTCATCACACTTTTTTATTTAATATGAAATTATCTACTTTCTGTATATTGGTACCTTAATCGGGTCACGCTAATATACTACTTAGGAAAACACTTTAAAACACTCATTATTGGAAAACCAATCAAAACAACTACTCTTCTAGCTAATACTGACGAAGTATTGAATTACATGATAGGATTCCTGGCATTTTAAAGAAAAAAAAATATATTTAAACTACTTAAATTATTTATTAAAATTCAGTCATTCACAACAATTATTGAACCTTACATTCTATTTCAACTCTAGAAAAGTTGTACAAGTTTTTTCGAACTCGTTAGTTCTCATCAGTAGAGTATAGAAACATTCATTCATTATTTACAAGCCTATTCTTGATTTATTTTTTACAATTAATTATTTTTTATTTATTTGCTTTTATCATGTTTAGAGAATATTATTTAGGTATTATGCAAATCACAACTTACACACTTTTTTATTTATTATGAAAATACCTACTTTCTGTATATTGTTGCCCTAATCTGGGCACGCTAATATACTAGTTAGGTAAATACTTTAAAACACTCATTATTGGAGAACCAATCAAAACAACTACTCTTCTAGCTAATACTGACGAAGTATTGAATTACATGATAGGATTCTTAGCATTTTAAAGAAAAAAAAATATATTGAAAATATTTCAATCATTTATTTACAATTAGTCATCACACTTTTTTATTTAATATGAAATTATCTACTTTCTGTATATTGGTACCTTAATCGGGTCACGCTAATATACTACTTAGGAAAACACTTTAAAACACTCATTATTGGAAAACCAATCAAAACAACTACTCTTCTAGCTAATACTGACGAAGTATTGAATTACATGATAGGATTCCTGGCATTTTAAAGAAAAAAAATATATTTAAACTACTTAAATTATTTATTAAAATTCAGTCATTCACAACAATTATTGAACCTTACATTCTATTTCAACTCTAGAAAAGTTGTACAAGTTTTTTCGAACTCGTTAGTTCTCATCAGTAGAGTATAGAAACATTCATTCATTATTTACAAGCCTATTCTTGATTTATTTTTTACAATTAATTATTTTTTATTTATTTGCTTTTATCATGTTTAGAGAATATTATTTAGGTATTATGCAAATCACAACTTACACACTTTTTTATTTATTATGAAAATACCTACTTTCTGTATATTGTTGCCCTAATCTGGGCACGCTAATATACTAGTTAGGTAAATACTTTAAAACACTCATTATTGGAGAACCAATCAAAACAACTACTCTTCTAGCTAATACTGACGAAGTATTGAATTACATGATAGGATTCGATCTATCATTCAAGAACGAAGCACATCGATATTCGCCATCATTTTGTTCGAGAATCTGTTGAAAGAGGACTAGTTACTCTGGAACATATTCCAACCTACCAAATGTTAGCGGATGTTCTCACTAAACCATTGTCAAAGGCACCACATTGGAGATGCGTGCATGATCTTGGACTTATCACTCTGGAGGAGTCTCCACAGCGTGCATCTTGAGGGGGCGTGTTAGCGATGTCTGAATTCCCCGCGGTTCAAGACGCACGCAATTTTGGTAGATGAGTGTATTATGATAGTTAGTATGTATGAATACTACTTAGTGTAAAATATAATTTTTTGATTGATGTAATCTGTCACTAATATTCTAACTGTATTTTCAATTATAAAATAAACACTCAGATGATTATAAATATCGTGTCTTCCAGTTAATTCTATCATATATAGACATGGCACTTTTTGTAAGTGATAACACACACTCTGTGGTATATTCAGTTAAATTTTCAAGTAAAAACATTTTCTAATTTCGCCGTAATCGCAAAAAACGTGAATTCTTCATATCTCGGCTCAAAAGCATCGGAGCAAAATTTTCTTTTTTTTAAAATTCATATTATTTTATGACAATTAAAATGCCGTTAGTTGCAATAAGTTTTATGCAAAATCCACTGAGATATTTACATTTGCTTAAGTTGCAAAATTGATTTTTTGCGTAAAAAAGTCGCAAATTAAAATTTTTGCAATATTCTTTTTGATTATGTAAATGTACGTCAAATGCAATATTTTTACCGAAACAGAACTGTAAAATATTAATATGATCTTTTAGTATAACAGTTTGATTTTTTTTTTAAATTAATTGCAAAAGAAATAATTAATATTTTGCAACGGGACAAAGTGCATTTCATTAATGGTAAAAATATGTACTATTTCTCATAATATCGTTAACATGCAGATTTTATATTTGTTTCTACAGTACTTCAAAGTTCGACGACCGAGAAATTCAATTTTTTCAGTTTCTTGTCATAAAATGTTATTAACAATCAAAACTTCGTTCTTTGCATATACCTACCTTATACCTACCCGGAACCCGTGACGAAGAAATTGACGGGTCGAACGTTTTTCTACGACCTTTAGAAACGAAGATATAAGCAAACAAGTAAGTTGCAAAATTCATTTTGTTTACAAAATGTTAAATAATCATTAAAGTCGCCATATTGAATGGTCAACACTATGTTTTTCGGATTCCTGAGGAAATTCTGTAGGGGGTAGACTAATTTTTGGCTTGTTCCAAAACTTTTCGAGAAATCGTTATTTTTGAATCTAAAATCACCGGACTAAAAATTTTTATTTGCAAACTGGGAAACAAGAGGTTAAAACATTAGTGTTACATCTGGTATTGACAGGGCAGCAATCTAACAATAATAAAATTACCAGAAAATTACCCTTAACCTTGACGTCACGCGTTAATTAAATTTAAAATGAGTAGTATAGTTTTTGTGAATTTATGAATAATTAACAAATATCAGAGTGATTTTAATTGCTGTTACGTTATTCTCGTATATTTTACTGTTCAAATTCGTAGGTATTTTTAAGTCTTTACACATATGAAATAACCCCATTACCCATAAAAACATTATCATCATATGAAATGATTTCCAAATTTTACATATTTTTTACTTCTATTTTTACTTATCGTTGTATTTTTAGGCTTTGAATGTCACCATATGAATCAATTGCTTATCGCTTAGAAAGATTTTTCCAGTCAGCAGGATGCAATTAATGATCTTCCACGCACCGGAAGACCACGTTTAGTCAGCAGATATGAGGAGAATAATCACTGGTACCGGAGATAATGGCAAACAACTCTGGAACATTCTGCTCAGCTGGAAGTGTGCATTCATTTCAACGGATTTTAGATTTACTACCATTCCTTCACACGGTACAATAGGCAGGACCGTAGCCAAGGGGGGTACCGACTTTGTCAGACTTGGCAAAAGTTGGAAATTTGAGACAAGTTGCAATTTTTATTTTGGTGAAAATTTTTTTTTTAGATTTCTCCCTCTCCGCTCATCAATTTTTTGGAGGAATTATTATATATTTATTTACAGAGTTGGCTTCTTAAGTTTATGAAGTTGGCAAATTTGAAAAATAACCCCCAAAACAGTTGGCTCGCTATGACTCTGGCAACAGGGAACTTGCATAAAAATATAATTTGGAAAATAATACTTACGAACGTAAGCTAATATCATTTAAATAATCCGTAGTTTCCAAAAAGAAAACTTAAATATAAGCCATTAAAGTCTGCATAATTTAAACTAATCTTGTTACGTGCCGCCATTGACTGTGATGTCAAAAAGTGCGCTGTCATATAGCGCCACAGTCACATACACGCTCCCACGAAAATGTATTCGATATTGGGTGTTTACAAATTTTGTGTGATAATTTATTAAATCTTAAAGCATTAAAAGTGCAAATATTCTTTCAAAATGGCCAATGGCGGTTTTTCAAACAGATAATCGGACAAATTACCCACGTTAATAGTGGCATCTTTTATAAAAAACACGGAAAGATTTTTCTTGGCGAAGTTCGCAGTGTCGAAGCTGACAAATAGCAAGAAGTAGTTTATTTTATTATTGTTTTAAAATTTATATAAACCCGAGGATAATTCAGATGATTAACACTTTCAGGACGGCAGCGGACTGCGCTTGCGGATTTGTCCGTTTACAGCCGCGAACTAGGGACTTTTTCAGATATGTACGGCTTAACAAAGTCAATATTTTTATGAATTTAGGGGAAATGTCAATAAAAAAATGCTAATAATAGAAATAAAACTTTTATTTACCAAACATAAAATATAAATATGTAAAATAGTAAAAAAAATAGAACTTACGATGGGAGGAGTAAAAGGGTTGAACCAATAATGTGTAATAGGCGGATACGTATGTTTTCGGTAATTAGTGCACCTCTTGTCGTACGTAGATATCCGGTTCCCGGAGCGAAAGGTTTTGTAGTGTATTCTATTATTTTTATATCTGTGATTGCTACCACCACTCTATTTCCGGTAGCCATACTGTCAAATATAATTCTGTGTCTGTACCATGTATGGGTATCACTGTTTGGCTGTCCATGTAAGAATAAAGTTGTATCCGTCTACATCGAGTTGAGTCATTGCCTTTATCCCTAAGAAACCCTACCAAATTTAATAAAAGACACTACAGGTTTAAATAATTGGTGCCAATATCTTTAGAACCAAAAGCAATATTTAAAGAAAAAAAAAGTTTTGTACACCAACGTTAAAAATAAGGGAAATCATATGCAGAATGTAGGTAAGTACACAACTGACGTTGCATTTTTACTGTATTATCAAAAATAAGAAACACCAAGTGTATATTAAGCCAAAATAACACTGGTCTACAATGTCCTAATGCTCTGATCTAACTTTTCTGAAGTATTTTGACTCGCTGAAGCCAATTTTGGACAAAAAAAAACGATCGTGCCAGTTTCCCTCTACCGCCCCCTTTTATCTCCTAATGGTGGCAGAGGGAAATTAACAAGACAAACACTTTTGTTTTGTCCAAAACTGGCTTCAGCTCAACAAAATACTTCAGAAAAGTTAGATCAGAATCTTAGGACATCTCTTTTGTCGTTTTTAGGGAATAAAAGGGGCAGCAGAGAAAAACTGACACGATAGGAACATTTTGTTTGTCCAAATTTGGATTCAGCGCGTCAAAATACTTCAGAAAAGTTAGTTGTTAGGACAAACAAGACCTTTTTTTGCCCTTTTTAGCGGATGGTCTCGGGGATGGTAGATGAAAACTGACACAATAGACAAATTTTTCGTCCAAAATTGGCTTCAGAGCGTCAATATATTTCAGAAAAGTTAGATGAGAACTTTAAGGCAGGACTTTTTTTGTAGACCCGTGTAACTAATGATATTTCGATGGAATACAAATGATTTTCACGTATGTGAAGGGTAGTATTTTTTTCCAAAATGTGTTATATGTGTTTAACCATCATTCACGTTGATTTTTATCTTTGAGTACACGAATAAATATTTTATTAAGCATTTTAAAAGGTGCATTGATACATTGGCGTTATACTGTATTTGTAAGATGTATTTTTCTGGGTATCTTTTAGTATTGCGGCTATTTGAAACGTAAAATAAACACAAAAATGCAGTTGCCGCCACTACAATTTTCAACCTCGATGTTAATGCAAATATAATGGGCTGTTCCCTATTTGACACACTGTGTGACGTCACAGCCATTCTCACGCTTATTGCCTCGCTTGAAATTAATAGTTAGCGATTACAAATTTTGCGATTTAAGGGCTGATATTTGGCACAGCCTTTTTTTCCCAGAAAAATAAGCACTCTAATGAAATAAAAAAAGTATGCAAAGGTAATTTGCACAAAAAATGAATTTGGAAAATAATACTCACACGCCTTGGTAGCGGTAATAGGCCGACATTAAATAAATAAGAAAAACTCACAAAATAGACATTTCATAATCATATAATATTCAAAAATTGATATGACTTTCATCTAGATAGTTTATATTAGAAATTTACGGTTACTTAGTTGATGAACAGTGATGGTGTCGGTGGTTACAACTCGAAATCGAAGGGTCGTCGCACAGCGGGAAATTGATGGCTTTTTTGGACAAAAATTGAGACGCGGCTTATTTCACAGTCGATTGCAGTAATTTTTTTTTAAGTAATCGTCAAGAGCTGTAGTTTACTCTACCACTGCTAAAATTTGGAAAAAGTCGATTCTTATTTTTACTTTTGACCATTAATGTGATTATCCCTGTAAGGACGGAAAGTCTATTTTTCTTATCGTATTTTATCACATTTTTAAAGTATGAAGTGCAAAGTAAGTATTTTAGAGTATTTTGATAATTTAAGGCTACATTCGATAGGCGGGTTTACCATGGTCGGACCTGTCAAAAGCGTTCTGACTGTATGGTCCGACTTGATCAGCTGAGTGGTCGATGTGGTCACATTTTAAAACTTGACTTGTGTGGTCAGAATCGTTCGACCAGTTTGAATTTCCTTCTTAAAATGGCGACAGTAAATAAGTCTGTGATAAATAAGGAACAATATACATTTGTGGAAATTACACATCATACCGGAGTAAAATTTAAGGTCCGATTGAGTGAATATGAAATTCAAAGAGCTAATTACTATTCAAATCCATGATAAATCACTGTTCAGAAAGTTAAAATACCGGTTTTTGAGGTTAGGGTTAACGTTTATGGAGATTGGAAAAATACTTAAGATTCTGACACGTTCGACCGCAAGTTCGGTTCGACTACAGTGGGCGGACCACATCGGTCAGAGGTCGAATGTAGCCTAAATGCCTAATTTTATGTTTTTGAGGTCGCGAATTAATGATGTCAAATTGCCGATATTGACAGTTGGCAACTGTCAACTAGCTGTCAAATAGCCATAAGGAATTAAAAGACTTCATTATCTAACTTTACGTTTTTTATGGTGGCTGAGTTCATATTTGATGTCAAATTGACAATATTGATAGATGGCAGCTGTCAAATAGCCATATATTATTAAAAAACTCAACATCATTGTATAGGCGTCTGAAAATAAGGAGTACGCCACCTGGTGGTCTATAGTCAAACTAATTATAGGCCTTTCAGTCATTGTCTCTTTAGTGTACGATGATATCAACAATAAGTAAATAATGATAAACTGAGATGCTAAGTTATTAAAAATATGATAGCGTTTAAAGGGGCTACACAAGATACAATTTGTTGGAGCCAACCTAGTCGGTATCCTTTGTAGATTGCAGGGACAACTCGTGAAAGTTGAGTTGGCACGACAATGTTCACAGCATATCCTCTTTGTATGTAGACACTTTTAACCAGGCATTGAGAGGGAAAAAGCTGGTGCAAATAACCGTGGCCCGAGGGGCCCGACTAGCAATAATAATGGGTAAGTGAAATTTTTGAAATAAGTAAATATATGCAATTTCAGTATATTTATAAAAGTAATATATACTATTGCACCATGCACTATTATGTTTTACCCTTGAATATTTCTATTTCATATTTTACAAAATACTGTTTCATTTATTTTACTTAAAGAATTAATAAATATCTTTTCAGTTACCTATATTCAATGTACCACTAATTTCATGGGTATTTGATCTGACATTTGTTTGTAAACATAGAGCATACACATTTATTAAGTTTTGTGTTGAATTTGGGTTGTACCACACAAAATAATATGTCCTGCATTTAAAACATATTCCCCTTCATACACACACTTAGAATTTTTACATTTTTAGTGCATAGTGCATACATTGCAATATGCTTAACCTAAATGTCACTTCATGTTTCCTGAAAAAAAAAGTTATTTAAACTACAACTGTACATAAATTTAAAGAAATATTTAAGTTTATTAATATTTAACTAGCCAGACACCGTTTATGTCGAAGAAACTGTACTTTTCAAGGGAGAAACTAGATAACCTAAAAAAATATGAATTTTGCTGAATAATGCCATTAACATCTTGCAAATCACTTACAACAAAATCTTGCAAACCTTTAGGTAATATATTATTAATGTTATTATTTTTAACGCCAAAAATATCAATAAACAGAAAAAAATCGATATAAGTATTCGCCAAATAAATAAACAAACGGCCTATAATTAGTTCACGAGTTCTCCACTTTGGCGCTGGCATCTTAAATTCAGACGCCTATAGCTTTTTGTTTTTGAAGACGCTGAGTTCTGATTTGACATCAAATTGACGATGTTGACAGTTGGCAGCTTTTTAATAACCACAAAATATCAAAAAATTGCTTGTGTGTTTTTGAGGTCGCTGAGTTCAAATCTTTTATTTTTTTTAATACATTTTTTCTGGCGTTACCTACATTAACGAGATAACAACTTGAAAACCCCTGGTGTTAATTCCTGTTTCTTTCTATTTTCATGAATCCTGAGATCACTAACCAATGGATCAGACGTAATTAAAAGTTGATGAAGGGTGTTTTCATTAGTTGACTCCCTACATCCTACTATGATGAGCTCCAGCTTTTCTAAAAGGTTTATTATTGGCCTCCTGGGCCTCTTCTGATAATAACCTTAAAGGTGTTCATATTGAATTAGCGATTTCAGTCCCATGAACTCTAAATATCGCCAAATTGATTGATCAGATTATGAACTCAGCAACCACATAAGTGATACAATGATGTTAAGTTTTTAAATACTTTATGGCTATTTGACAGTTAGTTGACAGCTGCCAACTGTCAATATCGGCAATTTGATATCAGATATTAACCCCCGACCATAAAAATATGAAGTTAGACATTTAAATTATCAAAATATTCTTTCTAAAAATGTGATAAAATACGAAAAGAAAAATAGACTTTCCGTCCGGATAATCGCATTAACACGTTGACTGTCCCGTGATTCACCTATGGGTCACGGACGCTGGTATTGCAGAGTCCACGAACCGTATGTGGGTCACGCAAAGAAATCGATTAATGGAAAATATAATCACAGGTTTTTATTTAGTTGCAGTGGACGTGTGACGGTTACCGTTATGTTATAATACCGACAGTCAATGTGTTAATAGTCTGGGTGCCAATCAAAAAAGGTGGAAATAAAGTATAGTAGAGGTTTTTTACGGATATCGGCACTTTAGTAGGTCTAGTTTAAGAATCCGGTTGATGCCACTATGGCACCCTTGGGCAATTTGAGATATTCAAGATAGCGGCTTATCTAAGGTGTAATTTTTTTAAAATTTTAATTTACCAAATGTGATACATCGTTTTCTGTTTTTCAGGTTCGAGAACACAAATATGAGGTCTAAAAAGACTTAAGGCAATTCTTTCTGTGTTGCGCTATCAAAATATAAAATAGGTGTCGATTGTGGGTATTAAAAACAGATTCGATACAAAGAGAAACATACCTCAGAAATAAGATGCAATTATGTTTTACAACAAATAATTCCCCCTTTATTTAATAATTTAATATTAAACTTTCTTCCGTAAGGAATTAAAAAGTTATTTTTAAGTTGGGACATAATTTAGGTTTATGTTTTTTGAGTGTGATATCTGAGAGTGTTGATCTAGCAACGCAACATGAAGAAGCGGTTACCATTATGGTACAGCAACTTATTCACGAGATTAAAGGAAATCCAGACGTCGCATCGTCGTAAATGTAATAACCCATATAGCACAGAATATTGTACAAATATTGGTTTTTGGTCCGTCACGTACATTCAATATACGGTATATTTTATGGATATTTTAAAAATATTGAGAGAAAATATATTTTATCCTACATTCTGTGGACATTTTTAAAACATATGAAATTAAATATTATCTTGCTTATATTTGCTAAATATTCAGGAATATTAAAAATTGCTGCTCTAAACTTTAATCCACATCTAAAAGCTCTATTTGCCATGAAGGCATTAAAGGATTCTTTTAAAATTTAAAATTTTTAAATGGATAAAATAATAATAATAAAGAATACGGCTAGGTACCTCATGTCATGACTCGTAGATCTTTTTTCTAAGTGTGTGTTTTAGATTTTGGTTTAAAAAATTACGTAATAAATAAATAAATACAAATTATTCCTAGAATTGAATTTCTTTCGTACAATATTAATTATTATAAGGAATAGTATATTCGTACAACTTTGCTCCAACGCGCCATTCTAAGTGCACATGCGTACTTTGCGTCCCCTACGAATCCCATGTCATGTCGCCATCGTCATAACAACGTAACGTATATATGGTGAAACGAATGAATTATTTTGTGATGTGTAGTTGTGAATATGAGCATTTTATGGTAATAGTGGAAGTAAAAAGGTAAATATTTTAATGTTATTAATTATAATTATAGTGTAGTTATTTAGTTTCTATGGGCACAGTTACAAATCTTTGGCATTGAAAAAGGTTGCAGCCATCTTGATCATTTCAACTACCTAGTATTTTTGCGATTCTTTCCGAATATCACATCTTTCTTTCTGTCGTAGAATGGGTACGAATTGTATAGAAAACCACTATTTCTTTCCTTAAAAATTGACTCAATGTAATATTTAACGAAGAAAATGATTTAACCTCAAAGGTTACATTCCCTAGTGAGCAAGTAAATAGGTTGTTTTGCTGTATTAGAGAGGTAATACGAGTAAGTCTTGGAAAAACACCCATTTTATCACGAATTAGGTCAAAAATGAAAAAAGGAGCAATGTATTTACCTTTTTTGGACCAAAATAAGATGTTTTACTCTTGTGAATTTTTTCGAAAAATGCATATTTTTCGAGATATGGGCACTCAAAAATTCCTAAAAATGGGGGAGGGAAACTTTTCTGTAAATTGCGTTTTCACCGAGTTTTTCCGGAAAAATATGAAAGACTATTCCCATCTTTGAAATTGTAGCGTTTTAAAAATATGTAATTTAATAATTTGAAAAAATTCAGAGGTGGCTTTGAGGAATTCTAAACATTTTTTGTCTTTTGGAGTTTTTTTGTAACTTTCTAATTTTCCAAGTTACAGGTAGTTTTTCAGGATAAATACTTAATGTACTAAATTTTTTGCACATTAAAAAATTTTTCCGGAAAACTTTTTCACATTTTTAATTTAAAAATTGTATTGAACCTTTAAAAATGGTATAACTATATAGGTTTCATATTTTTTTATAATAATAGATATAAATCACGCTCATTTTTCGAATTTTCATGTGCAAAAAATGTAGTATATTATTTATCGTGAAAAACTGCCTGTAACTCTCCAA
Source organism: Rutpela maculata (assembly GCA_936432065.2). NCBI lineage: Eukaryota > Metazoa > Arthropoda > Insecta > Coleoptera > Cerambycidae > Rutpela > Rutpela maculata. The sequence goes on from OW386285.2 coordinate 55,979,412, forward strand.
GAGACAAAAAATATTTAGAAGGCCTCAATGCATACGTTTGAACTTTTTCAAATTTTTAAATTACATATTTTTAAAGCGCTATAATGTCAAAAATGGGGGTAGTTTTTCATGTTTTTCCGGAAAAACTCGATGAAAATGCACTTTACCGAAAAGTTGTAAATAAAAAAAGTCTTGTATTCCGATGATACATTCACCTGAATTTTTTCAGATTTTTTTTTCAATTTTTACATTTCCCTTCCCCCATTTCTAGGAATTTTCGAGTGACCATTTTGCGAAAAATATGCATTTTTCAAAAAAATTCACAAGAATAAAAATATCTTATTTTGGGCCAAAAAAGGTAAATACATTATTTTCTTTTTCATTTTTTAATTCTGTTTTTATATTTCTTTTAGGAAAGAAAATTCTCAGATGGAAGAGAACCAGGAGGATCTTCAAGAATATCATACCTTTTAATATAATATGTGTATGCATATATATGTAATAAATATTGGACCTTTTGCTGTGTCTTTTCTATCTATCTCTTTTCTCAGTTTTATCTCATTTTCTGAACATGCCACATTACCACAGTGTGGCGTGATACGTAAAAATGATTCTTTCAATTATTTACTTGTTATAAAACGTTTGCCGCTCATTATAAGACCAAGTCCATTTAAAAGAGAGTAGAAGCAGCATTTACTTGTACCACATAGCACTGTGACATGATGCCACGTTATCTAGAGACTGCTGTGTAATAATCTATTTCATCCAATGTTGCCTAAAGTTATTACGTTCATACATTTTACCAGAAAAATTTGGTCAATTTGTCGAATTTGTTGTCTGCATGATTAAAACAAAAGTTATGAGAATTAATGACATGACAATTTCAGCCTGCATATCGAGCAGAGGTGGGTGGTGAAATTTAGAGTATGTCTTATCGCAGTGTTAGAACATGGCGCCCCATCAAAACTTTTAAGACAACATTATATCAACATAAAATGAAGAAAATTTACAAAAAGAATCTTGCAAGAAAAATGTAAAAAAATAACTTGGACATGCTTCAGTTTTTGCAAATTTCAGTTACGGATTTTTTTCAATTCATTGTTTTTATTTAGTCTTGATAGTGATGCCTTAAAGTTTTCTTGGGCCCTATGTTCCAATACTGGAATAAGGCATACCCTAAATTTCATCAACCACCACTGTAGTACGAGAAGAGGACATTCTAAAAATATTTTTTGCAGTTTATACAGTGTGTCCCACTTCGTACTAAGCCATCCCTGTAACTTGGCTATTTGTATTTGGATTTGTATATATTTTTTATAGCACATAATATCCATAATGAGCTACCTTTGGAAGGTAGAACTGTTACTCAATCTCTATTTCAAAGCCAACTGTGACGTTTTTAAAATGGGAATTTTGCAAAAGTAACATTAGCGATTGAGATAGAGGAAAAATGTATTTGGAAAAGTCGTTCAGAAAAATTAAGTAAGTTCAAATATGAATTTTCATTTAAAAATATTGATTTTTTTTTTTGAAAAATATTGCAAAATTTTTTCTTTTAATTAAATAAATTATCAACATGTAAAATGGTTTATTAAATTAAAAATTTTCAACTATTTTCTAGGATTCATAGCAATCTGGATGCTCTAAACTAACCCAAACCTCGAATTTTTCTGACTTGCAATATTTTTCTAAAAAACAAAAAATCAATATTTTTAAATGAAAATTCATATTTGAACTTACTTAACTTTTCTGAACGACTTTTCCAAATACATTTTTCCTCTATCTCAATCGCTAATGTTACTTTTGCAAAATTTCCATTTTAAAAACATCACAGTTGGCTTTGAAACAGAGATTGAGTAACAGTTCTACCTTCCAAAGGTAGTTCATTATGGGTATTATGTGCTATAAAAAATATATACAAATCCAAGTACAAATAGCCAAGTTATAGGGGTGGCTTAGTACGAAGTGGGATACACTGTAGAATGTACCTGAAACATTTTTAAAATGTTTAAAAATATACAACGTTTACAAATATTCTTAGGGCGTCCATTAAATAGACTTAAAACATTTTTAATATATTGAAGAATATACAACAACATTCTTATATGTTTCCAAGACATCCATAAAATATACAAGAAAAACATTATATGAACGTTTTCAAAACATCCGAAGGGTGACAAACAAATGTTCTTAAAACATCCATAAAATCGCTACTACCTAATTTAGTAGATTCTACAAATATTGAATATCCACAATAAAATATTTTATGTATGTACATAAAATGTGTTTGTGCTATATGGGAAGTGATGACACCGATGTTTTTGTCTTACTTGTATATTCTTATAATTTATTAGATTTGAAAAACGAGATTTTTATGGTTTCTTTTAAGTCGCTACGAACCACCACATAAATTAGGTTTTAAAACACAAACAAATCATACCATATTTATCAGCCGCAGATGCTTTATCTGGTAGCGACACAGTGGCTCAGTACCATGGGATTGGAAAAAAAAAGGTCATTAAATGTTTAACGGATGGTCGGGTTTTAACGCATTTGGGTCTTTTAGACAGCAATATTGAGGGTGTTTTTCAAGAATTTACAATTTTTGTAGCTTCGTGTTATGGCGTAAATAATGCTAGCAAAATGACTGATGTTAGAACTTCTCTATAAAAGTAGGACAAGCCCAACTAAAAGCACCGCCACTCTCTGCTCTTCCACCAACTACTGAATGTTTTCAAGAAAACGTAAAAAGGGCACATTTCCAAACATTTTTGTAGTTGTCTCTAATGGATTTCTCTTGACCAAATATAGATGCCACTCAATACGAGTGGAAAGCTGATGAGGATAAAATGGAATTACATCCGATCGCCTTGCCAAAAAATATTCAAATTGCCCCAGATTACATTTTGGCATTAGCAAAATGCTCATGCAAGTCAATAAATCCGTGTAACACAACACGATGCAGCTGCGTGGCTAATGGCTTGTCATGCAGTTTAATGTGCAATTGTCTGCAACTAAGCACAGAACATTCTTACTAGAATCCTCATACGAGAATTTCTGAAAATAATACTTCTGACAGTGAAGATTCCGAAGAAGATTAAATGTTGTTTTTGATGTTTCGTTGTTTACAGATTTTACAATAAGAATTAAAAAAAAACAAAAAAAAATTAAAAAAATTACAAAAACAAAATTAAGTAAGTAAATCATAAAAAAATATAAAATAAAAAAAGGATGATCAAGTCTTTCCACCCTACAAAAATACAGAATATTAAATTTACGTTTGCTTAATTTTTGAAAAACTTGTTTTGAGCTAGCAGGTCCTTTTAATCAATGTTTTTAAAAGGTAATTCACGCATTTTAGGGTTACGCTCCTACGCATACCACTTTTAAGGATATGGTGTATTCGTATTCTTAAAGCGTAATTTGGTTATGCATAGAGCTGGGCAAATATGTACTTACAAATACCTCATAAGTATTTAAATAATAGAAAGTATTTAAATACCGAGTATTTAAATACTTCTTGCAACAAGTATTTGTATTTATACTTGCAAATACTTTATCTGAAATATTTACTACTTAGTATTTGTCAAAATGATCCTAAAGTATTTATAAATACTTAAACTATTTAAATAACTGGGAAGTATTTAAATACTTCTAAAAAAGAATTTAAATCCTTTTCTGACAGTATTTAAATACTTTCAGAAGTATTAGAATCTTAAAAGTATTTAAATAAATACAACAAATATAATCAAATACGCCAGGGAGACAGGCAGATACTCGTCAAGAATCAAGATATGTACTATACTATGTAGTTAATAAATACATTGCATCATTCAGTCTTCAGTCATTCACGTCTTAATAATTCCCAGAAAGTTAGTTGAGAGCAGACATAGACAGTAAGTGTTAAGTGTTAATATTAACACACATGTTTTGTGATTGTGACAGAGAACAGTTGAACTAGTCTCTGTGCTTTATTTGGGTATTTGCAGAAGACGCAAAGGTCTAGCTCTACGGATAAGTAAAAGTCCAATACCCAACTAGAACTGATTAAGTATGAGGTATTAAAATAGTGTTGTAGAAGTTCATGAAAGTCATGAAACCTAAAATTTTGACACCTCAAATAGTCAAATAGTATTTAATATAATAATGATAATGATAATAATAAGTCTTCTGGCTGCTGGTTTCCGGGTCTTCTTCCGCGTAGACTTGGTTGAGTGGTTCACTCAACCAAGTCTACGCGGAAGAAGACCCGGAAACCAGCAGCCAGATCACCAGCTCCGCGAAAGCCTTAGCACTAAGATAATAAGTCTTTATTGATTTCTACAAAAATAGAAAATACAATTTGGTAAAGTAGCCCAGACGACAGAGAACATTTTATAGTGAAACCCACAAAACTTGCAAACTAAATAATTTTTTTTTATGAGTTCGTGAAAGTGTATAGAATAATATCCTGAAAAGTTTACATTCCGCTTGGATGCAGAACATACAAAAAAAAGGGAAAGAAATTTTTTTTCATCCATTTTTTCAAAATTTTTAAATTAAGTCAGGGTAGAAAAAAACAAAAATAGAATAGACCACATATTTCTGAACAAAAAATATTCTAATAAAATTTATCGCTAAAGCCACGGTATTTCTGGAAAAAAATAATGAAGTAACTTTGCCACTCTGCGCGGCCAAGCGCACGGTTAAATGCATACTACGGAACCTCTAAAAATTCTTAGCAGTTCTAACGAGTAAAATAAAGCTTTCTTCTCTTTCTGATTACACGTTTTTAACATTTCTCTTAGTGACGACATTTTGAGAAAGTCCAGCCAATTTTTTTTTTAGGACATGTCTTAAATTGTTGGTTAGGCTTTAATCTTTATGAAAAACATTGTCCTAAAGGATCGAGGGGGGGGTGCACGGACACTCAGGGTGGGTTCAAAATATTTCAGTGTTATCAAAGTATTTAAATATTCAGAAAGTATTTAAATACTAAGTTTAAACTATTTAATTATCTTTATTATTTATTATTTAAATACTTTTATCTTTTGAAAATACTTAATATTTAAATACTTTCAATTTTCTGAAAGTATTTAGTATTTAATATTTAAATACTTTTTCAAAGAATTTGCCCAGCTCTGGTTATGCAACAAAACTAGGTACTATTTTTTTTGCTTTAAAAATTAATTTATTCTCCGAATCAGACGCCTACTTCCATTGCATTTCAAAAGGTAACTTTCATTTATTTGTTTTTGCCTCGGAGTAAAATGAACGATTATTGATTTATTAATATTTAAAAATAATCTATTTGAGTTAAACCGTAAATTATATTTATTAAGCATAACTTAGCAGCATTCAAGGCATTATCACCACTATATAAATAACTATTATTATCCGCAAACATAATTATATTTGCTTAATTATTATTACTTATATCTGGTAAATCGTTCACAAAAATTAGAAACAGTAATGGTCCTAGTACCGATCCTTGTGGTACACCACAATTAATTTCCGCTGTATGTGATTTTATATTGTCAATTTCTACTAGTTGCTTACCCAGATACGACGGCCCATCCAACAGACTACAGACGGCCTATCCAACCAACCGACCTTCTCGGTACACTTTGAAGATTACCATGCGAACTCATGAAAGTGATCTGGTCTGCTGGAGCCAACATTTTCGGTACGCTTTGAAGACGCTGGAATTCCAGCAGACTAGCTCATTTTAAGAGTTCGCATGGCTATCTTCAAAGTGTACCGAGAAGGTCGGTTGGTCGGTTGGTCGGTTGGTTGGTTGGTTGGTTGGTTGGTTGGTTGGATCGTCTGTAAGCCCCTTAAATCGTTGATAAAATCAAGTGCACATCTCGTAAGTTGCTTTACCCAACAGGAAATATCCCCGATTTCCACAAAAAATCACTTAAATTCTGCTTGTTAATTGGTTAAAACACAAACAGAAATGAACGAATATAAAATATAAACAAATAAAAAAAATTCTTTTTGTATTTTATTTTCTATTTGATAATTATGAGAAAAACAAATTCTTGTTAAGAAATTGTTTGTAACAATTAATAATTATTAACATTAACATATAACAATAGGCTTTATTTATGATTCACTAATTCTATATTTTAAATCCATTACTTGAAATATATTCGCATGAACATTAGTATTACAGATTGACTTAATTTGGTGCTAGAGAGTTTATTGTGAGTTTTGTTAAGTAATTGCCACAAGCTGATAATAATGAATTTCAATAGACTCTATTCTGATAATAGACGAAAGTCTATTCGTCTATCTAACTTTTCACATCGCGAGGTCGATCCGTATTTTCAAATACCTTTTTCTCGTAAACTGATAATCCTAAAAAAAGTTTCAAATAAAAAAGTTACGTTCATTCTTTATTTTTATTTCTTCTCATCTATTTGGAAAGATAAAAAGTTTCCACTTGCCATATTTATTGAAGCAAATTCTCACATTTTATCATGATAGCCTTTGAAAAAAAAAATTATATTTCCTGCACTTATTACAATATGACAGTCATATTAATACATTTTCTTAAAAAATAAGTAGTCATAAGACTGTTCAAATTTGAAGTCAATTTATTATTCTGTTTTTGAGTAGAGCGAGTTGAACGAAAAAATAATTACTAAAAGAGGCCTACGAGAGAAATAGTCTGAAAAATTTGTGACGCTGTTACATAATCATTTATACAATTAAACTACTCAACGTACTATTACGAAATTTAGTGGGATTCTATTCTGAAGCGGTTAAAAAAATCACACGTATCCGTTAAGAATTGCGACCTCTAGAGTATTTCCATACATACATACGTACAGAGCAACTGACGGAGAAGTATTTCAATCAATTTTCAATAGCAATTATATAACTTAATAAAGTTCAGATTAATCTACAAATGGTTCATTTTTTAAGGTAGAACATTCTCTTTCCAAAAAGCTACAATTAAGATTGTAATAATAATTCAGGTCCCTTCTTATTGTTTGTAACTTTACTGAGCAAGCGTTTTGAGGAGAGGTTTGTGCCTGAGGAATATGTTAAAAAATAAGTTAAAAAGAATTGCATATTTTATTAATACAACAAATAATACTACATTTTTATAGTAACAAAATCAAGTATCACTTGAATAATCACAAAAACAGAGTGCTATTACAAAGTGATATATGGAATAAATATAATATTAGGAATAATTTATGTGCAGTGTACATATACAAATTTATTGTCTACGTGGCTATCATTTTATGATTTTCATGTAAAATAGGATATAAAAAACCACATTTTATCCAATTCATGGGTTTTACCTTATACATTATTAAAGAAAACTAATTGAAGGGAACTGAAAAATAATTTTGCTTTTTGGTAATACATGATTCTAAACTAGATTTGTTTTACGCAAATTAATAATCTTAATCTTAAAACATAACATTTTAATGGCATGGCCGTGGTACAACAAAATATTAAACGAAAGCAAGTTGAGAAGAAATACTAAAATACTAGTTTTAGTCAGAAATCCAGTTTCTCGGAAAATGCTCCTAAAATGTCTGGGTGTGCATTTGAAGTTTTGGTAAAATATGTACATTATCTGAAATTACCTTGCACATCTAAATATAGAGTGCGCTTTCTGCCCGCAATTGCAAAAAAGCGTAAAAAAATGTTATCCGGAATTTTTTACATTACTGAAAATTGACTTATTTTTCTTTCTAGATGCGGATACTGTCGAATTATTCCAGAAATTGTTGTTAACAAATGCTACAGAAATAATTTAAATAAAGCGTATCCAAAAAGTCAGTAAATTTCAGGATCGAGGTATTTTTAAAATTATTTCATGTCATAATTTTATGATATGAAATCTGCAATAACGAATGTGCAACTTTTGGTTGATATTGTGAGAATAAATTATCAGGTAGTAATTTAGTTTCAAGTATGCATAATATAAATATATAACTCCGATATTGTTATAATTCATGCATAAGAAGTAAATTTATTTTATTTAGTTGCGCGTTGTTTTCTGTATCTCATGAATATTTTAAGTCATAATTTACAGAGTAATAATTTTTGTTTGCAAGTAAATTACTCTCTTAATTTTTCTTTTTTTTTTCTTGATAACAAATGATAATATTTATGTATAAGTAAAATAAGCATAATAAGAATATCTTGTAATTGTTTTGTAATCATAGTAAATTGGTGTATGTCACTGATCGACCAGAGCGTGCCTACTCAAAACGGTAGTGAGAAGAACGCAGCGCTGTACAAAAGTAATCATATCTTTTATAACAATAAAGCAATGCAGATATTTCTGTTACTAAAAATTGTTTCATTCTTTTCTGTAATCATATGTATGCATCTATCCGCCATCGTTTTAAAAATGTCTCGATGCCGAAACATACACATACACTACTCTTTTCGGGTACGCTTTGTTTAAACAATTTCTGTACCACTTGCTAAAAACATTTTCCAGAACAATGGACAGCACCTGAATCTAGAAGGAATAAGATTTCGATTGGTTTGAAAATCATTAAGGAATATTAAAAAATAAACGTAAATCCGGTGTGGACATAAAATTAATCAATTTTCAGTACTTTAAACGAAAATAAAAAAAAACGTCCTTTTGGAATCTTAACCAGAATGGTATCCTCCACAGTTAGATACGCAAATTCCAAATATTGTACGTATTTTTTTCGTTTTTTATTCCACTGTAAGAAAATATCACACTGTATTCAGTTTTTTGCATTTGACTTCTGAATCCTGAAAGTATGTTTAAAAAATAAAACGCTTTTACTGTTCAAACAATAACTTAACAATAACAGAGAAAACGAGATTATACAATTAAAAAAAAAATGATTGATTGTAGTTAGGCCAAGGCAAGGAGTAAAGGAAGGTCCAATAATTCCAGGAAATCTGGAATTTGTTTTTGTTGCTTTAATTATATCTTCTGGTAAATATAGGTATAAATATAAAGTTTTTTTCTCGTACGATGTTGGCGTTAGCCGTCATATTGACTTAATGGCACCGAAACTTAGTTTTCCGTATATATCTCCTAAAATATTAACTTTTAATTGTATACAAGAAAAGTTCTCAGTACTTTTTCCTCAAGTTAACAGTTTCAGAGATGCAGTCGTGCGAAGGTGTATACTTGGATCTGACTATGGGAAAAAGTTAACTTTTACTTGCAATACCTGCCAGTTCCGGTGCAATATGCGCAATTTCTCGTTATATGGAACATAAGACAATAGTGAATAGTTTAATAAATATTTAATAACAATAACAAAAATAACAATAAAAGCCTTTATTACACAAAGATATACATAGTCCATAGTCCAGTCAATGAAAGAGTTGTAGAGAACATTGAAGAGGGGAGAATTTTTCTCTTCAGGAATGTGTTGTGGGTAGTTAGGAGGTAAACATACTAAAAGTCCCCGCCCCTAGTCCCGCCGCTTCTAGGAGTGAGGGGGGGTGGAAAGGTTCATTTTTCGATTATTCGTTTATAACTCGGAAACGATGCGTCGTACGGAAAAAGGTAATCTATGCAAAATTAAACGTAATTAAATTTTCCACAAGAATGATTATATTCATTTTCTTCCTATGTATTATAGTTTACGAGATATTCGCCAGCGAAAATAGATAATTAATAAAAAAAAAAGATCAATTATGTACCTTGAATATTTCCATCAAAGCGGTTTACCGTGGTCTGCTAATATATCACAGTCACAAAACAACCTTTATCTTACAATACTCGACGTATTTACTAACGTAATATTTTGTCGAAATCTATACATTTTCTTAAATATACTATGTGACTCACTTAAAATGAAGATACCCTTATAACTTATTTTGTTTCCGATTTGAATCAAATTTTACTCAAGTATAGAACAAATTAGGAGCTACTTATGACCAGAAAATCATTCACCTGCTGTAAAGGCAAAGCCACCTGTGGTACCAAAATATGAGGAAAAAGATTAAAAATCATATTCATGGGTCTTGACGAATTTCACGTAGCCACCACAAATTGTGGAAACTGAGGATCCCCTTTGCCAGATGAGCTTATGTATGAGAAATCCCCCATCAATAACCAAATCAAATTTTGGTGTATGTACGTTTGTGGCGCCGATCGGATGCATTTTTTAGAATTTCTAACAATAAAAATGTTTGTTTTTTTTCAGCATATTTTGGTACCGCAGGTGACTGTTTTGTAGTAGCCGAATGTTTTTCTGGTCATAAGTATAGACTCTAATTTGTTCTATACTTGAGTAAAATTTGATTCAAATCGGAAACAAAATAAGTTATAAGGGTATCTTCATTTTAAATGAGTATATACACTGTATATTTAAGGAAATGTATAGATTTCGACAAAATATTACTTTAGTAAATACGTCGAGTGTTGTAAAATAAAGATTGTTTTGTGACTGTGATTTATTAGCAGGCCACGGTAAACCGCTTTGATGGAAATATTCAAGATACATAATTGATTTTTTTTATTAGTCATTGATTTTCGCTGGCGAGTATCTCGTAAACTATAACACATAGGAAGAAAATGAATATAAACATTCTTGTGGAAAATTTAATTACGTTTAATTTTATATAGATTACCTTTATCCATACGACGCATCGTTTCCAAGTTATAAGCGAAGAATCGAAAACAGGAACCTTTCCACCCCCCTTCCCCCTGAAGCGGCAGGGCTAGGGGCGGGGACTTTTAGTATTTTTACCTCCTAACTACCTCAAACACATCCCTGAAGAGGAAAATTCTCCCGTCCTAAATGTTCTCTACAATCCCCTTTTGGGCATTCATTGATTGGACTAACATTACAAAAAATAATAAACAAATAGTTTGAGCGAGATTCAGTAGGCAGCCTAATAAGTAGAATACCCCAGTTCTTCCATCTAACCCTAAATAGCCTACAGCCTAATCCACATCCCAAAAACCCCCAGATATCGAATTTCAGTCCTATCGGACCACAAATGAATGAAAATGGTCCGTCACCTTGGCGCTACTTTGATTTTTTTCAATAACAATCCATTGTCAAAGGACTTATACAAGTGTGCAAAATTTCAGCTTTCATAATAAGAAATGCGATAAAATTCCGTCACAAATTTTGAACCGGAAAGACAGTTATAGTATAAACAAATATTATTGGAACCGTTCAATAACAAATAACATGACTTATTGTTGCTTTACTCCTTTCCACACCACCTTGCGTTTGAGTACGTGGGGCGTTTTTTTTTTTTCAGTGGAGATCGGGGACATTGCCTGTGTGGTAGGTTTTTTTTTTATTATATGAGGTTAGGTTCATTCTATTTTTCTAGGCTTCGACGATAAAGGCTAATTTTCTTGGACTTCCATAATAGTGCCCGCACTCTCACTCTGTTCTCCTGGAGCCATGCGATTTTCTGTCTTCTAGTATATTAGCTCTAGTTGTACTATATTTTCACCACAATCTTTATTATCTCCCACATTTTGATAGCTGGTATAGGATTGTTCTAGACAATTGATGCAGATTGTAGAGCAACGGAGGCCCACATTTCTGCAACCACAAGCTGCCCTGCATCTTCTTGTACATGTGAAGGACATTGTCTTCAGAAGCGATTGTGGAGCTGGGTCCTTGGCGGTGGTAATTGGAACCAAACCATATTGGAGTTTTCCATTCTCAGTCTAGTGGGCTCTTGTTGATATTTCCGTACCATTTTAAACTGATTCTCAGAGAATGCTGACGTGCCTCTGTCTGAGTGGGAGGCAATCTTGCGAGGCTGGAACGATTTTTTGCTAACGATTGTGCAAATATTTGAAACCTTAATTAATATATTGTGCTTCCATCTTCCTTGGCTCCATAAAATGCTGCTATAAATAACTATTCGTGGAGTCAACAAAGATTTTCACTTCGGAAAAATTCCGGGAAGCTGTAACTTTTGAGAATACATCTCTGAACATGTCAGGAACAACATACCAAAAGTTACTAACAATAGTCCTTGATCGTAATTTGTTATTAAACAAATTAGTTGCAAAATACCAGTCTTTGTCAAACATATCCTAAAATAATTTTTTTCTTTCAAAAAGTAATTGCGTCATTCGAAAGTATGGGAAATTTCACATCAAAAATGTATATGAAGTTTTTTTGTACGATCAAAAATGTAAGCTCCAATTTTTTTTTTGTTTAACTTACGAAAATGGAACGCGGAGATATGTAAGTATGGTAAGCGAAGCGCGCGCGGCCTCGGGCGCGCTACACTAAATTTGTTGTAACTTTTGAACTAAAATTGACCTCACGAAAGCTTAAATGAAAGAATAAACATGTAGCTATTGGATTATTATATTTTCAAATATAAAGATGAATGTATGTAGGAATAGTACATATATGAAGTCGGAACATAAAGAGATTTGCGATGAAATAGGTAAAAGCTCTACCATTTCTAAAAATTTAAAAATAAAACTTGGGTCCTTCACATTTTACTCTTGAAGTAATGTATAAAAGATCCGATGGGTGAAAAAAAATTCACAAATTTATTTTTGAAGATGTACACTTTCAAACTTTCAAAATTTTGAGAAAATGATAAAATTTGATATATACAACTAATTTTAACCACCTATTTATCTGGTTTAAATCGCGTTATTAGATCTCTGTAGGTGGGATTTTTAAAGCTTGATATGTGTGCTTTAAGATGCTTCAAGAGGATTTAACTTAAAAATTAAATTACCCCCCCCCCCCTTTTTTTACGAAAATAAGAAAAAAAAAATTTTTGTTGCTCTAAAATTCGTGAAATTATGGATAAAATAAAAGTTAATAACTCTTATAAAAAAAAATATTTAGCTCACCTGTGCAGCATAAGTTTATAAGTAAATCTGATGAAGAAAAAATTTTGGAATATGCAGTATGTTCGCGATGGGGTTTACAATAGGTGTAATGGCTAAAATTTTTAACTTTTCGAGAAAATGTCATTCTTTATAAAAGTTTTTGCTTGCCGAAAAAATGGTAATGAAGTTAAGAAAAATTATATCTTTTATACGGGGTGCCCAAAAATTACAAAAACTTAAAATTCCGTAAGAGTAAACTGGTTATATTTTTTATTTTGGAACAAAATGTGAAATAGAACTGTTGTTTCAAATTATATGGTCTCTCCAAATTCAAAATTTCATTTGAATATTGCAATGTTTCGAAATAAGTGAATTTTTAGTTAAATACTTGTCGGTTTTTGTTAAATTCTTATTTAGCTAATTGCATTCGAACAAAGCAAGTAAATATCAGATAAACAATTCTGAATTTATAAAAGCAAATACAAGGTTGTCACTTTATTAAACATCACAATTCAAAAATATTGCCTTCCAGTATGGTTAAAATGGGGTTTGTATGGAAATATTTTATTCTCTTTCAAAATTCTTTGTGTGCGAGTTTCTTTAACCACCTCCAAATGCCGGGCTCGATTTCTTAACGAAAGTTGGGGATTTTCAGCAACGATGCCAACACTAAAATTGTGGTGGCGTCATTTTGATCATACATTTTTTCTTTTTCTTTACGTCAAGCACTGAACCAGTTTTGAATAATTTTTTGGCCAATTTATGAACTGCCATTCTGGAAACATACACATTGGGAAATCTGAATTGTTGAAGAACGTAACGGTATGAACTTCCACCGTCTCCATAGCACTCTATTCCCTGCTCGACAGTTAACGATTTAAAAATAATTTTTGAATGCAGATATATCATGTTATGTAGACGTAACTAGGTTAAAGCGCACCTAACAATCAAATAGGGCATTACAGGAATTATACAGGATGTTTCTAAAATAGAATTCCAAATTTCTACAGCCATATAATTCAAAACAACTTCTTTATTTCACATTTTGTTCCAAAATAAAAAATATAACCAGTTTACTCTTGCGGAATTTTAAATTTTTGTAATTTTTGAGCACCCCGTATAAAAAATATAATTTTTCTCAACGTCATTACTATTTCTTAGGCAAGAAAAAACTTTTATAAAGAATAACATTTTCTCGAAAAGTTAAAAATTTTAGCAATTACACCTATTGTAAACCCCATCCGCGGACATACCGTATATAAACCTACTTTCACGAAATATCGAAAACATATTTAAAATATTCACGTTGTCATGAGTCAAATTATAATACTTGAATAAAAGAAAGAGATTGCAAGTAAAATATCTTCAAAGCAAGCAGTACGCATTATCTGTCCCGCACGCTGCGCTGTGTGTGTCCGCAGAGCATTGCAAAAGTAGTTTGGATACTTTTTGGTCATCTTGTAATGCTATGTACATTGTACAATATCATGTTCTCTCAGCTTCTTTTTAAGTTTTTATGTGAATATTTAAATTGTGTCTTTAATCGAATAATGTTTCGAATTATTTTATTGCTTTATGGAAGTCGGCCATATTAGATCAGTCATTTTGAATTACCTTTGTTTGACATCATAATATGTTTCAGCAACCTTGAACACCCCCTTATGCCAATTTGAATTAAATTGCTTTAATATTTTTCAACTTATAATAATTTCGTTAAAAGAAAGTTTCTTTTTGTTTAAATACTTAATAAACAATTTCCTCACGATTATATGTTTATAACTTTTTAATATAAGCTACTTATGTAAAAGTGATATCAAAATATTTTAGGAAAATCGAAGCTTCCCATAATTATTCCGATATTTTCAGCCTCTATTGACTCCACTATATCCCATCTTATCAATTCCATCTCGATGTGCATTTGGATTTGAAAACATGCAATTTCTTGTCTTTCTTGAACACTTTCAATAAAGATTAATAATGTTGTTTCTACCAAAAAGTTAATATTTTACGAGATATTCGTGAAAAACTAAATTTCGGCGTCATTTTGTCAATATGGCCGACATCGTACACGGGGGAAACTTAGTATAATTACCAGAAGATATAATTGAAGCGATTAAAGCAAATTCCTTATTAAATCACCCGGCGCCTGGCCGAAGTGTGACTGTCATAATATCATTAAATTTTATACATTTTACGGGTTCTAAATTTAGTTTTATATTTACGGGTTTTGGGATGGCAATGTAAGAATCACAGCCAGAGAACACGCAAGAGCTTTTCGTGCTCGTCGAACACACAACCGTCAAGCTTCTCCAGCTGTCTCTTGATATGCAGGGGAGCATGAAAAATTTCCAAATGTCATAAATTCCGAAAGACCGATAAGATAAATGGTTTATTATGAAGAAGATACTAACATTGTGGAACAAAACACATCTATTAGTACTCGTCGTGTAGGGAGCATGCTTAATATACCACATACGAGAGTTTGGCGAACATTAAATTCAGCTCTTTGTATCTTTTCCAAATTGTTCAACAAAATTCTTAGCAATTTTTTTTTTATCTATATGCCGTCATAAATAGTGTTCGTGTTGGTTCGCATTCTTTTGAAAGGAGACTTACTGGCTAAGTTTACTAGGACTTCTTACAGTATCTATTACCCGGTGTATATAATGTCGATCGAAAAGAAATATTACTTCAACAAGCGAAAAAAAAATGCTCTAAACATACTGATATTATAACAGCAATCCTCATTTTTCACAACTCCCATATTAATGGTTAACATAAGTTTGCACATTCCTCTACTCCATTTTTCAAAAAACTTATGAATAGCCATGAACGAACTTATACATTAAACCCCAGCCATTTCAGTTTGATATTCTAAAATTCCTTTATCAATCATACTTCTTTTAGTATTTCTGCTACTGAAACATTTATATAAAGTCAAAAATAACATTGCTACAACAGATATACCTATTACATACAATACTATGTTGTCCAAAACTGCATACTCGTTTTCTCCAAAATTTTCTTTTCCGGTTAGTTTATTGTTAAGACTTTCCTGAATGGTGTTATTAACATTAGTGATATTGCCGGTAGTTTTGAAGTACTTGTAAAATTCAGTCTCTTTGAAATTCTCATTAAAGAATAAATAAAAATTACTACTATAGAATGTGCCGTTCATTGCAGACAATATTTTGTTACCAAATTCTCTCAGATAAGATTCATTAAAATTATTATTGTTATTTTCTACATCTCTTAGTTTTGTCATGTCATTACATTTAATTTGATTTACATTAGCTGTATAAAAGGTATTACCTGGACTTATTTTTATGGATCGTTTCTCCAGAGTGTGAATTAACTCCATGAGATAAGTACATATAAATAGATTATTATCTAGAGAAATAAAATCTAAAGATTCGAATTGAGAAACTATATCTTCACCATTTAAATACTCAATATTGTTGTTATCTAAATAAAAGTTCTTTAAATTATTCATGCAGTTGGGAGCATAAAATGAAATTTGATTTGAAGAAACATTAAGACTGATTAAATTTTTCAGCGAGTCAAATATACCATAGGGTAGAATTTTTAATAAATTGCAAGAAATATCGAGATATTTCAACAATGATAACTTTGAAAATAAACCGTTCGGTAATATCTCGATGTTATTATGGCTCAAATCAAGAGTTTCTAAAGACTTTAAATAAAGAAACGCAGTATTCTCAACTTCAGTAATTTTATTAATGCTCAAATTCAAGTATATTAAATATATGCAGTGTTTGAAGGTGGTACTGTTTATATTGTTTAAATTATTTTCGGCCAAACTAAGCGAAGTTAAATTTGTGCTGATTATATCTATTTCTTTGATATTATTTCTGTCTAAAATCAGCTTAGTAATGCTTGCTGTGCCTGATTTATCTAAATGAAATACTGATTTTCGTTCGGTGAAAGTAATATTCAACACAAGGTGGTTTCGTAAATTTGAAAATAAATTGTAATTTATATGATTTATGGGGTTGCAGGATAAGTCTAATAAACTTAATTTCACATTGTTAATAAATAGTTTTTCTGGCAAATCTGTAATACTATTATGGCTTAAATATAGAGACGTTAAATTGTTATTATTCATTAGCAATGAATGATCCAAGGTATTAATATTGTTATGAGATATATCCAAATATTTCAAATTTGTCAAAGGATCAAATACATTGTTCGCCAGTTTTGATATATTATTACTATTTAGTAACAATGTACATAGTGAACTTAAACCTTCAAAAGCACGTTCTTCTATTTCTTCGATATGATTGTCTTGCAATTCTAAAATTTCAATATTCACAAGTTTATTAAATATTCCATGATTAATTTTTTTTAGGTGGTTGTTTCTTAAATATAGATATTTGAGATATCTTATTTGATTACCAAAAGCTCCTGGTGAGATCTTCTCGATGCCCAATTTCTCTAAATGAATTCCATAGTATGCCCCATGAGGGAAATTGGTGGGTATAATACTAATATTTGAATTTGTTAGATAAAAATAATCATAATTTCTGGGTACATCGTAACCACAACAACTGTAATAAGTTCTTGCATCTGAGAGTTTATATATGTTTTGCTGGCTAATATTAGAACATGTTATGTTCTTTTCATCTCCTCTACAATATTCTTGTGTCTTCCCCAGGGTAAACAACATTACCATCATAAGAAACGAACAGAAATCCATATTTCCTGCAAAATAATATGATATACTTACGTTTCTGAAAGATTACACCGGTCAACATTTAATTTGAAAAAATACACCGCACTCTACTTAGGTACCTAGGTACCTTAGCTATGGGTTTTTGGGGTCGCTGATTCCGATGCCGAGGTCGGTCAAGCTCTACCACGTCAGTTTCAAGGTCATTTGACGGTTAAAGTAAGAATAGGAGGTGAAAAAAATTGGAAAAAATTTATAAGAATGTTCAACTGCCTACTTATTGTCTGTTTATCTGTCCGCCTTTATACCTGCACATCTGTTTGTTTGCTTGCTAGTTTGTATTTATCGTTCGCCTGCATTTTCTCTCTATCTATCTATCTGACCTGCCTTTCTGTCGGTAATTCTGTTTATCTTCTATACCTATGTCTGTTTTTCTGCCACCCTCCATCTAAATGCCCATTAACAGTCTGTCTGACTCCTTGTCAGTTTGTCTTCTTATCTTTCTGCCTACCATTCTCTCTCTCGATTTTGTGTTATTGTACAAAAACTAGATTAAAAAAAAATTTTGCAAGTCTTCAACAAATCAATTCGCTTCTCTCAGCATAAGTGTATTAATCGAAATTCGCCTACGTTGTTCCTGGAATGATCTTCGAATCGCTTTTCTTTCATGTGCTTTATTTGTGTCTTTCTTTAGATTCCAGCAATAGTCTGCTAACATATTCTTCCCCCAAACACCTTGATATCTTTGTTCAAACTCATTCAGGTCCTGGTGTCTTCTTTCTCCTTTTTCTTCACCAAAAGCTCCCAGATTTTCTGGGAACCAACCAAGATGAGAATGAAGAAAAGGAAGTTTCAAATTCATAAGACACCCTACTCCTTTGAAATTCTGGACCATTTTTTCGAGGAAGATGAGGTCATGCTCGAAAAATATACATAAAAGCAGGACTTTCAACTCGACTCATTGCCTTGACAAACTGCTTCGCTAGACCTAATTTTATATGGAAAGGTGGAAGGAGAACTTTACCAGTCAAAAGACAGAGGGTGGCAGAAAAACAGACAGATAGAAACATTTAGTAATTTAGTCAGACAGGAAGAGAGACAGCATTGCCGACAGAAAGGCAGGTAGAAAGGCAGGATGTCATACAGATAGACAGAGAGAAAATGCAGGCGGACGATAAATACAGACTAGCAAGCAAACAAACGGGTGTGCAGGTATAAAGGCAGACAGATAAATAGACAATAAGTAGGCAGGTGAGCATTCGTATAATTTTTTTCCAATTTTTTCCAGCTATTATTCTTACTTTAACCTTCAAACGACCTTGACATGAGGTGATGGAGGTCAACCGACATCGGATTCGGACTCAGCAACCCCAAAAACCTATGTGTGATTTTTTTCAGATTTTCTCAACCACCTTTTCTTAGTTTGACCTTCAAGTGACCTTGAAACCGACCTCGGCTTCGGAATCAGCGACCCCAAAAACCTATGTGTGGATTTTTTCAAATTATTTCAACCACCTTTTCTTAGTTTGACCTTCAAATGACCTTTAAACTGACGTGATAGAGCTTAACCTACCTCGGCATCGGAATCAGCGACCCCAAAAACCTACGTGTGAATTTTTTCAAATTTTTTCAACCACTTTTTCTTAGTTTAACCTTCAAATGCTCTTGAAACTGACGTGATAGAGCTTAATCGACCTCGGCATCGGAATCAGCGACCCCAAAAACTCCTGGTTACCTAGGTAGAGTCCGGTGTATTTTTTCAAACTAAATGTTGACCTGTGTTATTTTTAAATCAAACTAAATACATTTTGTGCAAAATATCTACTTGAAGCCCTAGAGGGTTTACGCACTATATCATATTTAACAAATATTTATGATATAGGTACAGGGTATTTGATTTATTATCCAGCAACCCTTAATCTCAAACGAATTGCTGCAGCGAAAAGGTGCGAAAAACTATAGATTTCCTATTTTAATTACGCTATTTGCCATGCTTCTGAAAAAATCAATTCGTTTAAATATTTTCAAAAAAAAATGAACTAAGAACAGAAAGTAGTAATTACAAGAGCAAAGAAAGGTGCATATCTTATTCTACCTTAATGATGTATCCGATTGAATCTAATATATACATTCTTTTTCAAAGTCTTTATTGTTATATATTTTTTCTATTGAATGATTGTATATACTTTTTTTACTAACCGTACATCAGATTTTACTTCTGGCAATAGTGAGAACTACATATTATTTTCCCATTGTTTCTATAATAATTATTTTTTGAAAATAGCCACTCTGTATATTTCTTAAGGTATATCCGGCTTCTTCCTTGGTAATAGTATCAACTATTTTCCAAATATTATTTTCGCCTCAATTTCTTAATTAGTTCATGTATATTTTTCATTAAAGTGTATCAGGTTCTATCATTGACAGTATTAACTACACGCGAAATATCATTGTCCTCCGTCATACGTTTCGCTAATTATCTTTTTAATAGTGTCTACCCTATATATTTTCACTGACAATACATTAGGGTTCCGCCTCATTAATAGTGTCAACTACATTCCAAATATTATTTCCACCATAATTTCTAAATGGATTATTTTTTTGAGTGATCACCCTGTATATTTTTCAAGTGTGGCAGGTTCATTTCTCAACAGTTGAATGAGTTACATGAGAAGTATTATTGTCTTCCATCGGGTTTTCTTTTGTTAAATGTATGTTTTCAACAAAATTATAGCAGGTTTCTCCCTTGACAGTTGTACTAACTACATGTCAAATATTACTGTCCTCCGACACGTTTTTTCCTTTAATTATTTTTTTAGGAAGTACACCCACTCATTGAAGTATATCTCAGTTGTCCGTTGGCAGTAGCGCCAACTACCTACCAAATATTATTCTTCTCCTTCAAATGGTTTTGTAGATATCGGACCGACAGACAGACACAGTGACTGACGGAATTGAATTAATCGTAATCTACATTCCCTGAAACGGAATATCCGGAAAAATCTCGGAGGGTGATTTTTATTTCTCTCGTTTACCGAAGAGAAGTGTTGTATTTTTTACAATTAAGTATTTTTTATTTATTTGCTTTCATCACGATTAGAAAATATTATTTAGGTATTATGCTAATCACTTTTTTATTTCATGTGAAATTTATAGAGGAAATGTATAGAGGAGTTTGACAAAATATTATGTTAATAAATTATTTGAATTTGTATACAACTATAATTTTGAAAACTATAAACACTATTTTAAAGAAACGGTTAAATAAAGATATAATTTGTTTTCTCAATACCATTATAAAATACATGCAAAAACTTACATTTTGAAAAAAAAATATCTTCCTACGAGTCGATGCACTTAAACGCTAAAGTAAGAAAATTAATTTAAAATTATTATTGGTTTTTAGCCCTTTGAATAAATATTTTGCGCTAAAATGTGTCACGAAGGTTTAGTTCAATAAAGGGAATAGTTTCATCAACTTTCGTAAAAACTGAAGTCCTCTTACGTTATACTTCTAATATTGTCAAAAAGAGGCAATATTTGGTGGTTTTTATTTTTTTACAAATTATCAGAAAGTTTTTTCATAGGCCAGTCTTATTCAAAATGTTATTGCGAAGAATTAGATATTTTTATAGTGTTGAAAAATAAAACATTAAAATTTTACAAGAAGCAATGGACCAATTTAATCCAAAATTACTCATAACACTTGTTATTATACATAAAACAAATCAAAACAATAAAATTGCTGCAGCGAAAGAATTCCATTCAAAATTTATTTTGACTACACTATTGTGCAATTACTGCCTCATCGTGGAAGTATAGTAATCGTAAAAAAAAATTCAAATAGGCTTAGAATGTCATGAGAAAGTTTGAGAAAAAAATTCTCTGCCTGTCGGTGTGTCTGTCTGCATGTCTAACTATCTTCTGTAACTTTTTTTATACGCACGATTACTCTGTAACGGTTTTTAATATTGACTTGAAATTTCGCACACCTATGTATTAAAGCGAGATCTGGAACTTTATTATATTTTGATCTTATTCCGTAAAATTTTGGGGGATAAATAGGTAAAGCAAGCAAGTAAGAGTCCATAAAATTGGAATTCAGTGTACCTACGAGAATGCAAGGTATCAATTTTTTTTTTTTTTTTGGTATCACCTCCATTACCACTCCGACCACACTATTAAAAGGTGAGAAAAATAATATTGTGATTTAGTGTGTGTAGTGTGTAGCTCCAAAGACTTCCAAAGACTTCAACATTTTTTTGGCATCAGCCACCCCCACCCTATTGTTAAAGGTGGTAGAAAATTAAAATTGTGATATAGTATGTGTACAAGAACCCGAATTCATGGTTATATAAAGGCCCATTGGGCCTTTCCCATGTAATGGAACTTGATGATTATTTTGTCATAAATCATTTATTAACACCTAATGAAAATTGTATATACACGTCATATCATATAATATTTTAATTTTAAATGAATATTTTAAAAATAAAAATATTGTCTAATTCACTCCATATTTCGAACAAATAAACGCGCTCAAATTGCGTCATGGGGGGAACTCCAATCAAAATGAAACAATTTCTGGATTCATAGGGCATTTGCACGTGACGTCACAGCTAACCTCAAAAATATGTGTTTCTTAAGATTTAAGAGTATTACCCAGCTATTATTAAAATTTCTGCTTGGTTCCCGTATTTTCAACTAAAGTCTAGTTCAGTGTAATGTTTATGAAGTTCTAAATACCTTGTCCTAATAAAATAGGACTCTTTTTGTACGTTGAAAGTTTAACCTGTAATTAGCAGTCTATTTTTATTAATCAACAATATTGAAAAATTATTTACGTGAATTTTTAAATATAAAAGTTTCTGTAGTTTCAAACCTCACTAGACTAGAACTAACAAAGCTTGATGACATGTCTGTCAATTCGGTAAAGATAGAAAGAGGCAAACACTTATACGTACAATCTGCTCATATATAGCCTCTACCAAGGATGCTAGAGTATACTGATTGGTCATTCCCCCCATTTCGTCATCAGTGCAGAAATATTGCCGCCAATTTTAAATTCATATAACATAATATTTTTTTCTGTACAAAAGAAGCAAATTTCGTAAAAAAGAAAAAATACGGGTGAGTTTTTTTAAAGCGAACTTTTCAAATATTCAATAAAAAAAAACGTGGAAAAGGCCCATTCTAATATTTCTGTGGAATTTTTATCAAACCAAAAACGACAAACGAATTATGTTAGAGATCTAAAAGTTATGGTTTTGCAGATCTGGTATTAGTCATGGGATAGCTCAGAATGTAAGATGATTAGGACTCTTTGGTCCAAAAAGTTGTTCAGCTTAAGTTGGTTTCCCCTGTTCGCGACAAAAGTTAAGAAAGCTATAAAAAAAGTTGAAAATGCGCGTTAGGTAATCAAAGCCTCTTTATTCGATGTAATTTTAAAAATTGTAGTTTTAGATAATCTGCAACTAATAACTACAAAAATGTAAGCATTGGAGGACAACCAGTTCGAGTATCAAGATTATCGATTTGTGATATGTGAAACACAAAGGCTAACGTATCTCGGCTCCAGATACAAATAAATCAATATTTCTTTTTAGAAAAATTCAGTTTCTTTCATCTATTTTCACAATTCGTTTACCGCTTTTGGTTTTATAAAATATTCACAGTTATTTGAATTTGTTTGTAACTACAATTTTGGAAATTATAAAAAAACGATATAAATGAAGATAAAAACTTTTTTCTTAATACCATTGTAAATACTTACAAAAACTTAGATCTTGAAAAAATTGCCCTCCTACGAGTCCATGCACTTAAACAATAAATAAGTGGTTGGAAATTTAGAAATATTTTTTTATTTTTAGCCATTTAAATAAATATTTTATGCTAAAATTTGACAGGAAGATTTAGTTCAGTAAAAGACATAGATCACCAACTTCCGTTAAAATGGATGCCTTTTTCTTAAATTAAGAAGAATCTTTCAAAATTGAAACATAAATTATCTAAATTTTTACACGAAGCAATTAAATCCAAAACTCCTCAATACACAAAGTAACTAGACGTTTTAACTTCAGAATAATATCATATGAATTAGATTTCGTTACTCTTTGGCAGCTTAATAGTAAATGCATCACAGAAAAGTCTCTATACTACGCGGGGACTTGCTGATACGGGGAGGTGACACCCAAAAAAAAAAAAAACTAGAGCTGAAAGAGAATTAGATTTTGAGAAGAGAAGGCCCGCCCTATTCAACTTTTCATATAAATGGATAGTCTTTAGGTTATAACGACTTGAAAATTGAATTTTAGCTTGAAAAAGATATAGTTATTTTAAAATGTTTTTCGTCAAATGACTTGAAAGCTCGAAAGGTATTGGTATTACATTGAGGGAAAACGCAAGAGACAAATAAGAAAGAAAGCTACTAAATTCAGGATGAATTTGGTTTTTTTCTAATGTCTGTAGAATTAAGGTTTCGGAGATCTGGAAGTATAAAGATGGCGTCCGAACGTTTATAAGACGAAGTATTTAGTTCAAATGTTAATTATCTTAGAAACTATGGCACTTACGTTTAAAATGCTGACAACCATAATGAAAGACTATTAATTAGGATTTCAAATAATTTTTTGACTATTTCTATGGTATAAAAAATAAAAAAGTTATCACAAAAACAATGTGATCTTTCACATTTTTTAAATTTTTACGTTGCTATTTTGTTACTGTAAGTAGTCAGTAATTAAAAAAATATTCTCATATACTGTTTTTCATTAACATATGGTATGACCCAGATGCTCAAACCTTTTGTCCTTTTACAGCGCTTGCTGTAGAGAATAATTGCATTTTAAGCTATGAAGGGATTTTCTAAAAAACGTAAAATATTTGTTTTTTTGCAAATATCTCAATAAATGTTAGTTTTAGAGAAAAGATGGTGGATGTCAATAATAAAACTTAACAACTGAGAATGGATTTGTTTTTATTTTATATTTATGTGGGATTAATAGTTTCGGAGATATTTATTATAGATGGCATCCGAACGTTTATAGGATAAAGTATTTAGTTTAAATGGTGAATATCTTAGAAACTGTGACATTTCTATAAACAATTCTAGGAAACAAAATTAATGATAGTGAATCAATGTTCAAAATGCTTTTTTGTTTGTTTTTGTATCATAAAAAATAAAGAAATTATGGTCGAAACAATGTATGTCTTCATATTTTGTTATTGTAATTGTCCGGTAATTTTTTTTAGAGAAATGCTCTACGTTTCAAGAACAAATCAGTAATGCTTTTTCAGATATTGAATACATAAGTTTATGGGTGGTTTAGAGGTAGAAGCAAATATCCGGACCATATAGAAGCTGAAGACGATATCTTTTACTACAATAATAACCATAGCCCGTATTTCGGATGACATTCCAGAGACGGACTCTGAATTACACGATACTATCTAATACTTTTGTAAAGTTACAATTAGAAACATCGGTCGCTAACAATAAGTATTATTGCCACACAAACCAACAAATCTTTAAATACAAAATTTTTATTTTATAAACCTCAGTGAAAGTCCAGGCGAACGCTTATTGCGATGTTTACGTTTCTCTACAGATAAAAAGAGTCCCTGACCCTCCAGACAGGTGAAAAATTATTAGTCGTATTATATGATGTCATTACACAGTAAAGTAATTATTCTTAAATATTGCAAGTTGTAATATCATTTCACTATTATTAGTCGGAGATGAATATATTTTTATATACTTCCGCGTTTGGAGATAAAGCATTAGTGGGTGGGGAATATACCAGAAAAACTCAAACTAATTGTAGTTTCAAACGTTAATATAGTGGCTTAGGTTTTTGATACTTCCACTTTTGAGTAAAACCAAATCCTTTTAATTATGCAAGAATGAGTTATATAGTCTAAGAGTCGGAAAACGTCGGAAAACACTTGATTTTAGCAAATAGAGGAGCGAAAAAGAGGTAAAATTGTGTCGTTTTTTTTATGAGCTTAGAACAAGATCAGACACAGTGGGTATTACCAACATCATTTTACACATAAAAACACAACATACGACATTTTTTAGTGGTCACAGATATTCTTATTTAAAAAAAAGTGTAAAATTTTGTGTAACATGCTGCGAAGAAAATGAAGTCAATAGACTAAAAAAGTTTTTAGAAAAAAAATATTTTCATTATTAGCAATAGTTTGCTAGTTACGAATTTTTTAGTATGGAGGAATTGTCGAAGCGTACGCCGCCGTACTTAAGAATAATAATGATTATGTATTGTGTGTAACGGAACTTTTCATTATTATTTTTTTATGTTTAGGACTGTTTTATCACGTTTTAGGATCTGAAAGGATAACTTATTTTTTCCAGTGACACATTAAGGACTAAGGTTGCAGGCAAAAAGGAATTAAAAATCTTAAATTGAGTATGCATTGCATTGGGATCTCGGAAACGGTGAAAAATAATATTATAGTAAAATGGAAAAAATGTTGCGCAACTAGGGGGCTAATAAAATCCCATAAACAGAAGTTTAGGAAAAGTAATAATTTTGAAGCGTTTTGATAAGAAGTAAACTATCGAGTTTTCCTTTTTTTGCGTTATTATTGGAGCTAAATAAAAAAGACAGTTTCTTAAAGCACGTGGCAATCTTAATATTTGTATCCGACTTTTCCTGTGTCAGAGTCCCTATCCGAAACTCTCATGCATTGCATTTTTACCCTAGATCCACACAATAACACACACAAAAAATTCTGCTCCAAGGACTAAACCTATCATGCCTTAAGTATTTTTGTGTGCTGAATCCGAATTTTCCACTTAGATTTCGAGCAAACGTCAAAAAATCGTATTTTGACGATAAAAACCGGAATTTACTCGAAATCTACGCGGTAAAAAAAAATTTAAATTGAAAATTCGGATTCAGCACACAAAAATACATAAGGAATGATAAGTTTAGTCCTTGGAACAGAACTTTTTTTCTTGTAGATCTGTGGCACAGGTGCACTTTCTACACAGGTCTATAAAAAAAGAAATTCTGTTCCAATGACTATCATTCCTTATATATTTTTGTATGCTGAATCCGAATTTTCAATTACTACCGCGTAGATTTTGAGTAAATCCCGGTTTTTATTGTCAAAATACGGTTTTTTTGACAATAAAAACCGGAATTTACTCGAAATCTACGCTGTAGAAAATTTTTTTAATTGAAAATTCGGATTCAGCACACAAAAATACTTAAGGCATGATAGGTTTAGTCCTTGGACGTTGAGTGAAGATCCTTAAGGACTCTTCACTCAACGCCTCGGAGCAGATTTTTTTTTTTTGTAGACCTGTGAATTGAGTAAACGTATTATTTTCACCTAAATTAGGTAACAAAAAAGAAAAAAACATCCTAAATTAAGTCTTTTTTAATTTCCTAATTATAGTCTCTAAACTCTGTTTCCATGGCTTGTGCACAAGTTTATCGCTTTCCTCTATTACTACGCCACATAAAATTCACTCCATTTTAGAATGAAACTTAGATTGCTCATTTATCTTAAATATTTTTTAAGTAGATAATCCACGCACAATTCGCACAATGACCATACGTTTTTACAATATAATACAAGTGGTAATAAGAGAAAGAATATCGTTACACATTTTACTTCCACATTCAGTGGAAATATAGTATGGACAAAAATATTTTTGAAAATTTTTATTGTCCAAATAGGCTTAGAATGTCATGAAACGTCGAGATTTTAAGTTTGAGCAAAAAAATTCTGTCTGTCGGTCTATCTGTAACTTTTTTGTGCGCACGATTACTCTGGAACCGTTTAAGATATTGACTTGAAATTCGGTACACGTACCATGTATTTTAACGAGATCTGGAACTAGATTATTCCGTTAAAGGGTTGGGGGTAAATGGAGGTAAATAGGCAAATCAAGCAAGTAAGAGTCCATAAAATTGGTATTTAGTATATATAAGAGAAGCTAAGCTCTCAAAATTTTTTTTTTTGGCATTAACCACCCCCATTACCAACTCCCATCCCATTATTCAAGGGGACGAAAAAAATAAAATTGTCATTTAGTGTGTGTACAAGAACCAAAGGCCTCAAATTTTTTTTTTACTTTATCCACCACTACTACCACCCCCCTTCCACCACCCTCAGCCTCACTACCGATGTGGCATATCGTTTTATAGGTTTTTGGGGTAGACCAGGAATTCCTAACAGGTGGTCCGCGGACGCCTAGGGGTCCGCGGACGATGTCTTAGAGGTCCGTGAAATGTCACTGAGGTATTCAATTGTTTTGTATTTTACTTGACTTGTAGTGGTAGATTCTACATAATCTTCATTTTAAGAAGAATTTAAGCTTATCAGTATAGCGACCGATGAGGGGGTCCTTGAAAAAATCTTATTGGGAATCCCTGGGGTAGACGATTTCAAATATTATATTATTAAAGTTCCATAAAAAATGATTTCCACATTCAAATTTTTTTCGTTCTGACAGACTTGGATAGAAGATCTGGATGTGGAAGTAGTGATTCCTTGGGCAGCGGTTTTATA
Source organism: Rutpela maculata (assembly GCA_936432065.2). NCBI lineage: Eukaryota > Metazoa > Arthropoda > Insecta > Coleoptera > Cerambycidae > Rutpela > Rutpela maculata. The sequence goes on from OW386285.2 coordinate 56,007,410, forward strand.
ATTTGACCTTCGACGAAAACGAATAACGTTGACAGTACACCGCCCTGAGACTAGTTAGTTTTAGTGGACGCGGGCGTATTAATACTCAATTTCTGCAATTCGCGCGCTCTAAAAAAATCACTGTACCTAAACTATAAAAGACACAATAAAAATTATGCTATCAAAAACTTTTTTGGTCTTTTGGCTTTATTTTCTTCGCAGTATGTTATACAAAATATCCAATAACAAAAAAGTTTGTAGCTTAGTGAAAATTTGACTGCGTATTTTCTGAACTTTCAAGGTTATCTAAGTTTGTAACAAACTTAAAAATGTTTTAGTTAACAATACTATACACAGATAGAAGCGTTTAAGTGTGTGTTTTATAACAAAAAAAGTTCATGTGGATGGCTCCACTCGTTTTTGAGTTATGGCATTAGATGTTCAAAAAAACATGATTAAAAAAAAAAATTCACACCTTTTTAAAAATAACAATGTCCGTGACCACTAAAAAATGTCGTATTTCATGATTTCTAATGAACATCGTCTTACTTAACGAAATGGTATATATCTAGGTTTGTTCTAAGATTAAAAAAAAAAACTCGAGAAGGAAGCGACTTTTCCCCTGTCTTTTACTCTACTAAAAGCTCATTCCTTTATATCCACTCCTTTTTATGGTGTAGTAGGCGGGAGACGATGTGTTTTCCTCTGAGTGCAGCGGCTACATAGGTGAAAAAATTACAAAATTATATGACAGTAGCATGACATTTGATTAGGTCATTTCTTTTTGTTAACTATACGTGGGTTCGATCCCTAGTAATGTCCTATTTTTTTAATTTTAGTAAATCTGTTTATTTCAGCCATAACTTGAATTTATAATGCATAAATCAAATTATCGCATGTTCTTGAATATTTCTTAATATAAATTCCATGGATATAAAACATAAAATAACATAATAACACTCTTCTAATACACTCTAGATATATGAACCGATCGACCCTTGGCAATTTGCCGAGAAATAAGTTTCCAACATGCTTAGCTTCTATCTTTGTTTTCAACCCTTATTTCTTGATATGCTTTCAGATATACTCTGACGTAATTCTTCCACTAATTGAGGTTCTGCTTCTATTGTGTATGTCTGCGCTTAAACCGACAACCTGTGAAACTAACATTCCCGTTTATTTATGTTATGTATTATGTTTTTATTAATTTAGTCGATATAATTAGTAAGTACTCTTTTAATTATAGTAATACCTATAAATATAATCCAAATTTAAAAAAAAAATAAGAAGTTTATAAACGCAATAATATTTAATTTTTATTGCAATATTTTCTTTCAGGACAAACAATTTTGTTTTAAAGAGAGGTGACTATATAAAAAAACATTTTTTCATTGCTGTAAACTGATTAAATAATACATTATTTTAAGATTTAAGCTAGTACACCTTTCAGACTTATTAAGAAATTACTTAACCAATTTTTAACAAGTACAATGACTATTCTGAAAATACTACTAGAGATATTAAGTAAAGACATTACAGGGACTAAAATACAATTATAGAACCCATTAAAGTAGCTACCTTTATCCCAGCTGTACACGCTACCAGGGGGGGTCTATTGGGTACTGAGTTAGGGGCCCGGGCTTCCAAGGGGCCCGTAGCAGGGGTCCGCATGAGATCTTTACAATTTTTTTTTCAAATTTCTCACCCGCTCATCAATTATTAAGCGCGGGGGGGCGTTGACTTTGGAGGGACCCGTAACGGGTAAAACATTTTTTTTTCAAATTTCTTCCCCCCTCCCCCCCCGGGGGGCCGTTGGCTTCCGAGGTGCCCGTAGTGAGGGCCCGCCAGAGATTTTGACAGTGACAGTGAATTTGGTACCGGGGCCCATGATTTGATGCGGAGGGCCTGCACTCTACAATACATTATGGAATTTGTCTGACGTCATTTGTATTTTAAAGTATTTTTAATTATCTTTACCTACGATCACTACTGTAAATAGTAAAAAACACACTACCTGCCATCTATGTAAGTTGAACTTTACATATTGTAAACAAATCGCACTGTAAACAAATCGCAAGGGCAAAACGCACGGGACACACAATTATAGGTGGTTTATATCGCTGACGCGGGGTTTAAAAATAGCAAATGCGCCTACGTAATTTTCAAACACTGTCAAAAATGACATAATATTTGTTGAATAATATTGTTGACAAGTAAACTAAATCCAGATTTTACTAAATAAATAAATAAATATGATCGTAGGTAAAGTATAGTACATAATTCGAGTTGTAAAGCAATTACGCACTCATGGAAATACGCACTCGCCGCTACGCGGCATCGTGCGTAACTTTTCCATTCGTGCGTAATATGCTTCTTACAACACTCATTACGTAATATAATATTATCTAATATCTGCAATATCTGCACACATAATTTTTCACATATAATTTCGCAACTCTTAATTAAAATCAATAATATCCATGGAATTTATATTAAGATTGAACCCACGAATAGTTAAGGTATTTCTATCGGAGCAAGAGAGAGAGAGAGAGAGAGAGAGAGATACACGGTGGGAGCGAGATAGCGCGTGGCGACGAAACGTGGCAACATCGCAACTTTCATCTCGCACGTAAACAATGACATGAGAATGTCAAAAAATGTCACTTTTCGTACGCTCTTGTAGGCGCGAATGATCGATTTCGCCGGTGTGATTTACGATGTCCATCACATGCAATTCTTCCTCTTTCCATAATGACATAGTACGACCCTTCAACTCATATATTAACAAAGATCAGAACGTTCAAAGATTTCGTGTTTTGCAGTCTTTGCAGATTGCGAAAACGGACGCCTCAACACGGTTTTTATCAAACAAATCGAAAAGTATCACTCCTAGCAAAAAAATAGAAATCTCCCAGGTAAAGATCATAAGCCGGGAAACAATTTACTGTTTTTGTTCGAATAGAAATTGTAAGTAATTATAAAATAAACAACTTGTTGGGCCAAAGTGGCACTAAACGTAATCCGATGTCAACCAATACCTTTTCAGATCTTCTGGAGCAGTAAAGAAACCCTCATGCAAAGTTTAATCCAAATCAGTTTAGTAGACCACACACAGATAGATATTTTTCAAAAAACAATTTTTTGGGTTCCTGGGACCTCAAAACGTAAAGATTTGATGTTGTCTCAATTTACGACTTTGGGCCAATTCTAGTAACCTCCAACAATTTTGTGGGAAAGTTAAAATTAAAAATCTTAAGTGATATTAACAAATTAATGAAAATAAAACTTGTTTCAAATGAACGTACTGACGATTATCGCTCAAAAAATCATGCATTATTCTAATAAAATATTGTTGATTCATATTATATTTTTTTGGGGTTGATATTTATTTTATATATATTTATTTATAATTTTACGTATTTATTGTCATAAATAGTATTAGCATAAATTATATTAATATTAATAAAAAGTTATTGCTGATATTGTATTGATATTTGTGATTTATAGCCCTGTATGAGCGCACGCTTACTTTGAAACGATGGCTGTTAACTTGCATAGGTTATCTAACGTGCGATGAAAAATTGGTTTTTGTCTCTAGCGCAAGATACGAACGATTCTAAAGATATCGTTATTTAGCGAAGGATAAAAAATTGAACCCCTGTTCGTCTGTTTGAAGATTGGGCGAGACTGGCTAATGCGGTGTTGCCAGTTTTCATGCATGCATGAAATTCCCATTGTTTTCAGACATTGTATCACGAATTACTTAAAAACCAGACACAAGAAGTTTCTCAAACTTTTGTAATAACCATTAAAACCCACAGTCAAAAATTTAAAAGAAGATTCTTTTAAAAACGTCAGATGACGTTTGATATAAAAATTATGGTGATAAATTCACGGGAAAATACCCTTCCCTATCGTTTCCTTGCTAATAACGTGAATTTTGATGTATCATAACTGGAAAAGTAGACACAAGATCGTTCTCAAAATTTGCCAGTGATTTCACCAAACCATTATCTACATCTTGCCGAAATTTGAAAACAATCTGACGTTAACGACTTTCTCGGTAGAAATACCTTAACAAAAAAAAAAAAAATGATATAATCAAATTTTATGCTACTGTCATAAAATTTTGTAATTTTTTCACCTAAATAGCAGCTACTTTTACAAGTAAAAGCAACGTCTCCCGTCAGCCAGACCGTCTTCATGCCTACTACACCATAAAAAGGGCGGCGATATAAAAAAATGAGCCTTGCCAAAATCAAGTGACAAAAACCTTGCTAGCTCTTAGACTAATAGCACAGTAACTTGGTGATCTCACTTCAGACTAATTCTATAGCAGCTTTAAAGTCAAATGTTTTTGAATAATTTGATTCAAATATGAAATATTAAATAGAAATAAGGGTGCTTTCTCGTTGGGGGTGAGTTTCACCGCAACTCAAGGGTTTAGAAAAAAAATGACTATTGGAACTTGTAGATCGTCGAATTCTACCCCTAAAAAAATCCTATAACGTATATTCGCTTATAAAGCCGCCGAGTTACAGTTAAAAATTAACAATTTAAACTATAAAAGGTAGATTTTTAACCAAAAACACTGATTTTGGAAAGATTTTAAGCAAATTGCTCAAAGAGGATCACATTTGCGAAACAGTTTGTCATAACAAAAAAGTTAGCTTATGGAATAAAAAAATTAATCCATGAAATAAAAATTTGTTTAGGCTCATCGAGATACAGTTAATGTTAGGTGCATTTGAACGTAGCCATGAAAAGGTCACGCTATTCAAACAGTCATAACTTTGGTTTAAAAAAACCTTTTAACATGTACCTTGAACCGAATTAAAGCTTATTGCAGTAGCTTAAAATTTTCTTTTGGCAAATTTTGATATCTGCAAAATCAAACATGATACAAGGAAAATAAAGACAAAATTTTGATTATTTACATAAGAAAATGCCCGTTTTTTGGTTCCTGTAAATTCCAAATTGAAAACAAAAATTCCAAATCGTGTTTTTGTTAGTCCTAGTTATTATGTACACGCTCAATTTTTTGACTGTGATGGATGCTTTATCTAAAAGATTTTACAGTTAATGTATTTTGAGAATTCTTGAAAGTATGAATTTTCTTGGCTTTAAAGTTAAATAACTTAGCAGAGAAGCAACTTAGCTGAATATTACTAAGACAAAAAATTATGGTAATAAACTAAGGAAAATGTTGCTTTTTATTTTTTTTATAAAAATAATAGCTTAGGAGATAGAAGTGTTTGAAGTTAACTCTTAACGTTTTTTTTTTCTTAAATTGCCGCATTTAAGATGCATATCGAAAAACTGATAACCTCTATACTATTTTGACCTACCTGTCCTTAAAGAAGATTAAGAGACCTTCTAAATGCTTTTTTTTGATGATTTTTAGCGTTACTTGCAACGGAGATATGACCGAAATAAGGAGCGCGCCTCGTTTTACCAAATTACGATATTGCTCGTTTGGCGGTAAAGTCTCACAATATTTTCAATTATAACGGAATAATCATCATTTTTATACTTTTCTCTTTATTCATGCACATTTCTTAAGTCGTTGGACATCGCATGCATGTATGTACTTGTGTAAATATGTACAACGATGAAAATGATTCAAACATTGATGAAGATGAATAGTTATATTAAATTTAGGTGAAATCTCTATATAGTTAATAAAATTGCAAAACATGAATTATTGTTTTATTAATTTGCTACACCTTAACACAAAAACCCGATCCAAATTCGTAATCAGCAACTCCAAAATCATAAATAATATTAGTTTCATTAATAAATTCCTAGTACTTCCTTTACACTTAGTTTTTAACTTTAGGGATGGTTTTCGCCCCCTTAGAAGTAAGAGCAAATAGTTCTCTTATTAGGGGATAAGTTTTATGTCTCAAAATGTAACAATCTGCTAAGAAAGTCCTAATTTCTCAAAATGAACGAACAGTAATTACTTCGTCCATTTTACCCATATTGAGGGTGCAACATAAAATTTTTAAATTCTAACTTCAAGTTCGTGATCCGCGACCTCAAAAATATAAATAATATAATTTTCATTAATTTATTCTCAGTACTTCGTTAACTATTAATTTTGTGACTTTTGGGGTAATTCTCACTCGAGGTGACATCTACTCCTTTTTAATATTTGAAGCTGATAACATTTAAGAATCCGCAAAAATAAAAAAAATCCCAAGCCGCTATAGAATTAGTTCGAAGTTTGGGTACTTTTCGATACTGTGCCTGTACTGTTAAAATAAGTAGGTTTTTGAACAGGCCCATCTACAGAAATCATGCCAACCCCCCCTCCAAGGGGCTACCTGCCTATATATATGTTCCTTTTTCGAAAACGGTACGATATAGGGTAATAAAGTTGACGTTATTCGATAGAGCATAAAATTTTGTGTAAGACCCTTATTTTATTTTTCAATATTTTCTCTTATGTAACGCTCCACAGCAAAGAAAAGTGGGGAATCTGCCAGCAATACTGCATGTTTGGCTATAATTCTAAAACGGCCTAATAGCCCAGGGTCGATTCCTCATGTTATATGAGTGATGCTCAACAAATTAGAGACAAGCTGAAATTTGGTATGGTGCTTTGTTTTGAGGTGCTAAATATACTCTGAAACCCCAGCGGTGAGTCGTTGAGCCCGTCCCCCCAAAACAACCCCCAAAATGCGGTAAAATTGACCTTTTTTTACTTTTTTCTTTATAACTCAAAGACGTAGGAAAAAATTCCGAGAGGCCAAAGTTGAAGAGCAGAAAATTTCCTATCAAATAAGTCTATTGTTAGAAATTTTGACCTAGCAGTGGCGGAGCAATGAATTTTTAATATATTTTTATTGAAAATGTTAATATTTTATAGTTAGGATTAATTATTATTAAAGTATGTAATAATCACCGGATAAATCAATATTATCCAAAAATATTATACAGTGGCGCACAAAAGAGGTTTTATGAACCAAAATAGTTGCGCAAAATAGCAGGTCTACGAGCAAAAGAATAGTACCCCTTGTATCTTTTTCGAATTTATCTGCTGTGAGGATACCAAAAGCAGATTTTTTGTTAAATAGCACCAACAAAAACAATTTTATACGTGCCTTCGGAAAAATGTTGTTTGAAAATAGAACTAATGTAAAATACTCAGATGGTGATGCCGATACTCTCATTGTAATGACAGCATTGACAGCAATAGCAATTAATGAGAATATAGAATTAATATAATGTAAAATACTCAGATGGTGATGCCGATACTCTCATTGTAATGACAGCATTGAGAGCAATAGCAATTAGTGAGAATTCTTCTGAAGATGCGGTAGCAGTAGTTAGCAATGATACAGACCTAATGGTGTCATTAATCCATTATTGCCAGAAAAGATTGTTTATGGTTCGTCCGGGAAAATCATCAAAGCCAAATAAAATAACCGCCATACCAACCTTACAACAAAAATTTGGAGACCTAAAAGATGTTTTATATTCTAAGTTTGCACGCTATGTTCGGTTGTGACACCACGTCTGCATTATTCAATAAAGGGAAAATTAATTTAGTAAATACGGCCAAGAAAAATAGTTAAGTAACTTGCTAAAAGAATTTTATAACCCTCAGGCTACAAAGGAGAAATTAGAAGCAATCATAACGCAATTATTTATAACAGCATATGTTAAAAACTCATCAAATACAGATTTGGATAGTTCTAGATACATTCTTTATCATCAGTACGTACGTAAACGAAACCTTAGTACTGATTTTAACTTGGCCACATTACCACCTACCTCAAACAGCGCAAAGTGTTAGATTTTTTTTAGATTAGATTTTTTAGAGTTTTCCACCAGGTAAGTCAAAGTCATGCAACTAAAACTTTAGGTCATATCCTTCTCAACTTTTTAGGTACAAACGTGGTTAAATAACCACTTACCACCGCGAGATTAGGGTTGGAGTCTAAAAAACCAAGAATTGCAGCCAATTCATTTCGACCAAAACATTGCCTACATAGATTCTACAAAAATTTTGTTGTAGTTGTTCATCAGGAGTATGTAAAAAGTATGTGCATGCAAACGAAAGGGCCTGAAGTGCACTATAGCATGTAGTCAATGCAATGGAATTACTTTTTAAACCGGACTGTAAATTTGGACATAGACGAAGAAGAAGATCTTTACAAGTTGTTTGTTTTTTTTAAATCCTATTTTAAAATTAAAATGTTTTGGTTTATTTAATCTTTATTATTATACCCACCACAGAGTACTCTCAAAAATTTATAGCCCTATAGTGCTACACTGTATTACTATATATTTGATTAAAATTGAAGTTACCTAGCCAAAAAAACATAATTTAGCACTTCTTCGAAATATTTAGAAAAATACCCTAAATTTGAAAATTCATTGCTCCGCTACTGCTAACTCAAAATTTCTTAAAGTGTATGATAGAAAATTTTCTGCTCTTCAACTTTGGCCTCTTGGAAGTTTTTCCTGCAATGCTTCGTTTTCGAGTTATAAAGAAAAAAGTGAAAAATGGACCATTTTACCCCTTTTGGGGGGTTGTTTTGGGAGGACGGGCTCAACCACTCACCGCTGGGGTTTCAGAGTATATTTAGCACTTCGAAACAAAGCACCATACCAAATTTCAGCTTGTCTCTAATTTGTTAAGCATCGACCTGGATCGACCCTGGGCTATATGCTATAATGAATAAAAAAACCGCTGCCCAAGGAATCACTACTTCCACATCCAGATTTTTCCATCCAAATCTCACAATGAAAAAAATTTGTTTATGGAACTTAATAATATAATATTCATCGGTAGCGGGAGTGGAGGTGGGGGTAGGGGGTGGTAGTGGGTATGGATGAAGTAAAAAAAAATGTTGAGGCCTTTGCTTCTTGTTTACACACTAAATCACAATTTTAATATTTTCACTCCCTCCAGTGGGGGTGGCTAATGCCAACAATTTTTTTGTGACCTTCGTTTCTATTATATATACTAAATACCAATTTTATGGACTCTTACTAGCTCGATTTACCTATTTACCCCCATTTATCCCAGTTTACCTCCCAACCCTTCAACGGAATAAGATCAAAATACAATCTATTTCCAGATCTCGTTAAGATACACACGTGTACCAAATTTCAAGTCAATATCTTAAACAGTTCCAGAATAATCGTGCGAACAAAAAAGTTACAGACAGACAGGCAGAAATTTCTTTTGCTCAAACTTAAAATCTCGACGTTTCATGACATTCTAAGCCTATTTGGACAATAAAAGTTTTCAAACTTTTTTTGCGTTACTATATATATTTCCACTGGATGTGGAAGTAATTTTACTAGATATAAAAAAAATAGAAGATCAATATCTTTTCTATTGATCAATTTTTTCTTTATACGCCACTGGCGGCTTTATTCAAATAAATAACGTATATAAGTTATATCAGTCGGTACAAAAAATAGTGACCTTTATTTTAGAGTTATAGACAAACTTGCGTTATTGGTGGCAGGCTCCCCCTACTTGCCCTTTTGAGAGGGAGGCAGAGGGAGCAGGCATGATTTCTCGAGGCGTGCCTTTTTGATAATCTACTTATTTTAACTTGTTGAATATGCATGGTTAAAAGAATTTGCTTTTATTCAAAAGTGGAAGTATCGAGAAAACATTTCCAAAATATTTACATCTCATTACAAAATTAAACTTTGAAATAAGTACTAACCTTTACTTTTGTACTAGATATCCATAAACGTTACGCATTCCCAGGAAGTTGTTTATTGCAGATTCTGCTGAGGTACACAATATGAAATGGAGTATGTATTTTATCTTATTCTCAGCAACAAATGTGCGGTGTATTTCATCAAATATTTATAAAACCGATAGATATAAAATAATGAGAATAAAATTTTTTCATCTATCGCACGGAAAGTAGACGTTTTGTAGATAAATAATTTTCCCATAGGAAACTGACCCTTTACACTACTAAACTGAACATCCCACTTCACTAGTGTGGAGAAGATATCATTACAATACGAACGTGATATCCGAACAAAAACGAATACTGCAATCGCCCAATTATTTCACTAAGACTTTTCCATACGCGTACTATGGAAAAATTTTTTACGAACGTGAATTTTTTGTACTGAAAAAATTAATTTCCATAAGTCTTTTTGAATTACAATAGTAGTGGAGTCAATAGAGGTTTTCGAGCGGTAACTTTTGAGAGTACATCTTTGAACATGTCAGGAACAACATACCAAAAGTTACCTACAATAGTCCTTGAGCGTCATTTGTTATTAAACAAATTAGTTGCAAAGTACCAGTTTTTGTCAAATATATCTTAAAATTTTTTTTTTCTTTTAAAACTAATTACTTACGCAATTCAAAAATGTATATAAAGTTTTTGTACTATAAAAAATGTAGGCTCCAGATTTTTTTGTTTAATGCACGAAAATGAACGCGGCGACACGGAAGTACGGCGCGCATAGCGCGCGCGGCCTCGGGCGCGCTACTCTGATGTAACTTTTGAACTAATTAATGAAATTGACCTCACAAAAGCTTATATGAAAGAAGAAACATCTGTCTATTGGATTTTTACGTTTTCAAATATAAAAATGAATGTATGTAGGAATAGTACATACATAAAGTCGAAACATAAAGAGATGTGCGATGAAATCGATAAAAGCTTTATGCCTGCAGTACACTCTCGCCAAGGCGTTGCGAGGGCAGGCGAGCAGAGTGTACTGGCACTGGCTGCTCCCGCATCGCCCCGTGTGCCCTCGCCTTGTCTCGTTAATGCACTCGCCTGCCCTCGCAACGCCTCGGCGAGAGTGTACTTGCTACGCTCGCATCGCCCCGTGCGCCCTCGCTTCGCCTCGACTCGCCTCGTTAACGCTCCAATTTGTGTTGGTTTTTTGGCCACGAGTCAAAGGGAACACAAGCCGCGAGGCCGAGGGCACCTAGTATATTCTCACTTGCTCTTGTCTGGGGGAGATGAATTTTTGCAAAAAGGGCAATTGTTAATTAAAAATTTGTTGCAACTTACCTAATTGACGAAAAAATTTGAAAATTATCGACCATAAAGATCTTCCAGATGAATTCAGAAAAAAATATTACGTCGAAACGCGACAAAACTCAAAGGCAGATTTTTACTCTAGTGCTTATCCAGTCGTTCTAATTAATCGTACTAATTAATCGCTCTAATTAAGTTCTATTCAACAAAAATCAAGTATTGTGAGAACGTGAACAAAAATAAAAACTTATTTTATTTTCTCTCGTGAAAAGTGACTTTTATTTCAAACTTAACTCATATACAGGGTGTTCAAAATTCACGGAACAAAAATTGGGTGATAGTGCAGTGTCTTCTGTGCACGAATTAATTACAGACAGACAGAAGTTGGTACCAAGATTCTTGTTTCATTCATGGCCCGAAACAATAAAACTTTCTTTTGGCCCAATAAGGAAGATAGGCAGGAGGGTATTAAACATTACAATTTTGTTCTATTTTGTTTTCATTTGTTTATTTTCATATCAATTCGAAAGTTTATTATACTGTTAGTAATTAGGTCATTCTGATGACGAGAGTCATTCTGTGTCATTCCGATAATGCATTGTTAACATAATTTTTGTACTACATTACACAAAAAAACGTTTGGAAACCATACTTCTTGGAGAAAAATTAAGTAAACTTAACCTGAGAAACCTAAAATCTGGTGCCCTAAAACATCATACATAGTTTAGAAGCATTTATAAGGCTAATTTGCTTATTAATTTATTAATTTTATTTAAAAATATGGTCTGGCTGGGTTATTAGGCTACAGATGAGGGGGTTGATTGCCGTTCTGCAAAGATTACCTCATAACTAACATATTTTGAGAATTTTATCGATTTGGATTTCTGGAATAATATTGTAACAAATATTTTTTTATAGTCAAGGGAATATTTTGATGTCCATTTCATGTAATTTCCTTTATGGGCATTTTTCATATGCTTAACCTTTATTAATTCAGGCATGTTTCATTGTTATACAGTGAGGTAAATAATAATAATTAAAATCACATTTAAATTTTCAACACTCACTATTTCGATGAATTGTTTTCATCCACCATCTTCTTGGTTTCCAAGGATTTTCAATTTCATATTTTTTGTATATATGCACATAATTAAAATATGCAAACGCACAATAAGCTGCAGCAGCGGCAATTTCAGCAACGTCCATGTCGTTATTAGAAAATATTATTTTCAACATAATTTTTTTTTAAATGCTAGGAATCATGTCATATAATTCAATACTTCGTCAGTATTAGCTAGAATAGTAGTTGTTTTGATTGATTCTCCAATAATGAATGTTTTTAAATATTTACCTAATTAGTATATTAGCGTGGCCAAATTAGGGCAACAATATACAGAAAGTAGGTAATTTCGTAATAAATAAAAAAGTGTGTAAGTTGTGATTTGCTTAATACCTAAATAATATTTTCCAATCATGATAAAAGCAAATAAATAAAATTAATTAATTGTAAAAATATCCATGTCTTTCATTCACATTACTAAAAACAGAGACATTTGCCGAGCGGTCTCGGCGAGAGTGAACACATCGCCCTCGTGCTTCCTGGTCCCTTGGTAAATGTCTCGCCGAGACATTCGCCGAGCGGTCTCGGCGAGAGTGTACTGCAAGCTTTAGCATTTCTAAAATTTTTAAGATAAAAACCTGGGTCTTTCACACTTTACGATGTACACTTCCAAGATGTACACTTCCAAAATTTCAAAATTTTGAGAAAGTGATAAAATTTGATATATGTAACTAACTTTAATTACTATTATTACTATTACTCTGGTTTAAATCGCGCTATTAGATCTCTGTAGGTGCGATTTTTAAATCTTAAAATGTGTACTTTAAGATAAGGGGATTTACCTTAAAAACTAAATTTTATCAAAATAAAAAAAAATTGCTCGAAAATTCGTGAAATTATAGGTAAAATAAAAGTTAATAACTTTTATAAAAAAATTTATTTTGCCTACCTAGCTAGCACATTTTTATAATAGGACCTCAAGATAAGTAAATCTGATGTAAAAACTTTTTGGAATAAATAATCCTATATTTTCCACGAAATATTAAAAGTTGAAAGTTTTTTTTCGGTAAATCGACTCAATGTTGATTGTTTCTAAAATTTTTATCATGTTTAAAATATCGAAAACATATTAAAAATATTCACGTGGTACAGAGCTATTTGCACCAGATCTGATTGCACAAACCGTCAGATATTTTTGGGACAAGACAAGAGCAGGAACAAGAAGAGCAGATCGAACTTCGATTAACTGTAGAAATCGATATTTAATAATGAATTTGTATCGTTCAATATAATTTGAATATTTATTCTGTTTAATAAAAATCTTTTATTTTGCGTGAACCATTTTTACTTTTTATATCGGGTTATATTATTTTTTTGAGACCTCACCAATACCATATTGAATATGTTAATCCGAGCAAAATTTGTTTGAAAGGACCCCGGAACAAAACCCATGAAAATGTTCATTCGGTGGAATCGGCTGAAATTTTGGTATTTTGTAGTTCAAGTCATGCTGATCAAAAGTTCTTATTACATCGAGCCAATCCTATGGACAGTTTTTGAGATACAGCTTGTCAAAGTTAGGTAATTTGCGTTATTTTAGACATTCAAGAACTTTATACTCTTAAACTATTAACTTTAGCAAAAAACTGCAAAGGTCGAAATATTTTTGTTCAAGTTCAATAAAGCTCAAGAATTTTTTTCAGATTTTTTTTTCAATTTTTAGGTTAGGTAAAATATATACATGTCATATTTTGACATTCTTCGGTGGGATTGGCTGAAACTTTGCTATTTTGTAGTTAAAGTCACGCTGATCAAAAATTCCTATTGCACTGAGTCGATGCTATGAGTGGTTTTCGCTCCAGGAGTGCTTGAAGGTCCTAATAACGAGATAACGGGCAATCTATATGTACGTGTTTATGAATGGCTTCCAGTGTGTTTGTGTACGTGCACAAAAAATGTAATGTAATGTAATGTAATGTTAAAATAAGCTTGTATTATTGTCAATATGTTTATAATGTCACGTCCCTGTAAATCAAAAAGTTTCTGAAATTTAAAACAATAATCAGTTTTTGTGAGCAATTTTCAAAGGGCCGTAGCTCAAGGTATTTGCGGACATATTTTTGCATGTAGCATCTGCACCAGAAGTTTCTCATAGATATATCCAGAAAACCTTGTAGATACTGATACATACATACACAAACGCATGCACGCAGTACACAAACATGCAGAAAGCCATTCATAAATACGTACATAGTACATATAGACATTGGCGCAACTAGGGGGGGGGGGGGGCAGAGTGGGCCGGGCCCACCCCAAACTAGCCACGGCCCACCCCAGAGGAAAGAATAAAAATTAGCAATCTTACTTTTAAGCGTCGTATGGTGTCGATATCACGATAAAACCATTCGAAACCAATAATATTTACATATTTGTATAGTTTTTCATTTTATAATTTGACTGAAAGTGAATAGTAGTTTTATGCATAATGCGTATGGCCGTGTCGATGAAATAGCTAAAATAGGATTTCCCATCTAGATATAATGGTAATTCAGAGGCGGTTTCTTTATAAGTACTGCAGAACTACCAAAAATTCTGACCATAATTATTAATAATTATGTTTGAATTGTTTTAATTCCAGGGGAGTGTCTCCGAGCATCGAAAGTTCAATGTAACATTAATTTCGAAATGTTACTAGACACCAAAGGCGGCAGGCTCGCCTTTTGGCCAGCGTTGCCAGAGCACGATGACTTCTTTTGTCAAGGTCAAGGTCATTAAATGACCTTGAAATGGCAACAAAATTTTGCCTGCGGCGCTATCACTAACCGTCCCATGTACACATATATATCTACAGGACACCTAAGTATCTTATGCACGAGCCGCCACTGAATTTTGCGTTTCAAACACAAAGGGCCTGGCCACCCCCAGAAAAATTCTCTAGTTGCGTCAATGCATATAGATTATCCGTTACCTCGTTGTTAGGACCTTGAAGCACTCCTGGAGCGAAAACCACTCATAGGATCGACTTAGTGCAATAGGAATTTTTGATCAGCATGACTTTAACTACAAAATAGCAAAGTTTCAGCCAATCCCACCGAAGCATGCCAAAATATGACATATATATTTTACCTAACCTAACGATTGATAAAAAAATTCTGAAAAAAATTCTTGAGCTTTATTGGACTTGAACAAAAATATTTCGACCCTGGCAATTTTTTGCTAAAGTTAATAGTTTAAGAGTAAAAAGTTCTTGAATGTCTAAAATGACGCAAATTACCTAACTTTGACAAGCTGTATCTCAAAAACTGTCCATAGGATTGACTCAATGTGATAAGAACTTTTGATCAGCATGACTTGAACTACAAAATATCAAAATTTCAGCCGATTCCACCGAATCAACATTTTCATGGGTTTTGTTCCGGGGTCCTTTATCGAGTTACGTAATTTTTAATGAATTTATTACCAAACAGTCGCCCATATTGGATCAGCCATTTTGTATTATTACTTTTTGATATCATAATCTGTTTCAGCGACCTAAAAAACCTCACAGTGTCAGTCCAAGTGAAATGTGTTTGAAAATTGAGTTACGTAGTTTTTAATGAAATTTTTATCGAAAAGTCGGTCATGTTGGATCAGCCATTTTGAATTAAGTTTTTTTGACATCACAATCTGTTTGAGCGTTCTCAAAAACCACTTATGTGTCAATTTGAATTAAATTGCTTTGAAATTTCTCAACTTATAATAATTTTGTTAAAAAAAAAACGTTTTTTTGTTTAAATAATTAATAAACAAGTTCTTTACGATTGTATGTTTATAACTTTTTATTTTAAGCTATGCAAAAATGATATCAAACGGTTTTAGAAAAATCGAAGCTTCCCTTAATTATTCCGAAATAATGTATATTTTCAACCTCTATTGACTCCACTATATATGCCGTTGGAATTAATAAAAAAAAGATGATTTTCAAGAAGTTTTATCTCCAAAAGATTTTATTGCATAGAATGCATCTATAAAAACCGAGAGTTTCTTATGTCACCAGATGAGCCATCAGATGGCATTAGAGATGGTACTTTTCGGAACAGTTCGGACAGAAAGCGAAGAAAATCCACTCAGCGCCATCTCTAATGCCATCTGATGGCTCATCTTTTGAGATAAGAAATTCTCGGAAACTTGAAAAATCGTAGTCAGTACGCACAGAATGACGGGGAAAGTACCTAAAAATGCATAATTATGCAAAGAAGTGCATTTTTTGCTGTTTTTGTGCATTTTTCAAGGGTTTTACAAAGATATTCATTTAAGATTCATAAAAATTTGAGAAAACTGGTTTGTTTTAGTATTATAAAAGCCTTAAGTAACATACTGGGTCATTTAAGACTCTTTATGGGCCGATTGTAGCCATTAAACGCATCCTAAAGTGCATAATTTGCGTCCGTTTAAAAAAATGTTAATAATTGCTCTAAAATTAATAAAATATCATCCAAATTTTATACTAGGGGGTTTTCGAGGTCACTAATTACGAATTTGAAGGGAAAATCGGAAAATTAAAAATGGCGCGAAATTCAATTTTAAAAGTACATTTTTTTCCTTTTTTTCATATAAAATGTATACAAAGCAAATAAAAAAATGAATTTACGTCTTTTTTTTTATCTAAATATTCAATTTTTATTTTTTTTGCATTCTCCCCTCCCCCCTCCCCCCTCCTATATCTTATTTTTTAACGCGTTGGCCTCGGCGTTGGCATTGAATATGAAAATTGATAAAAAAAATAATTATATACTACCTCAAGTATAAAGGTAAAAAAGAAGATGACTGCGTGTATGTATATAACTTGCTCAAAAGTAGCGCCTCTTCTTTTTTATGGTAACTTAAAAATATAGCGCTAATTTCAAAATAATTTAAGCTGTACTTATATTAAAAAATAATTAAAAAAAAAAAATTAGGCATTTTTCTTTTTATCAATTTTCATATTCAATGCCAACGCGTTAAAAAATAAGATATAGGAGGGGGGAGGAGAAAATGCAAAAAAAAAATAAAAATTGAAAATTTAGTTAAAAAAAGAGTAAATTAATTTTTTTTATTTGCTTTGTAGACATTTTATGTGAAAAAAAAGGAAAAAAATGTACTTTTAAAATTGAATTTCGCGCCATTATCAGTCAGCCATTTTGAATTTTCTGATTTTCTCTTAAATGGATGCAAATTATGCACTTTAGGATGCGTTTAATGGCTACAATCGGCCCATAAAGGATCTTAAATGACCCAATATGTTACTTAAGGCTTGCATAATACTAAAACAAACCATTTTTCTCAAATTTTTATGAATCTTAAATGAATATCTTTGAAAAATGCACAAAAACAGCAAAAAATGTACTTTTTTTGCATAATTAAGCATTTTTAGGTACTTTCCCCGTCATTCTGCGCGTACGGACCATGATTTTTCAAGTTTTTATACCTAAAAGATGCATTCTATGCAATAAAATCTTTTGGAGATAAAACTTCTTGAAAATCATTTTTTTTTTATTAATTTCAACGGCCTAATCGGTATATTATTTTATCATAGTTAATTTTGCCGTACCTGAATCAAGTCGTCTCGTACGTCAGTTTCGTGATGCTTTGATATTTCACCATATATTAGGCAATCCAACAACCTGTCAAATTATTTTGTTGTGGGCAAACACGGGGTTTATTTTAATTAACTCGCGGAAACGTAGCCAAGGCAACCGAAAAACAAACCCTTTAACAAACGTTTAACGAATGAAAACAAACGTTTGCCCTATCTTTGCCCACAACGCCATGTTAAAAGTCACGTGGTTTGGATTACTTAATTACTACTGTAGCTGATAATATTCTTGCTTCATTACCAAAGAGTGATATAGGTTATAACGCCACTTATCCAGATCTGAATTGTCATGGTATCGCCATCTATGAAACTATGAATGAACTTACACTTATTTCATTTTTCGTATTTATTAGGCAAATGCACGATTTATTTGAAACGACAAAATTCATATTTTTGGCATTGCATACTTCTAAATGTTTACTCCGTTTTAAATTATTTTTTTTGTGTGACAGGGTGCTTTGAAAAAAATCACAAAGTTTCCCATATAAAAGCATAGGGCATTGTACATTCTTAACAAGTAAATAGTTATAGGTTACAAGTTTGCAAAAAGTGACACCTGTTGAACAGCTATATAAATACAACCTTATATATGTATAGTCTGTCTAGCAATTCATTACAGCTGGTGTGTTGACTTGCTAACTAGTCAATCCTTATCCCACCAGATGACGGTATCGGTATTAAAAAATAAACCTTCAAATTCCGAAAAATAGAGTGAATATTTCAAAATGATGTTAATACATTTTTGTTACGATCCAAAGTTGTAGTTGTTTATTTTTATTATATTTGATAGATACTATTGTGACTTGGTATTTATTTTTTTAAAGTTGTCTCCAGGTAATCTCAATTTTTTTGAGCTCAAAAGTTTTCGTTATGCCAAGTCTGCTGTAGAGAAATAATTTTCCATTTTACTTCTGACTTGGTTGTTTGTTATCGAACTTAGTTGCAGCTCACCGTAGTTAAACTACAACTTTGATATTTGTATAATCGTGTGTTCCATCACTAAAAAGGTAATTTGATTTCTATTTAGTTTATTTTATATTTATATTAATTTAATTCATATTCAACTTTTAACATTTACACCTATATAGTTTTGCATCCACGTCTTTTAGAGTTAATAATATTTTTTTTCTTTCTTTTTTGAATTATGAAATAGAAATTAATATTTTTTTTTACTAATTGAATTTTTTTTATACCGTATTGTTGTTGAGTTAGCTACTTATTTATTTTTATTCAGTTTTTACTTTGAAACTTTATTGTTATTTTAATAGAAAGATCATTACGTTTTATTTTGTAGAACAGTTATTTATTTTTAACTGAAAAATGCTGGTTTATTTATTTATTTATTTTTTTATCTCTTACTCCCTAACTAACAATCCTGTCACCATCCTATCCTGGCAAGGGACATGCTTATACCTCCTCGTTGGTCCTTGCTGGGCAATAAGAAAAACTGGTATCGTTGATTTTTGTAAACATACTTATTTTACAGTTCTGATGTCAGATATCGTATTGTTCACTGTTAAATTATGTCATTAAAAGTTTTCTTAAAAGAACACCAGTTTTTGTTTTTGGCTAAGATGAGCATAAAAACGTGGATTTAATTGTATTTTATGTAATTACTGTATTTGTTATTAGTATAGTTCACTACACAATTCTTAAGCGTGTAAAAAATGTCGCTGGCATTTTTTACACGCCTAAGAATTGTGTAGTCAACTTTACAATTGAACGAGAATTCAAATCTTTTAATTCACTGTTTGAAACGGAAGATACATTTAAGTCCGGTCCTGTGTACTACTTAACCACACTTAACCTAACGCCGCCGGCGCGGTACATTAACAAAAGCGGTCGGTGTACTTTAGGCTTTTTTGCCAGCTTTTTTTATATCGCTGAATTATTTGTGGAACACACTTTATAGGGGTTTACACACGATCCAGCGGCAGGGACCCGACATTGTCGGTACGCTTTGAAGATAATTAGAATTCCAGCGGACCAGTTCACTTTTACGAATGAGTTCATAGCATGCCGACATGGCTGGGTCCCTGTCGCTGGATCGTGTGTAGACCTCTTATACCTACTCCGCTTTTTAAGAGGTCTACACACGATCCAGCGGCAGGGCACCGACATTATCGGTACGCTTTGAAGATAATTGGAATTCCAGCTGACCAGTTTACTTTTACGAATGAGTTCAAAGCATACCGACATGGCTGGGTCCCTGCCGCTAGATCGTGTGTGGACCCCTTTAAAAAGGGAGACATGGGAGAATTAGGCAACTACCGCCTTCTCTCAATTATTCTTATTTTTTTATTACAGACAGGAAAAATTTATTTGTGGATTTTGTAGGGTAGTTTTTTTATGTGATTCTGAACTAACTCTCTTTTGTATATATAAAAATTTAGATAATAATAATAATAATGTCTTTATTTAAAGAAGAAATTGCAATTTACATACAATTTATTCATTTAAGAGGCGGACTCTAGCACATAGCTACTCAACTCAACCTTAGATGTGTTAGCCTTAGCATTAATAAAGGAATTCGTATGATGTTACGGGTTGGTGTACAAAATATAACATAATAGAAATAAGTGCAACTTTTTTCAGATAAATAGTTTATTTAATCATATAATGACGAGGGGCAAATCACAGGGGAAATCTGGTATACAAGATACATCAAAGGGGAATCAGAGAAAACAAGGGGAAACCAATGGAAAATCAGAGGAAATCCGAGGAAATTAAGTGGAAACCAAGGAGTCATCAGAGGAAATCGGAGGAAATCAAGGGGTAATCAAAAGAAAATGAAAGGAAATCAGAGGAAATCAAAGGAAATCAGAGGAAATTAGGAGAAAATCAAGAGGAAATCAAAGAAAAATCAAAGGAAATCAAGAAGAGATTATAGAAAATCAGAGGAAAGTTTAAGGGTAATCTGGGAAATTATTACAAAAGGGAGAAATCTAGTGTACAAATTTTGAGCTGCGGTTTGTCCCTCATATGATACAGTAATGAGAGAAACAATGTGACACTAATATTGTAAAGCATCCATTCATATAAATATCTGGAAAGCATGATTTATAAAATACAAATTGGTAATCAAAATACAAATTGGTAATCAATTTCACTCGAAGAAAAAATCTGAAATCGTATTACACACAGAATAGTTATTTGATATAGAAAATAAATTAGTTCAAAAAATTTTTATGAAATAAAATTAAAATTAACAACGTGGTAGGTAGAGGTACATAGTTCCAAAATATATTTTTTTCCTAATAACTTTCCATAATTTTACTTTAAGACAATAATCCTGAAATTTTTTAGATATCTTCCTGAAGATCCATGTTGTCTGCAAATCGAAACTTATTTCTTCAGAGCAAAAAATTGATTATTGTCATGTATTTTATAGTATCGCTTGAATAAGCAGATATCCAACTGCTCCTGCTGTAAACGGTTGCGCGAAGGTGCATATTACAATCACTGCAACTATTGCTAGCTTCACGAAAAAGGAGAAAAGTCCCATATTTACTGAAAATTAAAAAAAATACTATGTAAGTATATTACGAAACAAGCTTATCAACTTTTATTTAATCAAATAGGTATACTATAAACGTATTTTTTTCATCATCTGCATCATGTAACCAACATAACCTTAGATTTTAAGTTTTTCAAATTTATTCTTTTAATGTTTGTATACGCATTTTTAGCTTGGAGCCGTACTGGCTCCATGCAAATATTTAAAAATTCACGTAAATAATTTTTCAATATTGTTGATTAATAAAAATAGTCTGCTAATTACAGGTTAGATTTCCAACCTATAAATGAGTCCTATTTGATTAGGACAAAGTATTTAGAACTTCATAAACATTACACTGAACTAAATTTTAGTTGAAAATACGGGAACTAAGCAGAAATTTTAATAATAGCTGCGTAATACTCTTAAATCTTAAGAAACTATAATTTTATTAACATTGTTCTTTGGACAATAAATTAGTATTAGCTAGAGGAAGAAGCCTATTGTTTTTGATCTGTAAATAAAAAAGTTATTAATCGTTTAAAATTAAAACAAAAAAAAATGTCTTAATTTTTATCGCTTTTACTTAAATAGAAATCTTGTGCAATGTTACTTCCTATCATTATTTTTTGTTTAAACATTTTAGTAAGATACATTTCATATTAATCCTTAAAATATGAAATTCGAATAATATTTATGACCGACATTCAGGTCTTGTAGCAACGTATGATGGACCAGAGGTTAAAGTTTCGCATTACAATTAAATGGTCATGTGTTTGAAACCCAGCGAGGTTGGATTGTGTTTTTTTACTTTTTTTTATATGAATTTTCTTTTTCGCCAACAAAGTTGGTATCACAAAATTTATAATGCCCAAAACCAACATTATTCCAACCAACAGTACTCTATAGATTGTGCAACAATTATATAAAAAGTTAAACAACCGGCGAAAAGTATAATGTTTATTCTAGTTGTGCTTTAAATAATGAAAATAAAAGAATCTACTAGTATATATGGGATTTTTTGCTCCTAGTTATACACGAAAAGTTAGATAAAAACCTGTTTAAAATAAATTGTCGTTGATATAATAACGTTATTTGTGAAAGAGTTGCTGTGAACTGTTGTAGTTGCTGATTTCCTGGTACATGTGGTACGAGTCTGCAGCGTAAACACCACATCGAAACCTTCACTCCCCTTTAAAATTGACGCCAATGTCTGTCATATCTGTATACATGTAATTCTTATTTTTATGGTTTTATATTTATTTAGTATCTATTATTTATTTGTAATTTATGGAAATAAATAATGATAATAATGAATTTCACAACTTTTTGGAAATAATAAATGATTTATAAACTTTTTATTTATTGATTAACTTTGTTTGAGAACAATAGTGTTCTTCCTTGAGTGAACACTAATAAATGTCCACATATTCTTAACCTATTTCAGTTATAACTTTACTTACTAGGTCTGCAACTAATTTACAATATTTTTTTTTCATTTTCTGTTGCTCTGGGGTAATTATTCATGAATTTAGTCATTAATCATTAGTCATGACTGAAAATTAAGGACTAATACCGCTTATGATTCGGCGACTAAGACTAATTTATGACTGATGATTAATGATTAAATTAGTCATGACTATATTATTCATGACTAATTTAGTCAGTCAGTCAATTTCTATAATGACTAAACATTTAGTCGACTAATGCCCATCTCTGTCCAAGAAAGACAAGAATTAATTGACCTACTCTTGCCTACCACTCTCTGATCTACCACAAGAGTGGTGAACAGAATAAAAGAGAGAGGGTTATGCTAGAACCCTCTTTATCGGATCATCGGTACAAGATTCGTCCTAGAGGAGAATTAACCAGAACCCATTGCGTACAGGAATTCCAGGTCTATTGACTGGACCGCTTACAAGGGACCTCCAAGAAAACCTGAAGGATGTTCTACATGCGAAGAAACCCGCGAGTATTAAAGCAGCAGGTATACAACTGCAGACTATTACTAACTCTGCGTTTGAAAATAACTGCACCACCAAGTATGCAAAGTGTCCAATGGTGGAACAAAGAACTGAGTGGGTTGCCTGAAGATACACTCAGTAGCGCAGCACTTTCTAAAGTTTTAGCCGACTGGCAGATCTATCCACAAATCATCCCAGCAAAGGTTTAAAAGTGTGATAAACAAGCAACAGCGAGAGAGAGAGCTAGAAGGCTTTCTGTGAAACTACTAAAGACCTACCGGAAGTAGCCAAAAAGCTCATCATTGTGGACTCTATCAGGCTAGGTTTCCAAATGAGACCGACACAAAAAATGACAGTGAGATATATGGCTGTATTCTTGATAGTCATTACCAATACTAAGAGATTTTGGAAACGAAGTAATCGGCGAGGGAATTCAAGTCAGATGCAACTGCAGCAGACTGGAAGAAGGCGTGAGATGTGATGACACACGAAAGACTGAGAATGTCGATAATGAATGCCGATGTAGCCCAACTACTGACGATATCTATCCAGTTCTAATACAAAAGGAAGTGGTGGAGGTACTATTTGGGCAACTGTATTATCTGCTTAGATGTGACCTAGCTCTGCGACATGCTAATGTCCTGGAGAGCGACGAAGGTCATCTTCATGTCGTGCCATATTCAATCAGATCTAAACCGATAAGCCTGAGATCCTTCCTTTTGAAGATAGTGCAAAGACAAATAGAAAAGTACATAAAGGATGGAAAACTGGTGTTATTAGCAATTCGCCCCAAACTGTATGTGGTCCAATTCGGAAAATTTACAGGGTAGACTCATTATTGGATCGTTGTGATAGCTGAGAGAGCACTAGAGCAGAGAGAACTGGCATTGAAAGCGTTCTTAGCTTAGATAACATTTACATTTTGCTAGTAATAAAAGACCTAACTTCAAATTTAAATAGAATGGACTTCTAATACAATTGATTATACCACGTTAAAGTTGAGAAAAGCTTCCAAAAGCTACCTTTTTCATATTTGTTTCAGATATTGCAGCTCCAGAAATGTATTTAATCATTGTAACTCGGTCAAGTTTGATCGTACAGTGATTACAGAAAATTTCATGTTTTAAACAAAAATCCTTGGTTTTGAAGGGGAATATTAAAGTTTTATTAACAATTCAGTTAACTTCTCCTCCTTGAGCTTTGAAATTTAGATGTGAAACTCATATTCCTTGATCTCGAAAACCTATAACTATAATGTTGTGAGGAATTCGAAGAGATTTGATTGTGTTTTATTAAGTTTATTTGTATTTATATGCCAAGTCTGGAAGAGTTTGTGAATGAAATTTCAAAAGAAAACTGTTACTATAATATATTAGTGGGAGATATGAACATTGACATAAAAAAAGTCAGTGAAATAAGTGATCAATATCTAACGTGTATGAGGGAGTACAATTTCAAATCACTAATAAATTGATATACTAGAGTTGAGGGGGTAACGAAGTCATGCATCGACCACATCCTTATAAAAACGAAACATCATAATATTGAAAATATGTTCCCATTTATAATAAAAAATAAAATAACCGATCATTTCCCAATTGCGCTAAGACTCTTAGTAGAGGAAGAAAATAATATAAATTCACACAAAATACAAGAGTATATTATTATAATTGATCACAAAAAAATTAAACATTGAGATAAAAAATGTAAGCTGGGATGATTTCTACAATGCTGATAATGTAGAGGACGCAACAAATACATTAATTGACATATTAAAGAGTGTAATCGACATAAGTACAAACAAAATCAAATTAACCCACAAAAACAGAAAAAGAACTTCATGGATAACTACAGGTCTAGTCAATTCTATAAAAAAAAGAAAGCAACTTTATAAGAATTATCAAAAAGATTCAGACAACCTTGAATTAAAAACCCAATATCTAAATTATCGTAATAAACTAAACGCATTAATAAAATCAACTAAAGCTAATTATTTCAAATCTAAAATCACAAAAAATAAAAGAAACAGCAAAAAGTTATGGAATACAATTAATGAAATTAGCAACTGCAAAGAGAATGACAACATAATAATTAAAGAGTTAAAAATGGAACCTGACAAACTAACATGTGATCAAAATGAAATAGCTAATACATTTGTGGACTTCTTCACCAATGTTGGAAAAAACCTGGCTAATCAAATTAAAAAACCTAAATCTACTCCTCTCAGAAAATCTACACCGTTTTCATTTTTCTTGGCACCTACAAATAAAGAGGAGGTCGAGTATACAATAAAGTCATTAAAAAATGGAAAAGCCCCAGGATATGATATGATTAAAGCAGACACACTTAAAGAAATTGTAGGAGATATATCCGAGCACATATCATTTCTAATCAATAAAATATTTGATACAGGTATATGCCCCTAGGCTTTTAAGACAGCAGTAATACAGCCCATATTTAAAAATGAAGACAAAAGTGAACCGTCTAATTATAGACCTATATCCATTATTAATAGCATAGCCAAAATATTTGAAAAAATTTTAATAGCCAGAATTAATAACTATAATAAAAAGAATAATTTAATTTCAGACAGGCAATATGGCTTTCAAGAGAAAAAATCTACGCAAGACGCAATTGCATTCTTAACATCAAAAATATGCAAATCGTTGGATGAAAGCAAACCAAATCTGTGCGTGTTCTTAGATCTTGCTAAGGCATTTGACACCGTTAGCCACCCACAATTATTAGAAGCTTTAGAAGATCTCGGATTTAGAGGCCCAATATTGAAATTATTAAAAAGTTATTCATGTAATAGGAAACAAGTCGTTAAAATAAATTCTGTATTGAGCAAGGAATGCGTTGTTGAATACGGTGTACCACAAGGTACAGTATTAGGTCCAATACTTTTTATATTATATTTAAATAACTTATTTAGCTTAAAAACTAAAGGAACTGTGATCAGTTTTGCGGATGATACAGTAATCTTCTACGAGGACAGAACTTGGCAGGACCTAAAAATACACGCAGAGGAGGATTTAAAAAAAATAAAAACTGGTTGGACTCTAAATTGCTTACCATAAACTTTACTAAAACGAAACACGTACCATTCAGCTGCTATGAGAGAAATATGGATCATTTTAGATCTCTTGAAATTGACACTGACACCGAAATAGAAGTAGTCGATTCAGTAAAGTACCTAGGTATTACTTTAGATAAACATATGAAATGGGACCAACACCTTTACAAAGTATGCAATACTCTAAAAAGTATAATATACAAATTTAAATATCTAAAAACTATTCTTGACATTCCCGAGTTAAGAACAATATATTACTCTCTAGTAGAATCAAGACTCTCCTATGGGATTGTCGGCTGGGGAGGTGCTGTACAGGTTCATATAAAAAAACTTGAAATAATCCAAAAGAGGTTCCTAAAAATTATGCTCAATAAACCTAACACCTATCCTTCCGATAATCTTTATAAGGACGCTAATCTACTTAATATAAGACAGTTATTTTATTACACTGTGATTATGAATACATATAAGAGGAAACATTTATTAAGACCTGTTGATCACACTTATCAGAAAAGAACTAAAGCAACATCCTACAGAACTCCATTCTCTATAAAATCAATCGGACAAAGAAATTTTGCGTATTTCTCTCCCAGATTTTACAATCTTCTTCCAGACGAGGTAAAAAACATAAATTCTATTAATTTATTCAAAAAAAAGGGTCAAACAATTTATTTTAAAAACCAATAGAATAGAATTGCACAAGCTCATCGACATGAATGAACATTAGTAAATCTTGTTTTAGGTATAATTGCTATATTTAATTTTAACATATTAGGACATAGTTGTTAAAAATATTACATAATATGTAGTTAGGTGTATGTGTATGCATGTGTGTGTATGTCTATTTTATGTGTATGTATCAAAATACCCATATAGATAATTAATTGTTTTCTTGAAATTAATTGGAATAAGTTCTCATACTCTGATGATTACTTAGTTCCATGAGGCTACTTTATATAATGTGTATGATCATAAATAAATCTTATTAACTATTTCACCCACAGACAGTCTAGACTTTGTGAGTTATTTTGTTTATTTGAGTTTATTTGACATAAATTATATAAATTATATTTGATATTTTTCTATTATATTTTTTATTATAAATACTCTACATATATATTATGTAATTATGATAAACATATATTATTATTATTATTATTATTATTATTATTATATAATATTTTTGAAAACATTTATTTTTGAGTTTCTGAAAAATTCAGTAAAGGGCTTTTAATAAGTAAACTATTTTACATTTAAAACACACCGCAGAAGGTTTCAGGCAAATATATTGACTGAGAATTTATTCTAAAATAGTGCACCCTTGAGGATCAATTGCAATCCACTAACATGGTGAATTTTATTGATGATAGCTAGTATTGTCGAAACATATTTTAATAAGTACACCTAGTAAAATCTCTTGAAGTGAGGTAAAAATTTTGGTATGTGATGGTTGTATATTTTTCGGTGGTCACTGATGAATACGAATACAATTCAAACTTGATACTGTATCTAAAATAAGCCTTATAATTACTTAATCTGCATTTTCAATACACTTTTGTCTAATGTGATAAAATATATGCTTCGATAAGCATTATAAAAATATAGCTTTTGTAGAGAAAATGTCTACAAATTTGTATATACTTTGAACTTCGTATAGGTTATAAATACATAATAAAATTTTAATTAAATATATTGTCTTAAAATTATAACACACCGATAACCTATAACATATAACCTTGACTAAAAGAGATAATATTGTCGTATTAATTCAAATATCATCATGGCCCTAATAATATTTAAAACATTTTTAAATACTTAATCATCGTAATAAGAAAGTTTTTGTACAGAAACTCATTTCATAACACACTCATTTAAATTTAACGAAGATAGAGAAACATTGAAAACCCCGATCTTACTAGCATTAGATCAGTGTTTCCAGGCTAAAATTTTAAAAGTTATCAAACGATGCTTTAAAAAGTTATTAGATCTGCTACAATTTTCCTAGATTTGAAATTAAAAGAGATTTAATTTTTTTTTTGGTGGATAAGGATTTTTTTGTATACAAAAGTTGTTTCTGTAGGACATGTATTTTTAATCATTAACAGCATAGCATCTTTCCTATTTAATACATTGGAAAGACTACTGGACAGGTATATTAGAGACAAGGTACCAAAGGAAAATCCCCTTAGTGAACGTCAATATGAATACCAGCCGGGAAAATCAACAGACCTCGCGCCAGATGACTTGAACAGGCTACTGACAAAGTTATTAGATGACAAAGAAATGGCAACACTGGCAACATTTCTTCATATAGAAGGAGCGTTCAACAACGCGACAACGCAATCACTAACGAATGCGTTGTCAAATAGAGGAGTCCCAACAGTACTCTACCAGTGGATTAAAACCAGATAAGAGGATAATAGTATCCAATCTAGACGAAGCTACCATTGAAGCGAAGGTGAGTACAGGCTGTCCTCAAGGAGTACTATCTCCACTGCTGTGGACAACCCTTGTTGACAGACTCCTCCAGAAAATTTCCTCAGGAGGCTTGTATTGCCTAGAACACGCTGAAGATCTAGCAATAGTAGTCAAGGGGCGGTTTGCGAACACCATATCAGAGCGGTTGCAAAGAGCCATAAACAATGTCGACAGGTAGTGTAGTGAGGAAGGACTATCCATAAATCCTCACAAAACTACAGTCGTCACCTTCACACCTAGGAGTCATTTTTCACCAAAAACTGACATGGAATACCCACATCCAAAAAGTCACACAAAAAACAACGATCACCCTGAGAAGGTGTAGGCAGATATGTGGAACAAAATTAGGTGTTAAGTCCCAATATGATCCTATGGTTATATACTAGGATCGTTAGACTCATGATAACCTATGATCGGTGATATGGATGGACCAAGACACTGAAGCTGGGAGCAATAAGGCTATCAAGTGACGTACAAAGGCTTGCTTGCCTGTGCGTCACGGGGGCCATAAAAACTGCTCCCTCGGCTGCATTTGAGGTCCTCCTAGATCTGTCACCACTACACATTTTTATCTAGGGGGAAACTCGTTTAGTGTTGCACAGGCTAATGCAAGACACAACGCCCATAAATCAACAACATGGAGCAGAGCACCAAAAGCTATACTCTGAGCTGAAGGAAGATCTCATTCTGAGAATGCTCTCGGACAGTATGGCCCCAAAGTATAATTTTACATAAAAAATTTCAAATCAAAATACCCGACAAAGAGGACTGGAAAAACGGCCCTCCAATATCAGCACAAACAGTTTGGTATACGGACGGCTCTAAGACAAAACAGGGGGTCGGAGCTGGGATTTACGGGATAAGGTCGAAAACGGAAATCCCCATAAGTCTAGGAATACGTGTCACAGTATTTCAGGCGGAAGTGGTCGCTATACAGTGGTGTGCAAAGGAAATAATGAGGCAAGAAATTGTTAACTAGTCAATTGCCATTTTTTCCGACAGTCAAGCAGCGCTAAAGGCAATCGATTCCATGCAGGTCGATTCAAGACTAGTGTGGGATTGTATTAATGGCCTTATTGACCAAAGAAGTCAGAATAAAGTAACCGTGACATGGGTATCAGGACACGAGGGAATGAAAAGGCTGATGAGCTGGCTCGGTTTGTCCCGAACCCTTTTGTGGTGTGGCTAAGCCGTGCAAGTGATTATCCATTAATAAATGGGTACAATACAAATCTCTAGAATGGTGGAAGAGTTTCCCGAAACAGAGACAGCCTAAAGAGTTCATTAAAGAACGATCGGCCAAATTCTCAGAAGATCTACTATGCCAAAACAGAAACAGAATGGCCATTAGGATAATAATAGTGGGTCTTCTAACTGGACACTGTAGGCTCAATAGGCGTATGAGTCTAATGAGCCTGGCAGAGGATGCAACATGCAGATTCTCTCAAGAGGAAGAGGAAACCTCAGCACATGTGCTGTGCCACTGCGAACGCCTAGCCAGACTGAGATTCCAACAATTGGCGAGGATAAACCAAGGACAGATAGCTAAACTAAGGAGCTCCTATCAAAGCTATGGAGTCTGGTAAGGATAAAGCTGGATAAGGAACATTAAATTAATTAGATTAGGAGCGCTACAATATATCCAAGCGGTCAGCTCCTCCCTTCAATCTAATCTAATCGAACAGCGTAGCATCTGCAAATGAATACAGTTGTTTATTTGTCTTTTCCCTTTCTCCTTCTACGCACATTCAATATCCGCGCTTTCTATCTGATTATTTTGTTGCAGGACTTCATAAACTCTATTGTATTAAATGGTTCGAGACTAGAAGGTAATGTTTGTCTATGAACCGCTAGAGGGAAATAGGTCCTTGGTTAATCAATTATTGTAACGATTGACATAAACAGTTTTGTATTAAATGATTCGCAATTCGAATTTCATGTTTATCTGTTTACTGCTAGGGGACAATATATTTGATGAAACAGAAATTATTAGATATAATTATTTTCATGAAAATTTTTGACTAAATCACTAGACTGAAAAAAAATCACTAGAAATTGAAATTTCACTAGACCTGACAACACTGCATTAGATCTGAAGCCCCTATTAAAACTTTTAGGCAGGAGGAACTACCAATATCCTTTTTATGTTAAGTGACATATGTCCATTAATTACGTCGAGAACATATAACAGCGTATACAAGGTGAGAAAAGGGGAGAAACAAATTTTCAATAGGTAATAAATATGGACATCAATCAATCAATTTCATCTTGGAACTTGTTGCGTGACGAAATTTGAAACGAAAATTGAAAATGCAATACGGCTTGATGAGTGTCAGACATGCCTGAATGTGTCAATGTTGGCCCACTCAAAAATTGTAAACTTCCGCACAAAAATTTGAACACTGTTTAAGAAAACTATAAGAAAGACAACATTACTTTGCTATACAAAAAAAAGAATCATACAATGTAAAAATATCGAGGAAGTGATGTATAATGTCGAGGAGAATACTTACACTAAAGGTCCTGTTCTTTTGCAGACAATGAATAAGATGAACAACGATAAACAAAAAAAGTCGCAAATGTTCTGGCTGATGAAGACAAACCCAATAATAGAGAAGACAATTTAGAGTCGACAGAATTGAAACCCGATAGAGTTTAAGCAGAAATAGAGCAAGAATTAACAGAAAATTCAAATGAAATGAAAGAGAGCGACGTAGAACCTAGCAGCAGTAGTGAAGAGAGCGACGATGCTTCAGACGACGAGATTATATAAATCTGAATCGACGAAAGTGGAAGCACTCCCAGAAAACATCGACGAACCCAAAACTGTGAACACCAAAGAAGAAATAATGGAAGACTTGAATGCGGATCGAAGCGAAATTGAAGACGCCAATCCGTCAGTTACAGAGAAATGCTAAATTAGGGTTTAAAAGTCTCAGAAGAGAACGTTCAAATCTTGCAGCTAATAAAACGGCAAAGGACCGAGGACGACTTTTAAGATGAAATAATGGAACTTCTGCCATCGACGGATGACAAGGATGAAACCGCGTATGAGATTATACCGCCAAAAGGAATTCTCGAAGAAAATGACGTGATTGTGTGTCCTAGCAATATAAAGGAGATTATGAGGTATGAAAAGTACAAGAGCATGTATACAGAGAGTGGAATAACTGTCAAAGAGGGAGATATAAAGCCGCCACAAGTACACACGATTTTAACAATGTCTCAGAACTATCCAGTGTTCCAAAAGAATCAAAATGAAATAGCAAAGAACGTGGTGAATGAAAAAGAAATTTAAATCAAATATTCGCGATTTCTAAGACAGAAAATTGAGTGAAACTGTCAAACAAGTTAGTAAAGTGGTAAAAAACCAGCAAGGTGTAGGTAAAAAAGAGCCATTCATGTGGAATTTGTAGAAGATATGTCAGCAGAAAGCTGCATGAGAAATCTACGAAAATTTATTTCAAGAAGAGGTGCTCCCAAAATAATATATTCAGATAATGCAAAAACGAGAGAGTTTAAGAGAGTTTCTTTAGAACTAGAAGAATTAAATAAAATTTTGAAAAATAAAGAAGTCCAATCCGTGGTTTTAAAGTATCGCATAGAATGGAAATTCATTCATCGAGAGAGCCGCATGGTCGGGTGGATTTTGGGAAAGAATGGTGAAAACCGTAAAAGATTCATTAAAGCTAACCATTGGAAAGGCCGCAAGAAATTTTGATGAGTTGCAGAAGGCAATTTTAGGAACGGTCAATGCCAGACCGTTGACTTGTATTGACGATGACCCAAACAACCTATGGATATTGTCACCTAACAAATTTCTAATTGGAGAAGCGGAATTTAATCTAACTGAAGATGTGCGAATTAAAGGCATTCAAAACGAAGTTCCATATTAGAAAAGTGGAAATATCACGAACTAATGATGAATAAATATTGGAAAAGGTGGTCGACAGATTATTTGCAGCAGTTAAGCCTAGCCCACCATTTGAATAAAAAAAACTAATTTATTCAAAGAAGGTAGTGTATTATTATTGGATGACCAAAATACTCCACGCACCTTTTGGAAATTAGTAAGAGTTATGAAACTTTTCTACGGTGGAGACGTAAGATTCGTGCTTGTGAGGTAGCCTTCCGAGTGGAAAACTCTGGAAAAGACCTGTGCAACTTTTATATCCGTTGGAACTAGATTAAATGGACGATAGACGAAAAAATAGTTTGTCATACTCCGAGGCCCGAGGATGTGGAAAATAAATCCCAAGAGGACAGCACTGGAAAATAATAACAAAGATAGATATGTCATAAAGTTTTTTAACGCACAGTCAATCTTTTGTAGTTTGAAACGTGGAATAGTGAAACAGATCCTCTCTGGGGATTCTGTTAGTAATAAGAGCAGCTGTTGGAGCACCATCACAAATAAACTTTTCAGGAATTACTGCTACGGAATTGGACAGAATAGCTGGACAATAAAGTGAAACTACAAAAGATGAACCTTGGGCTTGGAGTTCTTGCGTAAGAAACTCACTGAATAGGAACTATTCTTTATTGTTGAAAAACATCCAAACGCAGTTCGTGAATATGAATCAGTTTCCCTGTGAACAAATTTCAATACTGCAGAGGATATCCTCTGAATCACTAGTATCTGAAGGCCTGGTCGCTGTAAGGCAAGAAGGGGATAGGCAAACTCCCTAACTTAACCCGTCTCATATAACTAGAAGATAGTGTTAAAGCAGATAGAATAGGGAAAGAGGAACCAGTCAATCTTCTAAACATGTTCGTGACATTAAGCGGTCTGTTGAAAATATGAAAACTTTTAAAGATAAACATCCTATCATTGAACATGTCTTGTGACCTACAGTACGTGTCTTTCTCCTTCACGACTTCTATTACATTACTTTGATGCTTTTTGGAATTGTGTCTCAGTTTCAAGCTGGATAATGGTAAACCTGATAAACGTACCAATAGATTAAAGTACGCTGAGGAAGAGAGATATTTCCGAGATATTTTCACCTCTTGGAACAAGAAGTTGAAGAACGTTTTGCTAGATGTATTGATTGGTCGATTGTATTTATGAAGTTTGGTGCAGTTCGTTTGAAAACGGCTGAACTTCAAGGCAAGGGGGCCCATAAGAGATTGTGGGTAGATTGGTAAGCTAGTACACCCACAATAATGGACAAAGAAAAGGAATTGATTGCTGCAGTATCTGAAATTATTACGATGATGCACTTGTTGTAAAACAAGCCAATGGTACCTATATACAAGAAGATGCTCCTCTCTAGTACTAGACCATCAAAAGTGTCTGGACGTGCTAATGATGAGGACGATAAACTTGTACTAAGGCTAAAAGGATTCCGCTAAGAGAGTATTTGAGAAAATAATTGATTGGAAAGAAGATACATGTTGTAGTGGACTATATTCAAGAAGTCAAAGATAGTTATCCAGGAAAAAAATGTGATTCAGTTACAATCAACGAAGAAACGGCAGAGACTCTTTTCTCTAAAAATCTGACTATCGTAGTAACATATTGATGATCAAAGATACGGTAATCTTTTAACAGCTGAGAACAAAGCTATCGTAACTCGGTGTCCATTCTAAGAAAAAAGAATTACGAGTTACCGAAATTGATGCTGCCAAGGCTAAACTTGAATTATCCGCTTTCTAAAGGACTCAACGAATGGATGCTAACTGGAGTTTGTAGCCAGTGGATCAAGACTAAGGTTAAACATATCAAAATCAAACAATTTATGCACTTTCTTATTGGGCGTAATTAGTTGTTCCCGAGCCACCCCCCAACAGGGAATACACCAGCTACTGATGGACACTCATATGATGATGGGACCTTACTCTCCAATAAAAAAAATTGATTGTCTCAAAAAGAAGTTTCTGTCCAGTGGACGCTCATTAGAATACTGGAAATTTTATTGGTTGGTTGTAGTCGATAACATTAACTTGCCAGTGGCACTTGTTAAAAATGGATTTGCAACTGTTCATTTTACTGGTGAAAAATATGATTCAATGCTTAAACCGCAGAAGAAAGCGCAAAAGTACCAAAGTTGAGGTATTGGAAGGATCATGTTGAAGAGAAAAAAGAAGAATAAAGAAGATGGAGTGGCAACAGAATGTCAACTAAACTATGAGGAAGTTGTGACAAAAGTGATTCCTGTGTCCAAAAAATATTTGATGGTCCTAAAAAAGATCTTTGAGCCAAATTAAAACAGGAATTCCAAACCAACCATCTTCCAGGTGCATATACTGCCAAAAGAGGTGGCATCCGTGCAGCTAAATTCACAGGCGATGATGTGTGGTATAGGATGACGGTAGAAAACGTACATGGGAGAAATAAAACAGTCCGTTCTTATGGTAACAAGTAACCATTGCCCACGATCCGTTCAGCCAGCTTTCCCCAGTAATTTGTTTAGAAACGCATAATTTTGCAATATTCATTTTTTTAAAAATAATGGTAACAATTGAAATGAATTATAGTTTATGTACTTTTATTGCAGAGCTGATAACGAACATACGCTGGCCTCGCAGAAACTGCAAAATTGAACTGTGAACTTAAGTTGATCCCCTGCACATGTTAAAACAAAAAAATTGCCCTGATCAGAAAATTCACATTGCGAATTTTTTAGTCCTAATTTGTTGACTCCACTATATATATGTCGTACTAATTGATGAATGGCGAGTCTAACATGCCATTGGTGGGACAAGGCTCGACAGGGGAACATTTCAACTATGTTAAAAAAATGATCGTTGACGGAAATCATTAATGTTGTTGAGCCTTGTGCCACGCTTACCCTGGCAGACAACCGTTGTCCTTATTTCTAACAAGGAAATAGTAGAATAATTTTTAAAAAATGGTAATAAAATTGGCCTAAAATGTCTGTCAGTTGCTCCCGGAGTATAAGTGTTTGGGTAAAAAGAGTCGCGAACTACGGATATGTTTCTTCCACAGCACAGATGAATCCTGGCCATCAAAATTTCCAAATCAAAAAAATATGTTTTCATGAAATATTTCTAATTCTATTCATGTTAATATGTGTCTATATAAATGAAGTGTTTCAATATATAAATATTAATTTATGGAAGCTTTATTTGATAATACTCTAATTATTTTAAAAAATATATAAATATTATCACAAAACTGCATATACAAATTTTAATTTTGCTATTAATAAAATTATAACCTGTTTTGTTATACATAATATACAAATCTTACATGTGGTATAAATCATCTTGATCTTGTAGAAAAATTATGATTATAGTAAAAAACCTTAATCATGGAATCGTTTACAATACCAATAGACCAGTAGCCGTCCTGCTTTCGTATTGTTGCACAGTTAGACATTTTGCGCAACCAAGTGTATTACTTCCACATCCAGTGGAGGCATAGTAACGACAAAAAATTTTGAAAATTTTTATTGTTCAAATAGGCTTAAAATGTCATGAAACGTCGAGATTTTAAGTTTGAGCGAAAAAAGAATTCTGTCTGTCTGTCGGTCTGTCGTCTGTGTGTAACTTTTCTTTGTGCGCACGATTACTCTGGAACCATTAAAGATATTGACTTGAAATTTGGTACACATATGTTATTTAACGGGATCTAGAATTAGATTATATTTCCATCTTATTCCGTCGAAGGGTTGGGAGGTAAATTGGGGTAAATGAGGCAGGTAAGGGTCCATAAAATTGCTATTTAGTATATACAAGAGAAGTTAAGGTCTCAAAAAATTTTTTGGAATTAGCCACCCCCATTACTACCCCCCACCCCATTATTTAAGGGGATGAAAAAAATTGTGATTTAGTGTGTGTACAAAAACCAAAAACCTCAACATTTTTTTTACTTCATCCACCCGCACTACCACCCCCACCCCACTACCGATGTGGAATATCATTTTATGGGTTTTTGGGGTAGACGATTTCAAATATTATATTATTAAAGTTCCATCTTGCTCATTGAGCAAGATGCATGAATTTTAAAAATGCATTAATTTATTATTTTTTCATTATACATATAATATAAGCCGAGTATATAATAAAAGGAAACTATAAAAAAAGTTATTTTGTAAAAAAAAATCATTTTAAAATTCAAATTTTATCGGAACAAAACCACGTGACTATAAACGGTACTGATGTCATCTGGCATAACGTTTTAGTTTCATCCATAGACCGCAGATTTCTAAATTCACCGGTGGAGCGCATCAGTAAGAAATAACATTATATGATTGGCTAATTTGAAAAACACAGCCAATCAGCTTCGTATTTTATCCACCCAGCGGTAAATTTAGAAAAGTACGGAGACAAGTGACAAGTTTGATAGCTTTGACAGTTTACATCTGCTAGTGCTGAAATATTAAATTGTGTGTTAATTAAATGTTAAATTTTAGTCTGCTGACCTTTAAATATCGATTTGTTTATTTTTGTAAAAATTCTTAGTGTATTAATTTATCTAAGTGGTAAAAATGACGAACAGCGACTTTGTGCAAGCTCAAAGTGACAATTTGCCGAAAATCGACGTGTTTATGATGAGCAATTTTTTGGTAATAATACCGATTATATCAGTGCAGAAATTGGAGGTGGAAAAGCGACAAGGATGCATCATTCATTGTTCGTAACAATAAATTTGTTTACGCTCACTTTTATCCTTTTACTGCAGTTAGATTTAGATACCTAACCTCAGAATATGTAAACATAATGCATTATTTTAATATTTTTATCAACATTAACTATTGTTTTTCGTCTCAGATCATATAACTTTTTTATATTAAATAGTTTGCCACCACTAAGTACATAGATTAAATATCTGTTGAAAATAATACTAATAAACATTGCCAATGCTAAATGCCGGATGACGTCACACGCAAATGGCGGGAAACTTGCTTCGTTTGAACGTGGCTAAATTCTCAGCGAAACTAAATTATTTTTTTATCCTTTAATTCCGATAAAAAAAAAATAAAAAATACATAGAAAATAACGCTTTTTAGTGATCTATTATTCGGTGATGTCAAAAAAATTTATGCATTTTGCTCATTATTTCCACATACAACATTTTTTCGTTGTGAGTGACTTGAATAAAGAATCTGGATGTGGAAGTAGTGATTTCTTGGGTAGCGGTTTTTTTAACCGATCCAGAGCCGTGTAGAGCAGGTGTGCGAGGTGTGCAAGGTGTGCGGTGCACACCTCCTTCTATTTCGGCCGCGGCGACGAGCGGGAAAATAAACAGGCCATGCGTTTAAAATTAAATATGAAGGGGCGTAATTTTTTCGATTTTCTCCACCCCGCTTATTAATTTTTATTTTCGAAGGAAATAGATTTTTATGGGGGCGAAAATTTAAATATGAAGGGGCGTAATTTTTTCGATTCTCTGCCACTACTCATCAATTTTTATTTACGATGGAAAAAAATTTTTTTGGGGCGCAAAATCAGATACTTTACAAATTAATTTGTTGCTATTGAAATAGAAGGCGGCATTTTAGATTTTCCACGCCAGCAGCCAATTGTCTAGAAACAGCCCTGAACCGACCCTCAAACAGTTTACAAAAGGAGGAATGTTTCTTTATATTTGTACAATTATTGGTTAGTACAGTACCTGAAGATAAAAACAGCTACTTCCACATCCAGATTTTCAATCCAAGTCTCTTACAACGAAAAAACATACATAGATAGATAGTTACAGGTCGACCTAAGCTTGTTAAAAATTAAAAATTTAAAACAGTGAATCAAATACGGTTGCAGCAGCTTATGCAATTTACATGAAGATTTACATGCAGATTTACATGACGTTAAGCCGTGGCTAACAAGCGTTGAAGTCAGGAAATGTGCTTTTACTACAAGGTACACATACTATTTTTTCTGAAATCTCAATCAATATTTTTATAAACTGAGGAACTTTTATTGTTGTGATAAAAGTCAGACAGTCAGTGCTTTTTATTTACTGTCTAAAATATATATAAAAAACATAGTACAGTAAGTGAAGCTTTTAAATCCCAGCCGGAAAACGATGTATTGAATTTCCAAATTTCTTTCTTCAACATACTTCATAGATTATGTACATAAGAATCTATATTGTCATTTTTCCTGCTTTTTGGTTAGGGGCGGTTCCTACCCTTTCTTGGGGGTTGTCGCAAAAAAACAAAAAATACACATAATCTGATAGGAATTATAAGAAAGAAGGTCTTATACACTTTTTTGCTAAAATGCATATTTTTCGAGATATTGCGAACTGAAAATTGCAATTTTCACCCCCTAAAATCAGTATTCCTAGACTTTTTTTTTAAATTACTCGAAAAATGTGGACTTTAATAAAAAAAAATGCAGGGGTACAAAATTAAAGCTTTTACGAAAACAAATCGAATGTTTTTTTTCTTTTTTTTTCCGATGTTCAGTTTTGGAAATATGACATTTTTAAAATGGCGCCGAAACGTCCAAAAAAGTATACGACATTAAAAACTAAAATTACTCAAAATATACAACTATGAGAAAAATTTTTTATCTTTTGAAAATTAAAGGTATAACAATTCTCTTTCAACTGAGACGTATTACGACCTTATAATGCAAACTAAAAAAGTTACAAACAAAACAATAGCGCATTTAAGAATTTATGCGCCATTTTTTAGTCTTATTGTTCTAATTTCTTATTAAATCAAATTTTTTAAAACCTAAAACCCTTATAGATATTGTTAATGCATACTACTACCAACATGCTCAAACTTTTTAGGATCATTTTTCATTCTGTACTCATTTTGAAAATTTTCATAATTTTTTTAAAAAATCGGATTTTTGGAAATTACTCAGAAAATACTTTTCAGTATTTAAAATTGAAATAAATATCTCAAAAAATATAAGATTGATAAAAATATGAAATGAAACTTATAAAAAAACGAAGAGTTTGGGTTTTTATTATTTCCCTACGATAAACTGTTCCAGAAATATGGCAGTTTGAAATAATGTTGAAGCTTTTCAGTTTGTACGCGCATTTTAAATTTCTATAGTAGGTAGAGAAACGAGCGTCTATTTTTTCGAAGAATACGCAGGAAAAGCAGGTTGCATTGTACTTGAACATGTTTAGAGTGCAGATTAAAAATGTTATTTAATTAGTTTACTTAATTGTATTAATTTGATTTATTTACAATACTGTGTACTTTTAATAAAATTAGACATATTAATATACTCTTTTGTGACCATTTTTAATCCATCATTTTATTTTATAAAATTAGACCTCATCATCATATTCAGCGACCTAAAACACATAAGAATTTTCGTGAATTTATTTGTATCTTTAGAAGAATTATTAATTTTTCAGTATTTAAGGGTGGTTTCAACCTTTAATATTTTCGTCTTTCCTATGTTTTGACCTCATAATCATCTACATCAAAATCAGCAATATATAGATTTTCCTGATTTTATTCGTAAAATTAGAAGACATTAACTTTTCAGTATTTAAGGGTGATTTCAACATTTAATATGTTCGTCTCATAAGTTTTGACCTCACAGTCATATTCAGCGACCTCAAAAACATAAGTATATGGATTTTCGTTAAATTATTCGTTAAATTATAAGAGTTATTAATTTTTCAGTTTTTAGGGGTAAAATAAAAAGCAGGTAATGTGGCAATATAGATTTTGATATACGTATTTTATAAAGCATATTCAAACAAAATTAAGGAAGCTCCTTTCATCGTTTTCGAGCCAGAAATGTTACCATTTTTACTTCGCTTACTGTACTAACAGTCCGAGAAGGTAACTGTTTTCTAATAGTTGCATAGCAACGGACTAAAATACTATAGATTAGTGTATTTTGGGATCTGAAGTTACGCTGAGAAAGTAGATATTCTTGACCGATTTAAAAAAAAAAATCATTTGATAAAAAAATAGCAAAACTATTTTGTCACTCTCCGCTGTCAAATTGGCAGTTGTCAATATTTTTTTACGAAACTTGATTCTGTGTATTCGGTAACTCTTGAATTTTTTCAAACCATTTCTGAATTAGCTGGAGCGATTAATAACAATTTATTGGATTGAAATGGAATATTTCTCGAGTATCAAAATCTTTGCAATTTTTTTTTGTAAGTAAAAAAAAATTGCGAAAAGTTAACATTAAGTGCTTCGAAATCACGAAAACCCGTGCTTCTCAACTTCAATTGTTTATAACAAAAAAAATACACTCTACCTAGAGTTGCACAAACCAAAATCTATAATTTGTGTGACAATATTAATTGAATACTGTTTTTTTTTCCGCAAGACGATTGGCCTACAAAATCTTCTGAAGAGTTATTTGTTACAAATATTAATTTTGATATCCGAAAAACTAAAATTGGTTATTGCCAATAATTATCAAATGGTATTGTAAAAGACTTGAAATATTTAAAATATGTATTACTAAATTGTACCTCAAGTGCTCAAGTTACTGATTATTAAAAAATTTTAATTAAATATTTAAAGTACTTACATTTAAATGCAATGTAAAATTTTAGACCACAAATATGTAACTGTTCTGATTTGATTAGTAATACAATTTGGAATAACGTCCGTATTTACTGACAAATTGTTGAAAAGTGGGAGAAATGCTGCGCGCGCTCTGTCTGAGGTACGTTTTGGCAGTGGCTATACAGTGTTACCGATTGGCGGGTATTCACCCGAATTGCGGGGATTCTAGTGATGTGTATGGATTTTGGCAGGTAATGGCTTTATGTGCGAAAAATGCAGGTATTTTGAGATTTTAAAAAAATGTCATTTAATTTCTTTTGCGACAACTACATTCATGGTTTTTTAAAATTTTTTTACAAATTAAGAAATTATCAAAAATGTTTCTCATAGGTATAAATATATTTAAAATTTTATTGCGAACAATTCGATATTTTTATTTTTTCGATGCGATGGATCGGAGAGAATAAGGAAAATATCAAAAAATTTCAATGTTAAAACAATAATTGTTTAAATTTTACTTAATCCAAAACTGCTCATAGCACTTGTTATTATACCTACAACAAATTAAAACAAGCTAAAAACGGAGGTACTCTTCACCAGTTTACTGAGTTTTTATATAATTGTTACATATTCTATAGGATATTCTTCGCATTTTTCTTGTAAATAATGTTATTTTTGGACATTGGACAATTTTGTGATACCAACTTAGTTGTGAAAAAAAAAATATATGAAAAAAAATATCCAACCTGTCTGGGATTCGAACATAGGATTTTTGGATTGCAAGACAAGCAAGCAAATTAAATTTATTAACATTCATATATATATATATGCGCCTCCCCGAAATTTGGCTCGGAGCCAGTCAGACAATGATTGTAGGGCTGGACGGGGCAGGTTCGGTTCGGCTTGGCGACAATGGTAAAAAAAAGAACAATTAAAATTCCTACCCACCTAGCGTGGGTAAAAATTAATAATACCTTTAAAAATAATGCTGCCGACATAGGCCTAAAACTAATACATATAAAACTTAGAACTAGTAACTGGTTGTAACATTGAATAAATTTTGGCTGTTGACGCGGGTGAAAAGCTAAACGAAAAAACCCATACGGGAACTGCCGACCTGGTGGTCTCTTTGACGCCAGGAAAATGTGGTGGAAAAAGGATAGGGTTTAAAATGTTTTAATTTTTTAAAGGTTTATCGGCCAAAATGGAATTTTTGATGACAAAAAAAAACAAAGAGAATAAAAAAGGAACAAAAATAGAAAGAACATACAGAAAGATAACAGAAAGGATTGGAAAGATACAGTTGAGGACTATCACACATTACTACAGAAATTGAATGTCTATAATATATATCTTTTGAGAATCATATTTCAACGCATTACTTAGATATATTATTAATTAAAAAAATTATTAGTAAAAT
Source organism: Rutpela maculata (assembly GCA_936432065.2). NCBI lineage: Eukaryota > Metazoa > Arthropoda > Insecta > Coleoptera > Cerambycidae > Rutpela > Rutpela maculata. The sequence goes on from OW386285.2 coordinate 56,049,904, forward strand.
GCATAAAAAAAATATATATTAGAGATAACATTTCACAAGTTTTCCATTTAAGTACAAGCGACAAAAATTAAGAAAATATATTTTTTTTAAAATGAAATGATTAATAACTTTCTTATTTACTGATTGATTTTCTTAAAAAACAGAGTTCCTCCTCTAGCTAACACTAACTTACTTTCTAGTTTCCAAATTTCAATACGATCGGACTTTTCTTTCTTAAGTTATCGTGCTTACAGGAAACGTGACGGATGGACAGACGGACATTTTGAAAGTTATTCAGAATTCGTTCACTAACACAATGATATGAAATTTTTTCCTCTACGAGCGATATTTCCGGTTCTAAAAATGTGCCGATCAAATGCAGTAGGTATACTCTTCGTTTCTGCGAAGAGTATAACAATAAAATTGCTGTAGCCAGAGAATTTCTTATTCACCTACGATGCTTAAGACTCCACTAAATATGCCGTCTGGTGCAGGTGGGATAAGAATGTACTACGGCTTTTCTTTAAATATGTGTGTTTAGAATATAGTACTCTAGTAAGTATTATTATGAGTACTATAAAACTTTGCATGAATTGAGATGTTTTTTTTGACTTTGACAGTTTTCTTAGTTTTTAATAAGAGTTTGAAGTATTCTGTGTTGAACTAATTGTATGCTATTAACATAATAAACAAGGTCCTTCGAAGTATTAATTCTATTATTAACATTGGTCTACATCGAACCGGATAGTGAACTTGCATTTGATGAAAATAGAAGTCAGCCTGTGGAGTAATATAGTGTGTACGAGTCCAAACTACAGAGAGTATTAAAGAAATCACTATCACTAGCATTGAGCATTGCATACAATTTAGAGGCGAGTTTTATATACACTTAAATTTTAACACAGATAACATGCAAAATGAGTACAGAGTCTAAAAACAAATTAGTAAATAAAAGAACATCCGCAAGATAGAGTATCATTCGAATACATGATTTCGTTAGAGATTTTGACGCAGCAGTCAATGAGATTGAAGAGTTACAAATTCGAGAAACAAAACTTAATGGACTTTGGCAAAAATACAACATAATTCAGACACAATTAGAAGAATTTAATGAAGAGGAGCACAGACCAGACAGAAAGGATTGCGAAACGGTGTTTTATAGAACAGAGGCCAAGTTAAAGAAAATGCTATGTCAAGTAAGGGAGGAGAAAGATCCAGAGTCAGCATCATCGCGAATAAAGTTACCTCAGATCAAGATATCAACATTTTCAGGGAGTTATCAAGAGTGTAACGTGTTCTCCCTCATCGAAGGCTACATTGATCTTTTTGTCTTTTTGCCCGGGAAAAATCCACAAAACTCTAAGATGGTTGAGTTCTTAACTATGAAGTTTTACTATAAAATTAAATGGGATAAGCCCAAACTGACATCATCACTTACAATTTAATTTGTAGTATTTATTAGCCAAATTTATATTCCCTGGGTGACACAAAACTAATTTGTTTGGACACTAAAATTGCATAAACTCACCAAGGTAATAACCTGTTACCAAAACAAATTAGGCTCGGCTAGCCAGTTTTTGTAGGAGGCCTAGGGCCATGGGTAAGCGTAAGCAACGGTCCCAATAAGGCCAAGAGTGTTTAATGATGTAAAAAAATTTAGAAAATTTGTAAAAGTTTGAAAAAAATTTTGTCAAAAAATTTTTTATATTTTTTTTTGTGTAACAATTTTCAGTTTTTTTGAAGGCAAAATTACAAGAGTTATTTTGGGCGCCAGTCTCTAAAGAAGAGACGGAAAAGGAAAGGTACGATACAGCAGACACCAGAGAAACACAAAAAATTTAAAACTTAACAATTTAATCACAACCAATCGCACGAAACGATCTAAAATTCGAGGGTTAGCAATTAATAACAACAGATGCCAACTTCGTGGCTTTGAATTATAGAAAGTATTAGTTACAAAATTATTGTTAGGTTAGTATCCTTAACACTATTTTAGCATCCCGGCGACATTTAGTGATAAACAATTCCCTTATCCAAAAAAGACGACCTAGCTTAGTTGGTCAATAATCAAAAAAAACCCCAGCAAAAGTTAGGCCAATTAGCTCTGAATAAAGACACCGGTGCCAAGGTTACGTTACAAAGTTTGAGGTTCAAATGATAATTTTCAATGCCTTGATTCACAAATGATGGCCAAAATTTACATTTTATTACAAGTTCACGATACAGTCTCCCCAAGAAAATGGTAGTCAGTAAATTTAGTTAGGCAGAAGGCCAACAAATAACTAAATTTTGAGTAAAGTTTATGCAATACAAAGTCAAATATTTATAGTGAGCCGCTCACAAAGAAAGAGGGAAATAGGGACAAATCCCAACCAATAAACAAACGGAAATTAACTTCCTACTACTATAAATACTGAATTTATCCCATCAACTTAGACTATTAAACATCTATTTCATTTTGACCTGGAGAACTATGACTTGTTCAGCAAAAACAAAATCAAAACATTTATAGCAATTTACTCACTCAGTTAAGGGAAACTAAAACAATTCTCCCATTAAATTAACCACTGGAAACACATTTCCTAACACTATGTCACTATGAATGTTGAACTTGCTTACTAGAACTTGATTATTGCAATTCTTGTGAAACTAACACGCAAAATTATAATAGAACGTAACCTCACCTCGCGGTCCAACTTTACGGGAGCAACAGAAGTTATGTTACGAAATCTATCGTACTTAGGTAAAAACACTACTGAAAAATGACAACTTAGTAGTATGTTAATTAAACTTGTTTATCACTAAAACACCATAAATCAATAAATAACCCCGTGACCCAAGGTAAATTTCTATCACTAAATATAACGTAGAAAACTAACCTAAAATTTAGCGACTATAATTATAGAAGTATCTATAATAGGCAATATAAATAATTTAAAACTATAAAAGTTTGTACTACAGTACGCAACAAATACTCATGATAAAAGGTAAACAACAAAAATCGATAAAGGTTAAAGCACAGCTGCACTTTAAAATACGACCACACGGTCAACACTTTTGATAAAACAATTTGTAATTGCACGAACCAAAGGTTTAAACATTAAGAAAATATACGACTTAATCGTAGAATGGCTCTATTGTTTCAATAGCGATCTACTTACACTTTGTTTACTTAATTTAAATTTATATCCTGCTTATAGCAGCCGTTGTGATAAAACAACAGTAAACTTTGTTAGAAGGGTGGTAAATGGCAAAAATAAAAAAACTAGACTTATCTTAGAAATAAGACGTTAGTGTTGTCTTATATCGAGGGATCCTCCTAATAAGAACGTGATGTCCCCTGGACGTCAGCGAAAAAATTGACACTTCTTCGTAGGTTAAGGAAGACGAAGATAGCACATCACATGGGTTACCAATTCCGGCATGAAACTAAATTCCCCAGCTAACTTGATCTCGCTACTTGCCCTACCTCGGCGTCACTGCGTCACCAAGCATGGCTTCCAGACAAAAAATTATGAAAATTTATTTCTTCCAAGATATTTAAATGTGTTCCTGTTATGACGTCGGAACCGTCCCAGTTTAGTTTAATTCCTATATAAAGCCTTCCATAACCATCTATTCCGCAGGGATTATGTCCGTTGTGATTTACGATTTAATACGTAGTTTTTTTAAAATGGTGGTACCATGTGCATTACATTGACGTTAAATTAAAATTTTGAATTATGCATTAGGAATCGGAAATCGAAAATAGAATTCAATCAGTATCTAAAATAAAATACCCTGGTTAGGATTTAACTAATATCATAATTAAACAACAATTAACTTACTTAGTTAATCCATTTAAGCGATTGCAACTTTAATTAGGCAGGGCGTTTGCCAAAACATGTGCTCGTTAGACGCACTTGAAACAAAAGAGGCTGGATTTTAAATCCATACCTGCGACGGTCGCTCGAATACGACGGTAATGCCTCACTAGACGGGAAACGCACTAATATCTGCGCGGTTGAAAAGAAGTTAACTTGATCAACGTTCTTAATATTAGAGGTCCCTGCGACTTGCTTCATACTATTGATGCTAATAATTTAATTTTGGCTGTAATGGCCGCTAGAGGTCATTACAAATACCCCCTTCCAACAAATTTTAAAGCGTAAGCTTACTCCAAACCAGAGTTGCCGACACTCAGTATTCAACAACTTATACCAAAATTTAGACATTTCTAACAGAAATGTTACAAAATACACGAAAGCTTAATACTAACCTAAATCATGGCTAACACTACTAGGCATAAAATATACAAAATAGCGATATACAACAGATTTAAATTACAATTTAAAATTTACAAAATATTATAAAGGGAACAAGGACAATATACTCGTGGATAATCAGGGAGACAAATTTACAGTTCTTATTACTAAGCTAGTCATATTTATTTACCTTCAGGTAAGGACAAACTAAGAAAACCCTATATACGTTGGGGATCATCGTCAGGAGCTTGCTTAAGGTCTTTAATATGATATCTACCTAATTCTTTTTTATGTTCATCTACCAGCTCGTAGATAATAGGGGAAATCTTTTTTACAACAGTACATTTGACAAATTTAGGAGCAAGTTTTGCTGAAAAATAACTTGCGGCATCCGATAACACGTAATTTCTTTTATACACCGTGTCTCCAACATCAAATTCAATATTTCTTTTTCTGAGGTCATAATGTTTCTTATTCTTTTGATAAGATTTAGAAATATTGTTGGCGACATCTTTGTATAATTCTTGTAACTTTTGCAGCTCAGAAGCTAATTTATTTCTATTTTCAAATTGAACGGGAGCATTTATTTTCGAAGTTATTTCACCGTAATATTTTCCAGATATAGGGAGTTCTCTCCCAAATGTCAGGACAGCTGGGGAGTAACCCGTAGCTTCATGAACACAAGTATTGATCGCATTTGCAATTTGAGGTATCAGTTTGTCCCAGTCTCGATGATTATTTTCTCTCAAGTAAGATCTAATCGCAGTACCTATGACCCTATTGGCTCGTTCTACATTGTTACATTGTGGGTGATATTTGGCGTTATACCACGCATGCGAGATCGAATATTTGGTTAACAAACTCTTAAACTCCTTTGACGTAAATTGGGACCCGTTGTCCTGGACCATAATTTGAGGTACACCGAAAGTTAAGAAAACTTGATTCTCGATAAAGTTACAGATTTCTTTAGCTGTAGCTCGTTTCATTCTGTGTATGAAAGTGAATTTAGTGAACCAGTCGACTACGACTAACAAGTAACAATTGTTTAACTTAGACTTGGGGTAAGGCCCCGATATATCACATGAAAGTAGTTGAAATGGTTGACTTATATTTTTAGGAGACCCCATGAGTCCAATTCGGCCCAGTTGTGATACTTTTTGTGCATGACAGATTTCACACCTATATACGTACTTCTTGACATCAGCCTTCATACCTGGCCAATAGTAACAATTGGACACACGGTGATAAGTTTTATTAAAGCCGAAGTGGGATGACAGAGGGTCATCGTGACATTCTTTCAAAATATTTAACCGGTCACCTTTCGGTACCACTAACTTCCATTCCTTGAAATTTGTTCTTAACTTGTACTTGTTCTTAACAAATTTGTAAAGCTTATCGTTTTCTAAATGCCACACTGGGTATAATTCAGGATTTTTATTTACGTTGACTAACATCTTAGCGTACCATTTGTCGGGTTTACTCTGAATACTGTCAATGTGGGTAACAGCTCTGCTTAAGGCATCCGGGACTACATTTAATTTACCACTACGATGTTCGATATCAAAGTCATATTGGGACAACTGCACTGCCCATCGTGCCAAACGGCCACTAGGATTCTGTAGCTTTGTTAACCACAACAACGCGAAATGGTCAGTGATCACCTTGAACTTAACACCCTGTACATAACAGCGATATTTTGACAAGCCAAACATCAAACTCAAAAGTTCGAGTTCAGTAATTGTATAGTTACGCTCGGCCTTGCTTAGAGTACGTGAGGCGTACGACACCACTCTCTCGTTCTCTCCCTCCCCTTGTGTCAAAACACAAGCGACGGCGTGAGTGCTTGCATCGCATTGTAAAACAAAAGGCTCGTCGAAATTTGGGCTTGCTAGTACCGGGGCAGTAATCAAACGCTGTTTTAATTCAAGGAATGATTTTTCCGCAACGTCAGACCACTGGATACTTTGACGCTTTTGCCTACCCTTTATCAACTCGGTTATAGGAGCGGTTAATTCCGAAAAGCCACTAATAAAACGGCGGTACCAAGACGCCATGCCTAGAAACCTTTTAACCTCAGTTGTGTTTTTAGGTCGGGGATAATCGATAATAGCCTTGACTTTATCAGGGTTCGTATGAAGGCCATTTTTGTCTACTACGTAGCCTAGAAAAGATAAACTGGATTTGCAAAATTTGCACTTGTCAACGTTTACAGTTAAATTGGCTGACTTCAAACTATCAAAAACCCGTAAAAGCGTTTTGAGGTGTTCGTCGAAAGTTTTGTTTACTACGATCAAATCATCAAGATAAGTGAAAATATGTTGTTCTAGAGAAGGGTCGAATAACCTATCAATAAGTCTTTGTAACTGCTGAGCGGAATTACATAAGCCAAAAGGCATCCTAGTAAATTCAAAGTGCCCCTTACCAACTACTGAAAAGCCCGTTTTTTCGCAGGAGTCTGGTGTTAATTTTATTTGCCAAAAGGCATGTTTAAGGTCTATGGCCGTTAAAAAATGAGCATCTCTAACTTTGTCTAGAGTTTGAGTTAAATTCGGTAAAGGATATGAGTCTTTTTTTGTAATTGAGTTAAGTTTCCTACCATCAAAGCACAGACGATATTCCCCAGAGGGTTTTTTAACTAAAATGACATTACTTGAATATGGACTTTTAGACGGTTGTATAACCCCAAGTTCTAACATGTTATCTATTTCTGCGTTCAGGTGTTTTTGCATATATGGTGACATTGAGAAATTTCTTTGCTTAAAAGGTGCCGGCTCTGTTAAAACGATTTCATGTTCAACGAGCGTAGTACAACCTAATGTAGTGGAGTTGGAACTTATTTCCTTGAATTTAGTAATGATTGACTCTAATCTTTTGCTTTGGGCCTCACTTAAATCAGCCTCACTCATGATAGAACATAGAAAATTTTCGTGGTTAAAAGATAAGTCAGAAGGAAGGTCACTCATAACAAAGGACTTATTGTTAAAGTCTAAATTTAGCCCAAATATTTTACAAAAGTCTACCCCCAAGATAATATCATTTCTAATGCTGGGAACCACTAAAGTTTTTATGATTTCGGTTTTATTTTCCAAAGTGATAGGTAAAAATACGGTACCGATAACCTTTTGAGATTGCCCATCGGCCGTAGAGACATTGAAATGTGAGTGGTTGTATTCAATTTCTAACTCTGTGTTCAAAATAAAATTAAGACCCCTTTTTCCTAAAACTGTTTGACTAGCCCCCGTATCTAAAAGAGCATCCATCTTCATACCATCGACAGATATGGTGAGAAAAGGTCTATTATCTGATATCTTACTAACAAATAATGGAGAAATCAATTTCTGTTTATAAAAATTTTTAACTACTAATAACCAATCAGACCATTTATTGTCAATATTTTCATTTAGCGAGGAGAAATTATTAGATATTTTATTTTTCGAGTTTTTTACAGGTGATCTCATATGACAATTTTTATTAGATAAAACTGAGTTTGATTTACCGCGATAATAGGTACAATTTTTATCGGTGGAAGCTAAGTTTGTTCTACGACGATGATAATTAAAATTTTTACTTATGCGCGTTTTAGGACTAAAATTATTATTTAAGGTGTGGTCGGATTTAATGGGTCCGAAACAGCATCTCCCGGCCTTAGATCTGTTGTGACCTCGTTTTTTGAATTACATTTTAAGCATTTAGTTCTAATAACACCTTTCTGTCCACAAGTGAAACAGAAAATTGTTCTTTTCTTACGGCACTTGTTATAAGCGTGACCCTGTATATCACAATTCCAACATTTTATAGACTTTACGGCCTCTATGGTTACGTTCAGATTTTCAGGCGAGCTTACAGGGTGTTTACTAGTGTCCGCAACACCTTCGGAACTTTTAGTGTCGGCCATTTGCAAACCTTCTAATATTTCACTAATATGACCTTTCTGCGTGATACCACGAGTATTAGTTTTAGAGAAAGACAAATCAGGCCCTATAAGGTTCGAAAAATTTCCACTAGACTCCTTAAAGTTACTGTTGCTTATTTTAACATCTTCTATTGTTTTACATAAATGTTTTAGCTCGGAAATATTGTAAGGATAACGCAAGGCTAAACGATCTTGAAAATACGGTCTTAAATTTTTTATGATGATTTTTAACTGGGTACTTTCATGAACAGGGTGGCTAAATCTCCTAAACAAATTTTCCATTACTGCGATAAAAATTAAAACTCTCTCCGATACGCCTTGTTTTCTGTCTCTAACCGCGTCCCACAATTCTCCCTCAAAATCACAGGGTAAAAATACTGATTTTAATTGATTTTCTAAATCTTGCCACGTATGGCAATTTGAACGAACTGACCTAAACAAAATTAATGCATCTCCTTCAAAGAATTCATGAGCAAAAGTTAATAAGTCGTTTTTACTAATTTTGTGGGACATTGAAAATTCTTCCACACGCTCTAAAAAGCTATGTAAAGTTTGGTTTCTACCGTCAAATTTTAATAAACTCCTATTAGCTTGCGAAAGTCTGAAGAAAGCTTTACTGTAATCAAGATTAGGGTGGTTATACGTTACGCCAGGTGCAGTATGCAACCCACTGTACCTAGTATCACTGGAAGGTAATGTATTTTCTGGCCTAGGAACATATAAATTACGATTGGTGGTACTTGAACTAACTATGGGCTCTCTAAGAGGTCCATGGTTAAACAATTGTGTCGAATGACGAGGTAGTGTTGAAAAATTGTCATTAGGTTGATTGATGTCATTGACATTATAGTACTGTTGATACAGGTCGAAATTTGTTCTAGGAACAGTTTCATGAAAATTGTTGTGACTGGGTATAGGTACATTATTATACACATTAGTAGAAATTACTTCAGGTACACGAAAAGAGCTTGAAACTTGATAGGCCCCTGGGGCTACATTATTTGTAAACGGAGAACTTGTAGTGCAAAAATTTATATTTGACTGTGTGTTTAAAGTACTAGAATTTAAGTCGCGTTGTGAATTGCCAGTACTGACATTTGAATGATATAGTGAGTTTAACATATTTCCATTTGGGTTATTTGTTACGGTAAAATTATGGACATTTAAATTGTTTTGTGAATTTAAATTATTGACATTTGGGTTATTTTGTGAAGTCGAATTGTTTACATTTAGATTACTGTATGAATTTAAATTACTGAAATGCATAGTGGTTTGTGGGACAAAACTTGAGCTGGTAACGGAGAATTGGTGACTGGTCGAGGTTTGATTCGACATATTGGCCTGTGAAATTATTACTGGTGAACTAACAGTTACCGCGGAAGGTAAAATGTTATCATTTGCTTGGTTAAACTCAATTAAATTTACTTCTGGTACATTACCAGATTTATTCTCTAGCAAATCCACAAGCAACATAATCTTTGTGGTTAATTCAGTTTTAAAATCAGCTTCTGTCTGATACTCAGCTATTAAATAATCTACTCGATTTTTGACATGTAAAAGTTTACTTTTCAATCTTTTATAATCTGGATGACGTTTATCAAATGCAAACCTGTTTACCATACGTTCCAGCGTGTTGACCTTATCAATACAGATGATTCTTTCCATCCCATTATCTAACGGAACCTTTGGATGAGACGTTAGTTGACACTTTTCGCTCTGTAGGTGTCCTCGTAAAATAGCTCTCTTGACGTCACAGTTTCCCTCGACATTCGTCCCTCGTATATAAAGTTCGAAGTTCAGCTCCTCTACTGACAGATAATTTGGCTCCATGACTGCTTACTATTTTATTCCTACACTAGGGAAAACACGAATTAGTAACAAGAAACTAAAAAAGGTACATACACTAAAATTTTAAACAAGTTAAAAAATTTTGAAAAGCAAAGAAAATAGAAAGGTAAAGACTCTTGAATTTTGTAAATTTAATGGACACTCTTGCCTCCAAATTTTACGAAAACCTCGCGTTGAGGCGCCACTGTAACGTGTTCTCCCTCATCGAAGGCTACATTGATCTTTTTGTCTTTTTGCCCGGGAAAAATCCACAAAACTCTAAGATGGTTGAGTTCTTAACTATGAAGTTTTACTATAAAATTAAATGGGATAAGCCCAAACTGACATCATCACTTACAATTTAATTTGTAGTATTTATTAGCCAAATTTATATTCCCTGGGTGACACAAAACTAATTTGTTTGGACACTAAAATTGCATAAACTCACCAAGGTAATAACCTGTTACCAAAACAAATTAGGCTCGGCTAGCCAGTTTTTGTAGGAGGCCTAGGGCCATGGGTAAGCGTAAGCAACGGTCCCAATAAGGCCAAGAGTGTTTAATGATGTAAAAAAATTTAGAAAATTTGTAAAAGTTTGAAAAAAATTTTGTCAAAAAATTTTTTATATTTTTTTTTGTGTAACAATTTTCAGTTTTTTTGAAGGCAAAATTACAAGAGTTATTTTGGGCGCCAGTCTCTAAAGAAGAGACGGAAAAGGAAAGGTACGATACAGCAGACACCAGAGAAACACAAAAAATTTAAAACTTAACAATTTAATCACAACCAATCGCACGAAACGATCTAAAATTCGAGGGTTAGCAATTAATAACAACAGATGCCAACTTCGTGGCTTTGAATTATAGAAAGTATTAGTTACAAAATTATTGTTAGGTTAGTATCCTTAACACTATTTTAGCATCCCGGCGACATTTAGTGATAAACAATTCCCTTATCCAAAAAAGACGACCTAGCTTAGTTGGTCAATAATCAAAAAAAACCCCAGCAAAAGTTAGGCCAATTAGCTCTGAATAAAGACACCGGTGCCAAGGTTACGTTACAAAGTTTGAGGTTCAAATGATAATTTTCAATGCCTTGATTCACAAATGATGGCCAAAATTTACATTTTATTACAAGTTCACGATACAGTCTCCCCAAGAAAATGGTAGTCAGTAAATTTAGTTAGGCAGAAGGCCAACAAATAACTAAATTTTGAGTAAAGTTTATGCAATACAAAGTCAAATATTTATAGTGAGCCGCTCACAAAGAAAGAGGGAAATAGGGACAAATCCCAACCAATAAACAAACGGAAATTAACTTCCTACTACTATAAATACTGAATTTATCCCATCAACTTAGACTATTAAACATCTATTTCATTTTGACCTGGAGAACTATGACTTGTTCAGCAAAAACAAAATCAAAACATTTATAGCAATTTACTCACTCAGTTAAGGGAAACTAAAACAATTCTCCCATTAAATTAACCACTGGAAACACATTTCCTAACACTATGTCACTATGAATGTTGAACTTGCTTACTAGAACTTGATTATTGCAATTCTTGTGAAACTAACACGCAAAATTATAATAGAACGTAACCTCACCTCGCGGTCCAACTTTACGGGAGCAACAGAAGTTATGTTACGAAATCTATCGTACTTAGGTAAAAACACTACTGAAAAATGACAACTTAGTAGTATGTTAATTAAACTTGTTTATCACTAAAACACCATAAATCAATAAATAACCCCGTGACCCAAGGTAAATTTCTATCACTAAATATAACGTAGAAAACTAACCTAAAATTTAGCGACTATAATTATAGAAGTATCTATAATAGGCAATATAAATAATTTAAAACTATAAAAGTTTGTACTACAGTACGCAACAAATACTCATGATAAAAGGTAAACAACAAAAATCGATAAAGGTTAAAGCACAGCTGCACTTTAAAATACGACCACACGGTCAACACTTTTGATAAAACAATTTGTAATTGCACGAACCAAAGGTTTAAACATTAAGAAAATATACGACTTAATCGTAGAATGGCTCTATTGTTTCAATAGCGATCTACTTACACTTTGTTTACTTAATTTAAATTTATATCCTGCTTATAGCAGCCGTTGTGATAAAACAACAGTAAACTTTGTTAGAAGGGTGGTAAATGGCAAAAATAAAAAAACTAGACTTATCTTAGAAATAAGACGTTAGTGTTGTCTTATATCGAGGGATCCTCCTAATAAGAACGTGATGTCCCCTGGACGTCAGCGAAAAAATTGACACTTCTTCGTAGGTTAAGGAAGACGAAGATAGCACATCACATGGGTTACCAATTCCGGCATGAAACTAAATTCCCCAGCTAACTTGATCTCGCTACTTGCCCTACCTCGGCGTCACTGCGTCACCAAGCATGGCTTCCAGACAAAAAATTATGAAAATTTATTTCTTCCAAGATATTTAAATGTGTTCCTGTTATGACGTCGGAACCGTCCCAGTTTAGTTTAATTCCTATATAAAGCCTTCCATAACCATCTATTCCGCAGGGATTATGTCCGTTGTGATTTACGATTTAATACGTAGTTTTTTTAAAATGGTGGTACCATGTGCATTACATTGACGTTAAATTAAAATTTTGAATTATGCATTAGGAATCGGAAATCGAAAATAGAATTCAATCAGTATCTAAAATAAAATACCCTGGTTAGGATTTAACTAATATCATAATTAAACAACAATTAACTTACTTAGTTAATCCATTTAAGCGATTGCAACTTTAATTAGGCAGGGCGTTTGCCAAAACATGTGCTCGTTAGACGCACTTGAAACAAAAGAGGCTGGATTTTAAATCCATACCTGCGACGGTCGCTCGAATACGACGGTAATGCCTCACTAGACGGGAAACGCACTAATATCTGCGCGGTTGAAAAGAAGTTAACTTGATCAACGTTCTTAATATTAGAGGTCCCTGCGACTTGCTTCATACTATTGATGCTAATAATTTAATTTTGGCTGTAATGGCCGCTAGAGGTCATTACAAGAGTGGCATAGTTTCCATGATATATTCGTATCATTAATTCATAAAAATACAAAAATGAGTCAAGTTGAAAAGTTTTACTACTTAAAACAAAATTTAGATGGTGAAGCTTTAAAAATAATCGATTCAATCGCCTCAACATCGGAAAACTATGAAGTGGCATGGGGTTTACTAAACGAACGATTCAATAACAAAGAGGTCATTGTGAATTCGCACCTATCTTCCATATTTGAGCTGCCAATAGTGATTAAAGATTCATGCATTTGTTTGAGAAAATTAATTACTGAAGTTAAACAACATTTAAGATCATTAGAAGCACTTGGCTTACCAGTAAAATCATGGGATGCCATGATAATTTTTCTTTTAAAAACAAAAATGGATGCTTCTTGTATACGAGAATGGGAGCTGAGCAGAGTTTCCAGAGATCAAAGAGAAATACCAACTTTAAACGAATTATTAACATTTGTGGAAAGAAGATGTCTTTCTTTAGAAGCATCTGGCGTGCAAGAGAAAGCAAAACGCACTTTGTTTCAGAACAACCCAAAGAAATGTATGACTGTTTATTATGCAAAGCCAAGCATAACTTGTGGCATTGTTCTAAATTTATCAATCAAAACCAAAATGAGAGAATTGCAACCATTAAAAAACTAAGAGTTTGTTTTAATTGCCTTAGAAGAAATCATTCTGCAAATGATTGCAAATCAAGTTCGTGCAGAAAATGCGGTAAGAATCACCACACATTGATTCATTTTGAACAAATAATTAAGAGAAATTCAATCCAAGACAGTCCAGACACGCAACAGCAATCATCTTCACAACAAGTTCAGTCTAATAACAGTCAAACATATTATAATTTGAGTCAACCCACTGAAATTTTATTAGCCACCGCCGTCATTCAAGTACAAGACTCATCCCAACGTTGGCATTTTTGCAGAACATTACTTGACAGTGCAAGTCAAACTAATTTTGTGTCCGCATCGTTTAGGCTGAGGTTAGGCATTAAACCTCACACCAAAAACATTCCTATTAGTGGAATAGGACAATGCCAGACACAAGTCGGAACATCTGTTCATTTAAACATAAAATCACGTGTAGGAGCCTATAGAAAAACCCTAGAATTCTTAGTCTTAGATGTTATCACTAAAGAATTGCCAACAAAATTTATTAATCGCAAAAACTGGGATATTTCTAATAACATAACCTTGGCTGATTCACATTTCAACATTCCAAGTCAAGTGGATATGCTACTAGGAGCTGAAATATTTTTAAAAATTTTAAAGAAGCAACAAATTAAGGTTGGACGTGAATTACCAATGCTTCAAAATACTGAGTTTGGTTGGATTGTGTCAGGGCGAGCAAACACTGAAGTAAATGACACAACCTCATCTTGTTTTCTCTCAACAGAGTTACTTGATATACAAATGAGAAGATTTTGGGAGATAGAAGAGGTCCAGCATGAGAAGGTTCTATCGCAAGAGGAGCTTGAGTGTGAGAAACATTTAAAAAATAATACAATAAGAGATGCAACTGGACGCTTCGTAGTCAAACTGCCTTTCAAAGCTAGTGAGGAAAGTTTAGGCGATTCATACACAACTGCATTGAGGCGGTTTCAACATCTGGAGAATAGATTTAAACATAACGTGGATTTAAAGATTCAATATTCTGAATTTTTGCAAGAATATTTTCTTCTAGGTCATATGCAAGAAGTAGTTTCTGATGACATCAAAAGGGGTTATTACATGCCGCATCATGCTGTAATAAAAACCTCAAACCTAACAACAAAAATCAGAGTTGTGTTTGATGCTTCAGCTTCCACGAGTACAAATGCATCTCTCAACGACATTTTAATGGTAGGTCCAACCATCCAGGAGGATCTGTATTCAATATTATTGAGATTTAGATTACATAAATACGTTTTAACAGCAGACATAGAGAAGATGTATCGACAGATACGGGTAAATGACCAAGATACGCATTTTCAAAAAATTGTATGGAGACCTTCGCCAAATGAAGAGATCAAATCTTATGAGCTCAAAACTGTTACGTATGGAACTTCTTCTGCTCCGTACCTAGCCATTCGATCTCTTTATAAATTAGCAGAGGATGAGGCAGATAAATATCCGTTAGCGAGTACTGTAGTTAAAAGAGACTTTTATGTAGACGACTTATTAACAGGATGTGAGTTCTAGATATGGCAACGAAATTAAGAGATGAGCTTATTTCCTTATCAAATTCTGGAGGCTTTAAATTACGAAAATGGTTGTCAAATGAGATAGAATTATTATCTGGATTGCCAGACATCGCAAATGATCCTTTATTATGTCTAAACATGGCGCAAACCATAAAAACTCTTGGCCTTCAGTGGAACGCAGAAAGAGATGTAATTCTGTATAATACAAAGTTGGAAAATAAGATAGTAACCAAAAGAATTTTGTTGTCACAAATAGCAAAGCTTTTTGATCCACTAGGATTATTAGGACCCATTGTCTTCAAGGCAAAAATGTTTATGCAAGAGTTATGGCAAGCAAAGATTGATTGGGATGATTCAGTTCGCGAACCAATCGCTAGTAATTGGAAAACATTTTATGAACAATTAAATCTTTTGAGAAATTTAGCAATACCAGGGAGAATTCTTATTGATGATACAATTGAAATGCAACTACATGGCTTCTGTGACTCGTCTGAGAAATGTTACGGAGCTTCAATATATATTCGAAGTACTGACAATCAAGGCAATCATCTAATGCAGTTGATTTCCTCAAAATCTCGAGTAACGCCATTAAAAAGGATAAGCCTACCCAGGCTGGAGTTGTGCGCCGCAGTTTTATTAGCCAACCTGTACGATAAAACAACAAAGGCTTTAAAAATTAAATTTTCTAATACTTTTTTATGGTCAGATTCAACGATTACATTATATTGGATTAATACACCTCCTTGTAAGCTTAAAACCTTTATAGCTAATAGAGTGTCCGAGATACAAGGTTTGACTAAACATGGAACTTGGAGACATATCAGTTCAAATGACAATCCATCTGATATCATCTCCAGAGGATGTAATACTGAGCAATTATTAGAGGCAGTCAAATGGTGGAATGGTCCATCGTGGATGACTTTAGACCAGAATTTATGGCCTAGTAGTGAGTACGTAACTGATTATCCTGAAAATATGTACGAGTTCAATTCAGCTACTGTTACATGTCATGCCAGAATTGAAACATTTTCACTCTTTCATACGTTTTCGTCACTTACCAGGCTTTTAAGAGTAACAGCTTACTGTTTTAGATTTATCAATAACTTGAAAAGGTCACCGAGTTCCAGAGGAACAGGTCCTCTTACAATAAACGAAATTAATGATTCTCAAAACTTTTTAATAAAAAAATGCCAACAAGAAGCATTTTCAGTTGATATGGCTTGTCTAAGTAAAAATGTTAAATTAGAACCTAAAAGCACATTGAAGTCATTAAACCCGTTCATAGACAACGAAAACATAATTCGAGTTGGTGGAAGAATAGAGAGAGCAGATATTTCATTTGAGCACAAACATCCAATCATTTTGCCAAATAAACATAATTTTACCAAGCTTATTTTAAAGGACGAGCACATCAAATCATTTCACTCCGGTACACAAGCTGTTCTCAATAACATTAGACAAAAATTCTGGCCTATTAATGGGAGAAATCAAATTAAGAAAATCATTCACAACTGCTACAAATGTTTTCGATTTAACAAAGCACAAAAGGAGCAGAATCAACTTATGGGCAGTCTTCCAAAATTCAGAGTAGAAGTGACAAGAGTTTTTATGAATGTTGGAGTAGACTACGGTGGTCCTTTGTTACTGCGTCAAGGCAATCCAAGGAAACCAACAATCGTTAAATCTTACATAGCCTTATTTATTTGTATGAGCACAAAAGCAATACATTTAGAGCTTGTTTCAAGCTTATCCACTATTGCCTTTTTGAGTGCTTTACGCAGATTCATAGCAAGGAGAGGAAAATGTCTGAACATATTTAGTGACAATGGTACCAATTTCCAAGGTGCTAAACGTGAACTGGATCATTTGCAAGCATTTATTAACGATAAGAAAAACCAATATGAAATTATCAATGGTGCTTCTTCAGAGGATATACAATGGCACTTCATACCTCCATGTTCACCAAACTTTGGAGGAGTCTGGGAAGCTGGTATCAAATCAGTTAAATTTCACATAAAGAGAGTTGTAGGAGAAACCAAACTCACCTTTGAAGAGATGAATACTCTTCTAATACAAATAGAAGCATGTGTTAACTCACGACCTCTAACCTCTATATATGACGATCCCACTGACTTTTTGCCTTTAACGCCAGCACATTTTCTAATAGGTAGTTCGCTAACTCAAATACCAGAACGCGATTTGACAGAAATACCAATAAATCGTTTAACAAGGTGGCAGTTAGTACAGAAAGCTGTTCAGGATTTTTGGCGTAGGTGGTCAAGTGAATATCTCCATAATCTACAACAACGTCACAAATGGAGGAATGTGGAACCAAATCTGCAATTAGGAGACATGATATTACTAAAAGACAATAATGCAACCCCATTGAATTGGAAGTTAGGTAGAGTTCAAGAAATTCATCGAGGGTCCGACGGACATGTTAGAGTGGCCACAGTTAAGACTAGTTCAGGAACTTTTAAACGAGCTATTTCAAATTTATGTCCTTTACCCAAAGATGAGTAATTTTGTTCTGTTTGAAACTAATTGTTTCAACGGGTGCCGGCATGTTTAGAATATAGTACTCTAGTAAGTATTATTATGAGTACTATAAAACTTTGCATGAATTGAGATGTTTTTTTTGACTTTGACAGTTTTCTTAGTTTTTAATAAGAGTTTGAAGTATTCTGTGTTGAACTAATTGTATGCTATTAACATAATAAACAAGGTCCTTCGAAGTATTAATTCTATTCTTAACAATATGTTTATAACGAGTAGAAGTTGCACTCGGGCGTGGCCTACTGCGAATACCTAATTTTTTTCTTCAACGTGCTTCATAAAGTATGTAGATAAGAATCTATATTGTCATTTTTCCTGCTTTTTGGTTAGAGGTGGTCGCAAAAAAAACAAAAAATACACATAATCCGAAAGAGAATCAAATTATAAGAAAGAAAGGTCTTATATACTTTTTGCTAAAATGCCTATTTTTAGAGATATTGCGAACTGAAAATTGCAATTTTCACCCCCTAAAATCAGTATTCCTAGACGTTATTTTTTAAATTACTCGAAAAATATGGTCTTTAATAAAAAAGTGCAAAGGTACAAAATTAAAGCTTTTACGAAGACAAATCGAATGGTTTTTTCTTTTTTTTTCTCCGATGTTTAGTATTGGAAATATGTCATTTTCAAAATGGCTCCGAAACGTTCAGAAAAGATATACGAAGTTAGAATCTAAAATTACTCAAAATCTTATGAGAAAAATTGTAAAATTGTAAAAATTAAAAGTATTAAAATTTTCTTTCGATTGAAACGTTATTACAACCTTTTATAATGAAAACTAAAAAAGTTACAAACAAAAAAGTAGCGCATTTAATAATTTATGCGCTATTTTTTTTAGTCTTTAGTCTTAATTTCTTATTAATTCAATTTTTTTTAAAATCCTCAAGATATTGTTAATGCATATTATTACCAACATGCTCAATTTTTTTAGAATTTCTAAAATGATTATTATTCATTCTGTACCCATTTTCAATAATGAAAATTTTCTTTGAAAATTTTTTGAAAAAAATCGGGTTTTTGGAATTTGCTCAGAAAATATTTTTTTATAAAAATGGTAAGATTACAAACATGAAGCTGATAAAAAAAAGAAAAGCTTTTTTTTTAATTTTCCTACGACAAACTGTTCCAGAGATATAAAGATTTAAAGATGGCGCTTGAGCGCATACGCAATAAAATTATGTATCTAAAATCGAAAGCTAGAAGATTGATAAAAACATGATATAGGAATGAAATAAAGCTTATAAAAAAACTAAAAGTTTGGGTTTTTATTTTTTTTTCCTACGACAAACTGTTCCAGAGATATGACAGTTTGAAATAATGTTGAAACTTTTCAGTTTGAGTGCAGATTAAAAATATTATTTAATTAGTTTACTTAACTGTATCAATTTTATTTATTTATAACAATCTGCATTTTTTAATAAAATTAGACATATTACTATACTCTTTTGTGACCGTTTTTAATCCACTATTTTTTAAATCAATTTAGACCTCGTAATCATATTCAGCGACCTATAAAATATAAGTATATCGATTTTCGTCAATTTCTTTGTAACATTAGAAGAATTATTAATTTTTCGGTATTTAAGGGTGGTTTCAACTCTTGATATTTTCGTCTCATAAGTTTTGACCTCACAGTCGTATTCAGCGACCTCAAAAACATAAGTATATGGATTTTTGTTAATTTATTCGTAAAATTAGAACAGTTCAGTTTCTGGGGGTGGTTTTCATCCTTAAAAATAAAAAGCGGTAATGCGACAATATAGATTTTGATGTAGGTATTTTATAAAGCATATTGAAAAAAAAATAAGGAAATTCCTTTCATCGTTTTCGGTCCGGGAATTTTACCATTTTTACTGCTTCGCTTACTGTACTAACTACCTAAATCTAAAAATTCAGCTTGTTTCATTTTTTTTTATGGGTTCAGGCTCAAATTCGTATATTTATATTTTCATCATCGACAAATCTTTATTTTTCTTTAGTTCAAATTAAAATAGAAAATATATCTATGACACTGAACTTAATTTGTATTACCTAATAATCC
This sequence comes from Rutpela maculata, assembly GCA_936432065.2. Lineage (NCBI taxonomy): Eukaryota > Metazoa > Arthropoda > Insecta > Coleoptera > Cerambycidae > Rutpela > Rutpela maculata. Next base: position 56,069,692 of record OW386285.2, read on the forward strand.
AGTACGGTCTAAAATTTCAAAGTTATCCAGTCAAGGTCGCTACATTTTACGCTGTGCATTTTAAACATGCAATTTCGGTTGCATATTCCCCTATGTCTATTTTTACCAATGCAAATTACCTTTCTACTCTTACTGGGTAGGCGCTATAACAAATAAAATATGTATTCATATGCTTTCATGATCCACTAACGAAAATTGACATTGAACAAATCTAAGGTTCTATTTCTGTGTGCAGCAACGTTCATCGTTGTTTGTACTTAGATTGGTGACCATCCGAGGAAACAGCGATCTCGTCCCACTTTCTAGCGGCTTGTATATCAGCGAATACGTAGAAGTTGTACAATTCAAGGCGAGGATTGCATAGTGAATATATCATCCTTCAGAAGGGATGTAAAACAGTCGGTGCCTTGTCTATTAATAGTGTGGCTTAGAACAAATACTAGCCAGAATAGTGACCTGCTGGATTAAAGCGCCAAATTTTGCAGAGTTCTTATATACCCTGAGTACCATCAATTCAAGGGGGAGTGCCCGATTCCAGTGTCCGCCATCTTGAAATACGACGCTATCTTTGTTTTCTTTGGACTGTAACTGTGCATTTTCGACTGTTATTTGGTTTTTACTAATAATATCTCCCCAACTTCTGGGTTTGTAGCAAAAAGGATTTAATTTAAACTAAATTTGCTACCATTTAAGTCCAGAACCGCTTTTGTAACTTTAATATTTTGCGAGATACAAGCTTCCAAAGTTTTGGACTTTTTCAGGTTATTACGAAAACAGTTGGGTTTACAGCAACACTATTCGAATTAATTTTAATCTAGACTAAATTTGCTACAACTTTAGACAAGATCTGCTTTAATATTTTGCGAGATGCAAGCATCCACTTTCTAAATACGATGCGATCACATTTTTCTTCCAGTGTTTCTGGCAGTGGTATATTTTTTTTCATTAGGATTTCCTACGAATCGATGTTGTATGGGACATATACAATCCAGATAGTCTAAAGGATACTACACGTGTGAAGAGAGGAAAGGGAGAATGGAGAAAAGTCACAAGGGAAACCACAATCCCCAAAAACTTTTTTACATTCCTGAAGAATTCAGAGAGCAAGACAGAATTGTTTACCCTACTAAGTGATGCAGTCGCAGCTTATGACGTACAAAAAGGTAAAGAAATGTACTGCCCTCCTAACTTAGAAAGCAGTAAAAAAACTTAATGAAAATTTTTGAAATTTGTTTTAAGTGTTGCAATATAATTGTTTTAAACTTATATCACAATAACAATGTCAATATTTAAAAATGTAAGTAAAAATTGGCGATTACTGCTTTTTAGTCTAGTGTATTATTTAGATTAAAGAGGACTATGCAACTGTGACTTGCAGTATGTCCGCATGTATTAGGATTTACTGCTTTTTAGTGTAGACTAGAAAAGCTTAATTTAAGGATAATAATAATAATAATAATATTTATTTACATTAACTTACATAGCATATATGCATATATTAATTAGATAACAGCGTAAATAAATATTGAGAATAGTGGCAGACTATAATAGTTACTAAAAGTAGGTGTCCGAGACTTCCTTAAGTTTTCGAAAAAACTTGACTGTAGGTCTCGAATTCCTGGGGAGTAATGTATTCTTTCAACGCTATTGCTATATTAAATGTGATAAAATACTAAAATAACAATAAGAAAATCAATTAATAATAGGTGACTAAAGTGATACTTAAATATTATACAATACGTAATAGTATATTACGTAATGAGTGTTGTAAGAAGCATATTGCGCACGAATGGAAAAGTTACGCACGATGCCGCGTAGCGGCGAGTGCGTATTTCCATGAGTGCGTAATTGCTTTACAACTCGAATTATGCACTATACTTTACCTACGATCATATTTAGTTAGTAAAATCTGGATTTAGTTTACTTGTCAACAATATTATTCAACAAATATTATGTCAGTTTTGACAGCGTTTGAAAATTATGTAGGCGCATTTGTTTTTTTAAACCCCGCGTCAGCGATATAAGCCACCTATAATTGCATGTCCCGTGCGTTTTGTTTACCGTGCGATTTGTTTACAGTGCGATTTGTTTACAATGTGTAAAGTTCAACTTAGTGTGTTTTTTACTATTTACAGTAGTGATCGTAGGTAAATATGTATATACATTATACGTGCACATATCTTATGAAAAGGGAAGAAACAAAATATATAGACATAAAGAATGCAAAAATGTATAAAGAAATAACAACGATTCTGTCAAATATATATTTACATCATAGAAGAATGAGGTAAAAAGGAGAAAAGCGGATATAATAATGAGCTTTCATAAAAGCGTAGGTTTATTTTCAATTAACCACTGCCGAAGTTTTATTTTTGAGGACTTTTTATATATTATTTGCTTTAATTCGGGTGGTAGAAGATGCCGCAATATTTTAAAAGAAATGTTCGTAAAAATGACTGCAAAATAAAACGGAATATTGCTATAAAAATTACATTTCTTGGAACATAACTAAAAAAAGTACAAACATTACTTCCTATTACAATTTTTATTAATCATCGTATTCCAATCTAAGGTCCACTGCATCGTCATTCAATGGAATGTTTTTCCAATATAGTCTCCTATTTTGTGGAATTAGTCTAAACAATTCTTTTTCAATAAGACAATTCAGTAAGACAATGTCCTTCATGTATGGCCTTGGATTGGCATGTTCAATTTTATAAATTGAAGAATTGTCAGGTCGGATAAAGAAATCATTCAATTTCATCTCGTTAATTACAACTTTTCCTGAATTTGCAGACTGTACGCAATTCACAAAGTCTGCAAAATCGTAGACTTCTTTCTTTTTTTGTAAAGATAGCTCGACCCGGTGGTGGAAACTATCCGCCGCCATAAAAGGGTGGTCAGGTTCAAAATATCGCAAAATGATTCGGGTGGTTGCTGTTTCAGAGGAATTGATAATATAAGTTAAGTAACAAAACAAGGCCCAGTTCTTGTTCTGGCCAGAACAGTTATCTAACCAAATAACTAAAATTTAATATCTCGCATTACTAGCAGAAACGCATGAAATGTACTAATGAGATCTTCTTTTTTCCTTGATACACATTCATGCCACAGGCGAGCAAAAAGTTTAATGGGTTGTTTTTTATCTACCGGTACAAAACTCGTTGAAAACTATTTCAAGGCGTTTCTCGGGAAATTAATTTGAAATTTTTATCATCTTGTCATTGGAAAAATTGTCTGAAGTGTCAAAACATGTTTTTACATGTTTTCAAAATCCCAGAAAAAAATTGTTCAGACAAATTGGCTGAAATTTTCAGTAGTAGCAGCAAAAATCAGATCCCGGAATTTTTTTTCTGTACCGGCTCAGTTAACCTAAGTCGTTAGTTTTTCTCTAAATTGTTAGTTATTCAAATATTCGAAATCAAGACTTTTGTAGCCCAAAGATATAAATACAACGTTACTGACTTTTATTTGTAATCTTAAGTTACCTATTATTGGTACTTAATCGGTATTATATAAGCAGTTTAAGAAAAAATAAAAACAAAACAGAATAAAACCACGACTCGTAATTGGTTAATGTCAAGCCATAGTTTTATCTCCGATATAATTAAATACTTACCCTTTACTCTTCCCCAGTTCCCAGGGGTTTTGAGCTGAAAATAAATAAATCTTATGTGAACTTTTGCATAGAAGTAGATCTTTGCTAATAGAAAAGTATTTTGAAAAATTTCAGGGTTACCATAGTTGCACTGTAATCAAAATAGCGTCTAACTTCCAAAAAAATTTTTTTTTAAATACTTTTTAAATTACGCAAAATACGAAAAAAACGTAGAGATGAAAACTGAATAGCTAAAATTTCTACACAAGAAAATTTGCTTATCAAAAGTTTCGTAGATACAACCGTTTTCGCGTAACATAAGAGTCAATGGGTCGCGGGCCAACGCGGGAATGCCAAAATCGGCCTTTTCCATGCATTTCGATACAAAACTTTATTAACTTTTGAAGAAATTATCGAATCGTACTTAAAAAAAATATTTCAAAGTAATGAAATTTTTACGGTAACATTTGTATTTTGCGTAGAAAAACAAATTTAATTTTTTTGGAGCAAAGGGTCTCGCCGGTTAAGTATATGGAATTGGGCCCAGCGGATTATTGGGTTATTCATTCACATAAATGTTGCTTATGACTAGGAATGCTCAATAAAATATATAATAAACCTCTATCCCCTATATTAGCAGAGTTATGGGGGTAACAACTCTCAACCTTAAAATTATTTTTTTTCTAAACAATTGAAGATAATTAATTGAAATGAATGGGAGACGTTGATATAAAATAGCTTTATATTTTACATTTTTTTTACATTCCTATTACGTCATTTAGTATATAAAAAAAATAATTTAATTTTTGAGGGTGCTGTTTTTATATCAACCCCTCGAGTGACACCCACGAAAAAAAAAAATATTTAACACTAACATAATTATCGTGTGTAAAAATTACTTCAAGGTCAAATTGGGGGAAGATGCTTAAAAATATAAATATAGGTAATGAACACAGGCACACAAAAAAAAATTAAGTGCGAAGCCACTTAATTCCTACTCATTTGGAAGCCAATAATCAAAAAAATATACTACTACTTTTAACTGGGCTCTCAATTATTTTTTTTGGTTAAGAAGTATTGATTTTATTAGACAACATGGTTAGGCCATTTTAATTATTCCACAGAAATATCTCCTCAGGAAAGAAGATTAGCGAAAAATATTTCAGACAAAAGTTGTTCCATTCAGAGGAGGATATCTTTTGAGCAGAACAATTTTCCACCCCTCATCCGTGATAAGCGGGGGGTTGGGGAAACTTTTGAATTTTTAATGGCCCTCTACATTTTTGATCGCGTATTCTGATTCTACGAAAGAAATTGCATAACTTTTGTACCAAACATTTTTTTCTCCTCCCCACTCTGATCAGCGGGGATGGCGGTGTAACTTTCGATTTTTCAACATCCTGCAGGCGATCATCTCCGAACTAGGGCATTTTTAGGAAAAATGTTTCAAACAAAAGATGCCCCTTTTTGAACTAAACAACTTTTGTTTGAAACGTTTTACCTAAAAATGCCCTAGTTCAGAGATGTTTCTCTGCATCTTTTTGAAAATTCGAAAGTTACACCCCATCAGGGTGCGGGGGAGAAAAAAATGCTTGGTACAAAAGTTATGTATTTTTTTTCGTAGAATCAGAATACGCGATCAAAAGTGGAGAATGCTATTCAAAATTCAAAAATTACCCCCACCCCAAGCTCATCAGGAGTGGGAGGTGGAAAATTATTCTACCAAAAATATGCCCCCCTCTGAACGGAACAACTTTTGTCTGAAACATTTTTCACTAGTGTCCTTTCCTGAAGAGATATTACTGTGGATTAATTAAAATGGCCTAGCCATATTGTCTAATAAAATCAATACTTCTGAAGCAAAAAAAAAATTGAGAGCCAAGCTAAAAGTAGTAGCATATTTTTTTGATTATTAGTTTCCAAATGAGTAAGAATTAAGTGGTCTAGGTCTTCGCACTTAATTTTTTTTGTGTGCCTGTGTTCATTATCTAGATTTAAATTTTTAAGCACCTTCACCCAATTCGACCTTGAAGTAATTTTTACACACGATAATTATATTAGTGTTAAATAATATCAATTTTTTTAGTAGGTGTCACTCGAGGGGTTGATATAAAAACAGCACCCTCAAAAATTAAATTATTTTTTTTATATACTAAATGACGTAATAGGAATGTAAAAAAAATGTAAAATATAAAACTATTTTATATCAACGTCTCCCATTCATTTCAATTAATTATCTTCAATTGTTTAGAAAAAAAATAATTTTAAGGTTGAGAGTTGTTACCCCCATAACTCTGCTAATATAGGGGATAGAGGTTTATTATATATTTTATTGAGCATTCCTAGTCATAAGCAACATTCATGTGAATGAATAGCCCAATAAGCCGCTGGGCCCAATTCCATATACTTAACCGACGAGACCCTTTTCGTTGAAGTTTAGTACCTGTTCATTTTATGTCTCGAACGCTACGCAAATTACTATATATAATCGAAAAAATGAATTTTTATATTTCGTTCACCATAGGCCACAAGGTCACAACTGAAAAATTTGAGTATCAGTACGAGAATCCAGTAGTAAGAAAAACTGCCATTTTAAGATACGTGTGCTCTATTAGCAAATTCTTGAATGCGAATTATAAGAAAGTGTCAACACTACTAATTAACAGTAAATACAGTTTAGCTTTAATTTACTTTTTTTACGTGTCAGCATTGATTTTTGATCATTTTAGTCCAATCAATGAATGCCCAAAAGGGGATTGTAGAGAACATTTTGGAGAGGAGAATTTTTCTCTTCAGGGATGTGTTGGAAGTACTCAGGAGGTAAACATACTAAAAGTCCCCGCCCCTAGCCCCGCCGCTTCAGGGGGGGAGGGGGGTGGAAAGGTTCCTTTTTTCGATTCTTCTCTTATAACTTGGAAACGATGCGTCATATGGGAAAAGGTAATCTATGCAAAATTAATTAAATTTTCCACAAGAATGTTTATATTCATTTTCTTCCTATGTGTTATAGTTTACGAGATGTTCGCCAGCGAAAATCGATAATTAATAAAAAAAAATCAATTATGTACCTTGTATATTTCTATCAAAGCGGTTTACCGTGGTCTGCTACTAAATCGCAGTCACAAAACAATCTTTATTTTACAACACTGGACGGATTTACTAACGTAATATTTTGTCGAAATCTATAGATTTCCTTAAATATACAGTGTGACTCACTTAAAATGAAGATACCCTTATAACTTTTTCATTTTGTTTCCAATTTGAATCAAATTTTACTCAAGTATAGAACAAATTAGGATCTACTTATGACCAGAAAATCTTTCACTTGCTATAAAGGCAAAGCCACCTGGGTACCAAAATATGCTGAAAAAAATAAAACATTTTGAATGTTGGAAATTCTAAAAAATGCATCCGATCGGCGCCACAAACGTACATACACTAAAATTTGATTTGGTTATTGATGGGGGGTATCTCATAAATAAGCTCATCTGGCAAAGGGGGTCCTCAGTTTCCGCAATTTGTGGTGGCTACGTAAAATTCGTCGTTCGTAAGATTAAAAATCAATATGATTTTTAATCTTTTTCCTCATATTTTGGTACCGCAGGTAGCTTTAAATATTCAAGGTACACAATTAATTTTATTTTTATTAATTATCGATTTTCGCTGGCGAATATCTCGTAAAATATAACACATAGGAAGAAAATGAATATAAACATTCTTGTGGGAAATTTAATTACGTTTAATTTTTGCATCGATTACCTTTCTTCGTACGACGCATCGTTTCCGAGTTATAAGCGAAGAATCAAAAAAAGGAACCTTTCCACCCCCTCTCCCCCTGAAGCGGCGGGGCTAGGGGCGGGGACTTTTAGTATATTTACCTCCTGACTACCCTCAGCACATTCCTGAAGAGAAAAATTCTCCCCTCCAAAATGTTCTCTACAACTCTTTCATTGACTGGATTATTTGAGAACATTTTGAAATTAAAATTTCGTAAATTATAGAATTCAGGAAAATTATGAAAAATTCAAAATCAATTTATTTTATGTGCAAAAAATTTGCTCATTTTGGACTACTTTCATATCAATCAGTGACATATAAAGATCCCAAAACCAAATAGACTTATTATATTAACGAGTATAAGATATGGATAATTTAATGGTAGCCCGCGATGTTATTTTTTGTAAGATTTGCTTAAAGTTAATTTCCTATTACTCGTAAAAAAAATTCAGCTTTGAACATTTCTGTCAATTGATTTTATTTTAATTGTATATTTATATTAATGATAGGAGCACGCCGGTCTACAATGCAAGTGACAGGAAATCATTTTCCATCGCACTGTAATGTCGATAAAGTAGGTACATAAACAATATCAACTTCAAACACATATATCAGTGACACTTTTTTTCAAATAATCAAAATGCTGTTGCCAAGCGTTGGCTCGCTAACGAATTGGCAGGAGTTTATTTTGTGGATAAGTTATATTAATAAGATCAAAAAAAAACCGCTGCCCAAGGAATCACTACTTCCACACCCAGATTCTCTATCCAAGTCACTCACAACGAAAAAACTTTGTATCTGGAAATAATTGTTTATGGAACTTTAATAATATAATATTTGAAATCCTCTACCCCAAAAACCCATAAAATGATACCCCACATTGGTAGTGGGGTGGTGGTGGTGATAGGGGGTGGTAGTGGGGGTGGATGAAGTTAGGTTGAGGTTTCTGGTTCTTGTACATACACTAAATCACAATTTTTTTCATCCCCTTTAATAAGGGGGTGGGGGTGGTAATGGGGGTCGGCTAATGCCAAAAATTTTTTTGAGACCTTAGTTTTTCTTGTATATACTAAATAGCAATTTTATGGACTCTTACCTGCTTGATTTACCACTTTACGCCAAATTCACCACAATTTACCCCCCAACCCTTCGTCGGAACAACATGAAAATATAATCTAGTTCCAGATCTCGATAAAGTACATATGTGTACCAAATTTCAAGTCAATATCTTAAACGGTTCCAGAGTAAACGTGCGCACAAAACAGTTACAGACAGACAAACAGACATTTTTCACTCAAACTTAAAATCTCGACGTTTCATGACATTTTAAGCCTATTTGAACAATACAAATTTTTAAAAATTTTTTTGTCGTTACTATACTTCCACTGGATGTGGAAGTAGGGCTGCCAGGCCTAAAATTTGAAAAGCCGGACTTTACTTATAAATTTAGCCGGACATAGAAAATTCATCGCAAAACAATAAAATACCTATATCTATAAAAAAGCGACTAAAAACGGAAAAAAAACGAAAAAATCACGTATGAAACTAATTCATACAATATCAAATGAAACTTTGGTAAGTGTATCGCTAAAAAAAAACTGAATAATTCATTATAATCATATAAAATAAAATAACTTTTATTAATAAAAAAAAATGTCTTTTTAAAACCTAAAAGCGCAGAAATTATGTACATTTATCGTTTGAACCTATTTTATCAAGTAAGTTTTTTTTGTTCACGGATCATATGGTAGAATTATTGGCAACTTATTAGTCCATATAAAACGCGGGGATTGACGTTCGGAATGCCCCCCTCATCGAGACCACTTGCATTGCGTATTTTTTGGGTCACTGATCACGAAAATTGGGGCCCTGTAGCTCTGACCCTGTAGTAGTGCGTCATCCCAAAATTGCAAAAACCACCCCTTTTGGGGTGGTTTTTCACTTTTTGATTTTAGTTTAGATGAATGGGGATTGCACAATGAAGAAAAATTTTTTCCAACCCTTCAGGGGTGAAAACTACCCCTAGATCGCCTTTAAATTGAACTAACGCTTAGAAAATAAGTAGAGATGTATACTTTTTAGTTTGCTTGTAACTTCTGATAAACTTCCGTCGAAAAAAATACTAAAAAGTTTACACCTAAAAGGGTGAAAAGTACCCCCAAGCTTGCAGGGAATTGAATGGGAAAGTAGAAATATTCTTAATAAATGAACATAAATATTTCTTTTTACAGTATTATTCACATTACCGCTGAAAACCAACCAAAACGGGTGGTTTTTGGTATTTTTAGGAGTGACGCACTATTTTTAGAGCCGCGGAACCCCGATTTTCGTGATCAGCGACCCAAAAACATAAAATACAAGTGGTCCCGATGAGGGGGGCATTCCGAGAGTCAAACCCCGCGTTTTACATGGACTATATTTTTAAATTGCACTGTAGGAAAATCATTTTGGCTATCGTATCTATATGTAGTTTATTTCGTTCTTTCGAACATTGGGCATTTATTAATGAAAATACTCCTTCGATATTGGCATTGTGGCCTGGAATAGCAAAATAATACTCTGCCAATATTAATAATTCGGAGTAAAATTCCGTATTTTCCAGAGAGTTAAGGCAAAAAGCTGGACAAAAGCCGGACAGGCCGGACATGTTAATTTTTAGCCGGACAAAATCATAAAAAGCCAAACATGTCCGGCTAAAGCCGGACGCCTGGCAACCCTATGTGGAAGTAATAAACAAGTTTATACTAATATAGCAACTAAAAGTGTCGGTGGCTCCTGTACTATAAAAATGACAAGAAAAGATTTGAATTCGTTTTTCAAGGCAAACAACAAATCTTACACTTAAAAATTATACGATAATGAAAATCTGCACTATTCCCGTTTAAAATGTTTTTTTTTTATTATGATCCAATGATTTCTTCAAACGTTTTTAAAGTTTATGTGCCGAAACGCATTTTTTTTAATTTGCAAGTTGGCTCGCAACCTTATAACATTGATTCTTTTGCCGGACATGGGCTGAAAAGTAGATAAATCATTATCGCTGAAAAATTTTTGTATAAAAATAAACATTTCTGTAAAGTAATTATCATTCTTTTTTATTAAAGAAACAGGAAATCGCATGTTTTTTAAGCATATATTGCTTATCAGTTTCATAGAACATGCTAATTAGTAATAATGTGGGTAGAACTGCCTACAATGTTACGAATTATGGTACAAAATTCGTACACATTTTGAGAAGTTATTGTATATATTTTAAAACATAAAATAGAGCTTTTCCATATTATTATTCGGGTTCTATCAATCAATATTGTGTCTACAGAAATGTCTATGTATCATTTTGTTTTAATTATTCGTAAATCAGCATCAGCAGTTCTCATTAGTCAGCCGATTGGATCGCAGCGGGATGATAAAAATTGTTTTGCTTTCAATGCATATGGATAAGTATGATTAATTCCCTCATACATTCTAGACCAATGACATTTCGTAGATTTTTAAATTTTAACCAGTAACAACAGTTTTACACTAAATAAATGCAAGTTAGCTTTTGTTAAAATTTTACAGTGATTTAATTACGTCCAGCTTTTTTTTTTTTTTTAACTATTTAACGTCGGCCTATTTCCGCTACCAGGGCCTATCACCGACGCCAGGAGACGAGCTACCCCCAACCTGGAAATTTTGCCGAACCTCTTTCCTTAACAAGAGTAGGGATCTTTTACTTGCCTAACATTTAATAGACAAGGGACCGCCTGCTTTACATCCCCTCCGAAGGATGGTATATCCACTGCGTAATCCTCGTCTGAAATTACGTAACTTCCGAGTATACACTGATATACAAGCCTCTCGAAGGTGGGACGAGAACGCTGTATTTACCAAGATGGGAAGCCCATCCAAGTACTAACCGCGCTCGGCGTTGCTTCAACGGAATATCGATTGATATTCACATTGAAGTCGCCTCTACGCTCGCCCCACGTCCAGCTTTTAAATGCACATAATAATTGTTTATATTTGGTTGAATAATCTTAATTTCACAATTTTTGGATATTGAAAAAAACTTAACATGCACATAGGCACTAAAGTTTCTTTTATGGAGGAAATAATCTTGACATATATCCCTCGAGCTCTAGATCATATCTCACAAATTAAGCAAAATTTTGCTGCTTTGTAGATGCTTTCGACTTAATAGTTTATACAAAAAGCCCTCGACCTATATAATATCGGGCTTTAAGGGAAATATCGTAAACTATTCCAGAGTAATCGTGAGCACAAAAAAGTTAAAAATCTAGACGTTTCATGACATTCTAAGCCTCAGAACGAAAAAAATGTTATTACACTTCCACTCCACTATATTAACGTGGAAGTAAAATTATTTCTAGAAACTTTGTGTAGACCTCCAAATATGAATTTTAATTTATGTGTAGGTCATTTAAGAAATATTTTAGTAAATCTATAAATCAAATTTGATTATGTATTATTTGGGGTCGATTGTTGACTTCTTTTTATATACAGGTAATTATAATTACTTTCACATCCACGTAGTGGAGTGAAGATATAATAACGGCAACAAAACAGTTTAATTTTTTTTGTTAGAATGAGTAATTGTGCGTACAAAAATACGTGCTGATAGACCAACAGACATTCTAAGCCTATTTCAATAAAGAGAATATATATTTTTTTTCTTACGATTACTCTACTTCCACTCCACTACGTGGATATTTAAGGCTACGTTTATAGTGGAGAGTAAACAGTAGAGCAACAAGCAGCGAAGAGCAGAGCATTGCCGAAAGTTGCGAATGCACATAGTGAAAGATGTTAGTAACAGCGATAGTCTTCGAGAAAGGCTTTTGATATGTCTTCAAAGCAGTGGAAATACTTATTTAATTTAATTTCGGTACAATAACTTATAAATTACAGTTATAAAATTAAGATTAGCTTACAGGCTATTTTTAATGGAGAGTTTTAAAGTATTCAAAAAATGAATTGCGGAAAGACCAAACATGTCACAATCGCCGCCAAAGGAGTTATACAATTCCATCGTAGAATGAATAGGCGATTTGGCAAGAATATTTGTTCATTTTGTGGGTAGTGCAAAGGTGTAAGTTTGATGTGAGCCCGATCGCGGAACTCTAAAAGTGATTTGAGAGGGGAGTTCTGTTTTATTATTGACAAATTTGTCATATTTGACACAATACTTCTGCTTTTTAATGAGTCCACATTAAACTTTATTAACATTAAATGATTAAGATATCTCCGTTCAGGATACCGGTGAACTACTTTGATTTATAATCTTAACTCCCTCTCTATTCCCTTTCTGTTTGTTCATTGTTTTATCTTTTTTATTCTTTTTGTCCTCTTTTGTTCCAAAATTCATCCCTCGACCGACAACCTTCTTGAACTTTTAAAACCCACAACTGTTAACTTCTTCTACTTCCCTAGAGGCAGGAAGACCACCAGGGTGGAGAATTACTTCGAACGGGTTTTTTCGTTGTGTTTTGTTTTCCCGTGACCGTAACCAAAATTTCCTTAGTGTCTTTTGTGCGTGCACAGTGCGACAATATTTAAAATATACATTAATTAGTTTTAGGCTGTTATGGGCAGCATAGTTTTAAGGCATTGTTGTTTTTAAATTCGCTCGGTGAATAGGAGTTACAACTCCCCACCTGAATTACCGTTCTTAGCCGAACCGGACCTGCTCCGCCCAACCTTACACTCATTACGGTGCTGTGCATCGTGGTTGCCAGGTTGGCTCCGGGTCAGATTCCGACTATGCGCACCTGTACCTTTAATTATAAATAAAGTCTTGTTGATTGATTGATTGATTGGTGAACTACTTTGAAAGATAAATATTTTAGAAATTTCCGTTGAACAGACGCCAACGATTGTGAGGGTACCTCATAAATAGGATTCCATATCGCCCAACCACAGTCGAGTTTCGAACGCACGTAACAAAAATATAGCGATTTTAATGCTTCTGCATTTGTAAAGTTTCTTGAGTATCTTATAACAAAGCCTAATATTTTTAATGCAGATTAGCTATTGAATTACTGTGTCGTGTGAATTTCAATCTGGAGTCGAATAATATAGGTGCCCCGATTCTCAATATTTTCACACTATGATAAAGTTGTGTTGGTAAAACCATACAAATATTCAGTTGGAATGTCCTTTTGTGTTTAAGTCATAATTTTATATTTTGATAAATTCATCGTTAACTTATTCAGAATTTTCACCAATTCTCAATGATGTTTATTTGTTCCTGTAATATTGCACATTTTTCTATGGTAGTAACTTCGCTAAATAATTTTAGGTCATCCGCAAGCAGAAGTTTACTGCAATTCAATGCGTAGCATAAGTCATTGATAAATACTGAAAACAAGATTGAACCTAAGTTCGATCCCTGAGGTATGCCGGAAAAATATGTGTTTGACTTGAAACCATTATACTGAACATATTGTAATACGTCTTGTAAGTAAGAGTCAAAAAATTTAATAAACATATCACTAAACCAAAGTTGTTCCCACCTGCCCCCGTTTGTTTAGACCATTAAAAATAAATTGGGTTAAACACGCTAGGTTTGATAGTGTAGAGCGTTTTTCCATAAAGCCATACTGACAGGTGGAAATTAAATTTTTTATAGCAGGATATATTACGTTGTACACAGACACCCCGAAAATGTTTGCAAAATTAGGTAGTATAGAAATATCTCTGTAGTTAAATATACCACTTATATCACCGTTCTTAATCTTGTAGCAGACAACTCCCAAATCCAAAGCCAAGGCTGTCCGGAAAGGGGTTACACATTTAGAAAAACGCAGACATACATCCATATCCACCGACATTGTCAGTGGCGAGGCTGGGACTCGAACTTAGTACGCGGTAGACAGTGTGACCAGCGTATTCGCCACATAATATGATTTAATCGACTGAGCTGCCTCAGTACATTCACGACAAACTTATTAAAGAAAGCGACACCCAAGACCGTATTACACAACATCGAGATCTATCAACTGTTCCTAGTTACAGTTTGGCAATGTTTCAATGCAGCTTTCCTTATAGTTCTGTAAAAGTTTTTAATTCTCTACTTGATGACATCAAGGCGTCTCCTACATTGTTGCTCTCCGGGATGCTATATTTTCCAGCTGATGAATAAAAGCATATTATTTATTATTTCTTTCAATAATTTTTCTGTATATCAATGGACCTACTAGAGTTGCATGAAACTTAGAATAAGTTTTAGCTTGGATTAATGAAGCTAAATTTACCAAGAATTTTGGTTACTATTTTTGAAAAGAAATCCTAAAATATGTAATCTTGATTCATTTCAGATAAGTAAATTAGAGTCGTTTCATTATTCCTAATTTACATAGACATTATCATTGTATATAATACCTATATATTTTACCTTTTTATTTAAGTAAGTATATAATATAATGCATGTATTAGAGCTAACAAAAATTCAATGATAATGACCTTAGCATACGTATGCACCGACTATAACCTTACATTACCAATTGCAATTGAAATATATGTAATCTTGAACTTCACACTACTTTTATCATAACCTTGTTAGTTTTACATTAATGAACAAAAGCACGTGAACAGTTATTTGTCGCACATTATTGATTTCTTTTTAGAAGAGTCTCAATTTGTTAAAATGGAGAAATGAAAAATAAAAAAATTGCCTAAATCAATTATCTGAATGAGAAATAATAGTCAATTATGATTTTATTATCTGAAACAAATCTTTATAAACAAATTATAAATATTTACAGCAAATTTTAAAAATGAAAACTGTCAACTTTTCTACATATTTGTTGATGTTTGTTTAAATGGCCAATAGATTTTCTAGAGCATTTTATTTGATCTTGTTATCTTAGATTAGCTTAGTCAAATACCTCCACCCAGGCCATTTTTTAAGGTATAGTTGTGTGGGGAAATACCCACCCAGTTTTGATAATTGCCCACCCAGTCACAAGGAATTGCCTACGCACCGAAAATAAAAATAAAAGTATTCAGTAATAGCAAAAAAATGAAATAAATAAGATCAAAAAAGAAGTCGGTATTTACTTATCAGATCACAGCCTTCCCTAAAATTTTTTTTTACAAAATATCGTTGGTGCTGTACTTTACATTTTTTTTTGAAATTCCTGGAATATTTTTGTAATGTCTGCATGTTAAATAAACTTGTTGTGTGTTGGCTTCCCATGTTTTCATCATTCCAATGGCAGCGTTTTTTCGCGACGCTCATTTGAGGATGATAGCTCTTCCCAAAATTTTCGGCAACCAGAAAGATTACACAGAGCTGCAGTAATAAGATTCCTTAAGTGTTCAGCAAACCGTACTTCAAAGTATGCTGGAAAAACTTGATATTGTGGAAATATTTGTTGTAATCGCTTCAGTTTTGCCGGAGATGTTCGAAAATATGAAGCCAGGCCACAATTTTAATTCTGATACTGTTTCAAACGCAGATTCCATTCCTGATCTATGACAGTAGCACCGTACCGTTAATAACCCATGTCCGAGATGATTTTCTAACAACTTCCACACCCACTCTTTCTTCCGGTATTCGCTGCTGAAAATCCTGGGTCTCCACTAGTATTAGATTGTATGACATCTATGAAAGTATTTTGAATGACAGCCGGATTTACTTTGTGTATATATCTTGCTGCTACAAATTTATTATCTCTATATTGTCTGTCAACACTTCCATCAACTTGAAGTGAAATGCACATAGAGTTTCTAAACGCTTTTGCTGCTTTTTCTTCTCTAGTTCTCCACAGACGTCTAACATATTTTGATACACAACCGGATCACGATAACGCAATGCTGCGGCGGGTGGTTGAAAATTATCCAAATCTCAATTTTGAGAATTATTTAATTGTGCTTTTACAGATTGTGCCCGTAACGTAGCAAGTGATCGAGAAGGCCATGATCTAGCGGAAAGAGTTTCTATTAGTGAGTCATTATACAATCAATACATAAATCTATAAGATGATTTACGACTTGCGTTCGATTTTTTAAAGCCGTAACCCAGGGTTGCTCAGATTGTCTGTTCCACAATTTTGTCATTTTATTGGCTTCTGCTGCAGCACTATGGGCCTCAGATTCATTTTCTTTGCAAATAATGAAAACAATTTCCAATCTTTTCCTGTTTTCGTCGAGGTAATTAAACGCTTTTAAAAATGCATACCTACTCAATAACCATGACAGGTTCATTTTGCATCCCTTATACGATATCCCATCAGTTTCACACTCTGTTTGTTCAGTTCGTTGAATTTCAGTAACTGCTGAGGAAGTAGAGGCAATAACCACGGGTGTGAAAGCAGGTGAATATTCAATTTTACTTGGCTCGCATTCGGTGAAACATGTTAACTGTTGTTCGCCGGTTTCACTTTGAATAGCATTTTTTAAGTAAGTCACTTTTGGTTTTGGTAAAAAATGTAATTTTTGCTGAATTTGTTTCTTTTTGTTTGTGCTTGGCTTTTGAGCATCTTGACCCTCTATTTTCATTCCTCAATAAGTGGGACTGGGCTGGCGATGTTGCTTGTTGGTTGCGAGGTTGGAAAACTTTTCAAATTTATGGTAAAAAACATTCTTCAAAAATGTTAAAATAATTCTTAGATACGTTGAATACGAATCAACATAATAAGAACTTCTTACTATTATTTAATTAAAATTACAATAAAAATAAGATATTTCTCGATTTTCCATGTCATTCTATGTATTTTACTTCAATCGGGAGACGCTTTTGATTACATACATGACTAATTACTGTAACTGTAACACAGCATTAGCACCTTAACTCAACATATTGTATTTTCATACATATCGTAATTAAGCAATAGTTAAAATGTTGCGCCTATCACTACAGAAATAGAAATGAGTAATTCTCGATTTGGCTCAATTAAAATTTGACATTATTAAAATAGGAAGATTTTATATTACACTTTTTTAATATTAGTTTGTCATTTCATTTTCAAAATTTCTCCGGACCTCCCTCCTTCTCCGGGGCCTTAGGCCCCTTTTGCCCACCCAGTAACAAAACCTTAAAAAATGGCCTGCCTCCACCCCTTACCTACGGTCAAGTCTACCGGATTCCATCCTAAACTTTAGGAACTTGCCTAAGTTGATTTCAAGGTGGCGATTGATCAAATATCTGAATCTTGACAACGTGCATGTAAACTTTCTGATCTGTTTTGGCCGTTCCTCTTGAAAGTTAGTTTAGATAAGAATCTCAAACTTAGGTTTTGCAACATACGTTGTCGAATCTTTTAGAAAATGTAAATATCTGATGTATGTTCTTTCAACATGATGGAGCCCCACCGCGTTTCTCTAACCAAATTAAAAACCATTTAAATGACACATACCCAATCAGATGGATTGGCTGCGAAGGTCTTCGTGTATGACCGGTGTCGACGATTCTTTATGGAGTCACTTAAAGAGTGAGGTCTACGATCTGGACATTAACGGCAGAGTTCAATTAATTCAAAGGATTGTTGAATTCCGCAACGAAATTAGAAAAGCCAGATGTGAAGAAGATTAAATAGGTCATGTCATGTACTGCACCAAAAAATGTACTGAAGCTGAGGAGGATATTTTGAACATAAAATTTAATTGTAATTCTAATTTGTAAATACGTTTTATGGCAATATTTGCATTTTTTGTTTTTGGTACAACAATGTTCTTTGAAAATCAATATTAAATTCGAAAAGTACTTACATAAGAAACTGTACAAAATGGCTCCATTAATTTTTTTGCCACACTTTTGCCACCTTCTAATTAAATTCCATTAAATAATGCAATATGAGACTTTAGAAAATATCGATGAATGACAACACGCACTAAAAATGCTTCTACTATTAAAATAGGCATTTACTTTTTTCAGCAGTAATTAGTATGTTTTAAATACCAATTTTTGTGGAAGGGGTAAAATTAATAAAAAAAGAAATGTTAGGGAACACCAAATCAAAAATCTATTTCATTCCTCTCATCTGTTAAAGACTAGTAATACAGCAACATAACATCTCTCTTAACAACAACAATAACTGTAATAACAAAGTTGCATATCAATAATGCACATGGTAACAAGATAACAACAAAATATCAACAGAATAATTGTACCAAAATCAAAAATGAAGACATTGTCATAAAATGTATTTACAAATTAGCATTATAATTAAATTCTATGTTCAATATATCCTCCATATCTTGAGCATAGCATTTAATAATAATTATAATTCTAATTTGTAAAAGTCTTATGACAATATCGGCATTTTTGTTTCGTACGACTATTCTGTTGATATTTTTTTGTTATTTTATTACTATGTGGATTATTGATATGCAACTTGATTCCCACAGTTATTGTTGTTTTAATGCGTGTCTTAGGTCGATATTTTACTAGTTTTTGATAAATAAGAAGAATTATGTTCTTGATTCGGTGGCTTCTAACATTTATTTTTTAATTTATTTTACCCCCCCCCCCCCATAAAAATTGGCAATTAAAATATAATAATTATAGTTGAAAAAAAATGCTCAATTCAATTGTGGAAGCATTTTTTTGCTAGTATCATTCATTGGTATTTTTTCAAGTCTCATATTGTGTTGATTAGAGGAATTATTTCGAAAGCGGCAAAAGTGTGTCAAAAAAAATAATAAATTCTTTTTGTTCAGTTTTTATGTACTTTTCGAATTACGTATTAAAATTTAAAAAAATAAAGAGGGTATTATTTTCTTGAAAAATAACAAAAACTTTTTTTTTTAAGTTCGTACCGGGAATTTCTATCATATAGTGCGTATTGTACAATCAATGAGTGCACTCGTAAAGGCAACATGTTTAGATAATATTACCAATTTTGAAAACCATTTGGAAACTGAAAACCTTCTTACTTTTATATCTGACCACTCAGCACAAATCTAACCACTAATATTGCTAAAAAAACATTTCAGTCAAGTAAGAGAAGAATATTTTCTGAAAGCGCTATTAAAGATTTCTGCAAAGATCTCGAAGGGGAATACTTCCAAGTAGTTTATCAAGCGACAGATTTTGACAATAAATATAGCAATTTTATTAATACTTTTCTACTATATTTTAATAAACACTTTTTTCTCAGAACTGTTAGCAACGAGAGACATAAGCTTAACTTAAATAATAACCCCAATATCTTGGAATGCAAAAAAACTATGCTAGGTACTTTATCAGAACATATCTTATGATGTTCCAGAATATAAAAATGTGCTTGAAAACTATAAACGGAGATATAAAGACTTAATAAGAGATGAAAAAATAAAACACTATGAAAATAGACTTGAAAAATCCAGAAATAAATCTAAAGAGAGTTGGGAAATTATATCTGATATAGTAGGAAATGTAAAAACTGACCATCAACCTCCATACCAGGACATTAAGGAGTGTGTTAATGACATGAATGTTTATTTCAATAATATAGCACAGAACTTAACTGCTAATGAACAAGTACCAACAAATTACACATGTAGTATTGTAGTATACCTATAAATCCAGTCTCCAGTATTTGAACCAGTCACTATAAGTAAATTGTGGGCAATACTGAATAAAATGGAGGCAAAAAGAGTTCAGGTTATGATGAAATTTCTGTGTCTATACTTAAAAAATTTTTCAAATATATCGTAGCTCCATTCTGTGATATTATTAATAAATCATTAGAAATTGGCATTTTCCCCTCAAACTTAAAATTTGCAATTATTAAACCAGTGTTTAAAAAAGATGACCCAAGTCTTTACGAAAATTATCGCCTTCTGAGTTTACTCAGTGTTTTTCCAAATTTTTTGAAATAATCATTTATAATAGAGTTATAAATTTTTTTAATTGTCATAAATTAATTAGCAAGTCCCAGCATGGCTTTCTGGGAGGCAAAAGCACAGAAACTGCTCTGTTTGAATTTACAAATTATATATATTCGGCATTAGAGGAGGACTGCATTACTTGTGGAATTTTCCTGGATTTTTCCAGGGCTTTTGACCTCATCGATCACACTATATTACTAACTAAACTATTCCATTATGGTATAAGAGGTACAGCTCTAAATTGGTTTAAATCTTATATATCAAATAGGAAACATGCAGTTAAAATGCTCAATATTAATAATGGTAATTATGTGAGTTCAGAAGCACTGAATGTAACCAGAGGAGTTCCACAGGGCAGCACATTAGGACCATTACTCTTCTTGATATTCATTAATGATATTCACACACTTAGCAGTGAAAAAATCTCCCTAATTAACTATGCTGATGATACGAATATAATCATAAAAAATCATGAATCATTTATTGACTTAGTTATTGATGGTACACGCATTATGCAGGATATGGAAACCTGGTGCAATGAAAATGAACAGATATTAAATCAGAATAAGACTAATGCAATATTTTTCAAAAAACTAATCAAAGGCTTGATACTTCTAATATTATTCTTAATTCTAATGAAATTGTTTTCTCAAAGCATATGAAGTGCCTAGGTATATATTTAGACGAAACATTACGCTATAATGAACATATCCAATATATAAATGCAAAATTAAGTCGAACCTGCTATGGATTGAGAATACTTGCTAAGTATGCTAATGATAATATAGCCAGAACATTTTATTATTCGAATTTTTATTCACATATTCGTTATGGGATAATTCTATGGGGTGATAATACTAATAGTGATAGCATATTTAAAATTCAAAAAAGAGCAATTCGTATTCTAAGAAAATTGGCACCTAGAGAGTCATGCCGAGGACATTTTAGGGATGTAGGTTTTTTAACCCTTAGTGGTTTATACATATATGAATGTATTAAATTTTTATATAATAATAGAGATAATTTTCAAATACACTTAATGAACCCGATGCATAACACTAGACATGGGGAGTGGTATACTTACCCTAACCATAGGCTCACACTTACCGAAACTAGCCCATTATATGCCTGTATAAAACTTTATAACCATCTTTCAAATTATTTAAAAGTCAATGAACCATTTAATTAAAAAAAAACCGCTATCACTACTTTGTGAATTGGAACCTTACACTGTGAATGAGTTTTTAGATAATAGGATTAGATAGTAATATTGGTATAGTCTCCTTATTTTTTATTATTTTAATTGTTATATTTTAAACTACAAATAATAGCAATAATTGTAATAACTGTACAGTATTTTTTAAGATTTTTACGATATTTTAACTTGTTTTATATAAGTACGTGATTTTTTATTCATTCTGTTGACTGGCTTATACAACTGTAATGTATGTTTTAAGTGCAATAAAGTATTATTATTATTTTCTTATATGCCATTTATGTACTTATTCAAGATTACTAGTATATGTACCATTCCTTCACGAAGTAATGACCAATAGGAATTTTGACAAAAATACGTAATTTATTCAGCAACGAGAGCCCAGCTAGCTTTTCTATGATTACTCTAGGTGTCCTCTATCTGCCAAAGGATAGGATTTTGCAGAGTGAGAGGGAAATATGCATTTATTATCGATTTATTATAAATATTTAAAACCAAACATAGTATACTTGATCTTTAAAACTGTTTTAGATACTTGTGATACGTGTGAACTGTTTTAGATACTATTGTTCTAAGGAATACAACTATATATATATTTTTTTATTGTAAAGAACCCCGCACAAAACAAATGGAAAGTGGGTCCCTGTCGATTTGTCTGAAAATTCAGTATGTTATAGTACTCGACTTTCTGAACAAAAGTTCTCGTGGGCCCAACTCGATCCCATGTCTAGTTTCCGAGATACAACTATAAATTCTTGGTAAATTCTGTATCTCATCGAACTTTTAATTTATTGATGGGGTATTAGAGGTCAAAGGAGCAATTTCGGAAAATTTTTCAATTAAAGTTTTTTGATTAGGAAAACTCATACTTTATGTAAAAAATTTTTTAGCCAATTTGACCGAATATTTTTTCCCTTACTATTTTTATATAGATTTCAAACTTTAATTTTTTTTTACGCTATTTTTATTAAAACAACAAATCTTTTTACTGCAAAATATTATAAAGGGCTATAGACCATGTGCCAGACCTATCAGTCATTATAATTTGGGGGGACTGAATGAAACCTTTACCAAAGGTTTCTGGGGTCAAATGGAGCAAAAAATTCGGGGGGGGGTCCATCAGGGGGAGGTAGCTTTCAAATATGGCGGCCGTTCAAAATGGCGGCCCGACTATGAATTTTTAAATTCAATTATCTCGAGATTGGATGGAGCAATCTTGAATTTCTTTTTCTAAATGTAGGTGAATGAACGAACTATAGTTTTGTTCCCAATGTTTATGGCCGAAAAAATAGTATTTTTCGGTCAAAACTCGAAAAAATCGAAAAATAAGGTTTTTTTAAATTTGCGGTTTGCTGTTTATTGGACTAACGGTTGGGTATATTGAGAACATGTTCTGAATAAGGGTTTTAGAGAAACATCTCGCATTTAAAATGCAAAAAAGAAATTGAAGATCGGATGAACAGAACCCGACATATCGAGATTCAAAGCAGACGGGGCGGGGTTGAGCGCATTGACAAAGCGCTCAGTGCTTTCAGCAATGTGAGGCGAGACGAAACGAGACGGCCAGCCATATTTGAAAGCAACAGAGGGATATGTGAACAACTAAGAGAAATAAAAATGCCTTATTAATATTATTAATAAACTTGAATTTATTCTATTGCAGCTATTGTAATTGTACTCTTCCTCATCTACTGTTGCTTTGGTACACCCCTTGCACCCACAGTTCGCAGTGCATTGGATTTGAGTTGCTAAGCACGAGCAAGTTTCTGGTACACAGTTCCTCTTGCAGTGGCACCGCAAAAAGGAAAATACGCACTCCGGTGCTGGCAAGCCTTCCATCCACTTAACGCATAAGTTACCAGAAATCTCCTTTTCCCACCCATGAGCAAAGGGAATTATGGGCCTGGTTTCCAGGCTTCTGAGCCATATTCCGGCCTGGTAGTTGGCACGTTTATTGTGCTGTATGATGGGCAAATACTGATTTGCAAGTTTTCTTCAAAGACCCATCAACATTTGCCAGAGTCCATGGAAATGGTGCCAGAGAATATTTGAACACTTCCTTCATGTCAAGTTTTTTATTTCCTGCGATATAAATCATTTTGCTGAATAGATTTCGGTCGCATCGGAGGATTATTTCTTTGTTTTGAACCTTGGTCGTTTTGCTCGTCTTTGGTCTACTTATCTTGAGACCCACTTTCTTAATAGGATTATGAAATCCTTCTCCTTTGGCTAGGCGAACCGTGAACTCTCGATACGCTGTTTTCCTCTTGTTTTCCAAATTAATGAGATCAGCAGCTGTTAATTCATCAACACATATTTCAGTAGATAAATGTACAATATCTAAGGATTAGGATCAAAGAGGTTCGTCCACTCGTGGGCTAGAAGTTCTGTAAGACCTGTCACATCTTTCTCATCTCTGATTATCCGTGGGCATCGGAGGTCAGGGTGGCAGTGATTTGTTTCGCTGGATGATAGAATGCTGCGGAGGATTCCTACTGCAGAAGCTCTGTGCTCAGCATTGACATAGTACCGTGCTACAGCCTGCTTTTTTAGACTGAAACTCATAGTACCTCCAGCAGTTTGGGTGTTGCTTCTTAGTTGTACTGAAAAACCTCCATGTACAAGGTATTGGTGAACAAATTAACAATTTAGTTAATTCAATGAAGTGGTATGACAGATAGCGTGAGTAGTCCACCCTATCCAGTGCAAAACACCAAGGCACCATTTTTTCAACCGCAGCTAAGAACAGAAACCAATTTCCTTCCCAATTAGTTCGAACAAAAGCGAGAAGTAGCTCCACTAGGTCTATATATTTCATCCAAAAGGACGACATTGCTCCATTACTTGTACGAAGATGTGTCAAGTAGTTGTCAAAAGACTTTAGAGTGGCTTGAACATGTTCATCTTGAAGAACAGAGTTATGGGATGCATGGTTCGTCTCATGGCTCAGAGAAGTGAAGCACTGAGAAAGGTAGGAAAGGTCTAACTCATTTGTATCTACTCATTCCAAAAATCCAGAGTACAGATGTCGATTTAAAATATCACTGATTCAGTGAAACGGTGATTTTTGAATTTGTATTTGTGATTGGCGGGATGCAGTGAATTATGAATCGATAATTCACTACAGTGAATTATAAGTACGATTTTTCACCAAAAAAATGCTAATAATTGTCATATAATTAAATAGGTGTAGAAAAATCCTATTATTTTAAAATACAGTATTAATGCTAAACCCCGCCCCGTCCACTTTGTATCTCAACATTTCGGGTTCTATTGATCCGATCTTCAATTTCTTTTTTACGTTTTAAAGGTGAGATGTTGCTCTAAAACTCTTATTCAGAACACGTTCTCGATATATCCAACCGTTAGTCCAATAAGCCGCAAAACGTAAATTTCAAAAAACCCAATTTTTCGTTTTTTCGAATTTTGACCGATAAATACTGGTTTATTGGCCATAAACATTGCGAACAAAAATGTAGTCAATTCATTAACCTACATTTAGGAAAAAAGAAATTCAAGATTGCTCCACCCGATTTCGAGATAATTGAATTTAAAGATTTGCAGTCGGGCCGCCATTTTGAACGGCCGCCATATTTGAAAGCTACCTCCCCATGACGGACCCCCCCGACTTTTTTGCTCCACATGAGCCCCGAAACAGCTGGTAAAAGTTTCATTCAGTCCCCCCAAATTATAATGAC
This sequence comes from Rutpela maculata, assembly GCA_936432065.2. Classification (NCBI taxonomy): domain Eukaryota; kingdom Metazoa; phylum Arthropoda; class Insecta; order Coleoptera; family Cerambycidae; genus Rutpela; species Rutpela maculata. The sequence continues at coordinate 56,094,797 of OW386285.2, forward strand.
TTTAGGAGGTCTGGCACATGGTCTACTATTAGAACGTACCACAATATAAAGTGTATGAAAAAAAATCATGAATTCGAAATTTTTTTAATTGTACAAGAGATCATTCTTGTACATTTCTTGAACTGTATCTCGGGAACTAGACATATGATCGAGTTGGGCCCATGAGAACTTTTGTTCAGAGATTCGAGAACTATAACATACTGAATTTTCAGAAACATCGACTGGGACCCACTTTCCATTTGTTTTGTGCGGGGTTCTTTCTGTGGTTTGTAAATGAAAATACTTCCTAATTTCATTATTAGTGTATGGCATTTAACTGTATACAAAATTTATGATAAAAACTGTATATGGTTTTATTTCTTAGAGCAAAAGAGGAAGTATTTGAAACTATTTTAAAGATTATGCCATTTATGATTTCTTAAATATTTATGATAAACCGAAAATAAATGCACATTTACCTCTCACTCTGGAAAATCCTATTCTTAAACCATGTCGGTTTTCTCGTGAAACACCCTACATAGATATATTGTAATTAAGGACACAGAAGAAATTACCGGTATACATAATTCGATCGATACTCGGATATTTCGTTATGTTCTTCACATATAGGTACATATTTTTTTAAAAAATTCCATTAGAATTACCTTGCCATTGCTACTGGTTTTTATTCATAAGCTGGAAGCAAGTACGGTCTCAGCTTCCTATAAAATTATAATATTTATCAGTAAGGGGGCCACCTAATTAGACGAAATAAACCTTGCAATTGCTCACCTCTGTATTTTGTACCTCGAGTATTTGCATTTTATTATCTATATGAAAACAATGGCGACCTTTACAGCTAGACGAGGTTATCTCGGAAACCAATATCATCATTGAATTTAAATGAATTTGAATTTTATCGATCACCTACCCTTGAAGTAAAACACCACCCAAGGAAGGGACATATCCCTACTCAGCTGTCGCTTTGTTGCATTCACATATATAAAAACAATTTTTTTTGGTGACTTAATCGTGCTCCAATCGGCTTTTGATCAAATATTCGGTGTAAGAAGACCTGTTTGGGGCACGGAAAATACTTCGAAAAGCTTAAAAAATAAAAGAAATCGTGATAAATTGTGATAGTTACATAAATATATCGTGCCAATACAAATATCAATTTTGAAAATTAAAATTTATAGTAATAGTTTTTACGCTCAAATCAAAATGCAAATTGTGTCGGTGTTTATGGTGATAATTATGGTAACGAGAATAGATGCACTTAATAACTGTAAGTATTTTTACAATATTTGACCTGATTTGTGAATAATAACTATGTTAAGGTCTAGTATTACTTTGTTGAAAACATTAATGCAGAGGCATATACTAAAAAGTCATTGTAACATTTTCATGACCTTTAAAAATGAAGATTTAGAAGTGTACAATACATTCGGCATTATCAGAAATTATGCACATAAAATAAAATTAAAAATTTTGAAGAAGCGCTACATTGAAATGTTTAAAAATGAGAAAAATAACCTTAATTTAATGCAATTGGAGCTCTGTACCAAAAAAATTATTGACACCGAGTTGAACATAATTACGGAAGCATATTGAGGCCACGCCTAAAAAAAAAGAAGCCGAAATTTTAATTTAATACGTTGTTATATATGTATATTACATACCAGGTGTATCCAAGATATGAGCATATTCTACACATACGTTTCTTATGTACTTTTAGGCACTCTGTACATTTTCTAATTGTATTTAAAAAAATTAAGATCTACAATCTCCAACAAAAATTACATGTAATCGGTTTTGAAAAATTAAGGTACTACAGAGATGGAAATTTCTAGTGAGGTACCTTGTACGTAGGACTCATAATGAACCATTTCTGAGAGATACATAATAAATTCCCGTTTCTCATATTATACCTGTGATGTTCAGAGAGCATATGAAATTCTTGCAGATTGCGTTTTACGTGTATGAGACACTTGTATATACAGTATCGGCAAGCGTTTGATTAGGTACGGCAATAAGAGCAAGCGAGAGCGAAGCAACTAGGCTATTCTTCTTTACCGTATAACACATCCTACTCGTGTCACCTAATTTCCCCACCACGTGTATGGGCAGCTCTGTCTGTGGAATTTCAATTTGTTTCCATCTTGTACCCTTCATTTCTCGTTTAGCCTAATAAGCAAAAGTTTGATTTGTTTTTATTTAGTAGCTACTCAAAATGTCAGTTTATACGCCTGCTGAAAAGGTTCAGATACTTAAATTGTCAATAATGTACATATGATTTTCTTGATGCGCGTGTCACTATTTGCCCCTCTTCTAGAGCACTGGTAGACGCCTTTATTGTGGGCGGTCGGTTAAGTCGTTGAAACTATGCAATACCTAATCCAGGATTTTCCGATACTGTATAAACAAATGGTACAGTTAGTATTTTCGTTGAAACAAAAGTATTTCTACAACTCTCTGAACTCTCTGTACTTAAGTTTTCTTTGGGAAATCCTACCTGGCTAAAACCTCTCCAATCTTCTACGCACCCTCTCTCTGGAACCGCTCACGCATTACTTCAGAGGGAGGGGGGAGCCTGATCATTTGCTTCACTAGGGTCACCAATAGATCCCTGAGGTACTCTCAGAGTAACTGCTTGTGGAGCAAAATAAGTCTCATTATATTTAATTCTAAGGGTTGTATTTTCTATGAACTTATTTATTAGATCAAGAAATTTACCTCACAATATATATATTTTCCAATTGCTCAACAAGACATGCCCATTTACAGAATTAAAAGTTTTATATAGTTTTATACAATATATTTTCCTCTATCCACCTCATTGTACATGAAGTCGAATAACTTAGTAGTTGCGTTCTCTATTGATCTTTCCTTTCTAAATCCATGTTGTCTATCTTTTAATATATTACTTCTTTCTAAATAGTCTTAATCCAGTTGCGGATATTTGCCTGTAATGTTCAATATCATCTTCCTGGCCCTTTTAACATGCTCTTATTATGAACATATACTACCATTGTTTTGAATTCCTCAGGAAAATAACTTTCTATAACAATTGAATTAACTAAAAATAGTAAGATGCTATAATATTCCACAAGATAGTTTGAACTACTTGAACTGTTAAATCATCCAGACCACTGATTTTTATTCTTTAATTCATTAATTACGCTAAGAAGTTCATTTCTTGAAGAGAATATTATACTCATATTTTAAAGGAAATATTAAAATACTTATTAATTAATCTTGCATTTTAGTTGCTGATGTGAAATGTGGAAGCCACAAAACCGCACGTCGCTTGGGAAAAATAGTGGGAGGGCTAAATGCAGAAAAAGGAGAGTTTCCTTGGTTGGTTTCGATAACAAGGAGAGGGGGACACTTCTGTGGTGGAACTGTGATTACCAAGAGATTTATAATGACTGCGGGACATTGTCTCTGCAGGTAAGTATTAATAAAACAATATACAGACTATAAGTAAATGAGCCTATACGTGTAGATCAGGTTAACATACGACAATTTAACTTAATTAATCTCTATTCCAAGTTACACCCCCTACGCGATACAAAAGTCCAAAAAAATTATTGTTAATGGGTCACTCTATAAAGTTCATAGAACTTTATCCACCTATTAGTCTGCAAAAGTTTTATTTCAGGTTATGCAGAATGTGATTTTGATTTTTTTTATTCTTAGGAATTTTGAAAAAAATTGATAATTTTTAAGAAAAACTCATAAACTCCCAGCCTAGTTAAGAGTACGGCATCAAGTAGGCCCCTTCCCATTAGTTCCACGATAACATCAGCCCAAAGTTTAGGGGTCCATTTAATTCACCTCTTACCATCTATAAAACATATTTTTTGGTTCAAACAAAAATCTAGAAATTTTTCACATAAAAATTGATAACAAACTTGTAGTCCCTGAAAACGATGCCAAAATCCTTGGTCTCTATGTTGATAATAAATTAAAATTTTAGTACTCTGATGTCTCTGATGTGCATTAAAGCTACTGTACGCTAGCAGACATATTTTGGAGCTGAATCTAAAAAAAAGATTAGTGAATCTTTAGTACCACCAGTCTTTAATTATTGCCGCGTTGTCTATGGTAACTGTATAGATAGTGTTGGCAATTTATACATTCAAAGGTTGCAAAATTTCTGCTGCCGATTTATTTATGGCCTGAAAAAATTTGATCATATATGGCATACGTATAGTAAGTAGTTTAAACTGGAAAACCGCAAAAAGTTACATTTTCTTCTTTATGTTCATCGAATACTTTTATCCTTCACTTCTCCCTATCTTTTAATTGCCTTAAATCTAGATCTTCTATCCACTCGTGAAATGTTAGATCCTTTTATATATTGCATATTTCTAGACATAAGTCTGCATTCTTAAAAAAAAATAGTTGGGGGTGAAAAACGAGCCAATCTGACAATTCTGACTTCAGATTCAGTTTCAGCGGGTCCAAATACATAAGGATACACTAATCTGGTCCATAGGCCAGACCGCTTTTTTTGTTTTGGGGTTGTTTTTTTGGGGTTAGTGGTGAAAAATGAGCGAATCTGACAATCTGACTTCGGATTCGGTTTCAGAGGGTCCAAATACATAAGGATACACTGGTGTGGTTCGCAGACCTGACCACTTTTTTTTTTGGAGGGGGGCATGTTTTTTTGAAGTTAGCTATGAAAAACGAACCAATCTGACAATTCTGACTTCGGATTCGGTTTCAGCCGATTCAAATACATAAGGATACACTGATCTGGTCTGCAGGCCATACTACTTTTTTTGTGTGCGGCTGTGTTATATTACTTTTTAGATTATACATGTGGTGGAAAATTAAAAAAAAAAGATGAAAAAAAAAACAATTTATTTATTATTAATCAAATATGCATACCTTTTTTAACGATATAGCAAAAATGAATAGATTAAAACAGTATATTGATGAAAACATCTGTAACAATACATTTACCCAACACTTTTCTCTCTCTCTCTCTGTTTTTGTTTATTAATTATTTGCTCCATTGGATGACTACCCTGTATATTTTTCAGTAAAAGTATATGAGGTTTCCTCCTCGCTAACAGTGTTCACTGCATTCCAAATATGACTTTCCACCATTGTTTTTAAATTAGTTATTTTTTGGGTGACCATTTGTATATCTTTCATTAAAGTATAGCAGGTTTCTTCCTTGATAATTGTGCTAACTACATGTCAAATATGATGTCCTCCGTACATTTTTTTCACTAATTATTTTGTTTTGTCCAACCTGCATATTTTTCACTAAACGTATATTCCATTTCTCTGGTGACAATAGCGTCAAGTAGCTACCAAATATTATTCTTCTTTATCAAATAGTTATGTAGGCGGACAGACGGACACACAGACAGATGGAGAGATTGACAGAATTTAAAAACCTCAATTTTCGTAATCCACATAACCTGAGACGTGAAAATCCGAAGAAATAAGGGAGAGTGATTTTTTCACAATTACAATACTTCCATTTGGTAAACGAGGGAAATAAAAAAGGAAAGTTCAAGTTTTGGACATATTAAGCGATTTATACTTTATAAACAGAATGCATTTGATAAGATTGCTTATGTCTCAATAATTCCTATATTTCTAGTGGAATTGGACAAGACATCTTAAAACCAGCAAATATTAAAATCACCATTTCACAACACGATTTGTCACAGAAAAATAGTGACGCATACCAAATGGACATAAAAGCTATTAGTGTTCATCCAGGATACATTTGTAACAAGCCTAAGGATGATATAGCAATTCTGGAATTGGAGAATGTATTGCAATGGTCTGAATCAGTCCTTCCAGCTTGCTTGCCTTTCGCAGCCAGTCACGACAAACACTCAAAGTTTGATAATATTTTGGCTACAGTGGCAGGATGGGGATGGACCAACGAAGACAGCTCCAAAGGTAATATTACAGTAATTCTATGGGATTAAAATATAAGTAAAATATTTTTCCTCGTAAGTATACTCTCATTCCATTGTTTTGTCGATCATAAGTGACGCTTTATGTGCCAAATACTTGTTGCCATTGTCAACAGGTCGTTATTTTTCATAACGTCCCTAGGGAAATAAAGTAAATTTGGGAACATTTTTTGTTTTATATAACAAGTATTGAATTAAATGTTTTGACGGTCTCAAGCCAGAAGTTGTTGAGGGTAGATGTCTCTTTATCAGACTCTCTATTATGTGCCATTACTTAAGCTAAATACACAATGTAAAAGATATAATTTTAAATTGCCAAATGTAGTGAGTAGCAGATGTTTCAAAAGTAATACATATGTCGTTGAGGTGTTGTGAAAATATATTTAGTGATTAATTACGCACGTGATCCAGAACTCTACAGTGTTTTTAGTGTAATGTTATAAACCAAACCAAAAAGGGAAAGGAAAAGAACGTATTACAGACAAGTGTTGTTGAAAATGTTTAACGTATTATTTGTATTTTGTATTTTTGTATAGAGAATATTCTGTGGTATTGCATATTCGTTTGCGTTATAAATGTTATATTGAAACACTTTAGTACAGATAGAAGCTTTCTAGGAAATATAAATAAACCACCGATAAGTGTTTAGGTCCATCAGACCCTTGAAAGTCAACAGCTGTAGACAAATTTATGGGAGGCAATAAATTATTATTAAAATTTGGCCATAACATTCCTGTGTAAACCTTCAACTAATTTATTTCTCAGTTATTATAAAAATATTCGAGTTTAATTTAAGTTATGCCCGAAATAATCAATAACGTATTTTCGTAAACTATGGTCATATAAATTTCTTATGTAAACCTTCAATAATTCTCTTTTCATGATTAGTAGAAAATTCAAGCGAATTTGATATAAACTAAACCCGTAATAATCAGTAATGAATGCATACTTCTTAAAGTATGGTCATAATATAAATTCCTTAGTTAAATTTTCAAGTGAGGTTTTTCATAATTATTAACAATATTCAAACGAATTTATAAACAATTCTCTTCCAGCAAAAATACATATGACTCAACCAGGGGAGTACCATTAGGGTAACAGTACATCGCGCCAAATTAAATCAATTTAAAAATAGTAAAAATTTGGTACAAAGTGTAAAAGATATAATTTTAAGGTTTCAAGTGAGTGATAGGTTTGAGGAATAATACACATCTTAGGACATGCGATAAGCGATTCTGTGTGTGGTGATTAATTTCGTACCTACATAATCTGTATTTGTATTAAAAAAGAGTATGTTTTTGTGGTGTTGCATATTCTTTGCATTATAAATGCTGTAATAAACTGTTGAGAGGCCGATTCAAACGACTTTCTTAGAAAATCTGAGAAGTGATTATACATCCAAAACCTTGAAAATGTCGACCGCTGTCACCACAGCAAGGCAAATAGATTGTTGAAGTATGGCCATGTTATTCCTTAAGATAAACAGGGCTCCTTAGATAAACAAGCGGTAACTTGGGTAATAAATGAACAACCTGATCAGTGGAGTACTATTGGTATAATACGCCGGGGGCTGAATCTCTTGCAGTTCAATGAAAATGCACAGATTTTCTCAGGGAATGGTATCTCTACACAAGAATGATGGATCAAATACAGAACGCAGGTATGAAAGAATACATCCTGGTAGGCACAGAAATGGGGGAACGAGTCAGGGGCGGGGGGATATAAAAGAAATGATAACACATACACGAGAAGAGGCATACCTCTGCAACAGTGGAGATAAACTGGAGGAAAAAGAGAAAGCAAAAAATGAACAAATCTAATTAATACAAGAAGTCCCTTTAATAACCCACCATCCAAGGAATTCTAAGGAATAATTGCTAGAAAACACGGTAGAGCAAGAAGAAATGCTGCATATGGAACAGGCAAAATAAACAACGAATTAATGCACTATGGAGCAAAAGGACAAAGGAGCAACCCTCAGAACTCATCACCAGAGCAAGACTGGAAACGTTTATATGGTTTTTCCCAAGGAAATGGTATCTACACACAAGAAAAATAGACCGAATACTGAATCTAGGAACGTAAGTTCAGATCACATCCTAGTAGGTAGGGAAGCGGGGAAGCGGGCCAGGAGCGTTAAAGCGCGGGGGAGGCAGAAGTAACGGGGAAAGAAAAACGTGAGGAAAAATGAATTCCACAAAGAAATCACCGCGATATATTCTCTACCAAAATCATAGACGGAGGAATCAGAAGATGAAGAAGCAGAAATACAAAAAGAGGAAGATAAACACTCAATATCTCGAAAAAATACATATTTTACAGGAAGACTCAGAAGAGGCAGAAGTCCAGAACCAAAAACACAAAAAAGGGAGCTTAAATGCTCCCTCACGACACAATGCTGTAACGCATCTCACAAATACCTACACCTCCCATCCCACATTCCTTTACCATGCGCCATGTGGCACTCGCTGCTGGCAACAAGCATGGCCTTAGTCCAACCCAGCGCGGACGTAGCATTCCCAACTGTATAACCTGGGAGTGGCATCAATGCCTACCGCACGCTGGTAAATCAATCAATCAAGTATCAAATTAAATGTTTTAATTTTTTGGAAGTAAATCCGAACAAGCCTTACTTGTTATATTTTCTATATCCGACATTTTTTTCAAAAATATTCAGAGCTATTATAAAAATATGATTTAATTTATCTTGACAGTAGTTGTCCTAAATTTATTTTATTGACTGTTGGCATGGATATTCCAAGCATCGCTACCTTTTGCGTAGCAAATATGAAATCTTGCTCAAATAATTATAGCTTTCCACTATAGTGCAATAAGTCTAAAAGTATGCGAACCTTGAAAAAATTAATACAAGCAAGAAATTTGGTGGAGATGTTGCAGTTATCATCTTATTGAATATACTAAAAGTCCCCTAAAATCTAAGCTGTGCTACGCCCGCCATATTGAAAAATGGCGGCCCATTTGCAGATTCTTGTATATAAATCCTTTACCGTTGAAGATAGGAATACAAGTTTCAAATAAAAAATGTAGGCAATAATAAAACAAACAATTTTTGAAACATTTTTTCTCTAAATCGAACTATTTTTAAATTACACAGGTCTACAAAAAAAAAAAGTTCAGCTCCAAGAACTAAACCTACCATGCCCTAAATATTTTTGTGTGCTGAATCCGAATTTTCAATTTAAAAAAATTTCTACTGCGTAGATTTCGAATAAACGCCAAAATTTGCCAAAAAACGTATTATGACGATAAAAGCCGGGATTTACTCGAAATCTACGAGGTAAAACAATTTTTTTAATTGAAAATTCGGATTCAGCACACAAGAATACTGAAGGCATGATAGATTTAGTACTTGGAAAAGACTTTTTTTTGATAATGGCGAACTAATGTTATAACGTATTTTCATATTTTATTCTATTTGTTATAGGCTTCATAATTACAGTATATTTTTCTTCTGTAATGGTAATATACCTAAAGAAATGTATTTGTTTTACTTACAACCTATAAACACGCATTTTTCAATGTATTTTGTACACAATTGTCATTTTTGAAAATTCAATTACAATCTGCACTTCATAATTCAAAAACCGGTCGATTTAGAGAAAAAAATGTTAATATGAGAAATTGTTTGTTTTATTATTGCCTACATCTTTTATTTGAAACTTTTTTTCCTATCTGCAACGGTAAAGGATTTATATACAGAAATCTGAAAATGAGCCGTCATTATTCAATATGGCGGGTGAAGCACAGCTTCGATTTTAGGGGACTTTTAGTATATTAATTAGGATGGCAAGCGGAACATCTCCACCAAATTCCTTGCCTGTACTAATTTTTTCAAGGTCAAAATTTATTTTTCCTTCACTACTAGTTTTTCTCTAATTTAATAATTCATGGATATGACGAAAAATATAATATTCACCGCGAGTCGTATAGTGCGGAAAAAGTGCACAGGACCCTTGGTACATAAATAACTATTGCGTGATATTTCTTTTTTTATTAAAAATTAATTGGATTTGCAGAAATGTGATCAACAATATGTAAAATGAAAAATTGAAAAAATATTATAATATAAGTAAAATGACATGTACCTTCTTTTTATTAATTAATAGTATATTACGTAATGAGTGTTGTAAGAAGCATATTACGCACGAATGGAATAGTTACACACGATGCCGCGTAGCGGCGAGTGCGTATTTCCATGAGTGCGTAATTGCTTTACAACTCGAATTATGTACTATACTTTACCTACGATCATATTTATTTATTTATTTAGTAAAATCTGGATTTAGTTTACTTGTCAAAAATATTATTCAACAAATATTATGTCAGTTTTGACAGCGCTTGAAAATTATGTAGGCGCATTTGTTTTTTTTAAACCCCGCGTCAGCGATATAAGCCACCTATAATTGCGTGTCCCGTGCGTTTTGTTTACCGTGCGATTTGTTTACAGTGCGATTTGTTTACAATATGTAAAATTCAACTTACATAGATGGCAGGTAGTGTGTTTTTTACTATTTACAGTAGTGATCGTAGGTAAAAGCTTTTATTTGACTTGCAATACAAACATGTTAGTTAGTTTGTTTCTTTGTTTGTTTGTTTAGGTCGAATCTTGCAAGTTGAATTTCGACTAGTTCTAATTAAGCTAGAGCTTTGAAATTTGGCACACGTGTTTACGTCCGGTGATAATGCAACATTGTATAGTCATTATCGGTCTAAATCCAATATGGTGGACGTCCCAAGATGAAGGATCGCCTTTCTCTTCACAACCCCCTTGATATGGGTATCAAATGAAAGGGTTTGACGAGTAAAATACGACAAACTATGTGACGTCGTTTTAAATTCAATATGGCGTACGTCCCAAGATGGCGGATCGCCTTTTCCTTTACAACCCCCTTGATATGGGTATCAAATGAGTAAAATATGAGAAACTATGTGACGTCATTCCAAATTCAATATGGCGGACGTGGGAGAGGTGGGAAGAGGTGGGGAAGAGGTGGGAAGAGACGGGGAAGGGGTGGGAAGAATTGGGAAGTAGTGTTAGTGGGGTGAGAGGGAAGGGGTGGATGGCGCTGACAAATGAAAGGGTTTTGTCTGTCTGTCTGTAAAATAAGTAGACTAAAAAGTAAAAAATACAATTATATAAAAAAAATATTTTTAAGGAAAAGGTTTTATTTGAAAAAACTGTACCTGGAAACCAAAAGCTTTGAAGGCGGTCAATTAAGCACAGTAACTATGCAATAGCGTTATATGACCGTCCCCAAAGCTTTTGGTTTCCAGGTGTACGAATTTTAAAAATATTATTTTTACTTTTTAGTTTTTTTCAAATAAAAGCTTTTTCTTAAAAATATTTTTTTTTATATAATTTTATATTAAAAATAAGTTTGATTTACAAAGGATGTGATAGACAATATTTAAAACGAGAAATTAAATATTATATTATTATTTATTAGGGAATGTATTTTAGAAACCAAGATATTTGTATGAGTCCTGAGAAGGTTCTTATAGTTGGAAAAAAGGCATCCTGAAATATAATAATAGGCACTAAAAAGTGAAACAGCAGGAAATAGGCATTCTAGACAATCGTTTTATAGATTTCTGGGGTACCCGGTTTCAACTATTATATTATTAAAGTTGTATGATCAATTATTTCCACATAGTAGAGGGCAAATATAGTATCAAACATTTTTGCGTTGTAAGAGACTTGGATAGGAAAGTAGTGATGCCTTAGGCAGTGGTTTTTTTAAATAGGCATGATGTTATATATTTTTAATTTATTCTTTCACAAAACTTATTTATGAATGCATGGCTCAAATGTAAACCACAATTGGGATCATATTGTGAGAATATATCACGTATAATTCGTATAAACACCGTATTTCTAAACCATAAAGATCGCGTTACATAGAATATACATCAGGCAGGACACATAATACACACAAAAACGATTAACACTTACTCGTGCTACTCAACTATTTAGACAAAACAAGTATAAACGAAATTAAAATATTGACCGAAATAAAATAAATAGTTTTGCATAGTAAATTCCTATTAGAAACATGGCCGAGGCACGGATTAGGACGGGCAGATACGACACTGCCGCCGGCAGTGTCCTTCCTTTACGTTTCTGGTGACTTCTCCTTTTAACGGGGTAACTTAGATGTTGCCACATTCAATATAAATACGCTAAATTTAAATAACGCACTGCTGCCATTTCACATAATAGAAAATTATTGTTTATAATCCAGGCATTAGAGAATTTTACCTGAAAAAATTCATGGTAGTTCTGGAAATAGGTTTACTACATGTTTTTTGGCTCGCTGAATCCAAATTTTTAACTTCCCACCAAAAATTCCCCCCCAATCCCCTCAAATTTAGAGAAAAAGCTCAAAAATTGGTTTTTGATATTTTGATCGTTTTTTTTTCGTTTTAGAGAAAAAATACCCAGACATTCAGAAAGTAAACAAAAGCAACAAAAAAAGTCCCTTTGACTTTTTGACGTACGACGAACGAGAGGGGAGCGAGTGGGTCCCGAAACATGCGCCTCGGCGCCACGCGTGCATTTAGGTTGCTCTCGTCTTTCGATCTTCTGGGAGCACACCCCCCCCCCCCTTCCACGCCTCTCGAGCTAGCATGCTGCTCGAGAATTGATAGTTACCTGTTGATCGTAGTTTTTAGGCGTTCTATCCTCACTTTACATTGTTTATTATTTTCGTTGCTTTAAAAAACGTTTTGTTTCGCATGCGAACTGTTTTCTCATAATATTTTAAACATGGTTGAAGTGACTTTAAATTGTTTCATTTGCGAGCAACCGAGGTGCATGTTTCGGGACCCACTCACGTTCGTCGTACGTCAAGATGTCAAAGGACTTTTTTTTGTTATAAATTTCGTTTACTTTCTGAATGTCTGGGTATTCCTCTCGCTAAAACGAAAAAAAACGATAAGAAAATCAAAATATCAAAACTAATTTTTGTTTTTTTTTTCTCTCTAAATTTGAGGGGGATGCGGGGGGAAATTTTGGTGGGAAGTTAAAAATTCGGATTCAGTGCTTCAAAGAAAAAAAAACGTAAAGTAAGCCTGTTTCTATAATAACCATGAATTTTTCCAGGTAAGGGCCCTATATGGTCTCTAATACCAGAGTATTATATCTATCGTAAGGAGCAATTGGTCTGAGATTTTTTTTTAGAAACGCTGTTAATTTTTGGTATAAAGAAATATTTTAAATTGAAAATCCATTTAAACACCATTAATTTCCAGTAAAAGTGGACTTAGTTTAACTGCTTCTTACATACAGATTTTAAAAATCGAATAGTTTTTCATATTTTTAATATCAAGAGATATATTTTTTAAACTACATTCTTTAGAAAAAAATTACACCTGTATAAAGTAAAAATTCGGTAACCTCACAAAACAATTTAAAAACGTATATTTGTTTTAGTAGATGCACTTCTAGTTTTTTATGAAGTTGTAGTTCAGTAATATACTTTTGATATTCTGTCAGACAAAATATTTACTTATTATTATATCCTTTAAATATTCTAATTACAATTAATAACAACATGCACCACAATAATATATTTGATTATTTAATTTTCATTAAATCTACAAGTTTTGTAAAGATAATTGAACCATCTTCTTTTTATTTTTATGCACAAATTAACCTTTGTAAGTTTTCGAATTTTAATACATAATGAATTCTGAGTCTTCTTTTCTCAAATGGATTTACGTATAATGCACTATCAGAATTTCGACTGCGCACACGATATGTGAAACAAAATGTCGATGTATCTGTCTTCCCCATTAAATACCGTTACGTCCAGTAGCTTCAATTCATTTTTTGCACCTTTACAGAAAAATAAACTGTAAACAACGGCTTTTTAAGCTCATAAAATAATATTGGAGAAATATCTTTCCTCTAGTTGTGGTTACAGGAAAGTAATATAAAATTGGTAAATCACGGTTTTACAACACAAAACACAAAGACTATTTGATAAATAGATTTTTAATGATTATAGGCTGCATACACTTAATATGTAGATAATTTAAAGCATCAAGCAAAGTATATTTATTATTATTATTATTTATGCAACATTTAAGTGGGTAAAAAGAGCTAGCTATAAAAATAATAAAAAACAACTTGCCTAGGTACTTTTCTGAACTTTTGGGAAACTTAAAAAAGAAATCAATCATAAAAACAACCTTTAAAGAATTTCACTGTTACAGCAACAAACAAGGACAACAAAAACAAACCTAGCTTGTCCGGCTAAACCACTGAACTCTATATTAGAGTCTTCTTCTTCATCTTCTTCCATGGAACAAGAACTTGTACCACTGATACCATAACTGGCCATATTTCGGAGAACTCTTCAGTACGGTTGTCCTGTATCAACAATTTTTAGCATAATAACTTTGTTTGCAATTGTAAAAAAAAATAATTTTAGATGACCGTGGTCATCTTTAGGGGATTGAGATTGTTGCTAATCTATTTCAGAACCTAAAATATTGTTAATGATAATATATTAGTTGCGAGAAAATTACCTATCTATCACTATCATACCTGAAAATATCCTATGAGAATATGTGGCTCCACGGTATTTTCAGTCGAAGGCAACGTAGCCAAATTGAATGCCGATTTTAGTCCTTGTCTTCACTCAGATTTATTGCACAATATCTCAGCTGGTTGATGTGTTTAATATTTCATCAGACCGACATAATTTAAAAAGAAAACTGAGTCCCGACCTCAATCCCTTAAAGTATGTGTGGAAAAAAGATGGGCAAGGTCATCTTCTTCCTATTAAAATAAGTCGTTGTGCCAAAAATTCTTCATAGAGGAACACCGGACTGATGTGTTCTTCAAAATATGTTACGACATCAACTGTTCAGTTCTTTTTCGTTTTGTACGTAAAAGTAGTATTTATGTTTGACAGTCATATTTTTCGTACTATATATTTTTTTATTTTTCACTTCAGGAAATTGCTATTTGTGCAACTAATTAGGAAAAGTGTTTTCTTTTTCGAATTAGGCGTAGTAGATCGAGGCGATAGCCGAGATCAAAAATACACCCCATACGGAAAAAACACTTTTCCTACGTGTTGCACGCATGATTTTTTCTATTGACGTTCGAAAGAATGATTAAACCGAGATATTTTTTAAATTTTGTATTTGACAATTAATTGTTATTTTGTTTTAAAAACATTGATTTATAACTTTTTTAGTACGGAAATATAATTTCCTAACTTAAGTTACTACTGAAGTATGGAACATTTCCAAACGCCGCGACGGTAGAAAAAAATATTCCAGTGAAAATGATTCGTTTTTCAATTCTCCACAAAAAGGATATCTTGATTTTTTTTATAAACTTCATAAGATATCTCAATAAAATAGACAAAAGCCAAAATGGCGGCCATTTCTTTCGAACTTCCTCCACTGGGAGCGAATGGAACTTTCGGCGGGTTAAAAAGGACGTTATTGTCTAAATATTCCCGTAAGATCAACTTGTTACTACATTTTGAAAAAAATGTAGTATAGGTTTTGCACTTTTCCAGTGGACCATCGCAACCCGAAAAAAACGTCGGATCGAAATGTAAGTCATATCTATCGAGTCGAGAGCGAAGTTAGAAAATTCCGTCTGTCGGTCAGTCGGTCTCTCTGTCTGTCACGCTCAGCCCCCTAATCCGTTTTCGGATTTCGATGAAACTTGGGTGGTTAATAGGAGGTCTTTAGAAAACCTTAACGCTGGAAGCTCAGCTCCGTTCGGAAACCGGAAGTACCCGATATAGACGTTTTAAGTTTTTCGGGAAAAATTGAAAAACTAAATAACGGGCAGTCGGATAGAGATATTTCAAAAAAGAAATGGTGCCGCTGGCAATGATCTACAGATAAGTATACCAGAGACTATGTCAAAAAACAAATGGAAATTGAATTTTTTTGCAAAAAACTGGTTTTCTCGAAAACGGGCTAGGAAAATCTGAAACAGAGTTTTTTCGAAAAGTTAAAAACAAGCGAGTTATTTACAAAGATGCATGACCACGTCCGGTATATCACAGTGGCAGTCCGCCAGAAAATAAAATCGTAAGTCTGAAATCACTCCACTGATGCTTCTGCATTTTATAATTTTCTATTCTGTTCTTGAGTGAAATTTCGGAAAATTAAGTAATAAAAATATAAATAATATATAATTGTCCATAGAATTATTTAAAAAAATATTACAAATTGATAAATTCTCCGTGCGATATAGGTGCAAAAAATAATGTAATGTTATACTTAAAATATCATCATTCATTTCATTATTTGGTTAAGTAATGGTATTAATTAAGGAATTTACTTATAGTCTTTACCTGTACGATGAAATTAAATTGATAAAGGATTGAGGTGTGTGGAAGCATTGTTTTCAGTTCCTTCATTGCACCCATTGTAAAAGAAACATACGAATGAAAAAAAAAACAGACTTTACTATGAAACAGATTATGATATCCTGCCTTCTCGAAAAAGTCTCTATTTTGGTAATACACGAAATTATCTATAGGTGTCCAAACCAAAAAAAAATGAAGATCATACCGGGGAAAATTCTATATCTATAAATATTTTACCGATTTTCATATAATAAATAACAATATAACCGATGGCCTTTCTGTATTTCAAAATGTAGTTAACCTTTACTTTAGTCAATGCAAAAAGAAAAATAAAACATGTCAAAATGTACTGAGTCATCCTATGACCCTCTGCTGAAAAGGTACTGAATCATCCCAGCAGGGATAAAAAGCATATCAAAATGTAGTTTTTAGCTTGTTACTAATTTTTTCTACCTCAACCCCTAGATTGACTGGCCTGTAACTGTCTAGTTTCTAGTTTATTTTGAAAGTATTCATAGAACCTCGCATGACTTGTTATATTTTATGTTTATGATTATTTGTATTATATTTTTGTAAAGAATATTATGTGTCTCTATGCACAAATAATGTATATTCAGTCCCACTGCGTGTTATACAAATAAACGAAGCAGCTAGTGCCGATGCCATAGTTGCTAAGAGGCAACATTATGCAAATAAACATTAATAAATGCTTATAAACATTAATAAATGCTTATTATTCCTTAATAATGATGATACGTGCGAGACTGAATATCCATCGTCTCTCATATATATGTTTGCTTGCTTTTAGTTACAATAAAGCCTAGTTTTCATTAGTAGATTTAGGGTAGAGTATACTGGCATACTTTTTAGAGAGAATCTGCAAGAAAATATTAATTTTAAAACTTTGTATTCTTTTGATAACCTACTTCTCATTGGAGAGTGTATTGGTGAATTGTCGGCACCTTGCGTAATCAGGTTTACTATCTTGACAAAGGGATCAAAAATTTTTTTTTCAAATATCTTCTGTTGAGGCTACGTAAAAAACAACCACGGCGCCGGCATTTTAAAGGGCGTAAAAGGACCCCGCCGAGGGGGCAACCGCTGAGAGGAAATGGTGTACAAATCGGAGGAATTAGGAAGGAATTAGGAAGGAATTGAAGGTATTTCGGAAGGAATTATTAGGTATTAAGGGAATTACAGGGGAATTTGGAGGAAATAAATATTATTACGAGGTATCAGAAAGGCATTAAGAGGAACTAAAAGGTATTCGGAGGGAATTAGAGCGTAAAAATATTGAAATGGAATGTTTATCTTGAAGAATTACATACCAATTCCTCATATAAAGGACGTCAGTGTTGTAAAAACATTAGCGCAGAGATTAGCGCTAAAAATATCTAGTAAAGAAAAAATATTTAATTTAATTAAACTACCGATGATACTATGGACTTCTAGTTCAGTAATATAATAATTTATATCGGACAAAATTCATAAAGTTTTGAAAATTGGTAGAAATGTTAAGGATAGCATAAGAATTAATAAACCGAAAAGTTCCCACCCCTAAATAGTGTGCTTCATCCCCTAGGACGCCGTTTCCACCCCCATTTTGAGATTTTCTAGATTATCTCGGGAACGGTGCACTTTTTGATCAATTATTCCTTATAAAATTCTCTATAAAAAGCGTCTCTACACTTTTTTTTCTAAAGTTAATAGTACCGTGGGAAATAAGGCGCACACATAAGGGTTGGTTCCGGTCAAGACAATAAATTGTAATCTTTATTTATAATCTACTTTAAAGTTCAATGCTTAACGCTAAAGCAGTAGCTACTGAACTCCACCTAAAATTATAATAAATATACCACTTCCACCCTCTCACCTCTATAAAATAACGCGATTTTTAAAGAAACGAGAATATTGTATATTTTACTTGTTTCCAAGCCACACTAAAGGTAAAGTACTTGGCGTATGGTGTCCCCTGTAGGCCGAATCCACTAATTAACAAAAAAGGTTACCTACGTTAATTAATCTTCCATAGATTCGACATTCATGCATGCTTGTCCGTGGTAATGGTAACACATTGTGGAGCAACGTAAGCCTGCTCTTCTGCAACTGCACCTGTTTTCGCACCCTAATTTGCATGAACAAGAAATTAGTGTTATAATAGATTCGGGAGCCGGTTCTTTTGTTGTCATAGTTCGGGTTAATATACCGCCAACTTTTTCCATCCCCAATCAGTAGCTTCTAGCGCAACATTTTTCCATGCTTGAATTTGGTAAAAAACGCGATATGAGTGTTGCCGAGGAGCAGCAGAAGTTGTTGGTAGTTTTGATAATATTACAGTATTGTTCGCTTTACCAACAAATTTGTTAAAAGTCATGAATCTCATCTAGACTTTTTTCTGCGGAGGTAGAGTTGTATAAAGCTAGAACAAATCGCTCTCCTACGTCTACAATTTCTCTATGACTAGCTTTTTCATTATTAAAACTTTGCACGATGTCTTGTAATACTTCAATAATATAACAGTTAAAATTGTAATATACGAGACAAAATTCATAAAGCTTCAAAAATTGCGTGCTTCATCCCCTAGAGGACGTCGGTTCCACCCCCATTTTGAGGTTTTCTAGATTATTTCTGGAACGGTGCATTTTTCCATAAAAAAACCTATATACAGAATTATTCCTTATAAAATTCTCTATAAAAACTTCTCTAAACTTTTTTCCTAAAATTAATAGCACTTTGGTAAATGAGGCGCAAATGTAATCAGCGCAGGTCATAAATTCGCTGAATATCCGTATGGCTATTTCCAAAGCTGTCTTTATAAATATCTATACACCACCACAATGTAAAAAATTTCAATTTCTCCCACTACATCTCAGACGACCCAAGGTCACTGCATTATTTTAGAGCTTGCTGTAAACGCTGTTACTGTTCAGGGCTGCCAATGTGCGGGATTTTACACAAAAACCGGGTATTTTAAACCAACTTTCGGGTAAAATCGAAACCGGAAGTCGGCCAATCTGGTTCTTTACATTATAAAATTGGAAATTATATCCCATATTACTACACCAAATTTGAGAAAAATCCATTCGCCCATTCAAAAGTTACAACAGTGTCCCTATCGGCTGAGCGACCCGGTATACAATATTCTCGCTTCATCAAAAATCGCATTATTTTATAGGGATGAGAGGAATTTATTTTAATTTTAGGCGGACTTTAGTAGCTACTGGTTTAGCGTTAAGTATCGAACTTTAAAGTAGATTAGATATAGTAAAGATTACAATTTATTGTGTTGACCGGAACCAACCCTTATGTGTCCGCCTTATTTCCCACGGTACCATTAATTTTAGGAAAAAAGTGTAGAGACATTTTTGATAGAGAATTTTATAAGGAACAATTTTGTATATAGGTATTTGTATCAAAAAGTGCACCGTTCCCGAGATAATCTAGAAAATATTGAGATATTAGGAGGAAATAAAGGTATTTGAGGAATTAGGGGAATTTTAAGGAATAAAAGGGGAAATAAAGGGTATTTTTTTAGAATAGGTATTAGGCGTACAAAATTTCGCCAGCGGTTGCCCCCTCGGACCACGCTCATTTCTTATGGGAAGTTGCCCCCTGTGAAATTGGCTGAATTTTTAATATGTTGTAGATTTCGACTTTCTGATGAAAAGCTGTCATGGCCCAACTCGATCCTATATCTAGTTTCCAAGATACAACTATGAATTCTTGTAAAATTCTATATCTTGTCGAACTTTTAATTTATTGATGGGGGATTAGAGATCAAAGGAGCAATTTCCGAAAGTTTTTCAATTAAAGTTTTTTGATCAGGTGGACACATACTTTATGTAAAAAATGTTTTATCCTTTTTGACGGAATATTTTTTTTCACTAGTTATTTTTATTTAGATTTCCCGGCGCCTTCGCCAACATTTTTCAAACAAATTTTTTTCTACGGTTATTAAGGCAACAAATATTTTTAGTGCAAAATATTATAAAGTGCTATTAGAACGTATCACAATATAAAATGTTTGAAAAAAAATAATGAATTCGAAATTTTTTTAATTGTACAAGAGGGCATTCTTGTATATTTCTTGAGCTGTATCTCGGAAACTAGACATAGGATCGAGTTGGGGGCCACTTCCCATAAGAAATAAAGCGGGTTCCTTTCCCATCTTTTATATGCTATGCCACGTGATCTACCATGACATGCGGAACATTTAACAGTAGGTTGTCCCCACAGAAAGGAGTTAGAAAAATGAAATTTTTTTAAAAAATGACCAAAAAAAGACCTTATTTTTTTGAAGAAATGCTCCGCCAATGACTTTAACCAATATGACGTAACGCGGTACAACCATATCACTTTATTAGACTTGGGATTGACACTACTGACAGCAAAGCTAGAGAGGATATAAGTGACTTTTTGGTTTTAATCAAATCACACTACAAAAATATCGAAATAAATCGAAATAAATCGAAAATATATTGACCCTATGCTAGTGAATTCTACAAAAACAAGTAGATATAAGAAATGTTTACTTAAACCTGTCAATAACACGCCGGTGTCCTGATTGTTCG
Organism: Rutpela maculata; assembly: GCA_936432065.2. NCBI lineage: Eukaryota > Metazoa > Arthropoda > Insecta > Coleoptera > Cerambycidae > Rutpela > Rutpela maculata. The sequence continues at coordinate 56,115,665 of OW386285.2, forward strand.
ACCGAAAGCAAAAACGCGGCACTTTGACCGCACTCCAGTACACCATTTTATTTTCCGCATATCATGGTAAATCACGTCGTATATTTCTTTGTAGGACTGCTAGCTAGCTTTTTGTTTATTGCGAAAGAAATTTGAAATGAGGGCGCGGCTCGCGGTTTCTCGCGTTTTTCTTGATATGGATAATTCATACGAGAAAATTGTTCTGCGTAAAAATTGTAGAGCAGGAAAAGCCTACAGCCCCGCTATTTAATTTTTATTTTTGAACAATAGTTTACACTATAACGCGCTGCAAAGTGAGCATTTTTTTTGTGTGGAGGAGGGGAAATCTTGAAAAGACACCCGCCTAGATGTGTGGCAGTGTAGTATGAGATTTCTTTTTCATTTAACTCCCTGTAACACAAGAATGGAACAATGAATTGATCTAAAATGACACAGCCACACAAAAGAAAAAAAAGTGCTGTACAAACGACCGAAATATTTAAAGCCTTTACAAACTATTTCATAAGACCAAGTTTGATGTGAAGTGGTGGGAGTAGTACTTTTTCTGGATCAACTAATCTATGGAAATGGAAAGATATTTCCAATATTGCTAACTCAGCAATTCTCGGGTTTTCTTGTTTCTAACATCTGTGGGAAAGCGTAGACTGCGAAAGCATTATAACAAAAAGGTATTGTAGTGTAGATCTTCTCTTGATCCGGGTTCATATAACGTTCTTTCAAGTCCTTTAGTTAATCACATCAAACTTGGTCTTCTGAAACGGTTTGTGAAAGCTTCAAATAAGGACAAACATTCAAATATATAGAACAGAAATATTCAAATGTTTCATATGCAAAGTTAAAGTAAGGAATATTTGATGACCCTCAAATACGTACAATGCTCAGAGATGAAAATTGTAACAAAAATAAATGATACAGAAAAATCAGCTTGGCTTAGTTTTAAGGAAGTTACCACAAATTTTCTTGGGAATCAAAAAAGTCATAACTGCAGAGAAATTGTTGCTAATCTGGTGGAAAATTATCGTAAGCTAGGTTACAATATGAATCTGAAGCTTTACTTATTAGATTGTCATATTGATAACTTTTCTGGGGGAAATGTGATATCAATTTCATATTCAGCGACTCAAATTACATGGGTATACAATATTTCAGACTTTCAACAGGTATTTATTTCCTTTTTTTACAAAATTGTAGATTTTAAGCTATTTTTTGAGGTTAGAAAATTCTGGTAATTTTCTAGGGGAATTCCGACATTGATTTCATAATCAGCGCTTCAAAATTCATAGGAATAAAATATTTTAGTCATTTGCATAAATATTTCTTTTCTTTTCTTCACAATCTTTGCGGTTTTAAGTGGTTTTTTGATGTTAGAAACTTCTGGTGGTTTGCTGGGGAAATTTTGACATCATGTTTGTATTCACCTGCCCAACATACATAGGAATACTATATTTTGGTCGTTTGCACAACACTTTTTTTTCTTTTGTGTGGCTGTGTTATTATATTGTTATTACCTTTCAATAAAATGTGTTATATTAATATAATGGATAAATTTTAAGTGTAGGAAATATGATTTTTCTGAACCTATGTCGATAAAATATGAAAATTTGTAGTGGTAAATATAACAAGCCAGAAACTTTTTATCTTTCGGTGGTGTATCTACCAAGTATATCGAGATATATTTGAAATTTTTTTTCTGGGATTAGCAGTTTTCGAGAGAAATGCATTTAAAAAAGTGTAATGTTAGTCTCTTCGTCTATTGTCAGAGTAGAGTCCTTTTAAAATTCACTATCATATCAGCCTGTTGAAAACAATTATATTTAATAAAACTCACTACAATAAACGCACTTGCACCAACTTAATTGGATCTGTAAAACTATTTTTCCTATGAATATATTTCAAGCAATGAATTCTTTATAATAGAATTTAACACAAATCATAAATAAAGCCTATTGTTTGATATTATTATTAATAATCATTAATTGTTATAAATAATTTGTTAACATTTTTTTTTCATAATTATCGAATGGAAAACAGAAAACAGAGTTATTTTTTAATTTTTTATATGTATTAATTTTTGTCTTGACCGATTAATCAACTAAAATTTAAGTGATTTTTTTGTGAAAATTAGGGATATTGCCTGTTGGGTAAAGCAACATACAGGGTATGCACTTTCGGTTTTACGAAGATTTCTGAATATGTGAAAAAAATTTCTCGATCATCTTTGTATCTACAAATAAATAACTTTGGCTTTTTATTATTTTAGGTGGTCGAGCTAAGACATTACAAAAGGCACGCGTAAACGTCATAGAAACAGAAAAATGTAGAAGTTGGTACAAATCTCAAGGAAAAAAGACGAAAATCCAAGAATCTCAAATATGTGCAGGACATGAACAAGGAGGAATTGATGCTTGCTGGGTAAGTATCAAATAAGTTTATTCGTCCCTTTAATTGTATGGTAATAATTTAGATATCATACCTGTCTACAAGTTTTTGACTTGGTTACTTATATTTATTAACACACCACCTCTTTATTAACGAAGGCCGGAAGTGACTTTGTGCTGGAGGGTACTACACATTTCCAGACAACACACCTAGTATCCGAGTAACTGAAATTAATTTCTTTTCTGAAAAAATTTCAGTGCGACGACTGGGAATCGAAGCGGGCATTTCATTACCATTACCATTAAATATCTTTATTTTGTTTAACTATATTGTACATGTCATTTTTATAACTTGTTTATTTCGGGTGGAAGCCTAGTGCGGTTGCCCCTTGTGATGATTGAATTGAGTACATTTTTGTTCCTGTATTCAATATATTTTTTAATCCATAAACGACCTTTACTCAAATGTACTTATTACTTAACTCAGGTGTAACAAATTTCTGATTTATAGGCCGACAGCGGTGGCCCACTTATGGTAAACACTGAACCAACTGATCAAATGATGGTTGTCGGTGTTGTGTCAACGGGAATTGGTTGTGCAAGGCCATATTTGCCAGGAATTTACACAAGAGTGTCCGAATATATTCCATGGATACAACAAATTATCAAACAGTAACGGGATAAATTGGACGAAATTTACAAAAGAAAAAAAATTATTTTTCCATTTATTTTTTTATTTATTTATTTATTTATTTATTTATTTATTTATTTATTTATTTATTTATTTATTTATTTATTTATTTATTTATTTATTTATTTATTTATTTATTTATTTATTTACTTATTCATTTTATTTTCTCTTCTTTTTTTGTAAATAGTTTAGATTTTAAAGCAATTTATTTTTCAAATATATGACGAATTAAAAAGTATATCATTAAATTTTGTAAGCTAATAGGCTAATAATGAAATTCTTTCCGACTTAAAAAATTGGTGTTTCTTATTTCAATTGTCTTACAAGCCCAGGAAGATATGAAAAACTTATAGGATTACATATTAAAAAATAAGTGGTTATATTTTATTTTACTTCGTCTGCATTCGTATTAAAAAGCTTTGGTTAAATAATTAAAACTTTATTGACATTTGTTCATATTAGGTGTATCGAAGAACTGACCTTGTCTTCACTTATATTAAGTTGTTTGCATCCAGATTAAAAATATGATTTATGAAAATGTATATGTTATGTTTTAATAAAATGTTAATATAAAAACACAGTTTTATTTACGTAACCAGTTAACCATAATTCTAAAATCTAATATATTTTATAATAACTTATGCTCGCGGTTGCGCTTGTGTGGATCTATCATCTTTTTCTTACAATCGACCTCACTATCCCAACTCTCTCACCTCCCCACCACATTATTCCATTTTCTTATTCCATCCTCCTACTCTCCCATCAACGTCCCTTACTTTTTCTTACTTATCACTCATTTTTCTTACTCTCACATCGTCTTCCTATACTATCACTATCTTCACCTACCTACCCGTAACTCTCCTCCACCTCCTTCACTTTTTTACACCTTCCCACCACTTTTTCACTTTCCTACCAATTTCCTATCACTATCACTATCTTCCCCCAACTTTCCCCAGTTTCCCACCTTCCCACTCTCACTTTTTTCTACGTTTACACTTTCCCATCATTCTCTCACTTTTCCACCATATTACAACTATCCTCCTAATCTTCCCATAATTTTCCCACACTTTTCCACAATCCTCTCTCACCCTTCCCCCGTACTATTTCGGCCTCACTGTCATTTCCCTAGAATATTTTTAGGTTTGTTGAAAAATGTATGCAATATATGCAATAAGTATGCAAAGTGATACTTTTTATATACTGATGATCTAAGTGTGATTAAAAGTGATTCTTTTTTATTTTTGTTATATCTGTCAAGTAAACAAATATTTTCTGTCAGTTTTTATTTTTTTTTTACATGAAAATGTTTTCTTGTTATTTTGTAACAGTAATTCGAATGGAATATATCCCATCCCTAACGATTTCTAAAGAGAATTTAAAAAGTTGACCAGTGATTTAATCAGTCGAAAATAGAAGGAAATATTTTATTTATTTAGACATACCTATATATATGCGGTGATTGAAAATGTATACCCATTTTCTTTGTACTTTTTAGTAATTCTTGGGTTTGAAATGTAACAACTGTTTGTTTATGATGGTGTATTCTCTAGGTGGGGCTAGAGATACTAGAGAGGATGTCTTGTAAGTTGGGCTTCTTATAATATATTAGCATGATCAGACTTAGATCATCAGAACATATATAGAAAGAATGGTAATTTTCTTGTTTTTCATACTGAATATTAGATATTAAGTGTACGAAAGAAGTTGACAAGATGTTTTGTAGGGGGAACTTCTTGTTGATATACTAACGTGCTCAGATTATAGTCGTAACAAGAACGGGAACTTTTTAAAAAGTGTTTTTTTTTATTTCGAAGTTCTTTCACTTTTCCTACGTTCTGCTTTTTAAACTTTGTATAATGTTAATTGAATAAGAATTTTAATAGTAATTGAATGATGTTAGAATTAGAATGATTTAAGAATAAGGAATGATGGCTCGATACAATTCTAGTTCTGTTTATAAGTTTTTCTGATAATAGGGTATTCAAATTGAAGGTTACATTGTTTTTGCAATTTTACTACTGATACTGTTTAGTAAACGCCTAGCTTTATGAATGCATAACGCATAAAGAACTTCTTATCTTAATTAATGTAATACAATTAAGTCAAGGTTAAATAATCTTAATATTGATAGAATACTATATAACACTCATACTTGGATCAATAGTATATGAAAAGAACGAACGGTTTCTTTGAGTGTTATCTGCTAAATACCGAAAATAAAGTTGTTTAATAATACCACGGGTCTACAAAAAAAAAGTTCTGCTCCAAGGGCTAAACCTATCGTGCCTTAAGCATTTTGGTGTGCTGAAACTGAATTTTCGATTTAAAAAACTTTGTACCGCGTAGATTTCGAGTAAATCCCGGTTTTTGTTGTCAAAATACGTTTTTTTACCAAACGACGTAAAATGTGTTTATAAATATTTACATAATAAAAAAACCGCTGCCCAAGGAATCACTACTTCCACATCCAGATTCTCTATCCAAGTCACTCACAACGAAAAAACTTTGTATGTGGAAATAATTGTTTATGGAACATTAATAACATAATATTTGAAATCCTCTACCCCAAAAACCCATAAAACGATACCCCACATCGGTAGTGGGGTGGGGGGTGGTGATAGGGGGGTGATAGTGGGGGGTGGATGAAGTAAAAAAATATTTTGAGGTTTCTGGTTCCTGTACATGCACTAAATCACAATTTTTTTTCATACCCTTTAATAAGGGGGTGGGGGTGGTAATGCCAAAAATTTTTTTGAGACGTTAGCTTCTCTTGTATATACTAAAATCAATTTTATGGACTCTTACCTGCTTGATTGACCTATTTACCCCAAATTTACCCCAATTTACCCCCCAACCCTTCGACGGAACAAGATGAAAATATAATCTAGTTCTAGATCTCGTTAAAGTACATATGTGTACCAAATTTCAAGTCAATATCTTCAACGGTTCCAGAGTAAACGTGCGCACAAAAAAAAGTTACAGACAGACCGACAGATCGACAGACAGACAGAAATTTTTTTTTCGCTCAAACTTAAAATCTCGACGTTTCATGACATTTTAAGCCTATTTGGACAATAAAAATTTTTAAAATTTTTTTTGTCGTTACTATACTTCCACTGGACGTGGAAGTAAAACGAAGTACGAGGTGTGTTTTCCTATGTATTATTTCCACATCCAGTGGAAGTACAGTAACGAGAAAAAATTTTTAAATTTTTTTTATTGTTCAAATAGGCTTAGAATGTCATGTCGTCTGTCTGTCGGTCTGTCTGTAACTTTTGTTTGTGCGCACGTTTACTCTGGAACCGTTTTAGATATTGACTTGAAATTTGGTACACATGTACTTTAACGAGATCTAGAACTAGATTATATTTTCATCTTCTTCCGTCGAAGGGTTGGGTGGTAAATTTGGGTAAACTTGGGGTAAATAGGTAAATCAAGCAGGTAAGACTCCATAAAATTGATATTTAGTATATACAAGAGAAGTTAAGGTCTCAAAAAAAATTTTGGCATTAGCCACCCCCATTACCACCCCCATTATTAAAGGGGATGAAAAAAAAATGTGATTTAGTGTGTGTATAAGAACCAGAATTACTTAATCCACCCCCACTACCACCCCCTATCACCACCCCCACCCCACTACCGATGTGGGGTATCGTTTTGTGGGTTTTAGGGGTAGAGGATTTCAAATATTATATTATTAAAGTTCCATAGACAATTATTTCCACATACAAAATTTTTTCGTTGTGAGTGACTTGGATAGAAAATCTGGGTGTGGAAGTAGTGATTCCTTGGGCAGCAGTTTTTTTATGTTGAACACGAATCCGATGTTAAAAAAAGCACTCTGCCCTTCAAAGGGCAAAAAAGTGCAAAAACTCAATTTTATTGAAAAAAGAGGTGTGTTTTTCTTCACTTCTCTTTTCAATAAAATTGAGTTTTTGCCCTTTATTGCTCTTTGGAGAACAGAGTGCCCTCTTTTAACATTGGATTCGTGTTCAACATTAAAAAATACATAGGAAAAATTTCTTTTTTCATTAAAATTGAGCTTTTGCCCTTTTTGCTCTTTATTGCCCTTTAGAGAGCAGAGCACCTTTTTTTTTTTTTTTTGCCAAAAATCGTATTTTGACAATAAATAATTATCCTTTATTTTTCCTACTTTCCTCACACAATTTTTTCCACTTTCCCATTATCCCATCTTGAATTTCCAGTACCTTCTCTCACTTCCCTACCACATTTCCTTTGCTATCCCCTTCTTTCCACCATCTTTCCCTACCTTCACGCCACCATTGGTGCAAAGTACCCTATTCTCTATGTAGGAAAGATATCTATAAGTGTACAAAATGTTATCAAAATATGTTGAGGTATTTTCAAGTTTTGGTGGAGCAACCACTCAGACAAGCAGGTGGACGGACGGGACACACACGGATGTGCGCATAGGCGGAAGAACAAAAATTCTAAAAATACGTTTTCTGGGTTTATCATTATAAAATAGGATTCTAAGAGAAAACAAAAATATAAAAATACCTACGTTAGCAGATTTATTTACATTTATTGATACATTTTCCTTCGGTGTTATTTATACAAACTAATACTAAATGATTAATTATTTTCTACTGCTTTTTTGTTAAATTTATAAAATTAGCTTTTTTGATAGTGTCAATTTAATTAGATGTAAATCTAATTAAAAGGTATGAGAAATATGCATTTTAAAATTTCATGTTAATTAATCGAAAAAGGTTTTTTTAATTTGGAATGATCTGTGTTACCTACATAGTTCATTTCCAATTTCAAAATGTATTTGAACAAACTGTAACCACAGACAAAAAATTGCTGCCGAAGGAATCAACACTTCCACATGTAGATTTTCTATCCAAGTCTCTCACAACGAAAAAAATTTGTATACTATATTTGCACTGTGGAAATAATTGTTATGGAATTTCAATAATACAATATTTGAAATCGTCGACCCCAAAAACCCATAAAACGATATGCCACATCTTTAGTGGTGTTGGTAGTAGTGAAGGTGGATGAAGTAAAAAAAATGTTGAGGCCTTTGGTTCTTGTACACACACACACTAAATCGGCCAATGCCAAAAAATTTTTTGAGACCTTAGTTTCTCTTATGTATACTTGGACTTTTACTTGCTTGATTTACCTATTTACCCCCATTTACCCCAATTTACCCCCATTTACCCCAATTTACCCCCAATCCTTCAACGGAATGAGATCAAAATGTAATCTGGTTCCAGATCTTGTTAAAATATATACGTGCACCAAATTATCTTAAACGGTTCCAGAGTAATCGTGCGCAGAAGAAAAGTTACAGACTGACTGACAACTAATTTTTTTAAATCTCGACATTTCATGACATGTTAAGCCTATTTGAATAGTAAAAATTTTCAAATATTTTTTTTCGCTTTATTATATTTCCACTGCATGTGGAAATAAAAATTAGTGAGAGAGTTCCTATGAAGCCAGGCCCGCCCGCAACAGTTTTATAGAGGTGTAGAGTGTCAAAATGTATTCTTTTAAGATTTTCATTTTCCATGTTGGAAGAAATCGCTACTAGCGACTCCCAATTTGGTAGTGGCCGTTATAGAAACTGCTACTGTAACAATAAAAATACTGAAAAAATCATAATTCCATATAAATAAGTGGCGACATCATTTTAACAAAACTTCTCCAATTCATTTTCATCAAATCCACTTACTTCTTCAATATATTGGTTAATTCTGCATAAATACGAACTCATAATAGGCATTGTTTTTTTAAAATGAAATTGACTATCAAGTATATTAGATAGAAATATGTAAATCAGGTTCTTGAAATAAAATCGCCTAGTGAGTTATTTCAAATTTTCCCATTCAACATACATTAGAAACCTCTATACTTAACCGGTGTCTGCTATGGATATTGAAAACACCAGAATCTTATATATCTTGTACATAACACTCGTGCAACTACTAATCAGATAACAGACGTTGCATTGTGTATAAAAAAAAGACATACACAAAGATATATATTCCACTCTGATCCCAGACTGCACAACTTTCCACCTAAACGTATTAAGCAATAATAGGTATATCAAAAAACGCATTAGAACTAAAAAACGTGCAAATGAAAATTTTAATATTATCCAACTTATCTACAGGCCCCCATTAGATTGTATAAGTTCTTTGACAAAGATATCTTAGAAAATATAACTTATGACGAATGTGAGAAATCCACTAGTCGATTACAATGTCACATTTCTCATTAAATATCTTTTATAAAATATCTTTGTCAGAAAACTTTTATTTATAATCTACTGAGGTAATATATTATTAATCCACTTTAGGATTATATTTCCAAATACTGTGTTTTTCTTTCCTTTTCTTCAAAATTCCTTTTCTCTCAATAAAAAAAAAAAAAAGAAATTGGCACAATATTCAAAAATGTAGATATGATATAAATTCCCTTAGGTAGCTTATTAAACAAAAAAATATATTGGATACTTACCTGTATAATGATGTATTGAAACACAAAAAGAGGAACATGAGCACTCCATATTACGACACAACGCCGCAACATATTTCACAAGAACACACAGAAGAGGCAGAAGTCCAGAACGAAAAATACAGAAAAGGAAGTAAACGCTCCCTCACGACACAATGCGGTTACGCATCTCACAAATACCTACACCTCTGATCCCACATTTCTTTACCTTGCGCCATGTGGCTCTCGCTGCTGGCAACAAGCATGACCCTAATCCAACCAAGCGTGGACGTAGCAGGCCCAGCTGTATGCCTGGGAGTGGTAGCAATGCCTACCGCACGCTGGTAAATCAATCAATCAATCAATATAAAATGTAAAAATGTATTTGAATATCTGAATCATATATTATATAGTATTTGTCGACTTTCAAAAAGCAAACAAAAATGAACTAACCCAGATTTTATATATTTTTTAAAATTCTAATATTTAGTTTGATCACAAGAAAACTAATCAATCAAATCAAATCATTTATTTGGATATATTATGTCACAAAGCTAGTAACTTGTTTAAAAAATATGTAAAAATATGAACCAAAGAAAATTTCTGTGTCGTGATTTTTTGTAAAGTAAATAGATTCAGTGTACCATCTTTCCGAATTATACTTTACAATGTATATTGAAGAAAATACTCATTCGTATACACTAATTATAAAATTTAATTTAATGTATTCTTCTTCGCTTGGATATCCTTGATGAATCAGGTTCTGCCGGTTTTTCGTCTTCAGAATCGAGTGAAACTTAAGGAAGCAACTCATCCATGAAATCAATTTCTGCTTCCATTTCGTTATAAAATGACTCGAGGACGATCTCGTTTCATCCTCTCGATAGCTGTCTTGTAGTTTTTCTTTTGTATTATCACAAGCAATATTGCTACTCAAGCAAATAAGTGAGCATTGTAGTTCAGCCTTTTTGTATTCACATTCCATATACCTTTCGACATCCTTGCGTATATAATAAATAAATTTTAGTGGTGTTTTCAGAGAGGGTGGGCGGTTGGAAGATGATCACAGGAATTAGCCCATTCTTGCATTTCATCTCTATGCCCACTGCTTTGCATTTATTCAATTCTCTGCCGCTGCTGGACTTTGTAATACGTCTGAACGAACCATTTATTTTCTAAAAAACGATAATCGATTTTCACATTTAATAATGGCCAGAAATTTATGTACTAATTTTCGTTATTTTCCCAAATTTTATTGTGCATTTGAGCCTATTGGTACCGTCCCTCGCTAATAGATAATAATAGAGTATAACTGGTTGCATAATAGCACTACCTGATGGTTCATGACGGCCATTTAAATGCGCTTTGTTACAGGACGTATGCGTGAGTGCGTTCAGATATTCATTAAAAGAGTGTAGCAAAAACGCCCTTTTATAGCTTCTACAATGGCCAGTATCGTTGATTAAACCTTCTTTTGGTGGGTAAATTTATGAGGGGACGGCTTTCAGAGTATATTATGATAATATTTGTGGATATAAACGAAGTTAGGAAAATCTATTCTAGTTGTGGGGTACGCCGTGAAGTGGAAATTCTGAACGTACTGTGACAGAAGAGAAGAACTTGACATATTTGATAGGGGACATTTTCTTGATCATTTTTCTTTTTGCTGCTAGAAGATTGAGTCGTCTGAATACGAGTTTTAGCAATATTGTATGTTTTGCTCCATTTATGGGATTTAGTATTCATCACGACAAGATTAGTCGTATTTCCATTTGGTTTTGAGTATCGTTTTGGGGAAATGCAGCTACGGATTTCCGGATAAAGTCAATTTTCAAAGCACGTGGCGTCGTCTGAATGCAAGTCTTTGGAGTGCCATTTTGACGGCAAAGGACCTCTTTCAGCCCACATCACATCTCAGGTACGTCTCTGAAAACCCACTTAAAGTTGAAATAGATTTGTAATTTAGGTTATTTATTTTATTGCAGGGCTGTTTGTTTGTTCGTTTGTTAGTTGTTTCCTTGTTGAGTATGTTACAAGTATTGGGATCTATTTGTTAGTTTATGGCTATTTGGATTGATACCTTATGATTTTACTTGGATCTGTTACTCGTATTCTACTTGAGCTTTTATGTCACATTCCACACTTTACGAGGGACTTTTAGCCTGACTCTGGTTTCAAGTTCTAGTCCAGATTTTGGTGTCTAGATGGTGGATTATTGACTGACATCTTGTGTATGTATGGTACTGGGGATCTCGGCACGTTACCTTAGACTCCACGTAGATGGTCTACCACCTGCGGCTGTTATCATCACCTGAATTATGCTACCCTGGTAGGACGGGAAAAGGTATTCAGACACTACCATAGGTAAGCGGAACCATATTCTCTTAACGAGGGATCCGGTACATCAACTCAACGTCCACGGGACAGTAAAATAAATTTTCAAGGAATATTGGTAATATTTTGCTCGTGACGTAAATCTCAGTAACATTTCAGATTTCAGTAATATTTGGTATATTTTGTGTATCGTTACTTCACTAACTGAATAGTTTTGCCTTATTTTCAAATAGATGTCAATAATTTTAAGTAATTTTATGTTTTACCGTACCTTGGGTCACTTGTAGTTTTTTTGTTACGCTTCTGGCATATGACCTTTTGTACATTTATCAAGGATTTATTATTTTGTAAGATATTTTGTGTATATTAGGTTAAGCGTGTGGGCCCCACTTATTAGTTCACTTATTAGGGTATATTGTGATGCTTGTACTGGGTACTGAGTGATAACTGTGAAATATTTTGTACTACGTACCCTGATATTTTATTAAATGTTTAATTAGAACGACGTTGTCTTTCATATCTGACCACCTACACCACCCCAATTATCGAAGCCACCCCCAAGGACCTGACTAGTCGGCCGTGTGAGACTCCCTCCTCACTAGCGTATTGTAGAAGGGGTACTGCACGTCAAATATTAAAATTTTGTTCAGGGCACAAGGTGACTACCCTACCCTGCGTTCGAGGTTTAGCAGCCTTTGGGGCCCCTTTTATAAGTGGGCCCAGGGGCGGTAACAAATTTATTATATAACTAGTGTCATAAACTGAACTGGATAGCAGATATTGTCGAAAAATTAGGTTCTTGTAGCCATTCTTCCAATATGGTAGCGTAAGCAGCAAAGTTAGAAGTTGGCAAAGTAAGAACAACTATGCTCAGATTGGGCCTCGAACAGCAATAAGTCTTATATCAATGGAGAGCGGAAGCTGCCCAAAAAACAGAAAAAATTGTTTAATTGGGTCTGTAAAGTCTTCTGAACTTAAGATCTCAGAAGTCAAACTTGATCCATCTTTCTCATCAGAGCTGTTCTAGAGCGACAAAAATGTCGCTAACTCTATATGGTACGTGAACATGGTCCGCAAGGTGCTGGGCGTAAACTAGATACTCTAAAACGCTCATTGCATGCGCACGACATCCAACTGTGCGACACTCATTTTTACAAATTAAGTAGTACTTATTCTGAAAGTTCAAAAATACACATGACCAACAACTCCTCTTAAAATGTCAAACCTGTTCGTTCCGAAAAGTCAACAATGTCAACAACGTATTCTGTAAAAAAAAACATTTACAATAATATCACAACTCCTTTCTTCATTTAAGCATTTCTAGTCAGGCTTTCTGGTCAACTTTCTAGTCAGCCATCAACCTCTGGGTCATGTATTTTCAAATTAATTTCCTAAAGTTTAATAGAATTTACGTATTTCAGAACTTCAAAGCAATTCAAATCAAAATTAAACATCTCAAGATAACATTTAACCAGGTTTCATTCATAATTTATTTAAATACCGAAATATTATTTTCATTTTGTACAGTATCTTGCTAGACTTAGATCCAAGATCCAAGATCGACGTTCAAGTTGAGTTTCACACGGGACACATTGCCTCAGGAATTTGTAATATAAATGTACAAATCCATCGAAGTAAGCACTATAGAAAACTGTATTTATATAATAGTTTTTTTGAAATTTTCTTACTAATGGGTCATTTAGATATATCAAAGGGTTGGTCGGTATTAGATGCCTACGTGAAAAATGCTGCATCGCGCCCGCTGAACCCGTGTTTGGCTATCCCACTTTCATTTCGTGTATTTGTCTGGACGGTGTTTCATAGAAAAGTCGCGTTGAAACCGAATACAATTATCTTTTATTTGACAACTATTCGAGAAAGTACCCATCCTCTGCAACTTTATCTTAGTTTTCTTAGAACACTGAAATACAAAACAATCACTTGAACGCTTTAGAAGTCTTCAATTGTTCCGGTGGATATTTGGTTTAAGATCAGCCTGCATCCATCATTGATTGGTTTCCTAGCTCATATATTTTACAATTTGTGTGCGCTGGACGGCAGAATACCTGCTGGTATAAATAGTAGACGAATTTTGCTAGCGTTTTCTCTTTCCATACAGAGATCCGAGTGTCCGACTTAGATACTTTGTTGTCTGTTCAGGCGTACCTCTTAAGGTCGCTATTGTATAGATATCAGGGTGCCTATTTCGAGCCGCTCAATCTCTCTCCGGTCTGGAGATTACAAACGTCGGCTACTTATACCTATGACGCCGACGTTCACGTTCCGAGCAAGGACGACCTCCACGACGTTGTCTCTAAACCTGCTGGAGAGGCCGTCGGCGATATCGCCGTACACCAAACCACAAGTATAAAAGTCACTTAACTATTCGCGGTACGTTGCCATTTTATTAATATTTTTAAACTCTCCACAATAAAATTGTGAGAGGTTACTACAATTAGTCCAAAATCGAAAATTGAGATAACATTAAATCTTTACGTTTTGAGATCCCAGGAACCCAAAAAATTGGTTTTTGAAAAACGTCTGTGTGTGTGTATGTAAGTATGTATGTAGCACGATAGCGTCGAAGCTACTAAACGAATTTGGATGAAATTTTGCATGAGGGTTTTTTTAATGCTCCACTCTCCAAAAATTTGACAGTTGTCACTTCCCCGACCGATTTAGTGAAAAATCGGTCGAGGCCAGAAGTTAAAACAAACTATATCAACTCAAACTTAAACGATCCACCATGAACACTACCCCGGCCACATTTGGCAGGGAAGCTGTCCACCAAGAGTTATATGGTTTTCCCCAAAGATGGCCATTCCTACCATCCATTACCAACAAACGGCTTTTTTGTTTAGTTGTGTTTCCCGTATCAATAATCAAATTATTAAGTGCTCTTGCCTACGAACATAGTTTTTATAGTGTTGTGTTTATTTTTATATTAATTTTAGGTCCATGTGGACCCATCATAATTTTAACCTAGTTTTTAAGCCTGCCACCAGAAGACAGGAGCTACTGTCCCATATTTCTATTTTTCTCCAAGTCAAACCGGACTTACCCCGTCCAGCCTCACATCCGCCTCGGCGGTGTTCACCGTAGTTGTCTGGCTGGCTTCGGGCTAGGATCCGATGAGGCATATATTTGTATTAAAACATTGAATAAAATATTAATGTTGTGCAGACTATAAATTTAACACTGAAGTTCTTGGGTTAAATTCCACCGAACGCAAGACTTTTTTTCTGTTTTAATATGAAAAAAATATTTCAACTTAATAAATATAATTAAATGAGATCGTTCATATTTTTTAGTGCTCCTTTCGGCTTCAAAGATCCACCGGGTGGGGAGGTTCCAGCAGCTTCCAGTAGCTGACGATTTTTAACAATAAAATTAAAACAGTCAATTCATTTATAATTTTCAAAAGTTAACCTAATGATAACGTAACAATTGTAATAATATCTTATTAAAAATTCCGACTCTATATCTTCAAAGCCAAACCGAAAGTCAATTACATTTTGTGTGTCGCTGTAGTACCCTGATAACTGTTTTGTTTTTTAAAAGCATTTTATTTTGTTTCTCATAGATCAAATTAATCAAGTTCTAAACACATTCATTATTGTGAGTGTCCAACAATATTAATTGTTTAATTAATGGAAAGTTTTCTTTGGGGTTGTTGAAATGTTATTACAACGATTGTTGTTGCTGCTCTTTTTTTGTCCTAAGGCTTTCGCAGATCTGGTGATGATTTGTAGAGTGATTTTTCTTCTGCGTTGAACATTTTGAATGCTTGCATCTCATCGTAGTCTTCTCTTTAGAAGAAGAGAAGCACAGTCAAATAAAAGGTACCGAAGGTAAAAATAATTATTAATTGAGTGTTTTACAAAATTAAGATAAATAAATTAAATCAGTAAAAAGAAACAAGTAATGTCAAACTTTATAAGAGAATCTTAATAAAATTACTGTCACAACGTAAATTTGGGTCCTACTTTTAAAAATCTAGATAATCACGTAAACTGCCAACTTTGTGTAGTTTTCTGTCTATATCAAAAGATAGAGATAAATAGAAGAGTAGAGTAGGTGCTGTTTCAGTGCAGACACTGGTTGCTACGGGGATGCAAATACTGTTAAATAGTTACCCAGATTCCAAAACTGATTACTTTACTCAGGGTTTCTTAAAAATGGAGCATCACAAAGGTCTTAACCGTATACTGTATGTCGAAATTTGCACAGCTCTATCTCCTAGGGGACCCATTTTAGAGGATTGGTTCTGTGAAACTTTTAATTCCCTTTTGAAATCCTTTCATCCTAAATGTTTCTAAATCTTGTTCGCTTGGAGCCGTAAATGCACAAGGCATAATTCTTTGAAAAGATAATCTTAAAATTTGTAAAAATGTTAAATATACAAAACTCTCACAAAGCTTTCCATGAAACCTTCTTTTTCAGCATAGAATTCCTGTTACATTTTGTCATGTTCTTATTGGTGTTAAATATGTATCTCTGAGTCATAGTCACATTATTGCAAGTAAACCAGTTTTTGGCCATCTGTGCAGTTTGGTCTAAAAGCTGAAGTGAGTTTTCAATTAAGGCGTCTGAGACTAGGAGAGATGTATCGTCTGTGTAAGCTACACATTATCTGGCATCAAAAAATGGAATAAGTCGATAACAGACAAAATGAACAGGAATGGTCCCAAAACGGAGCCTTAAAGCAGCTACATTTTTTTGAACTACTATTGTTCTTTTGTAAGCAATATTGGAATAAACTAAGAGACAAGTCTCCGGATTCCACAAGCCGCGAATAAAAAGATTCATTAAGTGAAAATACACACTGTATTTATTTATAACATATGTAACTTAAGTATATCACTTTTTATACTTTTTAAATTAGAGACCTTCTGCTGACAAATGTGCAATAAATTTACTTACAAGTGTTGATCATAACTTGCTTTGACGTCTGCAGTTTAATCGTTCAACATTACAACTCTTAAAACAGAAAGAAACATAAATAAGACGAGTTTCAGTTTCATATAGGTAATAATTATTATCCGTGAATCCTGAAAGCCATATTTGTAAGATGTTCTAAGAAGGATAGAGCAAGGTTGCTAGTTTACGTTAAATTGTAAGAAATATTAATACATATATCCTTAACGACTAAACATGCTTTATGTGGGAGTTGAACAGCGTGAAAACGATATTGAATCGGATGTTTATCTTAACATGCATAGTTTTATACGTAAAGTTATAAATTTGTCTTCGTGTAATGAGAAGATTTTGAAATAAATATGCTGCTCATCACGTATAATATTTCTATAAATATGTTTAAGCAAAGTATGCAGATAAATTTGTAGAAAATATTTTGACAGAAAAGTAAAATTTCACATGAGACACTAAAGTAGTCTAATAACACAGCCCCACAAAAAAAAATATAAGTTCAAAGCAGCGAACCAGACCCATGTATTTTCGGTCGCTGAATCCGAATCCTGGGTCAAAAAATCGTACACCCCCAAAATCATTAGCTAGAGCCAAGAAACTCCCCTGAAATGGGATAAAAAGAAGATTAAGCTATCAGAATAGTTGTTACTTCTTCAATCGAATTATACAAATCAAGGTTAAACTGCAGCGTACATACAATAGATATGAAACACACCCCCAGGGAGGGGCGAAAACTAGCCCCTATATATAAAAAAAATCGATCCAAAACAGCAATGACTGCTGAAAAAGCTCGAGATGTCTAAGTTTTGTTAAAGTGATAAGAAACTGCATCAGGTCCGACGTAATCTTCATAAACTGCCCCTATAGGGTTAAGAACAACCACCTTTAAGTTCAGGGGACACGAGAAAAATAAGAAAAAACGTAAAATTCAACAGGATTTCTATTTTCATGGATGCTATGATTGGCTGAAATTGCACAGTACTCTAAAATAGAACCAGAAACTTACGTACCATCAGCATCCCTCAGAGTGTGTGAAAACTACCCCCTATGTAAGATTTAACTATAAAAAGTTACAGTGACTTCTATACAAATTCGAAACACCTGCGTTATGTGGAAGAGAGAAGAAACTAGAATATGTTCGACGATGTGCTTGAAAACCACCCCCACGGGGTTGCGAGATACTACTCCTATATCTGCAGGATGCTGGAAAAACAGAGAGAAACTAACCGGATCTATATTTTTATGGATGCTATGATTGGCAAAAATCGCGTTGTACACTTAGAGTTTGAAACTCATGTCCTATAAATGTTATTAAGTAACACCGCCAAAAAGAATGTAAACTACCGTAATTCAAGATGTAACGAAAAAGCTATACTGTTGCTTATTCCTTTCATTTCCATAGTTTTTTTTATAGGGGTGGCGTCTCTCAACCCCGTGGGGGTGGGGGGTGGTTTTCAAGCACAGCGTCGAACATAGTCTAGTTTCTTCTCTCTTCCACACAACGCAGGTGTTTCGAATTTTTATAGAAGTCACTGTAACTTTTTATAGTCAAACCTTACATAGGGGGTAGTTTTCACACCCTCTGAGGGTTGACACTGTAGAATGTTGATGGTACGTAAGTTTCTAATTCTATTTTAGAGTACTACGCAATTTCAGCCAATCATAGCATCCATGAAAATAGAAATCCTGTTGCATTTTGCGTTTTTTCTTGTTTTTCTCGTGTCCTTTAAACTTGGAGGTGGTTGTTCTCAACTCTATAGGGGCAGTTTATGAAGATTACGTCGGACCTGATGCAGTTTCTTATCACTTTAACAAAACTTAGACATTTTGAGCTTTTTCAGCAGTCATTGCTGTCTTGGATCGATTTTTTTTATATATGGGGCTAGTTTTCGCCCCTCCCTGGGAGGTGTGTTTCATGCCTATTGTATGTACGCTGCTCTTTAATCTTGATTTGTATAATTCGATTGGTTAAGATGTAACAACTATTCTCGTAGCTTAATATTCTTTTTACCCCATTTCAGGGGTGTTTTTTGGCTCTAGCTAATGATTTTGGGGGTGTACGATTTTTTTTTGACCCCGGATTCGAATTCAGCGACCGAAAATACATGGGTCTGGTTTGCTGCTTTGAACTTTTATTTTTTTTTGTGGGGCTGTGTTATTAGACTACTTTAGTGTCTCATGTGAAATTTTACTTTTCTGTCAAAATAATATTTTCTATAAATTTATCTGCATACTTTGCTTGAACATATTTATAGAGATATTATACGTGATGTGCAGCATATTTATTTCAAAATACATAGGAATAGATTGGTCTGGTTCGCTGCTTTGAACTTTTATTTTTTTTTTTTTGTGGGGCTGTGTAATATTAGTACCTGACTCCAATGGTTGTGCTCAAATTATCGGACACTCAACTCCACTTATCGAGTGACGTAAAGTAAGTACTTGACGACACTCTAAGCTGGAGGAGACATTAAACTTAAGATAAAGAAGTCATGTACTGCCTTCTGGCAGTGTCGCAGAGGGGTCGGACGGTCCTGGGTTTTTCACTCAGGATCTATCTCTGAGTGCACTGCTAGGATAAAATCCACGCTTTGTTATGCAGCCATTACCTGATAGCCCAGAATAAGGAAGAGAACACCAGCATCTCAACTAGAACATATTCGATGCTGGTGCTATGAAAATGACGCCTACAGCTGCAATGAAGGCTATAAGACTATTCTCTGCGTTTCCCCCTTGAGCCTATTCATAGAGGAGGTGCCCGTACACTGGAAAATTCTGCAACATAAATTCCTCTTCTAGGGATGGGGACCGATAGTATCCTCTCTATACATAATTTTAACAAGAACTTTAAGGTAAGATTGAATGCGTCCAGAAAAGGTGAGCCAAACGTGTCGATCTACTCCGATGATTCAAAAATAGACAGCGAATCAGGAGATCAGAAGAACTAGATCTAGAAATCACAAACGCGAACGTCAGTGGTATTATTATTAGAAAACGTGAGCAGATCCGAAAATTCGCAGTACTCGGGCTTATCGGTCCATTGTACATTCGCGACATTTAGAATCCCCTAGAAAAGACCAGTGCTCCCCATGAAGAAGAGCAGCACTTTCCAGGGTAGATCCCGTAGTTCCTCCGGCTGTAGAAACTACCTTCCAAAATACCTACACCTTGATACTCCTATTGGTGCACAATGGCATAGGATATGAGTGATGGTTTCATCTTCTACTACACACAACCTACAAGTAGGATCATCTTTCAACTGCATTGTATGCAGGTCCTGTTCAGAGCCCAGTGTCCTGTTATCAGACCTACCATCCGTCTCAAATGCTCTCTATCGAGCCCAATCAGTCACTTTACGGTGGAGTCAGTCGAGGGTCCCTTTATATGAAGCCTCGACTGTCTCATTCCGGGGTCTGAGCCCAATAGTTTAACAATAGTTGTTAAACTGTGCCGTAGCCCAGTCTTGCAGCTCTGATTGTATTAGACTTCTGGGCAGACCGAAGGCTGGCTCGGGGCCAGGGAAAGGAGTTTTTGCTCCATCACCCACTAAACGGACTGCTTCTTCGTTGCCCTCGACTCCACTATGTCCAGACATCCATATAACTGTGAGTTGCGTTCACACAGCTCAGTCAGAATGTTTCGACAGTTCAGCACCAGCTTAGAGGTCACCTTGTTTGATGCTCAAAGCTGCCTGACTGTCGTACATATATAAATATGCTTATTAACGAAGCCCCTTTTGAGGTTTTCGCTTGCACATAGTAAAATGGCATATACCTCAGCCTGAAATACAATAGGATACTTACCAAGTGGCGCCGATATACGAGCCCTTGGCTTGCATCCGTGTACACCAGCACCGCTTCCCTGCTGAGTCTTCGATCCGTCTGTGTACCATTCTAGACCTCCTGGACTCAGAAGATTCATTTTATCGGGTTCCCAATCGTCTCGACTAGGGAACACGACTGTATATGGACTAGTGAACTTATAGACGGAGAGACACCGGACTGGACAACGACCTGGTCCCTTATAGGTAGAGCTAAAGCCTCTATGTGCCCCAGCCCTTGTCCCGTCGCATTCCCCCTTTAAACAGTCTATTAACTGCTTACCTAGCTTCCAGTTTCACTTCGATATGCAAGGGAGTGAGTTCAAGGATGGTCTCCATTGCAGCCGTTGGGGTAGTCCTGATTGCTCCTGTTATTCCTAGGCAAGCTAGCCTTTGAACTTGACATAGGCGAGCCCTAATTTTGGAGCGCCACCACACAAGAGCCGCATATGTTATGAGGGATTTCACCATAACAATGTACATCCAGAGGGTGGTCCTTGGATTTATTCTCCACTTAAGATCGAAGATACGCTTGCACATCCATGGGGATGCGCAGGCTTTCCTCGCTTGAGCTTCCACGTGGTCCTTTCATGACAGTTTGGAGTCTAGGGTTACTTCAAACGTAAGTACGCAAATCAACGAACAGCAAAGCTGCCCTGCTTGCTCTAAACAGCTGTAGGATAGACTCTGAGCTGGTTCTGCAAATTAGAAAGAACAGCTGTGTTCCCACAGTATCCAGCTAGGTTGTCTGTATCAATTCTGCTTTAGACGTATCCAATTCGTGAACATCTCACAAAGTAGCATAGACAATTGTTTCTTATGCTATGAATATTTCACTTGCAAATATATTTCGCTCGCGCCAATGATTGATTCAGATATGTTGCTGCTTTATGTTCACCATTTCAAGAGAACTATACAAAAATGTAGATGACATATGACACTTATAAAAATAGGAAATACATTCTCATTCATGAGGTGCGCAGCAGGCTGTCAGTGGGGAACAGCTAAATGTGACCCTAAAGTATTTGCGAAGAAGCACCTGTCTGAGGATGACATTTATGTAGCAGAGAGAAAACTCGAAGCTCTCAAAAGTGAGCAAAAGGACTTTTGAAATATTTTTAAATGGAAGATTGAGAAGAAAAAATAATGTCCCGTAGCTACATGTTCTTGCACTTAATATATGTCAGTGTTTGTAATGTATGTTGCCTTGCACATACTTGCATTTGTATACATTAATATCTTAATACAGCATATTTTGGCTTTATAAAAAGTAATAAGATAACTGAATGATTTACTCTGCGCTTGAATCTCCAGTCATCTTCATAGAATAATTTTAAATATTAGATTTTTGGTCTTGCAGTTGCATGAAAGGCATTTCGTTACATTTTCCCAAAAAAGAAACTCTTTAATCACTTTTATCGCAGAGAAGCCAAAATTAATCGAAAAATCGCCATTTTTTTAATTGGTTTATTTATACTAACGTCCTTGCGAAGTTTAGCTAATGCCACTCCACCACTTAAACAAGACGGCGAGATAAGATTGCCTTAACTCCGCCGATTGATGTCTCACCACTGAAACCGGAATCTAATCTGACCTTACAAGGTTAGATTATATTCTACACATCCGATGAATAATCCGGGTTATAGCCCAATTAATGAATGCCCACAAGGGGATTGTAGGGGGTAGTTAGGAGGTAAACATACTAAAAGTCCCCGCCCCTAGCCCTGCCGCTTCAGGGGGGGGGGTGGACCAGGAAAACATTCGTTTGCTACAAATGCAAAGTCACCTGATTTAAAGTTCTATAAAACCAAGTTTACCCTTCCGGAATGTTGCAGGTGTTAAATAGCAGCCAGTAAAAGGATGCAGGAACAGAATTTCGTTCAGTCCTGGCTGCTGCATTTGGTGGGTGGAATAAACATCGGTTTGAACTTTTCCTCTGCCAGGTTTTATGAATAAAATATTGCAGTAAATATCACCGCAGGTGGCTTTGCATTTGCATCAGGCGATGGTTATAGGTAGATTCTAATTTGTTCTATACTTGAGTAAAATTTGATTCGAATCGGAAACAAAATAAAAAAGTTATGATTCATTTTAAGTGAGTCACACTGTATATTTAAGGAAATGTAGAGGATTCGACAAAATATTACACGTTGTAAATACGTCGAGTGTTGTAAAATAGAGATTTTGTGACTGTGATTTATTAGCAGACCACGGTAAGCTGTTTTGATCGAAAAATTTCAGATACATAATTAATTAATTTATTAATTATCAATTTTCTCTGACGAATATCTCGGAAACTATAACACATAGGAAGAGAATGAGTAAAGGAAATTTAATATATGTTAATTTTGCATAGAAATTTTTTTCCCGTACGACGCATCGTTTCCGAGTTATAAGCGAAGCATCGAAAAAAGGGACCTTTTCACCCCCTCCACTCATGAAGTGGCAGGGCTAGGGGCGGGGACTTTTAGTATGTTTACCTCCCAATATATTCCTGAAGAGAAAAATCCCCCCAACCTCCATGTTCTCTACAACTTATTTGTTGACTGGACTATTAACAAAATTCATTTTCACAGAGTCCAATTAGTAAAAAAAACGTTTGTTGCTTAATTGTTACATGAAATACCGTAGAATGAAAAAAGAGGGAAGTAGTCTTGTTACGAAAAAGATACTAAAACACTATTTGTAGATAATTTCAAAAATTATTTGAACCTAATCAAATTGCTTTACCTATAGGAGTATTGCCTGTATATTATGATTAGTATTTGATACCTCAGGTGTCGAAATATTGTTCAACAGTTATTAACTAAAGTTATATGTTGAAACAATTAATTGATTTATCATGTAATTAATAGACAATTATATTTGATCCACAACTTACGAAGATTGCAAGAGGCCCAGATTATCGGAATGCAAGTGGTGTGTATAAAACAACCGTATAAAGTAATGAAGTAATTGGCGTAGAGGATCATTAAGAATAGTTAGTGACGGTCGATCCGGTATGGTAGTAGTCATTAGTATTAATTGGTTTTAGTTGTGTAATTCAAGAGTTTCTGAAGACGATTTGGGACTAGGGAACTGGTAAACCGTACCTTATACTAATAGTCTAGTGAGATCTAGTGGAGTTGAATATATCAAATAAATGCCCTATACAAAAAAACAATGGATAAACACACAGCTGCGGATATTGATGTTTCGGCTTTATTGTTCCTCATCGGCACAAAATAGCTTTAGGATTCCGTTCTGTAATGGAAAACATCAAGAACTTTCGGAGTTTTTAAAACGGAAAGTTTTCAGGAGGTTTTCCTTCTAACTTTCCATTGTGTATAGTGATAGTCTATTTTATGGTGAAATCTGATTCGTGATGATGCAAGCTTCGTTGTGATACCAAATAAATGCACACGATTATATTATTTATATGACATTTACAAAATTTTATCAAATGTGAAAAGTTTCCTCGACCCATCTCTGCAATTTATATAATTACATATTTTTATTACTTTTATTTCTTATATATAAATAGCTATTGTACTAATAGAATTATTTTATTTCCTCAATTTTAATGATGTCGAGTTATACAAGCTATCTTTCTTATTAAGTGTTGCAAAATTATACCTTTCATTTTTATGTCTTTATATACTAAAATAAATTTTATAGTGAGTATATTACAGTTTTATGGTATCTATTTTTTTGTAAATAAAACTGCGTAAAGGTTCATGTTTGGGCAGCTTTGTTATCAACGGTTCACTTATTTAATGCGTGATTGGTCGATATTTGCCCATCGAATACTTTTTAGAGGTATGTTGTACGAGAAAACACTATGTTTTAGTCTATCAGAGTTTATTAATTGAGTAGTTTTTTTTTACAGCCTGAAGATGATGATTGCACATGGAATGCATTAAGGCTGGTTTCTTTTCAAAGACAAAAAGTCTTGAAACACAGCAGCTATCATAAAAAAATGGCCATTTTATATATTTATATATTCAATTCTTCCAGATCAAAATGGATTTGGTGGTTTTTGAGATGGGCTTCTAATTGGCGACAATGTTTCAACTAGCTAATAGCGTTCTTATCTAATAAAGTAATTGATAAGACACTCTGTATAGATGTCACTAAACAAATTACCGAAGTGTATTATATTAATGAATAAAATTATTGAAACTATGTACAATCGACGTCAGCTTAAACTCATCGCTGTTGGAGATGCTCTATTTCTAACAGCGTCACTACAAATGAGGTTAGAAAAGGAGCATCTCTAACGGTGGTGAGTTTAAGGTGACGGCGATCGTACAAGTATCACTGAATCAATTATCTGATAGTTATTATATTCACGGACAAGTTCTTTGAAGTAATGTACAACATCACTGAATCAATAACGAATGTTTATCGAATGAACGAACTTGATCATTGTTTTCAATTAACATATTTTCGTTGATACTGTTATAAGACTAAATAAAAATTTCGACTTCAGTCAGTTTTTGACGCTAATGCCTTTCAATCTTGTATATTGTCTTTAAATGAATTTTTACCTGACACAAAAGAACTCATATACGTCCGCAGAGACGTAAGGCACCACTAGGTGAAAATTCGAAGAAACACCGAATTTTCACATAGAAAAATTTATTTAGTTCCTGGCCGTAAGAGTAAAAGTATATTATGGTCATGGGAAAGTATACTGAAAATAAAAATATAATTTTGGTCATGGACAAAAATACAATATACTTTTTCAAAAGTGCGTCAAAGTTGGACAAAAATATGTTTATGGACAAGGAAAAAGAAACAATATACTTTTTACGAAGTACGCAAAAAATGTACTTTGAAAATATTTATGAAACTAGACTATGATGGGGCAATAAAGGAATGATCTTTTTTAATTTTTGATATATCTGTCAAGTAAATAAATATCTTTTCCTGTCACTTTTGACATGAAAATATTTTCTTTTTATTTTTTAATAGTAAGTTTATTTCGAATTGAATTTATATACCTCCTGATGAATTCTAAAGAGAACGAAAAAGGTTGTACAATTTTTAGAGGATTAGTCAATCGAAAGTAGATGCTATACTTTATTTATTAAGACATGCATGCGGTAAGCGAACTTATATACTTATTTTCTTTGCGCATTTTAGTAGTTTTTGGCTTTGAAATGTAACAAATGTTTGATTATAATGAAGTATCTTCCTGGCAGGGCTATAGCCCAGTCGACGTAGGTATTTACCCACAGAAAATTGCAAACTGTGTAAACTTTTTTTTAATGGGTTCGTGAAAGTGTGTAGAATAATATCCTGAAAAGTTTACATTTCGCTCGGGTGCAGAACACAAAAGAAAAGTGAAAAAAAAAATTTTTTTTCATTCATTTTTTTCATTTGGCCGCCACTTCGTTTACTGTACTAATATGAATGTATGTACTTTTTAATTCCATTTATGGGTATTTTTGATTCAATATTTCAGGTAGTTAGAGGAAATCAGGCTAAGCAACCTAAATGTCTCTAAATAGTCTAATTTTGAATTAATTACAATTAATATCCATATTAATAACTTTTAGGTTTAGTAATTCCGTTCAGATTATGAAATTCCACCTTCTCAAGAAGTTCAGGTGACTGTTGTAATAATACGATGCGGAGATGGCTTTTCACAGATTTTATTTACTCTATTAACAATATTCAAAGGAAATTTTTAAAATTTTGCAGATATCCTACAATTAAAGCTTCGTAATGCTCAGCTTGATCTCAGTATTTCTGTTTAAGTGGTATATTTTTAAGAAAAACTCTCTTGAAATTTAAAAATATCAACTTTACTACTGGTGAATAAATTTCAAAAACTAAATTGAATGTTCGAATTGCGCTCCACTCGCAGCCTGACAATCGCCATGGCGACTCAGGTTTTTTTTTTAATTCGGACATTCACTTGATTATCACTCTCATGTGCAATTTGGGTGAGCAGTGTGTTGGAGTCTTATGTATTCATTATTTTTATAATGAAATATACGAACATGAAATAATTAAAAAACCGCTGCCCAAGGAATCACTACTTCCACATCCAGATTTTTTATCCAAGTCACTCACAACGAAAAAATTTTGTGTGTGGAAATAATTGTTTATGGAACTTTAATAATATAATATTTGAAATCCTCTTCCCCAAAAACCCATAAAACGATACCCCACATCGGTAGCGGGGTGGGGGTGGTGATAGGGGGTGGTAGTGGGGGTGGATGAAGTAAAAAAACATTTTGAGGTTTCTGGTTCTTGTACACACACTAAATCACATTTTTTTTTCATCCCCTTTAATAATGGGGTGGGGGTGGTAATGGGGGTGGCTAATGCCAATTTTTTTTTTGAGACCTTAGCTTCTCTTATATGTACTAAATATCAATTTTATGGACTGCTTAATTTTTTACCTATTTTTTCCAAATTTACCCCCAAACCCTTCGACGGAACAAGATGAAAATATAATCTAGTTCTAGATCTCGTTAAAGTACATATGTGTACTAAATTTGAAGTCAATATCTCAAACGGTTCCAGAGTAAACGTGCGCACAAAAAAAGTTACAGACCGACAGACCGACAGAACGACAGACCGATAGACAGAAATTTTTTTCCCTCAAACTTAAAATCTCGACGTTTCGTGACATTATAAGCCTATTTGAACAATAAAAATTTTTAAACATTTTTTTGTCATTACTATACTTCCACTGGATGTGGAAGTAATT
Organism: Rutpela maculata; assembly: GCA_936432065.2. NCBI lineage: Eukaryota > Metazoa > Arthropoda > Insecta > Coleoptera > Cerambycidae > Rutpela > Rutpela maculata. The sequence continues at coordinate 56,142,994 of OW386285.2, forward strand.
ATTTCCTTGATTTGTTTTGGTAACAAAATACACACAGAACAGAAGTAGTTGAGCTTTTTTAACGCAACTCACCCTGAACAGGAACCTATTAGTAAAAACATAGTAAACAGAGTAGAATAAAAAGTCAGAGAATTTGAGCATGCTCGCGATCTTCCTAAATCTTGTCGTCCATCATCACAAGAAGATCAGCTTAATGTTTTGTTGACAGTGCAAGAAAGTCATCATTTCACCCTTCAGGACATTACGTCTAATAATAATGTGGCAGTGCTCACTGTCCACAGTACACTAAAGAAAGCAAAGTACCTTCGCTATTACCAATCTGCGGGCAATTACAAGAACAATGCAATAATGATAATAACTTTGTAAAGAGAATATTTTTTCCGATGTTTTAAATGGCTCTGTCAATAGGCAAAATTGTCGTTATTGGACTGCAGAGAATCTCCACTGGATGATGTAGTATCAAACTCGGAATCCTCAAAAAATTAATGTGAGGTGTGGGATAGTTGACAGAAGAATTCTGGGTCCTTATTTCTTTGACGAGACCCTGACTGGTGCGAGATATTTGCATTTTCTTCAATACACCCTCATCCCCGCACTGGTAACTTTGATTGATTGATTGATTGATTGATTGATTGATTGATTGATTGATTGATTGACTGATTGATTGATTGATTGATTGATTGATTGATTGATTGATTGATTGATTGATTGATTGACTCACTTATCATGCTGTAGGCGTTGCTGCCACTCCTAAGATATACCGCTGGGCGGGCTACGCCCATGCTAGGTTGGATTTCGGTCATGCTTGTTGTCAGTAGCGAGAGTTACATGACGAATGGTACAGGAGTGTGGGATGGGCAATGCTGGTGTTTGTGAAATGCGTTGGAGTGTTTGTGCCCCTCTTTTTTTGTGTTTCTGTTTCTATGAATTTTCTTCTTCTCCCGAGTCTTCTGATTCCTCCGTTTCTGACTCTGGTGGATCATATATAGTTTCGATTTCTTTGTGGTATTCATTTTTTCCCCTCGTTTTCTTTCCCACTATGCTTGGACCTTTCCTAGTTTGTCCACGTTCCTCTCCACGTTCATTCTCCACTTGTAGCATGGTCTTCCTTTCTTCACGATTTCTTCAATAGATGTTTTTGGTTTCTTGTTTGAACATATCCCCAGTACTTCATCGCCTGCATTTCTATTCTTTTTGTAATTGTCTTCCCTCCTAGTATTGTTGATGTTCTATGTCGCTGTTTTTGTCAGTAGTTGGATGATATCCCTAATTCAAACTGTCAATACATTGATCAGTCAGCATCACCAAAATAGCAAAACAAAATAGGACGCAAAACTATTGTAGCCAATGAATCAGCTAATAAGAATGTCATAAATGTTCCTTTTTTAACCTCAATTTGAACATTTAAAATATAAATGATAATTTAGAATACTTGAAACAAGTACGTTATTTGTAATAATCATTAAAAATTATTTATTTGAAATCTCAAACCTTGAAGAAATTTTTCCCCTGCAGGGCTATTTTTTATTTACTATTTCAAATACAAATATTTACATCATTATTTTTATCTTTTATTTTGTTTTTCAAATAGTGCCATTAGTTATTTTATTCTTCAAGTGTTATAAGAAGCATTAAAGAATTGATTGGTCTGGCCGTAATTTATGCCCTTATACCCCGCCAGCTGAGGACGGCCTCTTTAAAATATGGCCTGTAATTCTAAGAAATTTGGCATTCCCACCTCTTCAACATTACAATGCAAAAAATAATAACATGCTACAGTACGTACACTTGTTAGTTAGAAATCAGGAGTTGCTAATTTAAATAAGATAGACTAGATTTATTGTTTGTCTTCGGTTATTACTGATTTCTTTCTCCTCTTTGCCGCCTGGCAGGTACACGATTTCATTGCACTATATTATACAGTAATAAGGACTCTGAGGTCTTTGGGTTTTTGCTATTTTTACATAAAAAAAATCCCGAAAATATCGAAGATAAATAGTATATTCTGTTAAAATTATTATGAATTATGTGATTTAACAATAAGTTTGTTTCTACAGAAATTATAATGATTTTTGTATTAATGATGAAGCTTTTTGGCCGCCATTTTGGGTCCCACATTTTGAATTTGTAATTTTTACCTTAAATTTGTAATCACACACCTACAATACTATTCAGGTACAATTTTTTTGTCTACAGAACAAAAACTATTAAAACTTATGTTAAATGAGTATTTTACTTCCACATCCAGTGGAAGTATAGAGTAACGACAAAAAAATTTAAAAAAATTTTTATTGTTCAAATAAGCTTAGAATGTCATGAAATGTCGAGATTTTAAGTTTGAGCAAAAAAATTTCTGTCTGTCGGTCTGTAACTTTTTTGTGCCCACGTTTACTCTGAAACCGTTTAAGATATTGACTTGAAATTTGGTACACATATGTACTTTAACGAGATCTGGAACTAGATTATATTTTCATCTTGTTCCGTCGAAGGGTTAGAGGGTAAATTGGGGTAAATTTGGGGTAAATAGGTAAATCAAGCAGGTGAGAGTGCATAAAATTGGTATTTAGTATATAAGAGAAGCTAAGGTCTCAAAAAAAAATTTGTCATTAGCCAGCCCCATTACCACCCCACCCCATTATTAAAGGAGATGAAAAAAAATTGTGATTTAGTGTGTGTACAAGAACCAAAAACCTCAAAATAGTTTTTTACTTCATCCACCCCCACTACCACCCCCTATCACCACCCCCACCCCACTACCGATGTGGGGTATCGTTTTATGGGTTTTTGCGGATTTCAAATATTATATTATTAAAGTTCCATAAACAATTATTTCCACATAAAAAATTTTTTCGTTATGAGTGACTTGGATAGAAAATCTGGATGTGGAAGTAGTGATTCCTTGGGCAGCGGTTTTTTCAAAGAATTTGTAGAAGATCTCAGCAAACTTTTAAATAAAAAAATACGTCAATTTCTAATCCATAAACATTTTAGTATTAGATTTTAGCAACACAATGCAAAAAGATTCATAGGAACTGGGTTCCAAAGTTTTTTAGTTTTCACGCCTAACGGCACTCCACAGGGCAAATTACTTTTTAACCATACAAATGAGAGCGTGCGGAAACAATCGATTTGGTAGAAAAGATTCATTCAATTTCCTCAGAATTTAATGCAAGCCCTTTAAAAATAATTTAAAAATGTTGTATTTTTGGTAATTATGGCCGACTGAAAATAATATAAAAATATTTTATTTAAAAAATTTTGGTTCGCTTATGAGTAGCTTAAAGGTCCCATATTGTGAATTCGACTAATGTATGAGTTCAATAACTTTCGGCCAGTCTTACGACGTACTTTGTCCTCATGCAGGTTCAATTTAGGAAAAATGACACCGACTCACCTCCGAGCAACTTTTTGGCAAAATGGATTATTGAGTCCTTTGTGCACAAGGCGGTTTTCTTTATAACTTTATTATTTGGAAAGTCCTGCATTTGGCTTTCCGATCATCGCTTTTTGTTGACCATCCAATGCACTCGACCAAATTACGAGTCATTGGGTGAATCCAAACTTGTTTTATGCGAGAAATCGTCCATTTTCATTGATTTTTTGCCAATATTTGCTTATAGGCGCTACTACGCCTTTGCCAAATTCGTCGGTTTCGCCCTTTTTATACATTGCATGGTTAAAATTTTATTGTCAGTCTTTAGAACGGGATATATGATGACTGTCAATGTTTTCGGCGGATGAATTCAAGTTAAAAATATGAATATTTTCAAAGTACTTTTTTGGCGAACCTTTTAAAAAGTATGTGGTTCATTTTTCTGTAACCTCCATTTACTTTCACTCTCATATCATGGATCAAAATATATTTTCCTAAGTAAAAATTCGGCGTTTCTTCGAATTTTTATCCGGTTGTGCCTAATGTTTTATCGAACTCATAACGGTCCTTTTGGGCTAGTTTGTGGCTCTGAAGTCTCTCAGACTCTTGAAAATGTCTTTAAATGAATTTTTTGCCTAAGTCGAATTTTTATTTTGGCTTCGACCTAAGTCAAATTTTGGAAGGTTCTGCAACAGAAGCACCTCCCCATTACGCAGCCTCTGTCCGAGCCTATTCAATTGGCTGTTTCTAAATCATTGGACAGGAAGAAAGGGGGCAATTTAGTGGCCAGCCAGATCGCCAGATCTGACCTCTCTCGATTACTTTCTATCGGGATACCTCAAAAGTAAAGTATATGTGAATCGCAGTGAATGTAGAAGATTTAAAGGGAAGAATTTGTCAAAAAATACGTTACTATCGAAAATTATCTACAACGTTCAAAAAGAGTTTATTAACCGTCTTCTATTTTCAAGCTGCGAATGTAGCGCAATTTTAACATTTAATTTAGTTGCTTTTGATATTTCTTCATTTATAGTAAAGTTAGTACTTTCCAATTTTAAGATAGTTTTTCTTAAAAATTTCGTTATGGAATCTACATCGATATTTACCGTATTGTACGTAAAAAATAAACTATTTCAAGTTCCGTAAAAGAAAATGGGTGTTTCTATTAAAAAAATATATTTGTGACATCATTGACTGATCTGAAAACTTGTCAGAAAAATTTCTACATTCTATCGAATGAGAGCACTGCTATATACTGAAACAAATGTGCGCAATTGATACCTGTCCGATTCATCCAAGCAGATATGGTTTTGTGAGTCTCAACATGAGGATGAAATATAAAATTTATTATCACAATATACTCTTGCTTTCAACCACGATTAGTTAGACAGGCTCTCTTCTAGACGTGCCGCATGGTTAGCTCACTCATACTCTAGGTGATGCTTATCGTTTTAGGAAGATTATTGGGTAAATGTTCCATTTACGTTTCATTCTGATCTCAGATAAAATTTAATAAACGTAATATTCAAGAAATATTGAAAGCATAATAGCATATTATTATTAAAGCCATTCCAGTAATTACTACTTATATTTTTGATAAATTAATTCGAATCTACTAATAACAGAAGCTAATAATTAGGAAAATATTATAATAGGTATTCAGCAGTGAACATCATTCACATGTTCAATTAATTTGAATTTACTAATAACAGAAACTAGTAATTAGGAAAATATTATATTAGGTATTCAGCAGGGAACACCATTGACATGTTTCATATACAGGGCGTTCGGTAAATATTATTCATATCAATTTCTTTATAAAAATGAAGTATGAGCGACAAGGGAGATAAAGTAGGGTCCCGTATGCTCCTGAATGATACATAGTTAATTTAGCATACCATAGATGGAGCACTAGAGCTGTTCTGACGTTTTTTAGTCTGGTTTATACTCTACACCAGGGATTCCCAACAGGTGGTTCACGGACGATGTCAGTGAAATATCACTGAGATATTCAATTGTTTTGTATTACTTCCACGTCCAGTGGAAGTATAGTAACAAAAAATTTTAAAAAATTTTTATTATTCAAATAGGCTTAGAAAGTCACGAAACGTCGAGATTTTAAGTTTGAGCGAAAAAAAAATTCTGTCTGTCGGTCTGTCTGTAACTTTTTTGTGCGCACGTTTACTCTGGAACCGTTTGAGATATTGAAATTTGGTACACATATGTATTTTAACGAGATCTAGAACTAGATTATATTTTCATCTTGTTCCGTCAAAGGGTTGGGGGGTAAATTGGGGTATATTTGGGGAAAACAGGTAAATCAAGCAGGTAAGAGCCCATAAAATTGGTATTTAGTATATATAAGAGAAGCTGAGGTCTCAAAAAAAATTTTGGCCCTAGCCACCCCCATTACCACCCCCACCCCATTATTAAAGGGGATGAAAAAAATTGTGATTTAGGGTGTGTACAAGAACCAGAAACCTCAAAATGTTTTTTTTACTTCATCCACCCCCACTACCACCTCCTATCATCACCCCCACCCCGCTAAAAAATCTGGATGTGGAAGTAGTGATTCCTTGGGCAGCGGTTTTTTACTTGACTTGCAGTAGTAGATTCTACATAATCTTCATTTTAAGAAGAATGTAAGCTTTTAAGGGGTCCAAATCCACGCTTGGACCGTGGATTTATGGGGGGGTAACGGAGTAATTACCCTCCCCCCCCCAATATTCTGTAAATCATCAACTTTTGTTTTAAAATGTTATGATTTTTGTTAATTTTGGGAAGAAAAAAAATTTTAGTGCCCCCTCAAGATTGTGAGTTAATAACTTTTATTTAAACATTTTATTTTTTAATTTTAGGATGAAAAATTTTTTTCGGATTTTTCCCCCCCGTTCTTCAGAAATATTTTGGGATGAAAAATTTTTTTTTCGGATTTTTCTCCCCCCGCTTTTCAAAACATTTTTTTTCATTTTTCCCCCCCGCTCATCAAAAAATTTTGGGTTTAGTGTTACCCCCTCCAAGCTCAAGATCCAGATAGATCCGCCCTTGAAGGGGTCTTTGTCAGTATAGCGACCGATGAGGGTCCTTGCAAAAATCTTGTTGGGAATCCCTGCTCGACACTTTTAAGTGCAGCAAACCATAAAACTGCAAATATCAGGAGAGCTGGTTGAAGCCCATTGTATAGCCATTCATTTCTCAACAACGGCAGTCGCCTTCCCAGGCTCCTCAGTGCCACATGCAGAGAACGAACGAAAATACAAACACCTCAATCAATACTCCATAACTTTCCTGTGGAGTGTGACCACTAGGCACTAACGGTGTAATCTATGTCAGATGGTAAATATTGTTCAGAAGTTGGAAAGTCCATTCTATTATGATTACGATGATAACGATTTTTGGCACTTTCGAAATTAGCACAGACAAGATTTATGCTGTAATGAAGAAGTGTGGAGTTGCACGAGCGAGTGCACCTAATTATTCCTGCTGTTTCGACAGTCAAAACGAATAATATGTTTCAATTTCTTTGTCATAGTCTAACAAATTGATTATTTTTCGAATGTTTCCCGTAAAGCCCTAAAATTATTATTTGGATAAATTTGAGTCTTCAAATATTGAATAAATAAATTGTTATAAAGTCTGTTCACTGATAGAGTCCCGGTGTGCCGTCACGAACGTCTGAACTAAGATGCCGTAGGCTCGTTGATGTTCTCGAATGCACAGTGGCGTCGCTTTGTTTTATATTTTACTTGATGTATTTAATTAAATTTATTTAAAGGAAATTAAATTATAAACAATTATAAGCATATATAATACATCTATCGTAAATTTATAGTAATTTAAGTTAAATAAATAAATTGTAATATTGAATTGTTTTGGTTTCAAGTAAAAAATATGATAGAGCAAATATACAAAACAAATACAAAATGGGGAGACGGGTTACACGTGGAAGACAACAACTAAGAGTATCATGAACAAACTAAGAAGCGACCAAACATACTGGGAAAGAAGGCGAGTGGTAACTCCACAAAAAAACCGCAGCGATATACCCTACCAGAACCAGAAACCGAGGAATCAGAAAACTCAGAAGGAGAAGAAGAAAATCTGTAGAAACAGAAACACAAAAAGAGGAGCATAAACATTAAATAACGAATACAATGCGGCAACACATTGGACTTGTCATCTTGCTGTCGAGGCGACTAGACCTGCTTTATAATGCTCTGTCACCAATGGATACCCATAAAAGTTTATGAAAGTTAAATAGTGACAACGTGTAAAAAATACAGTTAAAAAAAGTGTGGGTGTGTTTGTAAAATAATACATATCGCGGAACATTTTCAGTAATTGATAAAATACAGTAGATAGTGTTTAATTAAGTATACAAACCAAAACTTTACACAGTGCTTCCCCTCTAACGCAGTAAATAATGGTTTATATAGTGCAGTGAAATCGTGCCAGGCGGTAAAGAGGAGAAAGAAATCAGTAATAACCGAGACTGTCTATATGGAGCACTAAGCCATCAATTAGAAAGAGAAAACAGGCACAAACCAACGATATGAAAAATCAAGAAAAATGTCCATTATACTATTAGGAGACTTCAATGCACATATACTCCACACATGGCCTAACGAAAATGGAAACGCGCTGAAAAACCTAGCACACATGTTTGACTTAAAAATAAAAAATACATGGAGCAAAAGTCAAACCTGCATTGACACCTGGAGTAATGGAAGCTCAATCACACAAATAGACCATATCCTGGTTAGCAGAGAGATATGGGTAAGGATCAAGAAGGCTAAAGCAAAAAGGACAGCAGAAGAAAGCGCTAACACTGAACAGCAGCAAACTAAAAATGGGGAGATCATGTTACACGTGGAAAATAACAATCGAGAGGATCAAAAAAAAACTAGGAAAGAAAGCGAGGAAAAAAGACATGCGTCATGTGGCTCTCGCTGCTGACAACAAGCATGACCCAAATCCAATCCAGCATCGGAGACCGAGAAATAAGAAGACCCAGCAAAAGAAGATTTGAAGAAGCAGAAACACAAAAAGAAGAGCACAAACACTCCATACCAAGACACAGCACATATTTCACACGAAGATTCAGAAGATGCAGATGCCCAGAACCAAAAACACAAAAAAGGGAGCTTAAACGCTCCCTCACGACACAATGCGGTAACACATCTCATAAATACCTACGCCTCCCATCCAATATTCCTTTACCATGCGCCATGTGGCTCTCGATGCTGGCAACAAGCATGACCTTAGTCCAACCCAGCGTGGACGTAGCAGGTCCAGCTGTATAACCCTGGGAGTGGCACGCTGGTAAATCAATCAATAATCAACTAATAGAATTTTGTCAAGTAAGTATATGTAATCTTAAAATAAAAATATATACTTATGCCGAACCCTATATAAAACAAATATGGGAGCAAAATACAAATACCTAGTATAAAATAAATAAATAAATTTAGTTTTCTTCATTAGTGTCTAATTCTTCCGAGTCCTCATCGTTGCTTTCATTACTAACACTTGTAATGACTGGCATAACTTCTTCAGTATGAACCTCTTGATCATATGTCTCTAAAATCAATTTATTTGTGTGATTTACACCAAAGATCTTTAACTACTAGATGGTTTAACCCATAAGGAATTCGTATATGACGAAGCTGCAAACATCTCAACGAAGAGAGCAATATTAACACGCCTCAAAAAGCGAGACAGCAATGCTGGAATTGCCGAACTTTAACGTTGCTAGTGTCGGGAAAGTTCGAGTTTGTCAACAAGATTTTATGCTCTTAAAGCACAAGCGCAATCAAATCTTAACCGGCACTAACAATTGACCGGAGCAACCAGTGGTGTTGCCAGACTGTCACCATTTTCTCTACATATTCTGATAGCTCAACGTTATTGCGTTTGACCACTTTAAAATTCCCCGCTTTAAGCGGCTTTTGTCTCTGATTTGACAACGTCGCGAAGGTTTGCGACAGGATACCAACTAGAAGCGAGGCATGCGCATAGATAACTCGCGTATTTGGAGTTGGGTCCGGAGCGGAAGCAAGGTGGGAGAGATAATGGGCGGTTCTTTGCTTGAAATGTTTTACACAGAATTGAGATAGAGTTGAGCGATCTAGGAGTTAAAACATCTTTGATTTACACACGTGGACCAAATTGAGCTCGACACTTGAAATAAAACCTCATTCCACATAGCAAGAACAGCTTCGTCACTAAAACCCTCTTTCCCGATGTGTTTGTCGTAATACTCCTTACAAATTCCCCAAACAAGTTCTATTGGGTTGAACGGACAGTGGTATGTTGGAAGCCTCATGTCCATGCTCTCTAATTAAATTGTCGACAACATAGTGTTGCTCTGTTCTGTTAGCTCCAGCTATTTGGAGCAATTCGGATTTAAATGCGGTATCATTGAAATCTATGTTTTTGGTCTTTAACCATGTTTGTATTTTTTCTTTCGTCCAAGATCGGGTTGGTTGTTTCTGGAATCATCTTGCCAAGAACGTTTTAATCCTCCTCTGCCAAGTTTCGTCTAAGAATACTACATCTTTGAGGGCATCACTTTTCAAATTTTTACGTATTTGCGTAAAAACTCTAGCCGTTTTAGATAAACTTGTGGTCTTTCAGACAGTACCTTTCTATTGCCATCTTTTATAAAGGAAAAGTCTATTTTTTTAATCACTTTATATAAACTGGTACGGCCAATATCAACTGTTGCTCTAGATTTTAGCTCTTTTAAAAGGATAGCCAAGGAAATACGTTTACGATCAGACACCATATTGTAAATAGCATTTTTTATCTACTCTTATTAGGTTATACACTAATTAATGAACTGCTTTTGATCAATTAATAGTATCCATAAACAAACAGCGTGAGTTATAATGCGTGAGTTATTATAACTCACTAGGTATAGAGCCAATCACTTTTATCTTCATGCCTAGCCTGTCCAATCGACGTAACGCGCAACAGACGAAGGTGGAGCCAGGGAGGTAGTGACAGATTATTCGCGTTAATATCTATAAAGATTTTCTGAAATGTCACAAAGTGCTACTTTTGATTCGTTCGTGCCGAGCGGAATTTTCAAATTTCTCCGTGCAATTTACGATCAGGTTTATCTGGAAGACTTCCTCTTTACGTCGCGACGTCGTACGGCCGTCCCAATGGTGTTTTTCGAAAAATATGAACGTGTCAAGATTGCATGTTTTTGCAATTTTTTCAACTCCGAAAGGTAAGCTGTTTTTTGTTATTTTTCGCAGATATCTCCAAAACAGTGGAGTTAGCTCGAAATAAAAAACAAGGTCAAACGAGTATTTTCTATTACGAATCTTTTGCTACTATCAGAATTTTTTTTTTTTTTTTTTCGTTTCGGAGATAACTACTGAAATGTTGGCCATGTACGGCAAAAAATCGCAAATTTTGAGCTTCTACAGTTGGCAACTTTTTAATCTTGGCTCCTACGCCAAAAGACTACTCTGGTTGATTTAAATAGAATTAAATTGATAAAACTTTTTTTTTTATTTTTTGAATTCCGACAAAAATGAAGGAATTAGAGGGGGCGGGATTTGGGACTTTTTTTCTCGGTAAAATTTCTCCATTTTATCACCGTCATTAATCGGTAATTAACTTAAATCGATCTCATATACGATATTCACTTAATATTATGTACTACTTTGACGCTTCGTTAATCTTGGCCCTTCGAAACAAAGGTTTCTGAGAAAAATTATTTTTTTAAGATTTACATACACTCTGTAGGAAAACGTGTAATTTCTTACATTTCCTCGAATATCTCGATAATTATCGTTTTTTTTTGAAAAATTTGTAGACAGCTTATGTAAAGAGAGTTAATTGAGCTTTCCGATGCTTTTTTAGATTTTTTCTTACATTTCCTCGAATATTTTGATAATTATCGTTTCTTTTTCGAAAAATTTGTAGACAGCTTATGTAAAGAGAATTGATTGAGCTTTCCGACGCTTTTTTAATTTCTTCTCTAACAAAAAAAACAATACTTTTGACCGAATATGCGCTCCGGGCTATTGCAGTTCGCGGAGAAGTTTTGCATTTTCCGCCGCGTAATATTAATCTACAAAGCTGATTTTTTGTCTACAAGCAGTTTATGCACTATTTCGATTAAAAATTACAGTCTACCTCCGCTTAAAGGTGGCTAAATCTTTGAAGACAACAAATATAAAACAAAAATGAAATTTTACAGTTAATTTTATTAACAAACAGTAATTTAAACAATATTTTCTCAATTTAATGTTTATTGTTATAATCGTAGATAAAGTATAGTATTCAACTTGCGGTAATGGTAATAACTCACTTGATGAATTACAGCACTCGCCTACGGCTCGTGCTGTAAACTTTCGTCTGCGTGAGTTATTACTTACATTACCGCTCGTTGAAAAATATACTATTATTTCATATTTTACAACATCGTGTAACTCTGTTTTGGACTTTTTACGATTCCGTTTAACCGAAGCTTGAGGTTCCACATTCTCTTTGTCGTTTTTAGCTATTTTTCTTACAGTCTTTTCATTGATTTTTAAAGCCTCGCTCACTTGGATTTGAACAGCTTTTATTGACAATAAAGGTAAAAAATTTTCATTTTCCTTTTGAAAATATTCCAACAAATTCAAAACTAACTGCTGTGATTGTGGATTTAAAAATTCACCAGGATGCGTGTTTACTATTTTAACAAGAGAACAATACGAAAATTGCCCTCTTAGGCACTAATTGAAATAAGTGCACTATACCTGCTATACCCGACTTCCGAGAAAATCGACCCGCCCCTGGAATCGCCAGCCGCATTCGACGACGACATGCGTTACGCAAATTGGTTTGATGTCGAACAAGAAAAATGCCGCACGTCTGTCATAACTTGAGCAGAAAGATTAAAACTTACGTTACATATTAGGTTACAAACAATATTTCAATAAAGAAAAGGAAGGATAGAGCTCCGGACGATATTCCTTACACTATACGACCGGGATTCTATCAGCGAACAGACTTTATATATGGTAATATTAACTAGGCTGATCCTTGAGTATCTGTAACTATTTCAATTTCTCTACCATATTCTGAATTTATAAATTGGCATTTAGGCTTTTACAAGTTAATCAGACAGAAAAATTCTCCAGGTAGAAATGACTTATAAGGACAAATTATATAAATTTAGATCATACAGACGCATATTAAACACATTTGCTCTGAGAATATATAAACATACTTAGTTAACATGTACTTACCATGTGTCGCTACTAAGTCGCAACTTGTAACTAATTTGAGAAATCAAAATGATGCAATTTACAATGTACACTTCAATAGTTACACTTATTCAATCTTTCACAGAGTACGTTCTCCTTAACTAAACTTTTACCTTCATTTTCCAATTAAAAATAAGGATTCAATATTTATTCTAATAATAAGAATCTTGCTTCTATAGATAGGCAAACGGGATATATCGTTGAGATATTTATATTGCTGAGATATGTAGCGTATTCACTTACATAATATCGATTATTGAATGTTATATTTGAATTTTAATATAAATGTTAAGAAAATTTAGATTTTCATTTTGATTATGGATAAATCTCCATAATTAAACCCCGTGGTGGCCTTGTAATAGATTTCAAGCTATCAAGTTGAATTTCACACCTTAAAAGTCATTAGAATGTCAAACCACAAAAGAAGATGCAATATCCGAGGTATCAATAGTTTAGGGTATACCGTATACTGAGGTCGTGCAATTTCAAGTCAAGAATTCGTATTAGATAGAGGGAACTTACAGAAGGCGAGATTTCAGGACCATTATGAAACACTAGAACCATCGCTAGATCCCCCACCACAGCCCGACAGTCTGAACAACCCCAAGTTTATATCCAGAAGACTGTTCCTTTTTATTTATCTTGCACGTGTGTAGGTGAGCACTCTGCTTATACAACTCCCTGCACTATTAAGCCATCTTGTTAAGGTATCAATTTATTTGCTAGTTTTATGTGACATAACATCATTATCATTATGAATGATCAATTTACAATTACTGAAAGACGCTCAATCTAAGGATTATGAACTTTCAAATTTACCTACGCACAGTCAAATACATGTTATTTTATCACTTTCCTATTTATTCACTCAAATACACACTACCGTGTCACCTATCTGTCAAGCCTTACTTTTTAAAAGTTCGCTTTAATATTGATACTTGGTAGGTTGATTTTTCTTTTTGGAGGGGGAGTACTTACATATATTACCGTTATGGACATAAAAATCAGAAAAAAAAATTGCATGTGAATTTTAATGTAAATTTTAAAAAATATGGATTTTCATTTTTAATTATGGATAAATCTTCAGTAGAACGAAGGAGCGATGAGAGTAGCTGCAGGCTTTGTCAGTCGCCTTTATCGGCTTTGGTTGCTTAGTCGGCAAACTTTTTGACTACCCGTCTTACCCCACTCACTCCTCCACAATCTCTTGCCTCGACTATAGTCGCAAAGATAGTCTGAACTACATCTACTATGAAATAAATTTTAAATATTAATTAAATCCAAGGTGTGGTAATAATTCGGCTTTAAACTGTAGGCTCCTTTTCCTCTATTTAAACAAATTGGGATTTCCTGGATAGAGGGTTACTAATACAGGTAACGGGTACATAAAAATTTTCATTAAATATTTTAATTTGACCTAGGTATATCTTTCTTAACTTAAATTTACTTTGTATTGTTGTAGTTTATATATGCTTTTCTTTCTTCAATCAAATGTTCAATGGGCAAGGAACGGAATTTATTAAACATAACCGATGTTATTGGAAAAGTATTAACCATTGCCATAACTATTTACAAATACTAAATCTGATTAATCCGCAATGTTATACAACCCCCACGTTCCTTACTAACTAATATAGTATGTCGGTATATCGTGTATAACATACGTACTTTATTGAGAAACATGCCGCGAAATACGTATAATAAATTATTGAAGCACCCAGTTGCCAATTATTTTTTATTCAACTCATGCACATTTTTACAGTTTTATACATTTTCTAGACGGACCCAAGAAGGAATAAAATCTAATAATAATAAATTACTCCTTACTTGTTACAAATCAATTATACTCTATATGTGTAGGTATCTGAATGGTACCAATTTAAGTTTGTGGAGTAACATCTTTATTGATGGAGGCTACTAGAAAAAATGACGGTTACAAAACCAACATTCACAGCTGTTACACCAAGTTTATTAGCTTCTCACACCTACGCAAATACTTCAACATTATTTTAATACACATACATATAAAAAATTAGTTTAATTATTACATATATTGTTTGCCGGGTACAAACATTCTAAAATGGTTGGTAGTAACAATAAGTCTTGTTACATTAAACACTTCCTTAAAGATAAAATTGCCAACGTGGGAATTGGCTAAGTGAGTGTCGTTGTATAATATAGGTAAAATAGACAACAAGGAATAGTAAGATAGTCCATACTTAAAAAGGGGTCATTAAAAATACTAGTACAGGAACTAAATGTTTTAACTTTGGAATAATGTCATATGAATTAGATTTCATTTATGTTTGTCAATTTAATAGAAAATGCATCACAGAAAAGTTTCTAAATTATGTGCGGGCTTACACAGTCAAAAATAATCCTTATTTGGGGGTGATATTGGAATTGATATTAGAACTTTCTACTAGAATTAGAACTACAAGAGGTTATTTTTTGCACGAAATGCTCTTAAAATACTAAGTTTCGATAACTAAGTAGAAAAAGAAGTAAAATAAAATTATATAAATATTTTTAACAAAAAGCTTCTATTTGAAAAAACTACTAAAAAGTAAAAATAATTTTTTTAAAATTCATACACCTGGAGACCAAAAGCTTTGGGGACGGTCATATAGCACTATTGCATAGTTAATTTGCTCAACTGACCGCCCCCAAAGCTTTTGGTTTCCAGGTGTATGAATTTTAAAAAAATTATTTTTACTTTTTAGCAGTTTTTTCAAAATAAAAGCTTTTTCTTAAAAATATTTTTTTAATATAATTTTATTTTTTACTTTTCAATCTACTTATTTTACAGACAAAACCCTTTTATTTGCCGCCGCCATCCACCTCTTCCCTCTCCCATCTTCTCACCTAGCTAACACTACTTCCCACCCCTTTCCCACCACTTCCCACCCCTTCCCCTGCCTTTCCCCATCGCTCCCTACCTCTTTCCACCCCATTCCCACCTCTCTCCACCCCTTTTCCACCTCTCCCCACTCCTTCCCATCTCTACCCACCCCTTCCCACCTTTTCCCTTTTCCACCTCTTACCACCCACCCGCCCTTTCCAATTTCTTCCCACCTCTTCCAACCCCTTCCCCACCTCTTCCCACCCATTCCCCATCTTTTTCCACCTCTTCCCACTTATCCCACGTCCGCTATATTGAATTTAGAATGACGTCACATACTTTATCGTATTTTACTCGTCAAACCCTTTCATTTGATACCCATATCAAGGGGGTTGTGACTAAAAAGCCGATCCGTCATCTTGGGACATCCGCCATATTGGATTTACAATGACGTCACATTGTTTATCGTATTTTGCTCGTCAAATCCTTTCATTTGATATCCATATCAAGGGGTTGTGCCTAAAAAGCCGATCCGCCATCTTGGGACGTCCGCCATATTGGATTTAGAATGACGTCACATTATTTATCGTATTTTACTCGTCAAACCCTTTCATTTGATATCCATATCAAGGAGGTTGTGACTAAAAAGCCGATCCGCTATCTTGGGACGTCCGCCATATTGAATTTTGAATGACGTCACATTGTTTATCGTATTTTACTCGTTAAACCCTTTCATTTGAGACCCATATCAAGAGGGTTGTGACTAAAAAGCCGATCCGCCATCTTGGGACGTCCGCCTTATTGGATTTAGACCGATAATGGCTATACTATGTTGCATTGTCACCGGACTTATACACGTGTGCCAAATTTCAAAGCACTAGCTTAATTAGAACTAGTCGAAATTCAGCTTGCAAGATTTGACCTAAACTAACAAACAAACATACAAACACACATACAAACATTGCAAGTTAAATAAAAGCTTTTAAAAAACAAATTCACCTCTTCACTCTCCTCGCCAAAAGTTATTTAAATAATTAAAGAAACTTTTAATATAAAAAACGTAATATTGTCTGGATAGTGATATGCACACCGTACACCCTAAGAAGAAATATTCAGAGGTGAGAAATATTCATCTGAACTGACTAAATCACCTTATTATGATAAAAAAACGTTAAACTGGGTGATTAAGGATTTCTTTTGCAATTAAAACCATTAAAAACTCTAAAAAGATAAAATCCACCACTTTAATTGGTGGGGATGGATGTAAGAGTATTCAGAAGTAATCACATTTCATCCTGATAATAGCCATTTAACGAAGAATTTTGTTTTTTTTTTTTAAATAAATAAATAACCGTATATTAGATATTGTAAACTTGGGGGAAGTGGGGTGAATTTAGAATTTTTGCTTCTTTTTCTATTTACCTAACGAAACTGAGTATTTTGAAAGAATTTCCTGCACTAAAGAATAATAGTCCACAGTATACCGCCATTTTTTTTAATGGATTAGTAACAGGCTGAATTTTCGTGAGTAGCTTCGTTTTGACGACACGCCCAACTTTTCTCTTTGCGAAAATTCTCGGTAGTGGAAGCTAATAACTGCGCTTAGGTGTATATGTGTCGATTGGGTGAGTGTTCAAATTTTATTAGTAAAAGTTAGTTTTTTAGTCAGATCTTGAGATAATTTGATAAATAACACGAAAAAACGTTTGTCCTACAAAATCAATGGTTTGACCGAAGCGTCCCCCACCCTTAACATGTCCAAATAACGAGGTCAAAAAATGCTTAGTAACCAGCTGACTTTTTTACTACTGCTTAATAAATGTTTTTAAAATGAAATGGCCACTTTGTCGTACAAATTGAATGATATGTTTTTCCACTTATTTTGAAATTTTCATAGGTAAAGTTTTACATTATTTTTCATTCGTTAAACGTTTGTTAAAGAGTTTGTTTTTCGCTTGCCTTGGCTACGTTTCTGCGAGTTAATTAAAATAAACCCCATGTTTGTCCACAACAACATATCGCCAAAATAATTTGACAGGTTGGCGGATTGTCTAATTCGTGCGTAATAAAGAGTGACTATGGAGTGTTTTTTATGCAATTTACTGTCTGGAGAACCCAATTAAGCAAACACGTAAACATTAAAAATAATATTACATTAGAATTGTAAAGAAAATTTTTCGGTCTTGTAGTCGAACATTTAATAAAACATATAAAAGTGCATGATAAATTCAACTATTCGCAACGAATGTAAATTTGCAAATCAGAGTTTAAAATCAAGGGAAATGTTGTTTTTTTTGATAATCTGAATCTATGTGCTAGATATCAGAATTCCGTTTAAGTAATAAAAGTATATTAATTTACCAAAACCGCAATTATAAAATAATTCCTTACTTAAAATAATTTTTGTCGGACTAGCGATACATACCAATTTTCTTGTAGGACACTATTTTATTTGGGCAGATAATACACTAACCTATCATGTGTTATCTTTGTCCTACAGTTACTAATGAGAAAAGTGTTACCGTGGAACTGACAATTTCCGAGCGTAGGACTGGAAAAACATACCATTTAATTTGTAGGACAATGTGGCCATTTTATTTTAAAAACATTTATTAAGCAATAGTAAAAAAATCAGCTGGTTACTAATCATTTTTTTGACCTCGTTATTTGGACATGATGGGGGGTGGGGGACGCTTCGGTCAAACCATCGATTTTGTAGGACAAACGTTTTTTCGTTTTCTTTATCAAATTATCGCAAGATTTAACTAACAAACTAACTGTTACTAATAAAATTTGAACAATCACCCAATCGACATATATACAACCAAGCGCAGTTATTAGCTACCACTCCGGAGAATTTCCGCACAGAGAAAAGTTGGGAGTCTCGCCAAAACGAAGCTACTCACGAAAATTCAGCCTGTTACTAATCATTAAAAAAAGGGCGCTGTACTGTGGACTATAATTTTTTGTTGCAAGTTCTAATATCAATTTCAGTGCCACCCCCAAATAAGGATTGTTTTTTTACTGTCTTCCCGATGTTTTTAGCTAATTCGGATGATAGATTCGTATTCAGCGCCCCAAAATTAGTAAAAAAAAGATGGTTTCCACACTTTACTACGGATGAGCCAAAAAGGACCTTTTTTAACATTGTTCTTTGAGAAGAAAAGGTTATCTACAACTTCTCATATAAATAAATTGTGTTTAGGTTATAACGACTTGAAAATTGCGATTAGAGCTAGAAAAGAAAAAGGTATTTCAAAACGGTATTCGTCAAATAACTCGAAAAGTGAAAAAATGCCAGAGAGAGAGAGAGATAAGAAAGTTACTAAACTGAGGATGATTTTTTTTATTATGTCTGTAAAATTAATGGTTTCGTAGATTTAGAAGTATAAAGATGGCGTTCGAATGTTCATTAGAGAAAGTATTTAGTTCAAATGTTTAATATCTCATAAACTATGGCACTTACGTTAAAAATGCTATCGACCAAAATAAAAGAGTATTAATTAATCTCGAATTTTAAAAAATATTTCTATAGCATAAAAAATAAAGAGATTGTGTCAGAAAGAATGTGCTCCTTCACATGTTTTTAATAAAAACGACCCTATTTTGTCACCAAGTACTCATTAATTAAAAAAATATGATTCTCAAATAGTGTTCCAAATTTTTTCGTGCGTTTACAGCTTTAGAAGAAAAATGCATTTTAAACTATAAAAGGTACAATTATTGTTTCTTTGCAAATATGTCAATAAATATTAGTTTTAGCAAAAAATGGTTAGAGAGAGCGTCCGAAATTTCAAATATCTTATAACTACAACACTTGCGTCAAATATTCTAATGGTCAGAATTAAAGATAATTAATCAAGCTTTAAAATTAATTTCTCTATCATCAAAAACAAAGAAGTTATGGCCGAAGCAACGTCCATCTTCACATTTTTTAAAGCAAGATGTCGCCATTTTGTTACTGTAATCGTCCAGTAATTAAAAAAAAATCTCAAAAATACTGTTCTTTATTAATACACAGCGGCATTCCAGGTGCTCATCTGTTTTGTCTGTTTAAAACACTTGCTTTGGAAAAAAATTCCTTCCGAAATATTGGAGCGGCCATTTCGATTTTTTTTTTTAATTTTGACTTCATGTTCATAATCAGCTAACTCAAAATCATAAACATCCTACTTTTCTAAAATAAATCAACAATACCTTTTTAAATATTAAATATCTAAATTAAGAGGTGGTTTTCACCCTTTGGGAGTACATGCACTAAATAAAACCGCTGCCCAAGGAATCACTACTTCCACATCCAGATTTTTTATCCACGTCACTCACAACGAAAAAATTTTGTGTGTGGAAATAATTGTTTATGGAACTTTAATAATATAATATTTGAAATCCTCTACCCCAAAAACCCATAAAACGATACCCCACATCGGTAGCGGGGTGGGGGTGGTGATAGGGGGTGGTAGTGGGGGTGGATGAAGTAAAAAAACATTTTGAGGTTACTGATTCTTGTACACACACTAAATCACATTTTTTTTTCATCCCTTTTAATAATGAGGTGGGGGTGGTAATGAGGGTGGCTAATGCCAATTTTTTTTTTTGAGACCTTAGCTTCTCTTATTTATATTAAATATCAATTTTATGGACTCTTACCTGCTTGATTTACCTATTTTTTCCAAATTTACCCCAATTTACCCCCCAACCCTTCGACGGAACAAGATGAAAATATAATCTAGTTCTAGATCTCGTTAAAGTACATATGTGTACCAAATTTCAAGTCAATATCTCAAACGGTTCCAGAGTAAACGTGCGCATAAAAAAAGTTACAGACCGACAGAACGACAGACCGACAGACAGAAATTTTTTTCGCTCAAACTTAAAATCTCGACGTTTCGTGACATTCTAAGCCTATTTGAACAATAAAAATTTTTTAAAATTTTTTTGTCGTTACTATACTTCCACTGGATGTGGAAGTAATAAATATAAAGTTACCTTTTTTAAAATAGATAAAATATCATTTTATTATTTTTTTTTTGTTGATTTACGATAAAAATTGATGGAGATACAGCAAATTAAATATTTTTCTCTTATGGATGGAATTGTGATTGTTGCGTTTTACTAGAAAAATACGCATTAAATAAAAACATTTACTTAGTATCAAAAATTATATCCTGCTAGCTCATGTATATTTATAGGATGTGACACTACTAATCTTATCTTGGAGAAGAGAAAGCGAATCATAAAACTTCTAGAGCAATAACCAGGGTTGAAAAGTGTCATTGGCAAGTTGAAAGACGTAAAGTCCACAAGGACGCACATAAAAAAGGTTATTTTCATTTTTATACGTATAAGGATACGAAAAAATCTCTCAACGAGTATTGATTCGAACAGTACGAAGACTTTGCAAAAAGAGACGCTAAAACTGGAATCGTTACCAACAAAAGTTGATGAAAGTTCACCACATTCATTGAGAATTTATTCCAAATCCAAACGTAGCTTGGCATTAAAAAAATCAACCAATCAGATTGGGGATGGAAGAAAGTTAACAAAGCTCTTCTGTCTATAACTACCACTAAAGAACCAGCTTTAAATATTATATCAAATTTAATATCATACGTAGGCGATTGCTCTGGCAAATGTGGGTGTCGGAAAGGTGGTTCAAATTGTACAATACTTTGCAAGATCTATCACTGGGTTCAATATCTAAATTCAACTGTTCTTGTAGCAGATCTTAATGATATTGAATAATCTGCTGTCGAATATACAGATGAAAATGATAAAAGTTCATAAGAGTGAAAATGAAACTGATGATGAAAAAAAATTGCTGTAATAATATAAATGTATTTTTCTAATGTTAACGCTTTATAGTGCATAAGACTCTATTATTATTTTGAGTTGATATTTGTATAGAGGTTTGAAGTATTTTTTGAAAATTTTCTATTCCTTAATCGACAATTGAAGCTGATGACCTTTTTGCATGGTATATTATGTTTCATTGTACTACAATTTCTAGTAATAGAAATAAAGAAAAAAAAACAAAAGAAAACATTGAACTGCTAGAGTTACCTTTGGACTAGACGACCCTGAGAATTGATCATTTTCATAACACTCAAGATGTCTCCTTTGTGCCAATTGTATGTTTCTTCACTAATATTTTCAGCTGAATTTTCTAACGACATTGACTTCGCTACTGGAGTCTACAAGTTTAGGTATTTAATCTGACAGAATCATCACCTTCCTTCTCAAATCTATCCTGCCGACTAGCTGAGGGTAATTGGTGGGAGAGATCTTTCTTTTTTGTCTCTAAAGGACAAACTAACATCAGGATTACCGTCAATATTTGAGCCCACTGTCTATTTATCTGTGATTTTATTGAGTTCAATAGTCACTACCTCACTTACTAATTAATAATACATTGGATTCTCTTCGTTTTATTTTGCTAAAAACTTGATATTTTATGATATAAAATATCAAACGATTTTAGTGTCTATTATCTATTACTTCCACATCTAGAAATATAGTAACGCAAAAAAAGATTTGAACATTTTTTATTATTCAAATAGGCTTAAAATGTCATGACACGTCGAAATTTTAAGCTTGAGCAAAAAATTCTGCCTGTCGGTCTGTCTGTCTGCCTGTAACTTTTTTATGCGCACGTATTCTGTGAACAATTATTTCCACATAGTGGACTGTAAACATAATATCGTAATTTTTCGCGTTTTAAGAGGTTTAGATAGTAAATTTAGATATGGAACTAATGATTCCTTAGGCAGCGGTTTTTTTTAAGTGCTACTTCCGTTAAAAGATTTAAACAAACCGTTTAGTTTTTCGTTATAAATTCACTTTATTCAACAACTAATTTCGTTCACCCTGTATAAAGTAGCGATCATATGCAATGTCACTGCTAAGCTCTAGTTGCATCATTCATTATTTTACATATTCGTCAGGTACATACTTCATTTCATGAATCAGAATACTTACATTATTGTGGTGCAATCTTCAACTTGAGGAAATTAAATAAAACAACTAGAGCTTCTGCTTGCAATCTTGCAAAATATATATTTACCGCGTTTGTCTACATAAGAGTAAATAAATTTCTCATAAAATTATCGGACGATCTGACAGTTACAAATGCATATAATGACGGTTTCTTTTCGTAGAAGGAAATTGCTCTTTAAAACAACATCTGCAATAGAGTCATTATTTGTACACTTGCAAAATGTAACAAAAAAGGTCAAAAAGTTTAATAAGTTATAATTTCTCTACTATAATGGAACAAGGATAAAAAATTATATGCTACATTTTATAACAATGAGCATCCAAATGAATAATAATTTGTTTCATCCTTGGGACATTAAAAGTGCTGCCGTAGTAAAAATGTGCAACGAGTAGGAGATTTTGATTTAATTAATAAAGCCTGTTAGCCCAGGGTCGATTCCTCATGTTATATGAGTGATGCTCAACAAATTAGAGACAAGCTGAAATTTGGTATGGTGCTTTGTTTTGAGGTGCTAAATATACTCTGAAACCCCAGCAGTGAGTCGTTGAGCCCGTCCCCCCAAAACAACTCCCAAAAGGGGGGTAAAATTGTCCTTTTTTTACTTTTTTCTTTATAACTCAAAAACGAAGCATTGTAGGAAAAAATTTCGAGAGGCCAAAGTTGAAGAGCAGAAAATTTTCTATCAATTAAGTCTATTGTTAGAAATTTTGACCTAGCAGTGGCGGAGCAATGAATTTTTAATATATTTTTATTGAAAATGTTAATATTTTATAGTTAGGATTAATTATTATTAAAGTATGTAATAATCACTGGATAAATCAATATTATCCAAAAATATTATACAGTGGCGCACAAAAGAGGTTTTATGAACCAAAATAGTTGAGCAAAATCGCAGGTCTACGAGCAAAAGAATAGTACCCCTTGTATCTTTTTCGAATTTATCTGCTGTGAGGATACCAAAAGCAGATTTTTTGTTAAATAGCACCAACAAAAACAATTTTATATGTGCCTTCGGAAAAATGTTGTTTGAAAATGGAACTAATGTAAAATACTCAGATGGTGATGCCCATACTCTCATTGTAATGACAGCATTGACAGCATTGACAGCAATAGCAATTAGTGAGAATTCTTCTGAAGATGCGGTAGCAGTAGTTAGCAATGATACACACCTCATGGTGTCATTAATCCATTATTGCCAGAAAAGATTGTTTATGGTTCGTCCGGGAAAATCATCAAAGCCAAATAAAATAACCGACATACCAACCTTACAACAAAAATTTGGAGACCTAAAAGATGTTTTATATTCTAAGTTTGCACGCTATGTTCGGTTGTGACACCACGTCTGCATTATTCAATAAAGGGAAAATTAATTTTGTAAATACCACCAAGAAAAATAGTTAGGTAACTTGCTAAAAGAATTTTATAACCCTCAGGCTACAAAGGAGAAATTAGAAGCAATCATAACGCAATTATTTATAACAGCATATGTCAAAAACTCATCAAATACAGATTTGGATAGTTCTAGATACATTCTTTATCATCAGTACGTACGTAAACGAAACCTTAGTATTGATTTTAACTTGGCCACATTACCACCTACGTCAAACAGCGCAAAGTGTTAGATTTTTTTTAGATTAGATTTTTTAGAGTTTTCCACCAGGTAAGTCAAAGTCATGCAACTAAAACTTCAGGTCATATTCTTTTCAACTTTTTAGGTACAAACGTGTTTAAATAACCATTTACCACCGCGAGATTGAGGTTGGAGTCTAAAAAACCAAGAACTGCAGCCAATTCATTCCGACCAAAACAGTGCCTACATAGATTCTACAAAAATTTTGTTGTAGTTGTTCATCAGGAGGACGTAAAAAGTACGTGCATGCAAACGAAAGGGCCTGAAGTGCACTATGGCATGTAGTCAATGCAGTGAAATTACTTTCTAAACCGGGCTGTAAATTTGGACATAGACGAAGAAGAAGATCTTTACAAGTTGTTTGTTTTTTTTAAATCCTATTTTAAAATTAAAATGTTTTGGTTTATTTAATTTTTATTATTATACCCACCACAGAGTACTCTCAAAAATTTATAGCCCTATAGTGCTACACTGTATTACTATATGTGAGGTGGAAAGCAAAAAGGAACCTCTTGTCGGCAATTTCCGATTTTTAGTTATTGATATTAAATGAATTAAGCTCTAATTCTTAACAATTTGGTGCAAAAATCATGTCTCTATGATTTTTTTTTGTTTAAGTTACTAGTGCGTTTATGAAAAGGGACGTCTTGTCGGTCTCCTGTTATTTCTCCATAAACGTCTGACTGCTTTATCGATTATTTTAAGTGTTTCATTCAATCATATTGGTTTTGTAATCGATTACAACTTGTAAAGGACAAAATCTGAAAATCAATCATTTTGACCCAAACCACTAATTTCAACTGTACTGAAAAACTGTACTGAAAAATTGACATCGCCGACAAGAGGTCCCTTTTTGCTTTCCGCCTCACATATATTTGATTAAAATTGAAGTTACCTAGCCAAAAAAACATAATTTAGCACTTCTTCGAAATATTTAGAGAAATACCCTAAATTTGAAAATTCATTGCTCCGCTACTGCTAACTCAAAATTTCTCAAAGTGTATGATAGGAAATTTTCTGCTCTTCAACTTTGGCCTCTTGGAATTTTTTCCTGCAGTGCTTTGTTTTCGAGTTATAAAGAAAAAAGTAAAAAATGGACCATTTTACCCCTACCTTTTGGGAGGACGGGCTCAACCACTCACCGCTGGGGTTTCAGAGTATATTTAGCTCTTCGAAACAAAGCAGCATACCAAACTTCAGCTTGTCTCTAATTTGTTGAGCATCACCTGGATCGACCCTGGGCTATGTTAGATAAAGCTGATAGAATCCCGGTTATATAGTATAAGGAATATCGTCCAGAGCTCTATCTTTACTTGTCTTTATTGAAATATTGTTTGTAACCTGTAATGTAAGTTTTAATCTTTCTGATCAAGTTACGACCGACGCACAGTGGGAAAAATATGCCCTTTTTTGGACAAAAATCTGCCGACAGTAGAGATATCAATCAAATTAAATGAAAAAATACCCTTAAGACGTTGTACTTTAGAGTAGTGCTGCGGCAAAGTGGCTTTGAGTTAACCTGACCTAAAAATCGCTGATGTTACTTCCACATCCAGTGAAAGTATAGAAACGACAAAACTTTTTAAAAAAACTTCGATTGTTCAAATAAGCTAGAATGTCATGAAACGTCGAGATTTTAAGTTTGAGCAAAATAAAATGTCTGTCTGTCTGTCGGTCTGTCTGTACCTTTTTTTGTGCGCACGATTACTTTGGAACCGTTTAAGATATCGACTTGAAATTTGACACACATATGTATTTTAGCGATATCTGGAACTATATTATATTTTCATCATATTCCGTTGAAGGGTAAATTGGGATAAATGGGGGTAAATAGGTAAATCAAGCAGGTAAGAATCCATAAAATTGTTATTTAGTATATACAAGGGAAGCTAATATCTCAAAGAAAATTTTGGAATTAGCCACCTCCATTACAACCGCCATTATAAAAGGAGGTGAAAAAAAAATGCGATTTAGTATGTATACAAGAACTAAAGGCCTCAATTTTTTTTTTACTTCATCCACCCCCACAACCTTCCCCCCTGTACCACCCCGATCCCCACTACCGATGTGGCATATCATTTTATGGGTTTTTGGGGTAGACGATTTCAAATATGATTTTATTAAAGTTCCATAAACAATTATTTCCACGTAAAAAATTTTTTTCGTTGAGAGACTTTGCTAGAAAAACTGGATGTAGAAGTAGTGATTCCTTTGGCAGCGGATTTTTTCTCTTTATTCTGCGTTTACCTCCTTGGTCGAGAGTCACTAACAAACGAAGTAGTGTTAATGTAAATTGGATATCAATTTCATTTTTATGGGATCATACAGGGGCGGATACAGGATTGGCTTCTGTGGGGGGGGGGGGGGGGGGGCACCGGAAGAAAATTCATAGTAATACTCTTGTTATGGATGTCTTTTTCTTGGACATGGCATATTTCTCACTTCTGGGGGGGGGGGCACGTGCCCCCGTACCCTCCCCCTAGATCCGCCACTGGGATCATAAATTAATTGCTTATAAGTTTCTTGAATCGTTTTTAACGTATGAACCATAACCCTTTTAAGGAGATAAAATAGGGGTGAAGGATTAATAAGGTGGTGAGAATTCGAGATTCAAGTGAAATAACGTTTAAGTGATCAAAAGTTGTTCTTCAGGGTTTTTTATGCTAATCTCATTTTTAGTCTTACTCGCATCCTATTGATCCTTCAAAGGAATGAAAACGGGGGTTGATCTAAAAATTACAATATTCCAAATACTCGTCACTAGTTGCGTTTAGACTTGTAAATATTATTTTACTAACAGGTAAAAACAAGAATAGTTTATTATCCACATGATTTTATTCCTATACATTCAGACTTACCTAATTAACAGCTTTAAACCTAATATAACCTACAAGTGAAACATTGTATGTATTAAATAACAGTCATAAACCTATTATCCAATTTCCGAAATAATTTTCCGCGCTGAATCCGAATCTGGCCTCAGAATTGGCCCATCATGTTCAGGATTTTGAAATATTTTAGGTTAAGTACTTAAAAAATGACTTTTTTGGCAACTTTTGAGGTTATGTATAGGATTCAAAAAATGTTTCAACTTATTTCTAATAAATACATTATTTAATCTTCCTCTTTAAAATAAGCTTTCGAATGATCATCTACGAAGAAATAATTTTTTTTCACCCCCCTTTTATAAGGGGTAGTAATGCGGGTGGCTATTGCTATTTTTTTTTTCGAGACATTGGCTTCTCTTATATATACTAAATACCAATTTTATGGACTCTTACCTGCTTGATTTACCTATTTACCCCCATTTACCCCAATTTACTCCCCAACCCTTCAAGGGAATAAGATAAAAATATAATTTAGTTCCAGATACATATGTGTACCAAATTTCAAGTCGACATCTTAAACGGTCCCAGAGTAATCGTGCGCACAAAAAGTTACAGATAAGCTGACAGAAAGACAGACTTTTTTTTGCTCAAACTTAAAATCTCGACGTTTCATGACATTCTAAGCCTATCTGAGCAATAAAATTTTTTGTCGTTTCTATACTTCCACTGGATGTGGAAGTAATATCTGCGATTTTTAGGTTAGGTTATCCCAAAGCCACTTTGCCGCAGCACTACTCTAAAGTACAATGTCTCAAGAGTATTTGCCATTTTTTAAATTTAATTTTATTGAAATCTCTACTGTCGGCAGATTTTTGTCCAAAAAAGGCCATATTTTTCCCACTGTGCGACGTGCGGATTTCTATCGTTGGACAGCAAACCAATTTGCGTAACGCATGTCGTCGTCAAATGCGGCTGGCGATTCCAGAGACGGGTCGATTTTCTCGTTGGGTATATAAGTGCACTTATTTCAGTTAGTGCCTAAGAGGGCAATTTTAGTCTTGTTCTATTGATAAAATAGTAAACATGCATCCTTGTGAATTTTTAAATCCTCAATCACAGCAGTTAGTTTTGAATTTGTTGGAATATTTTCAAGAGGAAAATGAAAATGGTGGACCTTTATTGTCAATTAAAGCTGGTCAAAGGCGAGTGGGTGAGGCTTTAAAAATCGATGAAAAGACTAAGAAAAATAGCTAAAAACGACAACGAAAATGTGGAACCTCAAGATTCGGTTAAACGGAATCGTAAAAAGTCCAAAACAGATTTACAAGATGATGTAAAATATGAAATAAAAGAACGTGGCTGACAAAGATACTTTTAGCGGGGTTACAAAATCCAAGCATTAGTGTTTTAGATAATGCTAAGTACCACTCTCGGGTTGAAGAAAAACAATCAACCCGATCTTGGTCGAAAGAAAAAATACAAACATGACCAAAGACAACGATTTCAGTGATACCGCGTTTAAAGCTGAATTGCTAAAAAAACGGAGCTAACAGCACAGAGCAACACTATGACACTATGTTGTCAACAATTTAATTAGAGAGTATGGACATGAAGTACCACCATATCACTGTCAGTTCAACCCAACAGAACTTGTAAGGAGTATTACGATAAACACATCGGGAAAGATGGTTTTAGTGACGAAGCCGTTCGTGCTATGTGGAATGAGGCTTTACCTCAAGTGTCGAGCTCAATTTGGTCCAAGTGTGTAAGTCACACAAATAAATTGATTTTAGTATTTTAGAGACATATGATCCAGAGGTTCATACTGAAGAAGTTAAGCCACTCATTATAAGTGTTAATAATGAAAGTGACGATGAGGACTCGGAAGAATTAGACGTTGACGAAGAAAACTAAATTTATTTATTTATCTTATACTAGGTATTTGTATTTTACTGCCATATTTGTTTTATATAGGGTTCGCCATAATTAGTATTAAGTATATATTTGACAAATTCTATTATTGAATAAAAAAGATTTAGCTGCAACTATTTAATTGTATTTATTTTGTATATTTGCTGAATCATATTTTTTACTTGAAACCAAACAATTTAATATTATAATTTATTTATTTAACTTAAATTACTATAAATTTACAATAGATGTATTATACAGGGTGTTTCATAATTGAATGCTGATCCTAAAGGGCGATAATCCTTGGATAATTTTAAGAAAAATTCCTTATATAAACATAGGTCCGCAACCGCTTTATTTCTGAGATACAGGGTGTTGAAATTTAACAAAAAAAATCAGTTTTTCCCCAATATCTCTAAAACGTTTTTTTTTCAATTTTGGTACATGCAAAGTAAGCATAAAAATAAATTTTTTCCAGGATGAATGTTTTTAAAATTTTCATCAGTGGCGTTCCTGTCAACATGCCCTGCAATATTTTTAATAAAAAAATTCTACGCCACTTCTTTTTTAATAAAATTAAAAATGGTCCCTTGACTTTTTTCGCCCGGCGGACGGTTTTCGATTTAAAAAATAAAATGTATTCATTTGCTTGTCCGTATGCGAATTGAGCCGTTAAAGAGTAGAATAATTATCTAATAGGCTAGAAACATCTAGTATGTTAAGAACACATTTTCTTATTTTATGAACGTAAACAATTTTTCAGATACGTGTTTTGTGACATTATTTAAGTTATAAAACTTGTTTATTAATCAAAAACATGTTAAATTTTACAAATACCGAATCAGCAGACATGCATTACTTTTATGAGCTTGCTGACGGGAACGTACGAAGCCAGGCGACTGTATCAAGAGCGCTTCCCAAATAGAATTGTTCCTGATGCTCGGACGATTTCAAGCACCCACAGAAGGTTATGTGAAGCCAAATAATCACTTAAAAGGAGCACCTCGGACTGCAAGAACTCCAGCAATTGAGGTAGCTGTTTTAAATTCAGTTGAGGAAAATCCCGACCCAAGTACGAGGAAAGTGGCCAATAATTTAAATATCGCCCATGTTCTAGTATGGAGGATTCTACATGATTATTTATTATATGCCCATCACATTCAACGGGTTCAGGCTCTACTTCCTCGAGACTTTACATTACGAGTGAATTTCTGCCAATAGTTTCTCCAAAAAGTTACCCAAAATCCTTTATTTGACACGGAAATTTTATTCACGGTCGAAGTTACTTTTACGAGAAACAATATCAGAAATTTTCATAACAATCATTTTTGGATCGAGGAAAATCCGCATGCAATCGTGGAATCTCATAACCAGGTGCAATTCTCATTAAATGTGTGGGCTGGAATTATTGGAAATTACCTAATTTACCCTTTTTTCTACCAGGCAGATTAAATGGAAATGATTATCGCCGCTTTCTTGATGATAATTTGCCATTTCTGTTGGAAGATGGTCCTATTTTAATTCAAAATCGCATGTGGTTTATGCACGACGGTGCACCTACCCATTTTAGTGCTCGCGAGTATTTAAACCAAAACGTTAATAATCGCTGGATAGGTCGTGGGGAGCAGAGTCATGGCCAGCTAGGTTCCCAGACCTAAACAGTCTGGATTACTTTCTTTGGGGACATCTTAAGACCTTGGTTTACAGTCAGCCAATTCAAACTGAGGAAGAATTGCGAAACCGCATAATAGTTTCCTGTGAAGCTATAAGGAATACTCAAGGAATTTTCCAAAGAGTACGCGAGTCAATGAGAAGGAGGGCTGAAGCGTGCATACTTGCAGGAGGCGGCCATTTTGAACAATTAATTTAATTTTGGTATTTTTTGTTCAAAATAGTTAAAGTTTTTGAAATTAAAAAAATTTCTTTTTATGCGTACTTCTTACTAAAATTAAATAACAGTTACTAATAAAATTGCCTAGATGCTTCGGTTAGCACAAATTATGTAATTGAGACTAAGAGAAAAAATCGCATAGGGACAAGCAAATGAATGCATTTTATTTTTTAAATCGAAAACCGTCCGCCGGACGAAAAGAAGTCAAGGGACCATTTTTATGACAAGATAAACCGCAAATATGAAAATAATATTTATTTAAACAAAATAAAGTGGCGTATCATTTTTTTAATTAAAAATATTGCAGAGCATGTTGACAGGGACGGCACGGGAAAATTTAAAAAACATTTATCCTGGAAAAAATGTATTTTTATGCGTACTTTGCATGTACCAAAATTGAAAAAAAAAACCGTTTTAGAGATATTGGGTAAAAACTCATTATTTTGTTAAATTTCAACACCCTGTATCTCAGAAATAAAGCGGTTGCGCCCTATGTTCATATTTATATAAAAAAAATTTCTTAAAATCATCCAGGGATTATCGCCCTTTAGGATCAGCACTCAATTATGAAACACCCAGAATATGCTTATAATTCAATTACCTTCAAATAAATCTAAAAAATATATCAAGTAAAATATAAAACAAAGCGACGTCACTGTGCATTCGAAAACACCAACGAGCCTGCGGCATCTTAGTTCAGACGTTCGTGACATCACACCGGGACTCTTTCGGCGAACAGATTTTAGTAACAATATTCACTGAAAAAATTTTTGGATGAATTAAAATATATCAATTTTTCAAACGTCTTATCACTTATTACAATATTTGTGATAAGGAAGATGACAGTACAGTAACTTTTAATTTAGAAATATTGTTATATGAAATAAATTTCATTTTTGTATAATTTAATGGTAAAAGCATCTAACAAACATTTCTATATAATACGGGGGGTTTGCTATTTTGTAGCGGGTAGATGTCACCCCTTTTCAAGCAGTAGTATCCAAAGATAACCATTGAAACTAAGAGAAAATCGAATTTTAAGAAAAAAGTTCTAAGCAATTCTTAAACAACTTGAAAATTGAGATTTTAGCTTGAGAAAACAGACATCTCAAATCATTCCATTCCAACAAAATTTTATTATTGTTTTATAACATACAATGTATTTCAGACACCCCTGTCTGAACAACTTACACTATCAAACTTTAACCTAAACTCCTTTCATCCCGGGCCAATAAAAAAGG
This sequence comes from Rutpela maculata, assembly GCA_936432065.2. NCBI lineage: Eukaryota > Metazoa > Arthropoda > Insecta > Coleoptera > Cerambycidae > Rutpela > Rutpela maculata. The sequence goes on from OW386285.2 coordinate 56,174,976, forward strand.
TATTAACAAACATATTACTTCCACGTCCAGTGGAAGTATAGTAACGACAAAAAATTTTTTAAAAATGTTTGTTGTCCAAATAGGCTTAAAATGTCATGAAACGTCGAGATTTTAAGTTTGAGCGAAAAAAAAATTCTGTCTGTCTGTCGGTCTGTCTGTCTGTCGGTCTGTCTGTCTGTAACTTTTTTTTGTGCGCACGTTTACTCTGGAACCGTTTGAGATATTGACTTGAAATTTGGTACACATATGTACTTTAACGAGATCTAGAACTAGATTATATTTTCATCTTGTTCCGTCGAAGGGTTGGGGTGTAAAATGGGGTAAATTTGGGGTGAATGGGTAAATCAAGCAGGTAAGAGTCCACGAAATCGGTATTTAGTATATACAAGAGAAGCTAAGGTCTCAAAAAAAAAATTTGGCATTAGCCACCCCCATTGCCACCCCCATTACCACCCCCACCCCCTTATTAAAGGGGATGAAAAAAAAATGTGATTTAGTGTATGTACAGGAACCAGAAACCTCAAAATATTTTTACTTCATCCACCCCCCCACTACCACCCCCCTATCACCACCCCCACCCCACTACCGATGTGGGGTATCGTTTTATGGGTTTTTGGGGTAGAAGATTTCAAATATTATATTATTAAAGTTCCTTAAACAATTATTTTCACATACAAAGTTTTTTCGTTGTGAGTGACTTGGATAGAGAATCTGGATGTGGAAGTAGTGATTCCTTGGGCAGCGGTTTTTTTAATAAATGGATAATAAAACTTAACTAGAGGTGCAGCGCATTGTTTTAAATTTTGATAGCTGATACGAGAAAAGGAACCAAACCAAAAAACCCGCTGCAAAAAATGGTGGTTACTACTTACACCCAGTCTGAATTATGTAGAATTTTGTGGAGATTTGTTGGATGTAATCCACTAGTGGTGCTATGTCGTGACAATGTGTATATATATATCTCTGAGGGAGGAGGAATATATTGAAGAATCTGAAAGGAGGCGCATAAACTTCTGCTCTAACATTTTTAGTTTGTTTAGAGTTATGACCGCTTCAATGCACCACGCCGGTGTTGCGTATGGTTGTAAAATTTTGCTCAGAATTGACTTCTACTGACATGCCATTCAATTGACACTTCTACTGCAGCCCAAAATAATATAATTTATAAAATATTTAAATGGAGATTGTATAATTTAGCATAAATTAAGATTTATGTCATATTATGGTGTTAATGTGGTTAAGTAAACATTTTATAACATTTATCACAGGAGACAAATAAAATGTATCCACAACACATTAAGTATCTCAAATGGGAAGACGACCTACTGAGCTGAAATTGTTAAAAGTAACTTACATTCTTTCAAAAACTCTTTAACATATTAAACTATGCTTTAAAATATATAATACAGAGTTTTTTTGTTGGGGATTGATTAATTACAATATAAATAAACAAATAATTCCTTTATTCAGTGATATTGATTGATATACAAGGTGACTCAGAGTAAAATTCAGTTTTTAAAAATCATGACAAATGTATTTAAACTGTCCAAAAAATTTTATTTTAAAATTAAGATACTACATACATGCGGATTTTATTTTTTAAACACTACGTTATTCAAATGTCGACCATCTTGCCTACAGCTCTCCTCTAACTTGGTCCTTAAATTTTGGACAACTCGTCGACACATTTCAACATTAGCACATTTTTATTCCGGCTCTTCAGAACTTTCCAGGATACGAACCCAATTGGACCTGGTTTCAACAGGATGATGCTACGGCACACACAGCAGCAGCATCAATGACCAGTCTGCATAAATTGTTTCCAGGCGTGCTTATATCCAGATTTGGTGATATCCCCTTCTCCCCAAGATCATCAAACCTAACGGCCCCGGATTTTTTATTGTGGGGACACTTAAAGAGTATTGTTTACTTCAATCCTCGGCCAATACAAACCAGTTAAAGAACAACATTCGGGAGGCCATTACCAATATTCCTGTTGAAATACGTCGACGAGTTTTCCAAAATTTAAGGCCCAGATTGGAGGAGTGCTGTAGGCAAGATGGTCGGCATTTGGATAACGTAGGGTTTAAAAAATAAAATCCGCATATATGTAGTATCTTAATTCTAAAATAAAATTTTTTGAACAGTTTAAATAACTGTCATAAGGCAGTGAACGATATGAAAAATTGGTGTAAATATAATAATCTGATACTTGATCCATCCAAATCTGTCATAATAGAATTTAAAAACATACATAGTAAACAAGAAAATAAAAGTATATTAGTTAAATCAAATAAAAAATCAATTAGAGTAGAGTCATCTGCAAAATTTCTAGGTGTGGTGATTGATGCAAACTTAAAATGGACACAACACATAGAACATGTAATTAAACACTTAACACTGCACATTATGTCATATTAAACCTAAAACAACAGCTAGACACACATACGCTGTTATTATATTATTCTGCCTTTGTACAAAGTAAACTAATATATGGTATTATGATATGGGGTGGGTCTTCCGAGTTAGATAGAGCATTTCTAACACAAAAGAGAATAATAAGAACCATAAGTAATGTGCAATATACAGAACATTGTGCACCAATATTTGTTAAATTGGGGATAATGACCGTTTATATATGTACCAGGTATCATGGTATGTTGTACAGAATGTTCACGAGTTTGAAACCAATAATCAAATAAATACGGGAATTAGAACTAGAAATGGGAATGGATTAAGTATACCATCACATAATACAACCTTGTACAAAAGATCCCCAAAGTATGTATGTACAAGTATTTATAACAATCTTCCTAACGACATAAAAAACGAAAAAGTACAGCATAGAGCAAAAACAAAATTAAAAAACTTCTTCACCATAAATCCGTTCTATTCGGTAAGTGAGTACTTAAACAAAAACTTTAATGTAACGGTGTGATATGTATTATGCGGTATTTATGTTTGTAGGAATTATTAAATTTTAAATTTTAATGTTAGTCTAAAATGTTTTATATTGTTTGTGATATACTAGATACATTATACAACTAATTACAATTCTGTAATTATACATAATAATTTAATTTGATTGACATGTCCAAAAAATGTTATATTTTTAAAGGATGAATAATAATAAAAAAAAAACTTTGTTATGATTTTTTAAAAACTGAATTTTACTATGAGTCACCTTGTAGAAATTATTTCAGTGTGGAAATATTCTACGCGACAATCTTAGTACAAAAAATACAGTATGCATTTTGCTTATAATATTAAACATTAATATATCTAATGCAACAACAGGCTTTTGCGAATAAGAAATCGAACAACGTATGGAAAAGTCTAGAACGAATAAAGAAAAGAGCATTTTTTTGGCTCTTTTAGCCAGAATATATGTTCTGGCATGATTTCTAAATACTGGTAAGAAGTTTAACATTCTGCGGTAAGCTGTTTTCACGGTATTGTAACTAAGAGATCTCTGGACTTGTGCGTATTTGTACTTGGGAAAATTGTACAAACCACAGTTACGTGTTTGGCGGCTATGAATATATTTCCCCTTAATTAGCTTTTTGAACAGATAGTTGGTTGTTTTTAATTTATTAATCAAGCGATATGTAGTTCGAACGATCATTTAAGTTCAACCATTTAGATTCAAGGAATTTTGAAGATATATGGGAAATTTTTGTTTTAATTATAACTGTATCTTATGCAGGCAACAACTAAAAGATCTCTGGACTCTGCCTGTCAATTTTTTTTGTGCGCACGATTACTCTAGAACCGTTTAAGATATTGACTTGAAATTTGGTACACGTATGTACTTCAACGGGATCAGGAACTAGATTATATTTTCATTTAATTCCGTCGAAGTGTTGGTAAGTTGGGATAAATGGGGGGTAAATAGGTAAATCAAGCAGTCCATAAAATTGGTATTTAGTATATTCAAGAGAAGCTAAAGTCTCAGAAATTTGTTTGGCATTAGCCACCCCCACCCCATTATTAATGAGGAAGAAAAAATGTGGTTTAGTGTGTGTACAAGAACTAAAAACCTTAATCCCCCGATATCCCCCACTATCGATGTGAGATATCACCACCCCCACCTCACTACGAATGTGGCATATCCTTTTATGGGTTTTTAGGGTAGACGATTTCAAATATTATATTATTAAACTTCCATAAACCATTATTTCCACATACAAAATTTTTTCGTTGTGAGAGACTTGGATAGACAATCTGGATGTGGAAGTAGTGATTCCTTGGTCAGCATTTTTTACTTTTCCGTACGATTTTTGTCCATATAATTTACATGTTTGGCAAATTTTAGTATGACCTCCAAATGTATACCCAGATTTTACTTTTATTATTTATTTTATTTTCAAACCCGGTATTTCCAATAATTACACAGGTCCACAATTTTTTTTAATTTACATTAATTAGAGCATGCAGATTTTTTGTTTCTATGTTTTTTGCTACGCTGAGTCATAATCTGAAGCCCGTTCTGCTCTGACAGACCTCATTTTTTTTGTAATTCCACTTGCCAACTCATTATATAATTTAAGTAAGGTATACTTCTGCTCTGTATCTCCATATCTAACACTTCAGTTTCCTCTCTGGGTTTACCTAAATTAACTTTTTCACGATATGGAGGATCGGCAATTTATTATATGAGAATTTGAGATATTGCAACATGTAAGACTACATCTATGCTGTTGGTATTATTAAAAAATATATGGTGAATTAGTAAGAACTATATAGATATGCAAACTAATTAATTAAAGCTCTTTTATGGATTTAAAGGATTTCGTAAATATCCTTTTAAATATACTTGCAGCCATTACATCTTATTTATAACCAAGATACTTGTATTTAATTCTTTGGTATAAGATAACCATTTTGTATATAATTCTTGTAGATTAATTACTGCGCTATTACTGTCAGTATAATTAAATCATGAAGTATTATTGACTGTCACAGAAATAAAAAGCATAATAACTTTTATATCTAAATGGTCTGTTTTCAATATTTCAAAGAGTAAGCAATTTTAAGATTATCTTATCAGTCATGACTGACAACATGACAAAAAAAATTGTTTGGTTTAGTGCAATATGGTGTTGTATGTTTAAATGTTTCTTACAAAAGAACGTTTGTCAGAATCTGGCTCAAACGTTTCTGAATTGCCAGAGAAAAAGGAGTTTTCACTTTTTTAAATTTTCAAGTATAATCAACGGCCGATACGATGCAAAAACTAAATACTCCAGTCAAATAGGAAAAATTAGAGGGAAAGGGAAAAAAACTGATAATGCTTTAGAACTTGGCAAAAAAGTTCATTAAGGTCTACTGTTAAACATACTAAAAGTTCCCAACTCAATCTGTTGCGATCGAGACGCCTTCTGGGAAAAATGGTGCTCCGACTCGGTTTTTTTTCCTTATATCTCGCCAACCGTTAGTGACATCGAAATTAGAAATTAGGGGTTCTACAGAAAATAAGACGTTTAAAATTCTCTACAAAAAATGTAATACCAATTTTTTGTGTCTATTACTGTACTCTTCGTAGAATAGTATATTGGCTCTGACCGACACATTTCTAAAACTGCAAATATCACTCGCAGAGAAAATAAAATTCAAATTATTGTCTTAGTCATAGAATTCTGAATAACTTCCGTCGTATGCCGTCTGTTTGTCGGTATGTCCATTTGTCAGCATCTCCGTCCATTACGTTTTTAGTCACCGTAATATCTGGAAGCAGGAGAGTCCGATTGTGTTGAAAGTTGGACAGTAAGTTCATGTTAGAGGAAGAACTCCATTAATCTTGAAAAAAATCGATCAATAAATACAAAACTCATCTCCCAATGATACCGTTTTGATTATCTATATGTTGGTTAGTACACCATCTAGTGTCTTTCTGTTTATAGAATCAAAATGTTACAATACTCTTCAAGTGCATTTTTTGCTTAAAATGATTCATAACCTTTATATCTGATCGATTCTTTTCAAAATAAGGCTCTTTCTTTAACAAACACTAACTTATTGTCCAAATTTCAATACAAACAGACATTTCTCTCTCAGGTTACTGTACTTACAAGAAACATAATGTACGAAGAGACAGGCAGACAGAGGGACCTAGGGATATTTCCAGTTTTAGAAATGTGCCAATCAAAATGCAACTCTTCGTTTTTGTACTTGCGAAGAATATAATAGTAGATACGGATGCATATAATATTCTTGTACAGAATTTAATAAGCTTTATGTTTTATATGAAGCATGATTTCAATATTGCTAATGGTTAGCGAGATATAAGCAAAAAAAATGAATTGGAACACCATTGTTTCAAGATGCCGGCTGGAACGCAAGAGATAGAGTTGTGGGTTCTTAGTATGTTTAATAGTAGACCTTGACAAGTTTCGAAACTTTATCAGTTTTTTCCATCAAACGTCCCAATTTGTTCCTATTTGACTGAGGTAAAAATTCACTGCCCAAAGTTTGTTATAAAATTTTTAAGAGCATTTTTACTGTGGTAATCATTTTAGAGCTGTATTCTATTACTAGATTCGTGTCAATATTTTACAGTCAAAATATTTAGACTATTTTAAAGCATGGCGTGTTGTTGAAAAGTTAGCAGATCAGATAAAGAGCAAGAAGAGACGATATATTTATAAAACTATCAAAGAGGTAAAAAAATTACTGTTGAATTTAATAATCTACATTGGAAATTATTTCATAAAACAAAGAGTGTAAGAAAGAAAATGTCAGGTAAAATGGCTTCAGATGAATCTGGTAAGTTTCATACTTTTTTCAGTACAGAATATTCTGCTTTAACCAACGTTGAAGACACATTTTTACCCAATAAAGACCTTTATAAGGATTGTGCAAGGTTCAATCCAGAAGAACTCAAGAATATTTCTAATTTTAATGATATTACACAGTTTCCGGAAATAGTAATTTATGCAACAAGAGCATAAAGTGGTACTTTTTTCACGAATGGAAAGTTTGACGCATGAGCCGTAGGTGAAGGCGGCAATCCTATGAGAGAAAAAAGACACATTACATATAAGTTTCGTACAATAGTTTATTTACAACTGTCCTCAATTTCTTTATTTAAATAAGTAAATTTCAGAATTAACGTCAAAACACAAATCTATACTTTGACTAAATTTATCTAAAGCGAAAATCGTGAGTCAACTTCAATTGTTATCAATGCAATCTTACAATTCAGCTATACACTAGAGTGAAATATTGTTAGTTTTTCACATTTTCCTATTATCTCACATTTTTTGCGTTACTTCACTATTACCATAAAGATATGTTTTACTCAGAAAATAATGAAAAAGTACGGTTTTTTAACATTTGCAGGAAAGACTTATATTAGAAGCCTGAAAAAGTGGACTTTCTGAGAATATATTGAACCCATTTTTACTCATGTATGTTGAAAATGACATATTATTAATGATAATACAATAATTGACGAGATAGTGCACCCTCCGGCAGTGCTAAGACAATTACTAATTAGTTCGTAGGTTGTTTGGCATATTGTAATGAAGACATATGCTTTCGTGGTTGAAAGTACGTCCACTCGGAAACGCTGTACCGATTACCTCACTTTCTCTCACTTAATTTACGAACACCCTGTATATGGTGGTTTGAGACTTGAACAAGACAAAGTTTGCTGAGTTTAAACAAGTTGATTTTTGTTTTAAAACTTATATTGTTTGCTTCACGTCCTCACAATAATTTTATAACTAAATATTTGTTAATTACCAGCATTAATTAGTCGATTAGATTACATTTAGAAATATAAATTTGTCTTGTTGTTTGTTTTTCTCATGTTGATCGATTTAGTTTATTCGAGTAGAGACTTGGAGACTGGCGGTGGCTTTTATAGTAAATTTTGAGAGTTTTCGATTTGATCTCGGAATTTTCCAAAATGGAAGTTTCCAGTATTCTCGAATTTTTGAATTTGCGTTCGTGCAGTCGATAGTCGTTTAGGACGTGTGGCTTCTTAATTAATGTTGGCCAATCAGAAATTTTACATTGAGTAATATCCGGTACAGAAGTGTCATCGGGCCCGAGGCCCCAAGCCCAGAAAAACTTAAAAATTTTAATAACAAGTAATTTCTCGTCTTCAACGATAAATTACTGGACCAAATAATATCCATCTTATAGACATACAAACCATTTGATGTGCTAATTTTCTAACAGCACCTTTCCAGCTTCATCAAAGCTAACAAACCTAAAAAAGAAACATATATTCATTAAGAGAGCTCCATGGTGTGAACTCTACATCGTTTGTTTATATTTTGAGATTTGCTTTTGCTTTCCAATTAACCACGCTGTTTGCTTTATTAAGTATTTAAACTTTGACTCATTAGGGAAAGTATTTAGACTCGAGATTTGGTGTGTACACAAATTACACAAATTAATTTTGAAATAATTCGCTATTGTACATGTCAGTACGGCTATATCCATTTCCAAGGTTGGCATAGGTGCCTTAGGGTGAAGACCAGCGAGACCAGTGAGGACCCGAGGATCATAATTGTCAGTGAGGACAAAGAGGACAGCCAAGGACGGATCCTAAGGATATACGATCCGTCTATTTCTAAACGATTGATAAAAAATCCATTGAAAGAATCGTTGATTCCCACGGCGGTTCCAAATCCATCCAACCTCCTCTCATACTTCCAATCTCTCGAGTGTTTCCAAAAGCTTCGCCACCGAAAACGTGTCCACCCAAGAAGCCAGTTTCCTGAATCCACCAAACCAATCATCACCGTCGAATCCTAGCTCCAGTCCGTAGTGTTGTACTCCGCCAGCCAAGGTCAAACCATCTCCGCATCCACCATCCCAGAGCTCCACCTTTCTAGCCTCACCTGTCTTAGGAGGTGTACATACATAGGTGATTCTTCTTCAGGTTCACCGACTAACAACCTCGAAAGAGCTCTTGTGGTCCGTACCTTTGGAAGAAGCTTACCTGGTGGGGATAAATGTGGTAAACGAGAGCGAGTCGCCTCCGAACGGCACTCAGGTGTTGAGTTTCACGAGGTGCTCACTCGAGTTTACCTAGCACGGGAAATTTGTGCGATTTGACAAACCGCGAGTAGAGTCAGACAACTCCAATATAAATTTTCAAGGTTAGGGACAAGACAGACGGAGCGGGCCACTGCACACGCGGCCTTCCTCCGCCCAGGATTTAGCTTATTTTATCTAGGCACAGTCACTTCTGGCAAACCGACTGTGTCCAAGGTCATTACTACAATCAGCATCACATCTTCGCTACAAAGGCTTCTACGAATAAGGGAATATGGACCTTACCAACAACCCACTAACTTCACATCCGTGGAAGGATGTCCTTGGAAACGGAGTGGACGCCTCCGATGACACCAGCCCACGCCTACAGGTGCTTGTGTGGCGCCCAAATCACAATCCATGGTGCACAACTCACAACTCAAGGCGCTCAGCACTGAACTTTTAGTGGCGCCCGACCCTTTTGTTCTACTAGTATGAAGCCAAGGCTGACGGTTTCCGCCCAGAGGCACTTTCCGTGGTTTGTTTTCCATTTCCTGCTTGTATGTTTCTTTTACTTTCTTGTGGTATTCTTGCTTGTTTATAGGTATGTTTGTTTATGGTTTATTTGTCAGGGGGGTTTGTGGGGGGGGGGATAGCCCTAGGTTTTACATATATTTGGTGTTAGTAGGTTTTACAGAGCTATTCTATATATTGCGACAATAGTTTGTGTTAGTAGTGTAACTTTGATCCCCATTATTTATTTGTTTTTTTTTTTTTTCATATTCATATGGTTTACAATATTTGTTGGGCTATGGGTTTAGGGGTTGTAGATATAATTCAGTGAGGAGTATTTAGGTGCAGTGCCAAATTTAGGAGTGAGCGGGTTAATTAGGGTTGGGTTTTTGTGGGTGATTAGCTTTTGCGCGAACGCGGGAATCAGTCGGATTAGGATGAATTGTTCCAGGGTTGGGGTGCCAGTTACATTGTGGAGGAATGTTAATTGGGTTCCCCTAGGGAGATTTGCGGCCAGGCGGAGATTTTTATTTTGAGCCACCTGGAGTTTCTTTTGCCTAGTGGCAGATAGCAAAGGGTACCACATAGGCGACGCATACGTGAGTATTGGCCTTATGTACGATTTATATACTATTGCCGCCGTGTGAGTGGGGGCAGAACTAAGGATAGGAAATAGCTGTGCTGTTCTAGCCTGTGCTTTGATTATTACACTACGGACTTGTTTATCAAATATTAGTTTTCTATCAATGAAAATTCCCAGGTATTCTATTTCGTTGGCCCACTCAAGGGGTTGTCCTTTTACGGATATTTTAGTGTTTGGGTATGGTAGAGTACGACTCTTGGTAATGGTTATTACTTGTGTTTTAGTCGGGTTGACACCCAGCCCCCATCTTTCAAAGTAGCTGGTGGTCTTGTCTACTTGTTTTTGGAGTAGGTTAGTTAGTATGTTCGGTTGCTTGGACGTGGCTATAATTGCCGTATCGTCGGCATAGATAGCATACGTGACCCTACGGTCTTTGGGGCTGGGTATATCGTTAATATACAACAGAAACAGTACTGGGCCAAGTGCGGAGCCCTGCGGGACTCCGGATAGGATGGGGTATAGGGATGAGCTTTCCTGGTTTACTGCCACTCGGAACTGGCGATTTAAAAGATATGATTGTATTAACTTAATAATACGAATCAGAATTTCCGCGATATAGAGCTTATATAGCAGCCCAGGATGCCAGACTTTATCAAACGCCTTCTCGAGGTCCAGGGAGACTATCCCTGTAAGTAGACCCCGATTGGCGTTTGTGGTCATTATTTCACCGACTCGGAACAGCTGTTGGGTGGTGGAATGTTCAGATCGGAATCCGTATTGGAAGTCGCAGAGCGTTTTGTGACTCTCCACGGCTTCCAACACGAAGGACAGAATAATGGTGTCTAGGAAAAAATGTGGAACGCTTCACGATTTTGCGTGTCATCCTTGTGGATAGAAGCCCTTGTGGATAGAAGCTGGGTAGTCAAGATTTTAGGTTGGACGGAATACTAAATGGTTAGTATCGGAAATGCTGAAATGTATTAAAGTTTAGATATAAAAAAAATTTGATTCTTTTGTTTTTCCAAAAGTCTTGCTGGAAGAATTTATTTACTAAATTTTGAAAATAGGTTGAACCGATTCAAAGTTGCTGAAAATAGGTCTACAAAAAGAAAAAGGGCTTGTCCTAAGGTTATCATCTAACTTTTCTGCAGTAATTTGACGCGCTGAAGACACTTTTGAACACAAAAATTTTTCTATCGTGTCAATTTCCCTCTACTGCTCCTTTTATCCCTTAAAATGATGAAAAAAGGTTTTGTCCTAAGGTTCTGATCTAACTTTTCTGCAGTAATTTGACGCGCTGAAGCCACAAATTTTCTATCGAGTCAATTTTCCTCTACCACCCTCTTTTATCCCCTAAAAATGAGATTTTCCTTTATATATCAACAGTTAAGAGACATTTTTTTTTGTAAAGTTATGGTACATGATGATGTCGAGATTACCAAAGTTTGAATCCTCCACCCTCTACCACCTATCACTACCTCCTTTGGAGGGTAAAAGCTTTATTTTCCTAATCAGCATTTAATGATCAACAAATATTCAATTGGATTTTTGTTTTTCTTTAGTGTTTTAATAGGAATCTAGCGAGGGGCCCCAAACATAGACAGTCTGACTGGCTTATATTTTAAAGTATGAAACATCGAAGATATTAATATATGCCCTATTACTAAACCTAAGAATATGTAACAGGTACACATGTCAGTCCTCTTGCTTAAACACTCAACACTCAAGTCTACTTTATCACCCTGTATGAGATCACGTTTATTCATTTAATATTATTTATTACACCTTTTGACAGCCTGCATTGTACTCTTGAAAAAATCGGCGTGTCGTTAGCTATAACTTTTGCATCACTTTTAGTTGGTAAGCTGTAATCTCATTATTCCATAACTGTCAATAGGAAACCAACAGTAAATCAATGGAAGTCATGTATCATCTTTTCCATACAAACAATACCAATCGTAACCTTGCTCTAATTATTATTCAACTAGAAGGATCAAATTCGCGAATCGCGTTACCTAATGCCTTTCTCAGCACGAGGATGCCGCCGTCTTCGTTCTACCCACGACACTTTTGCGGTGTATTCTCTATTTCTAGACAAAGCCTCGCACATGAATAGCTGGCCTTGTTCAGAAAAGTGAATTGGGATTATTTTAGAAATAAAAAAAAATATACGCATAGTAGATCTAATACAGAATATGGCTCGATATACAAATATTCTTTCTGCAAATTGCTTACGTTCTTTCCTTAAGAATCCGAAAGTACAAATAGCAATAGTAAAGGATTTTATCGTTAATCTTCAGTAGCATAATGCAATAAAAATAACCTGAAATGACACTAAAATTTTTTTTTATTGTTATGCGAATATTTGATAATAAATCTTTTAGTGATAGTCATTTTTGTGACATAATATGAATTTATGATAGGTTACGTCTATGAGTCTCAAATTAACTTTTTAATGGATATTTTCTTTACGTTTAGTCCCTTATACTCTATAGGGTGTTCAAATTTAAGCAAATATTTCCATTCGATGAACGTATGATGTTCATTGAAATTCAACATACTCGGGTGACAACTGTAATATAGCTCACCCCGTGTTATTCGTTTATCTCTTAACTGAAAAATATAAAGTTTGGTCGCTCTAATAAAAACGTACTCTTCGCCAATTTACTGAGCTTTTTATATAATTGCTACACATTCGATAGGATACTCTTCGCAGTTTTCTTGTAAATAATGTTAGTTCTTGGACATTTAGAATTTTGTGATACCAACTTGCGTGTGGAAAAAAAATATATGAAAAAAAAACATCCAACCTGTCTGGGATTCGAACACACGATCTGGATGGATGGATTGATGAATTGCAACAACAACAACAAGCATTTATTAATGTTCACAAGATTCAATAATGCACCATTTCTTGGTGAGTTAAAACTTCTGCCTAATGGAAAAAGGCAAAGCTTTAGCCACTGGACCATCACACATGACTATAAAAAATTGAATGCCCATAGTATATATCTTTCGAGAATCACATTTCAACGCATTAGATATATTATTATGAAATATATATTAGTAAAATATATAACCAAAAAAAAAAAAAAATGTTATAAAGAGATAACATTTCACAAGATTTCTATTTAAGTACAAGCGACAAGAATTAAGAAAATGTATCTTTTTAAAATTAAATGATTAATAACTTTCTTATTTACTGATTGGTTTTCTTCAAAAACAATAGGGTTCTTCCTCTAGCTAACACTAACTTACTTTCCAAGTTTCAATACAATCTGACTTTTCTTTCTTAACTTATAATGCGTACAAGAAACGTGACGGACGGACAGACAGATGGACAGATGGACAGACGGACAGACGGACAGACGGACAGACGGACAGACGGACATTTCGAAAGTTGCTCAAAATTCGTTCAGTAACACAATGATCTGAAATTTTTTTCTCTACGAGCGATATTTACAGTTTTAGAAATGAGCCGATAAAATGCAATTTACTCTTCGTTTTTGCGAAGAGTATAATAATGAAGTGTGACAGAGGGCAATAATATTCCGCCTGCAGTTGCCACTGTCAAAGTAAAATATGAAAAATTATACAGAGCCTTCACCCTAAAGAAAAAGAGAAAAATGTCATGGAGGATGATAATATTTCGCATAGCGTTAAAACAACTGTCAAGGAAGAAAAATATAAAAAATGAAGAGGGCATCACTCTAAAAATATTAATGAAGAAAGTGTGACAGGGGCACTAATATTTTGCATGTAGTTGACGCAACTGTCAAAGAAGAAAAACATGAAAAAAACATGTAAGGTGGTCACTCTAAAGTGTTATTGATCGAAAAAAAATATGGTTGAAATAATATTTGGACTGCAGTTGATACAATTATCGAGGAGAAACCTGTCATACTTTTAGTGCAAAAACATACAAGATGATCACTTTAAAAAATAAGAAATGACAGTGGAAAATGTTATTTCAAATGTAGTTGTCACTATTGCCAGAAAAAAATCAGATATAATTTAAATTAAAAAAGTATACAGAGTGGTCATCCAACAGAAAAAATAATTCTTAAATGATAGCGAACAGGGAAGTTTTGCGTAAATACCTTCACAGTTATTATACTTTTCACAAAAACGAAGAGTATGTTGCATTTGATCGGCACATTTCTAAAACAGTAAATATCGCTCGTAGAAAAAAAAAATTCATATAATTATGTTAGTGAACCAATTCTGAACAACTTTCAAAATGTCCGTATGTCTGTTCGTCCGTTACGTTTCTTCTAAGCACGATAACTTAAGAAAGAAAAGTCCGATTGTATTGAAATGTGGAAAATAAGTTATCGTTATACTCCAGTCAACGGAGCGCTAAAATGACCAAAATCTGTAACAATGTGGTTGTAATGACGCTAATAAAAAAGTTTAAAAAAATATTAGAGTAGGAAATGATCGGAAGGGGTTCCGTAACTTGTAGAATTAGGTCAAAAATGAAAAAATGTATTTACCATTTTTTGGCCCAAAATAAGATGTTTTTACTCTTGTGAATTTTTTCGAAAAATTCATATTTTTCGAGATATGGCCACTCGAAAATTCCTAAAAATGGGGGAGGGGAAATGTCGAGGGAAATGTCGAGGGAAATGTAAAAGTTGAAAAGAATCTGAAAAAATTCAGGTGAATGTATCATTAAAATACAAGACTTTTTTTCATTTGCAATTTTTTTGTAAAGTGCGTTTTCATCGAATTTTTCCGGAAGAACATGAAAAACTACCCCCATCTTTGACATTGCATTTTAAAAATATGTAATCTAAAAATTTGAAAATATTCAGACGTATGCATTGAGATCTTCTAAATATTTTTTCTCTTGTAATTTTTTTGTAACTTGCTAATTTTCCGAGTTACAGGCATATTTTCACAATAAATAATGTACTATATTTTTTTCTCATTTTCAATTTAATTAGTAGTTTGTGCAACAAGAGTAGATATAATATCTATATCGCACGATAAAGAAGTTTGAGCACGACGCCGTAGGCGGAGTGCTTCAAATCTTTTGAGTGCGATATGGATAATCCACTCGAGTTGTATAGTATACTTTTTCTACGACCAGCTTAAAAAAACTACAGTATTTATTAAACATTAATATATTACACAAATACTCATTGACAGTACACACTGACAGTTACTTTGACAGCTTATGCACTAATTTGATCTTAAAACGAATAGTTGTCTATGTACTTAATACACGAACTGTGATTGGTCGGTTTCATTTCATATCCATCCTAGAACTGATATGAAATATATCCGTTCAGTTAACTGGAATTGTCTACTTATCCATTCTACAGACTGTACAGAAAACAGCAAATTTATATAAGAGAGTAGAAAATAGTAGTTTGTGCAAACAAGACTGGATATAATATCCATATCGCACGATAAAAATGTTTGAGTGCGATATGGATAATCCACTCGAGTTGTACAGTATACTTTTTATACGACCAGCTTAAAAAAACTACAAAATTTATTAAACATTAATATATTACACAAATACTCATTGACAGTACACACTGACAGTTACTTTGACAGCTTATGCACTAATTTGATCTTAAAACGAATAGTTCTCTATGTACTTAATACACGAACTGTGATTGGTCGGTTTCATTTCATATCCATCCTAGAACTGATATGAAATATATCCGTTCAGTTAACTGGAATTGTCTACTTATCCATTCTACAGACTGTACAGAAAACAGCAAATTTATATAAGGAAGTAGAAAAAAATTGTATTGAACCTTTAAAAATAGTACCTATAACTATATAGGTTTCATACTTTTTTTACAGTAATAATCAGGCTCATTTTTCGAATTTTCATGTATTTTTTAATGTGCAAAATATGTATATTAATTATCGTGAAAAACTGCCTGTAAATCGGAAAATTAGCAAGTTACAAAAAAATTCCAAGAGGCAAAAAATGTTTATAAGGTCTCAATGCACACGTCTGATTTTTTTTCAAATTTTTAAATTACAAACTCGGTGAAAACGCACTTTATAGAAAAGTTGCAAATAAAAAAAAGTCTTGTATTTCGATGATACATTCACCTGATTTTTTTTAGATTTCTTTTCAACTTTTACATTTCCCTTCCCCCATTTTTAGGAATTTTCGAGTGGCCATATCTCGAACAATATGCATTTTTCGAAAAAATTACAAGAGTAAAAATATCTTATTTTGGGCCAAAAAAGGTAAATACATTGTTTTTTTTATTTTTGACCTAATTCTACAAGTTACGAAACCCGTGGTCAAAGTTTTCTACCCCTTCCGAACATTTCCTACTCTAATCTTTTTTTAACTTTTTTATTAATATCATTACAAACACATTGCACAAGGTTTCATAAAAATCAATTTATTAGCACTCAAGTTAAAGGTTGACTGGACTAGCTAGAGGAAGAATCCCATTGTTTTCGAAAAAAATTAATCAGTAAATAAAAAAATTATTAATCATTTAAATTAAAAAATTACATTTTCTTAATTTTTGGCATTTGTACTTAAATAGAAATCTTGCGAAATTTCATTCTCTATAATTTTTTTTTTTTTTTTGGTTATACAATTTACTAATATATAGGCATATATTTCATATTAGTATGTTGAAATATGAAACTCGAATGATATATATTATAGACATTCAATTTTTCCAGTAAAATGTGATGGTCAAATGGCTAAAGCTTTGTCTGGAATGGTGCTGTATTGTAAACATAAATAAATACTTGTCGAGCTAGAGCTTGACCAATCTCTGACAGGGTGTTTTTTTTTCATTTTTTTTTATATGTATTTTTTTTCACAACAAAGTTGGTATCACAACATTTAGATTGTCCAAAAACTAACATTATTTACAAGAAAACTGCGAAGAGTATCCTATAGAATGTGTAACAATTATATAAAAAGCTCAGTAAATTGGCGAAGAGTATAATGCTTCAACTAGTTTTTATTCTTACAGTTAAGTCGACGCCACCAAAATTTGAACATAACAATACGGGACACCTTGCATTAAATTAGGGTTCTCTTGCATTGGCAAGTATGGTAGCTTCTTATCTCTCGCCACGTGGAGCACACTAACCACAGTCACCAATACGGCCTCTATTCGCCTTACGAGGCTAGTCCTAATGCTGCAACTTGAGAAATTTAAGTTGGTAGTTCCGTCGATCGTTATTCACTGCAAATATTTTTGAAATCCCCGATTATGATCATCAAGTGATTATATTTATGTGAGACAATTAAATATCAAAAAGACTGCAAATAGTATGCCATTAAATTACTCAGTTTCTGGCAACGGCGTTTAGAAAATTAGTACAGCGAAAATAAATAAATTGGGATTTTCAATTTCACAAATTTGTTAGCAAATGTTTATAAAGTCACTAATTGTAGAAGTCCCTTAAAGAGTTGCTCAAAAATAATTGGAAATACATTGGGGTCAAAATGTAAAGTGTGAAGGCATGATTAACAATACTTCTTGACTAATCGATTTACCACCGTATGGTCTAAAAACATACCGCCGGACAGGCTACGTCTACGCTGTGTTGGATTTGGGTCATGCTTGTTGTCAGCAGCTAGATCCACATGGCGCAAGGTGCAGGAGTGTGGGATGGGCAGCGTAAGTGTTTCTGAATTGCGTTGCAGCATTGTGTCGTGATATGGAGCATTATATAGAGTTTTTGTGTTTCTGCTTCTACAAATCTTCTTCTTCTTCTTCTTCGTCTTCTGATTTTTCCGTTTCTGATTTTGATAGAGCATATATCGTAGCGATATCTTTGTAGTATTCATTTTTGCTTGGTCCTTCTATAGTTTCCTCACAATTCTCTCGGTTGTTGTTCTCTACCTGTAGCAAGGTCCCCTTATTTTTAATTTGTTGCTGTTCAGTATTAGCGTTTTCTTTAGTAGATGTATTGGGTCCCTTCTTTGGACATGTCCCCAGTACTTCATCGCGTACATTTCTCTCCTTTTTTATAACTGTCGTTCCTCCTAGTAATGTTGATGTTTTACGTCGCTGTTTTCATCTTGTTATTTTTGCAAGTAGTTGGATGATGTCCCTTTCAGCTCGTCTCAAACTTCTTCTGTTGGCTTTTGTCGTTGTCCATATGTCATCGTTGGCAGTATGATAGCTACATACAGCCGCTTGGTCAGGCCCCAGAAGGGTTTGTTTCTCTCGATGAACCCCAGGCAGAACACGTACGTCGTTACGACGTCGATTATAAGTAATTTAGGTACCACATCGTCTACCGACCTAAAAATTACATCGATTAGATATATTGACATGTACGTATTTTCGATGTCACACAAAAAACGTCGTTTAGACGTCAATTTTAGGTCATGTATATCGCAGAAAAATGATTTTAATTAATTTTAATCAAACCATAGACTTTAGCAAATGTTATGATTAAAAATAAACAATAGATCCTACCTAGAGTGACGTCAGTGAAACGTAAATACGCCATTTTCCTTTATCACCAAATAATATGAAATATTATACTCGGCTGTTTATGTTTGGAATTATAATAAACTACTTAAGCTGAATTTATATATAATACAGCTAAAAAGCATTTTCTGTAACTATATTTCAACAAAAATTGTTTGACTAGCACGAAAAAAATAGATTTCCACATATCATCGTGTTGGCAGCACTGCTGGCGATATAGAATATAACTAGAAAGAAACATGTTGGAAATGCCTACTTCCTTCATGTCGTTCATGTAATGTCATCATGTAGCAGTAACAATGAGTTTCACAATCGTTGGTTAACTAATGGTTAGAATTTGACCAATAGTTTATTAAAAAAAATCTGTGACATTAACAGCCAGTTTTACAATTATTGGTTAATTATTAGTTAGGATTTGACCAATGATTTATTACTATAAAGGTAAGAATGTCTGGTAAAGTTGTATTTACTAATAACGCTGGCACACAAAAAAAAGTCGAGTGTGAGAAGGCAGACCTATGTATTCCCATGCATTTTGAACTGATGAACACGAATCCGATGTCCGTTTTGCCCGATTGGCTCTTTTATTTTTCCTAACCTCAAAAACACCTTAAGAATGTCCGAAAAATCTCAAACAAGTAAATAAAAAGCTTAAATGAGCTGATCACCATTTTCATACGTATTTTGGGACGCTGAGACGGAATCTGAGGTCAGAATTGGTTAGGAATTTTGGCATAACCTCAAAAAACGCCTCACCTAAAAAATGCCCGAAAAATCCCAAACAAATAAATGAAAAGCTTACATGAACTGATCACTATATCTATATATAATTTGGGGTATTGAAACCGAATCCAACTTCATAGAAAAATATCATTTCAGCGTACATTCTCATCAACCCTAGTAATGGAGCGGGAGCTAGCGGTGGCTTTTTCGGCAGCTCATCGTTTTATGAACTTTGAGATATTTTTATGGTTTAATGGATGATAACGATTCATAAAATAGACTTCTGGCGGGGCACCTCCTGTCGGGAGCGTCACGAACACTGTTTAAAAATCAGTGAAATCATGTCATCGTTACAAGGCTCATTTTTTTGTGTGTACACATTTTATGTTTAGAATGAATAAAATAAGATCGCCAAAAAGTGTGGGCCGTCAGGAGGCGCAGCCAGAAAGGTAATAATGATACAATACATCTGAGGCACGGTACGGAGTCAAGTTAGCCGAAAGTGTTAAATTTCTGTATATTTAAGAGCCTATGGTACTTTCGCTGACACTAAGAACTTTACGGGGAGGCTATTCTATTGTTGAAGGAGCTTATATTTACGTTTTAAAAAGGAGCCAGAACTTGTAACGATGAGTTTAGAGTTCTGAGATGAAATATGCGAAAAAAAATCCAATTTTCT
Organism: Rutpela maculata; assembly: GCA_936432065.2. Lineage (NCBI taxonomy): Eukaryota > Metazoa > Arthropoda > Insecta > Coleoptera > Cerambycidae > Rutpela > Rutpela maculata. The sequence continues at coordinate 56,194,915 of OW386285.2, forward strand.
TAAAAAATCGTAAACATTTTCTTTCTGGCTAGCCTTACTGACGAGAGTTTCTTTCTGAGAATTTTTTTCTGTGTTCAAAACATTTAAATAAACATGCTCAACCTTAAAAAAGTTTGTAACGATCATGTTATATAACTCCGGTTTTTTACCTCTTTGACCTTTCTGGTTGCGCCCCTGATGGCCCACACTTTCTGGCGATCTTATTTTATTCATTCTAAACATAAAATGTGTACACACAAAAAAATGGCTTTGTAACGATGATATAATTTCACTGATTTTTATATCTTGGACCATGGCCAACTCGACGGGCTGACATATGCCAGAAGTTTATTTTGTCGTTATTTAAGTTCGATAGAATTAATCAGCGCATAGAAAATGCTTGTAACGATGAGTGTCTGAAAAAGCCACTTAGCTCCCGCACCATAAGCGAAGATGGGTAACTTTTAAATTTTCAAGTATCTAAAGGAAAATATTACTGAACAATGACATTTTTAGGATAAATTTTTCGGACAAAGTTTGCTCTGTTGAGAGCTAAATGGATGAAGCGCATTGATCCATTTTTATTTCAGATTTTTAGAACAATTTTTTAAGGTTTCAGTCCGCCATATTGAATCCATCATCTTGTTTTTGGGAATTCGAACATCAAATTCGTAATCAGTGAGTCCAAAAACTTACGAATATTAATTTTAGCGTACGTACTGAAAGTTACGAGTTTTGGCTAACTTTTTGAGAGTTGGCCCTGTGCGCTGTTTTGGTTTATAATTTTAAAAGTTCAGATAATTGTGTGTATTTTTTATCAAACAAAAAACGAAAACGAATTATGAAAACAGATGAAATATTTAATATTAAAAAATATATATATAATGATCTATTTGCATTTTGGGCCAAAATACGTCAGTAGTTGACGTCCCTTATAAAAAGCAAATTGATATTTCTGCTAAAAACTTCGGCTGATTTATTCTTCAATATCTATATTTTTATCTCAGCTAGTTGAAAACAATCCAGAAGAACAATTGATTGATTGATTGATTTGCCGGCGTGCGGTAGATCTGGCTGCCACTCCCAGCGTTATACAGCTGGGCCTGCTACGTCCACGCTGGGTTGGATTAGGATCGTGCTTTTTGCCAGCAGCGAGAGACACATGGCGCATGGTAAAGGAATGTGGGATGGGAGGTATAGGTATTTATGAGATGCGTTACCGCATCGTGTTGTGAAGGAGCGTTTAAACTCCCTTTTTTGTGTTTTTGGTTCTAGACTTCTGCCTATTCTGAGTCTTCTTGTGAAATGTGTTGCCGCGTTGTGTCGGGAAATGGAGTGTTTATTCTCCTCTTTTTGTGTTTCTGCTTCTTCGAATCTTCTTTTTCTGAGTCTTCTGATTTCTCGGTTTCCAGTTGGGGTATAAGTGAGTATATATCGTTGCGATTTCTTTGTGGTGTTCATTTTTTGACCCTGATCCTCTCAGTTTTTGTTCTCCACTGTTGCTTGGTCTCCCTATTTTTAATTTTGTTGCTGTTTGGTACTAGTGCTTTCTTCAGTAGATGTGTTGGGTCCCTTCCTTGGATGTGTCCCCAGTACTTCATTGCGTACATTTCTATCCTGTTTTTAATTGCCTTTCCTCCTATTAGTGTTGATGTTTTATGTCGCTGTTTTTGTCTTGTTGTTTTTGCGAGTAGTTGGACGATGTCCCTTTCTGCTCTGCTCAAAAACTTTTTTGTTGGCTATTGTTGTTGCCGCGTTTTTGACTCCATGTCATCGTTGACCGTATGACGGCTATGTACATTATTTTTCTCAATGGACGTTATGGTTGCCCATGTGACTCTGTATGCCGTTTTGATTCTCTTCTTTACCGTTTGTCTCCGTTCCAATTGGTTCATCAGATACTTCAGTTTGCTCGTTGTTCTTAGGGAGTATTCATCTATTTTGTATTTCTCTCCGCTGATTCAGCTCTCTTTTGTTGACGAGTCTCGCTCCATTATCAGGCTTTTCCTGAAGTTTATTTTCAGTGCAGATGTGTCCCGATGCGGTTTCATGTTTTCTAGGCAGTTAAGTATGTGTTGTTCTTCTACTGCGGCGATTAGGAGATTTGTGTGTTTTCCTAGAAAAATACCATTTTTCTGTAAGAAACCTGCACCACGCATACCTCCGTTGAAGTGCTGTGAGAATTCAGTTTTTTTTAATCTTTTTATTTAACGTCGGCCTATTTCCGCTACCTGGACCTATCACCGACGCCAGGAGACGAGCTACCTCCAACCTGTAAATTTTGCCGAACTTCTTCTCGTAAGAAGATAAGGGATCTTTTACTTGCCTAACATTTAATAGACAAGGGATCGCCTGCTTTACATCCCCTCCGAAGGATGGTATATCCATTATGTAATCCTCGTTTTGAAATTACATAGCTTCCGCGTATACGCTGATATTCAAGCCGCTAGAAGGTAGGACGAGATCACTGTGTTTCCCAAGATGGATTTCACCCATCCAAGTACTAACCGCGCTGAACGTTGCTTCAGTGTGGTATTGAAATACAATCACACTCAAGACGCATCTACGCTCCCCCCCCCCGAGAAAAAGGAGAGAAAAAAAGAGAATTCAGTTTTGACGCAATATACCAACAATGCTTCATCGACCACTTCGGGTTCAATTTAAGTTAAATTCGTTTGAGTACTTTTAATAATTATGAAACCCTCACTTGAAGATTTCCCTCAGAAAATATTATGATCATACTTTAAAAGTATTGCATTTGATTATTACGGGTTTAAATTATATTAAATTTTTTTTAATAATTATGGAAAAATAATTATTTGAAGGTTAACCTAAGAAATTTATATGACCATACTTTATTGATTATTTCGGGTATAATCTAAATTAAATTCATTTGAATATTTTTGTAATGATGAAAAGATAATTTACTTGAAGGTTTACATAGGGATATTACGGCCATACTTCAACAATCCATTGCCCTGCCATAAATTTGCCGACAGATGTCGATTTTTCAAGAGTTTGATGGGCTTAAACACTTCAATAGTTTTATGCGGCAGACTCTTGTAAATCGTTAAGACATATAAAAATTTAAGATGTGCATTATGTTCTCAAAGCCACTTTATTTGACGTAATTTTAAAAATTGTAGCTTTTAGAAATATCGATTTATTATTTATAAGTGACCTAAACGCAAATACTTCCGTATCTCAGCCATAAATGCAAATAGGTCGTTATTTTTCTTAGAAAATAATGGTTTCTTCCCACTTTCATAATTTGTTTACCGTTTTTGATTTGATAAAAATCCACAGAGTTATTTGAATTTATTTATAACTAAAATTTTAAAAATTATAAACTAATTTAAAAAAAAAAACTTCTCAAATGAAGATAAATATTTTTTTCTTAATACCATTGTGAAATTTACAAATAAAAACCTACAACAATAATCAATTAAAATTTTGCTTTATTTTTAGCTGTTTAAATAAATAGTTTGCGCTAAAATTTGGCAGGAAGATTCAGTTCAATATAGGGCTTAGTTTCACCAACTTTCGTTAAAATTACTGCATTATTAGATTATATTTCTTAAATTATCCAAAAAAGGTAATATTTAGTGGTTTTTAACTTTTTAAAAATTAACAAATTTATCAAAAAGTTTAGTTTATTTGAAATTTCATTGCGTACAAATTTATTTTTGCGATGCGATTACTACGAACTTAGAAAATAAGGAAAATGGCAGAAATTTCAATGTTGGATCATAAATTGTTTAAATTTTTTGAATTAATGGATAGATTTAATTCAAAAATTTCTCATTACACTTGTTCTAACATCTAAAACAAACTAAACCATAAAACTGCTGCGGCAAGACAATTCCATTCGAAAGAACAATGTTAAAAATAGCTGATTTTTGGCCCACATCATGGAACGCATAAGACCCAGAGAAAATGGTTGAAATAGGCTCAAAATTAAGAAACGTACGTTTTCGTGGTATCAAAAGGCTAAGGAAAATTTCATTTCACTCCTAAAAACATAAAAACCCCTAAAATTGCTTTGAATAATAGCTTATACCGAATGTGAAAATTGTATTTATTTTATGATAACTATTAGAAATAGATTCAATAGAGATCACAAAAGGGTAAAAAACCTCACTATTCACACCCTATTCAGGAGTTGGAACGCCATACACAGCACTTAATATTAAAAAAAAATAGGTACCAAGGTGATTAAAAATATACAAAATGATTTTTTAACACTAGTTGAGCCAGACCTTCATCTGATCTATAAGGGGTAGTTTTACATTATAGTTAACATTTTGCTACCTATCTACAGTTAGTTCACCAGTAAGATATAAATTCATTTTTGGGATAAAAGAAAAGAAGGAAAAAGAAAATGCGATCATTTTTTTCTATAATATGCACACATAATAATCTTTTAATATATATGGTATACTTACATATATTATTTATATTACTTAAAGTTTTTTTCCTTATTGAATTATTTAAGCTTTTTAAAATCCATTGGCGAATCTGCAATAAATCTCTTAAAGAGACGTAAGAGTAAAAAGAGACGTGAATTGGATTTTCAGGAAGTTGTAAATTCGATTCAATATGAATGCATAAAGTGCTACAAGAAAAGACCTCATCCAAGTAATCACGACGATACCCATTCAAATAATGAAAGTGATGAAGTTAGATCTATAGTCAGTAGAAGTTGAAGGAGCAATAATCCAGATGGTTGAGGGTAATAAAATAATTGTCGACATTGAAGTGCCAATAATCATAAAGTCTGTGTTTTTGGCTGTCAAAATAATGAGACTATTAAACGACTTAGTAAGGAGGAATGTGCTAATATTTTTGTGATATTCAATATTTACGTTCAATTTGGTGACAGGATCTGTGATAATCATGGATCTGGCCACAATATAGATATCCCTGAAACCTTTGTCAGCAATAAGCCAAATACGTCCATGAATTCAGAAGAAGTTAAGTCCCTAATATTCACGTTAAGAAATATGGTTATTGAGGAACGTCAAGCAAACCTGGGGCCTCGTTCTTTCTTTTCAATGCAACCAAGGGAACTTTACTTATCATGTTCAACCCCTTACAGTGATTAGCCATCTTTAATATCTATCTATTAAATTCAGACATAAGAACCAATAGAAAACTTTCATTTCATTTTAATTTGCTCTGTAAATATTCTGTACTAGATACTGTTCTAGCATTTTTAAAAAACGGCAGTTTTTCTTTATAGGTATACTATTAAGTAATCAGTATAAGTGTTGATATAATATTTTATTATGTTTCTATATATTTCATAAAATGAAAATCTTTCTTTTCTTATAATATTACATTATCTAAAGTGCTTGTCATCCCTAAACTGGAGTAGATTTTGATTCATTTTAGTCATCTTGTTTCCCATTTTGTAGTATTTGAAGCGGTGAATAAGATTCTACCATCTGAATAGGGTAGTTTGGTTGTTTTCGAGGTTACTAAATAACTCGCTATTTGTTCTTTATTAAAAAAACGTGTTGACTAAAACCATACAAATCCATTGTAATATTACGTGCTGTAAATATTTTTTATATTCATATAGATGTAGTTTTTCATAATAAGGATACTCACATCAAGACAAAGTTGATGTCTGTCCCTTTTACTTGTAGAAAATAATTTGGTGCATTGCTAAGTGCCGTGGCATTTTTTTTAGTATTCGAGACTGTCGATAGAATTGCACCCCCGAATAGGGTGGTTTTCAGGGTCGCTAACTAAAGCGCTTTTTTGTAATAATGCGAATATTACTTAATACCCTTATAAGGAAATGGGGATGCTGAGGTCAGGATCAGTTGAAGGTCTGGCTCAACTAGTGTTAAAAAATCATTTTGTACATTTTTAATCACTTCGGCACCTACTTTTTTTAATATTAGGTATGGCGGAGGTGGAACGCCATACCGTTCCACCTCCTGAATAGGGATGGTTTTTACCCTTTTTTTATTTCTATTGAATCGATACATAATAGTTCTCATAAAATAAATATAATTTTCTCATTCAGTATAAGCTATTATTCAAAGCAATTTTAGGGGTTGTTTTTATGTTTTTAAAGGTGAAATGGAATTTTTCCGAGCCTTTTGATACCACGACGACGTATTTTTATTAATTTTGAGCCTTTTCCAACCATTTTCTCTTGGTCTTATACGTTTTGCGATGGGGGCCAAAAGTCAGCTATTTTTAACATTGTCCTTTATTTTGACTCCACTACTATTGTATTTAAAAAAAAATATATTCTCAAATATCGTTTTTCGTTTCATTTGTCTTTTTGAAGCAATTGTTTTAAGAAAAAACATTTTAAACATTAATGTATTTTCGAAAAAGCATAACATTTTTGTTTTTCTTAAAAATATCTCAATAAATATTAGTTTTAGAGATCAAAAAAATGTTATAAATCAAGGATGAATTTGTATTTTTATTTCATTTCTGTGTAATTAACAGTTTCGGAGATATGGAAGTTTAAAGCGCCCGTCCTAACGTTTATGATACGAAGTATTTAGTTTAAATGTTAAATATCTCAGAAATATGTTTTTTGTTCAGTATTATAAATAAATAGTATTCTTCTTAGATTTAATAAAAAATTCTGTTTTTGTAAAAAATAATAAATAAAAATTTCTTTTCTGCATGTTTTCTCATGTTATGTTTATTTAAATCAATTAAATTTGATTGTTCTCTAGTTAACAGAGGTAACATTTTAATTGGAATAAAATAAAGGTATTAGTAGCCGAAGGAATTTTTTTTTTCAAATTTTAACTAGATTTAATGGTCCCATTGGTTTTTTTAAATGACCATTACTATGAATTCGGTACAAAATATAAATTTAAAAACAAAACTGTATTTGATTCATTCATCTCTTTTCTAGAAAATAATTAATGAGTATATAATTTTATATTTTGGTAAACATTAAATTATCGAATAGTCCTGTAAATAATCCTCGAAGGCTTCGTCCTAACGCACCGAGAACCTAATACCGTGTAATGCAATTGCAGCTGAAAGAAGATACACTTTTATAAACAACTGAATAAATAAACTATTTGCACATGTGAAAGTCACTTTTGAGCATTAAAATCACATCTTGTCTATGTAATGTGATCCCACCGGGACACAAAACTTCATTCTACTGTAAAAATACGATTAGCGACTAAAAATTATTGCAAAAAAATCCAATACGGTGGCTGTACTAAATACATGATAGTGAATCACGATTCAATAAGTATATAAACGTGGATCTTCTGCAAAATTCATTCAATACTTTACATTCCTCTAGGTCTAGTTGACTCTTAGTTTGTCTTACTTATGGTTTAAGTTTAGTTATATTAATTAATTGTTACGTTTACACCTCATCTCATTATGGATAAGGTAAGGTCGAATAGACGTATTTATTTCTTTTATGTAGACAAGTATAGTTTTACACTGTAATTTTAAATTAATTTATATTAAACGTCGAATAATTATTTATTTACATTCATTGCCTTTTTTAAATAAATCCATTTAAAACATGCATTTAGAAATAAATGTGACAAAGAAATCCAGGGAAATTAGAGATAATGAATATAATGATATTAAAATAACTTCCTGACATATTTATATTTAGCAATAAATGGGAAAATATACAGGTAGTATATTTTCTTGTACCAAAAACAGTTTTATTAAATATTGATAATGTAACCTGATAAATTATTTCCCTTACTTTCATTCTGTACATAAACTTTCTATGATTTCTATGAGAAATATGACAATTCGAAAAATTCATTATTTCAATATTTGGCGAAGGTGCAGGTTATAAATATCAATTAGATTTTCTTTTTACTATCTTAATTTTTGTTCATTATTTTTAAACATATTAAAAGAACACGTTTAAAATAACTATTTGGTTTATAATTTCCATATTTCATTTAAAGGAGGATGTTAAAAAGTAGCTAATTTTGGCGTAAGCTGGGCAACGGAAAATGAACACGATTTTTAGTATAGCATTTTTCGCGTAGAATGCGATGATGTATTCGATTTTACCGAAAAATTGAGGGAAAATGTGGAAAAGTTAAGAAAATGCTTGAGAATTGCAAAGTCCCGTCTGAGATATTTTAAACTTTTGAGATCTATAATATTTTATTCTAGATTATGGTGGTTTTCTTTAGAATATGATGCTCTGATATACTGGTTTTTGTTATGCTTTACAATTTCTTCGCATTTTCCCTAAAACAACATTAGATTTGTGTGATTTCAAGTCAGATACGCTTGATCTAATAGATTTTACTTGTAAATGTTGCGTAAAAGAAATTCTAAATTATTAAATATTTTCTTGATTTTTTCACATTTTTCCGCAAACAAAGTACACCATCGTGTTTCACAGGAAAAATACTACAAGAAACCATCTTAAACTCAAGTTTAATACTTTAAATCTTAATAGGTTTCATTTATGTATATTGCAAGCTAGGTATTCTGAGTTTTTATTCATTTTCTTGATTTAACCAGATGTTTCAGGGATTTTTCCGTAAAACTGAGTGAACGTCCTCATTTTACTGAATAATTACTACGAGATAAAATATAACCTCAAGTTAATAATAATGTGGGTTCTTAATATGTTTCACTTGCGAATAACGTAGACTAGATTTTGTGAGTTTTCAAACATTTTCTTAATGTTTTGCATTTTTCTAACATTTTCCTGCAAAAGAGAGTAGACCCTCCTATTATATGGAAAGAATACTACAAGAAACCACCTGAGTTTCCCGTAGTAAGCTCTGAATCATAAAAAGTTTAAATTTTGAATATTATAGGCTCGAATTTGTGAATTTCTAAGCATTTTCTTAATTTTTCCGCATTTTCCGGACATTTTCCGTCAAAGCGAAGTAGAGCATCATATTTTATGAGAAACTTACTAAAAGAAACCACCATAATGTAGAACAAAATATTATAGATCTCCCAAAGTTTAACTTGTGAATGTCTCAAGCATTTTCTTAACTTTTTCATATTTTCCCGCCATTTTTCCGTAACACGGAATACATCATCGCATCCTATGGGAATGCTATAAAAAACCGTGTTCAATTTCTGTTGCCCAGCTTAGGCCAAAAATTAGCCATACTCCTTTATTGTAGTTTGGGATATTTAGATACAACTATCTGTAATTTTTCTAAAATACTACCATCAATTACCAATAAAACATTTTTGATTATATTTTTTTAATAGAATTTCGCTATCGCTACTGATTTTCTTCATTGCAACTCCAGTCTCTTAAAGCGGAAAATATTAGAACATCTGAAAATAATTTAATTTTCAGATAGTAAAATCATAGCATAGAACTACATAGTAGTTAACAGTGAAAAGTTAGTTTTGAATAATTTAAAACTTATTTTAAAACTTTCTCGATATGCAGAGCTTTCTTTACTATTTCCTCTATGAGATTACTGTGAAGTTATTTCAATAACAAATATCTTGCCTAACACGTCAAAAGTTTCTAAGATAATGTATATGGTTTCTTGGAACAAAATGGCTAAAACATTAGAATTTAAATCAGGGCTGGGTACCATGTTTTTTGTTTAATGAAATTTGACTCGTTATAAATATAAACTGGTGGAAGCATTATACTCTTCGCCCATTTACTGAGCTTTTTACACATTCTATAGGATACTCTTCGCAGTTTTCTTGTAAATAAAGTTAGTTATTGGACATTCTAAATTTTGTGATACCAACTTTGTTGTAAAAAAGAAATATATCAAAAAAAAAATATATGAAAAAAAAATTAAAAAAAAACACCCTGACCGGGATTCGAACACAAGACCTCTGGACAATGCTTAAGTCATTCAACCATCAGCCATCACTATAGAAATTGAATATCTGTAGTATATATCATTTGAGTATTATATTTAAACGAATTAGATATATTATTATAAAATAAATACATTAGTAAAATGTATAAACAAAAAAAGATATATAGAGAATAAAATTTCGCAAGATTTCTATTTAATTACAAATGATAAAAAATAAGGAAAACATATTTTTTTTAATTTAAATGATTAATAACTTTTTTATTTACTGATTAATTTTTTTCAAAAACAATAGGGTTCTTCCTCTAGCTAACGCTAACTTACTTTCCAAATTTCAATACAATCGGACTTTTCTTTCTTAAGTTATCGTGCTTACAAGAAACGTGACGGACAGACAGGCGGACGGACAGACGGACATTTTGAAAGTTGTTCAGAATTCGTTCACTAGCAAAATGATATGAAAATTTTTTCTCTACGAGCGATATTTACTGATTTAGAAATGTGCCGATAAAATACAATATACTCTTCGTGTTTGCGAAGAGCATAATAAATGTGAAATAGACATTATAATCTTCGGAGGTTTATTGAAGTATATAATTGTTGAACATTCTATAATACACACTCCGCAGTTTTGTGACGTTAATTTTTTAGATATAATTGGTGTATTTCTAATTTTATTCGTCTCTCTATGACGTCAGCTTGTTCGTCGAGAGATCTTCAGCGTACTACGCGGTATTTTTGTTTTGTACGATCTTGTCAAAGTTGGCAACACTCTTCAGTTACATTTTTTTCATAAAATATTTCATAATGTTTATATTTACTGATCATTTCAAAAATAATATAGCTACTCCTCTAGCTAAAACTAAAATACTGTTCAAATTTCAATATAATTGGACTTTTCCTTCTAAAGTAATCGTGTTCACAAGAAATGTGACGGTCGGAAGGACGGACAAACAGACAGACGGGCATTTTGAAAGTTCATCAGAATTCGATAACTAAGACAATGACATGATTTTTTTCCCTAAGAGCGATGTTTACGGTGATAAAAATGTGCCTGGTAAATGCAATAATATACCTTCGTTTCTGCGAAGAATATAAGTATAGGCACTAATAGTATTTTATTGTGTCCGGCTAACAGCTTGTATAATCAATTATATTAAAATTATCCATATTTAGGAAGTTTAACGATATTCTTCTGAAATTACTTTTATATTTGTGTCAAAGAAATATGAACAGTGTTTTTCTTAACTACGAAAAAATCTCAATAATTATTTAACTGTTTATTACCACTTTCATTTTTATTATAATAGTTTAAATTTGTTTTTTAGGAAGTGCTGACAGCAGCAAAAACTGAATAAAAGAAACGATTTTCTGCATATTAGAGTATATCACTAGTTCTGATATCTATTACTGAAATTTTTACATCTGTTTATTGTCACAATTATTTTTCATTAAATTCTTCAACCGACTTTTTTGGACACAATCTAATTACTTCCACATCCAGTGGAAGTATAGTAACGACAAAAAAATTTTTAAAAATTTTTATTGTTCATATAGGCTTAGAATGTCATGAAACGTCGAGATTTCAAGTTTGAGCGAAAAAAAAATTTCTGTCTGTCGGTCTGTAACTTTTTTTGTGCGCACGTTTACTCTGGAACCGTTTGAGATATTGACTTGAAATTTGGTACACATATGTAATTTAACGAGATCTAGAACTAGATTATATTTTCATCTTGTTCCGTCGAAGGGTTGGGGGGTAAATTGGGGTAAATTTGGGGAAAATAGGTAAATCAAGCAGGTAAGAGTCCATAAAATTGGTATTTAGTATATACAAGAGAAGGTAAGGTCTCAAAAAAAATTTTAGCATTGGCCACCCCCATTACCACCCCCGCCTCATTATTAAAGGGGATGAAAAAAAAATGTGATTTAGTGTGTGTACAAGAACCAGAAACCTCAAAATATTTTTCATCATTTAATTTAAAGTAAATTATTTGTTTTAATTTTCGTTCATATACAATTAATTCATAATTACAATTACATGTTGAATGACTCCTTAAAATGTCTCCTTAATCAATAAGTGAATCATGAGACTGATTTTTGAATTATTTTGCACCGTTTATTAGTTTAATAATAATAAAAAACCGGCTGCATCAGTTTTTGTCTACCACCCCTTTTATCCCCTAGAAAGGGCAAAAAAAGGTCTTGTTCTAAGGTTCTGATTTAACTTTTCTGAAGTATTTTGACGCGCTGAAACCAATTTCGGACAAAAAAATTTCTATCGTGTCAGTTTCCCTCTACAACCCCCTTTTATCTCGTAGGGGTGGCAGAAGGAAACTGACTCGACAGAATTTTTATTTTGCCCAAAATTAGCTTCAACACATCAAAATACTTCAGAAAAGTTACATCAGAACCTTAGACCTCATTCTTTCCCCTTTAGGGTTTAAAAGGGTTGGTTTTTCTCTGTTTTTTATTGAGATGCTCTGCCACATGTATTTTCTTTTAAATATGTCGTGAAATCTACAAAATAATAGAATGAATCAGTATTTTACTGGAAAACAACCTCTATTCCTGCGACGTCAAAGGATCAGTTAGAGGGAGGTTTTTGACAAATATTTAAGAAAAGTTACTTCGGAACCTTAGGACAAGACCTTTTTGCCCTTTTTAGGGGATGAAAGGAGTGGAAGACAAAAACTGATGCGGTGGATTTTTATTTTAATATCAGAATTGGTTTCAGCATGTTAAAAAACATATCATAAGATGGTTCTGATCAAAAACACATCCCCTTTTTTTGTCGACCTGTGATTATCGAAATTTTTGGAAATATAAATATTAATATTAATTTACTATTTGAGAATTGCATAAATATCCACAAGTTCATTCATCCAAACAGTTGAGTATACGATAAAAGAAAATTGGGATAATTCATTAATAGATCAGTAATTGAATAGTCAAATACTCAATGGTAGAATAATGAACAGCATAGAACAAATTATTATTCAAAAGGCAGAGAGCGATGTGTTTAAAGAAGATACTGCTGAAGGACATCAGAAACGTTTTTTTATAAGATCAATTGAAATTCAATAAATTCTAACAGAGTAATGTCTTTAGTAGTTGTGATGGTTCTATACGTGCGAAGTAAATTATAACAAGACGCACTCTTGAGGCAAACGACATTCTTTAAAAATTGCTTTGAATCGTTAAAAGTGTGCTAGAATAATGTAACGCGGTAACCATGAATTCAATAACGATTATTTTCAGTCCATGGAAATGGGACAATGATTTCTTTATTTATTTCATAACGATTTGTTAAATTTTAGTACCAAGCTATAAACGGAACACATAAATTATAAGTGTTAGTTAATAACTTTTTGAAAGAAAAAATTTTACAATTCGATTATTTTTTATTCAGCACTAGTACAGTAACTAGAGGTTTAACTTCGGAATAATGTCATATAAATTAGATTTAATTCATTTTTGGCAAATTAATAGTAAATGCAATAAAGAAAAGTTTGTATATTATGAGGGGCCTTGATAATTTATAGAGGGTGGATGCTATCCCTTTTCAGGGGTAAGAAAAATATATTGGAGCAGAAATATTGAGAATAGGGGGTTCTATGTAACTTTTCATATAAATTGATAGTCTTTCGAGTTATAGCAACTTGAAATTTGTGATTTTAGCTTGAAAAAGAGGTATTTCAAAACGGTTTTCGTCAAATAACTCGAAAGGTATTGCATTGAGTGAAAACATGCTACAGGCAAATAATAAAGCTACTAAATTGAGAAGGAATTTCATTTTTTTTTTTTTTTTCTAATTTTTATAGAATTAATTCGGAGATCTGGAAATATAAAGGTGACGTCCGAACGTTTATAAGACATAGTATTTAGTTTAAATGTGAAATATCTTAGAAACTATCACACTTATACGTTAAAAATGTTTACGACCAAAATGAAAGACTATTAATAGGCCTTCAAGTGATTTTTTGACTATTTCTAGAGCATAAAAAACAAAAAATTACGACAGAAACAATGTATTTCTTCACATTTTCTTAAAAAAAAGCCATTTTGTTAATGTAAGTAGTCAGTAATAAAAAAAATATATTCTCATGTACTGTTGTTCATTAATATATAATATGACCTAAACGGTAGCGCTTGCTTTAGAAAGAAATTGCATTTTAGAAAAAAATTTGTTTCTTTGCAAATATCTTAATAAATATTAGTATTAGCGAAAAAACAGCGGGCATCAAAAATACAGCTTATATAAACTGAGAATGAATTTGTTTTTTTTTTATATATATATTAATGTAGGATTAACAATTTCGGAGATATTTAATAGATGGCATTCGAACGTTTATAGGATGAGGTATTTAATTTCAATGTTGAATATGGTACTTTCATAAAAAATTTTAAGGAACAAAGTTGAAGGTAGTCAGTCAATCAGCCATATTTTTTTAATTTATCCATAATTTTTTTAAAATGTTGTTTTTCGTTAATATGTAGCATTACCTAGATGCTTAATTGTTTTTGTGCATTTAAAGCACTTGCTTTAGAGACAATTTTATTTCTCCATATTGGAGATGCCATTTTGAGTTTTTTAATTTTTACTTCAGAATCGTAATCAGCGATCCCAAAAACATAAATATCCTACGTTTCAAAAATAAATCCTACTTTTTCAAATATTGAATATCTAAATTTAGGGGTGGTTTTCACTTCTTGAGGGAAGAGCAAGTGTCCGGACCATATAAATACTGAAGATGATACCATTTACTTCAATAATAACCCGTGAAGAAAAATTATTATTACATTTGAGAGTATTTCGAAATTTTGTATATTTTTGACTTCTAGGTAATGTACTGTAGGAAATACCTAAATAGTACAACGAAAAATTTTATATACATAAACGGTAGTGTCTTCTAACATAAACAAGTCCATTTTTGATTTGGCTCAATGGTATTGTTACTATTGTAAATCATGATATGATAGTTACATGACTCCATTGTTTGCAATATTGCATTGTTTATATTATTTAAATGATACCCCGCTAATCATAAATTTCTTGCCACTTTATATTAACCAACTCTTACCTTTTAATTACAAATGTCAATAGTGTCACTTTATGGGAAGAAGATAAAAGAGTGATATTTTAAACAAGTTCTCTAATTATTCTCAAACGGAGTCATTTGCTAGCAATAACCTACAGTAATTTTCATAGCAACCACAGAATGAGAGCATTATTACTTCATTAGGGTTAATTATTAAATTATTATAAATACTTACATGTTTTAAGTGCCTACATATTACTACTTTACCCCAACATTGATTAATAATTCCAGAAATTAAAATTAATTCTGGATTGTAAACATCTTTTTGTGCAATTTACATATTTTTTGAAGATTTTGTTTTTCAGTGGAAAAATCTCGGGAAAAATTAACTATTTTGAGAAATAACTTTTTTCTACGACTACTTTGAAAAGTGCTTAAAAATGCACTGCTAATTATGCTTGAAATATAAATATATTTTGACATTCAAGTTAATTCTGAAATTTATCTATTTAAATATGGAAACTGAGGAGAGTCTTAGAAAAAGTATATTGTACTACACGTGTAATAAATGCCGTCATTTCCAATACTTGGTCTACAATATACTATAAAGATTTGAGTATGGCGCGTTTACATTTCTGGCGTTATTAGCAGCTCTACATCAAAACCTTATGCTCAAAATAAGGCTTCTGATCTCTTCGTAACTAATATCTTCCTAAACCTCTATAAATCTTTGGTTAAGTTTATTATGATTCAGAGACGGGTGTTACGCAGCTCGAACTGGTCTTTACTAGTCCCACAGATATTCTATAGAATTTAAATCTGGGCTTCCCGTTCACTAGTTCAATGGAGCTGTATCAATTTCTTGTATATATTGATGCTTATTTGAGATCATGTTGCGTTATTCATTATCATAATGTTATTGCACATGGATGATGCAAATAGCACCTGGTGTTCTTGTAACTCAGTTCTATAAATAGTCTCCGTTTCGGTATATTAAAGATAAGTCTCAGTGCCATAACTACTTCGTAACCGAATGTTCCTATTATATTTTATATTAAATACATTTTCCGCTTCGCGTTATTCTGATATTTATGGGGAATCTGGATTCATCAGGGAACCAGACTTACCCCAATTTTGTCAATTTGAATGTCCACACACAAACTGAACTCGTATTCTTTAAATGTTGATTTATCCATTGGGATGATGTGTTTATCGTCATCAAGTCGTCGATTCATCGAATCTAAACCAGTTAACAGTTGATACCCTTATTAACTTCAATAGTGTTGTCCACCAAAAGATGGAAGCACTCAACAATAGTTCCAATACTACATGACATTCAACTTAGACATATTTAGTTGTAATCCTGGGTAAAGAGATGACTTGGAATCCACAAGGTTATCTAAAGAATAATGGCAACTCTTTCTAGACCGCAAGCACACTGCTTAAATTTGGGGATCTAAACTAAAATATTCTACTTATCATACTTGACGATTGTTGGACTCTTTGTCACCCACGCATCTTAGTGTAGTGATTAAAAAATAGAAAAAACCGACACAATACAAATTACTAAAACTTCAACCGTTGGAGTGCCTTAATGTTACAGGCAAAATAAGCACATATCCAAATATATTCTAGTAAAATTTTAGTTAGAATCAACGACAAACCCACAGACTCCATACCAATTAGATTTGATAGTATGTGGAATTTTGATTTGTCAATATATAACCAGCATGTATTGAGCCCTGGGTCACTCATCTGGTACATACATGAATTAGCCGCAGCATATATGATCTAAAATTTAGTCTTAGGTGATACTCCTATCAAATTCCAGATTAAAACTCTCAGTTCGTCTACTTTTGAATTTAAACTTGCCTGGGAATATCTGAAAACAGTAATGCAAGTATCAACAAGGTTACTTGTTAGGAACACCAGGGCATGAAGGAATAGAAGGGAATAAGTTAGTCATTTATTAGATCGAAATTGTTCTGTAAGAAGAACGTAGGAGAAATAGGATGATTAACAAATATCCTCCCACTGACTCCAGTTCAAAAGGCTATCATTAATACGTCTTGTCATAGGCCCAGTACCCACTGAGATAACATTTCAGAATAATGCAAGGGTATTCACAAAAAGTCTAAAAAAATCTCCTTATATCGAGGTTAAGAAAAGATCTTCATGCTGTA
This sequence comes from Rutpela maculata, assembly GCA_936432065.2. Classification (NCBI taxonomy): domain Eukaryota; kingdom Metazoa; phylum Arthropoda; class Insecta; order Coleoptera; family Cerambycidae; genus Rutpela; species Rutpela maculata. The sequence goes on from OW386285.2 coordinate 56,211,910, forward strand.
AAACAGCTCTATCCAGATCTTATTTCTACTAGCCTTTCTGTCTCAATACCTGAGAAATTGCGAGTTAGTTGAAACTTGTTTCTATTTTCTTCATATAAGGAAATGATCTCAGATTTCTCTATGTTGTTTTCTATTAGTTCCCTAGTGTAGTAAAGAATCCAGAAGAGAGTTGGCAAAATATAGAAAAGTTTCTGATGAACATGTTTGTTGAACAGGAGGGTTGTCCAAATATTTTTATGTTTTAAGAGTAAATTGAAGAACTATTAATACAACTATTACATTACATTACTATTAAATATATTTATTCTGTGTAGTTTACCTTCTAAATATGTGAGCGTATTCTTTTGCTTTTCAGATACTAACATTTTTGGTACTAATATGGAGTGCATCAGTAAGGACGGAACCACCAGTAAATTCATACTTGCCTCCTGGAAACGCAAATAGTAAGTAATATTATTGTCAAATATTATAGAATATCAAGGAAAAAACGTTCAATTGTTTAAGGGCTGACTTTATACGCAAAAATATTAAAAAATGAGTGTCCGTAAATTTTTGAAGTGTTGTTTAATGAAGTTGCGGTCCATTGGGACCATTTTCAGACGAAAATGGTCTTTAAGAGTGATTTTTATGATTACCTCAAAAACATTTTAGAGTAAGGCTAGGTAATGCTCTTACACTATTACTGTTTATTATCTTATACTATTTACTAAGAAATTCATTTTATTCGTAAACGAGGAAACGAGAATTAGTTAGTTAACAGTTGTTGTTTTCGGCAGCTTAAAACTTAATCAGGATTTTCTGGATAATATTGCATTAAATTGACAATTAGCCATAGGATAAATCATTCTCAGGGAAAAGAGATTTAAACGGAATATTACGAATAACAAAAATGACAAATATTTAGACGTATCCTAAGAGGACCATAGTGCCCTTAGGAAGAATTTCCGAACTACTGTTATTATAGACATAGAGACGTAATCACTGATGCACACATAGACAGACAGACATGAAAAAATAGTCGTAGTATATTTAGCAAATTCAAAACAAATTCTTATATCATTTCGAACCAGATTGTTACATATTAGATGTAAAAATAGACTATGCCTCAACTTTTACTGAATAAAAGCTAAGTTTAAAACTATGATTTGGTTAATTTTTTTTTATAAATTGACATTTCGCTTTTCCGCTCTGTGCTTTGTATTCCTCTTGTATAAATAAGTATATTCAGTTTATTTTATTAAATGACTAATTTTTATAAGCCAGTATAATTACAAATATTCTATATGCTAATGTAATATACCAACTCAACTGAAATATGTTAGGCAACTAAAAATGTGGATCATCCGATGTCCTTCATATACTAAAAAGTTCATCTCTATTTACAGATGGTGGCCCTAGTTCGACATACGGCCCACCTGGTTTTCAACCCGGTCCCACAATAGGTAATGGAAATGGAAACGGCAATGGTAACGGAAATGGTAACGGCAATGGGAATGGTTTTGGAGGGTCCCCGCCAGGAATAACTTACGGTCCACCAGGAAATGGTAACGGCAACGGCAATGGATATAGTAATGGCAATGGTAACGGTAATGGCAAACCAAGTTCTACTTACGGAGCACCAGGAAACGGTAATGGAAACGGCAACGGTCACGGAAACGGTAACGGTCACGGAAACGGTAATGGTCATGGAAACGGTAACGGTCACGGAAATGGTAACGGTCACGGAAACGGTAACGGTCACGGAAACGGTAATGGTCACGGAAATGGTAACGGCAATGGAAACGGAAACGGCCAAGCCCCAGGTTCATTATACGGAGCACCCAATGGAGGTAATTTTCTTGTAGATCCAGGATTCAAAATATACAATTACAATTCAAAAATTTTTTCAGTCTATATCCGAGTTATACAGGGTAACTCTCAAAGGTCTGTACAAAACGCTACCATGTATTATTGACGCCAAAATAGGTCCATTGAACTAAATTTACCTCTATATAAAATTGTCCCTTTAAGGCGCATTCGGATATTCTTATTTCAACATCCCTTGTTCGATTTCCCTAAGTGCCATAGTTTGACAGACAAAAAATAATAGTATGCTGCACGTCATGTACTGGAGCCATAATGTAATTGAGTTTAACTTCGTTGACGCTCAAGAAAGTTAATAGGTAAATATAATGTAAGAGAAACACTTAAAGTAACGGCATAATTTAGTCAAATTTCATATTTCACTTTTTAGTACTTTTATGCGAAGTAATCGGAGAATATTTATAACACTGAAAATTTGAGGTCGATCCGATAAGTAGTTTCAGAAATATTTTGCTTTAAACATGAACCGACGTGCTCAAAGTGCTGTCGTCAGTGTAACCGATTATGGTGATTTGTAGACAACTGGAGTATTTTAACACAAAAGTATACAGTATAATAAGTGCCGAAAAGAGGAGAATCAAAATGCAACTAGGATTTAATGGCGTCAGGCAGCGTCGATGTCCTTGATTAATTTTGAAGCCTAGAATATATTTTTTTTTGCATTTCGCTCTAAAATTAAGAGATCTTTTAGAAAACGTAATAAAAGAAACATCCTAAATGAGCCCATTGTTTAAAATAACCACCGTTTACAGGCATATAAAGATTAAGGCGACGTAGAAAAATAAACATAATCTTTGCATAATTTGGGCGTCGTTTTTAGTGTGTCTGTTGCATTTTGAATCCGTTTCTACGATCCGCTTTACATGTTTATGTGTCTGGAATACCCGTAGCCTTTACAATTCTCCATAAGAAATAATTTACTGCATCACACAGCATCATTTCCAATATCGATCAATCTATTTAGGTATTGTTGACTTAAATAGTTGCGTACACTTACAAGCATGCATGATCTACATAATTATATCGGCTCCAAAGGCAGATCACCAAGTAAATCTGGAACCATATTTTGAACACAATACAATTGTCAATGATTCAGATCCACATGATGGTCTTTAAATCACGTTATTTTCATCAGTATAAATACGTTCGTAATATAATTTTTTTTAGGCCCCTCCTCGTAAAACAAGCTGCATCAATGAATAAAACGCTTTTTTATGGAAATTAAAATTTTGTGCTCTGGCTGATGGAATACATCCAAGGCCAAAAACGAGGGAAAAAAATTGTGCTCTCTGCTTGTTAATAAACCAGGAGCGCTTGTTCTTTTAAAACTTTAAGATTTTTCGATATTCCTACCTCAAATCTTAAGCATCTGGTGTTTAATTTTGGATCTTCATAAGTTTTAGACTACTTAATTTCAGACCTTCAGCAACCCGTGTGTAACTATAAGTTTGTATTTATTACATTTAGTTTAAATTTTTTTCTGTCAAACTATGGCAAATAGCGAAATTGAACCAGAGAGATGAAATGTTTGAAATAAGAATGTCTAACTGTAAAGAAAGAATAAAATAAGGTATTAACCAAGATGTCAAAAAAATATAAGCTTCATTGTATGCGCATGATCAACTTCTGTTCACTTTTGTAACACAAATGAGAACAAAACTATGTTAAAAAACACCTTTTTTATTGCAGATTCACATCTCAAACTTGATTCCCACCCGCAAAAACTTTTTTGATGATATTTGTCGTTCGATAGAGCCTTATCGGAGTACTTTTAGATAGGAGTAAGTTTGATAAAGCATCCTATTTTGGTCTCAGGAGTATATGGTAGAATCTTGTAGAGACCTCTGAAAGACATCCTATATATTTATCAATTTTTTTTTTACTTTTTCTACAGCACCTACTAATATTTAATTGTAAAGTTTTCTAGAATGTTTATAGTTTCATACAGAAGTGTATTGAAAGTTTAAGACGATCTTAAATCTGCTCTTGTTTTCTCTTCGCCAAATAGTTGAAACTTCAGTCTGGCTAGGACGTCGCAATGGAACCTCATATGTACTGAGGTTTCATCTTCCTCTTGACGGAATCTGCATATTGCATCCTCTGCCAGGCCCATTAGACTCACATGTATATTAAACCTACAATGTCCACTTAGAAGACCTACCATTATCCTAATAGCCTATTTTGGCATAGTAGGTCTTTGAATTTGGCCGATCGTTCTTTAATGAACTTTTTGGCCTGTCTCTGTCGTGAGAAATTCTTCCACCACTCTAGAGATTTGTTTTGTACCCATTCATTAATATATGTTACTATGCGTGATTTAGCCACACCGCAAAAGGGTTCGGTTCTACTAGGGCCTTAGGTGCGCCTTCTCGGGCCAGTTCATGAGCCTTCTCATTTCCCCTGTGTCTCTCGTGTCCTGGTACCCATGCCACGGTCACTTTGTTCTGACTTACTAGGTCCGTAAGGGCATTTATACAATCCCATACTAGTCTTGAATCGACCTGCATGGAATCGAGTGCCTTTACCGCTGCTTGGCTGTCGGAAAAAATGGCACGTTTACAGTTCCTCGCCTCATTATTTCCTTTGCACAAAACTGTATACTGGCCACTTTCGCCTGAAATATTGTAGCGTGTATGCCTAGACTTATCAGGACTTTCGTTTTCGACCTTATCCCGTAAATTCCAGTTCCAAGTCCCTGTTCTGTCTTGGAGCCGTCCGTATACCAGATCGTTTGCGCCGATATTGGAGGACCATTTCTCCAGTCCTCTCTGTCTGGTATTTTGATTTAAACTTTCTATATAAGTTATACTTCTACAGTATAGTGCCCTTGGGTATTCCCAAAATGGGATCTGCCTTTAGCTCTGAGTATAACTTTTGGTGCTCTGTTCCGTATTATTGCTTTATGGGCGTTGTGCCTTGCATTAGCCTACACTGTAAAAAATGATGTAAATTTACCATCGTTGCGTGTAAAATTCCCATGTAATTTTACCCGCAAAGAAACAGGAAAATTTCCATTTAACATGGAGAATTACCCCAAAATATAAGGGAAATAAAAATTTTCCACTCTCTTTGCGGATAAAATTCCATTACTATTGGGGGTAAATTTACTATGGAAAAAAAATCCTGTCCGGATAAGTTACCAAAATTGCATGCAAAAGAGAAATATTTATAGTAGTGAATCTCACTTTGTTGCGCTTCTATTTTTACATTAGGAAGTATTTAGAAACTTTGTCAGCAGATGCGCAAGTGGTAGCCAAACCCAAATAATAATTATAAACTTGTTTTAAATACAATTTCAGGAGGAAACGGTTTTGGAGGTAGATATCCAGACAGTGATCAAAAACCAGGAACCAGCTACCTTCCTCCTAATGGTAACGGCGGTAAACCTGGATCTACATACGGACCACCTGGTAATGGAGGAAATGGCAACGGTAATGGTAACGGCAATGGCAATGGCAATGGTAACGGCAATGGTAAAAAAAATGGTAACGGAAATGGCAATGGTAACGGTGGCAGACCCGGGTCTACTTACGGACCACCAGGTAAAAATATATAAATAGTTAAATCATTTTAGTCATTGAATCATCTATTCACTTATTCTAGGCAATGGAAATGGTAATGGCAACGGTAATGGAGGAAACGGAAATGGCGGCAAACCTAGTTCTACATATGGTGTTCCAGGAAACGGCAATGGAGGTAATATACATTAAATAAATAAATAAGTAAACAAAATAAATAACAAATAAAAAATATTTTTTACGACTTAAAAAAACTGTACTTTTTTCACTATTTTTGTGCCATGTCTATGATAACAGTGAAAAAATGCCAAAAGCATGAAAAAAGTAACACGATTTCATTTTGGTGCATACCCAAATTATTGGAGTGCATTGAAAACATTTGAAGTTAATTGGTGATCTACGTTATAGAAATATCGAATTATAGTTTTGTGTTTTGACGTTTAAGCAAATTCTGAAATTTATTTATATAAGAATGGGGATTGAGAACAGCAATAGAAAAAATATTGTATGAAACTTATGCAAAACGTGTTATTTCTTCACTCATTGGATTGCCGTCAAACTTCCAATTCGTGAAGAAAAGTACCACGTTAAGCACTCGTTGCTAATAACTATTATTGCAGTGCATAGAACACAATGTACGAAAGGATAGGATATTGAAAATTGATATAAACATTTTACCCTAAGGGACGAAGAGAAAATTAAATTGTAATAAATTAGGAATAAAAGAGAATCACACAAAAATGAACCAATACCCTAAGAAATTTAATTCTTTACACATGTATATATTAGAAGTTTTGGAGATTAAATAATTTTTAACGCATTTTAAACATGGTTAATCATAGTGATACTGTTTTCAATAAATATTTCAAATTATTGCAAACCGTTTAACAACTCTTCTCAAGTAAATATAAGATACATTTTTATTCGAGAAAGAAATGTTTTTCTGGTTGACTTTTCAAATTAGGAAATATTTGGCTTCATTTGTTCTTTTATCTTTATTTTTTAAATTCTGCTGCGAATATTGCAAGAAATAGAATATTAATGTCGTGTCCAAAGATGAAACAATGAAGCAGCTATGGATACATGTTTCAGAATTATTGCTGCTCATCAGCATAGCGTAAATTAAAGAATAGGATTTACAAAAAAATAAATCACAATATGTTGAAAGTACACAGTTCTCATTTGGTTTTTCGCATCTAGTTGGGCCCAGTTTTGAACCTCGACAAGAATAATCGACACCAGAACAGTTGGCACTTTATGCACACAAATAGATTGAGACAATTAAGTGAGTTAATTAATAAAAACAAGGCCTGATCGTTGGGGTATATGGCGCAATTTACTATTGTTTTTATTATTTAATCCAGCAATAGCCCGTTATATAGTCTTTGTCATTTAATATCCAAATTTTATGTATTGTACGTATGTATTAATTTTTTTGGGCAGTTTTTATTTGTTACATAAATTTATAGGAGGCAGACCGGGTCAAAGCTATCTTCCACCCGGTAATGGCAATGGAGGTAACGGTTACTCTAACGGAAATGGCAATGGGAATGGTTACAGTAATGGTAATGGTAACGGCAATGGAGGAAATGGGTACAGCAATGGCAACGGCAATGGTCATGGCAATGGAGGAAATGGAAATGGTGGAAAGCCCGGATCAACATACGGTCCTCCAGGAAACGGCAACGGTAATGGACACGGAAACGGCAATGGCGGAAACGGAAACGGCAACGGACGACCAGGGACCACATACGGTCCTCCAGGAAACGGTAATGGAAATGGCAACGGAAACGGAAACGGAAACGGAAATGGCGGCGGCAAACCTGGTCAAGGATATCTACCACCAGGAAATGGTGGGTACCCTAGTAATGGAAATGGAGGATATTCTAACGGTGGATCAAATGGATATGGTGGTGGTGAAGAAGAAAGCACGGTAAGTCGTTTTACATGTAATGTGTTAATTTAGTGGTTAGATGTACACTACAATTGTAACTAAATGTTATTAAAACGAAAAACAATCTTTATTAAAGCACTAAACATTGTTGTATTTTGTATACATAGGTAATCGTTTCTAAATGCTTTTGGTTTGAGGTTTCTGAAACTAGTAATTTTCTGTTTTCTTCCAATATTTTGGCAGTATATTCAAATTTGACTCAAGAACTCTTAATAAAACATATTTGCATTGAATGTCGCGTCAATATGAAAATACGTTAATATCACTCAAAATTGGGCATGATTTCACGTGATATTGTAAACATGCATGAACGCATGAACTGCATTAACTGAAGTAGAATTCTGTTTGATAATGATAATTAGTATTATGATGTCAAAGTATTAAAGAAAGAAAGAAGTCTTTATTATAGCACGAAGTACTAGAGAACAGATACTAAATTTGCAACTTATGGAGAAGGCACGAGACTTTATATGTATTGCTTGAAACTGCTGGTGCTGTGAACGCTGTAGACATTATTGTTGAAGATAGGGACACCAACAGATCTGGTCTTCATTATTCGCTGATTACAGGAAGGAAACTCTTTTATGGAAGTATACCAACTCTGACAAATATAAAGTGGAATAAAGCGTGAGACAATGTTGTGTTACAGATAGCATTATCGGAAACTTACCAGTTGAGCAAAATTAACCGTGACAGAAATATTACGAATCGCACAAAGATCAATTCTGATAACACCTTAGTTTTCCCCATATTGAGGCATGAACTTTTAGGCAAGCAGCCAAATGGCGTATTGATAATTTCAAGTCTGGAGACATTTGTTATTAATTCCTTAGATAGCTCATCACATCAACAGTTCGACTCTCTAAGAAAAATGCCCCCACATGAACAATGACATGACCCATAACTCCAACGTATTGCGTATTCATATTTTCAAGTCTGGAGACGGATTACTTAGACAGCTCATCGCATCAACAGTTCGACTTTACAAGAAAAATGCCCCCCACGACCACTCCAATCACAGCATTCTCTCGAATCTAGAATTTTTTTACCATATCAATCGGAGAGAGGACAATATGGAATGGTTAATGGCTCAAAGAAAATCAAATGATAAGCGGAGAAGGGGGACACCTTCCAATGCGTTGGGTTCATGTTATCAAAAAACCAAAATTTGTTCAGACCATACATCTAATAAGCAATTGTGATGCTGTCAGTAATGCCATATAGGAAAGGGAGACCAACTAGATTATTGTCTCGCGAAAAGTCTCAAAATCTGTTGTGAATAAGAAGAAGAAACGAAAAAGAATTCTGCATCAGCAAAGGATTTATTCACTACACTGGTACTAATTGAAAATCAACTGGCAATATTTTTTGTTACACGAACAATAATAATAATACGTGGTGGTCATAAAGTCTCTGTTTATTCTTGTGAAATAATTAATATTAGTTATTTCTTTACAACTATCTAATGCAGATCTTAATATAGCACATCAAAACAAACAAAATAACATCACAATACTAGGACAGCCATTTGCATGACGTCAATCTCGTGTTTGCGAAATTTAAGATAATGATACATTTATTTTCTTACCGCTTATTGTTATTGTAAGTAAATTTATCAGAGTAGATGGTATCAAAATGATTGATCCAATTTCACATTATCAAATTTAATTATATTTGAAAACAGTAGCATAAGATACAATAAACAAAAGTAAAACTGTTCAAGTTTGTTCCCACTCATTATAAGTGCTCATTGTACACTCACGATATCGAGGCGATCTTCAAACTCCTACCATACCCATACCCCATTATTTATTGTTTTTATTTATTTCAACTTAACAAATCAACCAAAAAGTTTAGGATAAATCTAGTTTTCTGCAAACTTTTATTATGAACAATCTTTTTTTTTATTCATTGCGGTACGAGCAATACAACCAGAGATATTTAAGAAAAACTACGAAAAATATAATTCTCAACATTCTTTTGTTTAAACAAATGACTTGCGTGACAAAGATTTATTCCAAAACATTATGCTACATTCCTTGTAACGAGGGGCAAACTGCGAAGGAAATCTGGTGTACACTCAGAAGGAAATCCGAGAAAATCTGGAGGTAATCTCAGGAAATCCTTTGTTTTTCGGATTTCTCCCCCTCTCATCAAAAAAAAATTTTTTTATCAAAGAGGAAATCTGGAGGAAAATCTATTTTTTCGGCAAAAATTTTTTCAGATTTCTCCCCCCCCCCCTCTTAAAAAATCTGAAGGAAATCCGAGGAAATCGTGTAATCAAAGAGGAAATTTGGTGTACTTTCCAGCAAAAATATTGCTATTGTAAAACAATTCCCTACAAATTTTAATTTCACTCCACTATTACTACTTAGTTCGATAATAAATAAAACAATAAATTAACATTTATTAATACATTTTAGGAACCTGCCAAGTATGAGTTTGAATACGAAGTAAACGACCAACAGAGCGGCGCCCAGTTTGGCCACCAGGAACAGCGAGATGGTGACGTAGCCACAGGCGAGTACAATGTTGTTCTACCCGATGGTAGGAAGCAGATTGTGCAATATGAGGCGGATACAGATGGATATAAACCAAAGATCAGTTACGAAGGTAGTCACTACTCGATTGCATATGCTTTCGCTGTCACATTGCACACTAACCAAAGAAACAGCTTAATTACTTTTAAGTTGTACATATATATGTAAATATTGCTTTCAGTAATGCCAAAACAAGTTAGATATTCATGTGGGTAAGTGTTCTCAGTAATAGTCTGGGAGATAGCGATAAAAATTTAGGCCGATATTTTAACATTCTTTTCAACAGTATTCAACTATTTGTGTACAATAAATAGTGTAAATGATTATCTGCCAGGGTACCTGTCGGATAGAAGTGTTTCAAATGAAATCATTAACGACGAAAATTTTGGTATGAATTATGGACATCATGAAATACTCCATCATAATTGTGGGGCAAAGTAAATCTGCCACTTGTACAAGTATGCCAAAGAAACGAAGTAGTTTGACTTAAATTATTAAATTAATGTTGAAACCTCTTATACTAGTAATTTATGGGATAAAATGTAATAAAAACTTAATTTGCCAGTCTTCTATAGCGACGCTATTTTTTTTATATAGTCGAGTACTGTCCAGCTACTCATACGGCAGACTCAACATTTATCAATTAAGATGACATATGTACTGAGAAAAACAAAGTTAACGAAATGAGTCAACCAAAACTGTCGGTATAGCTCCCTGTCTATAACATGGTTCGACGAATTGACAAAATAAATGTGTATACATTGTATTAACTGTATAGCATACGAATTCTTCTGTCCACTTAAACATGTCTTGGGGAATTTCTAAGTGAAAAATCTACTCATTAATTAAATACAACTTGAATTAAAAAAGTCCTTTCTCAAAACTTATTTAAGAGGCAAAATTCTTAACTATTTCTCTTCTATTTAATTTTAAATAAAAGTTAATACTCAAACATAAAATATAAATGTAACCATGCATGAAATATTACATTTTATACTTAAAATTTGTTTACATATTGTACATTCTAATTAATGAGCAACGTTTCGGTGGTTCATTCATATCATCCTCAGAGGTAGAATAATTATTATTATAGTAGCCTAACTAAAGCAATACATATTCTCATCCGTAGCTGAAAGCTATTCATCGATTAATTGCATGCAACATTGGGATTTGGCTCTGTTGTAGTCTGTTCCAGGTATTTCGGCCCTTTGGGCGGCATTGGTGATGTCTCCTACAATAGCTTTTAATCAAAATTCCAACATGGATCACAGAGACTCCCACTTCAAGACTTTCCTTAAAACATGCGCCATTCCAAATAATGCGACCTTCTGCACTTGTGCGCACGATTGACCAGGCAGCTGTATACTACGATCATGGCCCTCCTTAACAGCTCCAAGGGCTCTACAATTACTGGCACGGCTATGATCTGTGCATTCCACATTCTGTTAACTTCTGTGTTGAGGTCTGTGTATTTGCTTAACTTTCTTGTTTCCTTGAACATCACATTGATGTCATTCGGGATGGATACATCGATACAGAATTTCTTCTTTTTATTATGTAAGACGATGTCTGGCCAATTCGCGAGAATTTTTCTGTGAGCAATAATCGGCAAGTCCCACATAAGTGTGGCGTCATTGGTACTGTCAACCTTCTGAATATTGCTTGCATATGGCATCTGACCACTCTGTTGTGGCAGTCAGGGTACTCCGATGGTGCCTGCGTAGTACATCCCTCCACCACGTGACTGAAATGTTCTTCTGCTAGGCCGCACATCCTACTCTTGCGCTGACAATGGGCTGTTTCAAGATCATCTTCTGGTGGTATCCGGTGTTTAGTACTTGGTCTTGTGCTGCTGTTATTAAACTTTCCGTTTCCCCCTTTAAGTCCGAGCCGTTCAACCACTTTGTAGATGACTTTTTGTCAACTGCTGGTCAGACGAGATAGCGGAAGAATTGCTCATGCATTGACTTTGCGCAGAGTACTTCCATTTTTCTCATCTCAATGCTGATTTTAATTTTCTTCTGGGCGTTTCCGTCAGTGGTTTCGGTTTCCAGCTATTCATTCTTGATTTTACGTGTTTTCTTCTGGATGGAATACAAGTTCGTGTCCTTATCATGTTCTTTAACTCGCTTGTGAATTTGTCTTGCTCTGTAGGATATACGCACTCAGTCCTAAGATAGAAGAGTCGTAAGCAGATTCCAGCTCTATTAATCCACGGCCGCCGACCTTCCTCTTAACGCAAAACCTGTGCAGTCTACTTTCATATGATAATTTCCGCCATTGTTAGGAACTTCCTCGTCTTATTGTTATTATTATCGAACCAATATTGATGAACATCTCTATTTTCTCTGGCTGGAAACAAAGTATAGCCTTAATGGTAAAGGGCTATAGTCAATTCGATTATTAGTAATATAAATCTACCACTTATAGACCAGACGATATGCTTCCCACAATCTAACTGTAGATGATAGAGATAAGTTACTGAAACTTTGTATGTGTATATTATCATTATTTACATTTATAAAATGAGAGTTTAAATGGTTTGGGATATTTTCATCTATACTTTGCACGCAGCACGTATGTTACATTTCTTATAATTTGGGATTTGCCATCGCTAAAGGTGAAGTTTTCCTACATGGTAAGTTGTTGCTGTTGTATAGTAAATAGCATCATATCATATTAGGGGGATCATAACAAGAGACAAATAAAGACGAATTGCAATTAATTATTACAGTAATTTAGTAATTTTGTAATTTTAGGCGGTAATGGAAATGGTGGCTATCCCAGCGGAGGTCCAGGTGGTAATGGAAATGGTGGTTACCCATCAGGAGGACCTGGAGGCAATGGAAACGGTAATGGCAACGGAGGTCATTCCAACGGAAATGGAAATGGAAATGGCAATGGCAATGGAGGTTATCCTTCAAATGGAAATGGGTATCACGGGAGTAATGGCAACGGTGGATATCCCTCAGAAGGACCATATTAGTTGCCTGAAATTTAATTTGTTCTCTGGTGCACTGCTAAAACTGATTGATGAATTAGGAATATGCGAATTCTGATAGGATTAACAGGGGTATTTAAATATTTTTCAATATAGTAATCGTCACTTTAGAGATTCAGATTAGATCTGTAGATAATTGAGATGTTTGTAGCAAATACGTTTTATATTTAATTTGTTTAAAGCTACAAGTACCAGAGCTTATGGCCTCTGACTTTAGAGTACAGTAATAAGTATGTATATTGATTAAGTCAGTGCCTTAAAAATACAATATTTAGCAAAATTATAGTTTGATATCTCACTTTGAAGCTAGCTCAAATCAATATTATATGTGTGTATATATTTAGTTTAGGTTATATTGTAATATATTTAAGTATTATTATCATTATTATATGGTTAGTTTTTAAGTATTTTAAGGATATAGGATATAAGATTCAAACTTGACTGATGACGACTGCTTTGATTAAAGGAACTGATGCTGGATTGTCATTGTAAAAATATTAAACTGTATATTTCAAATATGTATATAATGTAATGTACATTGCGTAATAATAAATAAAAATATTTATTTAACTATTATTCTCTCAGTTTCAATTTTAAGTAGATATTTGTATTGTTATTGGTTGGACTCAAAATATACAGCGATAAAAGCATTCATTAATATGAATAGTACTTTGAATAGGTACTTTGGTTTTCATAGAAATTATTGATACAAAAAACTGCTTTAGCTAGTTGCAAAAGTATTTTAAAAATTTAAAACTATGTAATTATCAGCGCCTTTAAACAACTTATATCAATAACTACTGCTAGTAGTTTTTTAAGAGAACATTTAAATAATGATGCATCATTTGCATTAGCAGTAGTTATTATAACAAGAATGGTCATGCTCAAGCTTGAGGGTCTAGACACGAATGTTTTGTATATTTAATATATGCAACCCACAATAAGCCTGTCAACAATTGTATGTTGACTATATGTATATTTATGTATTTCATACATTTGGCTATTTCGTTTTTAGTGGGTGTTGGTTCCAATAAGTCGTGGTAGATGGTTCTTTTTGAAAGTTGCTTGAACACAATCACTCAACTTGCATGTGCAGAAAAAAATGTACTTCTTTGGCAGTACAGTACAGCAACTAGAAGTTTTATCTTCGTAATCATGTCATATGAATAGGGTTACCAGGCGTCCGGCTTTAGCCGGACATGTTTGGCTTTTTACGGTTTTGTCCGGCTAAAAATTAACATGTCCGGCCTGTCCGGCTTTTTGCCTTAACTCTCTGGAAAATACGAAATTTTACTCCGAATTATTAATATTAGCCGAGTATTATTTTGCTATTCCAGACCACAATGCCAAATATCGAAAGAGTATTTTCATTAATAAATGCCCAATGGTCGAAAGAACAAAATAAACTACATATAAATACGACAGCCAAAATGATATTCCTACAGTGCAATTTAAAAACAAGTTGCCAAGAATTCTACCATATGATCCGCGATGCGAAGAATTTTTGTTTCCGTAAGAAAAAAACTTACTTGATAAAATAGGCTCAAATGATAAATATACATAATTTCTGCGCTTTTAAGCATTTTTTTATTAATAAAAATTATTTTATTTTATATGAATTATGATTATTATAATAAATTATTCAGTTTTTTTGTGTGATACACTTACCAAAGTTTCATTTGATTTTGTATGAATTAGTTTCATACGTATTTTTTTCGTTTTTAGTTGCTTTTTTTTGATATAGGTATTTTATTGTTTTGTGATGAATTTTCTGTTTCCATGTAACAAATATTCATTTTTAAATTAAGTTTAATAAAAAATATTAAAAGACTGATTTTGTGGTTTAGTAATTTTTTTATGGCGAACCAATGTTGTCCGGCTTTTTGTAGCAAATGTCCGGCTAAATTTATAAGTAAAGTCCGGCTTTTCGAATTTTAGGCCTGGCAACCCTACATATGAAACGGATATCGTTTATTTTTGGCAACTTAATAGTAAATGAATCATAAAAATGTTTCTGTATTATGCGGAGGCTTGCTAATTTATAGGGGGTGGGTGGTATCTAAAAAAAAAACAAAAACAAAAACATTAGAGCTGAAAGTTTTATAAAGAGAAAAGATAAATGAATCATAGGAAAGTTTCTGTATTATGCGGAGGCTTGCTAATTTATAGGGGGTGATATCTAAAAAAAGAAAAAACAAAAACGTTAGAGCTGAAAGTTTTATAAGGAGAAAAGATTCTATGCAACTTTTCATATAAATTAATAATAATAATAATATATTTTATTTCCAATTAGACTGTAATAACAGTTTTGGCATCGTCAAATAGTACACACAATACAACGTAACACGAGACACATTAAAATAATAAGAGAATATATATATATATATATATATATATATATATATATATATATATATATATATATATATATATATATATATATATATATATATATATATATATATATATATATATATATATATATATATATATATATATATATATATATATATATATATATATATATATATATATATATATATATATATATATATATATATATATATATATATATATATAAATACACAGTTTAAAAATATATGTAGTCAATACAAAAATTAATAACTTGATAAAAAGTATAAGACAACCTAGCCTATTATCACAAAATTGTCCCAAGACATTTAAAATATTTGACAACAAAAAAAAACAGTCAATTAAATTGGATTTTTCAGGTCCTCAATTAATGGCTATTTTGAAATTGAAAGAATTCGGAAAGGGAATAAAAACACTGATTTTTTAATAGGTTTTTAACATGGTTTCTAAACTGTTTGAAGCTGCTTAAGTCCTTCAGACTCTGAGGTATGTGATTGTAAAGCTTAATAGAAGTTGTATATGGTCCCCTGCCCACCTGAGCCAACCTACTCGGTGGAACATATAAGTCATTAGCGGCACATTTACATTTAGGTATTTGATCAATATTTTTCCTGATATAACACACACATTCTAAAATATATAATGAGTAAACCGTAAGGATTCCGTGTTGTTTGAAATAGGGCCTGCAGGAAGTTATATAGTTAAGTTGAAACATACTCCTTATTATTCTCTTTTGTAATAAAAACACTTTCTCTATCCCAGAGCAGTTACCCCAGCATAGAATACCATAAGAGAGCATCGAATTTATTTGTCCATAGTAAAAAGATTTAATTGTCTCGATATTTACTACACCCCTTAGCTGCAGGATGGCATAATTTTTTGTAGCAAGTTTGCTGGTTAGACTTTTAACATGAACATCCCAGGAACAATTTTGGACCATTTCTATACCTAAAAATTTTACATGTTCATCCTGATGTAATAACTGAGATTCTGTTTTAACCATTAAACTGATATTATAGCTCACTCCAATAGGGGAAAATAATACAAGATTTGCCATGGCCTTTTCCTCATTATCCCAGTTATTTGCAGATGCCGCCGCCTCGAATTGTCTTTTGTCCGTCGTCCATGAGCTTTGGCCGTCAAAGGAAAGAGGTTTTAACCAAAGACCCGATGATGTTACTAACTGGCCTCCTTTTTCTCTCAACTGACGTTTAAGGCGCTCTACCTCTCCTTCGACCTCACTCATTTTTCCTTTGATTTGACTAACTTCTGTCTCGACCACACCTACTTTGTCTTCGACCTTGTTTATCTCTTCTTGCTCTTCTTTCTCCTCTTGCTGTCTTATCTTCAGGTCCTCCATCATTTTCTTCAATTCGTCTCTTTCTTCTTGACGTCTTGTTTCTTGTTTTTCTTTTTCTTCTTGATGTCTTCTTTCTTCATCCTCTTTTTCTTTCTGACGTCTTCTTTCTTCATCCTCTTTTTCTTTCTGACGTCGCTTTTCTTCCTCTTGTTTGTCTTCTTGACGTCGCTGCTCCATCATCCTTGTAAATTCTGCAAATAGGTCATTAATTAGTTTCTCCGTAGCCATGCTTCTTGTTGTAATGGGCATAAGATTAAATTAAAATAAAATAAATTTAACTGTCACGTCAATATCGGCAATGGAACTTACCAGAAAAATCTCGAAACAGCACGAAAAGTTTTATCCAGAGTCTTTTGTCACTATTCAGTTCAGAGAATTCAATAATCTCCACTAATGTCCAAATAGAAAAGTTCTAGTAATTTTCGCGCACTAACACAAATCAGTTTTTTTTCTTCAGTGTCTCTATCACTACTCAGTTTAAAGGATTTAATTATCACACTAATGTCCTAATAAAATGTTCTACAATGTCTCAAAAATACACTTAACACTATTTTCCTGTTCGAAAATAACCCTCGAACAATGTCCAGTAAATTAGTCCTCTGTGTTAGCACTAACCCTCGAGAATACTTCTCGAACACTCCAACACAACTTCAGAGCTCCTCTTGTCATAAAATTCCGCTTCTGACACCAATTTGTAACGTGTTTCCACCCCAAGGAAACTACCCTTGCAAATTCCGTGGGTTCCAAAAATTATAACAAGAGATGTCCACTAACACACTTTATTAAATAATTTACTGGATACTTCACAATACTGATTATTAACTTGAATGAACTTTACTGACTAAAAATAACAATGTTTATCACTTTGTTTTCACTTTGGAGTCTTAACCTCACTTGTCAATCAAAACTACTCCTTTCTTAACTTTCTGAAGTACCCGCCTAGAATGCGGTCTTTTATACCTAAAAATGACAGATCTCGATTTTTCTGCGATGACGCCACCATTCTCTAGATAACTCTAGAACTTCTGGTAGGTTCTTTCTCGAGTAGGTGCAAATACATTCCAGGGGTTGCAACACATCACATTAAGTTATAACGACTAGAGAATTGAGATTTTAGCTTTCAAGTAGGTTTTCGTCAAATAACTCGAAAGGTATTACATTGAGCGAACAGAGACAAATAAAAAAGCTACTAAATTGAGGAATTTCGTTTTTCTGTAATTTCTGTAGAGTTTAATGGTTTCGGACATGTGGAAGTATAAAGGTGCATCTGAACGTTTATAAGACGAAGTATTTGGTTCAAATGTTAAATATCTCAGAAACTATGGCAAAAGCGCTAACAACCAAAAATGAAAGACTAATAATTAGGCTTTCAAATAATTTTGTGCCTACTTCTATAGCATAAAAAACAAAGAAGTTATGAGAGAAATAATATACTTTTTCACATTTTTTAAATTAAAACGTCGCCATTTTGTTAATGGGGGTAGTCAGTAATTTAAAAAAATATATTCCCATATACCTACTGTTTTTTGTTAACATATAGTATGACTTACATTCTCAAATTTTTTCGACCGCTTACAACGCTTACTTTAGAAAGAAAATGCATTTTAAACTGTAAAGGGATTTTAGAAAAAAACGTAGCGTTCTAGTTTCTCTACAAATATTTCAATAAATATTAGTTTTAGAGAAAATATGGTTTAACTAAAAAATAAAGCTTATAAACTGAGAATGAAATTGTTCTTTTTATATATTTGTGTAGGGTTGATAGTTTTGGAGACATTTAATTTTATGGCAACCGACCGTTTTTAGGATGAAGTATTATTTTAAAATGTTGAATATCTTAGAAACTATGACACTTCCATGAAAAATTCTAAGGAACAAAATTAATGTGATTAATCAGTTTTTAAAACGATTTTTTGTTTGTTTCTATATCACAAAAAATAAAGAAGTTATGGCCGATACAATGTGCATTTTCACACTTTTTTTTAACAATATGTCGCCATTTTGTTATTGTAATTGCCTAGTAATTAATTTTTTTTTTCAAAAACGCTTTTTTCGTTAATATATATCATCACGTAGAAGATCATTTTTTGGGTCAGTTTAAAACACCTGTTTTAGAAGAAAAATTCCATCCACCATATTGGAGCCGGTATTTTGATTTTTTAAATTTTGACTTCAGATTCGTAATCAGCGATCCCAAAACATAACCGTCCTACATTTCAAAAATAAATTAATAATACTTTTTCAAATATTGAATATTTAAATTTATGAGTGGTTTTCAACCCTTGAGGATACAAGCAAGTATCCGGACCATATAGAAACTGAAGACGATACCTTTTACTACAATAATAACCCATACAGAAAAACTATCATTACATATGGAATTGTTCCGAAATATTACGTATTTTTTGCCTCTAGGTACTGTACTAGTAGCGATGGGCAATACGAATGTTTTCAAAGATTCGTATCGTACCGACAACAAGATTCGTACCAGAAGTTTCGTATTCGTATTTCGTAATAAACACATCTCATGATGCTAGATGCGCGAGATTCAGACTGCACATAATTGTACCACAGAAGAATAAACAATCAGAATGGAAACTGGCGGCATATCCTTTGTACAATTTAACTCCAGAATCGCGTATCTTGTTGGAATAGATATCAGGGGCGTATTTTGTAATGTTGTAGTCAGGGTCGCAATTAGGAGTTTATAATTTAATTATGCCCAAATCTTCAACTTTAATCATATTTACAAAATCACTCTTTTTGAATTGTCTAAAAGTTGTCTTGGTTTGACATAATGCTGAACTTGTCATTTTGTTGATTTTTTAAATCTATTTTCAAAATTACAAAGTATGTAACTACTAAATTATTGTACAAATCAGATTTCTTTGTACATCTGGCAACTCTGTATTGAGTACCAGATTATTTGTTGTTCTCAATCTACCAAATGTGGCATCGCTGTATTCTATTCCAGGAACATATGGGCATTCGATGCGCGCTTAGAAATGCGCGAACCTTTCCCCTCCCTGAAAGATTCCATTCTGATTGTTTAGTCTTCTGTGATTGTACTATTGTCAGGCGTGCCGCTATGGAGGGATGGGGGGACGCTCTCCCCACCATCGTGATCGAGTTGGGAAATTCAAGCTTCAAATTGGCAGAATTCGAGAAATTTCACCCGCCGCAATAAAATTCAATATAATGCAAATATTGCTGTCTTAAGTTTGTTTGGTGAGTTACTGTTAAATGCAGAGACGTAAAAAACATTCATAAAATTGGAAAATTCAAACTTCAAGAATTCGACCCCCCCCTCCCCGCCCATCAATTATCACACTTTTGAAGGAATTTTTTTTTATTGTGGTCGAGTTGGGACATTCAAGCTTCAAGTTAGGAGAATTCGAGAAATTTGACCCTCTCTCCAGCTCATCAATTTTCATTTTCGAAGGAAAATATTTTTTTCATTTTCTTCCCTCCGCTCACCAATTTTCATTTCGGAGAAAATTTTGTTGAGGAGTTGGGAAAATTCCTGTAATGAGAGTTGGAAATTATTATCCTTCCCCCCCCCCCAAAAAAAAAAACCTAGCGACACCGCTGACTATTGTACAATTGAACTGGTTGAACTGGTATATCGGTATTATCCAATCCAAGAGCAAGATGATTTGCATATGCAGCAGTTTAGTCTTCAAACAAATCCTTGAAACTATTGAGTAAAGTAAACAAATATATTGTGTTCAGCTCGTGAAAATACATAGGAAATTATAAATGGATTTTACAAGATATTCGATCGTTGCGCATAAATTCTGACCTTGGATTCGGTTTCAGTGCCCCAAATTACGTATAGATATAGTGATCAGTTCATGTAAGCTTTTTATTTACTTGTTTGGGATTTTTCGGTCATTTCTTAGGTATTTTTTGAGGTTATGTCAAAATTCCTAACTGATCGGCTAATTCTGACCTCATATTCAGTTTCAGCGCCCCAAATTACGTATAGATATAGTGATCAGCTTATTTAAGTTTTTTATTTACTTGTTTGGGATTTTTCGGGCATTTTTAAAGTGTTCTTTGAGGTCGGCAAAAATGGAAGAGCCAATCGGGCAAAACGGCCATCGGAATCGTGTTTAGAACTTGACTTTTATTTTTTTTTGTGTGCCTGTGTTATTAACTAATTGAACCTTGCAATAAGAACTGTTTCTGAATTGAAGGAACATTTACGAAAATGTTGTAGAGTTTGCTTCGTTTGACAAATTGATTTATTTTTTGCTAAAAAATAGTTTCACTTAAACATATAAGTTTCTATCTGCCTATTCGGTTTTTGTGAATATTAGTAAATTGTGATTTATTTCTGTTTAAAATCATAGGAAATTCACCTATTAAAATGACGTTCTTGGCGATGATTAATGAATTTTATAAACATTAATAAATGACATGAGAATATTGCAATATTAATTGCAATGTCTTCAATAATTTGTATGTTGTCGATCATTAATAATAATCTAGAACGATTATGCAAATTTCATATAAAATGTAAAATACTAAGGAGTGTAAATGGATGTAGTAGGAAACCCAGATGTTACTTATGTTATATATTTGTAAAAATCTAATATTAATCGATATAAGGAATCGTGACTATATTAAATAATGAAATAAATACAACAAACGTATGTAGTTTTGTGTTATATCAATACAGGAAGTTTGTACAATGAGGTAAATATATTTCATGCATTGCAACATTTAAGGTGGAGGGTGGCGGAGTGATTAGACTGTTTAGCTTGCACACTCGGTGTTCAAGAACCACTTATAGTCCCTTGAGGTAAAGATTTTACTCCAAAAGTTCTGCACGTTACCCCCCCCCCCCCAATTTTGAGGACAGGGAATGTTGTAGAACCTTCCAGAACTGACTTAAGTCGAAGCCAAAATAAAAATTTGACTTAGGCAAAAATTTCATTTAAGGACATTTTCAAGATTCTGAAAGACTTCAGAGCCACAGACTAGTCGAAAAGGACCATTATGAGTTCATTATGACATTAGCACATTCGAAGAGACACCGAATTTTTACTTAGGAAAATATATTTTGGTCCAGGATATGAGAGTGAAACTATATGGTGGTCACGGAAAAATGAATCGCATACTGTTTAAAAAATACGTCAAAAAAGTACTTTGAAAATATTCAATATATTTCAACTTTAATTCCTCCGCCGAAGACATTGACCATGGAGGCACAGTCATTATATACCCTGTTCTAAAGACTGACTATAAAATTTTAGCAAGCCAATGTATCAAAAAGGCGAAACCGACGAATTTGGCAAAAGCGGCGTAGCGCCTATAAGCAAAAATTAGCAAAAAATCAATGAAAATGCACAAGGCTGCTTTCTCCCATAGAACAAGTTTGGATTCACCTAGCGACTCGTAATTTGGTCGAGTGCGTTGGGTGGTTAATACAAAGCGATGGTAGGAAAGCCAATAGCAGAGCTTTCCAAATAATAAAGTTATAGAGAAAATCGCCTTGTGCACAAAGGACTCAAAAGTCCATTTTGCCTAAAAGTCGTTCGGAGGCGAGTCGCTGCCATTTTTCCTATATTGAACCTGCATGGGGACAAGTACGTCGTAAGACTGGCCGAAAGTTAGTAAACTCATGTATTAGTCGAAATCACGATCTGGGACCTTTAAGCTATTCATAAGCGATCCAAAATTTTTTAAGTAAAATATTTTTATATTATTTTCAGCCATAGTTACCAAAATACAACATTTTTAAATTCTCTTTAAAATGCTTGCATTAAATTCTGAGCAAGTTAAATGAATCTTTTCTACTAAATTGATTGTTAGCGTACGCTCTCACTTGTATGGTGAAAAAGTCATTTGCTTTGATTGGGGATGCGTGATTCTTTCACATAATACTGTATTATTTTACACTAATTAAATAAATGGTATTCTTTCAACTAATTGTATTTTATTGATGAAAGGACTTGTTGCTAATCTTAATCCCTGGAGTTTTCGTTTGGAGGACCTAAACAACTGAATTAATCGAAATATCATGATTCCCTAATAGAGTGAGATCCCGGAGCCGCCAGACCTACGTCATTTTAGAAAAGCTAATATTTTGACAACAAATAGTGTAATATCCAGTTAAGAACGTATGCGTATTTGCTAGTTTGAAAGCGGGGCTCTTTTGCAGAAAACATGTACAAAAGGTACATAAAAATTTTACTCACTACGTTAAAGTATGATAGCTGGATTATTTTAGAAGTGACACGCTAACTACATGGTGTAAGCGTCAACCTTAAAATTTAGTGCGCGTGTACGACAGTGCTCAGGTGCTAAAAATCCCAAATGTTCTATTTTAGCTTTAAGTAGTTCTAATTATTTTAAAATCTATGTTCTCTGATTATTCGCTAAATGTTTTAATTTATCTTAAGAACAGAGACCTAACTCCACCATCTTATCTGTTGCTATAGCCAAAGCTGAACCCACCCCACCTGATCACCCATCTACCGCGTCGTTGCACGCTGCGGTGGGGTGATCGGCTCTAGACCAGGCCCCCAGCCGAGGCGCATACATGTCCCATAACATGAATAAATATTTTTTGAATTTGAATTTGAATTTGTCAACCTCCGAATCTTAAGGTCCAAGGTTCGATCCCTGAGCGTTCTCAGTTTTTTTTCAAATATACGGACTAAGAAAAAAATTATGGCCAAAAATAATTTCCCTATCGGTTGTCTCTTTCTTGGTAATCGCCACCTTAAGTTAATATTTGTTGAAAAAAAAAAAGCTGAGAATGCTCAGGATCGAACCTCGAGGTTGACGCTTACACCATATCGTTAGCGTGTCACACGAAAAATAAACCAGCTAGGTGTGTAAAAATTTTTTTGTACCTCTTGTAGCTGTTTTCTGCAAAAGAGCCCCGCTTTCAAGCTAGCAAATACGCATATGTCCTTAACTAGATATTACACTATTTGTTGTCAAAATATTAGCTTTGCTAAAATGACGTAGGTCTGGCGGCTCTCGGATCTTGGACTATAAGTTTGATACTCAGTGTTCTGGTCGCCTTACGGGAGCTTGATAGGGATTTTTTTATGCGATTTCTTCAGAAATCTTTAAGTGTAGAGATCATTATTAGCAGGTAAATATATACAAATCACGTCAAATTCCAATCCCGTCGGAGAGAAATCTTCGATAGGGATTTTTTTATGCAAAAATAGCAGAAACCAAAAGACGTCAGACCACTTATTACTGTATAAACAGACCAAAATCACGTCAAATTCCGATTCCGTCGGAGAGAAATCTTCGATAGAGATTTTTTTATGCAAAAATCGCAATAATCTAAAGACGTAAAAGCCCTTATTGCCAGTGAAAAATTGAAATCACGTCTTGAGAAAACGTCGTTAAAGATCTGTGGTAGTGAAGCCTTGACCCATTACTCGTCTATCGAAGTATATCTTATCTCGAACCCGCTTGGGAGTGAAAGATCGGAGAAGATCGGGGAAGAATGCGACTGGCGCCCTTCTAAATATAAATTGGTGTCGCGTCAATTTGACGCCTGGTAGTGTGTTCTTCTATAGGAACACGATGGTGACAATATTTTCCGACCTACCCTCCAAACCACCTCTTTTCCGATTTTCCAGTGCTAGGATTACAAGTCGGATCGGAGTTTTTTTTTCGGTCAATTTGAATAAAATAAGTAAATATTGACCACAAGTAACTTAACCCACCCCCGGGAGGTGGGTTAGGTCATATTTACCTATTTTATTCGAATTGACCAAAAAGAAAACCGACCCGATGAGCTCTCGCAAGCCTAGCACCGGAAAATCGGAAAAGACGGAGGTTTTTCAGATTAAGAGGTAGTGGGTGGGTATATCGGGAATATTGTCACCATCGGATTCCCCGCCCAGGAAAATTGGAATATACCGCTTTTCCGGGGGTTGAAACTACCCGTAACCCAATAGCGAAGTGCTACGAAAGCAATGAAAGTCAGCCGTAAACCGTTTTCGAAGGCGAAGAATATTGTCATCATCGTATTCCCCACCCTTGAAAACGAGGTATACCTCTTTCCAGATGATTTCCATTGTTTTCATGGCATTTCGTTATTGGGAGTGGGGACAGTTTCAGTTAGGTCAGCTGTGGTCATAATTTACCTATTTTATTCGAATTGACAAAAAAACGACCCGGCGAGCACTCGCAAGCCTAACATCGGAAAATCGGTGAAAATCAGGCGTAGTGGGTGAAGGGTAGATCGGGAAATATTGTCACCATTGCATTGTTCGCCCTTGAAAACGGGGGTATACCGCTTTATCTACTGATTTTTGTTGTTTTCGTGGCATTTCGATATTGGGAGTGTGGGTAGTTTCAACCCCCCCCCCCGGGGGTGGGTTAAGTCACTTGTGGAAACCAAAAAAAGAAGCCCTTGCTAGCCTAGCACCGGAAAATGGGAAAAAGTGGTGGTTTCTCCGGGAGGGTAGGTCGAAAAATATTGTCACCATCGTGTTCCCCGCCCTCTTGCGGTTCAGTCGCAGAACTTTTGGGTTTTTGTCTTTTTCTGGTTTACCTCAAGGGACTATAGTCAATCTTGTATCTGGTCAGAAGTTTCCAACCGCTTTTATTCAAATTTATTTTTATTCTCTTTCTCGATAACAACATCAAGTTATATAAAGTTTTTGTTTGTCTGGTCGCTTCCAACTACTAGTTTTTTTAATAATATGAAACAAATTACACCTTGTAGACCATTCGGAAAGTGTTTTTGCCGCTTTTGCATGATGTCTGCGTTCGACTGACTTCTCAACAATATAGATACTCAAGAGGCAATAGAGCACTCTCCGCTCTTAAT
Source organism: Rutpela maculata (assembly GCA_936432065.2). Taxonomy (NCBI): domain Eukaryota; kingdom Metazoa; phylum Arthropoda; class Insecta; order Coleoptera; family Cerambycidae; genus Rutpela; species Rutpela maculata. The sequence goes on from OW386285.2 coordinate 56,237,334, forward strand.
ATACAAATAACAATTACGACACAAACTATTGGTAAAAGCTTGGCAGATATAAACCTTGAATTAGTGCTCAAAATACTTTTTTAACGCTGCATATTAAAGCAACTTCATAGATAATAGATTTTAAATAAGCTGAAGCAAATTGATTTCCCAAGCAACAAATTAATATTTATATGGATTGACGTTAAAAATTGATTTGAGAAATACTGAATTAATATTATGATAAATAGTTAAAATGTAATTAATTTCAAGCAGATGTTTACTACACTTCATTGTTTTTGTGTTCGAATCAAATTGATTTTCATCAGTATTACTTATAAGTAGAGATTCCGTAGGCGATTTAATGGTAGTATTAACAACATCATTAAATTCTCATTATGCGTGTACCTACTTATACCTTTTTAATTCTCATTGAAATAAATATTAAGCGTTAAGGCGCAAGTGATAAATACAATCTGATTTACAATAGGATATTAAAGTTTATTTCACGTGCGAGGTGTTGATTGCAAGATAACTTGGAATTCTCCTATATTCAAGAGGTATTAAAATAAATCTATTTATCATTAAATATAGGTATTGCATAAACCCCAAGAGTTTTACTATTGCTATATTTATAAGAACATAAATAATCTAAAGCATCCTTTAACATAATAAATAAAAACTATTCACGGTAGGCTGAGCAAACAAAATTTCTGCAATCGTATAATTTAGAATTAGTGAGAGCTCATTTGCGAAACTGTGATGGATCTGTTGGATGCAGCTATGTTAAGGTACCAATTAAATAATTATTGAAACATTCGCAACATTGGATTTAATAGAAATACGGAAAAATTATGGAAAAAGGAGATTAATTATACAATTTGATTTTCATCGCATAGGCTGGATTTTTATCTAAAATATGCTAACTTTCAAGAGAAATGTTGCAATATTCTAACTAAGCAACCAGCGGTATCGTGGAAGATGATCATATGTTGAATACGTAAGTACAGAGCTAGTACAGACTAAGATTATAATAATAATAGTTTATTAGTCCGTTTTAAAAAAAATTAACACGAGAAAATGGACAAGTCAAAGATGTATCGAAATTATTTAACACTACTACCACCTACTACTACCAAGATCTAAAATGCCGAGTATAATATAATAGGTGGGATGGGATGACATTTCCAATTATGTGACGTAAAGATCCAAAATGACCGGCTCCCAGTTTCGATGCAATTGATATGAAAATCAAATTTTTAAATGGGACAACCTGTATATTTTTCCAAATTTCGGCCTGTTGGCCAAAATAAATATAATCTAACCTTGAAATATTATTTTGATTTTAAAAAATACGGGTTTTTTAATTTTTAGTTTTAATCATAGAAGGCCGCGATTTTGCCAAAATTGGTCCTCAAGCAACTTTAAAATATTATCTCTGCAGATAGTAGCATTAAACATGATTTATTCTTCATTAAGTTCAACGAAAACTGTTTTTTTTTTATGAAACTCCTATGGGATAACCTGTTATTTAATTAAATCTTAAAATTACGAAAAAAATGATATGCATAATGTTTACCTTATCTTTGTACCAGATTTATAATTTAAAAAATCGGTAAAGGTATTTACCTAAAACTTCCCCCTCTGTTTTTCACACTTTAGTTATTCTTCTTATTCGCAACATCTTGCCAGGCGTTTTATGATTCATAAATTATTCTATATTTTAATATTGTGTATTTTTCATATTCTTGTTCCTAGAAAGTTGTATTAACTGTATGGGAAATATTAATGCCATCCGTCACATTTTTTCTTTAATTTTATTAGGGTTACCACTTTGTATATTTTTCATATTTTTCTTTATCAGTTATGTCAACTGTATGCGAAATATTATCGTCCTCCGTCACATATTTTTCATTTTCACTTTGGTTGACCAACCTGCACATTTTGTATTTCATATTTCTCTTCTTTGTCAGTTGTGAAGGATTATTCATTTTCAATCTTTCATATTTTTTTTAGAGTGACCACTCTGTACATTTTTTAAATATTTTTCTTTGGCAATTGTGTTAACTACATGCCAAATATTATCACATTTTTTCATTATCTTTTGAATGTGACCCTCCCTGTATATTTTTCCATATTTTTCCTTTTTGAAATTTGTGTCAACTGTATGCGAAATATTATCGTCCTCCGTCGCGTTTTTAAATTTGACCACCCTGTATATTTTTTTGGTGACCGCCCTGTATTTTTTTTTCATATTTTTCTTCGACAGTTATGTTCACTACATGCGAGATATTATCGTCCTCTGTCGTATCTTTAAAATTTTTTTTTGGGTGACCACCGCGTATATATTTTTTTGGTGACTACTCTGTATACATATTTTTTATATTTTTCTTCTTTGGCAGTTGTGTTAACTGTATGTCAAATATTACTGTGTTCTATCATTTTTTTTTCACCCCCTGCTGGTGCCAAAAATTGACAGCAACGGGAACTGTCTACATTGAGCGCTAAGCCATCAGCCAGAAGGACAGGGACGTCTTAAGGCATGGCCAAACCGGGCCATGGCCGGGGGCCTCGGCTTCCGAGGAGCCTCGTCGTACATGCCCATTTAAAGGTTATTTCTATTTTAATTTAATTATGACACACGTTGGATTGAATATGGAAAAACTAAGAGAAAAGGAAAAAGAAATGAGGAAAAAAAGAAAAACGAGAAAAAAGAGAAATCTGTTGCAGATTCGAAGATTGCGAACTTATAGAAGAAAATGACTCGATTAGAAACAATGTACCTTATACTTATATGTTCAACGAAAAAATTTTTACAGTGTTTCCAAACATTGAAATTATAATGATAATTTTTTTGTCTATTATGGTCACCAATGCGAGCATTTTCAAAATTAAAATTAGTGAAAAGTGAAATAAAAAATCGCATGACTCAATCTACGCCTAAATAGTTTAAGTTTGATGAGTACTGAAAATGACATTTTACAGACTATTAACTTTGACGACATAATTCATGATTTCTCTAGGTTGCTCTAGAATAAAATTATACACAATGTAGTTTATACTTATTAACATATTAGTGATACTATATAAGCTTATTTTTTTATTCCAAACAAAATTATAAAAGGGGGGGGGGGGGCTTCATTTGAATATGGGGCCAGGGACTCAAGAATGCTTAAGACGTCCCTGCAGAAGGACAAAATATAACAGCTCCGGCACATGATGTAATAACTAATAATCAATAAACCAGTATATCTTGAACCACAGATATTACAATGCATAGATTGGTGACTGGTCCAAAAGTGCTGAGACTCTAAGAGTTTTCATCGCAAACTGTTTTTGGGCATGTTTCGAACAATCACATGATGCATAAAGACAGAGAGAGTACTACCAATGTTCTATTTTAGTTGATCAAAGAGAAATGAAACATGGTTCTGGTACCGCCTTCTAGTAACAGTAACGCTAAACGCTACATACTTTCGGCAGACAGTGTAATATACAACAATTGTCATATAAAATGTTTATTGATATATATTTACTGATTTAATTCTTATTTTCAATTTAAGGAGGGTAAAGGTTAAGTTACGGTTGTTTAGTTAAGCAGAGGGTATTTATATTGTGAGAGTTGAATTGGAATAAGTGTTATTAGTGATGGATTTCCATACCATATAAGTACATTTGTGTTTAACATGAAATAATTGACTTGCCTTATGTTATGTTTATACTATTATATTACCACGTATACCTATAATACAATAATATAATTTACGTTAACAATTAGCAATACGCTAGAGAAAAATGTATAGGTAAAATTTAAAAGCAAGAATGAACCCATTTGCGGAAACATTTCACGAAACAAAACAAGACATATATGTCAAAGAATTTTCGCAATATTTGTCGACGCAGCGACACAAAAAAATGGAGCGATAATTTTTTCGTGTAGATACTGTCAAAGGCCGATCTAGGTTAGTTTACCTCTAATAATGACGTTTGATTGATGCAATGTTGTGAAAAAATGGGAAAAAATCGATGTAATTTTATGTAAAATTTTCACTTGGAATGAAAGTTCTTATTGGTCCAAATTTTCAAAATCTTGCTATTTCATTGGTTCTTATAATGTGAGGGAAATATTCATTGAATTAATTGTTTGAAAAATCTATATACCGCCTTCCACATTTTTTTTGATATTAAGTTTAGATACATATGTAATTTTTGTTTTTACAATACGACCAGATTTATTTTTACTCTGCTATAAATCAAATAGGTATAATAGAGCAGTGCCAATAATTTTTGAAAAAAATAGAATTCTTAGCAGTATATGGGTGGTGGGAAAATTTAAGATTAATTGTATATAAATTGGGAAAAATCGATTGGACCGCAACAGATAGCCGGAAGTGAGGTGGGGGTGCGAAAATGTGTGTTTTTAGGAGTAAAACGTGTTTTTTTTTACGATTTCTGACAATAGTAGACCTCCTATCGAAAAAAATTTAATGCAAAAGTTGTAGATAATTGAGAGATCTACAACATTTATTGGAACCATTTTTTTCTGAAATCGATCGGGTATGTCTACATTTTCGGCACGATTTCAGATTGAATAATGCACAATTCCAATATTTTAATCCGTTGCTAAGAAACTGTTACACAATAGACCGGAAAAGATCCGTTGCCAAGCAACGATCAACAAAACCGTACGGGAATGTTACTTTCCCGGCCTAGGCCGGGAAAATAACATTCCCGTACGGTTTTTTATGTATATTTTTGACAGTAAATAAATACACGCAGACAAACCAACTCACATTAAAATTGCATTTATTAGTAAGCAGTTAGATTGTAATGAAGAAATGTTATGCATTAATACAAATTCCTTAATTTATAATAATATTGATTGTGATTTTAGAAAAAATAGTATGTGTACTTCGGTGTGAAAGCGCATTCCCGAACTTCGATGCTTGTCGCTTTGCATCGTCGTCCGGGAATGTATTGCTTTCACATCTAAATACACAATATACTATTTTACATAACCTCAAAAATATTGAGTAAAACGCCAAAAACCATTTTTTTGTTTTTTTATTTTTATCTTCCACAAAAGTAATTCGATTTTGATGAAATTCGGTGAAAACGTACATTTTATGCCAAAATAGCTGTAATTTTTTTGAGGCGTAATATTAATTTTTTGATTTTTTTGCGAATTTAATTTGAAAAAAGGCCTAATTTTCAATGAAAAAAGTTGATTAACAAAGGTTTGATTTTTGAAAATTTCAGGACGGTGTTTTTTTCATTAAAACCTCTACTTTAAGATGATTTTAAAAAATCATACTGTTACTGTGGAAAAACATTGTCAAAAATGAAAAAACCAAAAAAACACTTTTTTCAAGATCGATTTTTCCGTAAATCTTCATTGTAAATAAAGTGTTGAAAGTGGTGCAAAACGGCAATTTCAATGTAATATGTAATAAGGGAACTTTAATTAACCATTTAGGGTTCGGACTGCTGAAAACCGAAATGTTTAAACAATAATTTTACCTAAGGAATTGCTAAAAATGACCATTTTCAGGCAAGAAAAAAACTTTTTATGCTTTATGGACACACATACAGTGAAACAATGTTATTGACATACATATCTCAAATTATTCAAAGTTGAAAAATTGAATTATGGCTAGGCAGTTTTCCTACTACCCGCTCTCGAGTACACGCGCACTTCTTTTTCGTTCTTTTCTTGCAACCCACCTGTTCTTGCCTTTTCACGCGTTCACAACTGACACGTCGTTGTTTACAACGTTATTCATCGTAATTTTAAATATTAACTTCTGTGTTTCTCCTCACATATAATTTGCTGCATTTCCATGGTACGTATCTAATGTCCCTTTTATGTTAGTGCATGTCATGGTGTATTTGTTGTAAGCTAATAAAACGGTTTTTTGATGACTTGTTCAACAGTGAAGTTTCAGAATCTCTCAATTATCTACAACTTTTACATTAAACTTTTTTCGCTAGGTCTACTTTTGCCAGAAATCGTAGAAAAACACGTTTTACCACTAAAAACACAACTTTTCGCACCCCCACCCCACTTGCGGTTATCTGTTGCGGTCCAATCGATTTTTTCCCAGAAATCATAAAACAGCACGTTTTACCACTAAAAACACAACTTTTCACACCCTCACCGCACTTGCGGTTATCTATTGCGGTCCAATCGATTTTTTCCCATTTATATACCATTAATCCCAAATTTTCCCACCACCTATATACTGCTAAGAATTTTTTAGATTTTTGGCCTCTGAAAATCGATTTGGCACTGGTCTATAATAAGACCTTACAAACAAATTAAAATGAACATTAAAAGAAGAAAAGTAATACAAAGAAAGGAATGTGACTTTTATAAAAACAGAAATAATAACAACTGCTGCATTATAGCATATTTGATCAAACTTTTAAGTTCGTCAAGAATATTATTACTAAACAAATTATAGAAAATAAAATACTTCTGTTGTTTGGTAACCACATCTTAACCATATCTGAGGAAAGTCCGAGGCCCATCCAGTGGCATAGTTAGAGAGTCTAGAGGGCACTTTGCCTCCTGCCTCCATTATGTAGCGCCCCTGCTATAGATGAAAATCTATGTTCTATTTTTTTTCTTGCAAACAATTTTATGCCATCCGTGTAGTCGGCTGCCCCCTCCGCCCCAAACACCTGGCTAGCCACTGAGCCCGTTCTAAAATAAAAATAAAGACATATTATTTCATTCGAGTCGGAAACTTATTTTAATTATACCTTTATTTGACCAAGGAGATTCGATCTGTCTGCTCTCTATCTCCAATTTCTCATCAATAGTTAAATGTAATTGAAATGAGACTTACTTTCAATTCAACCTCAGTAGTCAGTAAGTAAATCTCTTGAGTGTTCTGTTGCTTTCAACTGCTTCATTTTTATAATAACTACTACGACACTGGTTACGATACAGAAGCAATTAAATTAGATGGTGATTAGCGATCTCGTCACGTACATTTGCAGGTGTAGCCTGTAATTATAGTAACTCGAAATCGAGATCTTCCATGAACTGACATAAGACTCAATTATCGTTATTAAACTGGTCATTCATTTGTGGGTTTTATAACCGTTTATTTAATTAAAACTACATTGGGGACTAATCTTTAATTAGAACTACCTTGAAACGGGAACGTTAGCTATATGTATTTTTATTAATTAAAATTAATTTGTAGATGCAGCAGTTGGTGTTAATTTTACGATTTGTGAACTAAATCCAAAATCTAGCTGGTAGTCAGGGGAGAAATATTTTCTCTTTGGAAATGAAATATACTATTTGTAACGAATAATAGTAATAGTAATAGTAATAGTTCTTTGCTGAAGAGGTTATACCCAATTATAGGACGACAAGTATACAAATACTGGAAAAAATGATACTAGACGTGTGCATATTTAGCAATACATTAATTACACAGGGACACAGAAAAAAAATGTTTTTATCTATGATCGATATATAAAGTAGGCTTTTTTACTAGCATTTTGAAAGCGCAAAGTTGACGTTTTTCAAGCAGCTGTGGATGTCACTTTGGCGTATACTCTCCCATGGCAATGTTCAGCAAAATACTTTAAAATACGCTTCAGTGCATCTGCACTTAAACAACTTTGGTCGGAACATTTACAATGTATATTTATGAAATTGTAAGTAATGCCCCGAAACTGTTGATAATATAATGAGAGTTGATTTAAAAGTTACAATTAATTACCTAATTTATTTATACGAAGAGTACGAACTTTATAATAATTAATAAATCTTTAATAAATTGACAGCAACAGTGTTTTGTTCATCTATTTATTTTGATCACATATGCAAGGCATACTCATAATATGTCGATGAATCGCCGTTTCCAGCCAAAATTCAATTTAATTATTCCTTTTATTTGGATATTTTCAAACGATCTTAGATAGAATTATGTGTGTATTTCGAGCACAAAGTGTCATTGCCGCCCTCAAGTGTTACTTACACTATCGTGGGGCAATGTGGCACTTTTTTATTTTATTTTATTTTTTTTTATTTATTTAGATACATCATCCAACAGTCAGAGACCAATTACTGGATGAGAAGTACATACAATTACTAAATCATTGACAATAATAAGTGTAACAAAGAAAACAATACATAAACGATACATAAAACATAAATTATTGTGTGTACACAAAACCACGTACACACATATGCATACATGCACATATACATCTACCGAATGTCATAAGAGAAAAAGCTTATTGCAGGTTCAATGTTTTAATGGATGTAATGTAACAGTTGAAAATATCAATGTTTTCCTGCAGGCAGTTGTAACTACCACACATAAAATATAGAGGGGAGAAGCTTAAAGCATTTGTCCGAGGCGTGGTAAGGTAAAAAGTCATATGATGTCAGGTGCCCGAACGTGGTACATGAAACATCACTATTTCAGGGCAATTTATGTTGTTGTTAATCACTTTATGTAAAAATATGAGTGCCTGTCTTTTCCTACGATCCTCTAAACTATCTGACATTGACATTATATTACATTTACTGACGTTGAGTAGCAGACCATTTTGACTGCACCAAGTTTGTATTTTCTCGAGATTTCTTTGCAGCTTATGACAGTCGGTTAACGTATCTACAGTAGAAAAAATTTTCGCATCATCGGCATATAACAAGACACCGACCTCCAGGTTATCTACAATATCGTTTATAAACAATACAAACAATAGTGGTCCCAGTATAGACCCCCGAGGTACCCCTGACGTGACGGCAATTTCAGCCGACCTTTGACGACGGTACTCCACATATTGTATTCTGTTGTTAAGATATGCTTTAAAGAAATTGGCAAGCAACTGGGAAAAGCCCATGGTTTCAAGTTTGTGTAGCAATACACCGTGGTCAAGCCTGTCAAAAGCCTTCGAGAAATCTGTATAAATCACGTCAACTTGGGTGCCGGCGTCGAGGTTATATATTTTTTAAATTATTTTGGATGTTGTTCTGATAGTGTTTAAAGGCAGTGTCTGTGTCCAGCTTTATCTGAGATCTAAGAATTTTAAATTCGTTGTAGGCGACTATATTGCCGGTTCGTTTGTACATTTTAAGTTGTCTTGCTTTTTCTTTTATATTCCGAACTATAACATTATTATACCACGGCGGGTATTTCCTATGACGAGGTATCGTTTTGGGTACGCAGGAGTCAAAGATATTATATAGTGTTTCGTAGAATTGCTCACACGCCGAGTTTACATCATTAATGGTTTTTAGAACTGACCAGTCCGTATTTTCAATTTTGGCATAGAAGGTGTGAAAGTCAGCTTTCCGAAAATTATATGTTAAAATATTATTTGCAGAGGATTTTGTATTTGTCTGATTGTTGTTTGCATTGAGGTATATACTTAACGGCGGATGACGGGAGTCCTCTTTTAGTAGGATATCATGAGACTTTTCAACGTTACACGCAGTGCTGCAGATAACTAGATCCAATAATCTATTATTAGAATTTAACACGGAATTACATTTTTTTAGATCAAAATAATTTAAAAATGACATAAGTGCTGCTGTTTCCTCGTTGATGTTATTATGTAGAGTAAACTCTCTATAATTGGGTATATTAAAATCTCCAATAAAGCAAACGTCATTATCGTTTAGGTAGTGGAGCGTTTCAAATGCTTCAAAAAATAAATTATAGAGTATTATATCTAATGACGGAGTTATATATATATATACAACAAATAAGAAAATACTGGTGTAGTTAAATTGCATTTTTACACCAACTATATCAATTAAAGGAACTGAGTTTTGTATATAATCTAGGTTTAATTTAGTGGCAACATATTTTTTATTAATAGACAATAAAACACCTCTGGTTTTGTTTGTAACAGAATAATTGCGATCACAGCGAAAGATATTATAATTGTTGCATATTAACTCAGAGCTATTAACATGAGAGTCAATCCAGGTTTCTGAAAGTGCGAGAACATCGTAGTCACAGGCAAAAGAAGCATTTAACAGATCGTATGTTTTGGTGTTTAAACCACGCACATTTTGGTAATAAACGCAGGGGAGATATATAGATTTGTTCCTAGAAGCCATGTCTGCAGAAATTCCAACATCGTTCTCATTATCACTAGCGCAAACGTTAACATGAGAAGAGGATTCCGATATAACCAATGTATCTAATTGCTATGCCATATATACATTAGCTTTATACTCTTTAACTTTATGATTATAAACATAACATCTAGAATCCCAAACAGCATGATTTATATTCAGATTGAGATCTTTATCTTTCTCATTTAGTTTTAGACAGTTCACACATTTCAAATCCACGGCTTTACAATCTTTAACTGGATGATCTTCTGCACACCTAGGGCACGAGTACTTTTGTACAGTGCACCGATTAGAGTGATGATTGAAACCGTTACATTTATAACATCTTTTTAAATCTACCGAGTCATAGACATCACAGTAATCATAACCGACAAATGACATGAGATTGTTATATGTGGTTACATCTACCTGCAAGATTTCCTGAAATATATTAGAGTTTTTTTGTTGCTGGCTACAGTTTAATAACTTTGCATTCAGAATCTTCATTTAACACGAACTTGTTTTGATGTCTCACAAATTTCACCAGTTCGGATTCTTCAAATTTCTCAGGTATCCTCACAAGACGAATTCTGGGATTTAAGTTTTTTGCATCACTTGTCTCATACTTATCGGCTAGTTCACCTTTAGCTACGTCTTTCAATTAAGTGACTTCTTTTTCATTTATGCAGCCTATAACATTTCCACCATTACTAATATTTTTTACACTTGATATATTGAGATTATGCTCCAGCGGATTAATTTCCTGTAGAAAGTCTCCTTTGGTTTGGGCATTTTTTTGGAGTGGTATTTTTCGGTATGACTATTACAGCTGAATTGCTTTTTAATGCGGTTGAGTATAGTAGTTTCAAAAATTCCTTCGAGTTTTTTCTCAAAGATTTTATTCAAGTTCTCCGGTCGATGTTTCTCAAAGAGTAAACTACATTCTTCACAGGCCCATTTTAGTCCGGGAACTTTGGCAGTGAATTTTAAAACTTCAGCAGGAACCTCACAGCAACTCGCGTGAAACTCCCTGTTACAGAAACCATAAAAGGATATACTTGCGTGACTTCTACACCACAATTATTATTCATTTTTTTTATTTTTTATAATAGTTCACCCGCGAAGTCTAGTTTCTGCCACACTTTGCGGTCTTAATACACAAATAGCTATTTCCAGATATCAGATACCACATTTGTTTGCATTTTGAACCGCTGAACAGGAATTTGAGGTTTAAATTGGGAAATTTCGCACCATTTTTTTTTTTTAATTCATGGAAAACACATTCAACCTCCCCCTTTCACTATATTCCTCTCCCACCCACCGGAAACGATGGATGTCCCCGAATCACTACGCCGACCCCCCCCCCCCCCCCCCAGCTGAAAAACTTTTATTACCCAATAATTTTTCCAGAGGAGGTGGAACTTCCCTAGACCTCCCTGATACTGAATTTTCAAAAAATCGAAAAAAGTATTTTTCATCTCCCCCAACGTGCTTTTCCTCCCGCCCTTGATTTTAGAGGTCCAGCCAGGGGATTCGAAATAATTAAAAATAGATGTATATATAAGGAGTTTCACGAGAAAACGGACATGGTTTAACTGCAGATAGGGGACACCGATGGTAATCAGAATCACACATAGAAAAAGTTAGTTCTCTCATTGCCGTGTTTTATGTATTTTTGCCAAATATATTTTTAATTATTTGTTAAGGAATGAAATATTTGGCACATATAATACACCAGGGATCTTGAATAAGTACACGCAAGAAATCCAGGTCCGGACTTAAAAGAAATGTTTTTATTGTTATTCAAGAAAACAATCCTCTGTATATGTTTTTTTAAAGGTCCACTATTGAATTAGAAAAGAATTTATTTGAATTTATTTCGAAGGAGGCAAAAGTGTGGTAAAAAATGTTATTAAATCATTTTGTTCAGTTTGTTATCTACGTACTTTCGAAATTTAATATTTTTTTCAGGTCTGGACCTGGATTTTGTTTGTTTGTCATACATGTAGTTATTCAGGATCTCTAGTGTATTATATGTACCAAATATGAACTTAATATTCCATTCCTCTACAGAGTAGTAATAACCAAGAGACATTTTGGCAAAAAAAAAAAAAAAAAAATATATATATATATATATATATATATATATATATATATATATTTCAGCAACGAGGGCCCTACTAGCTTGCTTTTTATATGGGTGATTCAGGTTACCCTCTATGTCCTCTATCTGCCATTAAACTATGTCCGTTTTCTCGTGAAATACCCTCTATATTGTATTGTTACTTTGTGAGTGTGCACAAGGGTGGGTTGAAGATTAGGTATAACAAATAAGATGCCTGCTTGAATCAAAATAACAAACGATGGTACAAATATGTATATTACTAAAGCATATTAAAACACAGTTTTATCCCCCGATACATAGGAAAAAGTTAATGTGATATTGATGAGATTCTTGGAACTTCACATATTTCTTATTTGCGATATATTGCAACAAAATGGCGAAATATGATGTTTTTTTTTAGGATTTTCAAGGTTTAATAGGTTCTGAACTAATGAAATATGAGTTACTGTAAACGGCCAAGACATAGAAGGTACAAGAAGAGGTGCTCATGACATGTTTTTGATACATTTGAATCTTCTTATGTTCTTTATTTTAGTTCATAAATTCATGAAACTTGATCTGTTTAGGGATGAAGTACACAAAAATAAGTACAGATGACATTTGTTGAGACGTGTAAACCTTCAGATACTTCTTCTGCAATATGACGATGAATGCAACATTCTAATTGCTTTGGTAGAAAATTTCAACTCTAAACATAATTCCAAGCTGCTCAGATAGCAGATTCTACTATAATTTGATCAACATCGTACAAAATTGTACGCTTAAACGTTTCCTGGTAAAAGTTACATCTTTGCATTTAGTTAAAGCTCACTTTATTTGAATTATACCAATTTTCAATTTTATGTCATTTTGTAGTTTAACACAACTAAATTGTTGATTTGGTATTCATATATACGTTCCGTCAGCAAAAGGTAACTTTTCAAACTTACTTATTATACCTGTAGGATCATTAATAAATTGATAGAAATTACAATCGGGTACAACCAACTGCGAATGAATGCCTATTTGATTGACATTGACAGTCAATATCTTTTTTGTTTTTATTGTTCTAGCCTCCCGCTAACAAGTGCCGAGCAACATTCATTCCGCGCATACTTCCAGGTAAGGGCGTTAGGGAGAACAGTGTGAGGATTTAATCTCTCGAAAAGCTTACAGCAATCAACTAACGTGCATATGCTTTTGTACAGATCCAGCAACCGACTTCAACCTCAACCCGGAGGAATGGGGGTGGAAATCAGGAATTCAGGGCCTGATTATCAGCCTCTATCAGATGGATATCAGCCAGCTCCTGATAGATGCTACGGCTGATTTCCTGTGCTTGCAAGGCGGACTGTGGTATCCAATGGGAGTGCAGGAACTCCGGTCTGAACTGCACCATCATATGCGGGAACTGTAGTATATCCAGCTGCACAGAAGCCAGTCAGTGGATATGGATTATGATCCGGACGACCCCTCTTGCCAGTGGATCAGTAATGTCTTGCCGAATAAAGTCATTTACTGAGTCTGACAAGTAAAAAACCGCTGCCCAAGGAATCACTACTTCCACATCCGGATTTTCTATCCAAGTCATACAACGAAAAAATTTTATATCTGGAAATAATTGTTTATGGAACTTTAATAATATAATATTTGAAATCCTCTACCCCAAAAACCCATAAAACGATACCCCACATCGGTAGAGGGGGGGTGGGAGTGGGGGGTGGATAAAGTAAAAAAATATTTTGAGGTTTCTGGTTCTTGTACACTCAGTAAATCACATTTTTTTTCATCCCCTTTAATAATGGGGTGGGGGTGGTAATGGGGGTGGCTAATGCCAAAAATTTTTTTGAGACCTCAGCTTCTCTTGTCTATACTAAATATTAATTTTATGAACTCTTACCCGCTTGATTTACCTATTTACTCCAAATTTACCCCAATTTACCCCCCAACCCTTCGACGGAACAAGATAAAAATATAATCTAGTTCTAGATCTCGTTAAAGTACATATGTGTACCAAATTTCAAGTCAATATCTCAAATGGTTCCAGAGTAAACGTGCGCACAAAAAAAGTTACAGACCGACAGACAGACATTTTTTTTTCGCTCAAACTTGAAATCTCGACGTTTCATGACATTCTAAGTCTATTTGAACAATAAAAATTTTTAAAAATTTTTTTGTCGTTACTATACTTCCACTGAATGTGGAAGTAATTAAATTCAATAAATCTTATAAAACACCAATAATATATAAACAGGTATTCGCAACAAGTCTCATTAACGCGGCCAGGGGCATGACGGACGCTGCGACACTCAGAGTGGCGTAACTCTGTAACAGGTGACGCTACAGAGAAGGTAGACATACCAATGGAAAGCCCAAAGTATGAAGAGAAATGTTTATTCGAGTACGTTTTCCTCTCCGAGTCTTCATTTATCCGCAATGGCGCCATTTCCTACTTTTTTCAAATTTTTGAAATTTTGACAGAACTAGAACGGAGAATTATGAACTAAGTATGTATTGAATATCTGAAATACGAACGGATATTTTCTTTTTTTTAACTGTTTAACGTCGGCCTATTTCTGCTACCAGGGCCTATCACCGACGCCAGGAGACGAGCTACCCCCAACCTGGAAATTTTGCCGAACCTCTTCCCTTAAGAAGAGTAGGGATCTTTTACTTGCCTAACATTTAATAGACAAGGGACCGCCTGCTTTACATCCCCTCCGAAGGATGGTATATCCACTGCGTAATCCTCGTCTGAAATTACGTAACTTCCGAGTATACTCTGATATACAAGCGTCTAGAAGGTGGGACGAGAACGCTGTATTTCCCAAGATGGGAGCCCATCCAAGTACTAACCGCGCTCGACGTTGCTTCAAGGGAATATCGACTGATATTCACATTGAAGTCGCCTCTACGCTCGCCCCACGAACGGATATGCTTCTTCTAATCTTTTATGGTAATTTCGACCCAAATCGGTTACCAGTAACAACCTTTCTGCTGCACTTTATAGCCAGCTCTGCGACTTAAGCCCTTTTTGCTCTGAAAAAAACAGGGAAGCCGACGGGGGAGAGTATGGGACTTCTTGGTACGTGTTGTCCTGGACCAAATCCACAATTCTGTAAATTTTCAGCTTTACAATAATTAATTCCGGGTAGAAGCAATATATTGACTAAAACTCCTATGTTAATAAGGTATCAATTTTTTTCTGTTCAATAGATAAAAAACTATTAATGATGTAGAAAAGCTTACTTTCTAATTTTTCTTAAATATGGTGTGGTTTATACTATAAGCGCATTAGGAATCTTGATTATGTCACATCCACCGACCCAAGTTTATCGTTCGAGACGAATTCTGTAAATGTAGTACTTTTTAAGCATTGAACGATTACACAGGTCTACGAAAAAAAAAACAGATCTTGTCTTAAAGTTCTCATCTGATTCTTCTGAAGTATTTTGAGGTGCTGAAGCCAATCTTGGATTAAAAAAATGTCTATCTTGTCAGTGTCTGTCTACCACCCCTTTTGTCTCCAAAATGGGGCAAAAAAAAAGGTCTTGCCCTAAGATTCTGATCTAACTTTGACGCACTGAAGCCAATGTTGAACAAAAAAAAAATTCTGTCGTGTTAGTTGACAGGACCACTTTTGTAAACCTGTATTATTTACAAAATCATGTTGAGGGAAAGATAACAAATAAATAATTCATGAAATGTTTTTTCAGCTATGATCAACAAATTTGTGGATATTTTACGTCCTGGGAGTTTAGTACTGAATATTTTATGTAATTTTATGTAACACTTTCAGTAGTCCATAGCGCACGCACTTAGTGGAAGATTTGGTAACAGCTGGCACAGTATTATTCAAAACAGGAAGAGAGTCTCGAATTCGACTTCAGATTTCACCCCCTCTCTTGTAAGACTCTAATGCCTGTTGCTTAAGTCAGTCAAGTAAAACAAACCATAGGTCATTTATGAAATACAGTCCGCACCACTTTATACAGAGTGTTAAAGGTTTCATGAAACCACTGTTGCATCTTAAAAATTACTAACGCGACCTTTTTGAAAGAATGGTTAGTCGCCTCTCCTAATTTGAATGTGTTCAAAATCATTTTTAATTTTAAGGTTATGCGACGTCCGAGAAGCATTGAGCGATGATAGTTTTATAGAAATGCAAAAGAATTGTTTAAGTATATTTTTGTTCATAATTACAGTTTTTATAAAATATTTATTTCATTATTTAACCGTAAAATATATGACTACGCCGGCGCCTATGTCACTCGCATTACGTTCCTGAATTAGTGAATAGAATGTAATGAACCTTCTGAACTTCCTTCATAAAATTAGAGAATTCAGAAGCAATTTGAAATAGTTTGATACTGTATCAATACTGTACTCTCACATTTTTAAATTAAGCCACAATATTAGCTTTTGAATCTGACAAACTTAGTTTTGAAGAATTGCTTCATTTCAAATTTCATACTAGATAGAAGGTAATAACAAGTAAATCGATTTTTAGATTTTTATTTACAAATATAATAAAAAAAATAACATTAAGTTTTATTTTTAACATAATATACTAGATATGTTTATCACATTTTAACTTATCTCAATGCCGCACCAACATTTAAACCATATCCTTTACCTTTAACTCCTCCAAATCCATGCCCGCTACCAAATCCACCTCCGCTACCTATGCCGTATCCACCTCCGCCTCCACTTCCACCACCGCCACCTCCACTACCGCCACCGAATCCACCCCCACTTCCTCCACCAAATCCACCCCCACTTCCTCCACCGAATCCACCACCATAGCCTTTTCCAAAGCCCTTTCCATATCCAGAGCCGCCTCCACCGCCTCCGCCAAATCCTCCTCCACTTCCTCCTCCAAATCCACCGCCACTTCCACCGCCAAATCCACCCCCACTTCCACCTCCTACTCCGTGTGCACTACTACCTCCAAATCCATGTGCACTACTGCCTCCAAATTCACCTTCACTACCACTTCCACCACCAATTCCCCCTATAAAAAATCTTGATTTAAGCAAAAACATTTTTATCTGTATCTACTATTTACCTCCTAAACCAGCGCTTATTCCTACGCTGCTTCCACCTCCAAATCCTTGTCCCTCTCCGCCACCACCTCCAATTCCAACACCTTCTCCTTTTCCAAATCCTCCACCTAGTCCTCCTCCGCTCCCAATTCCAATACTTCCTCCTTCACTTTCTGCTTTGTCTCCGCTAACTTCACTTTCAAGGCCACCTTCTGAACCACCTTTATGTCCTTCGCCTCCGCCATGACCTCCATCAACTTCAAAAATTCCTCCAATGTCTAAACCTCCACCTACTCCACCTCCATGACTTCCTGAAATAACAAAAATATATGCAAATTAATATTTTCTATTGCATATACATTTCAAGATTTAGTATTACTATTTATAGCCACAGTAACTTTAGGCACAGAGGGAAAAAGTGAGCTGGATTTTTTTATACAGCTATAGTTCGACGTGTTACAGAATGAGTGAAAGATCTCAAAAATCGTTTTTTTTCTTGAATATCCTTCTTGCTACTGGTCGGACATGATGAAGGTTATTATAAGAATCGTAGATTTAGAAATTCTCAAAAAAAAAAAAAAAATTCTACACTTTTTCACATATAAGCGGTTTGGAGAATAACACACTGCTAAACTCCCGAGTAAGGCATATTACTTCACTATATACATATTCTATCTGATAGTAAACTCATAAAACATGAAGTATATAAAGCGAATCGCGTTGTGTAGTAGGAATCCAACCCACACATGAAATATTTTCAGTTAAACATATTTTACTGTATTATACACAGCCAGAGGGTCTGGAGAAGTTTGTTAGGTATTCCCTGGACAGCAAGTTGCAGTAAAACCTTGTGTCTCCAAGAAATATATTCACAAAACTGAATCTCCAGTACAGAGAAAGAAATGGAGCTATAAACAAAATTAAGTTGTGCTCTTGAGATTTTCAACACATTTTCACTTACATTACTAGACAGTTTTTGCTATTTGATTTTTTTGGAACATTTTCAATATCTAGGGAATTCAACCAGAAAGCTTCAGAATTTTGGTCATGTTATTCTATTTCTGAGACAGTGTGCAATACTCTAAAAATGTTTCTCAACAAGAGACATTTGCAGTTTTAGAGACAAATAATTTTTATTTTTCAGAATATTGATAATTTCGTATACAATAGGCAAAGAACCCCGCAGTTTTTGAAACAACAAAGGCTTTCGGTTGATTGCTCTGAAACTTTGGGAAAATGTTCTTGGAATCATCCTGATAAAAG